>JAYKKI010000070.1:5085000-7485000 GCA_039881145.1 Druceiella hillmani
GGAAACAATTACCAATATTGAGGCAAGCATTCGGGCGGTTTAATTAGCGCGCGCATCGCGCCCGCACATAACCGTAACTCGACGCCGCTCGTTACAAATGACACACGAGTCTCTACCGGAGTATTAATGTGCGGTCTCTAACTGCTAGTTACAAAGTTAATGCTTTTGGAATTGTACTATTTGTTTATTAGTATCTTATGATTTGCTTCCAAAATTTCGAGTGTATTTTAAGTCGGATATTTGTTGTCATAAAAATTTGTTTAATCTTTACATGAAATAAAATGATAATAAAACCGCGTTTTTGCGTGCATCACACAAAAACCACGGAACGGATTTTAATGCAACTTGAAGTTTTATGGCTTAACTTTATCAAATGATCTAAATGAGTACTCAACTTTATTGCCACTTAAGTCATTTAATTAACAGATTATTATTTGTTGATATTAATTGACAACGACATCTGTTTCTTGTAATATTGGTTTGTAATTCTCCAGTAGGTGTCGATATTTATTTCATTTTTAGTAAGTGTAGCGAGTTTATTAATGCCTTTATATTTACATATTTGTAATTAAAATATCATCGCTTCAGTATCTATCAGATTCTTTAGCACCCTTATAGTTGTATCTAAGAGGGATGAAACTTAAAGATGTGAAATGCAACTATCCCCATGTGAAGAGCTGGAAAAATTGCTATCTACGTACGCAGCTAGATCTAATATATCATTCAGCATTATGATAATCGTAAAGCTCAATCTACCGAAAAGGCAATTAATAAAGCAGACATTTTTTAAATCTTCAATTTAATTCATCATTGCTTACCTCTATATTTAATTTCTCAAAGGTGTTTGTATTGCAAACAGCGCCATCTAGTGACAATCTGTTTAACTAAATGTTATGTATGTTTTCCCTTACTTAATTATTTTAGATATTATTAAATATTTATTGCGCTAGAAACTTTATATTAGTTATGATTTATAACGAAAAAAATTACTTAAAACCGGGAGCAACCTCAATTTATGTGTCCATTATATATAAACTGTTTAACTAAATAAAGTACCTTTCACATACTTATTTTCACATTATATTACAATTCTTGCCTTACGAATAGTTCGCACGGGGCAAATAGTACATACATAATTGCGGATATAAACTACCCCTGACTATCTCGTCGAATTGAAGTGAAATGGAATATCTGATCATATCATGTTTATGTTCAAATCGCAGTAGGTCTATGACGAAAATGCGTACGGTAACTCTTCCCAACTCCTTAAAGGAGTCACGTAAATTAATTTAAAAAAGTTATCATCTAATTTATGTAACGTCTTCTCTAGTCAGATGTTCAAGATATAAGAAGATAAAACTGATTGGAACATATGGTCAACATGCGGACGTTACTTGGAATCTACTTATAATGTAATGGAGACTTTTGAAAATATTGTGATTTCAAATTAGAACACACATTAAAACAATGTTTAAACGAAGACCCAAATGCAGCAGTATCAATCCTAAGATCACGAGCGCATTATTCCCCGTTGAGAGTATTCATCGATTCGATGGTTGGTTATCAACAATTTATAGTAGATTCCGACCGTTCTAGGACTACAAATGGCCCTTAGCACTGGTGGCTAAAGATATTTGTTATAAAAAACCTCGTTTAAATCTTGTTTTTCTTGATATACTATCTTGTTTTTCTTGATATACTAAAAAACTTGTTTTTCTTGATATACTAAAAAACCTCGTTTAAATCTTGTTTTTCTTGATATACTATACTATAAATATTGTTTTTGTTTGTTTTTCTTGATACTGAATGAAATAATTTTCCCTTACCTCAATTAAATGAAACTACGTGATGTAGTATTATTTCTACTTTCTTTAAGTTCTTTACCACGACCTAGGTTTCGTTGTATTACAATATCTTCAGGTAGGTTATTAGCAAAGATGAAATCTTTGCTAATAAAAGATGTTGTAATACAACGAAACCTAGGTCGTGGTAAAGAAATTAAAGAAATTAGAAATAATACTACACCACGTATTTTCATTTAATTGTGAATAATAAATTTCTACAAAATTAACGTCAAATTTATTCAATAATTCCCTTACCTGTTTATATTATTTGTTTTTCATCGAACTAACCAGACACGTTTTTTTCCAGAAGTACAGACAGTTAACCAAATAAATATCTGAATAAATTGCATTTCATTATCGCATTTTCCGCCTCTCTCGAAATTTTTAATTTTTGTTTAATTTGTATAAGTATATACCATAGAATATTTTGTTATTATAATTTTATTAAAAATATAATCGCTAATATCGATGCCGACAAATGATTTCCTTTATAATGTATTCGCATTGAATTAAATATGCAGAATGTCGCAGAACGACATGCTTCACAACAAAAGGAAAACATTTGCCGTTTGATAAATGTATTTCCAATAAGCGCCGCGTATATCGAGCGGCACTCCATTGTCATTCCGGAAAAGCACTTTTAATTTTCTTTCTCTTTTTGACCATCGAAAAGATTTCCGATTCCCACTTACAATAATGACTATATTTTAAATGGATTTATTCTTTCGCCTTTGTTGTAGAATGCGGGGGATGCGACCTCGCCAGCGCCGCACCGCCGATCGCACTGTTGCTTTGATGGCGCCCCGGCTCGTTTCGCTTGATGCGTTTTAAATCAAACGTCGAGACGGATAAATGAATGCTTACTTATCTAAGTATATACCAATAAGAGTGTGTCGGGTGATTTTAATGTCATTAAATATAAGGAATTACTTTTGCCATTACTCTAGCCGGCGATCCTTGAATAGGGATGAGTAAGGAATAATGCCCCGTGAATAAATTGGTTTTCTTTCTCCTTTTTGTTTAGCGAATTTTTATTAAGGCGGAATTCAATTTGGAGTAATGGCAAGATATTAGCAATAATGTTAGTAAATTTTTGAAGTAGAATATCTTCGACGCGACTTGTAACCGTTTGGGGCAAACTTCATGTTAGACCTGTGAATTCAGACTTAGAATCTAGCCATGTATCGTGTACGTTCCAAACAACGTTTGTCAAGTGTTCATTTCGCAATATACCACTAGTATTAACGTCTAGTATGAGTGATACAAGTTGTGTAAATTTTGCACTGGTAGTAGATTTCCGAAATTATTTGCTGCGTAAAACTTATTTACTGTTTTGCGGCTCGAATAGTTGGCTCGAAAAGTTCTGTGGATTTATTGTTTGAAAATATTGAATAGTCGGTTCTTTTTCGGTGTCCTGTGGCATAATTGTCAAAACAGAACACTAACGGAATCACTTCGGTGTCACTCTGTTCATCTGGCACAGGTGATTCCCTCGAAAACTATTCGAAGTATAAATTTTGAATTGTGCTACAGTTTACCAACTCATTCGCCAACATGTTTACCAACTGGTGAAATACTGCTTATAGACTAACATAATACTGATATGTGAAAAAATTGTATGCTCAATGGACCACACAACAAAAGTAGAATTCTGCTATAGTTTTATTTAACTTTATTTAAAATACCAAATTTAAGAAAAAAAATCAGTCAAGTGTTTCTGGAGTTGAATTGGGAAGTAAAAATATTAATTTTAGTGTTATCGTGTAGGGTATCAAATGAAAGTTTATTACACATGAATTGAATACTGTGTATGATGTATTTTTTAAACATTTTGGGGAAAAAATTACTGTTCCCCGATCTTATCACGAAAAGAATCGCTCAAAATAATGTAGCGCTAATAATTTTTATAAACAATTTAATCGTTTATTTCCTTGTGAATGATCCAACATTGGTGTCCGACAAAAAGATTTTCAAAGAAAAAGTATTTTTCACTATATAAGGAAACATTTTTGTCTTTACACGTTTTTCAAAATGTTTAATTTAACTCAGAAAAACGTTCTCCTCTCAGATCTGCACGTATCGTCGTACTCGATACAGATGAGCTTTTTTAAAGCAGATAGTGGAAATGCTTTACTATTAAAGTTTAAGTCGGTAGCTGATGACACAGTTTTGTTGTGTGGTCCATGGAGCATGCAATTTTTGTACGTTAGTCAATAGTCTAACCAGTCTTTTACCAGTTGTACGTTAGTCAGTAATATAATCAGTCTTTTTTCAAGTAGTAATACACGCGAATACTAGAGATTTTTCTGCTAATTTCAACGAAAAGAACTCAAACCCTTTTTTTCTGACATATTCTGCTGATTATAGTATTTGAAATGTTTTTAATTCCACAGTTTATGGTTAGGTGATTAAGTTTTTAGTTTCAGTTTTATACTTACATTGAAAATAATTATAGTAAAGTAAATAGTTTTCTGGTGTGAGTAAAATTTGTGGCTATGCCTCCTTGATGATTCATAACAGCAGGCACATATAATTAAAACAATCTTTTTTAAATGTCCGTCCGACTTTTTAGATATTCTTTTTGTCCTGATATGAAATGTATTTCTGAATTGAGTAAATAGATCGAGTATACAAAATATACAAGATATTACCATTAGGGTACTGGCAGTCGATGATGATGATGTGCAGTTTCCCCAGTCAGATGTAACGAAACTCGACATATCTTTACCAAGGAATAATTCTACTCTTTCTGATACAGTGTTTTATTAAATCCAATTAATCTTTTTCAATAGAAGAAAAGAAGTTTTATTTCTTTATTCTGCACATTTTTTTAAATATGTTAATTTAATTAACTGAAAATTAATTGAAATTTGGCACACAGATTTCATACTAAATATTATTTCGATTACGTTGTTGACGCTTTCCCTGTGGGGGTAGCACATGGGACGTACCTACTCTTCGGAAAAGCTATTATTTTTTTATTATTAGGCAAATACCATTTCCTTAATTAGTCATAGTAATCACCGTGTAATCATTATTTGTCATTTTGTAAATAATATCACCGCAATAATAATGCCATAATACCGCAATAATAATGCTCACTTAATGATGTTTTCCGTAACTGACATCAAATATTTTTCTTCACAATTAATATAGTTTTATTATTTTTTAAACCACTGAATCTAACGTTTAAGCTAACGACATTGTGTATATATACAGGTTATTTTATTTCTAAAGTTACGCAGTATTTAAAAATAACACAGATTTACCTATGTACTAAACTTTTTTTTGGTTCTCTCTTTTTTCACACTCCTGTTGAAAATAATACGTTTCGTTTTGTTTTTTTTTTGTTATTCTTAAAACTGCCATATCATAATAACATTAGTTCTATTTTAAATATTCTGGAGTCAACGATTATAAGGAGACAGGCGAGGGATATTCAGAAATTATTCCGTTCTCATTATATTTTATGTACCTATTTGTATATATTGCGTAATATCATTTAATTATTTAATATATATTACAACACACGACTCGATTATAGCTATTACTTGTTTTTTTAATTTATAGTCAGGTGGTTTACTGATTAAAAACTTTGATTTTGTTTCTTCTATATGACCCAACTTCTATATCCTGATTTATCTAATGGTTATCATTATAAAATTATATCAGTCTGACTTGAAGTATTTTCTCTAAAGATATGACAGTAGGTGGCGATGAACCGTTTCACCCTTATTTATACATCTAATAATATATTGAGTGATGTGTAAGTTTTATTCCTTTTATTTATTGTTTGTTTTCTTTTCGTAACGGCATCACGCAAAAACTGCCTAATTGTTTTATTATTTAGTTTCTGAGAAATATATTAATTAGGTAGGTGTCTTAAGTGTGGTAGTAGTGGAACCGGAACGGAAGAAGTAAATCGTTAATCAAAATTGCCTTTAACAGAAACTTTATGTTAGATGAGCATTTATTGGAGATTTGCGCAGACGAAGTCGTGGAAAAAACATAATGAATAATATGACACTCATTCATTATAGATTTTGTATAGAAAATGAAAAAATGCCGATGAGAGTATGTGTAAGGTTGAATGATGCTGGATATTACACCTCCTTGCAGAGAGGCATTCCTCTGTAAGAATAAAAGTGAATGGCGTTACATAATAGATGCTTATCCTGTCTAAGTTAAATACCACAAGATATAGATAGATAAAATGCATATATACAGTCATTTCTACAAATACTGAACATATGCATTTTATCTATTGCCGATACGTGGACGAATCTCTGTACCTGAATGAACACTTATATGAATATCCAGCAATAACATTATTCTATAACAATATTCACAAGCGCTATCCTGCTACGGACATCTCAGAACGCCCGTCTCAAAAAAACTTTGTTGATTTAAAAACTGGGCTAAATTAATTTCAAATTGCGAAACGGCTACATACGCTAGCACTGATAAAAGGAAATGCAATCAGCAACCGCCGTCGGGGTCGCTGTAATTACCCAACACGGCCCTTTGTGCTAATTGTTTGTGCATGTTATTAAAAAGCCCGTCCGACCCCGGAAGTTCCCTTTGAGCTAAATCGCACTCGTGTTTGTTTGCACCTATACTCTTACGTCATTTCCGGTAGATGGAGATTTTCCTCTGTAGCGACTACGGTGGTGGAACGGGAGTTGATTTTCTGCAAAATGAGCGAGGCACGAAGTAAGTAGTGTTTGAAGTGGCGTTAGGAAAAGTTTAAGTTAAATAAACCGTAATGAGATCGAAAATCATACAAAAAATGATGCAGCGTCCCCCGGGCATATATAAATCATAAAAAAAGGAATTTCTTTGTGTGCAACTTACCCTTAAAGTCGGAAATTATTACACCACTTCAATAATGTTTTTACTAAGAGACCTAGCTCCAGGGGTCAAGTAATTTGAAACGAAACCCTCTTTAAGATTTATTTATTTTATTAATAATCGCAGCTCTTCAGTCGCATAAAATAAATTAAATTAATGTACAAAATAAAATACATGTTATTAATAGCCATTTATTGGCCAATGTTGAGGTCCAACCATTTATTAACAAACTAACTTTGACCCATCGCTTTGCTTGCGTGAAAATGTATAAAATATAGATGTAATTTAAAAATATTGTTCGTTCGCAAATATTTTGTCATTGAAAATGGCCGAGAAGTTTGAGATGCACAAATAAATTATTATTTCTTTTCCTAAAATTATTTTTAAAATGAAGACTATTTTTTATAAGATTGAGATGGAAATTATTCCACTAATTGTATAATTCTCTTATCCTTACAGAACATAAAATAAGATAAAAGCGGTACTTTCGAGGAACTATATGAAAACACATGTCGCCAATTTGAAACAAATGTATTTAAACGCGCCAATTTCATTGTGGCGCAGGCATCCACGTCTGCTCAAAATCTTCATGGAGGTGTTAAATTCATTCTTGTTTCCGCACGTTTGAGTCACATGTATCCCGGTCGTAACAAATGTTTTAAAATTTTAGTGTTTTTTTGAGCGGTCACCGCAATATCCATACTAAAGCATTAGTTGATATTTTTCAAGTTAATTTTTATTAAGAAAAAATAGATTTTAAATTCTATTATTCGCAGGTACAAAAATATTAAATATAATAATAACACAACGAAGTGAAGAAATAATAATTATAATTATAAGTCCTAAAATAAAAATAAATAACAGAAGATGAAGGAATCAAATTTATATAAAAACATGATTTAATGTAATAATAAACAAAAATTATCGGTTTTGAAGTGCTACAAGATATTCAAACAAGTTAATGTTTATATTGACCGAAATAATTTTAATTTTAGTGGATTTTTATATATATTAGAAAATATTTCAGTAAATATTTAACTTATTATCCGAAAAATTATACACATTTATTAGATAGTGAACGTTTTGTCAATTTGATATTAGGCTATTTCGAAGAATTAAACAAACGAATATTGATATACTTCTCCACTACCGCTTTTATTAAATCGGTTACAAGATTGCTTAAAATAATATCCATTGCCTTCTACCAGAGAAGGCAATGCAATCAAATATCTTCGTAGATATAAAATGATTTAAAGCCTTGATTATCATTTTTTTCATATTGCAATTAAAACTTTGGTTCCAAATTGAGTAAATGAAATAGTTATAAGAGCCTCTTCACCTTCTCCTTCTGGTAAATAGTCATTACTTAAACCAACTCCTACGTCTACGAAGCCATGATAATATTTTTGGTTCCAGTCGACGCAGACACATTCTCATTTTAGCGATAACATTACAAAAATTTGGTAATGCTTTTGAGTAAAAGTTGGAACTGCTTTTGGGTGCAAATATTTTCTACCGGCCTCGTTTACATCAACATCATGTTCTAAAAACTGTGCTGATCAAACTGAGCCTATCTTGGTAGCAAATTAGTTCTGCCGTTTAGGGACTTCAATACATTTCTCCTCTATAGAGAATTCTTTAGGATATCTAAAATCATGGATATATATGAGATAGCCCATTCATTTTAGGCTTAAAATTGATGTAAGGGCCAACGTATAGTTGGTCACCTAGATGTACACATGTGTAAATAATTTTTTTAAACAGAATTTTTTTCACTAGTCGTATTATTATTATTCGAACAACATATATTTTATCATTAATTAATTAATTTTTTATCTATCTTATAAAATTATTGAAAAACATGTTAGTCGTTTATTTCCATATCATTAATATATTGTAAATTCAACTGCTTTAAGTTGTGAAATTATTATCTCATTAAGATGACAGTCTCCAAACATATTGGATTATATCAACTAATGTTATCGATACTTATGCGATAATATCATCAAATGTTCTGCACTAGTGACGTGTACCGGTGCAACGACGTCGCCAATACCCTTTTTATTTAAACTTCAACAAAATACATTCAAATTGACCTATTGATTATATTACAGAAAATTCCGCAATTGGTTACGTACTTTTGCTGACTTTTATTTTTGTAATTATGTCATAAAAGTGCATTTTTGGGCATTAATGAACGACAGAGCTATATTAATTATGGCATTCGATCTGTGACTAAAGTAAACGTCATTGCTCAGAGAACAACATATGATATATGAATCGTATCCGTCGATCGCGTGCCACGTCTGCTTACAACTTCTAGTCTAGGGGAGATTTTTTTAATAACCGGAATAATGGAGATATATGTAGTAACTCTTACTACATAAGGAGATATATGTAGTAACTCTTACTACATATATCTCCACAAGACATGCTGCATGTATGTAATATTTCACGGTGATTGGTTTAGTACTAGAGGCATGAACGCGATGTAAATGAACAAACTCGCTTTCGAATTTATAACATCAGTTACTAGTAAACTTAGGCTGAAACACATAGGTCTCTCTTTAAGTAAAAGTCCATTCTTCGACATTAAATCTAGCGCCATGCATGTACCTTGTTTATACTATTTTTTTAAATATCCAGTCGTGGTAGTATTTACAATATACGAGTAATACACGAGGTCCAAATATATCTTCGTCGTCAAAGGTCGGAGGTTTATTGCCGCTAATCAGTTGTATTTTGCTTTGATGTTTGTTTTTATTAAACCATATTCCTATTAAATGTGTTGTTGTCGTGATCATTGACTTGTAATAATCAGTTGTGTTGCAAATGGGTTGTGGTGTGGTGTATTTTCAAAAGAAATCAATGGCGTTATTCTGAAATTTAATAGGTTTGACAGACACAGTACGACCATGTTCCGGAATTTATTTAATCGCCGTAAAAAGTCTGGAAAATTTATAACTTCTTACGTATTACATTTTTTACTCCCAAGCGGCTTGTGATCGTCCAAAAATTCAGTCTCGAGTATTAACTTTAAAAAACACGAAATTAAAAACACATATGAAAAATTTGAACTGAATGACTGTGCCATTTATCTAATATATCTAACAGACTTAATTCTGAGAACATTCACATTCATACAATATATATATATATATATATATATATATATATATATATATATATATATATATATATAAATGGCAATTTAAAAATGTTTTGTATATATTCTTATTTACTAATGTCACACGAGGTCTCATTAGCACTGTGTGACAACCATAGACGTAGCCAGGATTTCATTTAGCGAGGAAAGCTTATACTATTATGGTTAAGAAAATTAGACGCGGTCTAAATTTCTGTGCCTTGTTTTTTGATTAACTTTTAAAAAACTAATAGGAAACGTTATTAATTAATGCTGAATAGAATGCATGCAAACATAAACAAATCATTTATATTTTTAATCAGAATCCAGTTTTTAATGTATCTAAGACATTGTTTTGAAGGTCGTATTTTTTTTCGCAAAATTCACTTTCAATATGGCTACGCTAAGCTCGCAATAGTCACTTAATATACTTCCATTCACAGTAGATTTTAATTACGTTTTAACCTATCGCAACTTAGGAAAACATCTTTCAACGGCTATTCCAGTGTTGTAAGGATTGTTTTTAGTAGGTGAAGGAATATTTCAGTTATATTCATTTTTTGTTCTTCAATAAATATTTACGTAATAGTAAGTTAACCCGTTATATATAACTGACGTTGATTAATAAAAATTTATAATAAATATTTTTTTATTTTATATAAATATCTACAAAAAATTATATTCGAATTTTTTGTCCATAAACTAGTGAGAACCGTGTTAAACATATTTAACATTTTCTCTGTCATACAAATATGTTTTTTTCAGGAAACGGTTTGAGAATGCAAAAGCTTCACGGAGACTACGTATACCGGCAAACATTGTAGTTTTACCATATATTAAAATCTATCATTTAGATCAAGAGTTCCCAACCAGGGGGGCGCGCCTACCAAGAGGGGCACAGAGAGATGTCAAGGGGGGCGGAAAGCGTTTGCATTTTAGAAAGAAAAAACAAAAAAATATACAAACAGCATTAACAAATAACATTACAATGTAATGTTTAGTTTACATGCATAAAATTAATGAAATTAAATATCATATTCACTATTATTACCACAAACTTGCGAAAAATTTGACGTTTTGGTGTACATTTTTTGTTGAGAAATCAGTTTGAGTGTGTAAAATTATTGTGTCTCACTGTTAAAAGGTAAGTTTGTGTATTTACAAACTTCAGTTACCATTTTTATTTAATTTACTAAATCAAAGAGGGTCATGAAAAAGTAAAGGGGGGGGGGGGCATGAAAATATAATTTATAGTCCGGGGAGCCTCAACAAAAAAAAGGTTGGGAAACCCTGATTGAGATACTAATTGTGACAATAAATATTATATATCATAAAGGATTTGAACGCGCGTTTCATTGATCACGGCTCGAACGCTTATATCAAGTAGCAGCGTTTAAGTACACCGAAATAATATAAAATGATTATAATTTATGACTGATTTGTTGGAAATATACGGAATGAAATATATATTATATTTCGATCTCGCACATTTATTTTATCATTGTAGTTTCGGAACAAATTTGTTGTTACAAAAATATTGAATTTTTGTTTGTAATTTTTGTAACGTTAACCTTCGTGAAATTACATAAAACTCTATGGCAATTTCACGGTCAGCGCTTCTCGATTATGGGTAGCTTGTCGTTTATATTGGTTTGTAAGTGATCGTTTCAGCCGCATCCACGGTTTAATTTATACGTACTTATATTTTATTATACATCGCGTTTAAACCGAAGGAACTGTGTGTTATTTAAACAGTTGTTCTCAATTAGTCGACTGCGCGATCGTAAAAAAGTACAGCCAATTAATGTTTCAACGACCTTCATATCGATTTCCGATATATAACAAACTTGGCGTTTTAATGAATGTAAAAGTCATTTATAGCGATTTTCTCTGGGGAAATGTCTCTCCGGTTGAGGCTGCTGTGACGTAGATGTATTTTAGAAAATCTCACTATATCGTCACCGTCATGCATACCAGAGTTGGAAAAACTAGGTCCTTCAAATATATAGACATAACTTTCGCCGAAGATAGACGTTGGAGTGTTTGAGGAAAATTTTCAAATTTGGCCGAAAATAGTTATTGAGTAGTTGTACGTCGCTAAATCGGGCAAAGGTAAGTGTTTTATTTCGCACTAGAAAATTTTCAAAAACTTTCGAGTTATTTTCCAGGTCTGCAAAATAATAGTAAAATTTAAATGAAAAATTAATTGCCACCGGTCCCAGTTCATTAAGACAAATCTTTGCCGCTAAATCATCGCACAAAGAGTGCGAAATAGCACACAAACCGTGCACCGACAACACGACGGTACAATCGATCAGGAAAAGAAAATTCGCTACGGTTCCGCAGTTTTACGTGCCGCCTTTTTCGTATGTAACAGTGTTTCCTTTTTGACATGAAATGAAGTAGTAAATAATTTCGTTTTCTGTAATTGACTATATCGTTTACAATTTTTTTATATGTCCTTATGTTTCTTCATTTTGATTTTAACGAAAATTTTATAAATATTTTTTATAGAATCTTACTTTACGAAACCATTATATTGCGTCGACAGAAATTTGAGACTGAAACAATCGACACGAAAAAATCACAGTTAAACTAGTTGAATAAACAAAATTTATACATTATTTATACCTGAATTTACTGTCTTGTTTCCGTTTTACACATCTAAAGTATGGAATGAAAATCGGAATTGAAAGAAAAAGAAAATCATAAAAATACGATATTGTGTTGTCAAAATCGTCGGGTTTCATTAAATATTTAGCATTAGTGGCATTGACGACCTCAATAATAATGTTAAAGTCGTAATTGTGAAACGATTTCTTCTATCAGTTTATTTTAATTTTGCTTGTATCTGGGACATTTTGTATGGATCATTTGAAATTGTCACACTATTGGATTATTACGACTATTATTCGGTGTGTATTAATCTATGGCTCGTATATGCGAATATACAAAATCTGTATTATAATTTGTACGCCGGTATGTATGTATTTTAGAACACTTTCCTCTATTAGTAACGTGTTAAGCATTTATTTTATATATTTCAATAGCTAGACGAGTTCAATGTGAACCCATTTCCCTCTTTAATTAAATTACTTCATCGCTATGCATATATGTGTTTTTTTCTGATTTTTAGCAGTAATTATTTTGTTATTATTACTTAATTTGGATTCCCATATATGACGTCATTTACACTCTGACACTTTTATTCAAAACTCGTCAGTTTAGGTTTTGTTAAATTATTTTTGAACAGTGCCAATGTATGTCAGTGTACATACGTGTTTCATTTTGCTCCATTTCGTGAAATGAATTTTTTATTCTATACCATTTAAATAACTTTTTCTTTGTTCCTTTGTTTCTACAAGGAGCTCTGAATGATTTTGTTTAGACTGTCGTACAAAAATTTCACTTATTTTTGTTTTCATTAAATTATCTCAGACTTATTTGGCAGTTTCCAAGCTGTCTCAAATTTTGGGCAACATGCTAAAACGTCTTTAACACTTTACTCCATTTAAAAATAAAGTCCTCCTTTGTCAAAAACTTTGCTCGATTATAGATATAAAGAATGTCTAATTAGAGAAAATGAATTGAACAAATTAGAATGCATTTCTATTTTGTGTTTCTTCTATCATCTCAGAAAATACCGTGAATTTTGAAACGCGTTTAACCATATTCGTGAATTTTAGATCGCATGTAACTGCATTGAAATTAGTGACTAGCACAATCTACGTATTTTATATCAACTCTACAATTTTGAAAAATACCTCCAGCATCTGCAGCAGCATAAATTTGGATTAGATCCTGAATGCCCTCTCAATTATTATATGGCCAAATACAGTAACAGGTTCTATGATTTCTCATTATGTTTATTTAGTGTAACAAACTCTGCAAGATACTCGGTCTCTGCATTTCAAATCATTTATGATTGAAATAATTATTTCTGTCCATGTCTTCTTCTGACGTATTCTGTTCCTATCTGCTATCCTTTTCACTTTTTAATTACTTATTAACTAACAAATTTTGTTAGTTTATAAATGATGATAATTTCCTCTGATTGATTTTAAGTGTACATGAAAGTTTTGTAATATGTGAAAGAAGTAGGTATTGCTAGTGAATGCGTGCTAAATATCAAACAATTGAAGTGCAATTCCGGTATAACACAAAGTACAACTAATTATATTGATTACTAGCTCTACCGAAGCGACTTCATTCGCATGGATTTCGGTGTAAGAAAAATTGTTAAGAATTTTGTCGTGTCTTATTTATTTCTTTCTCTCAAAACTCTATATATAAAGTTTATTAAAACGCTAATAGATGGCGTTGGCAGTTACTATATCGTAATGTTATATATGATCATAAAGTTAACTAAAAACGCTAATGGATGACGTTAGCAGTACCATTATCCTAATATTCATCAAGTTGGAGTGATTTTTTTTATTCCTAATATCCAGCTAAAAATTACAAACATTATATTGCCCGTGTACCAACCTATGTGTTAGTTGAGGGTAAATTTCGTTAAAATCCGTGTAGTATATTTCTCGTGATTGAAGAAGATAAACAGGCAAAAATTCTAAAAACAGGTGTTCTGGCTTCTGCTATAATTATGTATGCTTAATCAATCACTCTTTTTAACATATTTTCCAAATACAGAATTCACTTTGTTACAATTTGATAATATGTATACATATTTGTCTGTCTCTAATAGTAAAAAAACTTAATTTAGAACATTAGAATGAGCTATTGATATAGTCTAATTGTTCTTATTTCGTAAAGAAAAAAATGTTGTTTGTCAGTTTGTATTTTAAAGATTGGAAGTTTGGAATTAACCTTTCGTCAATGTATACTTTATAGTGTCCAGATGAGCATCGCGTGTATAATATATTTTAGAGCGTGTGAATGAGCAACAATGATTTAATGAAAGAGAGCTGAAGTAATCCCGGCGCATTTTTGAGTTAAACTTTTAAATATAGCTATAGTGCTACATGCATATAATATATAAAAGATATTGTAGCCAACACGAAAATTACAAAAAAATCGACATTAACAAAATCAACGTATATTGCTAATTATTACGGATTAACCGTTTTGACACTTTTCCTGTTGCTAAAATATCTTCAAACGAAAAAAAAACCTGCTGTAGCTACACCAAAATAATGTTTCAAATTATCATACAAAATAATGGAAGTTTCCGACAAAAATATATTATGTTTGTGTTTAATATCATAGATTTGTAATAACCGTTTTTAGTAATAAGAGTGTGCCGTCCAGTTCTGTACTCCATTAAGCACATACTAAGTAACTAAATAATTCCGAACACAGTAAATTTACAATAAATGGTCATTTTATAAAATAACGTAGATGAAAAGCATCAGTTGGAAAGGTGAATTTTGTATAATTTTTGTGTGTCTATTTTGTTTGTACGTACCACGAAATCCCGGGTCCGATTTCCGTCCGCTCCTCGAGTGAAGATTGAGTGATGTTTAATAACAGGTTGGTAAAATTCTTATCACCTACTAAAAATAGTTGATGCGAACTTAAATAAAAAATAATAATGAAAAATAGTGTGCGAAGGAGAAATGCTGTGCGTTCAAGTTATCAGAAATCCAAAAATTCACTTTTGAATTGACCCTTATAATTGCGACTAACATTTTTTCAAAATACAAACAATAAAATGGCAAAATAAAAATAAAATAAAATAACGTTATCCTAAAATATATATCAGCTAAAATATATAGTAGAAACTTAATTAGTTTTTTTAAAGAAATTTAAATTTTGCTTTATTTATATAAATAACGCAGCGCCATCTTTTAGTAGAAACTTGATAACTGGTTAGTTTTGATGTACAATTTTATCTACGTAACTAATTTAGACATCACCGAGAAAAAATAAATATTTATTAATTGGAGAGATTTTCATAAATTTTTTTCATTGATTTGCAAAATAAAATGTACCATTTCTCAAACAGATAGTTATCAAAATGAAATGACTCCGTATGGACGTACATATGGTTGAAATACAGTTTAGGATATTTTTCTTTTTAGACAAAAATTGTAATATTTTAAAGCTTCTGATCGTCATGATCGATTAAGATATAGTAAAATCAACTTGGAGTTAACAAGTCGACATCTCCGCAATAGGTGTTATTGGTACAAAATTCATTTGTAAAGCGATTGAAATCAAATATAGTCCTGGTTCCTTATATGTCTTGGAAACGCCGGACAGGCGGTTAAATCCATTATATGATTGAAGTGACCATTATTGTCGCATCATGTGTCATCATATTGTAATGAAATTTATTTAAGCTTACGGTAGTGGGGACATACTCTCAAAACACCGGCTCCACGCATTCCGAGCACTATTTAATATAAATCTGAGCTAAGATGGTCAAAAATATCGTTCCGGGCATTTTTGACCACCTTGACTCAAATTTTATTTGAGATAAATGAAATTAACCAATTTTATTTTTGTAACTTAAATAGATCTTGAGCCTTAAATACTTAAATTTGACACTCACTAACAGGACGTCAAAACCTTTAGATCACTTTTAATAATTCTAATGATGTAAAATTTACGCTCGTAGAGAATATATTTTATGAAGATTATGAAATACTTATCAAATCAATCATGTTTGAGTTGGTTTGGTCACAACCCTTAAACAAACTTATTGATCCAATTTTTCTTAAACAGTTTACTACGTTTCAACTGAATGAATAACTTTTTTTACACTTTATTAACTTTACTTCATATCTATATTTCTAAATGTAAAGTGAATATATTATAAAACATTTTTTTTTTAACTTTACATTTACGAAAAGAAATTAAGACGTTCGAATCCAACTGAATGAATAGCTTCTATTTTTGCATTTTATTTATAATTAATGAACTCCCACAAAAAATATTCCTGTGTATCTATTTTGTCGTACCTTGAGCCCAGGGCAAGCTCTCTTTGAGGGATAATAAATTGTTTGGCTAACAAAATTGTCCAAATCCGAAGCAATGTAAAACGTACTTCTCAATACACATAACTCAAAATATGATAAATTCTAAAATTAAAATGCTTCACACATTTTCGTGGTTCATTAAATTACATTAAAACATGACTATCACCACCAAAATCTGTCAAGTTCAAATGTGATAGTATTTTCATTTTAGAATTTAC
This sequence comes from Druceiella hillmani, assembly GCA_039881145.1. Lineage (NCBI taxonomy): Eukaryota > Metazoa > Arthropoda > Insecta > Lepidoptera > Hepialidae > Druceiella > Druceiella hillmani. The sequence continues at coordinate 5,102,000 of JAYKKI010000070.1, forward strand.
CGCATATTAAGTATTTTCTTTATGGTGGGATTATTACTACTGCTTAAGCTTTAGATGTCATCATTAAGATTTGAACTAACACAGATTTGTAAGATATATAAAATTCACGGTATTTTCTGAGATGATAGAAGAAACACAAAATAGAAATGCATTCTAATAACAGTATGGACAGATTCAGTATTTGTTTTAATGCAATGCATAGTTACTAAAACTTTCGAAACATTTCGATTGATTCTAACGCTCCAATTTTTCCCAAAATCCTGGATGACTCTGTGCGGTTTTTTTATCGAGTCGCTGTGCGATAGTGATTTGAATGTCGGACAGTTGATGTTATCAATGAGTACAAAATATAATATATTCTTAAAAAAATAACTTTATTCGTTTAATTATTATCAAAAAAATGTGGCGTTTTCGATAACAGATATGGCGTAAGATCGAATTGAACGTAGAACTATGACGCCGATCGCTCACCACGGACGTCAGTCTCGTACCGGTTCTTTCTTAGCCCAGTCGCATTGTTATACATATTTTTTGTCAGCCGTTCTGAAGTATTTATTAAACTATTTTCAATACAACTTACTTTTACATTTAGCCGTTATACTTACTAAAAGTTTTCGGTAATCAATGTCAGTAGCGAAAGAGAGTTTGGCGGCGAAACAACACTTGTGTCACTTTGCCAATAGTTGTCGACCTTAGTCATTGTGTAGTGAGTTTAAAGCGTATTAAGTTTAGTTCCTGAAAAGTTAGTTAATATTACGACTTACGTTTAAGATTGAAATTTGTATGATGTATAAAAAATTTGTTTTAGAATTAATTTTGGCGGAAGATTATTAATACACGTTGATAACGCATCTCTTTAGATTGAAATTATCGTCGTAACGTTTTACTCATATATTATTTTGGATATTTCGCAAAAATTAGTGATAGTGACAATCCGCTTGTGTTATTGTTATAATTAATAAATATTTTAACGCTTTTATCTGTAAATTCATTCATTATCACTTAGAAAACATCACATAATAAAACGAAAAGCAGACGCAACGTAGTGAAGATGCTCGTTCATCTCGAGTCAGTTATTATTATCGCGGCTGCCCTTATTACACTGATACTTATCGTGACTAATGTTAAAGGAGTGGATGAAGATCGCGTGTCGAGATGGCGCCGTTTTTATTCGAAGAGGGATGTGACTTCGAGGAATGAAATGATTGAAAGAAGCAATACGAGTGAGCTCCGCGCTGAATATGTACAGTTGGTAAGTTTAGAATAAATGAAATATTTTTATATGTCTTTAAATGAAGTTTTCTTCTAGCTATTTCCCATTGTGGCCATATATATATAGTTGTCGCCAGTCTTACTTGCTCACATTATACGATTCGCATCATCTCTCGATGGCCTCATTTTCGCGGGGGCGTTGTTTAGAGACTAACATTGGGAAAATGTTTCCCGGAAAAGGTAAAATGAATTCACGTATGAAAATATGTATAAAGTCGAACGACATATAAACGTGATGTAGACCAGCAACCGCAGACTGCCACTTATTGATAGGGATGATGTCGAACAATGCCCTCTCAAGGTTTTTGTTCTCGAGATTGGTCTTAATATTGCTTTATTGTGTGAGCAATATGTTAAACATTGAACAAGGCGATAAGTTCACTTTCATATATTGACTTTTGTCTGGTACAGTCGCACGATCAGCAAGCGCAAGGTCATCACGCAGTCCAGAAACCTTTACCGTGTTACGAAATAATCGTGAAGTCTGCCATATGAATCAACAACTAGACACGTAGGGTCAACACTTTTAGTGCACTTATAAAGATCAACAGCGTTGTATCGGGCGCACCGAAATAATACTAAGCAATATTGTACTATGTTTCTTGAAAATGGCCACAATACGTTTCACTAGGACAAATCCTTTATCCCAGTTTGGATTATTTCGTTTGACTATGTTAAAATTTTCAATATACCATGAGATAAAGACTTGGTTAAGGATAAATTGAGCAAGAATTTGAACTATGCTTCAAAGATTATTTATTAATATGCGGGACATATGATCCTCTGAAATCTTCTAAATTGTTTGGTCTGCGAATGGGCTGATACCTGGGCCGTAACAACAATAAACATTGATAAAACATTACCTAATATTAAATATGTTTATATTTGTGGTCAAAAGGAATATTTTGAAAAATATCACGTTTATGAATTTTGTCGAACTTGTTTGATTAGAGAGCACCTACCTCTTGGATCTTCTAACGAAATTTACTTTAAAGATTTTATCAATATTTACTTAAGTTTCAAAAATTACTTCCAGGTTTTTGAGTGTTGCAATGTTTAAAATACATTTTTTCAAGAAATTTGACTTGTGGAACTTTTGCGTGGAGATAAGTTTTGTCTATAGAAATGTTTCCTAACACGTAATTGCCAATTTATTTAATTGTTTACTGGTCTTTTTAAAGGCTCATTGAACGAGATTCGTGAACTGGTGTTCCATCAAATTTGTATAAGTTTCATGAAATATTACAATAGGATGATTATTTTAACAGAAAATTTTCAGCGGAAGTTGGAGGCGATTTTTAGTTACGAAACGAAAGATTCAACCACTACGTGCAAAACTTCATTCAACTATCGTACAAATATGTCTAATTCAAAATCTTGTATTACGGGAAGTTAATTTATATAATAAAGTTATGCTCAATATTCAAAGTTAGCTGTTTTAACTTTTATTTAGAAGTTTAAATAAAAAATAACGATCTTTAAAATTTTCGAAATCTTCAAAATTTTCTCCAGTACAATATACCAAGGTTTATCTTCCACCTCTTTTTTATTTCCTAAATATATTTCTTCCATTCATCTTAATTATATTTCTTCCATTCATTATTTTGACACTCAATCCTAAAATGTTGTCTGTAACGGCCGATACAACACAAATGTCTGTCTCCTTTTATGAGTTGTGTTAAGTAATGTATCGGGAGCGTTCGCATTACTAAACCGTTCGCGCGGCACACGCGGCGAGTATCCAACTCGGTCGCTTAAATATAACCCGAGCGAGATAACAACATAAATTTACGCAATTTCGACATTGCCATTTGCAATTATTAATTATAATCTTTATACAGTACCGTATTAATTATTAAAGCCCAAATAGTTACGTCTCTTTTTTACTCTTGACAGATTGATACCTAATGGTTAGTTAATATTTCAAAGAATTGGAGTATGTAATTTATTACTAAGAGCTTTGTTCATTTTGAACAAAAGAGTATTATAATTTACTTAGGCACGTTTATGTTTTTTTGTATTTTCGGCACGTTATTGTATAATATACCAATTTATATAATCTCAGTTAATGTAAAACAGTGCACAATAACTGCGATTAATACTGTGCCGTCGTTGTACGTCCCGACGTATATTCAGTATATACAAATATTCTTGTTTGTATTGCTAACATATAAGTATTTCTTTTGATTCAATTAGGGAATATAAATATTCAATAAAATTAAATTTATTAATGGAAAAAGACACTGAGAAGAAGACGATTATTATTAATAAATGATCTTGTATGATTTTGTGCATGCTACGTCGTTATTGCAAGTGATACCTTAACAAAAGTGATTCACTTAATGGCTACACTGTCGTGATTGATAAATTAATGGAGTAATGGATTAATTTATTTTGCTTTTTAGGCATTGTTGATTTTATTTTTAGACATTATCTCAACCATAAAACTGATTAAAAATTTTAATTTTGCAATGGTTTTTGTGATAATTTTTGGCGATAACAAAAAAAAAGTATTAAGGACATTGATCTACTATTTGGACAAAATTATGTTGTGAGACTAAATAAAATGTTTCAAAAACATTTACTATGATATACTCGAGTAAAAATTACAACAAAAAAATCTCAAGCGAATTACTAACAAAAGATGTCTAAGGAATTTGCTAAAATTCCTTCAGATGTCCGTCTAAAGAGGAGAACGTGAAGTACCATCGGTACCGATTACCGTACGAGCGGGCTCTACATGCGGCCATTTACTCGAGAGAAGTTGATACAAGTGCTCGCTTGAGTACGATAAAAATAGCCAAAAAATGTCGTATTTATAACAGGAATGCGCCGCAACTGGCGAATGGCGAACGGAATCGTTTATCTTTTATATTTTGGTAACTACAATATTAAATTCGCTTTAGATTTTCAGCATTATTTTGGAATGATCTTTTTCCTGTGACCAGAAAATTCATTCGGCCTTCTGATTCCCAAATATGATAGGTACTCGTATATTAATACGCGATGAGAAAAGTTTTATATTCCTTTTTAAGCATATGCGCGCACGGAGGAGTGTGAGATTTGGTATAGTTAAAGTTTATATGAAGAAGGAGCGCGGAAAGTTAACATTTATATATGTTACAAATGTATTAAAAGATTCATTGTTTACGTTTATATTATCAATGTCTAACAAATAATAGTCTGTGTTCAAACACAGTGTAGAGATTGTTTCCAAAAGAATGTTAAAATGTCATATAGACTGAATGTGTTTCGAGCTGTGAATTTTGTGTGATTTGAAATGTTCCTTTTTCAATAGTCTGTGGAGTGTATGTCAAGGCAAATAAGCGTTTATTTTATATTTTGTGTAATAGATATCTGTGTCTTATACATTAATGAAATGCGTAATATACACCTTTTGCAATAGGAAAATTTTATAACAGCAACATTAATTGATTTACTCTCGCCTAACTGTTAGTGTTTTTAACAAAGTGAATAGGTGAGGACATTTTATTATTTAAATTAAATCCTGTTTCGTAATTTCAGTTTGAAGTTTCAGTAATTTTAATACATGTGTTTTTATATACAACGATTACGGAGGTAAATTCTTTGACAAAAGAACCTCAATAAAGTCCAAACTTAAAATTTTAATGAATTACGGTCGAATGCCGACTACTGGGCGACCACTAATATGTATAAATTGTGGGATAAAATCGCCTTTGCTATCAGACTTTGTTAAGTTTCTGTAGTTAATTTCATTTTAACAAAAAATGATGAGGTAAATATTTATTATCTTTCCTTCTTTTTTCAATTTACGCAATAGTTAATTATGTCAGTGTTTTGAATTTTCCAAATGTGTAGTTTTGTTTCTGAAATAATTTACTGCGCGCGTAGTTCAACCAATAACATGCTTAGCCACTTTCATAGTTATTTTAACGAATTAAATTTAAATTTTTTTATCAAAATATGACATTTTTTAAATATTTTATGTACGTTTAAAAACATTATTCCACAATGATGAAAATAAGTTTTGAAACGTTAGCTGTATTTTAACGACAAGATATTTATAAATTATAACAGATTTTTGGTGATAATAATTAAAAAGCTACTCGGGCCTACTATTTATAATTTTGATTATGTATTATCCTACAGTTTATAAAAACTAATACATATAATTATAAACTGGCTTTTTTTAGAAATTTCTTTTCATCCCGCTTCTTTATATGTGCATATATATATATATATATATATATATATATATATATATATATATATATATATATATATAAATTTTTATTTTTAGGGTTCCGTACCTCAAAACCACTTATAAGATCACTCACGTATCTGTCCGTTTATCCGTCACAGTCGTTTTTTTTAAAGTGCTTGACGTAGAAACTTGTAATTTTGCATGGCAATGAAACATATTAACCCGCACATATTTCGATAGGTAACATTTGAAAAAATATATATTTCGAAAATTTTAGGGATGAAGGGAGACGGTGGCAAGTTAAGTATTCGAAATTTCCTTTTTAATTCTTTATATAGCGTGAGGTATCATTTCAAAGGGCTAGTTAGAAGGGTCCAAAATTTAATTTTTGAAAATTTGCTCACGTGTAACATTTATTACATATTAAAATAAACTAATATTGAATATATTGGTTTATTTTAATCTGTAATAAATGTTATAATTGAATATATTTGGCGTTAATTCTGTAGCTATTCATAAACCATTAATGAAACTACGTGATGTAGTATTTCTACCTTCTTTAAGTTCTTTACCGCGACCTTGTCCGGTTGTCAGATTTCGTTGTAGTACAACATTTTCAAGTGGACTATTAGCACGTGCTATATTTATGGCTATGCTAATGGGTTATACTAATAGCTCATCTGAAGATGTTGTAATACAACGAAACCTAGGTCGTGGTAAAGAACTTAAAGAGAGTAGAAATAATACTACATCACGTAATTTCGTTTAATTGTGGAGAAACCAAAATATTAATAACATACCGAGTGTAATATATATGTTCGTCAATACATACGACTAAAAATCTTATACCTTTTTTCTCCGTCTCTGGTTATGGAAACGTTCCAATCACAATGTTTTCTGCTGATGAGAAATAGTCGTCAAGTTTTAAATGGTTTAATATGAACATCTGCTGATTGCGCTCCTTTACACTCTTCTATCAGCTCGGAGTTCATTAGCCCTTAATGATTCAGCAAACGATAAGAGAAATAAAGGGATCAAGAGGACGAAATATCGTGTAAGACTGCATTTGGAATTCCTTGATTTAAAACTTGCTCTATCGGACACGAAACTAAACAAAAAGCCTTCATTACAACTTTTAAAGCTAGGTTTAAATAGTATACCGGTAATTGCGAAAGTTCCCTAATTTAGGATTATAGTTTCCAACCGGCCGGTCGTCTACTGGCGGGGAAACCTGCTACCCCTGGAGCGACACACAACTAGAGTTTACACAGCAACAATAAAAACATGAATACTAAGATGGGTTGAAAAGTTTGCGGGTTCGGTGTGAAACTAAATGCAGATGTTTACCACTTTTAAAAAATATTTGCTCGAGTACCTAAAAAAACGCGTCGATTGCAGCTTCGACTTCCTCGTTTCGTATAAACTTCCATCTTTCTAATTTTTTCTTTTTTTTGAAATTGTGAAATACGTGAAAATCAGATGAACCCAGATCAGGTGAATAAGGTGGATGTGGTGGTAATTAGAACACACAATTATGGGTTCGCTTCTCTTCGGTTCACGTTTAAGTTCAGCTGACTGATTTTTTAACACTTATAAACGACGGAACATATTCTTCTAGCATCGTCAACATATCTTTAGCGATCTGTCTCGGTGTTAACCTTTTCACTGACAGGTACTTAATAATGGCGCGATGTTCAATTCTAACCACATTCAAGAAATGTGTTACTTGTCACCAATTATATCGATCTAAACTCGGAACTAAAGGCAACACAACAATGAAACTTTGCACAGTGACAACTAAAAAATTGGTAAATATAAAATTACTACGCTATTATAATTATTTCTGCGTGAGACCGCGAACTTTTCAATCAGCCCTCGTAATAACCGTAACATACCAATGATATTAAGAAAAGGAACAAAATTTAAGGGCGATTTAAGTTAAATTCGACTAACAAAATAGCCACATTTGCTCAACTTTAGTTTATTCTGCTGGTTTTCAGAAATATGGTATGAATAGTATTAGTGTGAGTACTGGTATGTTTTTTCGCTAGGTTTTCGGTTGTCAATTTCAAAACGCTACTCAGTTATTCTGCGACTTCCAACGATTATCCGTACCGCGCCTACCAAGTAACATTTCAGTCAAGAGACTTTCGCGAGGTCTTTTACCATTGAATCGCGTAAGATATTCAGAGCGGTACTTTTTACGACCCAAAATGGCACCAGTTCCAACCTTTCGTCCTTTGTTGTCACCTGTAATAGGGATACTTATTATTTTCATGCCACGGCCATGATGCCGGTGAATGATTTGACACTAATATGATTGTGACGATAATGAAAATTTAAATTTTCCATTCGGGCGTGGCCGGGCGACACATAGTCTCGTTTTAATAATATTTCCGCTTCAGCTACTAATACGAGTAGTTCTTTTTAAAATCATCCACTTTCCTTTTCTGGAAATAAATGTTTTGTAGAAACAGTTAATTTATTTTGGTTCTTAATTCATATGACGGTAATTTTAGTAGTTTTTACTTATTCATGTAGTAGCCTGCACTTCGATCTCGCCCGTATTTTTTTTCAGTTCTAGGTAATTTCTGTGTAACAAATAAATAAAGGCGTAGAAATAATAAGTGCTTTCAGTTATTTCTGCTGTATGATATATATTGGGTTGGCTAGTCAATTTTTAACCTAGGTTTGTTCCTAGAGGTCAAGCACCGTATGTTGATTAATTTATGCAAACACGTCTCTGTAGTATTGTCACAATACTTGAGCTTCTCAACTGATTGAAGAGTGATTAGTCGGGGATCTTCTTCATTATGATGGCGAAACGTTGGATTTAACAGGCTTCTGGAACTCCTGAACTAAATTTTCCCCGTTCCGTAACACACTGTTTTAATATCGATTCGATATTCAACTTGACTACATGACTATTTCGATTCGATATTCAACATGACTACATGACTATTTCGATTTGATATTCAACATGACAACATGTTTATGTTATTTGCGGCGGTCTTTTCATTGTGACCCCAATGGAAATGGACGTTGATTTGAATTCATTTTCTTTGAGATACAAACATTATTATTAAAGAAATAATTCCACTGCATAAAACAGAAATTATTTACGCGTAAAAACTCACGTAATGACAAAAGAACCAATTTAATTATCAGTGAATAACAATAATAAATTATTTAGTGATGACCAATCGATTGCTATTCGATTAAGTAAACACTATGATCGTGAATGCGATCGTATCGAACTAAACGTTTGGCTTTGAACGACACATCTGTACCAATATTTATACTGTAGCCATGTCGTAGTGAGACTACGAAATTTTAAATGATGAAATCTTCACGTGCCAGACTTATTTGATCAGACCTTTCTTTTATTGGAACAAACATCGATTTTGCTTTTCATTGTCAATAACTGCATATAAATTGTCGTACTCCATATAAAATACGCGTTCCTGCCTGCCTACTCTTAAATAATTCATTATTTCCTTCGATAACTAACTAAATGATGGTATTTATTTTATTTTTAATAAATATGTTAATTTCATAATGTATCCATATTTACGTAAACTGCAGTATCATCACTTTATCCATGGCGCCCACCTGGATACGCATCAGATAAAGTCTGAAGGTCCAGTAATGTGTAACATAGCATAATTTTTTTTCACACGAAGAGGGGCCAGAATTAATAGCTTTAAATGAAAATGATTTTCTTATGTACTTGTTAGATTTTTCATAAAATATTTTATACCCAATTTCAACATATATTAAAATGTGGTAATGTAATCCTCGTCAAAGATAAAAATTAGACGGTATAAATTATGTAGTGGAAAATAAGCAAACAAACCTAGTGAGAATTGACGCTGACGAGAATTAACTAAACTAACTTGTTTTATCAGTCTAGAAGGTCAGAACTAAATCCACCGTAAAGGTCGAAACCCCAAGTGACACTCTAATTACGAAAAACGGCATCAGTCGCCCTTGTGTCTTATTTTAATTCACCAATATATATTCAAAGTTGATGTGTTTAAATAAAAAAGAATAAAAGTTTTAAAAGTAAAATAATTGAAAGATTGCGACGGCGTATAATAGCTAAGCTTTTAAATTTGAGTATTTATTAAGAAAGAAAAAACTTAAAAAATGTCAACCTTATGTAAATTATAAGATTCTCTTTCATAAAAAATAATTGCCACTCAACAAGGATACTGTTCCTTTGAGAGGCGAATATGTTTCATAAAAAAGTAAGTCGTTCTATTTTGGATACAAGATCTGTAAGATTTTCTTTACATCTTTATCATTACTGAACAATGTATGTGTGTATAAATAATGGATTGATCTGGTTAACCATATCAATTGAAGTGGCAACAAACATTTTGTTCTTTTAAACTATATTCGATTGCTTAAACTTAATTTGAAGTGACCAATTGTAAGCTTTTTTCCCTATTATTCTTAATAAAGCTTCAATTTAATTGGGAATCAAAATATATCTTTATGCTTTTCATGATGTACCCCATTATTCTGCTAAACGTAAGGAAAGATCTTATTTCAAGTTAAAAAATCACACAATTATTACTGTTTCTTAAAACCCCTTCAAATCAATTTACCTGTGCATTTTATTGAAGAGTTACGAAATAATTTCTCCTAAAATGAACGTTCTTAAATTTAGCATTATATAAAAATAAAGCATGTGTTTGTATACCATCAGAATTATACGGTAGAAAAAAGGGCTCAACTATTTTTCGGTAATAACAGTCGAGAGTCGAGTGTCCAGGAGTGCCATCCTGCCACAGACTGGCCGGGACATTGTGATGTTGGTACATAATTGTCGATCTGTCAACGCCGACTTCAATTACAATCGCCATTTGAGAAAGCAATGCCAGGGCGGCGAACTCTATCTACTTCCGCGCTTCGAGTGGATCAGCGGAGCGACCTGACATCTCCCGCGCGCGCGTTCCTATCGATTATATTATTTACATAGAAGTTATACTATCGTACTAGAGAACGGGCCGCGAATTTAAATCAGTTGAGCTGACTGTGATGCGGAGTGGCTCCCGCGAGATGAGGAGGGCGGACGCGCAGACGGGGGGTTGCGTTGAGCTCCTTTTTTATTTTAAATCGCATTACCTTATTTGTCTTCACGGCTTCGCCGAGTCTCTTTGCGATATTACTTTTCCGGCGCGCCTAATATGTTTGTTTCCGTATCGCTTCCATGATGGAGTGTGAGGTGCGTCGGAAGTTTGATCAGTATGTTTGGCGGATTTTTATTGGGTTCGAGGCAATTGCTTGGGAGATTTCATGGTTTCGCGTATTATTTTCGTTTTTAGACGCAGATTCGATTCCGTGTTATCGAATCGTTTCTATATTGGTATATGTGCATTAGATAGATACGATATCCAAAAAAATAAGATATACGAAATCCTAAATCGTATAGATGGCACAATGTGTTTGTTGCGTTACTTTTGTTTTGAAAGTTTGGTGAGATAATTGCATCGTTCTTTTAAATTGACCACGATTTCAGTTTAAGGTTAAAAATTTCATCGTGTTCATATTTAAATCTGCATTCCGAAATATATAAAATACTTTTAGGGGTTTTATATTTCCATTTTATAGTCATCTATCATGGTGGCACCAAAGTTTACCGCATGCGGGCGCGACGAATTCGCCGGTCATATAATATCGGCTATTAGGTGACTTGCACAATCGTCATCAGACGGAGCGGACCTTTTCATCGCTTCTGTCACTCATGATTTCCCACCGTGAAAAAGTGAGCTGGCAATTTTAAGCTTCACGAAAGTAAGGTTATTCGAAAAGACAAACGCAGACAATTTACTGAATTAAAGTGTGTGTCTATGACGAGGGTTTCCTCGAAGCCCTTGGCTACGATCTTTTATTCAAGGGTCACTGCTTCGTGAAAGCGAGTCTCAAGTTCGTGTTCTGTCCTAAAATATATTTGTCTAATCGCAAAGAGCGCGTCTAGAGGACACCGATACAAGCGGCTTAATTAGAAAGAGAAAATTCGACTTGAAAGCTTTCGAGTTTGTTTCTTTAATTAACTTCTGTTTTGTTTTTCAATTAAATAAAACTGCTGAGTCGTATCGTGAAATTAATGATTTTGCGCGTATAAAGTCGGGTTGATTATTTTTTTCGTTGTAAAGGTCAAGGATACCAGTATAAATGTCTCCACTGGATTGTATTATATACGTGAATGTTTTTATGAACTTTTTAAAAATATAAATGGTAACTACAAAATATATTTTATTTATATGTTAATTTAAACATTCATCGATGCGTGACACATTAGATATACGTGACACATAGAAATTATAATGATATAAGTAATCATTTAAAATATAAAACTTCCATAGGGTAATAATAATTTAACAGAAATATGAGAATTGGATGCAACCATGCCAGAACGCACTTTTACTAGTTAAAAATATGCGCTGTATGTAACTTCGAAAGTTTTTTAAAATGGAAGTTTAAGTCTGCGGTACGTTCACTTTAAATATCCAATTATTCATAGTATTTTATGTCCGCGGAAACATTTAATTCAATCGGTGCTGATATGTTGCGTGGTTGGATGGATTTTAGTCCTCCGAAATTTTATTCCAACTGTTATTAATGAATTTATTCGTTTATTTTTTTATCTGGCTTTATATCTTCTTGAATTTTGTTATACATACAACCTGTATCATAGAAATGAACATAGGATAACCAAAGACTTTTTATCCCGGAATGGAATTATCTTGATAATTAATAAAATACCCCATCCAGGATAAGAGGATCCAAAGCATCCGTAAGTGTATAATACGATTTTAATCTTAAAAATAGTCTTGATTTTAAAAATATGTTCCAAGAATTACACCACTATTTTTTTCATTTTTCCTCGCGATCAAAGCTAACGCGTGCCGCCCTACCGTGTTTACCTCTATTCGTCTACGCTGCACTGTCTTAGTAGACATTCAAATAGATTAAGTAAATTAAAATTATATTGCGATAAAAAAATTAATATTAATGTAAAACACAGTAAATATCTTTAATTTAAAGACGAATAAGCTCTTTCATGTTTCCTGCTTCAATATGATTTTTCAAACCACACCATGTACGACGTCACTAGTTTTCATTTTGATACTCTTGCATGGTAAACATGACTTTTCATACTAATATATCAGATATACTTTTTAGTCTTAAATATGTTTCTAAAATGTCTTAACAAATTTTTAAAAGGAACTATTTCGAAGCTTACTTCTTTGTTATTATTATGAGAAATGAGAAAGTGTTGAGATGTTAAATTTATTCATTGAATATCATTATTTTTTCAGTTACATGTTAGTAACCTGCAATCTAAATGTTATATTGGGTCGGTAAAGGAATTAATTTCTAATTCACAAAATAGATGGCGCTATGTTCGTTGTGAAAGTTTGTTTAATTTATATTGTTTTCCTTTTGATGGTTGATAGCTGCCAGTTTTTGCTAACTTTAGAAGTAAGTTGTGCCTAATTTTGTTTGCAGTTTTTATTTTTTGTATTTTGGATTAAATTTTAAGATGTTTATTTTCGACTTATTTTACTTTCTTTTGTTTTCATAAAACCAAGAAAGCTGAAGCTTACAAAGTCTTATGTAAGTTATTATATATATATATATATATATATATATATATATATATATATATATATATATATATATATATATATATATATCGACGTCCAGCCTTAATCCATGATGAACGTTATCACGTCCAATAAAGAATGGGTTCATAAATTCCACCCGGCAGTATAGTTGTGGTTTTTATAGGATACAAGACACCCGCTTCGCATAAACCGGTTTAATCAGTTAGTCTATCCTTTTGATAATAGAAAAAATATTTTTAAGCATTTCGCTACTGAGAGTGTTTTTGTACAGACAATATTTTTGTTAAATGTTTTCCGAGGCTAAGTCATAGGCAAGAGATAGTATATGGATAGAATAATAAATAAACTGGTATATTTACATATGTAAATACGAGTACGTTACGCGAATGTACGAAGTAATACTTTTCTATGAATGGAAAGCAACGAAAAATCGAAATAGAGTTGAAAGGATATGTTAAGAAATGTGTTTGTAGACGTCTCTTGAAATACTAACCAAAAGAAGGAGTAGAAATATCCAGATCTAGAAAAATTCACATTCCAGCCGCGTGTAAGGTGAGTGCCCGCCCAACGTCGCCGTAACATGTTAAATTTATTGTCGTTGCGAAGAGCTTGAGATGATATGAGGGCGGGAATATAAAAATTGTCGAGAAATGATCTAGTCAGAATCTCGAATAGCTCGAATTGAACTAGTACTATCAGTATGAATAAAAATGCTGGCTTTATAGATAATTAATGGACTATGCTCATTAAATTTGTGTCCCTGGCAATTGATAAGTTATCTTCAATAATATTTATGTAAATAAGATTCAATTTACATGTACAGTTTTGTATCTGTAAAGGGACACATCCCTTAATTATTTATGCAAGTACCATTTTTATTTATACAGATAAATGCACAATCTGATTTCCACTAGAAACGATTTATTTATTTGTGGATATTTATAAGTATCGAAGGATCATGTTATGTTTGAATAGCCACATGGATCATGTTATGTTTTGAATATCCACACGCATTGTCCATTATACTATACATAAATTAAGAAATAATGAACATTAATATTATTATAAGAAAAATCTTGTGACTATGTTTTTTTCCTTAAATGTCTGTGAGTGTTTTTCTCCGAAACAACTCAACCAATTCGGTTAATTCTTTTATAACAGAAAAGCTTATGATTTTCCGAACGACCCTTTTAATGGACTTTGCGTCTTTTACTTTGCACTCTTTCTTAATATATAGCTTGAATAGACGCAATATTAAATACTGATTTGTTGATAATTAAACACCACGCCTATATAATCAAACATCAATTTCGTAGTCTAAAAGGAGTTGAATTGTAAGTGTACTTGCACATATTACTAACATTAAACTTAAATTCTACCTATATATAACATAATATATAACAGTCTAATTATCATATAACATTTCTCCACTCAGGCATTGCCGTGAAGTCACTGCTACCAATTTACTGCTAGCGAAGCGTTGCCGATACAATATTACACGTATATTTACGGGCATGTTACCAAGGAGATTGTAGAACACGAAGACGCCAACTGTTTAATTAAAAATAATGCAACGAAGAACTCCATAACCGTGTCAGAAATTAATAGCAATCGACAGAAGAAACATCTAAATTCAACTCGAACACCAAAATTGGAAGAAGCAAACGTGTGAAAAATGTCGCTAAAACTTGGTTCACGTTCCCGGCTCATAAAGTAGAAATTGCATCAAAAAGTCTGATCTTGTATTTAGGAAATAAAAACCTGTCAAGCACGAATAGAACTCGCATTACGACAGTTCCGTGTACATTTAGGTACTTATAAACATTTAAGGATACGTAGTATTTTTATTAAACTATTTAGAAGTATCGTAAGTATATTGCCTACTATATCTTTCACAGAAATATTGTAAGACTTAGGACAATCGCTAGTTTTCCTGTATTCTTAAAATCAGAATTTATCAACTTTTTTGCCATATTTTCAGTTCAATTGTTTCAGAAATAAGTAAAGAGAGCGAATGCTCAATTGTCGCATATTATTTAGAATATCTTTTTTAAATTATGCAATTTAAACTTATAAATATTTGTTTGTATTTCTCATAACAAGCCCTTTCAAATGTTAACCTCACATGATCTGTAAAATAAAAAAGGTTTTAATACTCCCCCTCCTCCCCCCTTCAAATCTTATATGAGATTTTCTAAAGTTTAGGTAGTGCAAAATATATAGATTATTACTATACATAATTTCTAGTTTCTAAGTCGCATGTTTTCTGAGTGACAGACAGACAGATACCTAAGTGATCTTGTTAGGATTCTGTTTTTTTTTCAGTTTAAGTAAGGAATCCAAACATATGACATAAAAAATGAGCAATTGATACTAAAAGTATTTAATAATTTTGTGTTGATAAAATAGTTACTCACAAACCGTCACAATTATTAAGAAATGTACAAAATGCGATGGGTAATTTTATCGTCAGTTTTAAACAAACCGAAAAGACGCTACTTCTTAATTATCCATAACTTACAGGTGATAAACACTTTAAACAACGTCCTAGCGCTATTATTTTCATATTTCATTCTTATAATTAAAATTTATTCAATGGCACTTAAATAATTGCGTAAAAGTATATTTAATTTATTTAATCATTTCGCTTACAATTAACGCTGATTATTTATATTAAAAAGTATACAATCTCTTGGAAATTATGAGACGCTAATTAAAGCATCAAACAAAGTTCCCCGTTCCTCGTACCTACAGTCCGCTTTTCAATAGAAAGAGGACACTGTGGCGCCCCACGCAATCTCGGAATCTCCCGGCACAACTCGTTTCGCAAAACTTATCTCGTAGCGGGAAGACGGCGCAGAGGGCGGGCGGCGTGACGTGAAGTAATGAGAGGCGGATAATTGGTTCCCTCGTCAAAGAGGCTCGCGTCGCAGCTCTTCCCGCGTTTTATTAAAACTTATAACCGGACGGGCGTATCCGGAAAATTCGAAATTTCGTCCTCCAACGTTATCGATATACAAGTTTTTCCAATAATTTTCTTTTTCAGATAAACATTCACCTGTGTAATTTAAAGTCAATAAGAAATATTGCATTCGTGGAAAAAATTCCTTTCGGTTTCTATTTTCCAACTTGTAATATTCCTTATAAAAGCTCTATGAGGATAGCACTAAAATTCTTAGAACTGGCTATTTGTAACAATAATAAAAAAGCTATATAGATACCCCATGATTTAGCCTCTCGTGTTAATTTGTGACGCGGAATCTTAGAAAAATTCGACAGGGGTCACTCAAATGCCATATTTAACATCATCACGGATGATGAAAGTTAGAAGACAAACCCGAAACTAAGAGACATTTGCGCAGTCGGTGTTTCTTTCTGAAGAATTGCTTATAAATGTAAAGAAAAGGTAAAGTGTAGGCAAAAAAATGATCGCCTCGTTCTTCAGAGGGATGTGTCATTATGCAACGATTGTTCTGGAAAATAAAAGAACAGTTATTGCAGACTGGTAACCAGCGATTGATAGCCTGTTGATTTTGGAAAAATATCCAAAGCAACGCCCTTGCAATAGAATCTCCCTTCAGCACAACGCCTCTACACACTCGGCCATTCAAACAACCGAATATTTAACTAGGTCGGGTATAGAAATTGTGAACCATCCGCCATGCCCCGACTTGGCACCGAGCAATTTGTATTTATTCTCAAGGATAAAATATAACCTGCCAGGAAAACGATTTCTAGATACTGAAGAAGCGGTGACTGTCTTCGAAGAATGGAAGAGACATCCAAGGAAGGGCGGACCGACTGTTTTCTCAACAGTTCCATCGAATAAAACGATTTATTGAATGGCACGGAAATTATTTTGAAAGATAATAACTAAACTGCAAACTCACTATTTGGTTCCATTATTGATACTATCAACATTTTCACTTTTCAACCTCTTTTACTCGCCTACGGTATACGACGCATATAAGTGAGTCGATATGAAAAGAACTATGCATTTATTTTCCTAGCATATTAGCAAGTGCTTAACAGATGGGAGTAATAAATATAGAAACGTGTAGCCAACTCCGGCCGGCTTATACATTTTTATATCTAATAGACAGCTACCAAAAGAATGGGTGCTGAAGACAAAAGATGGAACATTTGTTACTTTCCATTAGTAAAAGTCAATACTTAATATCTAACGGTGAACATAAATCTTTGTATTGTACTTTTCCTGTAAAGTAATTTTAATTTTTTGTGTAGTTTGTGGGAATCTATGTTTCGGTTTCTGGCCTTTAACATTCCACGAAAGTATGCTGTAGTTTTGTCACTTTACTTACGATATATAATTTTTAGGGTTCTACATCAAAATATTATGTTGAGATTTCGTTGTTTAACCGATTGCCTGTTTATGTGTCACATCTATTTTTCTCAGAAACTGCACATTTTACCTACTTTGTTGAGAAAATTATATAGTTATATTATTACTTACCCTAGTTATATAAGTTACCCGGTCCCTCCAATCTCAAAAATATTATTTTTTGCTAGTTAATCAAGCACATTTTATAACTATTTTTATTTTAATTTTAGCTCGCACAGTTCTTTGTATATTGGTAAAAGTGTACGAAGAAAGGTATATTTATTCTTTTACCGCTCATTATCTCCGAAGTTAGGTCAAACAATGTAAAAATATTTTTATAAATAGATAATCGTATAAATATTGTAGGAGATATAAAATAATCTGCTTGAAACAAAGAGTTCCCGAAAAAAAATTTTCAAATATCTTCAACTAACCATGGTTGATGGACCGTAAAATTGAATGGGTTAATTAATTATTTATAGTGTGGAACCCTAGAGTCTGACTCGCACATCGGAAGCATGGTTTTATGAAAGGTCAAATCATTTCACTGTGAATTCTAGATAAACTAAAGTAAGCATTACACTCAAGTTTCACTACACGGCGCCGCTAGCAGCTACTAAAACTCTCTCGATCCATTGTATTGCGGTCGTTTGCTCTTGGGGCTATTGATATTAAAGCTATTTGACTCTGATTGATCATGAACTTCGGAGTATCCCGGGTATTAAAACGATAGCCCTTGGCAACGCCTGTTACACGCTTCAAACGTGTTAAATCTTTGCGGTCTATATGTTTAGACAGCTTGACTGAGGCGAGACTGTCAGCTTTATTCTGCGTTATTTACGGTCGGTTGTTACGTCGAAGTACATTATTAACACTTTGAATTAAGCCGTAAATTAAACATGTCGTTTATATAATATAAACTCAATAGCCCCTTTAATTCTATGGATTTCAATAGTTAACGAGGTTGACTGTATAAACTGTCTAAAACTATATAAACTTATATAAACTGTCAAAACTTTTACTACTCGGTCTGAGCGAACTGAGCTAAGTAATTTTTCGATCGCAGTTGACATTTGATATTAAATATACGTTAACTTTTTGTAAATTACCTTTTATAGTGTTCTTTTTTGTATCAGAAATGTAATGTTGTATGTTATGAAAGTTTAGTGAAATATATTAACGTAAATTTAATTGATGATTAATAATTAAACTATATTAAAATTTGAAGTGTAATAATTGAAATATATTATTGTGTGATATTTATAGAGAGAAAATGTAAAAATAAGTTTCATTTTTCCGAACAAATTTCACACTGCCAAGAAAAGCCATTTATGTGTACGTTATCGACATTAAAATATTACATTTCTGATACAAAAAAGAGTACTGAGTTCAGTAATTTTGGTGACCATTAGTAACCGATGAAATCGTCACATGCTTTCGCTGCTTTATGATGTTTTAATCGATCAGTTCGTCCACTCTTATCTCGATTGCAGATTTACAATTTTGCTTATCCACTGTCTGAGGCTAATTTTGAGACATTATACTGAAGGTCTTCAGTCCCAGACATCCTAAAGTATAATTTGTTTTTCGTCTACGCAATCAAGTTACGGAATAATCTATCCCAGTATCAGGGATTCTGATATTATACCATATCTAAATTTTATTCTTATTCCTATTATTCGCCATTATTTACCTAGTCTTCAATGAATGCTAATCGAGTTGCCATCCGAACTTAAATGGATGATCACGAAAATGTCGTTTACAAAATGCCAAAAACTTGTCAAATTAATGTGAGAAAAATTAAATGACAAATGTAACTCTTAAGAATCGATATAAGGTTCCAAAAGAAATGGTAAATTATTAAGTCTAAAAATATTTAAACAAAATCTTTCTGAAGTTCATATTAGTTCGACAATTATGTTTCTTAGCAAGGAACATTCACATATAATAACAATCAATTTAATGAAGAGAGAAGATACGAAATCTTATTTGAAACTAAAAGGCATAAAATTTAAGTTAATAATTATTATTAAAGTCAAAAATATTTATTTTGATAAATAAATGTTATCTCACTAGAGCCTCTACTGCTGACTCGCGTGCAGTCGTCCTTTTATCGCAGCCTGTTATTTCGTAAATTTATAACCTAGAATATTGATGTAATTAATTGTATAGTGAAAATCTTACCTATAAACGTAAGTTTGTTTATTAGCTGATGTAATTGCATAGCTATGGATACTGTAATATTTATTTATTTGTTTATGGGAAATGCCGTTATTTAAAATGTATTAATTCATTCAGGAAGTACAACATAAAGCGAGAGACTAGTATGAAGAACGTTGAAAAAGAAAATATTCGTAGGAATTAAGAAAAGTTTGTTATGCAATATGAACTGAATTGATTATGTATTTTATTTATAGTCTGATGATAAATTTAATTATTTCCTACCAGTATGGCATAATATTAATTACGATATTAATCCTAACACGACTGGATTAGGATGCGAGTACGCGAATGTTTGAGAAACTGTTCGAAGAAAACGATTTAAGAATATCCTTTTCAAGATTCTATGTTGAAACGTCCCCTTATAACTCTTCATCGTTCTGTCACAGTCTCACTGTTTCTGAAGTTTTGATCTATTAATTTTGCCCACAAATTCTAGATACTAGCCATAGAACTTTCAATTGAAAATGTATTGGTTAACTCGTATCAATAATTTTATGAGGTGTAGACAATACTTAAGCACGTTTATATCTATTAATTCTCCTTTTCACTTAGCCATATAAAATATTTAGAAACAATTTATAGGTACGAAAAACGTTTGTTAAGTTTATTTTAAATATTACACCGTAAATCAATTTATAAAAAAATTGGAAAACATACTTTTAAATTTTTTTCTGAACCATATAAATAGTTGGATAAAGACACGAGTCGGCCTCTCAGACCGAAAATTACTATCCTGCTAAACATGCAAGCGCATCCAGCGCAGTACCACCACAAAAGATATATGGTACACTAAAATAGTTACGCACCATCCAAACGCTTTGAACAAAAGTTACGGTAACTTATTTTTATCGGCCGGTGAGATCGTTAGCTAATGTTAATGTCACTAAGCCTTATCCGAGCAGGTCAGTAACCTCAATATTTACCTTTTTCTCGACAGATGATGAAGCACGCATGGAGCTCGTACAAGCTATACGCGTGGGGCAAGAACGAGCTGAAGCCGCTGTCGCGACGCCCGCACCTCGCCAGCGTCTTCGGCGGCAGCAACCACCTAGGTGCCACCATCGTCGACGCACTCGACACTCTCCACGTGATGGGCCTGCACGACCAGTTCCGCGAGGGGCGACTCTGGCTCGATAAGCACTTCGATATCAAGAAAGTCGTGAGTATCTATCACCGCTGTTTTTGGTATTTTTAGCCCTGCGAAGTGTTTACAAGAAATCTTTATGATTTTGTGCATTTTTGCTGTTGCGATGTCTCGATGTTCAAACTTTTATATTGCCAGTCTGCAACCCCAAAACTTTCTTTATTCGGGTGTCTTCGGTTTCTATCAAGTTGTATGTTGAAGGATAGTCTGAAGAAGTACTTCGAAACTAAGACTCTAGCACTACTTGAGGTTATACAATAAGCCCTTGTAAATACTAAATGCTAAGGAGACGACAAACGAGACAATATTTCGTAGCGACCGTGATCCGTCCAGTTTAACTTTGACCTATAAAACGTTTATTGTCTGTGAGTTATGAACTCATCCGATACGCCGATATCGATAAATCCTGTCAGTAGAAAATTATTTTGGCTTGAATTGTTTGTAGTGCAAAAGAGAATAGGCATAAATGAAATATAATTTGGAGTTAAAAAATGTATCTGAAAAAAAAAAACTCTTCAAATAATGACATCTGTCCTTGTATTAGGGCCTTTTGTTTGTAAGAATTTAATGCTATATTTTAATTATTGTTTATCCGAATGCGAAGATTGAAAAACATTCAACTTTATTCATGCATATAAATATATATGTATATATATATATATATATATATATATATATATATATATATATATATATATATATATATATACAGCAAGGAGTGCAACTAACACTTTAATTCAAATTCAGTCAATTATCTCTAATAGTAAATACTGGTTTCCTTAACCAATAGGTCCGGCCTAATGTAATATTCTAGTCTAGGTCATGGTTCTCATGCTTTTATCACTAAACTATGACTAAAATGTGAACTAGTGCACCGACTGTCGAGAAGAATTTCATGCTGTGGCTGTTTGAAGGAGCTCACGTGGTCTGTGTCTTTTCAAAATGGTTCGAACTAAAGGGTTTAGACACCTCAACTAATAGATTTTTGTACAGGGGCGCGTAGAGGCGTAGCAAAATTTAAGACTTAGAAATATTTTCAATTTACAAAGGTTCAAGTTGTGGAATTAATTAGTTGAAATGTATTTCTTGCCGATAGCATCGTTTGAAAAAAGCTTTATGTTTATTTGCATTACGTCGCAACATTTTACATGTTGATATGATGTGAATATTTGGATTACACTGATCCGTATTTTGACAGGATGGTCGAAGACGAGGTGTTGTATAAAGAGTCAAAAAAATTTTGAGTGTCGCAATCGAAGTTCTCATTATTGATGAAGAGTCGTTTTAGTTAACTTGCAAAAATGAAAAATGTAAAGTAAGAAGAAAAAACAACAGAATATATTTGAAAATGGAAAAATACCATAAATAATTCTCCTATAATAGAATAGTAACAAAAAGTATTACGGATTAATTTTGTAAAATAATGTCAATCTTTCCACAAATATATATATGTATATATATATATATATATATATATATATATATGTATATATATATACATGTATATATATATACATACATATATATATATATATATATATATATATACTTTTATTTATTGTGACGTCTTTTTTTAAAGCACTAACCGCTTTAGCTATATCGTTAATTAATTTAAAAAATCTGGTCGATGTATTAATAATTTAGTTTAGTCGTTATAATGATAACTGATATTAACATACGACTATTAGTCATGCACCTTTTACGTTATATTTTTCCAAAAGTGTTAAGGGTCGCCATTAGTTTAATTAGTTACACATCGATCGTAATGATTGAACACTTACGAATATAAAAATATATTAAAGGGAAAATTCTACTTATTTCCGTATGCAAATAAGTAGTTATTGAAAAATTAAGTTTTTATTATGACTAAATTTCATGCAGGATCATGCTTGGTATATCTTTTTTAATGAACAAATGGGCTTTTTGGAAGGTTCTCAGACAAGAAACAACTTTTTCTAACGCTTTTTCTCTATAATAGTTGTATTCTTCCTTTAGAAATATATTTTCACAGGACCGATTCCCCTCATTATTCTGAATGTAAAATTGGTGAATGTGAAAAAACCCAACTGTTTGTGAGATAAAAAATCGGTCAAGTGCGAGCTATACTCGCACAACTAGTTTTACGTGCCATCAGCCACTCACTTAATTTATTAATAGCACCCAACAATGTGCTTAAAAGGCGTCCATCTGCCGCACCACACAGAGATAAACAATTTTTGTCATTTTGGTCCAATCTATACCTTATTCTCAATCTATATGATTTTTCTAAGCGATTCTTTTGGTTACAAGGGTAGGAGCAGTAATTTTTAAGCATTTTTCTCTAAATATATTTCCAGATTCTTAAAAAAATACTTATGTATTATTAAATGTTTAACCAAGTAAATTTTAATTTGACGCCTTACACGATACATTGAAAAAAATTTCTTCAGAATCAAAATTGAACTTTTGATATTTCACATCTATCATTGGGTCTATATTCAATCTTTGTGTATCTTAATTTCAAATTGTTACGTCGAATATTTTCCGAGAAAATCGCCTGTGACAATAGACGAATGGTCGTCCGACCGAAGTGATTTCATTAGTGTTACATTGACCGAATTGATTTCATTAATGGCAATATTGCTACGGTACACTATAATTGTCATAAGATCACTTTAATACATTTATTACACCAAATCCTCCAACTTCAAGAAAAGTAAAACATCAAAAATTGTCAGGAAAACCTTTTCCAAAATTAAATATCGCTGATAAGATCAGCTGACGGTTCGTTTTTTCGTAATTTTCTTTATAAGGGTAATTAGTCAAAATATTCTGAATATGAAAACTACCATAAATATCACTTTGTTATAAAACAATTTTTTCAAAATATTACATTTTTCTTATTTTTATTGTTCAAAATAATGACATTCATCATTAATAAGTTCAGCCATATTTACGTATCGACCACTTTATTTAAGATGCGGTCCTTGATTACTGAGAAATTAATAAAAATGAAATAATGTATGGTCTGCAATTTAGCCCGATATTTTTATTTTACGTGGCCATAAAAAAGATAATAATTTTTCTTTTACTTTTTTTTAAAACGTCCGCCATTTTGTTACTTTGATATTTTCAATAAAAGTGGTCGACGCCGTATATTAAATAATAAATAACGTACTGCGTCGACAAAATTTGTTTTTTTTTTTCACTTTATTAAAACGGAGATTATTACAATAAAGCACTGTGCATAATGCATCGCTGCACTGTTATGTACTTAATAACAAATTGGAAAAAGTGGTTGTTTCTCCTACTTCAAAAGCATGTTATCGAGAACGTGTGATGTACAATCTACGAAATTTTTAAGATTTTACCTTTATTTCTAGTTTCGAGTATGGAAACCTAATACATACCATATCAAAAGACGTATTTTTCCTGATGTATGGATTTAAATTTATTAAGAAATACTTAAATATTAATGGCTTGGTTATAAAAACTGAGTATATCCATGAGTTGAAGTTTGAATATATCTTGTAGGTAATATCTCAAAAATACGATAAAGTATCTAAGTACTATTTTTATTAGAGAAATTATGTCTAAAAATAAACAAAATAAGTTTTAATCGTTAGTTTATGATATCTAATTGTTGTAATTATAATAAATTTTTGTGTCCATACTTTATAAACATGTTATTGTACAACTCGATTTTCTATTAAAAATATAACTTTTAAAAAACAATGTAGTAATATTTATATTTTTTGCCACTAGCTTATTTAATTAAAATTAAATATTTAATTTATACATACTGCAACTTAAAATAAATTTCCAACGTCGTAGACATTAAGTTTTTTAAAATTTTAGTTGCAATTATTAA
Source organism: Druceiella hillmani (assembly GCA_039881145.1). Lineage (NCBI taxonomy): Eukaryota > Metazoa > Arthropoda > Insecta > Lepidoptera > Hepialidae > Druceiella > Druceiella hillmani. The sequence continues at coordinate 5,126,657 of JAYKKI010000070.1, forward strand.
TATTACTTCATTTTATATTTATTTTTTATTTATGATTAGGTTTTTTTCCGTTTATTCTTTAATTAGATATTCATAGAAAAAGAAACAAATTAGAATGAAAGTTTACAAGAAAGCAAATAAATGCCAGCTACTTAAAAAGGTTAAAACAGTTTTTAGGTTGATATGAATTTTATACCTTTTCAATACATTGTACATTTTTGTTTCACCTTATTTAATTACATTAATTTACTTTCGTATCGTGTATTTCACATACAATGTGTAATGTCTCTTGTTAAATTCAATGCAATAATAGTTTCAGGAATAAACAGATTTGAAAACATTTCTCGGGAATAAATTCGTTTTCCCAAATCGATAGTTTTATATTAAATAATGGTGACCGTAAATATTTTTCTTATATACTATATTTTACATACATTTTTTTCATGTTTTATATGAAAGACAGTTAAGTTTTAATTGGTGCTAGAGTAAATACATACATTGTCTTTTTCATTTGTATATCGGGCATTGTTTTATATTGAATTTTATTTAGTTGGAAGCAAAATTTTAAATCAGTTTTTCTGTGTAAAATATTAACTTTAAATGAATACTAATAGCTTTTAATTATTAAACCCAAGAGCGACGCTCCTAAGGAAGAATCTTGTATGTAACTCATTTTTTGCGGTTTCACGGGAGAACGTGACAAAAGTTCAAAACGTCATAAAAAGTACTGAATTTTCACATTCCGTTATGTACTTTAACTTGCAGATATGACAATTAGACAGTTTTGTTCCGAGTGAAATGTATAGTAAAAATGTAATTGTAACCCAAAACCACCAAAAAGTCAGTTTTAATGTATTTTCACGTAACTACTCCGCTTTTCATGACAGCGCTTTATTAAATAACCTAATTTCAAACTGAAATAAAATGTTATGTACCGTTGTGACTTTTGTTGAAATCAGTGTAGTGATTCCCAAATTGTTCATAAGCAATACGTGCATATATTTCAACACGTAACTTTGAAAATTATATAATGCTATAAAAATATTATTCAGTATCTATCAAAAATCCATTAAAAGAACTAGAAGCAACATACTTCAAGATGTGTACAATGAAGGATGATTGAAAGTGACATAATGAATAGAGTATTAATTATGTTAGAAGGTACAACTACCCGCTCCTAATTTATATATTCGTTCAATCTGCTTTTTTGTTTGATTCTATCAACATAATTGACACGTGTTTCTTTCGCAAACGATAAAACTTATTTAAAAATGTTCCAACACAATTTGAAATAATTGAATACAAGCTGATTATACTGGTAATTGAATACAAGCTGGTCATACTGGTAATTGAATACAAGCTGGTTATATTGGTAATTGAATACAAGCTGGTCATATTAGTAATTGAATACAAGGTGGTTATATTGTAATTGAATACAAGCTGGTTATATTGGAAATTGAATATAAGCTGGTTATATTGGTACAATTGAATATTGAAAATATGTTCCAACGCAATTTGAAATTTGTTCGGTTAAATTCTTTTAAATCTCTCTTATTTCTTATTGAATAGATATTTATTAATGTTGGGTTGTTAGGCCTCTGATAAAATGCTTCCGAAAACATGTTGTTTTGCAAAAAATTGTAAATATTTATTTCTGCATGTCTATCTACCAAGCCCCCACGTAGGTAGTAACAGCAGAGCAACGATGATGAAACGCCGTACTATTTTATCCCGAACGCACCTTTTTCGTTTACTACGTACTCGTGTTTGATTCATAAATTACCACTCGTAAATTACAATATTTTGGGTATTCCTCGACTCGACGCGTGTCTTTATTGATCTTTCACGTTCACTTTTCTAGTTCACTTTATACAGGGGTTGGATATTACAATTTTTTTTGGATTCCTCTCGAAAATTTGAGACGAAAACCTCAAAATTTTTCGATTTGAAATTTAGTTATAGAGAACTAATAGCTTTTTAATAAAAAAATATTTTTTACTTTTAACATTTTCTCAATTTTAATTATATTTAAACGTTTCTTTGTCATAAACGGAATTCGCATAAATAATAAGCTTAAAAAAAACTCTGAATATCGTTTAGAATAGACAGTAATTTCTCTGAAATAATATTTGTTTTCCTGAACACGTAAATCCCAATAAGATGTTTGTTTGTAAACAGCCGCGTCGCGTCGAGTCATATCGCTTTGATGGTGCCGCACTGGACGCCCGGTGTGCGTGTACTGCACGATAATTAACCCTTTAGTTTCGGTTGAAATAATGTGTGTCAATAATGTGATGATATAAATGAAATCGTTTCATTTTAGTCGTTTTATTCTGCTGCACTCAGGAAACCGCAGAAGCTGACTTGCTATGAAAATTTAATAATACCTGTCTACCTTTTTGTCATCTTCTCGATGTTCAACATGGCAGTCATTTTTAAACTTTTTCCACAATGGTCTAATTTAATCTAACGTACATCATTTTTAGCAATAATACACGTTCGACGTATATTTTTGTTCACCGTTTCCATAAGTTTTCCTTCGTCTTTTGTTTTTCCATTCCTCGACGGTAGTTTTCCTAAATAAATAAACCAAAAAATCCACATAATCTATGACCAAATTGCATATTTTATACTCGTCAGCCCTCTAAGCATATTTGGTGTTGTACATGCAGATCGTACTGTGGTTAATAAATAAGCATCGTTACTGTCATCTTCGTTTGCTTTGTTACAAACACGAGTTCTCCGTTGCTTTTCGGTTATCATTTATAGAACTTGTTTGTGGGTCTTGTCTATTCATTACGAGTTAATGAAGTGGCTTATTGCAGTTTATTGATTTCATTTCAGAATGAACCTGTACGCTTTGCAGTCTCTTTGTTGAATTCTACAATTCATAACTGTGTATTCGATTTGTTATGCATCTGAAATATTCTTCTTTCAATTTCCTTCTTCCAAGTCGACATGTTTAGTTAAGCTACACGGATCCATAAAGATAGTGTAACTTGTTAAGTACCGTGAAATTCTCCATAAATATTTCGGAAAAACAGTAAAAATTACATCAAGTTCCGTGGAGCACTTCCTTAGTTTTCAACGTTCGTAGAAAGAGATAGGCGTATGGAACAATTACTTGTTACTACGTTCAAACGTAACAATTTATTGTTACTGCGTTCGTGGTTGAGTAACAACAGTGAAATATTTAAAACGTAGAAGAGGTTTTTTAAGAGCAATAAAACGAAGAAGACGTTTTCTAAGAGCAATAAAACGAAGAATATGTTTTCTAAGAGCAACAAAACGAAGAACACGTTTTCTAAGAGCGATAAAACGAAGAAGACGTTTTCTAAGAACAATAAAACGAAGAAGACGTTTTCTAAGACCAATAAAACGAAGAAGACGTTTTCTAAGAGGAATAAAACGAAGAAGACATTTAATAGCATGGGTTTGCTGAAGATTCAACAGACCTACGCTCGATTAAAACGATATAAATTATTATTATTTAAAATATAAAAGCTGTAGAGTTAAATTCGACAAAAGTGCGCTCTTAGATGGCCTAAATAAAATAGGGAAAATCGTTTTTTGAAAATCAGAGTACTAAAAAAAATCATGATTATTTGAAAAATTAAAAAGAATCAGTTGTTCCCTTGAGAGTTAACTACGTAATTGTCAGCTGATTTATGAAGTAAACAAAGCCATCCCTTCTGCATTCACCGAACGCGATTATCTACATTGCGCGAAGCGAAATTACACGTAATATGTTTTAATAAAAACGTATTTAATACTGTTTTCTAAATCCTGAAACCCTCTCGCACCGACACATATTTCGTTTAAATTATTTTTCCGAGAATTTATTTCATTCCATGTGTTTTTGTTTTTATAGATAACATTTTATATATCATTGAATGATATTTTATGATATGAGAATGAAAAATATGCAAAATTGTGGTAACAATTTTGCAAAAATTTTCAACTTTAAATTTGAATAACTCTGAACCCGTTTCGAATTACTCAAAACCGATTTTACTTTTCTTTTCAGTACGTCGAGATTATTGACTAGTTTTGGCTTCGTTCAAGTAGATTTTTTATTTACATGGAATTTTTTACAGTAGAATAACATTTGGATCCAAAAAGCATCCCCGACCGGGACAAACTTACTCTGAGCTATATTAGCTTATATAGTCTACAATTTGGATTCTTTATTTATTGGCCCATTCATCAGGCCGTGCGGTCGAGCCCTTACTTCCTGAGTGCCTATAATCAAACTTACGGAACGATTAATCGAAATATTACTCTATATGTAGATCTTATCCCCGATCTATACTTATAGAAGCATTATTCCAATGTAAGTCCCATTCAAATCAGTCCAATAATTTTATATACTACTCTAATGCCTAGGCCACACTCATTGCGATAACCCGAATATTCGCGTTATCGCGATGTATGTGGCCAAGTCTTCGCGAAGACTTCGGCATTTCGGCCGAAGCCGAAGACACTTCGTTCCGCTGTCGGTAAACTCTCGCACATAGAAGGATTTTTACGCGATGAACTTCGCTTGCGCGGCCACACTTCAGTCGGCGTACGAACATAGAGCGTAGTGGATGTGTCAGCCTAAATTAGGTTATACAATGTTCAATATGAATTTGGGTGACGAGATTAATATTTCAATATGGATTGGGGTGACGAAAAAATGTTCGGAACCCGAAAGAACTGGGCCACAGGCGAAAAGATCTTATTTATGATGCTTTGGTGAGAATAAAAAAATAATCTAGGTTGTCTTTGTACAATAGAAGATTTAAAAAAGAAACGAGACTCGTTCATAGCATACTACAGGCAGCATCTTGACAATCGTAAATCCATCCATCATTGCCTTTTCCTTATTTTTTATAGAGTGACCGGTTCCTTCATCTTGTTTTTTGCGTTTGGTTGTCGCGATGGAACGTTACAACGATCCATGTGGTCATTCATATTCGCCATAGGCTGAAGACGAAGTTTTCTCACACGTATATCATCGCGATGTATGAGGCCTCAGCATAATAAACTGTCATACGGACTGAAAATATTGTTCTCGCTTCTGTTCAATAGACACTCTTGATACGATAGATTTTCCAAACATACTCAACGTACCGAGCCACTTATAAATAACTACGGAAACCTACTTATTGCATGTTTCGATACCCACTGATCTGCTATTTTAATTATATTGTCCTGCAACATGTAGTTATGTGGATGTTTCGGATTTATATAAATTTTGAATTGTGACACGTTTAATCCAACCGTTTGAATACTAACCCACTCGTTTTACAAAAATGTTATTAATACATTTCTATTAGTTGTAGTAGAATGTATGGAGTATAGCAATTAACTGCTAGCTACGCATTATTATGGTAAAATTAAGGTACATGCTGTATACATGCTGTTAATCTACTTACGTCACAAAGTTTAAAATTTTAGAATACACTAGATATACCGTTTGTGTGAAATTATTACGTTAGCGTTCAGGAGAGGATCAATGAAGGCTAGGGGAGGTAAGAGTTTTAAAAACAAATGCCAGTCGGTAAACTTGAATCATACCAGAGTGTGTGTGTACTTGAGTGTGTATGTATGTACTTACGCTTCTATAGTTTAATAAAACCTAAAAGGAGCATAAGATCGACTCTGGTGATTTTTTTTATTAGATAACGTTCAGCGGAACAAATAAAACTATTTCTGAGCTCGGAAATCCATTCCGCCTCTGAGGCCACTGACAATTTTAAGCCTTTGTCTTACAAGACATAAAGAAAATAATCCTAAAGAAACAATTGAATTAGACTAATTACAAGCTGGTTATATTATTCCAATTGAATTTTTTGCTTGGTAACAGCCAAATCATTGCTGAATCACTGTTGATTTATAACAGTCATCATGAGGAGTTTGAATCAGATGTTGCAAAAAAATAGCCCTCTTTTTTCTTCTTTCAGAGGCATAGTTGCAACAAGTAGTATGAAGAAAAGTGAAAATATTCACGTAATATATTTCCTCTACTTCCGCTCGCGTGGATTTTCAATTAAGGCGGGCGGGGTTTAAATGCTGGTTTTGGGCTCTCGTGGGACGTGAGGAACTATAATATTTTTCACAATAAAAACTCCACGAAAAGCGCGTTTGAAACCAGCGTCCAAACGTATTTTTAGTGATATCAGTATGCCACGCGATTGTGTACGAAACCGAGGATAACAGGTCATGTGTTATTCGGCAACACAACAGATTCTATGTTCATTCTAAATTTGGTAGAAATATGTTGCTTTGGTTGTATAGTTAAAAGGTGACAAAGAAATCAATTTTCGGATTTGTTATATTAGCAACAACTGTCTCGAGATATATATATATATATATATATATATATATATATATATATATATATATATGTACAACCCAAATATTTTGCAATGCTGCCGGGAGTGAACGAATTCTTGTTAATTCATTAACATATTGTAACTGACAATCCAACTAGCTAAAGTATAGAGATAATTAAGTGAAGCGGCGTGTCAGCCGCGACAAGTATCAAGAACGGTTGGTGTGAACATTCTCACAAAGAAACCTTATGGATGTCGATTTTCAGGATGCCGATCTGTCGGTGTTCGAGACGACGATCCGGTTCGTGGGCGGGCTGCTGTCGTGCTACGCGCTCACGGGCGACCCGCTCTTCCGCGAGCGGGCGGCGGCCGTCGCCGACGCGCTGTTGCCCGCCTTCGACACGCCTACGGGTCTACCGTACGCCCTCATCAACCCCTCCACTAAGGTAAGAACCGAGACGCCGCCTAGCTGACAGGAAGCCGCAATTTATTTGACTTTCAAGTTTATATGTGAACTAAGTAAATTTGTTTTATTGCTTCACGGTGAGGATATGAGAGCAAGTGTGGAATGGAAGAATAGGTGACTTTATACTCCATTTTATATCATATAATTGAATACATTATATACTTTGAATACGTTAATATTATTTATATTGTTAATAAATGGCAAAATATTTTGAAATAATTTGAATTTATAAAACAGTAAATGGCTGGAAACTTAGTCATCTATACATAGAGAAAGATAAGAAGGAATATTTGCATGTCTAACTTAAAAGTAAAAAAAAAAGAAAACATTTTTGGTATCATTCTATTTACTTTATTCATTAATGTACTCAGTATAAATGATAAAATAAGATCGCTGTAGTCTAATTTAAAAAAATCTGTTTTAATTATTTCACTTTAAATTTTTAATTAAAAATTGTAACTTAACCGTTACGCAATTCCTGTATTTATATGTTCACTTTGATAGAGTAAAATCAAGAGCTTAAATAAGCAAACTTGTACATAATCTATTAGTGTTAACACTGAGCAGCATGGCACAGCTCAGCATGGCTGCCAATATCATCATAAAAATTTTATTTCGTTAGATCACTTCTTTTGTTTGACATAGTAAATGTAAAAAGTATAAGTAGCGAAAATCGGTATACTTGGAAAATGAAAAAAAAAACAACAACCAATTGAAACTATACCAATGTAGATTGAAATCTGAAGAAAACTTTGAATAAAGTTTTAAATTGGAAATGCTGTAAACTCAAAGATGTAAATATAACAGAAAAATCCCATTTGCCTCAATTGTGTGTATCTACATGTTACAGACATAATACTGACTTTCTGGAGGCTTATGTCAGCTCAGCAGAAGCTTTTATGAATTGTCAAATAAATGTATGAATTACATTTTTTTTAATATTTCAGGCTAGCCGACAGTATCACTGGGCCGGTGCTAACAGCATTTTATCGGAGATCGGTACACTACACATGGAATTCATCTACCTCAGTGACATAACCGGCAATAGTAGTAAGTTAAATTCTATATTTGAAATAATGAATTACACTTGTTGGCTGTCATGATTAAAGGACAGAGATTGATACGGTACGGCTTTTATTCTATGCAATTTGGTCTTTCTATTAGTATATTCATAAACACACCAATCAGGTATCTTAAACGTCACAAGATGCTAATTTTCATTTTGCGGTCTTTGGTTTATTAGGAAATTTAAAGGGGGACTTAGGAAGCTGGCTATACTCAAAAAATGATATATGGTCATATGCATATATATTAAACACTATCTTCCAGGTTACATTCATTCTAGTGCTGCAAACTAAATCCTAGTGCAGTAACTACATACTGATTGTTTTAGGTAGGGTTTATTTAATTTTCCACTAATTTGTGAGTATTTTTTTTTAAACATATTTTTTATATTTCACTTTCGCCACAATTACTTCAAGGATAGACATATTATTACTAGATTAAGTTATGTTGAAAAAATTATCTAAAGCCGACCTACCAAAACACGTGTAATCAAAGTCATTCTTATAAATCACAATGATGGTGGTAAACATTCCATTTTTAATTCCATTACATAAAAAAACTTGAAGAGATTCAACAATAACGACATTCTAAAGAACACATACACATTTGTGAATATTAAAGCAACAATTATTCCGTTAAAATAAATTACTCTGTGTTATTCTGACCTTACAGTATAATTTGCATTGTATTCAGATATTTACAACAAATTTGACGAGAAAAAATTATTAAGTGTTACTTTTTATGTCAAGCTTGATGGTTAATTTGGCATTTTAAAATACTGTCATTATTTTGGTATATCAGAGGAATATATGTTAGAGCAAACAGTACACCTATAATTATTTGATTTCTGTTAGCCAATGATGTCGAAATTTGTCACATATGCTGTTGATTATATACTAGTGTCGACCTTAACAGAGCTGTTTAAACCTTAGTTTTTTTTAAGTACATACCTTATTATAATTATGAGAAAATTTAAATTGGTAAAAATAGTATCATAAAATCAGGATATATTTGTGTTTCTGAATAGAAAATTCACATAATTGTTGTCTTGATTCAAAATGCATAGAAACTTTTATTATGTTAATATTTAGCAATATTTTAATAAGTGTCATTTAAGTTCTTGAAATTCAGCTTGACTTGCTTATGAAATTAAAAAAAATTTTGAATAAAATTAGGTGAAAGGACCTGCTTTGAATGCATATCCTGCTTTTAAAGGGTTTGGTTAACGAACAGTGGAGTCATAAAATTTCACAATTTCCCGCCATAATTGCAAACTACAGTAAAATTGTCTAAAACTATCATTTACTCAGACTATTCTTGTTAATGAAACTTTTTTCAGTATATAAGAGCAAAGTGGAGAAAATAAGACAAGTTCTTCACGATATTGAGAAACCTGATGGCTTGTATCCGAACTTTATTAATCCTCGCAGTGGTCAGTGGGGACAGAGTGAGTAAATTTAAAATCAAAATACCTACATAATAATTAATTTTTTTTATATAAAATATTTGTCATATCTTTAAAATTTCCCAGTCACTTTATTTTGTCACACAGATCTATCAAATAAAAGACATGTTACTAAATTAAAAGTATAATATTTTATGATATTTGTTGTGAGTACATTGCATCAAAGTTAGAAGACATGTCCCGATGAAGAAATATTGCCAGTACTTTAAGTTTACATAACTAAACATAAATTGGAAATGTCCCTAAAACCTGAAAAATATTAATATTTCCAAATGAAAAAGTTTTAAATCACTTAAAAACCCCTTACAATTTCTTTATTAATAAGGGAAATGTAACTTACGCCCCCTTCAATAGCAAAAGAATCTGAATATAATTCTTTTTTTATTTTAATAGAATAATCTAAGGTCTTATTACGAACTTGTTAGAATAGGATCTGACTGACCTAAGAATAGTCTTAAGTTCACATCCCGTGATTCGCTGTGCTAAATTGTTCCACTTTGTAAATGTTTCAGAACATGTGTCATTGGGCGCACTTGGTGACTCATTCTATGAGTATCTGCTTAAGGTGTGGATGCAAACTAACCATGAAGATGCAGAAGCACGAGATATGTTCGACGAGGCCATGCAAAACATCATTAAAAAAATGATTCGTGTTTCGTCTGGAGGACTGACTTACGTGGCTGATTTGAAATACGGAAGGGTGTTTGAGGAAAAAATGGACCACTTATCTTGCTTCTCTGGTAAATCTATCCATTTCTGTATATATAATATACACCTTTAAGACGCTGTAATGGGCCAACCATATTGTTCACTCATGATATAAAAAATATCATTGAGTGCCCAAATTAGGACAACATGGAGAATAACCCACTATTTAGGTCTTTTCTCGGTCAAAAATTTACTTGTTTTGACTAGTATGTGTGAGCTCGCATTGTCATGGTGAAAGGTGCTTCGTTGTTTTTTTCATCGAATGGAAAATTTTGGTAAACAAATAGTCTCGTATACCACTCGGAATTGACCATCACACAATTCTCAAGAGTACAGTCGCCATGAACCATTTGTTTTAAAGTGCTTCTTACGTAAACGAGTTTCGTGGAGTTCTCAACTTAGAACACCCATACAGTTCATTACTCTTTAATTTCAAGATTGTACATTAAGATCCACCATTCATCACTTATAGCGATGTTATAAATGGATGTGGAGCACCCTCAGTCACAATCTTGGACCATTTACTTGCACAAAAATTCTTTTTTTTCTTCAAAGAACTCAGTTTTAAACAGTGAAGTTTCATACAATATAAAATTAATGCTCATTGTACTAATACCCAACGTCGATCGAATCTCATGATAAGTAACATCCTCCATTATCAATTAGTGCACACTGTCAACGTTTTCCGACTCGACAGCTGAATTTGGACAGCCCTTGTTCAACTCATCAGTGAATAATAATCAGTCATGTTTACATTTTTTGTATCAATGATAAATTTTCCGAAGGGTTGGAAGTTAATTTTAATTCATCCCTGCACTGTTATTGAGACAACCAACGTCGAAATAATAAATCATAGCACAATAGCCATAATTGATCCTTAGAATGTTTTGACATTGAGTAAAAACATTCATGAATATCTGCCATCAAAAATATTGAACTTTTTAATGGATAGGCAAATCCTAAGTGGCACCATGATCTAATTTGGCACATAAATAGCTTAGGTGTAAATTTAAATTAAATAGATGGAGTCAACATGTTCAAAAGTTTTAAAATTGTGGCAGTGTAAAGTTTAAATAATTCGCTAAATGTTCATCTTAAATTGAAAATATATAAATCATTAGAAAAACTTTTCAAATATAGCAACACTGCTCGAAAGTTTTTCCATCACTTATTAGGAAAAACAAAACATTTTTAAATTGTATTTCAACCTTTTTTGTATATTGTCCTTCATTACTAATTATTTATTTAATCATAAAAGCATCATCCAATCAGGCATTTCATTTAAAAAATGTTGTAGCTGTATCCATATTTTTAATGCAATCAAAAGCAATAACCTCTCAATAATATAATATTTTCTCATTTGGCATGGACAGTTACGCCATCTATTACTACTTCGTACAACGAAATTAGCGGTACCAATGAAATCTTGAAAAGTTTTGTTTATAGGTAACTAGATGGCGTTGTTTGATTTACATGTTTGTACTTTAGGACATAAAAATTCGATGGTGTTTTCTCACTGACATCCGCTATGTGTATATTTTATTAATTTTAAAATATAAATCAATCATAAGTATGGAAAAAATATAGGTGTAAAATAAGAAAATTAAAATTATATTGCATTAAAATGTAATTGAAATTTTGTCTTACATTTTTCTTGCAGACTTTTATTTGATTTAAATAAGAAATCCTAATACCCTTACTCCTTTTTAAGTTTGTTTCGTGGTTTTCAGATTGATATCATATCAATTTTAAAAACGTGGCTTGTATAATAAACGACATACATAATTATTGATGAAAATCCCAAAAAATACTTTATGACACAATAAATATAAATTTTTTTTTTTATTTTCAATTAATAAAAATATAAACTTTATGAAAATGAAATTACTTCAATCTCAGGTGGAATGTTTGCACTGGCATCCCACACATTGCCCAACGTGCATGCTGAGAAATACATGGGTCTGGCTGAGAAACTTACACATACCTGCCATGAAAGTTACGATCGATCAGAAACCAAACTCGGACCGGAAGCATTCAGGTAAGATAATATTGTTTTATTGCAAGGCGTGGTGAAATTTTTATTAGTGATTGTATATTTCAGATGCTTTTATATTAAAAATTATTTTAATTAAAATTAAAATTTGATTCAAAAATAGATATATTTATCAGCGTTTTATATTGTTGCTTCGTACAAAAACCATCCTCCTAGGTGACGCTGCTCTTTAGTTTCTGCCTTATACAAATAACTAAACTTTTAACTATTCTAAATGTAGACTTGATATATGAAGGATTGAATACGGCTTTCAAATAACATTTTTAATCATTAGGATAAAAATTTATTAAACAAAAAAACGGAACATCGAAAACTTCTATGGGTATAAAACTTGTATGTTTCATTGACAAATTTCTAAAATTCCATTTATTTAATATACTTGATTCTGTGTTTTCACTAAAGGGTTTAGCCGGATAAGATTGACGAGTCGGCCCCCAAATGGGAACCTGTATCGAAACCTATGTTTTAATATTGACTTAATGTACAAACATGATTTATGTACGTTTTGCGGCCGTATTCTGCTTTGACCTTGAGATATGGGAAAAAATAGCCGTACACATAACTGCTATTCAAAGATATATATATCAAAAACTAATTAAGCTAGAGAGGTAAAACTGCGAATCTTTAGCTAACTTTAATATACTCTGTGTATCTTATATAATTTCATCAAATTTTGAAAATAATTTTTAATATAAAAAAATAAATAATTTTTTTTCGTATCTTCTATCACTTACAATCAAGGGAATAATATATGTTCCTTTATGTGCACTGTTACCCATAAAAATTGAGTGAGAAAAAAGGTGATTCAACACTGTGAAAAAAAATTAAATGTGATGCGGCCCTTGTAGTGTACGGGTATAAACATGACTTTACTTATACATGTGGCAGTGCAAAAATTTAGACAAACAAGTTCGGACTTGTTATCACGCCGTTTACTGTATCTTGTGTCTTGCCAAGACCGCATTGTCAATGTTATTGTCTAGGACGTAGCTTGTGACTTGGATTCTGTGGTATTTTATTTCAAAATTTTAAAATTAGTAACTTTTAAACCAAATTAACCATAATGTCGAACAAGTGAAAAATATGTAACCAGTACCTTTGTAAGATTACTGGTTATAAAAACTGATAAAATACATAATATACTATATAAAGTTACCTAAAGACTCGCGTTAGTTTTATCTCTCTAGCTTAATCTCTTTGAATAATAGTTTTGTGTTAATTTTTCCCAAATATCTCAAGGGCAAAGCGGAACGCGGCCACGAAATGTACATAAATTGTGTTTGTACATCAAATCGATATTAGAACATAAGTTTCGATATAGGTTCCCATTTGAGGACCGGCCCGTTATACTTATCCAGCTAAACCCTTTTGATAAATTTTTATTAGCTATCGTTTAATACTGTAATACAAATTATGCATTTCGATAATAAAGAAAGATTGATATTGATTTTGATATTAAGCTTGTAAAATTCAAATCATTTGCAATCTTCTCATGTGTACCTACCACAGAACTTTTGTGATTTGTACTACATTTACTTAATCCAGTAATTATAATGAACTAAATATAAACTTCACAGTTGAATTCACCGTTTATGCTTTCAAATGATTTTTCGAACGTTGAACATTTTATACTTTCTCTTCTTTTCCAATGGTCTATCAATATTGAAACAAAGGATTATTAATTTTACACAAATATTAAAGAATTATCAACGCTATCATTTGATGAGCTGTTTCAATTTGATATTTCAGTAGATTAACCAATTTTAAATATACAGTTATCAATGAGATTGTGTTCAACACGTTTTGTATATTTCTTGTTATTTCTTTTTGTAAAAAAATGAACTTCCATTTAATTTATATTTTAATATATCAGCACACTGGATTGTTGTTGAATTAGCCATATTTTTTAAAATGTAGGTTGAAAAAATACAAACATTTTTCTTAAAAATATATTATTGCAAAATATTTGTAACTAATAAAAATGAGAAACAAAAATTGTTATTTTTTTAATTTTATCTTTTAACTGATCTTACTAATCAATTAATTCATATTATCAACCACATATACACCGTGTCCGAGAACAAGTGTCTGACAAAGAAAAACATTATTCTTTGCCTGAAAAATAATTGATTGTCATTAAAATAAAATTTAAATGATGACTTTTTTTTTAGAAAATTGAAAATCATGTTCATAATTATTTGTCATTTCTTTCGAATACACAATATATATTTTTCCACGGAAATCCTATTATATTCCCGGACACCGTGCTATTATTTATTAAAACATTATATTGAATAAATATTTTGTTTATGCTGCATTGGAGCATTGTTTACCTCACCACTAATATTTTGATTGATGGTAAATTTTTTTTTTATAGATTCACAGGAGCAGTAGAAGCACGAGCACAAAAGAGCGGGGAAAAGTATTATTTACTGAGACCTGAAACAGTGGAGAGCTACTTTATACTCTGGAGGCTCACCAAAGATCAGAAGTACAGAGATTGGGGATGGGAATTTGTGCAGGTTGGCTTCATGTGAAATTTGATTTAATTCATTAGATAGAGACAAAAGATTTCGATGCTATGACAGAATTTATGATTTTCAAATTAATTTTGTTATATATTTTTGAACAAATTTAAAGACTGTAAAGACTATATATATTTGTAGAAACTATTTACTTTTGTTGTTTATATTTTCACTTCGACTTACAACAGTAAGTTAAAAAACCATTTAAATAATCCAATTATTTGATTATTCTTTATATAGAAAGATATATACATAGTTTTTGATTTTTAAAAATATATTCACATTACGGATTTATCACATCATTAAATGGCTAAATGTTATAATATTCATAATCCATAACTTTTTTACTTAAATTGTTTTAAATAAATTGTGAAAAAAATCAAGTATATAACTATCGTAACAAATTTTTGATATTTGTTCAATATTAGTTTAATTAAGTTACAAAAAAGGCTTCGTCTTACTGTTACAGTTTCATTAATGTTCTACCTGCATTGTACTTTTTTGATTTCAGGCGCTCGAGAAACATTGTAGAGTGGAAGGTGGATACACTGGCATCGTAAACGTGTACCATGAAACTCCTCAGGGAGATGATGTGCAGCAGAGTTATTTCTTAGCTGAAACGCTTAAGGTATTTAGTTACTCTTTAGATATTTGGCTGCAATGTGGTTTCTGTTCAACAATAGTTCGCTTATGATAATCTGCAGGCTCTTACTGGGGTGAACACATTCATATCCATTTAAATTTATTTTAGGAGATTTTAAAAGGTGCTATTTTACTAGAATAGAGTGTAGCACTACATATCACAATTTTAAAAGGTATTTAGATTTTAGTTCAGTATTATAGTGGGAAACAACAGTGAATTCTGAAGATTGCTAAAATAAATTTCAAAAACGTCATTTAAAATCAATTTTTTGTAAAGTTGCTAAAACCGGTATGTGCGGTGGTACTGTTTAATTGACATTATATCCGTAGTAATGCTATTCATCTTAGTTACTTACTAATACAACTAACCATCACGTATTAAGGTCAATTAGAAACTGAAAGCTAGCCTCGATGTTACTGCTATAAAATGGGTAATGGAAATAAAATCCATCCCGTATCTCACAGTGTCAGTCTTCTTCAGTGTCAGACTAAAGTAGGAGCATATTTACACATTGATGTGTGCAGTGTCTTTAATTTTCCGGTGCGCTCTTGTTATCAGATAAATAGAATAAATTGTTATGATAATTATCGTCTATGATTTTGTTTGATTGTTGCAATAAAGCAATATGAAGCATAATGTATCCCTTGTACTATAAAAACACTACTTGTACAAAGTTTTAACTTCAGTGAGCTTACTCTGGACATACAGTCATTACTTGTGACTACAACATTGTTCACGTGAAATTCAGAATAAGAAAAGTTATTAGTTTTTTTCCCTCGTATGTTGCTCTTGGGTATAAACTATTACTATACCAAATTTCATCAAGATATGTCCAGTAGATTTCACGTAATTGACGAACAAATTATCATTCTATAACAGACAAAATTCTAAACACGGCTTTTCTGCCTTCTATTATCATTCTTTACGCTAAATCAATAACTCTTTTTAAAATATTTTCCATATACGGAATTCACTCATTTTATTATATGTATAGATAATGGAAAAAATTATGAGTTGATTAAATTTTACAAAGTCTTATTTATTTCAACAACTATATTCTTCTGGTTTGGTGAGCTTGTATATAAAATTTTCTTTACTAGTGTGAATCTAGATTTAACATGTCTGCATTAACTGCTAAGTTATAGTTTTGAATATTGTCTAAATTTATGATTTCATGTAATTTCCAGTATCTGTACCTTCTTTTCTCCGATGACTCACTATTGCCACTGGACCAGTGGGTCTTCAACACAGAGGCTCATCCCTTGCCAATCAAAGCCCTTAATCCGCTCTATCGGGCCTCGTCCGACATGATGGATTTTAACGAGGAGAAAGCTTTGGACCGGCCTGACGACATTATCAATAATCAAATTAATGACTGAACCAAACCAATGAGTTATATAATTGACATATAAGTGCCAATGACATTGATAGACATAGTCTTGTTGTGTGGTCATTTGAAGAGTTAGACAATGCGTTTGTTGCTGTCAATTTGCGACAATGTGAATGTTAAAGACATCGCCGCTGTGGTGTCAGTAGGTAATGTGTTTATGGATGTTGTTTAATTAATTAATTGTGGATCTGCTGTTTTTGTTAATTTTATATAATCATTATTTATATTGGATATTCTCATTGTTTTATATTAGTCATGTTAAAAAGAGTCGCATTTGCTCACAGAACGTATACATATGTAGCTTATGTTGTGCAGAATTGTTTTTAATAGATTTAATTTTGCAAATCTACACGAGTTTTTAAAATTCAATCATCGCGTGAATTTAAAATGAAAAGTGCCTAGAAATTCAAATTTTGCATATCTGAATAAAACGTATGCCAGAGATCCTTCATTACCAATTTCAGATGGAAGAAATTAAAATGTTAGGTGAGTTATTCAATCTATGACTAATTGTATTATTGTAGCACACTTGTGAAAAAATAGGGGTACCTGTATGTTTTTATTTGTGCAAATGTATCAATTTTATCAAAAAATAGTTTTAAGCAATAAGATAGTCACTATCACACCTTCTTTCACATAAAGGGATCAAGTTCATGTGACAGTGGTGAGTGAGGTTAAATTCGTCATCCAAATTGTCTTAATTTTTGTTGTGCAATTTTACAACGTTAGACATGTTATCGTTCTAGAAAATTCTGTCTCTTAAAACTGACTGGGCGTATACCCCGGCCTAAAAAAACTCATGTTAGTCACACCTATAATAATGGTTTTATAAACAGTAAATCTTTTGGTGTTTTTGTTGTTGATTTTTTAGTAGTAAGCCACTGTTCTTACCATTGCCGGGTTATCTTAGAGAATCTATTATTCATTTCCTGTTATAGGATCGTAAAACAAAAGTTTAATCTCCTGGTGTTTTGAAGGGGATTCCAATATTAAACTGAAATGACATACAATACCAAATATGCATGTATTTTCAAGTTTATGTCATTCAATTTGAAAAAAAGGATACAACGATATTTGAAATCAATTTTAGCCTAAAACATAACGCTTACATTCGTAAACAGTTATTTTTCAAATGGACTGAATTTAATAAGAATATGAAAGGAACGCCCAATATTTATATTTCCAAAAATAATGTTTAACCTAATATTTAATTATAATGGAAACATGGTCTTTCAGGTTTTGTTTTTAATTAAATTAACATTATTCTATTTTTAGCAATTCTTTGTTTCTGTTTTTTACTTGGCACAACGAAATATATGAGGATTATATATTTTTATATGAAAAAATTTCAGATCTCTGTGAATCCAGTTTAAAGAACGAGTTGAATAGAACCAAAGATAAAAAGGGTCAATTTAAGTTCCTAAAAATGGAATTAACATTTTTAAAAAGTTTGTACAACAGCATAAGCAATCATGATGGTACCATTTTGTACTTAATCATTTCCGGAGAAGGCACTGACCTTTACAGAACAAATATCATATGAAGAGTATATAGTGCATGCTGATTTTTATCATATTGTAATATAAGAAATGGAGACTGTTGTTAGTAGAAAGTTTTTTGTAATTAAAAATGTTGCAATGCATTATAAAAAAAATCAAATTTAATTAATACTCACAAAATGATTGGATACAAATATTTTATTTTTGAAATATTTTATTAGTTTTCATTTCATTGGTATTGTTTCAAGTGATGAAATGCAAATTTTATTTTTTAATTATTTTTTTTTTAAGGTTCTAAACAGTAGTTTTAGTCTCGATAATATTTAAAAAAGGTCTTTTGAACTGTTTCTAATTAGATAATGAAAATAAATTTCACATCAATATAAAAATAATCTATGTAGATGTGAAATTAAATTAAGGTCATTGTGTCATAATTTTCATGAAAAAATAAATCATAATAAATCCGATTGGTTTTGTATAAAATAATTCAGAGAATAAAACCATTATAAAATAATTATTAGTTGCTAAATATATATTAAACATAAATGTATGTATTTAAAGGGTTAGATTTTTCATATTTTAACAATTTTCCAGGAAGTTTCTTAGTCAATATGAACTATCGAGTGTTTGGGAACCTCTAAAACTAAGCATAAACTATACTCATACTAAAATCAAAATATAAATTTATTAAAGTGACAAAATCTGACCCCAAAATGGAACTTTCACAAATATGTTGCCCATAATCAATATGAATAGAATGACCATTTGTCAATGAATATTTTGCTCTTTAGCCTTACGTCAGAATGGATACTAATTATACAAATTTTTGATATCGGGGATTATTGCTACAATTTTTTTGTATAATTTTTATTTTTTATCTTTATAAAGTGAGACCGCCAGGTATAAATAATGAAGAGATAATGTTAATGTAAATACAAATAAAGCTGTGACTAAACTACTGATAATAAATTATGTATTTTATTTGTTATAAAAACACTGTAATCAGAAAAATGAAAATATGCAAAGGTTTTCCATGTTCTTTAATTTATAGAAAAAATATATAAATATTCACTTAATTTATTGATATTATAAGTCTCCATGTTTATCTGAATAAAAATACAAACACCCCACTCGAAACTATTGATTTTTATAAACCTTGTTAATTTTTTTTTGTAATGGCTAGCAGTGTAGAAGTTCCATTTTAAATTAATTTATTGATATTTAAATAATTGCATGTTTGTACATTTTGTACATATTAAATATATGCATAGATATTATTAGTTAAATTATATTAGTGCGTTATTTATATAGCAATAATAGTACGCAAATGTAGTATTTGTAATAGACTACAAACATAATAAAACTGTTCATTGTTTATATTCATGTTAAGTCTATTTCACTGTCTATATTTAAATTTGAATGTTTTATAGGATGCGTGTGGATCATTATCGATTACGTAATTTGGATTAAGATCTTTCCGTTCATTAATTTTTCCCAGTCTGCCATTTATTTACTCCTCATATAATTAGCAATTCTATATTTTTTCTGACTAGGATATAATTGCATATTTTATTCTTATTTATTTAATTTTTGATTTCTTTTATAGCACTGTCATACTTTAGTTGCATTTAAGAAGGTTTATACATTTTTAAAAATAAAGATATGCTATTTTTGTTATGATATTTGTATTTTATAATACAAAAATTTAATAATGCAACTGAACAATTTTTTAAAACAGGATCAATATTTGTATCAACAACTTTTGTGTGTATCTCCAACCATTATCAATTTTATCTGAGAGTGTCGTCTCAACAATAAACAGTTATACTGTAGTTGACAAGAGTTAGTAAAATATGATTCCGTCCATACGGAGATTCCTCTCCACTGCTTACGCTATTATAAATATATACATGTCAATCATATTATTTTCAGTCTGCTTATCCCCAATGCAATCATTCATTTTTATTATCTTTTTGTTACTTTTATTGTCTACATAAAATTGTTGATTTAATAAGATTGCTTCTTTCAATTTGTTACTTAAAAATTTATAATGTAAAACCATAAAAATTTGACTGGCTTACATTCTTTAAATATTTATATTGCAGGAATAAAATCTGCAGTTATAATACCACAAATAATTAATACTATTTTCAATGATACTCTGAGCAGTTATATGTTTTTTGTAAATTTCAATAGTTGTGGCATTCATAATGTTGTTGTATTGTAAAATCTAAGATATATGAACTTGTGCAAATGATATACCAAACCAAGGCTTTAGTAGATACAAAATTAATTGAATTTAAAACTTGAATGGGTTTATTAAAATTAATTACATTTAACTTAAGAAAGTATTAAAGCTAAGCAAAAGATGTGACATAAAACTGCAAAGTTATCGTTTTATACCAAGGTAATTAGATAGTCTTTGTACATGATTTGAGTACTGTACTGTGTGATGTTGATACATAATATTTATATTGAATTATTCAGTAAATCAGTAAAAAGCAATTTTGAAAAAAAAATGATTTTGCATGTAATTAATTCATAATTATTGAATGACAATTGTTTCTATTAGTTATTACTGCTGATCTTATCAACATAGCTTTTTTAGCAACAAGTACAATGTCAGAATAAATCAGATTTATTGATAAGTTCTGAAATAATATATCATAAGTTAATTTAAATTTGAGAACAAAAATTGAATTTAAACTAAAGGATCTTTAAGTATAACCCTGGTTCAATGCAATTATCCTAATTTACTAAAGGATAAATTGAAATGAATTTATGAAATGCTTAAATTGAAATTTCCTACAAAACACACATCGATATGTAATTTTAGTACACAAAAACTCTTGGATATTAGATATTTATACCAAATATCTGATTTAAAGTATTCATACAAAATATTAATATATGTATTTAGTGTTTGAAATGTTTTTTTTTTAATTTCACTTATATTGCTGGGAATAGAAAGTAAATTTCCTTGCAGTCATTGAATCGACTGACGGACTCGATAAAAAACAAATTATTTCACACTCTAGTTTTTACTTATCATTGAATATCCCATCATTCCTTTTGTCCAAATAATGAGAGCACATCAAAAATCAATATATTTTCATCTTGTAAATATATTTACTTTTGATAAAAATGTCTTTCATGTTTATAAATATAAGTAATACACATTAAAGGCAACTTTACCAAATTAAATTCCATTAGTTTTTAGTTTCAAATGCTGAATAGCCTAAACTTTGCTTTCCTTTCTATTATTTACTTTTCTAATAGAACATTGTTTACAGATAATTTTATAATCCGTACTGATTTGTTATCCACTTATAGTAAACTATATAATATCAGATAAACAAATATTTGTTCCTAACCATTGTTTATTATTTTATTTTTCTTGTTATGAATGTAAACTGTTGAAAGGAAATGTAATAATAATGCAGAGTAAGCAATGTAATTAATTAGGTTAAAAAAATTAATGCAGAATGTCTCATATTTGAGATAGTTTGTTGTAACATTATTAATATTGATACACATAATAACATTGTTTTAGGTAATATAGTTATGTCTCATGTTGTAGGGTTGTAGAAAATGAATGAAGAAGAAGTGTCGCTAATCTTTGTTTTGCACTGGTTTTAAAAGTGCAATGAAAAATAAATTTAAATATTTATTATGTAATAAATAAATATTCAATTTACTTATATTTAATTATTGATTATCTAACCTTCCCAATTCTTCCTGTATTAATGAGCTATTTCAAGATATAGAAAGTAATGAATAAGCCGATACAGAATTTCATCGTCCTTCTGGGTCTCATTTGTATGCTGCTACAGAATGAAGCTTGCTTCTATTATTAAAGTATAACATTTTTACATTAGAAGGGCCTCTTACCATATTTCAAATGGTAGTAGTCGTCTGATGATATGGTCTTTAGGTATGATATGAAAAAATTTCCAGTGAAAAATTTGTTCACTCTAGTGCGATTCAGGCGATATATCAATTTGCAATTATACAGGTGTCCAGTGGCAGATTTCAAAGTTTGAACAAACATAGTTTCTGAACGCAACACATAAGAGGGGCACGGGGAGCGTCATTAGAAGCACAAGCGGTGCGGATGTTTTAGTAGCCATGGAACAGTGGAGTGGAGAGCACCGCGCTTTTGCCGTCGAGGCGTACATTTCTAGTGGATTTTCGCTGTCTGTAGCACGCCGTCGATTTAATAATCGTTACAGTATTCGTCGATTACGTGATGGACCATCGATCAACCTCATTCAGTCATGGGTAGCAAGGTTCAGAGCTACAGGATCAACATTAAATAGGCCCAGGCCAGGACCTACACCATTGGTAGCCACGGATGAAAATGTCGAGCGTGTTATGGTTTCTGTAGTTGAAATTCCCCGTTTATCACTGCGTACACGTTCATCGATATTGGGAATTCCGAAATCAACTTTACAGGTAATAATACGAAAAAAGCTCAAGTTCCATCCATATAAAATTCAAATTGTTCAAGATTTACACGATTCTGACTTTGAATTAAGAAAAATTTACGCGGAGGTGATGTTGTTGAGATTTAGTACTGCTACCCGGATGGGAACATATTCTTTAGTGACGAAACTCACTTTCACATTGGAGGATATGTGAATAAGCAGAACTTTCGTTACTGGGATGTCCACAACCCAAGACAAATGCATCAAGAGCCTTTACATAAACCTAAAGTAACAGTCTGGTGTGCCATGTCTGCATCTGCAATCATAGGGCCTTATTTCTTTGAAAATCAATGTGGCCAAACTGTAACTGTGAATTCGAAGAGATATGCCCAGATGTTAGATTACTTTTTCAGAGTAGAACTACAGAATAGTCCATCCTTCAACCAAAACACATGGTTCCAGCAGGACTGGGCCACAGCTCACACTGCTAATGTGTCCATGAATGTAGTGCGGCAGTTATTTCCAGAAAAAAACATATCCCGAAACGGTACCGTACCGTGGCCACCTAGGTCACCCGATTTAAGCCCATGTGACTTTTTCTTATGCGGATACTTAAAATCCGTTGTTTACAAAAGAAATCCGAGCACTGTGACACAACTTAAAAAAAATATTCGAGCCGAAGTCAGTAGGATACCTCAGTCGCTCTGCAAACGCGTTTTTGAAAACATGCGTGCTAGACTCGAAGAGTATGTCAGACTCGACGGCCGCCATTTGGAAAACGTGGTTTTTAAAAAATGAAATCCGCATTTGTTGTTATAAAGTTAAAATAAACCTACTTTGTATTAGATGTGTAGTTTTTTTTTCCAATTTTTCAAACATTGAAATCTGCCACCCTGTACATTCTTAATATGTAATGAAAAATAAGTAAACACTTAAAAATCTATTGTAAATAAACAATTGTTTACAAATATGTTGTACTTAATCCAAACAAAAGCCATTTTGAAAGACTTCATTTATTTTTTTAATGTTCTATGCAATTTAATCACCAAAGCAGTTGTTTTAATAAATATTGGTCGACTTCTAAACGGAAGGCTGGGTATGTTCAAATCGTAACACCTTTGTTGACTTCAGGAATACTCTTATCAGTGATAACATCTTGAACGGCAACAAGAACCAATTTAAGAGTTTTTTTTATTTCTACAGTTTTACATTATCTATGAAGTTTGCTGCAATTTAGTCAAGTTTCATCTTCAAAGACCATGATAAATTTTTTTAGGCATTAACCATTTTGTAATCTCTGTTTATTAATGATTGCAGTCAGGTGTTTTCTTATGGAAATTTATAGTTCCATATGCTATATGTATTGTATTCGGTTTTCTAAGTCTTTTATGCAATGTAATAGTTGCCTTTAATTGTTACATTATCTATTAATTGAACCGAAATACCTGGTCATGCATGATAGCAACAGGCTTTCAGTCGCAAATAAATAAATTGAAGAACAAATCGTCATATCATAGCTAAATAACTGTTGTTTGCTTAAATTTCTGTTTTATTTTTTATTAGGTAATGTAATCTGATGTCGATGGATCTCTTGATTAAGTTAGTTGTATGGTTCTCTATTGGTAAATTTTGATAAAATTGAATACTAGCCATTCTATTCATATGAAAATGGCCAAACGGAGCCTTATTAGTCTCTCTATAAAGAATGTGCATCTGCCTGTCGTGTCTGTCAACCTGTCGGAGCCGTTTAGAACCTAAACATTATAAACTATTAGCTTGAATGTTACACATTTTACGTATGGACTACCTAAAATGAAATGTGACATTAAATTTTTCATAGAATGTTTTCGTTATTTTTGTAATCAAGGGTGCCTTATATTTGTGAACGGGAATGCAAGAAATAATTTTTCTAAGTGGTAGTGTGGAGTACAGTTGTTTCGAATAGGGCTCATTGAGTACAATATGGCCATATTTTTGAAAATTAAATTTAGAATAACGACTTGAGGGCTCATCAAGGTTGATTTTAGATCACATTTATTACAACATCTATATTGGAAACCTTGTAGCAAAATATTCCGATATAAATCTTGAATGTTTTATATATCCTGTATCTGTATGATAAATAATAATTACGTAATATCTATTATATTTTTTGTGATATAAACAAACTTGTGGGCTATTCGTGTTAGGTAAAGTTTGGAACCCTTGGTTTCGCTTCGATTTCACATTTGGCAGTTTTTTTAAAATAAAAAAATGAGTTTCATGCAACACCAGTTCATTAAACAAAAATACAATTTAAATTTATTATTATTATTTAAATTGTAACTATAATTATTCGTATTATAATAATTTTTATTAATAAGAAGTTACTGGCCGATGAAATTCAAATATTTGTTTTATTTTTGTTATTTTATCAGTATTGATGAAATATAATATTATTCTATATTAGATAAAATAAATTATTGTTCATTGGTGAAATTCTATGAACCGAAATATATTCTAAGCATTAGGGCTTTGGGTATAAATTCTTGTTTTTGGACTTCCCCTTCATAAATATTTACTTTTATCGCTTTACATATTTTTATTACATCATTTGAGGAGACAATGTCACTGCTATGTTGTGTGGATGCAGCGCATTGCGGGATCTCAGATTCGATTCCTCGTCGAGCAAGGCCTGGGCGATATTTGTAATTACGTAGTTAAAATGCCACAGATCAGTGATGGGCAACACCACCACTGTTGTGAAAAATCTATGCACTGTGATCGCTAGCCCTGCCCTTCAGCATGGCAATTATGGGCATTACCTCCAACAATAGGCACTTTGAGAGAGGTCTATGTCCAGTAAAGTAAGAAAACAGATTGTTGATTTGATTGTGATTTGAAAGGAAAATAAGCCCTTCCGTATTGTGAAGTTTTATGAACCTCAGACAAGTGTTTGTGTCATCAGCAAGTAATCCGGTGAAAAATTAGTCATATTTAATTTTTATCAGCAGGGCATGAACCACAAACCCTGCTCTGTATGTAATCTCTGGCATATTAAATTACATTATGTTGTCTACAAGGAAATCAGTTTCTTTGTCAAACATAGATTTTCTGTCAAAAGTTTGATTTTTCTTTCCGAATCCTAAATTAATATTGTTTTCTCTGTGGTGCAATTAATTTGCTTTGATGTAAGAAAGACCCTACTTCAAAGTTTACAGTTTCCGGATTTAAATTAGCTCAGCACTGATTCGACTAATCAGTTTTTGTAAATTTCTTGAAATTGCCTACCAGTTTGTGTTGCATCATCTATGGGCACAGATATGGCCAAAACCAATTCAATGGGGTTCTAACCAATCTTGTAAGTAGGTAAATATGATAGTATTTGCTCCTGTTCAACAAGTAATGCATATAAATTTTTTAAACTTTCATGCATTCTATAAAGAGTGTCTTAGAGTGTCTTTATGTATGTATAATATTGAAAATATTTTGTCTTTATTTTTGTAATTGAGTAGCTTTTTCAAGTGTCGATTCATGTTTTGTGAATTTAAGAATATAATTTAAATAAATCATTAAAAATTCAACAGTTGCGTCAATTGGTTTTAAATTCTATTGTTACTGGGCAACTCTGATGCCAGATAAATCTTCAGTTTTTTGATTTAGTGAAATATTTTTAATTTTTTTTCATAGTCATAGCAATTTTTCATAGTCATAGTTTATTAGCCTAATGTTAATCTGTTTTCTCTTGTTTCTCATCTAAGCTTTCTAAATAGCAAACTACTTTCTTGATAGAGCGATTTGTGACCATTCTCTTGAAAATATTTCTAATAAATTTCGGAATGTGACAAAAATCACGATAAGTATTGACAATCCTATACAGCCATCTGGGAGAAAATGTCCAACAGGAAGCTTAAAAGCAGCGTCTTGAAAAATCAGGCTTGCTTTGCTTCTGCTACATAGTCTCCATCATTATTTTTTTTGCATACGTATGGTGATAACTAATAGATTTCCTTAGTTACCACATTATATTATTTTTCTTTAGTAACTAACATATGACAGAATTGACAGATACTTTTCAAACAGCTTATTTCCAATATTTTAACATCTTCACGAGAGCAAACAATATTTTAAGTGTTTAAATATATATGCAGATGCAGCTTATACATCATCATCAGACTGAAAAAGTAGTTATTTTCTGTGCACAATTTTTTATGTGAGTATAATTACTCAGAAATTAGCAGTTATCATGCTGTCAAATACGAAGCTTATTACTTGAAATAACATTTTGATCAGCATAGGCGTAGCAAAGGGGGCTTAGGTGGGCCTGGCCCACCCTAGAATCCTCGTGGCCCACCTTAAAATATTAATTGAACACTTATAAATAACAAGATAAATTTAGAGTTGAAAATTTGGCCCGGGCAACAATACGGTAGTTGGCTCATTCTAAAATTTTATATTTTTCATAAAATATTGTGAAATATAAGTTAATTAAAAACCAGTCTTGAAAAAAAATTCAAAAATTGATCGAAAAATAAGCCAGTTGTAGGCTTCTAAATTTGAAGATATAGATAGAGTTGTGTATATCCCCGTCTCTTTTCCTCTCGTAGAATATAATGTGCAATATTAAAAATTACCTCACAATACAGTATTGCCATCCTTCTCTAAAGGTTAAATTTAAACTATTATAACTTGGTCAATTTTTAAGATTATTAAAAAAAATTTTCACTCGTCATCAGCTTGTACCTTGAAATTATGATTAATAAGTAAAAAAAATTGATCAAATATCCAATTGTTGCTACATCAGGCTAGGAAAAATCATTGCTACACCTATGTTAATCAAGAGTCGTCTAATTTTGTCAGTACCCGTGATTGCAGGTTACGACTAGTAGGTAATTATGGTTGAATAGAATTATGAATAAAACCAATATCAATGAATTCTTGATACCCGGAAAACAATCTGATACAGTAAAATGCTCTGATCATATCTAAAATGTGACGATGATTTTAATCATTTAAAAAAAGTTTCTTAATGCTATATATATTTTTCATCGAAAGGAAATATGAAAACTGAGACCTTCGTTTTTAGAAGAAATGCAATGATGCACAGAATATTTAAATTCTATTTAATTTGAAATAGGTGTGGGATTTAGGAAAAAAGTGTAGACACAAACACTCGCCTGTATGAAATGATAGTGATATAATATTTAATCTTCAGTCATTCGTTGATTCTGACACAGGCCACCTGGGATTCTACTTGTTGCGATTATTGAGCTATCCTTATCCTAAAAATAGATAATTGAATTTTAACAATGCAATATTTTTTCATTGTATATTTCAGGAAGTTTTTAAAAATATAAACACTTATTGGTTGGATTTTTGAACCTGCATCGTTACAATTTAGTATTGCAAATTGCAAAGTTTGATCAGCTTAGAATCAACGAAAATTTTAATTGTTTAATAAAATATTACGATATATTAAAAAAGTATTCATTTGGAAAACGGAGTGGGAGCCGGGAGTCATGGCAGCGGCTTAAAGTCGAAAAGTAGAAAGGAGATGAAAGGTAGCTCTGCTTGGAAGTGAGGTACGATCTGCGAAACAAGTTAATAAGCAAATGTTGTGAGTGCAAAGTGTTATACCATCAAGGAACATTCAGAGCAAAAGTGGACTCTACAGATGTGTCATATTTGTAGCACCATCTATCAGTTAATCTTGGTATTTTTTAAAATTACCAGCTGTAATTTTCTTAACAATTTATAAAGAAGAATTTCTCAATTAGTGGCTCTTACTATAAGTTATTTACAGTACGGACGGAAGATAACGATTAAAACGATCAAAACAAATGTAAACTCATGACAATTCTGACAATGTTTAGTTGTCAGAACACTGTAATTCTTAAACTAACATACTTCAAATTTGCAAGCATACTTATATACTTATTTTATCCAAAGAAAAATATATTCTAATTTTAACGGAAGGATCACTTTACGGGGTTATAAAACAGTGTAAAAGTAGTTTAAAATAATTAAAAATATGCTTAACTTATAATAAATATAATAAAAGAATAATTTGTGTAATATTTTAGTAGAATTTATTTTAAAATTAACATACGTGATATACTTTAGAAATTTGCACCTAAATTAAGTTATAAAAAATCTCAAAATAATTTTAAGACATAGTAAAACACAGAAACGTAAAATCCCTGATATTGAGTATAATTCAGATGTTGAAATAGTTTTAGAGAGTAAAGATAAAACAGGAAATGATTATACGGAATGTTTATTTTATAATTGTGCACTGCTTGCTTTGTAATTGTGCACTGCTTGCTTTCGGCGGTTTCAGGAGCTGTGTGCTTGTGTAGATGATTAAAAAATTATTGATTTCATTTGCGACCTCTATTTAAAGGGAGGATAACCCAAACTCAAACTTCGTTATGGTGTACTAATTGTAAAGAAAAAAATAGGTACTTAATAGGTACAATGTTAGTTAATAGGTACAATGTTAGTACAAGTTGTGGATTGATCCTTATCATTATAACACTGCACCATGTCCCTCGCGGAAAGAGGACTTGAAAACTGATGCCAGCAGTTAAAAATAAGCAAAGAAACAACATTTATTTAAAAAAAATTGAGATCTCAAAAAGTTCTTGGTTACATGTAATTCTTGTAAAATTATAATTTTTTAAAAATATTTTTTTATTATTTGGGTGTTGTCTATGAGAAGTTGTAGCCAGTGCCATATTCCGCTAGGGCTTGTTGTGCCCAGGCCTAGGAACCCACATCCCAGTGCCCCCCCCCCCGTAATAAATCAACCGGTGTTCGATTTTCTAAACAGAAAAAAATTGTATACTGTCGGGTCATAATAACCTAATTTCATATTAATAACTCAGCCTGGCAATCAGGTTATCCCCCAAAGCAATTGATTTCAAAATGTTTATGCTTGCCGGTCGGAAGATTCCCCTTACATGAGCTTCATTCGCCATTGGACTGGTCATCCATGTGTTTCCCGTGTTTGCAATTGTAGTCAGGGTAGTAAAATTAAGTTATAAAATATTCATATTCTTTTCGGTAAGAAAAAGAAAAAAGCTGTTTATCAAAACGGGTAGGCTGTATCAGGGATGAAGCCGCAGTCGGAAACGTGAAACGTCTTGAGCGTACTAGAAAGTGTGTAATATAGAAGTCTAACACGTTCCCTGTGGAGACGAACACGTTCCGTCGGGGTCAAAGTGGTTCATCGAGGGCTGGAATCTCTCTCTTGCTACCCGAGCGCTTACACGCCAGTTTTGTACGTGACGTACCGCACGTGTTGGCGCCATGATAGAGCAGTCGTCGACATGATAGAACACTTTTGTTAAATTCTCCAACTTTTAATGGTCACGAGTTGTGCTTCTAAAGTTATAAGCGATCTTGCTATAACATATTTCCTTACATATAGTTTTTGCAAGTAACCCCCTCCCCCCTTCTGACCGAAATGAAAGACGGTTCACGTCAAAAATGACCAAAATTACGTTTATACTTCACACCAGGAGGTGTTGTAAGTGGCAGGAAAATTAATTTCTCACATGAATTCCACCACTATAATTAAGCCCCTATTTCTAGCTTAAAGTCTTCCGAATCAGAAAAAGAAAGGAATCATCATCATCATCATCATATATATTAATACGCTAAGGTTTTAAAATGTTACTCTCCCTTTTTAGAGAAAACCTCACAACTAATCCACATAAATTATATATCATTTTATAGATAATTGCTTGCTCTACCGGCATCCACAACTAAAAAATTTATTATTGCTATTGTTTTTGCAAATTAATTAATTATTAAAATTATATACACAAAACAGCAATACTGCCATCTAACGGCTCAACGTCAATATGATTGACGGTCGGTAAAATTTTTGTTTAATATCAAATCCACTCACGTATAAATAAAGTGGCGCTTTAGCTCAATGCTTTTGATACTTGCGCCTCTATATGTCAATTTTAGTAAAATATTTGTTTGATCTGTCATCTGAGCTTCATAATGGAATAAATAATAATGCGAAGACTTCGCACGGGTCACGCTAGTTAATCATATACGAGTAGCTTAGAAAACGCTTAAGGACAGTAATACATCGACATACGAGAAAACGATTTTTAATTACAAAAAACATTTCAACTCGAGTCTGGCTATTACTTTCATGATGTACTGCATATTTTTCAAAATAAATATTTGCCCTTTGCAGCATCCAGAAGTTACAAATGTAAATGTAGATGCTAGATAAATAAAAGAATTTTAATAAGAATCTCTGAACGTAAATTAAAAACACGGCAAAAGCGTTGCTTCCTTTTTCGTGTTGTCTATTCAAAGAAATGAAAGAATATGGTAATAATGGCCACCTACATAGACGTCCTTTCTCAAAATTGGAATGATTACAAAAATCTACTAAGAAAAACAATTTCAGCCTGATGGAATAGTTTTTTACTGATGCACGGGACCCCGCTCGTATCGTATTATGCCTCTTATGAAATACAGGCATAAGGATTATTTTACCATTTGTCTGTAATTAAGAAATAAAATAGCTTCATACGTGGGTGTCGATGTGGCAATGTATAATGACCTAGAGAATCCACTGTGTTTAAAATTACAAACCACTTAAAACTATTCATGTGACTAAACTACTGAGTTTTGTTAATTGATTTTTGGTGTACGGTTGAGGAACATTATCTAGTATATGAGGATTCATTTCTCTGGACCAAACCTAACCTAACCTAACCTAACCTAACCTAAGCTAAGCTGAGCTAAGCTAAGCTAAGCTAACCTAACCTAAGCTAACCTAAGCTAACCTAACCTAACCTAACCTAACCTAACCTAACCTAACCTAAGGTAACGTAACGTAACGTAACGTAATGTACCGTACCGTACCGTACCGTAACGTAACGTAACCTAACCTAACCTACCCTAACCTAACCTAACCTAACCTAACCTAACCTAAGGTAACGTAACGTAACGTAACGTACCGTACCGTACCGTACCGTAACGTAACGTAACCTAACCTAACCTAACCTAACCTAACCTAAGCTAAGCTAACCTAAGCTAAGCTAAGCTAAGCTAACCTAAGCTAACCTAAGCTAACCTAAGCTAACCTAACCTAACCTAACCTAACCTAACCTAACCTAACCTCACCTAACCTAACCTAACTTAACCTCACCTCACCTAACCTAACCTAACCTAAACTAACCTAACCTAACCTAACCTAACCTAACCTAAGCTAAGCTAAGCTATGCTAAGCTAAGCTAAGCTAAGCTAAGCAAAGCTAACCAAAGCTAAGCTAAACTAAGCTAAGCTAAGCTAAGCTAAGCTAACCTAAGCTAACCTAAACTAACCTAAGCTAACCTAAGCTAACCTAAGCTAACCTAAGCTAACCTAAGCTAACCTAAGCTAACCTAAGCTAACCTAACCTAACCTAACCTAACCTAACCTAACCTAACCTAACCTAACCTAACCTAACCTAACCTAACCTACCCTAACCTAACCTAACCTAACCTAACCTAAGGTAACGTAACGTAACGTAACGTAACGTAACGTACCGTACCGTACCGTACCGTACCGTAACGTAACGTAACGTAACCTAACCTAACCTAACCTAACCTAACCTAACCTAAGCTAAGCTAACCTAAGCTAAGCGAAGCTAAGCTAAGCTAAGCTAACCTAAGCTAACCTAAGCTAACCTAAGCTAACCTAACCTAACCTAACCTAACCTAACCTCACCTAACCTAACCAACCTAACCTAACCTCACCTCATCTAACCTAACCTAACCTAACCTAACCTAAACTAACCTAACCTAACCTAACCTAACCTAACCTAACCTAACCTAACCTAAGCTATGCTATGCTAAGCTAAGCTAAGCTAAGCTAAGCAAAGCTAACCAAAGCTAAGCTAAACTAAGCTAAGCTAAGCCAAGCTAAGCTAAGCTAAGCTAACCTAAGCTAACCTAAGCTAACCTAAGCTAACCTAAGCTAACCTAAGCTAACCTAAGCTAACCTAAGCTAACCTAACCTAACCTAACCTAACCTAACCTAACCTAACCTAGCCTAACCTAACCTAACCTAACCTAACCTAACCTAACCTAACCTAACCTAACCTAACCTAACCTAACCTAACCTAACCTAACCTAACCTAACCTAACCTAACCTAACCTAACCTAACCTAACCTAACCTAACCTAACCTAACCTAACCTAACCTAACCTAACCTAACCTAACCTAACCTAACCTAACCTAACCTAACCTAACCTAACCTAACCTAACCTAACCTAACCTAACCTAACCTAACCTAACCTAACCTAACCTAACCTAACCTAACCTAACCTAACCTAACCTAACCTAACCTAACCTAACCTAACCTAACCTAACCTAACCTAACCTAACCTAACCTAACATAACATAACATAACATAACATAACCTAACCTAACCTAACCTAACATAACCTAACATAACCTAACATAACCTAACATAACCTAACATAACCTAACATAACCTAACATAACCTAACATAACCTAACATAACCTAACATAACCTAACATAACCTAACATAACCTAACATAACCTAACATAACCTAACATAACCTAACATAACCTAACATAACCTAACATAACCTAACATAACCTAACATAACCTAACATAACCTAACATAACCTAACATAACCTAACATAACCTAACATAACCTAACATAACCTAACATAACCTAACATAACCTAACATAACCTAACATAACCTAACATAACCTAACATAACCTAACATAACCTAACATAACCTAACATAACCTAACATAACCTAACATAACCTAACATAACCTAACATAACCTAACATAACCTAACATAACCTAACATAACCTAACATAACCTAACATAACCTAACATAACCTAACATAACCTAACATAACCTAACATAACCTAACATAACCTAACATAACCTAACATAACCTAACATAACCTAACATAACCTAACATAACCTAACATAACCTAACATAACCTAACATAACCTAACATAACCTAACATAACCTAACATAACCTAACATAACCTAACATAACCTAACATAACCTAACATAACCTAACATAACCTAACATAACCTAACATAACCTAACATAACCTAACATAACCTAACATAACCTAACATAACCTAACATAACCTAACATAACCTAACATAACCTAACATAACCTAACATAACCTAACATAACCTAACATAACCTAACATAACCTAACATAACCTAACATAACCTAACATAACCTAACATAACCTAACATAACCTAACATAACCTAACATAACCTAACATAACCTAACATAACCTAACATAACCTAACATAACCTAACATAACCTAACATAACCTAACATAACCTAACATAACCTAACATAACCTAACATAACCTAACATAACCTAACATAACCTAACATAACCTAACATAACCTAACATAACCTAACATAACCTAACATAACCTAACATAACCTAACATAACCTAACATAACCTAACATAACCTAACATAACCTAACATAACCTAACATAACCTAACATAACCTAACATAACCTAACATAACCTAACCTAACCTAACCTAACCTAACCTAATCTAACCTAACCTAACCTATAATATCAGTAAACAAAAGTGTTCTATCATGTCGACGACTGCTCTATCATGGCGCCAACACGTGCGGTACGTCACGTACAAAACTGGCGTGTAAGCGCACGGGTAGCAAGAGAGAGATTCCAGCCCTCGATGAGCCACTTTGACCCCGACGGAACGTGTTCGTCTCCACAGGGAACGTGTTAGACTTCTATATTACACACTTTCTAGTACGCTCAAGACGTTTCACGTATCCGACTGCGGCTTCATCCCTGATACAGCCTACCCGTTTTGATACGCAGCTTTTTTCTTTTTCTTACCGAAAAGAATATGAATATTTTATAACTTAATTTTACTACCCTGACTACAATTGCAAACACGGGAAACACATGGATGACCAGTCCAATGGCGAATGAAGCTCATGTAAGGGGAATCTTCCGACCGGCAAGCATAAACATTTTGAAATCAATTGCTTTGGGGGATAACCTGATTGCCAGGCTGAGTTATTAACATGAAATTAGGTTATTATGAACCGACAGTATAAAAATCTTCTCTAACTAACATATAACATTTAAAATTTAAAAATGCAAACGCTTTTTTTACTGTTTAGAAAATCGTACACCGGTTGATTTATTACGGGGGGGCACTGGGATGTGGGTTCCTAGGCCTGGGCACAACAAGCCCTAGCTGAATATGGCACTGGCTGCAACTTCTCATAGACAACACCCAAATAATAAAAAAATATTTTTAAAAAATTATAATTTTACAAGAATTACCAGTAACCAAGAACTTTTTGAGATCTCAATTTTTTTTAAATAAATGTTGTTTCTTTGCTTATTTTTAACTGCTGGCATCAGTTTTCAAGTCCTCTTTCCGCGAGGGACATGGTGCAGTGTTATAATGATAAGGATCAATCTACAACTAACATTGTACCTATTAAGTACCTATTTTTTTCTTTACAATTAGTACACCATAACGAAGTTTGAGTTTGGGTTATCCTCCCTTTAAATAGAGGTCGCAAATGAAATCAATAATTTTTTAATCATCTACACGAGCACACAGCTCCTGAAATCGCCGAAAGCAAGCAGTGCACAATTACAAAGCAAGCAGTGCACAATTACAAAGCAAGCAGTGCACAATTATAAAATAAACATTCCGTATAATCATTTCCTGTTTTATCTTTACTCTCTAAAACTATTTCAACATCTGAATTATACTCAATATCAGGGATTTTACGTTTCTGTGTTTTACTATGTCTTAAAATTATTTTGAGATTTTTTATAACTTAATTTAGGTGCAAATTTCTAAAGTATATCACGTATTTTAATTTTAAAATAAATTCTACTAAAATATTACACAAATTATTCTTTTATTATATTTATTATAAGTTAAGCATATTTTTAATTATTTTAAACTACTTTTACACTGTTTTGTAACCCCGTAAAGTGATCCTTCCGTTAAAATTAGAATATATTTTTCTTTGGATAAAATAAGTTTGCTTGCAAATTTGAAGTATGTTAGTTTAAGAATTACAGTGTTCTGACAACTAAACATTGTCAGAATTGTCATCAGTTTACATTTGTTTTGATCGTTTTAATCGTTATCTTCCGTCCGTACTGTAAATGTCATTCATAGTCGGTGATAATAATTACTATTTCAGATAACAATCTATCTTCAAAATGATTCACGACGCTATTAAAACATGGTATGACATAAACACTTGGAGACACGTAAACATTAAAATTCTCTTTTCATATAGCTTCCTATCTCTACAATCTACTAACCGCTTTGCACGTACACAGATCGTTTCCGGGACAAATATTAGATTCACTCTAATTAATTATTTAATTTCGTCTTCATTTAAATAATTTTTTATCTTAATTAGTCTTCTTTATTATATTTCTATTTCTATATATTTTTTTATCTTAATTAGTATTCTAATACGGTACATACGATTTATAGTTCATAATCGTAATTTAGTTTTGGTGTAAAATACGTAGTTGGAATTACAAATACTAGAGTTCGCCCAGAGGTCGAAATTCGACAATAACCATTATTGAAAATTTGAGAAAAACGTATATGAATTTGCATGTTTCGAACATTTTTTTCTACTCTTATACATTCATTCATTGTATATCTGAGGCCATATTTATATGTACTTACTATACAAAACGGTTCCGTGTCATTATAATTAAGGAAAAAATAAATTCAGTAAAATAACCGTAAATCACAATTTAAAAACCCTAATTTATTGAAACAAAAATATTTCAATTAAAAATCAAGCTAAAACTGTTTAAAAGAAGTTAATAATAATACAAAAACGGACTCTTTGAAAAATAATTAATTCCAATTTTGGTTTTTGTATCCTATTCTCAAAAAAAAAATTAAATGATTAAAAAATTAAAAAATAAATTTAAATGCAATTTGAATCAATTTATAGGTAAAACTTCTACATAAGCAATATTCTTTGTAAAAATGCTATTATTATTGAGCAAGTTACCTTGCAGCAACAAATAACTCTCCATGCGAAAACACTCGACGCCGCAGTAATACACCAATTTTATTAAAAGTCTTACTTTGCGATTTGTTTATGGTCATTGAAAATTTAGGTATTAGCGGGAACTCTGTTCTTTGAAATTGAAAAGGAAGTATTGTCCCAGAAAATATTAAATTAACTCTTGGAATCAAAATTCTTTTATTCATTGCAGTTCCCGTTAATACTTCACGGTCAATTGTCTTGCGATGCAAGCGTTTCACTCTCATTCGTGTTCAATTAACTAAAGCTTGTGCAGTATTTAAATTGCGAATGAACATAACTATAGAATTAACTTTTGACTTCAATTTATGAGGTGACATTTTGCCAAGATTCAATGAATTTAAAAATTCAATGGGATAATCATTCACATTTAAATAATTTTAACCAGAGTTAATTTTATCAAAGCTATAGTAAACTTTTTGTTCCTCTGATAAACGATTAAGTATATCGTCATTAATTAAATCACAATCATCATTTGTTGGTGCTAAAATAAGTGTTTCGAGAATTTATTCGGACAATATAGTTTCACGAATAAATGTTATGATTCAAATAATTTGCGGTGGCAATTCTATAATATCTTCACCTAACTCAAGATAATTTGTTAATTCACCATTCCCGAGTATAATAAAAAATTGTACAAATTCTATTTCATTTGGTGTAGCTCTCATATTTTGCGTTAAACTAACATGATGAAATGAATTAAATTGATTCCATTTAACTGCACTATTTTCAATCAAAGTAGAGTGTGTCCCGTGTAGAATAATTGGTAAAATTTGTTTAAAATCTCCACTCAACATAATGGTTTGCTAAATCCCTTAAAAATTAGTATAATTTTAAATACATTTTCGGACACATAGATATTTCATCTATCAAAATCAAATCTACTGAATTAATATAACGTCCTTTAGAACTATTTGGCGTAATATTTGGAACTGAATTCTCTAATACTGGAATTGGAAATTTGAAGGCATTATGTATAGCTCTACCACCAATCAGTAGTGTTGCAGCAATACCACCGAAAGCTGTGACAATACAACGAAGGTTCAACGAATTTAATTTATGTGTGATGGCAGTTTGAACAAATGTTTTATACGATATTGATATTGCACTTCACGTATAACACGATCAATCAAATTTGTTTGTTCAATATTTGCACTTGTATAAAACTGTTGAAACAATCTTTCTTCTCCTACTACATTAATCGCATTATCTGTATTATTTACTGGCAATACAGTCGGAACTGGTAGACCAAATGATTAACAATATAAATTATGAACAATTAAAATATCTTCAATTTCTGAAAGAGCACGATTAAATGCCGTATTAATGTCATTATTCCTTGCAATATCTTCACTTAAATATGTTTTAAATTTATTCCATAATAATAATGCGTCTGTTGGCATATTTAATGCGCATATTATTGCGAATAATTCTCTCATTTGTTTTGATGACTGAAAGTTTTTGGCTTCCTCTAAACACTGATTTCATTCATTGTCGTCGGAAGTTATACCTCTTGCATGGCACGCTTCTACAAATGTATTATAAACAATGTCATTATACGTTCTAAGGTCTTCGAAGCACTTTGGACCGTAAACATGTAACATCAAAACTCTTAATTGAAATAGTTCTATTACTTTAGGAGATACTGCAAATATGCGCGAAATTATTTTACCTCCACCACGTAATAATATATTCCATTTTTTTTCCTATCATGCCATACGTAATGAACAAGAACTTCACTACAAAATATCGATGAGCATTTCCATCTACTCTATTTAGTTCAAACAATGCTAATAATTTAGTATTTCTAATGTTATTAACTGCATTTTGTTCTTGCCCTGGTCTAAATATAACATTTGGCTATTTGGTAAATGCATATCTAACGTATAAATCGTACGAGACTGATAGTGCATTTCATATTCAAATATACACCATACAGTCTCGATAGATCCTACATAACGTCCACTTACAAAATTTCTAACTTCATTAATTGGAACAATTGCATTCGTATCATTAGCGTCATTCAATTCAATGATTGCACTATCATATCCTTCATGACATACTTATATATGTATTTTAGGCTTCTAACAATAGTACAAACTTCAACGTTAATGGGACAATTAAATTTTGTAAGAAGATACGGATTATAAGGAACAACATGTTTATTGTTAAGAGTTTCGCCTTTAACATTTACGGTTCGACCGTTATCACGTCTCATGTAAAACGGATAACCGTTTACTGCTTCAAGTGTTACTTCACAAAATTTTTTAGGAAAATCCTTCGAATATTTTCCATCTCTCATACAAATCCCATTTGTATTTAACAAACCACATGGACCATGCATCATATGTTTTTTAACGTATTCATATAACATTGGATGAGTTTGTCTATTGGGAACTTCAAAACAAACAATATTTTCAATTTTAACCATTTTGACATATTCGGACAAAGAAATTAAAATATGTGCGTGTGGTAAACCGCGCTTTTGAAATACTATTGTATAAATTAATGCAACAACTTATTTTGTAATTATGCATCTCAATAATTCTTTTAATTTAGATTTGAAAACCCGAACAATTATATCAGGTATTAACATTCATAATAATAAGCATTATTACTATGAATGTTATTCACAATTTCAGGCTAATTAGGGTTACATGTCATCGTTATAAATAAACTTGCTTTACCATAATGCTGAACTATACACATAGCATCCAAATAGTTTTGGTACACGTTACGTGGCGAGCCAATAAATGATGATGGAAGAACAATTCGACGTCCAACATTTGAAACATCACCATTAAATTGGAATTCAAATTTAAATAATTAGTGAGATTTTTATAAAATTAAATTTGATTGATTTTGTTTAATGAAGTGCAAACGTGAAACCTCAATACGAAGATACACATCAACTATCCATTGCAAAAACAATTTTTTGCAATGATGCAAGTAACTAAAATTATCTTTAACAGCAAGTCGATATGCAACATTTTGAAGCATTGTAATTCGATTTCTCGGTAGAACAACATTATATGTACTTGCTATGTTATGAATGATGTTATTATGCCATCCAGTATCACCCACCATTAGGGAATAAAATAGGATACGCCAAAGGATCTAATAAACTATCCAGAATAAAAATGTTCCACACGCTAGAATTAATTTTATTAAATGCAACAATATTTCTTTCAAAAGGTGGTTCTTTATCTGTAGTACTAAAAATAGTAGCAACATCTGTTTGAATAGCATCATTAAATCTTATAATACCCAAATCCCTGTTAACCTTAATAACCATAGACACCTCCTTATAAATGTTAACAGGCAAATAAAATATATAAATGTATTCATGCATCTATTTAAAATATCGAACAAATGGATTTACTTTATCTAATTAAATTGCAATTTCCCGCATTAATTGATTATCACAATATATAATTGTATTTTCACATAATCTGAAATTAAACGCAGTCATAAAAATATGATAAAAATATAACTGCGCATAGCGTGGACTCCAACAATATTCAGTTACCAAATTATCCGCACGATGATAAAACATATCGTAAATTTTGAAATGAGAGACTCTTTGCATAGAGTTTGTATCAATTTTTGCTGCAATGGTTGGCATTGCAAATGCTGAGCACGAATATTTTGAAAAAAGTTCTTTGATTTACGTTTCTCAAGAGAATTATTTGAATTTAATCGACTGAACAAATTATTAAAAAAAACTATTTTTAGACAATGGCAACAAAGAAACTTTCCCTTTATGACATCATGTGAAAGAAGTTGAATAATTATGTATTATTTGAGACTGGAAATGTTTAGCATTACAAAAACGACATATTACATCTATTGATCCACAATTATGACTAATAAAATTCCTTGGAATAATATTCAAAACACATTTATAAATATCCAAATTATTTACATTGTTTCCAGATAATCTGTGTTATTGCTTCTATGCCTAATTGAAGTGTTATATTTGAATTATTGTTACTGTTATTATTTCGCAAAAGCTAATGATTCCAGTTTTATCGACTTTCGGTTCGACAAGTTAATATACGACGCGGAGGCATATTCAAAAAACAAAACCAAATAATATTCTGTTCGTGAAAAAAAATATAAATAAAAATTTGGCTTAAGTTCAGTTTAGCGAAAATGTAAATTTCACAGTTTTTTTGGTTTTAAATTAAAGAATACACATAAAAACGACGTATTTAAAAAATAAGCATCGGATATGATTATTTCATTACAACAAATTAATTTGAAAAATGCTTTTTAAATGAAGAGATGGTCGTCAATTGGCTGTCAAACAAATTTTATAACTTCACTTTATGCGGTCCACTTCGCGCATTTTCATATTTTTATTTTTGGGTTTGTATTTTTTTTAATTCCTCCCTGATTCCTCAAAACTCTGTGTTTAGTTTGACTAAAAATGACAATTAAGTTGAAAAACTTATAATCAATATTTCCTTGACATAGTGCGCTTTTGTATGGGAACTTTTTCAAACCACTTTTTTTTTAAGAAATAATCGCGACCGACTCCTAATTTTGGTTGATGTCTGGTTTTTTACATATTTCAAAACCAAAAAAAATAGAAAATTTACATTTTCACTAAACTGAACTTGTTTCAAAATTTTCATACCACCCTATAATAATTGAATAAATTAGAAATATAAACACGAACTTTGAATTCAATCGAGAGTCCATAACGTTAATGCAAATCAACAACCTTAGTTAATGTTTATTTGAAGCACAATAACACTTCACCGCACTTATTATAATTTCACTTTACATCATATTAGACATTGTCAGTTTTAAATTGTCAATTAATATTATTTTATGTATTTGAAATGAATTAACTGACACTTTTAGATTAATATTATTTTGTATTGGTACCTTAATATTAGTATTATTTTTTGACTTTGACATTCTTCGGTTTTATTTCTTAAAACATTGTTATAATATTTCGAACATCAACATTCTTTTTCAAACGACAAAATTTGTACACAATTCAATTTCCACAGTAATAATAAAAGAAACAAAAGTGGCATAAAATTAATAATAAATTCTTAGTTGTACATTAAAGATTATTCAAATTAGTAAAATATTTTTAAAACATTGTTACAGAATTAAATGAGTAGTTTAAGTAATTCTAAATTAAAATATCGGCTGTATAAACTTAAATCTTGACAGTTATTAGGTGCTGCCATCTAGGGTCAAATATTAGAATTATTTCTTCCACAGTACTTAGCCTTTACCTATTTATATAATGTCTTTATTGAAAATTTGTGGAAAACGTAAATGACTTTTCCAATTTTTTTTATTGATAAAACTAGAGCTAGTCAATAGCTACCAAACAAAAGACCAAAAAAGAAAATCGGTTGACAAAACAGAGGAGAAAATAGTTCTTAGCTGTTTTGCCTTCGCCTATTTATATAATGATTATTAGGTGAAATTAGCTATACCCCGCTGTTTGATTGCACAGAATTAGATATTAATAACAAATCAAATTTATGCAGACCTGCTGTGTATACTATATAAACACAATATATTTGCTTTACTTTGATTGATATGCTACTTTGATGGCAGAAGAAATAAAGTAATAAAAATAACAATCGTATCAAGTTCTAAATGTGCGCAACACTAAAGTTTGGTCAAATAGAGATTTGCCGTTTAACACGTTATTATACTTAGATAAAATACTCAATACATTTTCTTACTTAAGTATTGAATTCCTCCCAGTATTTCCAAACTCTGTGTTTAGTTATATTAAAAATGGCAATTAAGTATTT
This sequence comes from Druceiella hillmani, assembly GCA_039881145.1. NCBI lineage: Eukaryota > Metazoa > Arthropoda > Insecta > Lepidoptera > Hepialidae > Druceiella > Druceiella hillmani. Next base: position 5,169,111 of record JAYKKI010000070.1, read on the forward strand.
TAAAGTAAATTCTACTATATATTCTACTACATATTTATATATATATATATATATATATATATATAAATATATATATATATATATATATATATATATATATATATATATATATATATTAATTAGAAAGTTAGGGTTATTTTTAAATAAACTAATCCTAGTATCGAAACTGAATAATCTTTTGAAGTATTTAATGTTAGTTGTGATCACGCCATCATGCCCGTCATGCCACAATTTTCTATCTTGGAAAAAACTAATAAAAAATCTGATTAGTCGAAATAATCCGAATTTAAAATGTAACCGGTCAAAATAGATATAAACCAAAATTCCAAAGGTAACCGACAATTTAGTGTAGTCTTATCACTCTTGCGTGTTTAATGTTTTAAAATTTGAAATAAATTAAAAATCAATGTCATGAAAAATGAAAAATTACTTGAACGTAATTGTTAAAAACTTTATTGTGTGCCATGTAAAATGTTCCGTTTCATGTGTCGTTTACAAATAAACTATATTTTTCGTAACTCGATTTTGGTCCACATTTTGGAAGTATTTTAAAGTAAATGCTACTATAATATCCTTCAAACTTTTCTTAAAGTGATATCCTGTGTAATTTTTATAAAACAAACATTAATAAGCCCGGTGTCTTTATTGCCAAAAGAGTGGAATCTTATTCTCGTCTGCCTGGCCTCGTCACAGGAAAATGATGATAAAGACTTTTCAATAACATCCCAATGATATGGAGAATACTTTAAAATCATAATAACTTTTTCATCTGCAGCGATATTAACGTGTATTGAGTAGAATTTTCATATTTAATTTTGTTATTACTAGTTTGAATTATATTGTTAGTATGGAACTATATAAAATATAAAAACGTGTTAATACTTCCATGCATAGGCGGCAGGTGCCCCGTTCCCCCCCCCCCCCCCTCCCAGAAGTCACAGAGTAATCTATTTATTTTGTTTAGTTCTCGCAAGATACAAAACAATACACGTAAAATTCCATACAAATATTTTTTTTAACGATAAAAAGCGCGTTTGTTTGTGCGAAATTGTAGAATAAATAATACCGGTACTAGAACCCATAGCCATAGCTACATGTGTAGTCTACAGTTTTGAGTTGCACGCGTGTCTGCGAGCGAGCGATCGGCAAGAGTTTTTTCTTGCTAATTTACTTCAACTGACACTCGATACTTGGTTGTGCCCCCCCCCCCCCCCAAATTCTGTATCCGCCCTTGCTTCCATGTATATATTAATATTTATAACAGTAAAATTATTTAAATGCCAAAACAATCGAGAAAATTTTACTTACGTATGAACTTAGAACTTAACTACACGCCTATAACTTATTACTTAAACTATAACTTAAACATTTTAAATATTTATTAAATTCAAATTTGGTCACGTGTAAGTACAGTCGACAATGAATAGAATTAAAGATAATCCGCTATTGATGAAGTTTTCACTTTATCAACACGATCCATATCTCCGACCGAGTTTGAATAAATCTAGCTGTCGACCGCAGACCGAAATAATATGAAACTATCGGTGATAAGCTTCGATAAGAACGTCAAATCGTTCTTATCAAATGAAGGCGATATCGTGTATTTAGTTTATCGCCCATACGTTCACGACAAACATGTCAAAATGTATCGCGACGTAGGCCGCCATTCTATAGGTTAATTGATTGCAAATTGTATATGAAGCCGTTCGGTGTTTAAATTAACTAACAGTCGTAGTGTGGAATCGGTGAAGTTAAGCGGGGAAAATATTAACGCTCAATGATGCGTTTCCAATTACGATTAATTTTGTTCATTGTTACGTTCTTCACGATGACGGCGTTGATAATGAAGACGGTGGACACCCAGCAGAACGCTACGCCGGGAATGTTGAATGTGCACAATGCGAGACGCGAAATTTTAGATGTGACGGTGGATACGAGCGAAGAAATGCCGGCTAACGTTACCAGTTTTCGTAAGGAATACGTGAAGGAGGTACGTTCGTGGCCCTGCAATGAGTAATAAGCGTTATATGCGACTACTTGACCAAGGTCACGTCACTTTTTATTCTTAGATGTATATGTAAATAAGTTAAGTTGTACCCCCAAAAATAATTGTGACACTGAAGCGATTTTTCTCCGAGATTTTGATATTTGCGTTTAAACTGGCTTCTAAAATAAATTAGTAGAAATATTCAAGGAATAATCAATTTTTAGTGCCTAATGTGGCATTTAGGTTATATATGTTTAGATGTATATATTTACTAAGTAATAATTTGGTTTTTCATTTCACTCCTCATCAATAAGTTCAAAGTGCGTTGAACTCAAATCAATGCGAGTTTGGCTGTTTTCATGGCAAAGTTGTACATTAGAAAAGCTAAACTCGCACCGTTTTGAGTTCAATTTTTTTTTAACTTATTGTACAACTTTATTTTAACGAAATGTTAATGAAACTTGGCATATTTTCACACGTAATCAACCGCAATCCCCTTGATGATCTCTCTTTATAGGTACTATTTCGTGGTCTTGATTTTTTAGTTAACAAAAACCTAATAATATTGGCATATCGAAAGTTATTAACAATTTTTAGTGCCTAATGTAGCATGTCTCATTTTATTCCATTTGGCAATTTTTTGTACATAAATATTCGATAATAGATTTGTATGAGAAGAAATTATTTAAGATAAATGTTTGCATCAGAATAATATATTTTCATTTATTATTCATAGTCATAAAGTAAGTATGTTTAAATCTATATTATTCAAAGTTATAATTTTGAATTACATAGTATATTGATATATAATTATAACTTTGACTTGTATATTATTTAAAGTTGACTATAAATTTCGACGAGATTTTAATAAATCTCAAAAAAAAATATGATATAGATTATATCATCATTTTAATATGATAAAATATTTGTATGTATCTCTTTCATTGAAATTTAATTTTCCAACTTTTTTTTTAAAATTTGGTCATTAGCAGTGTTTAAATTTTACAAAAACGTGTATATTTTACTTGTTTTTGAAATTACGTTTTCTACGTCCAATCGTTCAACGTAGAAATATAACTCACCGTAATACCAACGAAAAAGGTACAGCCTAAAGGATTTGCTTCTATATAGGAAAACGTTGAAAAGTAACTTAAAGAAACAAAAGATAACGTCGATGACCAGTCAGACGAACGCAGTACTGAATATCTTACGCTAAAAAGAAACAAATCGGTCACCATATTAAATAAAAATGTGTTATGAAACACGTTGAATCTGCTTCTGTCTATCCACGGAATGGACATGAATCAGGAAAAAATGCATTTCTGTTATATTATTATGACTATTAACTGCATCGATAAAATGTCTGAGTCCACTATTTCAAATTTAAGCATGTCGAATTCTAATCTTATATCTATATAAAAGCCGGTCTGTCCGTTTAATTCTCTTATAACTTTAGTTCTTATAGATTGATTTTGATGCAGTTTTCACTGTCGTAGAAAAAGCTACTTAATTAAAAAATCCAATTTTGTCGGTCATAGAAAATATTATGAAATTAATGAGTAGAGAACTTTGGAAATACTGGAGCTAATTTTTTATTTAATGATTAGTTGTATGTAATTATTCAAACCTGAAGTGAAACGAGGAGCACTACACGATAAGAAACTTAGTGTCAGTTAATATTATCGGCACGATTTTTTTTGATGATGTATTGTTAAGAAAAAATCAGACAACTTTTCCGCATTAGCATATTTTCGTTAACTTCGCTAAATAACATATTTAAAATGAACGATTTTCATTCCACTATGTTTGAGAATTCTAATTTAACCCTGAGTGGGAAAATATTGAGTTAAATGCTTAAATATCGGGAAGGAACGCCTAAATTTGACCAGTTTTCTCTTAACAGAATATGTATCCTATTTAATTCAAGTTGAAATATCTAAAATATAATAATTATCGTGTTAGTTTTGGGTATCTCAAATATAAAATATCAAGTGATATATCATAAAACACAAATAGAACAATTAAAAAAAATATTCCCAAAATTGAAGTTAAAGAACCTGTAAGATTGATTGTACCACATGGTACCTTAATCGTAATAAAGGAAATAATGTGCTGAAATATACATGTAATTTTAAAATAATATATAATACTTGAATACAATAATTTATTAAATATGTCTTTAATGGTTTACATGAACTAGTAGTATAAATGCTCTCGATAATTAAGAATAAAGATATATTCAAGAAAATACAAGAAATATAATAAAATTGTTTACATATCAAAAACAAATTTAAACAAAAACACCCTAAATTGCAACTAATTTAAAATCTGTATGACAATAAAAATTGTTATTAAAACTTACGAAATAGATATAATAATATAATTTTAAACAATTGTAATAAATATAGGGATTGTGGGAAAAGTCTCATTCACCCATCTTTGGTATTGTATATCCACGCCATCATCATCATTATCTTCATCGGAACCATCTAATTCTGCAATCAGATTATCAGTACTCCGGTCGTCTAACGCTAAACTCTAGTTACTGTCTCCAAAATTTGTAGAATCAGTACTTTCCAGACAAGTCTTTGCCCAATTAAATGAACGCGGAATATCTTTACATTTTGCATATTGATAATCTAACCATCAAACATCTTTAATTGTCAATTCGAATGTATCTTTCTAGAAGTAAAATACGGCTCACCGGCTTTTATGTGAAAACACGGCTAGTCTCCTGTTTGACTAGCAGCATCGTTAATAAGCTAATAATTTTTTTACGTATCATAAAGTCATTAGTTGTAGTATTTGACATTGTTCCACAATAGTTTAAAACAAAGATCAAGTTTTTAAAATACCGGAATCTTGATAACGCTGCAATGACTTAATTTGATATTACCAAAGCAGAAAGATACTACTAATTGGTAGGATATATTTAGGTGGTATTATTAAGTTGCCTGTACAATCTAAATAATTCTACCCTAGAATATTCAAGTTTAATATTTTTGAAGCTTTGTCATAAAAACATAAACTAAAAATATGCGCATGCATAGTTGGCAAGTCAGTCCAGGGTGAGTCAGGACCTCCTTTGAAGATTTTCAAAGAAATGCCTGATCGATAATGAGTCGCCAATTATTTTTTCCAACGTTGTAGTTGCTAAATTGTGTCGACGGAACGCAAAGAGAATTAAAGACAAATTAAAGTCACCACACAATCAGATGAGATAAATTATAGATTAGATTTAATATAAATCGAAACCCAAAGCCAAAATATATTCGGTGATAATGATTTTCGGATCCATTTTTTATATGAAACTGATTAATTTCCTATAGAGCTTTGTATCGAATTTTCGAGATTCATTCTTAACCACTGAATTATGATATCCCATCTAAAAATAAAATATGCCTGAAGCATACTATATACATACTTCCTCATCTGAAGCATACTATATAAATAATTCTTCATCTGAAGCATACTATATACATACTTCTTCATCTGAAGCATACTATATACATACTTCTTCATTTGAAGCATACTGTATATATACTCCTTCATCTTAAGCATACTATATACATAATTCTTCATCTGAAGCAGACTATATACATAATTCTTCATCTGAAGCATACTATATACATAATTCTTCATCTGAAGCATACTATATACATACTCCTTCATCTGAAGCGTACTATATACATACTTCTTCATCTGAAGCATACTATATACATACTTCTTCATCTGAAGCATACTGTATACATACTCCTTCATCTGAAGCATACTATATACATAATTCTTCATCTGAAGCATACTGTATACATACCCTTTCATCTGAAGCATACTATATACATACTTCTTCATCTGAAGCATACTATGCTCTCAAATCATCCAGGGAGATGTAATCTGATGTATTTGGTTTGATGTAACTGCGTACTACAAACTGCGGATGGTGAAAGTTTCACGTCAATCAGATGTGTCGTTTATGTATCAAATCGTAAAAAGCAAGCAATACTTTCTTGTCTATAAAATTGGTGTAATTTTCTAAACTAAAATTCATCCACCCCGTTAACACTTAAGAAATATTAGCTTTTGCCTGCGGACTTACCCACATGGATTTTTGATTAAGGCGTCGAGATCGGACCCTGACCCAATGAGACTATGGCAATATATCTCCTTAAATATCTTAAAACGTTTTGCCGATTTAATATACACGTTTCGCCATCTATTGTTAAATCGTAAAATTAAAGTTTATTATTGAATAAAAAATACTGATTTCGTCCTACACGAATTTTGATGTTTGTTAAATTGAAAATTATTATATTTATTAATCCGAATCATGAACTATGTCTATATCAGATTTTCTGAAAATCTGTTTAAAATTTGTATATGTAAAGCAACAACCTAAAATCTCACTTTTTTATATTAGCATTCAACGCATGGCAAAAGCCACAAGGAATCTTCATCTTAGAGCGGACTCACATTAGCAAACGTGGCACGGCCAACATTTCCGTCTTGACCGTGTGATGTCTACTGTAAACGTTTTGTCGGTGTTAACCGCGCATTTCGGCGGTCGGCCAATAGTCGGTGGGCAGCCCGAGATTCGTAAAGGTTTCTCATATATCGTATGAACGTAAATGGCAGAACTGTCTGGTTGGTGTCGTGCCCTGTAATGTGCACCGTTACGTATACTTCTTTGCCATTGTTTTTAAGACCAAACTGTCTACGGGCAAAAAGTCCCTAATGTACGCTCATTCTTACCCTTCCACAAGAACTATGCGCGCGTCACGTTAAATATTGCTTTCCGAGTTATTAGGTGTCAAATACACAAAAATATTATTACATTTATAGTAACAGTAAAAATTGCAAGGATTAGCTTTTACCGTAACTTAAAAATTAGAAATAAAATAAAAATAAAGTAATAAAAAAATTACTGAAAGAAAGTAAATAACCGATAAATGATCTTATGTAATTTGTATTCACACAATAGCGCGTGACGCAATATTTCCGAGATGATCAGCGATTGACAGCGCGATGATGCGAACTAATCGGGACTGTCGGAATAATGACAAGTTAATCTTATCTAAACCTGCGTTGTTTACATTTTTCTAATTTTTTCTAAGATCTTATCACTCATCGAGATAATAAACAATAGACTTATCTTCCTTAAAGAAGGCCTAACGCCAATCATCTCAGTTATAAAAATAATTATTCTTAATCGAGAAAAATCGATCCTCGATAAGGTTTTGAAAGTGTTCTGCTTACGGGCTACATCAAAATACCAAGGAATTATTAACATTTAAACATCGACCATGATCATTTGATTAATATAAAATAAAACAAATTTGCGTTAAATAAAATAGTCATAGTAATAATATAAATAGTTTTTATAACGCCATTAAGAAAATAAAATGGCAATGAGCAGGGATGGGATATTTGTTACAGAGTATTAATTAATTGCTATAGCAAGATTTTTCTATCAGATTCATCCCGAAAATGTAAGACAGACATTTTGATTAGAACCTTTACCGATGTGGATTTAGTTAATTTTGATTAAAAAAATATTTTTTTTATTTTCAAAACTTTCTCAATCATAATTATATTTAAACGTTTCATTGTTATAAACAGAACCGCAATGGAAAAAAACATTAAGTAAGCACTGAATTACTGGTATAACCGACATTTCTGTCAGTGAACTAATAGTCGTGCCGCTGAATATTCAAACTTCCAATAAGGCGTTTAATTGTAAATTTCTGCGTCGCCTCGTATATTTAATGTACGTGCACTACGGGGTTGTTGAAATAGGATGTCTAAAGAATGGGGTGAGATACGAGAAAAAGTTGTGGATTGTATTCGTCTTTTTTGTATTCATAAACCCATAGAGTCCATTTTATTACATCAATTTAATATTAATGAAGTTACAAAAATATATCGTATGATATAAACAAAAAGTAATGAATGTACTTTATTTGGTAAAAACAACATATAATTAATTTAAGTAACGTTTAAAACTTCTTATACATTTATAAAAAGTTTTAAACGTAACCGAAAATATTATTTTTTTATTTGAGCCATAAAAAATTAAGGGGAATTAACGAGCCTCTTAAGATTCTTATCTTCGTACGCGGGTTGCTGAACACAAGTGAATCATCAACATGTTTGATAAAATTAATAAAATTAGACGTAGTATGCGTACTGCATTACGTAATGCGTACTAGATTACGTAATAATTATTTCAAAATTTACTTTGTAACTTTCTTTTTACACGATCCCATTTTTGTTCATTTTGTAGTGTGACAGAACTGGCAACAAGAATAAATGTTAAAAAAGAATAACTTTATAGAATAACTTTTTTTTTTAATTTAAAAAAAGAAATAAATAGAAGAGTTCATCTGTCAGAATAATTCAAAGCTTATATCTAAATAATTAAGTTATCCACACTTGACATTGGCAAAGGTTCTCTTTGGAGAGAACGAACGCTATATAATCAAAGAAAGAAAGAATTAAGATATACAAAATAATATTAGTTAGGAGTCAGAGTAGTCTGTATGTGATTTATAGAAAACTAGACAACACACTTTAATTTTAGTATTACATTAATATTAAAGGTTTGCGGACAATCAATTCAAGATCTGTGAATTTCCATTTTTAGCTATTAAAGGTAAATGAAGTAATTTCTCAATAGCATTTAAATTCCAGGCAATTTAAAGATAAACCTATTTCATTCCACGTACTTAAAAATATAAATAGAGGGAGTGAGGGGCGGGGAAATTTGAAATATTTTTAAGTGTTTAAATTGTAACTAACAAAATTGGAAAAACAGATTATAACTCTCTTTGAAACTCTCATTCTAACAATATATCGCAGATATGTAAACAAAGTTGAACATTTTTTCGCCATCACTTGCAAGCATTAAAACCTTCGTGAAATGATAGAAAAATGTTTGCCAATTTTGAACTCGGCTCGAACTTTAAGTTATAACTTTAGATAATCTTAGAAAATTTTAAAATTTCATGCATATAGTTTTTATAGCCTAGAAGCTGAATGGTGGTGTAAACAGACGGAAAACCGAGGTATAGGAATAGGGTTTAGTTGGGAACTTTCAGGTACGGAACCCTAAAAATCACCCAGCTACGCCTACTTCGTCGTTGACCTTATCGTTTCGTCACTACCGTTTGCTTCTCAGATGATGCGTCATGCGTGGAACGGGTACCGCAAGTATGCCTGGGGTCACAACGAACTGCGACCTGTGTCGCGCAAGGGACACACGACGACCGTGTTCGGGTCGGCATTACTCGGCGCTACCATCGTCGACTCGCTCGACACACTGCTCATCATGGGGCTGGATAAGGAGTTCGCCGAGGCCAAGCAGTGGGTGAAGGACCATTTTGATTTTAAGCAAGCGGTGAGTTGGTTCAATTGGCTATTCGACGAAAAATAGAATTTCAGTTTTTTTATATATTTATTTAGGTTACGTTATGGAAACAATAGAGTTATATCACCTATGCATTTCGATGAAGATAAAAAGATAATTAAATAAATTTAATAACACTATATTCATAACGAGGACCTATTTCAAAAAGATTCCCATTCATCACAAACATCACACTCTGGTGCAACCGCGATCAGGTTGTTGAACAATTGTATACCGTGGGAAAGTAAGGAATTCTAATATAATTCGGTTGTAGATATCGGTATAGCATAAAGACGATGATGACTACGCGAGGTTTCAGGTACGAACAGCGATAGTTTTTTTTCGATAAAATTGGGCATACCATTCTTCCATTTAACTATCGGAGCACGACATCAAATGATTTATGAAACACTGCATCAAATTAGCATATTTAAAAAAAGCAAATAAAAAAGGTTCTTTCTTTTCAATGGGGACTTCTCACGAATATCTGCAGGCTTTTTTTCACTTTTAAACTCCACCCTCAAACGTCAAGAAAAAATTAGACGCATTAGTCAATTTGCTCAAATTTCATACGTTATTACTCAACAAGATTTTGTTTTTATGGGAAAATTCATATAATGGCAGTTGACTGATGAAAGTAAATGTAAAAACTCGTTTTCCTAAAAACCGTTGTGACAAAATAAAACTTCTACATAAAATGACTAATAAAATTTTAAATATAAATTCTGTTGTGATGTAGTTATTAGTGTTGTTTTAATTTGCGATATAATGCAAAAGCATATACCTTCTATTGTGAACTGAAGTACTAGATCTTTTTATTTAAAGGTCACCGTACGTCTAAAAAGTTAGGTATGTTCACGGTATTTTTTTATTATTTTTATTAAATAAATATGCATTATTTTCGTGTAAATACAACAATAGGCTAAACGTCCCAGATATGGCTGACGCGTCTCCACTTAGATGAAAGTAACGATATTTAATTTAATAACGTAATTGAATTTAAAAAGAAACAACTCGGTGAAATAAATTAATAATTTCCAATTCTAATTGAATTGAGCACAAATACATGTAAGTGGTTGTGTTTGTGTTGAGGTGATATAATCTTATCTTGCTACTAGTTTAGGCCGCGGTTTCGTATGCGTGGATGTTATATTTCCATTAAAATTGTAATCTTTAACAAAGAAAAAACAAGAGATAAAAAAATATACAAAGAAAAAAAGTAAAAGCACTTAAAATAATCACAATTGCGCATAAATGGTAGACTGTTCTTTTCAATTTGGTCCGCATGGTCTAAGTCACAGAACATACACCCGCCATTCCAGCCGGATGGTCTCAGGACCTCTCCCGGATCCGTTACATCTCCTCTCATAAAACTGAAAAGACCATCAAATACAATCGAGCGCTTTCTCCCATATAGGTTAGAGACTGTTCCTTCGCAATGAGTCATTTAGTATCTCTATTGTTTCGAGGACGCACTTTGGGAACACTCTAAACGCCTATATGCACCACACATAGCCAAGACTGTCAGTTACGAACGTATTTCTGTTTCTCATTAACTGTCAGTCGAGTCAGAACAAAAGTCTACTTACCCTACTGCATGATCCAATTCCTAAAGTATATATACAAAATACGTTTTTAATGGTCAGTAAATCCGACTGAGAGTCTTGACCATGTGTGGTGCATACAGGCGTAAATGACTTGACGATCAGTCCGTTATCAACCAAGTCACGGTGACTAAAGAAACCTCATTCTAAAACTCCGCATGGTTTTACTTTACTGTTTAGCCGCATGCTTTCTAATAGAACGCGCATCGTCGCGCTCATTGCGGTGGAACAAAACATCATTCGTGTCCTGCGTCTCAAAAGCGCAGGTATACGCCCGGCTATATTTTAGGGCGAATCTAAACAAGCTGGCGTGGAATGCGCCATGTCCCGTTAAAAAATGCGAAGTGCAATAATCGTCTAAGTAGTACAGTAGATTTATTTTATATCATGTTAAATGACCTTTTTATAGGCCACGAGGTCTGCAAACAGATTCCTGTCTCTCTTATTGAGAGGTGTCAATATGCCTGGCCATATTGCAGTTTATACTTGGAGAGCTCATTCTGTAGCAAGCCAAATAAAACTGTCCATACAAAAATTAGTGTTATTTGATTGCTCTGCCGTATTATTGGTCAATGTCCTGTTTTTCCCATTCCTTGAGAACTTTCCAAAATTCTTTCTTACTGCATGTCTAATAATTTCAGGCATTATGCAAAATTTCTGGCTTTTAAACCCAACGGTTTGGGCTGTGTGTGATACCAATGAATCAGCCACCCACTTCTTCCTGCATACAGATTATTACGATTTCTGTCAAATCATAAATAGATATAGAACCTATTAGATTGTTTGAGAATCACAATTGAATATGCCCATTCAGTTATATATATTATTATACATGTATTCTCGTCTTATTTTATCGTGTTCATCTATCTCTCTCGGGTGTTGACTAAATACCTATTTTCCATCTTTCTTGCGATAGATTCGTTACACTCAGGCATTACAACAAAACGTTAAAATAAAAACAAACCTTAAAATAAACGTTCACTTGAATGTCTTTTTCCACTTTATGGTCGACTATATAGTTTCCTTTGGCTATGCATCCCATGGAAATCAATAAATCGGTGTTGAAGTCGAATATGAAGTAGAATTGGAGTTAATAATAGGCTGTTGACAATTTGTTGTAAGAGGACTACTTTGGACGCCTGTAGAGTCATAAATAAGATATCCTCTTGAAATCGATTCTTGTGTGAAGTGTGAAGGGAAAAAGCACTTGGAACGCACAATCGATACGATGGAGTTACCAAATTAAGGAAATTCCATAGTCAAACCTTCAAAATGCATAACTACAAAATTCGAGAGACGATAACACACTTTTAGGACTACGAGATGAGCTACAAAAAAGGATGTATTTTCTCTTTATATACACATGTCTGTTACTTTAAAATGTAAGTTCCATCTTATCGGCAGGAAAACAAATGTAAAAAATATACGTATATTAATATGTTTTCAGGACTACGATATTTCAGTGTTCGAGACGACGATCCGATTCCTTGGCGGTTTTCTGTCAGCTTATGCACTCACGGGAGATCCCCTCTTCCGAGATAAGGCTGTCACGGTTGGAGACGCACTTTTACCTGCCTTCAACTCACCAACGGGATTGCCCTACTCTTCCGTCAATCCAGCAAAAGGGGTATTTATTTGTTTTCATAAAGAATACAGTTTAGGTGATACATATTTAAATGTGTTCGAAAATTATATCACTAATTATTATTAATCATTATATAATAAGATCAATAATCCAATGGAATTGGCGATGACTTCTATAGGAATATCCTGTGTGTGCGTTACCTTGTACTAATTAACTACATAATTGGTTTTGTACATACTTATGCAGATAACAATTATGAAGTATCGCCATAACACCTTCCTCCTTTACTGAATATATATATATATATATATATATATATATATATATATATATGTATAGATTACAGAGATAAATGCATTTGTAAATAAATGTATATTTATTTTAATAACTGGTATTAGGGAAGCCAAAAAAGGTAAAAAATAATTTTTCGATGTTATCTTATCGTGGTTCCACCATATGTTGACTCAAAAATTTTATGCATATTTTATCAAAATTTAAATATCTGCATATGTTGAATGATATCATATCTTTGTTACTTTGGTATAAATTTTTGCTTCATGCTAATATGTAACGCAGTGATTGGATTGGGAGATTTATTCGGTGTTACTGTTAAATCAAAGATTTTCCCTAACGCAGGCTGCATTAAACTTTATGCTCTTAATCTGACAATTAGTATATTATGTGTTAAAGAATGCTTCCAACTTACTAAATCTGCGTTCCGATCGTTCTAATCAAATCCAATTTGAGTCGAAGATTTTGAATTGAATATCGCATTACGATATGGTAGGAAAATTGAAAACTTAACGATTTAAAAAATAATATATCTTTCATTAGCGTTCTCAGACTTAAAAAAAAGCTGAAGAATTGCATAAAAATGTTTATTCTCACCCGTTTCCTCCCCCTCTAACCTTTCTGATTGAAATAAAAAAAGGAAAAAATACTTTTTTATAGTCGTTTGCAACTCTATAGCAAGAGTTGCAAACGAATATAAAAACGCGAAAGGTGAAACGCGAAGGTTTGCAATTTTGAATGAAATTCTTCACTAATCATTTCTGTGCGTCAGATTTTTAAAATGATTTGAATTTTCTTTATAATTAATATCTCATTGTAAGGTAAATAACAAATCAATTTATGTAAAGACATTATGGTCTCTCACAAGGGCTATTTTTAGAATAGTCCTTCATGTGTATTGCCAAAAGGAAACTCGACTATTTTTTTTCATAATTTAAAAACCTAAGTTGAAGAGGAATAAAAAAAAATATATTTTGACAAATATTAAGTTGATCGAATTAGATATGATAAAGCTTAACATTTAGACAAGGACGACAATACTGAATTATTGTTTCATAACGTTTATTGTACTCTATAAGAACGAATGAGACGTGGAGATATCTCCACTCTGTCTAAATTTATAAGCTTATAACTGGCTTATTTTAATATCCATTTTATACTTTTTTAATACCATTTTTTGTTTAACCTGTATTTTTATGGCATTTAAATAAAAATAGAAAATTTAGGAGTAGTCAACTATGCTATTAATGTTTCTCAACATGACAAAGCGTCGGGGTTCATATACTATCGATCATTTTTGATGGATCCGTGGTAAAACAAAGAATCCTTCTAATTTCTTTTAGGTCCATCTGTTACAGCTTCATAATTTCTATAGTTTTAAATCTAAGTGCATATAATTATGCAAGTAAATATCTCGTACGTTGATCTCAATAAATATTTTACAAGGTATTATTTTTTGAACGTACCTACCCAATAATGAAAGCGGGTTTTTTTGCGTACACCCCGTCGGTTTCGGTAACATTGCGTGGATCTTCAAAATGACGAGCAATATATAATAACCTCCCCCCCCCCACCAACTACCCTCTAATTTCTCAATTGTGAGTTTGAAAAGAAAGTGAAAATGAAATAGATTTTTTAAATGATATTATTTCGATTAGCCTTCGCCAACTACTTCAAGAAATGTTCATATAATTAAGGAACTATGTGTTCTGACACGTGCTTGACCGATTTCATTTACACATTAATAATTCCGCGTCTAAATTCATATGCAGTCGTTCCCAAGCTGCACAGGCACAAAGCACCGAACGGGACAAAGTTTATTCCATTAAAAGTACTTATACACTGTCGCTACCGACACCGTCAGGTTTATAATCTATAACACCGGCCATAATGTAAATGATTATTTACAGAACAGCAAAAGGAATAAACAAATCGTCCTCTCTGAAGCCGGCACCCTGCACATGGAATTCGCGTACTTGAGCGACGTTACAGGGAACAAAGGTGAAGCATGAAAATTTAATTTACTCTTTAACAAGCAGATCACTTTTAAAGCATTTACATTTAATTGACTCTTCACAAGCAGATCACTTTTAAAGCATTTACTTTTAATTGACTCTTCACAAGCAGATCACTTTTAAAGCATTTACATTTAATTGGCTCTTCACAAGCAGATTACTTTTAAAGCATATACATTTAATTAACTCTTCACAAGCAGATCACTTTTAAATCATTTATATTTAATTGACTCTTCACAAGCAGATCACTTTTAAAGCATTTACATTTAATTGACTCTCAACAAGCAGATCACTTTTAAAGCATTTACTTTTAATTGACTCTTCACAAGCAGATCACTTTTAAAGCATTTACATTTAATTGGCTCTTCACAAGCAGATTACGTTTAAAGCATTTACATTTAATTGGCTCTTCACAAGCAGATCACTTTTAAAGCATTTACATTTAATTAACTCTTCAAAAGCAGATCACTTTTAAATAATTTACATTTAATTGACTCTTCACAAGCAGATCACTTTTAAAGCATTTACATTTAATTGACTCTTCACAAGCAGATCACTTTTAAAGCATTTACATTTAATTAACTCTTCAAAAGCAGATCACTTTTAAATCATTTACATTTAATTGGCTCTTCACAAGCAGATCACTTATAAAGCATTTACATTTAATTAACTCTTCAAAAGCAGATCACTTTTAAAGCATTTACATTTAATTAACTCTTCACAAGCAGATCACTTTTAAAGCATTTACATTTAATTGACTCTTCACAAGCGGATCACTTTTAAAGCATTTACATTTAATTAACTCTTCGCAAGCAGATCACTTTTAAAGCATTTACATTAGTTTACTCTTCACAAGCAGATCACCTTTAAAGCATTTTCTTTTAATTGACTCTTCACAAGCAGATCACTTTTAAAGCATTTACATTTAATTGGCCCTTCACAAGCAGATCACTTTTAAAGTTGAACACTTGCGTAAATGCTTTGTTTACAGAGCAATTACACAGTCCAGTAATAATTTGTTCATTATTTAATGTGGTACAAGACCAAGACGACGTTTTGTATCAGAAAAGAATATAATATTTCCATTGTCTTTTGGGGTACACTGATCAAAAAGGAACCTTTATAATTTCGTCACGTCCGTCTGTCCCTCCATCAATTTGTTACAGCTTCACTTCTTGTTTAATTTGCGTAGACCCGGTATGTGAAATTTTGCGAGTCTGTATTTCGTATGGATCTCATTTGTAACTTTTAATTTTAACCCAAAATTAAGTTTCAATTAGTATTTGCGAAACACTAGCTTCAAAGCAATAAATAGTGTCACCCGTTCATTCTTCTTTCATTTTTCTACCATGGATTTTAAAAATGTAAAAAAAATCTATGTACTAGCAGTTTGTAAGGAATATAAAATAACTATTGCATCAATAATATAAGGAAAATTGACAATTGCGAAATTCTTTTTTGTATGTTTTCCGTCACGCATTTGGTCCGTATTTATATTTTCAATAACGAGTGGTTAAGTATAATATTGTTCTATCGCAAAATATGAATTTGTTATTTTACATCTTCCGTACCGAATTCTTGTCGTCTATATTTCTGTAAATGAAAAATGGAATAGAAACAATACCAACCGATGAAAAAGAAATAAAGCATTTACTGTGAAAACTTAATCACGAATTACACTTTTCATATATCAACATGTAACAGTAAATTCCAGTTTACAGAGAGAAAGTAGAGCGGGTCCGCAACACCCTCTACAGGGCCGGAAAACGCGACGGATTCTATTACAACCACGTGAATAGCGTCAATGGAAAATGGGCCAGCTGTGAGTACCGACAATTCTCCCTTTAATTTTCAAATAGTCGAACTGCCTTAGCCTCGCTATAAAACCTATTTACTTTAACTTTATTTTCAAACTGTAACTTTTATCTTATTATTGAACCAAATAATTCTCTGTATAAACAATCCACGCAAGAAAGTTGCAGAAAAAAAAACTATTTTTTTAAATTTGTCAAAAAAAAGTGTTAAAAAGTAAAAGACATATGCACAATATATATATATATATATATATATATATATATATACACACATATATATATATATATATATATATATATATATATATACTTATTTATTAATCATACATTTATATAAATAAATAACTGTCGATACTTAAGGCAAAACGTTTTGGACATACAACTGAATATAGAATATATAATATGCCAGCTGCTCTGTCGCTGGGCGCCCTGGGCGACTCGTTCTACGAGTACCTACTGAAGGCCTGGCTGCAAAGCAACCAGGAAGACGAGCAGGGCCGACTCATGTTCGACGAGGCCATGCAGCCGCTTCTGAAGGCATTGGTCAAGGTGTCCAACGGCGGACTCACGTATCTGGGATACATACAGTCGTCGAGATTCGATGCGAGGATGGAGCATTTGGCGTGTTTTTCAGGTAATTTGGTGATTTGTACAATTTGGAGTTTAGAATAAAAAGTTTTATCTGCACAACATGCGTAACATGCGTGGCGAAAAAATGAAGTTGAATGGCACACGTTAAACAATTTTTCGTTGATTTTTTTAAATATTTGATACGTATCTTCGGCGTCTCTTAGACTATATTTTGAAAATATTGAGCCAAAATGTGCCTACACCGTGTTCTCTATCTTCACCTGTTTCTTTATTTAAAATATAACGAATAAGTAAAGTATGATTGCTTACTGCACTGTCATGATCGCTCGCTTCGTCCTCAGCTTTAAGCTATTACTATGTAGTATCATTCAGATTCACTGGCAGATTCGTTGTACGTAAATACTTTGACAAGTTCACCCTATTAATACGCTTCAATATTATCTACTAAAAGTCTACTAAAGCACCATCCTACGTTTTTTCTTCTCTTGTTTAATGGCTTTCTTTCCGCTAGCAGGTTTTTTTAAGATCACATTTCAACCACATTCAGTTTATATTTTCTTCACAAATATTAATGATACGATTAGCGAGGTCGTCTCAGTATCTTCGCACGTAAAATATGTTAATAGCTTATTATAGGATAATATTTCATATTTGGTAATCTGTTAAGTATGCATAAAACTCGCACTACGAGGGTTCCCTTATATTTAGGCACACCTAAAATATTTAAGTACAAAGCGTCCCTAGTAAACTATTTATAATGTTAATATTAGTTTTCATTGCATTCATATATTGCTTAGTATCTGTATATCACAGGCGTAAAGGTATATATATATATATATTGAAACTAAAAAAATTATTCCGAGTATCGATTTCAATTCCGAACCATTCCGAAACGAGTACGTGTTCCGAATGAGGAATAAAAAGAGAGTAATTTGTTCACTCTAAAATTAACACTTGCTGAAAAATAGGCAGATGAACATAATCTACACGCCAACATTGCAACTCGTAAGTCTCACAAAAACCAGTAATGTGACTGTCAGCTGTCGTAACTACACCGAGGTCGCAAACATAGAAAACGCGCGAGATTACAATTCTTTTAATGCAGTGATCGGAACTGGAGAAAGAGAAGAACTCGTCACTGTACGATTTGTCTATATGAAAATAACGCTTGTTGCTTATTACTTGACCGCATTGAAAGGTTGAGTCGTGCTCTTGTGAAACACATCGCAATCGTAACGTTTACTCATTCCCAGAACCAACCTCAAATCGTCGGCGAACATTGAGAAACATTGAAATTATTGATCAATAAAGGCAGATCATTTATTGTTAAGGAAAAGGACTTAAATTAAGAAAGAGGACTTAAATTGCTATCCTACAGTATTGACATGGCGCTTTTATCTGATGTTCTCGTATTGGAGAAACTGCTTGCGAGATTAAAGAAATCGAAAATTGTTGCCCAAAATAGACTTAAATTGATGGAGAATCCCGTTTCCAGCACTTTATAAGAATAATATTAATTCATTATTTTTTCAAAAATGACATAGACCTTGTCTACCCTAGATCCTTGATCCATCGTAGTTGACGTATGATAAAAGGTTGGTTATAGTAGAAGGCGTAGGGCGAATATAAGTTGGCAGTGCGTGAATTGGGTCAGAATTTTCATGAAAATACGTCTGTGCAAGATTATTTCAAAAACTTTTGCAAAGGCTGATACAACCGCAATGAGTCTATAGTTGCTTACCAGTCCTGATATTTCGGTTCTAGAACCGTTTTGTGAATCTCTGTAATACACGAAATATTTTATAAAACAGAATGAATAATAATCCAAATTAAAGTTAATTAAGAATACCTAAGATTCTCACACCGAAAAAGGCAGTACAAATGCGACGGAACTTACTAAATGCTGTCTTTACTAAATGCGACGGAAGGCCATCTGAATCAGAATTGCGTTTCAGTTTATAATTGTCTGAGTGAGTCCCGAGTACAATATCTCATTGTGACTCTATTATAAATTGCAAGTAGTCATAACAAATTCCACGGGTTTGAATTTTCATTTCTAAATTTGGGAGGTAAAGTCTTAGAATATTTTTTTGTTAATTTTCTGTCAAACGACTGAACGAAAAAAGTTTATTGTTAAAATAGAACTACATATTGCATAACACGGTACGAGTGAAGTAAAGTTTCTTGAATCATTCAAGTGTCTTGATACAAAATAAGGTGTGAGTAAAGTAATCTGTCTTGAATCATTCAAGTGTCTTAATACAAAATAAATTGTGAGTGAAGTAAACTGTCTTGAATAATTCAAGTATCTTGTTACAAAATAAGATGCGAGTGAAGTAAAGCTTCTTTAATCATTCAAGTATTTTGATACAGAATAAGATGTGAGTGAAGTAAAGTGTCTTGAATCATCGGAAGACATAATTTACAAATTTTGTGTTTTTATTTTCAAGGAATCGTTTTCTACGAAAATTAAGCACACAAATACCATTCAATTTGTTTCCAATCCAGGAAAAAACCCTTTTAACCCTGCAATCGAAAATAATATTTTAGTCTTCTTAATTTTTTCTTTACGAATAAATAATAGATAGTTTTTTTATTTCTTTTTGAAATTTGCAACCCTAATGGATTGACTCTGGTTACGTGTATTTTTTATTTTGTGTAAACTAAAATTATATTAGAATTTGTTTGCTTGCGAACTAGAAGCCTATGAATAAAGGTCCAAACACATAAATAATTTTTGGGAAAACGAAATTCAATGTATAAGCTAATGATAGTATTAGTTTCCCGTATAGTGACAAAGCACACGATTGGTAATGGTTCAAACGTTTATAGAAAAGAGCCCACATTGATCAGTAAATTTTTTTAGTCTTTTAAGGCAAGCAACAAAAGTTCCTTCACTAATAAACTGTGTTCGTAAAAATTACAGGTGGTCTCCTGGCCCTGGCGTCACACACTTTGGATAATGTCTACTCCGACTACTACATGGACTTGGGCAGGAGACTGACCCACACTTGTCGGGAATCCTACGACAGGGTCAACTCTAAACTGGGTCCGGAAATATTCAGGTATCCTATTTAACCATGTTTATTATATAATTCAATAATTCGGAACGAATTAATATATTTAAAAACGTTACAAGTTAATAGAGACTAAGAGAACATGTCCCATGTATCTCCCAGAATGATGCAATAATAACACCATGAGAACATGTGTGTTATTATTGCATCATTCTGTGAGGTTTAATTACCATTTATCTACGCCATTTTTATTTGTTAAATAAAATAACTGTAAGAAAGTTACTTTTTCTTGTAACTTTTAACGTCAGTGCCTCTCTTAAAACCTTCTCAATTTGCATAAATATATTATTTAAAAGTATTACATCTTATCTAATTTTATAATCGACGTTTCATATTTTTATTACTTGTATTGTATGTCCTACTAAAAATATAACCTATAAACTAATATAATTTCTGCTGTAAAATAAACCAAAGAATA
The DNA here is from genome assembly GCA_039881145.1 of Druceiella hillmani. Taxonomy (NCBI): domain Eukaryota; kingdom Metazoa; phylum Arthropoda; class Insecta; order Lepidoptera; family Hepialidae; genus Druceiella; species Druceiella hillmani. Next base: position 5,189,895 of record JAYKKI010000070.1, read on the forward strand.
TTATGGCCGACACAGTTTTTATGAAAATGAAAATATTTTTCATGACCAAGATTCTTCATAAGTCTTCGCTGCTCGTTCTAACTGCTTTCAGAGGGGTGTAAGTGCGAAATACGCTTCGCATTCTAAACAAGAAGACGCAAGTTCACGTTTTAAGTTAAATCCTTATGAAAGGTTCATCTTTGATAGCGCGCTTTGAAAGTTTGCAGATCAAAATGTTATTAACTTTATCAGTGTACCATCGTCATGGCTAAGGGTAATAAATAATAATTACTAAGAGACGATTCCCAGTATTATATTCTTATATACGTTTTTTCGTTTCGATTATTCTGCGTTTATAATTGCTATAAGTTGTATGTATAGGAAACTATTACACTGAATACGAACAAAAGCGGCTTAGTTGATTACATGTACACGAGGAAGATTAACATCGAACAAATTGAGTAGAAATATGAAGTTGAAGACCTCTTCTGAAAATAAGTCAACTGCATATCACACTGCAAATATTCGATTTTGTGTTATTCGGCTTATTTTTCAGCTACGAAACCTAACATTATTTATATAGGTTACCTATAAACATAATTCTAAAGAGTCTTTTGCAACTTGAAGCTGATGATGTGACAACTGTGATGGTGTGATAGATGCCAAAACTATATTTTCACAGTTCTAACATAATTACATTCAATTGAATCTTCGAACGCGTTCTCAATTTTAATAAATTTACATTTAATGATATATTTAAATATAATATTTAATGAAATATTTTATTTATATTGCTCGTTCCATCGACTCTTCTTCGTTTAAAGATTACGTCATCAGAAACTCGAGAAATATTTAATATGCCTACATAACCTAAGAAGGAAAAATATTAACTAAACGGTTATATTGTTGGTGCCCAACTAGATGATGAGCTGATCTTATAGAATCTGCCCCAAAATGTTCCATCACGGAGTGAACTCACAAAGCATTACACTGATCACTCTAAAAATAATATTTGACTTAGAAGAATTACAATTTTCGTATATTCGAATGCATAACAAACAATATATCGATATCTGAAGGAAACATTGAGATAAGTTGAAAGTCTTGAATAAAATATGTTTATTTTGTATCAATTCTTCTACATAACACTGAGATAAACGTTGTAAAAAGTAAACCGCTTATATTGAATTTCTTGATTACATCAGTGTCGCATGACAAGGGATTGATATATTTCACTCAATATTGACTTTTTTAACTTATCTTACTATTATTTTCAGATATCTATTTGTAAGCCTACGTTATGAATATTGATCTTAAGATTCGGTATCTGAAAGCAATTTTATGATAAGAATTACATAATAGATAATAAACATGAGAATATATCGATAGCTAAAATAACAATAAGACGAGTTTCAAAGAGTCAAAGTTGAGTAAAGTACGTATATGTTAATAGAACGCTTTCATATATCAAGTTCTATATATTATAACATCGACAGGAAGATAAAAATAAAAGACGAGCCGCTTACGTTTAATTTCTTGATTAATCTCAATGTGATTTTGACAGGGGATTTATGGAAGAAGTCAATATTAGGTAATAATGACTTCTTCCAACTTATCTCATTCTCGCTTTCAGATATGGACATTACATAAATCCACTTTGTAAATATATACTATTACGATGTCTCTTTTAGTCAGCCGTTAAAATTAATTAAATGTATTAACTTATTTGTTTTACCTGGCAAAATTTATTACATAAAGTAATAGCTAATTGATAAAATGCTTAACTAAAATCGATAATATATTTTATTTATATCGATGTTTAATGTTCTTGGAAATAATATTTAGTAAACAAATTATGAATTAATAAATTGAAATAAACAAATCAATTATTTACTATTTATTATTTTTGAAGTTACACAGATAAATAAAACAAAAGCATCTGTGATTTTCGAATTTTTAGATTTTGAATAAATATTTTTCCGTTTGCATATATGATTACTAAAATGGAACAACAACAAAAATTGATCCTGTCTCCCTATCTTTCTGTCTGTACAGAACGAATTTAACTCGAATACTATTGAAGTTATTTATATAAGTTTTTCACAGGTCATAGATAATAATCCTGGGGGACTTAGATTCGAATTTCGATGTGTGATATCATACGTTTTGTGATATCTTCAATGATTCCAAAGTTGTGGTGATGAAAATGTTTTATAGAAAATTAATCAACATTTTCGCCACACGGATGTTGGACTTCGGCGAGCTGTAGGAACATTGGGTAATGGGACTGTTCATCTACAAGTGGCGGGAGCGTAAGTCGGTTTGCGCGGGATTCAAACTAAAACAATTATTTGGGTCTACAAGTAATAAGAGCATAAAATAAACGCATTAAAATACTACACTTGCATTTCAGAATTCTATACGGACGATGTTGCAAAATATCACTACTATTTATAATATATTTGTTAATAAATGATTTGGTAAAAATGTATTTTGATAATAATATTTAAGAGCTATTTTATTAAAATAATTTTATCGACATCCATACTTGTATATTTACTTCTATAACAACTCTGATAATCGGTTTGTTTGTCAGTATTTCTGTTCCCTAATAACTCTACAGCCAAGTAACGATTCTCTACCGAGGCGTGTGTATAGTCGGTGTGGGACAGTAACATATTAGCATACTCGTGAAATAAAAATACCACAAAATGTGTTTAAATAATTGTCATTAAATTAATCTAAATATCTGAACAAACGTCCAAAATTTATAGACACCCTAAATGCGAAGAATATTAAATTTCTACTAATATGTTATAAACTGAATTTAATCATGCGTGATGCATCCTCAACTTGCACGTCGTTTGACAATTTCATCTTCAGAAAATCCGGAATTATTTAACGTACGTGATCTTGCAAGAAAAAATATTTAAACAAACGATTTAATGAAAAGAATGTGAGGAGAACAGAAAGCGTCATCAAAATTAGAAACGTATTTAAAGAAGTGAATAAGTCTGTGTGTGTTGGTAGGTTATCTACGTGGGGTTTAAATACATATGAATTAAGGATATTAATTGGAAGATAATTAAAATTAATACGCTAAAATAATAGTGTAATATATAATATTGAAAATAAAGGAAATGAGGTATTTGAGGGGAAAGATTTAAATGGCAGGGTAAAAAATGATCCATTCGTTAAATTTGTATTTACGGATAGATCATTTTTTAAGCAAAATAAGATCTTCCCGTTAAATTTGTATTTACGGATAGATCATTTTTTAAACAAAATAAGATCTTCCCGTTAAATTTGTATTTACGGATAGATCATTTTTTAATCAAAATAAGATCTTCCCGTTAAATTTGTATTTACGGATAGATCATTTTTTAAGCAAAATAAGATCTTCCCGTTAAATTTGTATTTACGGATAGATAATTTTTTAAGCAAAATAAGATCTTTCCGTTAAATTTGTATTTACGGATAGATCATTTTTTAAGCAAAATAAGATCTTCCCGTTACATTTGTATTTACGGATAGATCATTTTTTAAGCAAAATAAGATTTTCCCGTTAAATTTGTATTTACGGATAGTTCATTTTTTAAGCAAAATAAGATCTTCCCGTTAAATTTGTATTTACGGATAGATCATTTTTTTAAGTAAAACAAGATCTTCCCGTTAAATTTTTATTTATACCAATAGGTGTGCAGCCTAAATTTGCAAATTTTACTATGAAATTCAATTACGTACGCTGTTCTGGTGTTTCTGGTCTAACTATTGAGTAGAATACAAAATAATTAAGGGTACACAAAAAAAGGGTTTAGGCATATAAAAGTGATGGAGATCACGTAAAGCGTAGATGGGTTAGATAATGGATCCGTTGGAAAAGCAAAAAGTCATGTAGGATGTCAGGGGCGATGCGATATTATGATCTAATGCAGCTTACGGAACTAAGGTGGGCGATGATAGGTGTAGATTGATAATTTTGCGAAGATTTTTTGAACAGTCAATTATATTTTGCGTTACAAATAATTTATATAAATATTTATTATCATTTAAAGATTCGACAAAGGACTGGAAGCGCGTCCTACGGATACGACGAAGCACCACATTATGCGACCTGAGACTGTCGAAAGTTATTTCATACTATATAAATTGACCAAGGATCCCATATATAGAGAGTGGGGATGGGATGTTGTGAAGGTAAAGAATATTTCGTTCGTATCTTTTTGTTGAATACGGGACAGTCAAATAAGGATTTCTCTTCGGAAAAAAAGTGATGAAGCTATAAATTTGCATATATCTTTGTTTTCACTTCTTAAAGAAGATATAAAAATCTCATATCGTATCGTGCAAAGTAATCAATAGGTTGAAGGTCACGAAATCGGTTTTTTGAAACGTTTAGATTTTTACGTTGCGAACATCAATACAGATTATTACAAAACTTGTAGTACGTACAATTCTATACGAGTTTAGTTTAATTAATTCTTTTGTATGATTAACCGTTTACAAAATATAGCGCGGAGAGGGAGATGCGTGCATCGGTTCACAGTATGATACTACATAAACCGTGGAGGGAAATGCATAATAAACTTCAAAACCATAATTATTTTGTAATAATTGTATTATCATTGGTAATCACGTTAAAAAATTGGTAATCTATAACAAATATTTATTTATAAAAAGAAGAGTTTGATTACATCAATTACAATGTATTAAAATGTAATGTTTTTAATACATTATAAGTATAGTAAACAAAATTTAACCATCAAGAAATTTGCTTGAAGAAAATTGATAAAGGAAACGTACAGACTCAAATATATTCATCTAAAAGCACCGATCTGTGTCCAAAAGCTTCACCGAGTATCATCTTTCTAAAAAACATTTTATTTTTGCACTCCTTCCCTGGATGCGACATCACTACACGATTAAAAATCTTACACGAATTGACATGCGATTTTTTTATGCCTTCTTTAGAAAGTCAAAAAAGGTATATGAATTGTTTAGCTTCATCACTTTCATTCAAAGATTTAAGGTCATTTGGTTTAAGTTTTTTTTTTGACTGGGCTAATAATCTTTCCATTGCATCATATATATTTACAGCAGACCAACTTTTCAATCAAAATACATCTATTGGTCTCATATTTAAAGATCAGCAATGATCATCTAGTCTGTAAATGAGCACATACGATTTCAAAAACGTGTCTTTTGCGGTATCAATGGGATTATCTACGAAGATTTCAATATAAGGAACAGAGAAACAGCCTGACAAAAATTCTAGGAATGACTGTATTTGCATCTGGCCACTTTGGTCATATCAATAAATTTTACGAAAAACTTTCAGTAGACAAAGATCTTTGCTATAAATATTTTCAAATTAATAAATATTTTTTTATTATATGTTTACTATGAAAAAGTCCTACGTAATAAGACTAACACTTAAATTCTTAGTAGTATAAGTTACGAGTAAATGTTCATGAGAAAAGAAAGTAAAACCAAGTATTATATTCTAGTAAATTTCCGATTCAATTTTATTTTTTCCATTTATGGTATAATTTATACTAATTCAATGACAGAAAGACCGGGCTATTTAAGCTATTGATGAAACAAGCAATGTGGTCTCCCAGCTATAGTAAACCAGTAATTTAATAAATTACTATATCTGTCGAAACTATCAACGATTATAATTGCAGGCTCTGGAGCGGCACAGTCGTGTTGATGCCGGTTACAGCGGTATAAAGGACGTAAACTCATTCCACTCAGCTAAAGATGATGTGCAGCAAAGTTTCTTTATGGCGGAATCGTTAAAGGTATACATTATTATTCTGAATACTTTAGACCTGAAGGTTTAGGCCACCCTAAATTTGTAAATTTCTATGTTTCTTTAAGAAAGAAAAATTCAAAAAATCTGCAAACGCCTAGCTGTATAAGTTAGTCAGGAAATGTATTTATTTATTTAAAAAATGAAAAAAAAAGTGAATTAAACAAATAAGCAAATTTAAATCAGGTGCTATATATTTTCACAATTTAAAAAAGAGATCGAGAAAACTTTGACTTTTACGGATAGCTATTGAAAACTTGTATCCAACATATTATGTAAGCATTTCCGGTGAAAATTATGTTAAAATTACTGACGAATGATATTACTACTATGTACGTACCAAAAGCGTATTTAAATTCAAATCCCAATATCGCCTATCACTAAAATTTGGTCACCCCCTTTGAGGTTTATCTTTTACGATTCCAGCTAATATGAAGTAAACACAACTTCATATTAGCCGGAACCGTAAAAGATAATTTCTAATTAATTTACTACGACCATTTCCAACAATCGGGTAGCAGTAGACGACATTTAGCTGAACGTCTTTACGCTATTGAAAATCAAGAAATCGTATAGTTATTCATGATATCAGACTTCTCCACTCTGGCTCTTAATTGCAATCTGCCTTAACTCAATTTAAAGTGTTTGTCTAACAATTTTTCGCTTGAAGATATTGTCTCAAAAATAAGCATACCTAACAGAAGTCAAGCAATAAGAAATTAAAAAATTACAAATGTTTCACTAAAAGGAAGGAAATATATAAGTGGAGTAGCAACAAAAAAATGCTCACACAGTCGACGATGAAAAACTAAAAGCTTTAACAAAACACATTCCTTTTGTTCTTGCCGTAGAGTGGCAATTATAACATTTCCAAATAGCTTCTGATGCTACACACAACGGGGAGCGTTTTCAGAACAACTCTTCGTCGTGGATAGGTCAAGTTCATCCAAAGGTCAGTCGTATAGAGCCGGTAAAAGGTCTCGGTTTCAGTGGGCCAGTGTTATTGTGGATATATTAGGTCACAGCTATTACTCTCAAAGTTAACATAAACTGAGGTTAAAAATATCCCCCATTTCATGGCACGCTGTTATCGTGTGCTGAATTTATAAAATATTTTCTAACTCAATGACATTCCAAATAGTCACCGCGGTCAATTAGAAAGTTAGTATATTCTATTTTCTATTTTCATTTTTTTCTTTCAAGTAGGACTATTAAAGTCTCTTTTGACATGTCACGATTTAACTTTTAATTATTATGAACAAATATCCTTATTATCTGTACGTATATCTACAAACAATCAAGCAGTCCCTCTTAATGAGGGTCAGAATGTGCATTTACCCTATAAGGGCCTCCAAACATTTTTATCTTCAACATAATCCCTGATGTTATAATAAGCCTTTGAAATAAGCATGTGTTTAATATACGTTTTATATTTCGCTATGGGAAGGTTTATTATATCCTCAGGTATCCTGTTAAAAAACGAACATCATTGCCCAGAAAAGACTTATCAGTAATTTGTAATCGAAATTTAATACTATGAATTTAATTTTTATTTCTTGTAATAAGAGTATGGATATCAGACCCTTAAACGAAGAAATTTAAGTTCTTTTTAACATACAATAAGTTTTCATAGATGTATAATGAGGGCAAGGTCGGAATATTTGCCTCTTTAAATAGATCTTGTACTGATTCTCGAGATTTCATATTATATATGGCTCGAACTGCTCTCTTTTGCAAAATAAAAATCGTTTTAATATATGCAGCACTGCCCCACAGCATAATACCATACGATATAATAATGTGGAAGTAAGCAAAATAAACTAACCTGGCCATCGCTGCATCAGTCAGGTGCTTAATTTTTCTAACTGCAAACGCAACCGAGCTTAACCTACTAGCTACTGAGTATATGAGCAGCCCATTGTAACTTATGATCTAGAATTATACCCAGGAAAGTAGCAGTGATTACTATTTCTAGTACTTTGTTATTCAAAATTTAAACTCGTAACAATCATTTTACAATTAATACGAACTCATAATTATTTTTCTAGAAAGTTTTTAAAATAGTTTTTCTTAGATTTTTGAGTATATCTTACTCAATATCTTTACGCTATTCCACATAATTTTATTCATTTTCAGACTTAGTTTAACTCTGCTTGTCCCACTTTAGTGAGATATATAGCTAAACGAAGAATTTTCAGATATGAGATAATTATTTTACAACTATCAGCTTTATTCTTTCATCCAACAGAAAAGCCAAAACTAAGAAAATATCGGTAGTGATTAAATATTTGTTTGCATCTAGCGATCTTTACTTGGAGTAAACAAATGTTGCGCTACATAAAATAGAGCATGCTTTAAAAACGTAGCTACAAAAGAGAAATAATGGGGAGAATTATGTAAGCCGATCGCGCTATCAAGAATCAAGAATCAAGAAATCATCTTAATATAATAGAATAGTTGGACTCGCGCACTGAGAGTATTGTATCGTGGATAATCAATAGACCTAATTAATTTTTCGATCAGTACCATTAATTGAAACTGATTCATGTTGCTTATGGTTACTGAACATTATGTCAAGATGTTGGGTTTCTTTTCTCGGAAAATTCTAAATATCAGAGATATTGTTTTATTTTACTGTATTATCTTTAAACAGTTATCTGTTCATATAAATACATTTTATTTTTTTAAATGTCATTTATAAAAATACTAGGTAAGCTAAAAATAGTTTTAGAATTTGCTAACAACGACCCTTTTTATTCGACTCGACCTTTCTTGTTCCACTCGGCCTGATTAAAATACAATTTTTCAAACCTCACATTTTTGACTAACAGAACGAGGAAAAAACATTTTTGAAATTTTCATAAGCAACTTATAATACTATATTGGATTTCAAGTCGTTAACCTATGTAGTTTCCGAGAAAAATAACAGTGACAAACAGACAGGGAGACAGACGGACGGACTACGATATCTCATAATAAGGTTTTCTTTTTTACTACTTACGATTATTATTCTAAAAAGTTAAATTCAAAAAAGTAAAACAGTTTCATTTGGATGCTTCGAAAAGACAATCTGTAAACTGTCGGAAGCCAGCGAGCTAGAAGCAATAAACTATTACTGTTCCGAATCTAGGATCCAATTAAGCCATTGAATGACATCAAATCGATTTATGTGCATCAGAATATCTTTTGGTTTTAAGGTTATTTCTTCGGCTTACATTAGTTCCGCAATATGATAATTTATCTTTTTAATGTTATTAATCGATTATTGAATATATAATTTCTTCTAGTACCTTTACCTCCTATTCTCCGAGGACGAGCCCCTGCCATTCGACAAATGGGTCTTCAACACAGAAGCGCACCCACTCCCAATAAAGGATGTCAACCCGGCATTCAGAGAGTACAAGAACAACTACGTAGAAGAGGAAGCTTTGGAAAAAGAGAACAACGCATCAGATTGATAAAACTATTGATATACACGCATAGCCCAATGAAGACTTTTAGTGCAATTGGATAACATAGATAACATTTTACCAGTATTTTTAGTCTCATGAAACTAATTGGTATTTATAAAGAAGTATTAAACCGAGTATTGGTGGCTTAAAAGACAAAGAGAAAAAGTATAACCATTTATATCTACGAACACAAACCATTTTATATTAATTGTTTAAGTGTCATGTATTATATTGTTTTATTAAACTGTTGATAATTATGTATAATTAATTAATTTAATTTTACTTCGTTTTAAGTGGCTAAGGTTTAATTTTCAATTAATATTATTAAATACCGTTTGCTCACGTCCTTTTTTAAAGATTTCTAGAACTCACAACTGGCTAGTGACAATCCATTTTCAAAACATGTCTGTTTCAACAGGAATCCTTTATTGATACAATAAAAACCGGCTAAAAGTGTGCCGAAACGCATAAAATAAGGCTCTTTCAGTCACTCTTAGAAAAAATTAAAGATCCAAGACCTCATGGAACTTACTTGATTTAGAGCTATAAATGGTATTTACAAGGACCACCCAAAAATGTTTTTCGAATAATTTGTTACTATATTTTTCCATTTCATTCGCATTTCTATCACCACACACTTAAAATACAAATAAGAACATAAATTTTCAATTGTTAAACACATAAAAAACTAAGAAAATGTAAAAAAGTGAAATAATTAAAAAAATTAGTAAAAAACGTTTTAAATTTGATATTTGAGACACTCCATATCAAATCAACCACTGATTTTTAAAACTTTTTTAAATTTCATAAACTTTCTTTTAAATTAAAGAAGGTTGTTTCCTCTAAGGAAATTATAATTTTCTGTGTGGCAGTTCCTTAAAATATTGTTCCGTTGCTTGTTTACGTGTTTTACAATTTGAGGAAAAATAGATTTTTTCCAAAATTACTTAAAATTAATTTCTATGATGATGCATTTACTAATTAGCGAATAAGTGTACAGTTAAAGACAGCCACAGTATGGAATATTAACAATTATTAGTCGAAAGACTGGACTGCCTCTTAAACGATGGAAACAAAATATTACACAAAATCACTTCTCACGAGAAATTATCCTTAAAATGTTAGTTTAAATGCGCTTCGTGAAATTACATTTGTTATTTTGTCAGAAATGAATGAGTATGTAGTATAAAATATTTATCAAATATGTGATCTTTAGAATTTCAATTTTAAAGAAAATTTCTTCAGTGTCCTGTCAGATTTGGAACTCCACACTATCAGTATAATTTCCACAATAATAGATGAAACGCTGTGGACAGCTATGAAGGCAATCTTTAACTTATTGAAACAAGTTACATACCACCTGACCCAGGAAAGATGAATGTTTGGCCTAAGTTTAGTTAATTAGGAAAAACCTGTTAAGTGTTGGTTTCTCAAATCATACAAAAAACTTACAGAGTTCTTACAGAACAGTCTCCTTTATAAATTAATTATCCACCATTTTTATTTTTGACTGAAACACAGCTTGGATGTACGTGGCAAAACCTACGCTGAAAGTATTTTTCCAAAACAAAGTATAGGTGGAGACGTGACTCCTTGCTAGTTTTAAGTATGTTTAATTTATTGCTATATAATTTATTGTTTTAAAGATTTAGAAATCTTTTTGCAATGCCATGTTTATTGTGGCGAAATTAAAACGTACCTAAAACTAAAACTACCTTTTTAGTCTGCTTGTAGTAGGGCTATTAAATATTTTCGAAGTGATTTTTTTTATGGCGGCGATGCGATAATCTATAAGTGGACGAGAACTGAGAGTAAAATTTTAAGGTCGCGTCACGTTTAGGCACATTTCGTTACATTTGAGAGAATAAATATATGACGTAGAGAGAAAGAGAAAGACAGCTTCTTTTACTCCACTTCCGACGCCATGGAAGTAGAGCGAAAGAGAGCGACGAATTTACAACGATACAAAGTGATTGAATAAGATAGTGTTGCGCAAAACGCGCGTTGCAGATGTACGCCTCAGACACTACATATGAACAGCTGAGGTACCACGCATACGTTGTTTTATATACAGGTGTCAAAAGAAGACTATTAAAATTTTGTCGATTTATTTATATATTTATATTTGATTTATTTCTAATTCTTCATGTACTTCATCCATAACAAGAATAATAAGATATTAGGTATAATTTGTTTATAATTTATTTATAAATCTGCTATCAACCGCACATATAGTCGTAAATATAATTTACAACGCGAGCAGCATTTAAAAGTGTTCTGGTGCTTACACTGCAGCTATTACTTTTAATTGACAATAGGCTATATAATTTATATAAATTTATATATGAAGACTAGATTTTTCTAAATGTATTAATATCTTCTTATGCGAATTTAATACAATCTATGGATTTACACTTTATATGTTCTTTCTCATTGTCAGTGCCGTTTTAACACTTTATAATTAATTTTATCAAGGTGTAGATCGCTAAAGAAGTTTCACTTACTGAGTAGCACGCGATTAATTTTTTTTAATTGTTGAATCAGAAGTTAGTGCCTCGCCTTGCTCTTAAAGGTCAGCTGTTATGAATTAAACTTAAGGTTTTCCGTTTTCCATTGTAATTTCAAATTTTCCGGTTTGTAACGTTTTGCCAACGGAGCAGAAATATCTGAAACAGTGAACGTGAGGCTATGATCATTAAAGTCTAAGGCATCTTGACTTTCAGTATTATCTTAAAGAGCGGAGACAACCTGATCAACATGAAGACGACGTATACGAGGCGTTCTAAAATATGGTAACCATCATAGTTAGTACCCGCAGTTATCATAGGACTCTGTTACCCTTTTCACATGACATAGCTCACAAGAGGCAAATGACGCAACACCTTAAAAATATAACGCGTTATAAAAATATAAACACTTACCTTTCGGATAATTACTAAATCAGACACCAACAAACTCGAAAAACTAATTTTTTGCAATTTTTCATTTCGCCACAGGTACGCAGTTCGTATTAGAACACCGCTGAAATAAAGTTTTATTGTGGTACTGGTAACGCCATTTAGAATTTTTGTTTTATACTATTATTATAAAAATACAGTGTAGACAACAGGCTACAGCGCTTAAAAACGTAATAAAAATGCCTTTGAAATGTTGTTAAGCGAAACGTAGCTTGTTGCCTGTAGGCTTCTGTAGGTCATAGAGAGTTAAGTATGTTTACATGTTTCGAATAATTACTGACTACTGACTGATAACGGTTTCGCGCGGTGCCAACGGTTAATAATAAAATCAGGTTCTGGTATGGACCGCATGGCGCTCTTGCTCGACAGCAAACGCGCTCCGCCTTGCAGTTTATAACATCAATATATTTTGTGTTCGCATTGTGAAATTTATTTATCTTAAAGATAATTATATACGTTTTAATTTGAGATGCATTAAACAAATTAAAACGTTAAAGAATATTAAAAATCAATAAATAAAAAAAATTTCAAGACGACTTTTTTCTTTTCAAAAATCTAGTAGAGCGATTTAAACGAGCTTATAAGAATTATAAAATTCACTACTTATCAAATATTGATAGAAAAAATATCTACTATTAATTAACATTAAAAAAAAATTCATATAATTTTTTTCTCAAATTGTACATTCATAGAATCAGGCATGCGCAATATTTTAAGGAACTACACAGCATTGACTGTGTCGTTAGTAGTAGGTAAAATAATGTTGCAATTTAAAAAAAATAACAATCCACGAAATCGATTTGAAATTGAATACCTCATTTGAAAGCCATTTTTTTGTAGTAAAGACCCTTTTCAAATTGATTATTTTACTAAATTAATAATGATCGGTCTTTATAATTAAATACTTTTTTTTCATGAGGTTTCTCTAATTTAAAAAAAGAACAATGAATAATTCACTTTAAATGAACAAGGGCCTAAGTGGATATCATCACATTATTATATGAAAGGAAACATGTTGATTAACTCAGTGGCTACCCTGTGTTGTTATGTGTTATTCTAGTTGAATTCATTTACCAACGAGTGGGCTTTCTTCAACGATCATTGTATTGCTTGACGATTGGATCAGTGCATTAACTCGGACCGAACATTTTGTAGCATGTTTACTGAACTCGGCCGCTTACTGATTGAATCATTATATGTCTGTATTTATTCACTGCAGATCATTGTCAAGGCGCGTCACCCACCACGCGGTATTTAGCCTTCCACATCCAGCCCCTTCCTTCCAACTTTTTTAGGTCGTCAGTCAGTCCCACATGCATTTCGAGTTTAGTGGTCTCCACTCTAGAACTTATCCGATGCCAATGAGACAACGTCGTTTATTACTGTTCAGTATGCATAACAAAAGAAGTTATGCTTCATTTTCACAGCGTCGCACAAGATAAGGTTCGAGAAGTTGCGGGAATCTTCCAAGAACACACAACAGTAGTTTAAATTAAGCAACTAATAATTGTAACATGCGCTAAATAATTATGAATAATGAAAAGGAAAGCGAAAAAATTGCAGCAAAACGAAATGATAATTTAATTTTTTTTGTTCTAAAACAAAGACTATTATTTAAGAGCGGATAAGGACGTATGACTAAATGTACTGACATTTTTCCAGCAAATTAAAATATCCTTTCATTTCCAATGTAAGAAAGCACTGTATATAAAACCAAATAGAACTTAGCTTGATCCAATAGACTCCAAATAACGATAAAAATATTTGGTTGCGTTCTGTGACAATAAATGAAAAAAAATTATGCTGTACGTGTAATACAATCCTCAAAATGTATTTGATATTTACAAATTGACGAACACTTTACACAAACATTCGTTTGCAAAATTCCATTATGATTATTTCAAAACACATAATTATGACTTAAAGATACTAGTTTAATCGAAAGTAATTTCAAAACATATCTTATTTTATTATTATTTACACATTCTTAAACCCATTCTTTCTCCCTCTTGCGCAGAACCATGAAATTTGGTTCTGCGCAAGAGGGAGAAAGAATATCTGCCTTAAAGGTCGAAATACCACCTTAATTATAGTGATTTTGGTTGGAATTTTAAGAACATGTATATCGTAATATTATACTATGTATTATTATCGATACTCTCTGAAGTGATATCGGTATATATATATATATATATATATATATATATATATATATATATATATATATATATATATATATCATCGAGGTAGAGAATACAAAATAAAAATAGTGATCTTGTGAACACAAGTCACGTTTTGCATTAAATTACATTCAAGAACTTATAAAATTAAACTAATTACGACCCGCATGAACTCATAAATAAACAGCGACACGTTAAATAGCCTCAGAGCGCTTGGATTTGTAGCCAAACCCAACAAAACTAAATCTCCCACCACAAAACCTCACGAATTCTCTCGTTCAATTTCCACCTCAAATATCTCACTCCAATAAACCCGTTCCGCTGACCCACGTCCAAATGGGGCACAACCCAGTTAGGGCGGTACCTCGCAGTTTACAGTGGTGCAGTGCGCCGGCGCGCTTTGGTTCAAAGTGGTGTACCACTGCCCGTGGTAATCTTGAAACGCAGTCGCTCGACGGACGCCACCACCACACCATACCACACAGAACAAAACCAGTCAGGAGACACACCTTGTAGAGCTTCCACACTGGACTCAGTTTCACGCGCTTTAAATAAATTGCAGATATTTTCAGTTAGCTTGTGTCGATGGTATTCAAGCAATAACTGAGACTAAAATTTGACAATCTCTTTGATAATAGCAATAGTTTTGTTTAAGTTTTCCTAAAGTATTTTACTCCTTTGATCGACATATAATTTTATAGAATTTCAATAATTAGAAACTCGACCCTAGTTACGTTAAGCAAATCATGGCAACGTATGTTCATTTACTTAAGTACTAAACTAGTAAACGATGGCTTGAAACGAACAAAACACATCAGACACACGTATAATCTTCAGATATATATAAAAGTTTTCTCAAACCAAAACCACGATGCACGTACCGTTGCTGCTTCTACTAATCACCTATCAAGGTAAGTTCCGAGTATTTTACTTGTTTAATTGTTCTGTTTACTGTTCAATTATTAATTATCATGTTTTAATGTAAATTTTCATAACGCTTGTAGCAAATGCGTTTTAAACTGAAACTAAATTAATTTTGGGAAAAAAAATTGTTGAGTGCTTTTTTTATTGAATCATTTTGCCCAGAAGAGTCATTCTGTCATTTCGAGTACATTGTTTTCAGAACAACAAAAACGTAGAATAAAGCATTGCTAATTCATACGGTGCATTATAGTGCACTGAGAAAGTGGTAAATTATTCATAGACGAATCGATCCTCGCGCTCAACGAGTGGTAATATATTGAGCTAACTTTTGAACAGAATTTATAGAAACATTTTATTTTGACCTTTAAAATTATGAATGCAAAAAGAGTTTCTTTATTAGAAAATATTAAGAACTCATTAGAAATTTCGGACTTTACCAACTACGATTCTGTTATAAAATAGGACTAATTAGTCAGGATCTAATAACGAAATAAATTCCAAGTATTCACTGAGGATGGATATAGCTTTGTTTGTTTCTTTTTCTATGGAAATCCGTATCTCATAACTGATTAATTAAAAAACTGTCAAGTACTTATCTATTGTAAAATACGTCAACTAAACAAATATTGTACTATATTAAAATCAAGATTCGAAGAAAAATTATGGTATTTCCATAATAGTATTTGTTATTGTGCAAAATCGTCTTTCTCCTGTAAAACACAAATCCTCCATAATAGTAATACGAGCAATACTAAATAGTATTCATTTATTGTAAAAAATTAATGGTGTATTTTTTAAACATTGATTTATAAAAAATAATTTATTTATTTGAATAGCACAAATTATCCCGATTGTAAAAAAATGTCTACAGCTATCTTGCCTAGATATTCTTCATTAAATATTTTCTTATTAATTTGATTCGGCCATGGAATTTATTTCTAACAATATTTACACAAAACTAAATATTTGTACCATGAGCACTACAAATGCGTGTTTAAATATTAATTGATTTACAAGAAATTAAGTATAATATAGTTCTAAACTAAGGTTGAACAATTTTTATTTAGTAAACGCAATATTATAATTGAATATCTGTATAAAAAAACCGACTAAGCGCGTGTTGGCCACATATCAATTAAGAGGTCCGTAGCTGTTGAAATTTACACATGCTCAAATCGAAATCGAACCGGTGATGACTAAATAATACTTGCTTTCCTACACTTGAACACGCAATTAATTTTTCTTTCTCTTTTTCCTATTTCTTTTATAATTCTAACCAAATTTCATTTACTTTTATCAAAAGCATAATTAAATAACGGAGATTGAGTTTCAAACGATTTTTTTGTACCTCATAAATTAGGAAATATAACTGAACTATAAAACTTTCATCGAAAGTATCTAAGGTAAAATAGCAAAATTTGCTCAGATGTGTTTACATTTCTATTGGAAAATTAGAAATACATTGACCAAATTGCAAATCATTTTAGAGAGTTATATCTGCTCGTAATGTGACCAAATTAATATATAAACATAATTTATCGAATTTTTAAAGATTTCTTCAACGATACCCCATCAAGTGGAATTTTTGATAAATCTTTAAAATGTGGCGCAAATAATATTTTTCATCCCAATTTTTAAAACGTGGGAAGGAATAATTCTCGAAACATTTTTCACTTCAAATTTGCCTTTGGATTATCTAAAAACATATTCAAAATTTCATAGTAAAATACAAATTTTAATTACCAATCCACAGTTTTATTAAATTATTAAATTACCAGTCTATAGCATATAAACGGACGGACGGATATGACAAATTATAAATTTACACCTCCTTTTTTTTCCTTTAACCATATTTTGACATCTTTTTTCTTGGTTTACCAATACCTGGCATATGAATACCGATAATTTCTTTAGACTGTAAAAGTTGTGCTGAAACCTAGTAGCATTAAAAATATAATTATTATAGGGTATGCGTAATAAACGCCAAGCAATATTTTTTCTTTGAGACTTTTAACACCATCACATACTGATTTAGAAATATTAACCATTTTTTGTTTAGCATATGTACTTATACATAAAGAGATATGGAATGCTAAGCGTGCAAGTTCGACTTGCGTTTGACTCGATATTATACTAAGGAAACTACTGAAAAATTTTCATAAGGTTTTTTTGGAGTTCACAGTTGAATATACAAGTGGAAGCCTCGTAATAATTTCCCCTTTTCTATCTGTCTGTCCTATCATTTCTCTTTCGGTTTACGACTGGTTGTGATAAAATTTTACAGGCAGATGTAGCTGAATTATATAAATGTATCAAAACAAAAATAATTATTTAATATTTTTTCAGTTCCTCTACGTATGTAACTTGGGGATGGACATTTTTTTTCACGAATCTTTTTAACTAACTTTATGTCACAATCTCACAATTTTTGATGACAAAAATCTTATTGAATATCCATTGAATTTGCAGCCTAGAATCTCACGGTCGGTGCTCGTTTATAGTCAAAAGTTAAAATTTCGCGATGCGTTCAAAATGTTAGTGGTCTCATAAAGTATCGAAAGTGAGAATCTTGAAACTGACCACCATTTTATTGTATTGTTCTACAAGCTCAACTAAATGCGCATCAGAAATGGTGGTTGATCCGATGTGCTCCAGGGCGAGGGAGGAAGCATCAAAATTCAACATCAAGGTGACCTTTTTTATACCGACTACCATTTTAATAAAAGAATCTACATACCCCACGTAGAGCGTATCCAAAGTGTTGGCCTGTTTTGCTTGCTCCATGTCATGTAAAATGGTGGTCGATTTATTGAAACTCACTAGGTGTCAAAATCTTAACTCCGTATTTTATAATACCGCCAAAATTTTGAACGGATCAAGAAATTTTAACTTTTCATCATATGAGCAGCGATCATGACATCATAGGTGGCAATTTCAAAGGATACCTAAAACGTTTTTTGGCACCCAAAAATTGTGGAACTCTGGTCAATGTCTAATGACCAGAGTTCCCAATATCTTCATTGAAGAAATCTCTTGAAATTTATTAAAAATATTTAATAATACGTTTTATATGGCCTCTTCTTCTTTAGAAACAAGCCCCCTTTCTTTCTTTCGTCTTTAATGTGTCATAGTTAGGGTTACGGTTACGTGACAATATAGCTTAAAATGCCGGTTTGTGCTATTCCCACCTGCAAAAATATCACTGGACTGCAAAAGAAACAAATGGGGATTACTTTTCATACGTAAAAACTATTGCTTAATTTCATTTTCAATTAACTATGCAATTTTAAAATATCGAAGTAGATTATAATTAACAGAAGCGCGTCATTTTTATTGGTGTTGTCACCTCTTAAAAAATTGTTTACCCAAATTAAAACATCTTAATTGCTCGATACTGAAAAATGTAAAATTTTATTTGTAAAAAAATCGGGATTTGAAAAATGTCGTTGGAGAATTTAGTGTAACGTTTGAATTTCCATTATCATGTTCAATTTTAGATAATTTTACCTATTGCGTATATAATCACTATATGTCTTTAATTTCACGTGCGATTTACACGTACACACTGAAACAAAATATTAATATTTATAACAGTTTAATAGAAACACCATATACCATTATTAGTTTAAATCTTTATTTACCTAAGTATGGAACCCTCGTCGTGTGAGTCTACTCGCACATAACAGGTATTGTCTGTCAAGCTATATATACACATAACTCTAGCGTAATTGAATCTTTGTTTCGGAGATATACGCCAAACATTTATGATTGATTAATATACTTATATGATTGATCTTGTAAACTTTCCACATGTTGTCATTACGTTTCCGAAATCAAAGACGAACGACACTATAGTGATTATTGTTATTTTAATTGATCAATTCGAACTGTTTCGATACTGTGTATTTGAAATTTCTTTTACCCACAGTGTTAGCGCGTCTACTTTTAAGCTAGCACCTGAATATTTTTTTATTGCTCGGCTGCAGTAGGAATTTTATCCAAATTAACCGCTCGGAAGCTCACGTCACGAAAGGAGAAATGGGAAGGAACAAAAAGAGCAGCCCCTCACGATCGAACAATAACCGAAGACCGCCGCGGTCGGGGGTATCTGGCCGACCTCCGTCAGTCGCCTGACAGAAGGAGGTCATCCCGCAGGGCGCGAGGTCGCGTATTAATCACCGTGACACTTGCTTTGTTTCACTGCCGATTGTGCATTCGTAAATGGAGCTAGGAACAATTACCGTCGTCTTGGCGTGTTCACTTTAACAGGGTGTAATCAAATTTTTCCCAAATGAATTTAAACACTGAAGCTTTATATGCCTGCCGCACTCCATAACGAATATTAGCAGCGCTTACGACTTCGTCCGCGTGAAGTATTAGAATGTTTTTCTCTCATATGTTGCTCTCGGGTATCAATCATTACCATGCCAAATTTTATCAAAATCCGTGCGGTAGATTTCACGTGATTGAAGAACAAATCAACATACAGACAGACAAAATTCTAAAAAACAAGTTTTCTGTCTTCTGTTGTCATTCTTTTCACCAAAGCAATCAATTTCATTGAAATATTTTTCACGTACAGAATTCACTCTTTTACAATTTTACTACATGTATAGAGTAAGACACACACATATATATATATATATATATATATATATACATATACATATATACATATGTATATATATATATATATATATATATATATATATATATATATGTATAATTATATTTGTATAATGCGACACAAACAACGTTTTTTTCAATCATTGTTTTTGCAGCAAACAATTAAAAATTGCTCTTTACTTGAATTTATACCAAAACCTGTAAACTTTTAACATCTTCTAAGTTAGCGTTGTCTTAGCCCTTGCGATATGCCGTTTTTAAGTAAAGAAAAAAAAAATTTATAATCCCACTTATTAGATCCATCATACCGATCCTTCAATTAAAGAATGATTTAAAAATAATTTTTGCTTATCTCTGTTTAAGTAATAAAGATAAGAAATTATTAAGTAAATATTAATATAAGATACAAAAATTATAAATTATTAAGTAAATATTAATGTAGGACACAAAAATAATAAATTATTAAGTAAATATTAATGTAGGATACAAAAATAAGAAATTATTAAGTAAATATTAATGTAGGACACAAAAATAATAAATTATTATGTAAATATTAATGTAGGACACAAAAATAATAAATTATTAAGTAAATATTAATGTAGGATACAAAAATAAGAAATTATTAAGTAAATATTAATGTAGGACACAAAAATAAGAAATGATTAAGTAAATATTAATGTAGGACACAAAAATAAGAAATTATTAAGTAAATATTAATGTAGGACACAAAAATAAGAAATTATTAAGTAAATATTAATGTAGGACACAAAAATAAGAAATGATTAAGTAAATATTAATGTAGGACACAAAAATAAGAAATTATTAAGTAAATATTAATGTAGGATACAAAAATAAGAAATTATTAAGTAAATATTAATGTAGGACACAAAAATAATAAATTATTATGTAAATATTAATGTAGGACACAAAAATAATAAATTATTAAGTAAATATTAATGTAGGATACAAAAATAAGAAATTATTAAGTAAATATTAATGTAGGACACAAAAATAAGAAATGATTAAGTAAATATTAATGTAGGACACAAAAATAAGAAATTATTAAGTAAATATTAATGTAAGACACCTACCTGCAGAGTTGAGGCGGCCGTTAAAGGAAAACTTGACATTGTAATATTAAAAATAGGCTGATTTAACGAGAATACATTGTATAAAAAGTCATTTAGAATGTATTATGCTATCAATTGTCTTACGAAGTAATAATTGAATACTTATTTACCATAACCTAAATTTTAAACGTACATATAAAAAATATGTTGACTTTATATTTGTCAAGAAAGTTTTCTCACAGCGGCCCAATTACAGTAACACGAATTTTTCAAATGTGATTACTATTTCCGATCTTCTACCCGTCCGTTCAACCCCGTCAAACGGACTACGAGCCGTAGACACGAATCTACAGTCGCTAATGAATGATAATTACGTTTCGCCTAAAACTATAAACATCAGAAAAACAGCGCGTAGCGGGCAACGGGGGAGGGGCTCTGACGCGTCGCCGGAACGGGCGTCACCTTTGTTTAGCGAGCTATTAACCGGCGGCGGGCGTCCCGCGCCGCTCCCTGCCGTTTCCTTTTAAACTGTTTCCTCTCAAATGTCAGGGCGACTTAAATGTTCCACGTCGGCATTTCGAAAGAGCCAGCTCGCCTGTGACATTTGCAGCATACACGTCAGCGTTGCTGCGATGTTTCGGGAACGTTTTTGGAACTCGGCACATTATCTTAAATGCTTTTTGTTTTAAGATTTAGCCCACCTAAAATTATGGGCAACAGCGTTCTCCTCACAGCGAATTTCAGTGGCCTTTTGGACTGTTTTATTGATTTATTTTATTTCTGGTATCGCAAGAATTTATTCATTATAGTTAGCATGGTTCTACCCAGAGCATAACGGCTAATGATCATTGGCATTTTGAACTTTTGCACTTGATTGTGTTTCATCTATTTATTTTCTATTAAACTCCAATGTAAAAAATAGAGCAAACCCGGAGAAATGATTCATTTTTACAAAAAAATATATCTCAACTCGACAACGATTTAATGAGAATTAATGATAAAAACAGAAAATATAAATAACAAAGCTTATTCTACATAGGCAAGAATTTAAAACACGGCGTAGCACGAGGAGTAAAAAAGGAAAGATTTATAAAAAAAAAACATTGATTGCCAAGTTATGAAAGATAATTCTGTTTTGGGTCATTTTTATATACAGAGGTATATAATATGTTAAGTTTCAAGAAAATATGTAGAAACCGGTTTTGGAAAAGGAATGTTTAATTCTTTTTTTTTTAATACGATAAATTTCAAGAATGTGAAAAAGTGAAGTGAAAATGCAACGCAGAAGAAAAAAGTGAAGTGAAAATGCAATGATTTACATATTTTTTCGAGTAACACAAGCATGTATATGTTATTTTTATAAAGTAAAGAAAATACTATCGTCGCGCTTATGAAGTGTAGTCACTGCACCGTCGCGAACGCCGGCCACACCCCACCATCCGCTATAACACGCGCTATATATTTCAGACTCGCGTGAGGAAAAATCAACCTACCTAAATCAGGGTGTCTACCCTTGTCTGATTTCTTCCACAAAAACGTATCTAAAACACTATATTTGGCTAATAAAATACTAATAAAGTGAAATGTTAAAAAAATTGTTCAGGCCGTTTTTGGGTAAATCAATTGTTATAATTTTTTAAGGAGAAATTTTAAATAACCTTTGAAATTCCATCGTAATTAATTTTGTGGTTTAGGCGGTAAACCGCACAGCGCACACACATACCGGCATTTTTATTTTCGCCTTTTTTATAATTATTAGTTACTGTTTGACTAATCTCACTCACAAATGAAATTATAATACAGATATTAATATAATTTTTTAATTAAAGAGTCATATAGTGAATAGTACGTTATATTCACTATATGACTCTTATATATATATAATTATAATTTCAACCATAAATGAAAACAAGAACATGTAATGATGCGAACTACCCTAAAAATTTCCGAAAAATGTATACAGAACAAACGAGACAAACAAATTCAAATGTTATGAAAATGTAATATATTTTCCACCTATCAAATAATTCATTTTTCACTATATTTATAATTTTTAGATTAACACCATTGTAGGTTTAGGGAGCCTTGTCTCTTGTCAAAATGTTATATTGATACATTAAACGTAAAATATGTATGTATGACGGACATTACATATTCAGTTTGGCATCAGTTCCGTCCAAATCAGATCGTGATCATATCGGTTACTAACTGTACAGTCAGATTGACGATGAGTCGCCTTATTCTTAAAAACGCCTTCAGGGTAACACGCCTTCTACGGAAAACAATGGGTTTTTATTGAAAAAAAATTTTGCAGTAATAATGCTTTTGGACACAAAGAAATATGTTAAAAGGAAATAGTGGATTAAAAAAGATCACTGAAGAAAGGTCTCACGCATTTAAACTTATTAAATGAAAGGAGGAACACGCGAGAAGAGGATGGCAACGCAAATTACGATCATATGAAAGAGGTATATTTGGTCAACTATTGAAAATGATTAAGCTACACTTGACAAAACAATTTACCTGCACGAGAAAGTCGATAACTCCTAGAGAATCTGGAAGAAATTGGCAGTAACCTTATGACCCAAGCGTATTTAGATAAGATAAAATGGACACATATCGAGCACTGCTTTAGGTTCTTCAGTCTGACATAAAGGTATGTGAAATAAAAAAATTCTATATTTTAAGTTCATATTTTATTCACGTTTTAGTATTACAACATGTATCAACAATATTTATTTAAAGCCAAAAAGAAAACAATCAGGTACTTTTTCATGGTTTAAATTAAGTAAATAATGAACCAGACCTGAACTGTGAATCGATTAAAAAAGTTATTGACGCAGAAAAAGTTGGAATAAAAGTAAAGTAGGTTGTTTTGATAGAATTCGAGAATTATAAGAAATATTTAAACTAGGACATTGTTAAAGAGTATGAATTTGTTGTCCTATACTATTGGGAGTACTAATCATTACTTGGATATCACTCTACTATGTAAATTGTACCCGATGTGGAGGCAGAATCGTGTGCAAGTTTAGAAAATCTTAAAATAGAAGTAAATAAAGTAATAGATAAGGAAGAAGGTGCAGACAGAGATGTTGCTATTTTAAGTATATAGTTGGGAGATTGTGCGGGGATACTATCGATGTACATGAATGGGAGAGTAGAGTCTTGTTGATTTAGTGATCCATGTAAATGGCGAAAGTTGCAGAAAATAGGCAATGTTTCCAAGACCAATTGAGTTGCAACTTGGTCTTAATAGGTTCAAATAAATATAGACCGATAGCACGTCTTGCTTAGCAAACACACTTTCTTTTGTCAGTCTGAATTAAATTTTTATCGTCTTATCATCGGTAACATAAATCTACAAATGCATTTTTTATATTCATTTATATTCCAGGTGGCGTTAACCGAGGAAGAACATGGAAAGAGAAAGATTTAAATAATTCCAGGTTTGTCCTGAAATTGCTTGGGAGCTTTAAATGGTAAGCGTGTTGCAATTCAGAAACCATCGCCAATGCCAAACACATTTCAAGAATTTTCTTATGTCTTCAAATAAGATGAAGCTTTCAGACTTAGAAAATATTGAATGAAACGTAACACAAAGTGCGCACAACATTGAGCGAAATATTTAACAATCGTTTGTCTTGAGCTCAATGAGTTGTCGAAATTACCGTTGGGACATAAAGATGAAAATTTGGCGCATTCCAAAAAGCTAAATAGTTTGAATCCAATAAATCGAGAACTATAGTCGCCACATGCTTTATAATTATATGATTAAAATGGTATCACGACTTCACGTAACATCAAATTAAAGAACAATAAAACAAAACGAAGAACAATATTTGATTTGGAGTCTACTAGCACCTGAAATCCTCCAAACTTTTATTAAAGAAAATGTCTGCCATTGATGAAGGTAAATTGAACATTCTTCAAAAATCAAAAATTAAGCACAGTAATAAATATGAGACTGGTTTCATTTTATTTATGGTCTACTATAATAAATTTTATTTATGGTCCATTATAATAAATTTTATTTATGGTCTACCATAGCAAATACATTTATTGTAAAACTATTATAGTTTTGTTTTTAAATTCATATTTGATTAACTGGTTGCTCGAATTTATCCAAACGAAGATTATATTCAAAGGTCCAATCTTTCCGATTCCGGGAGTGAGTTCCGACTTCTGGTCTTTCAATGTTATAATTGTTTATACGCGGTGGTAATTTGACGTTAATGTTAATTTTCTTTTTGACTTCATCTATAGTGGCCAGAGGTTCAATGTTTTATAAATAATTAAAAGTTAATCTAACTCTCAATTTGTCATGTATTTGCTTACGAATCGCTTATATTTTTGTCTCAGAGAATAGGCGATGTTTCGAAAGAACTAGTAAATTTTTTCTCTGAGTCTAATGACTGTGTGGGCGTCCGTACCACGGGTGATAACGGAATCGTCGCAAGCGGTGACGCAGTAACGTTTTCGGCTTGCTATTTTATAGCTTGCCGAGCGGTAACTGACTGCATTGCATACCGTAACAAGTTGAGGCTGGTGTCAATCCATATTAGACTGGTGACAATTATCAGAATATATACAAATATTTTCTGCCGACACACCAGCGCTTCAATCGACGCATTATAAGATCTGACGTCATTCTGACTGCAGTTATGCTGCTTGATGAACTAATGTAAAATTTAACTCATAGTATCCGCCTATAGTTATGATTGGATCAATAGACACGAATTTAATTTTAAAAATAAGACTATTATAAACATAAATCGATAAAATGAGCAAGCTATCTGTAAAATTTGTCAAGTTGCAAACGTTTATAAGATTCGTATATTTGCTGGAAAAGCCGGTTGTCGAAACATCGTATACTTCGTAATTTTGAAATTAAATATTATTTTAATATTTGCTAACAATTGTGATTACTCTTCGCGCCAATTGTACTATTTTACGCATTTCTATTATTTTCAAACTTTCTCCATCCGAGGTTAACATCGATGATTCCGATGGCTGGTGATAACATTACAGTTACATAGAAAACCATCAACGAATCTCTTTAAAAAAAAAGATATATATATAACAATTATTTAAGTTTCAATCTACATGATACCACTAAGGTTATGATATTTGGTGGTGAAAGAAACTTATGACGCTATTATTTAATTGGTTTAATTGATTATTGAATATATTTGGCGTTAATTTTGTAGAAATTCATTATTCACAATTAAATTAAATTACGTGATGTAGTATTATTTCTACTTTCTTTAAGTTCTTTACCACGACCTAGGTTTCGTTGTATTACAACATCTTCAGGTCATCACGCAGTATCATTTAATTGTGATTTAATTGATTTTAATAAATATTTAATGCTAGTTGAATATTCAGCAGCATTAAATATTTATTAGTTTTCAAACTGCTACCACTTATACAAGGTAAGCGGGTGAAGCAGGGATCGCTACAGTCTTAAGATTTGTTGCTGAGCTGGTTGTTGGGGTACAGCGTAAGTGTGACAGTTTAGGGTACTCATTAAGAATATGCTAATATATATATATATATATATATATATATATATATATATATATATATCGTCGCAACGCAAATAGCTAAATCATTTGGTGATACCAAAGCTTTCGTTGTTATGACATTACAAACCACCGCAGTGCTCTGCTGTCCATTTTGTTCCATGTCATGAAAAATAATACGTAATGACAGCGGCGCGTGGATGATTATGGCGTGGCCGCTCATTCAATTTACGTTTGGCAGTGACTCGATTTCTTTATCAAAACTTGCCAAAGACAACTGAAAGTTACATTCACCTCCCCGGGAACTTGGTTATGTCGCAGTGTTCATTTAATATGCATGCATATTTTTAAAAAATACTGGAAAATTGCCAACGATAAGTATCACTACGTTGATATACATAACCCACTACGATAATACCACTACGTTGTTATACATATACATTAACCATACATCTTTAGGGAGAGAGTTTATATTTTCGTGTAATCAATTAATGCTATTTAAATTTCAGCACTCGCCCGCTTATTTCGAAGAATTCTTTTCTCGAATGAGAGAATATTTAAATAAAAATTAACCCCAAAAGTTAGAGATGATCTCGCATGGCGAGGGTACCGTACGTAGTTGCGTATATATAAAAAAAATAAACATTTAAGGACAGAGCGTCACTATTAAAATATTTTCAAAAATTAACTTTACTTTTTACTATGAAAATATATTGCTTTACTTCACTCGCAGCCGTAAAGATATCCCAAATGATTCAAAAATATTATTTTAATTAATTCAAATCTTCAAATGAAACAACTAATTGCAAATTTTGATGTACTTACATAAGTTTAAAACTATGAAAACTGTGAAGTTCTGACAGACAGACGGGCGGACAAAGCTAATTATTTTATCAGGTTTCTGTGTTTCACAACAGAACTCTAAAAGGCATTAAAATTAATAAGCCATTAAAGATTTGATCATAAGATAAATAAACAAATGTGTAGGTAATATCAATTTGTAGATAAAATTTAATACTTTGCCCATTACAGTTGAAAAAATCAGCATTTACTTAGCAAGAGATTTGCTTTATTTACATAAGATCTTTTGAAAACTAAATACAGTTGATATTGTATCAAATTAATATATTGTGTAAATCGAACCAGTACAACAAGAGAATTAACGCCCTTTTTCAATAATCACATTATTCTTGCAGAACTATCAACGGAAGCAACACAGGAATTTAATGATTTCCCATCTTAGATACACAAATCCAAATTGCATTTATAGGAAATGATTAAACCTACTTCTTAAGTTACTTATACTCCTTTACATTTATGTGTAACTGTTTTTCTTTCTTTACTCTTCAATTTTATCAACTACGCTAACATCCTTATTTAATTTCTCCACACTGATACCTTCCTGGAGAATTCATGATTTAAAAGTGAAAAAAAATAATGACACACCATTCTATTTCCTCTATAGCATTTCAAAAGAGGCGTGTCTGAATAGCTCGGCAACCCCTTTCCTTGATTGCCCTTTCACGGAAACAATCAGATGATACAGAGACGCCGATAAGCAGGAACGACACTGGGCCACGGCTCACGACTGACGCTAGAACTAAATAAAGATAGAGAGTAACGAGTGAAGCGCACGCAACGCCCGCCAATACTCCTAATGTATTGGGTGTATTAAGATAGCCGCAACCCTACCCACTAGCCACCCTTGTCCGCTAGCCTGACCCATTAACCCTAATGCTTAATAAAGGCACGTCCTTTTATCTTATTGTTGTAAAAATTTGATGAATCGAGGCCGTGAATGATTTTATGGAGGTGGCTTGCGAATGGTTCGCTTTATTTCACGAGGCACGGTTTTTATGATGTCTGCCGCCTTATTACACATATTATGCTTTAGTCGCACCGAGGCGTGGTTTATGACGTTAGCGGAGCGTGCAATCACTTTAATAGCAATTTGCTGCAACCTTATGCTAAAAGTGTAGGAACCTCAAAATCCGTTTCGGTCCTGAATGAAAAATAAAAGGATTCTTTTATATGAAGGTTTTTGCTGTCTTTGCCGATAAAACCCAATTTAGATTTATTTTATGGCATGTAATGTGAAAATGTAGTATATAATAATAATTTTGACAACATCACCTACACCATAAATAAATAATTTTCTAACTAGAATTTACGATTCTCCTCAGGACATCAAAAAGAATTACCCCTTTCGCGGTTTTGTTATATTCAGCTTTGCATTTATATATAGATAACTTAAACGATATCAATCAGTAATATTATAATATTTCCTGCGACCATATTAAGCCATACAAGTTACGCAGTAAAATATACAAAAATAGAAATAATAACCGTCAGAATAAATTAGATAAACTTCAGTTCTACATAAATTACGTTGAATATCATTGATATACCCAATAATTAATGGTATATAAGGAATACTGGCTTATATACCAGTAATTAATGGTCTATAAGTAATATAAAGGAAAACTTGTTTTTCTATTTAGCAATTTAATAGTAATGAAATCAAAAGCATCCAAGAATAACTTTTTTATTACTCTATACAAAAAATACCATTCGGTTTATTATTCTATACAAAAAATACCAATGCATCTATATTATTTATATTTATAAGATTGTAAACGTTAAAACCCATTCCAAATTACAATAATTTACATCTTTAAATAGTTTATAAGTGAAAAATCGAAAAAAACGAATCATAGACAAAAGAAGACAATTACAAAAAACAAAAATATTTTGACGTGAATACGTCTTTAAATATGCTACCATATGAGGGCAATCCAAAAAACCTAATGATAACAAAATCGGGGGACAAAGTTTGGCGTTGCAGTTTCGAATCTATCCTCTATATTAAATTATACCACTGGATAGCTAAAGGATCAAAGAATTCACTACGATAAGCGAGAGCAGTGACGCATCGCGCGCGGTGGAGGGGGAAGCGCCGCCATTTTTAGGTTATTTTGCTGCGTATCGAGATTTGCAATTAGTATAACTTTTGATTCGGAAAAGCTACGATGTTCATTTAAGTTTTAATCGTCAGCTGTCGTCAAAATCTATCGATTGTATATAAAACATTAGTTTAAAGTAGAGACAGTGAATTAGGTGTTAGAATAAAAAAATATTATCAAATATATATAATGTCGGCCTATACGAGTCGGAAAGCCAAAACCAAATACAGAGCTCGTATACGGCTGGAAAGGGCTTCTCAAGAACACTCGAATGGTAATAATAAAATACCATATCACCGAGTCAAGCAGCAGAAATTAATTAAAATTAAAATTAAAAGGATGAATGCGGCCGATCTGATCAACGTTACATAGACGTATTCACGTAATATTCATATTATTAATTATTTCATCACGTTTCCCACTTGATTTAATTAAATTCTATCGACATGCGCAATAATGCCAACTACGAATAAATAGTTGTGTTCAATTTGAATTTTATCTCATAAAAAAACTCGCTCTGATTTAAATAAAAATTAAAACAATAAAATGTAATTAATCCTAAAAGAACAAAATACAATCCTTTAAAAACAGTTAGAAATCAATCGAATTTCGCTGACGTGTGAAAAAGAGAATCGAATTGTTTCGTTATTGAGAGAATAAGATAAATATATCTCATCTCATATTTGAGGGATATTATAGAATAAATTGTTTGATAAATCGGAGAGTGTTTAATCTATTCTCATGTTTTTTTTGTAAGTTAATTGCAGCTATGGTATAAAAATTCACTTTTGTAATAAGTGATTTTGTACCGAAGAAATTACACATACCGTTAATCTAAAATAAAGAGGTAAAGTGTTGTATGGAGATATACAAAATTTAAACACACCTTATCTCAATTAATATTACAAATCTGAAAGTTTGTTTGTTTGCCAGCTTAGTTCTTTATCTAATAACTCTGTAGCCAAGCAATGAATTAAAACCTTCAACATGTTTATAATTGATATGAAGTAATACTAAAAGGTGACTTCGCTCGCGTGAATCTTAAATACTACCATTTAACTAATTTTCGTAAAATTTGTTGTGAGCGAAGTTCATATTCAAAATAATAAAAGGTTAAAAGGCAATAATAAAAATTTAACACTGTAATGACGAGACAACGTATATACTACAACTATTTCTCACGGGGCTTGAGAGCCCAAAACCTACATGTAAATTCCACCGCCGGGGAAATCGCACGTGAACTTTTGCTATTAATGCAATACGATTTTGTTGCCGGAATGCAAAAGTAAAATATAACTTTTAAAAGAATGTAACTTTTAATATAAAAGTGTGTACATTAATAAGATTTATTAAAAAATTCGGGAATGGATCAGAAACCCTATAAGTAGTTTCTACAAGATTAACTTTACAGATTGTGTTTATCAATATTAATCTCAGCTGTATAAACGCTAAAACACATTTGTTTGTCAGATATTTACGTTAGTTGATACGTAGAATGAAAAAACGAAATCCTTATAGGGCCAATTTGTCGTTCGTCTGTCTGTCTAGCCACTTTTTTCGAGAAAGGCCTGAGGTGTCAAATTGAAATGAATATCAATACATAATTGTTTACTATTGGTCCGTTGACAAAATCTACGGTTCCATAGGAAACGATTCAAACTTCCAACTTAATGCAATAAAAATATATTCAAATATAATTTATTTTGATACTGACACACTGATTCACTCATCAACGCCTGTACTTGCCGTTCACCTAGAATCTTGAAATTTTACGTTAAGTAAAATTTCATAATTTTTTTGAAAAGTTTCAAAGAAAAAACTCATTAATTTTCAGTTTTATTTGGAATTATTATACAATAAACTTAATTTGTTTGGTTTTTTACCTATTAAGTTTTACGATATAACGACAAGAGCCCTTCAGTTCATGTGTCCTCACACTTGACAATTTTTTTACTGTGGGTACTCGCACCTGATAATCTTTTTACCTATGGCTAAAAAACATTTGAACAATACTTACCAATAAAATACACCAAGACAGAAGTTTTTTTTGTCAAAGCCTTTAATTGTATTTGTTTAGCTAATTTTAGCTTGTTTTTTTGTCAAAGCCTTTAATTGTATTTGTTTACCTAATTTTTGCTGATTAATAGTTCATATAATGACCCCAAAAAAATTAAGTTGAGTCCAGGAAAGATTTTTGAGACACGACAGTTACAGTGATCGACGAGAACTTATGCACCCAAATTATAAATTAAAAACATTTCTAAATAAATGTTTGTGTTCTACTTTAACTTAATCGGAAGTACTAATTAATCTATATCCATCAAAAAAACGAGTGTGCTTTAGACCACACGACTGAAGTAAAACTGCAAATTCACAAAATATGAACTTTAAAATGAATTTACAATTTTATTTACTTTAAACGTAGAATATTTAATGTATTGAACAAAATAATAATTTATAAAATTGTTTAAGAAAACTGTCAGAACGAGTTTATTCTTTTCGGTACCGCTTAGTGAACTTGTCAGCATATCCTCTATTTCTTTGTTCTTGCTAGTCATCAATTATTTATGTTTTAAAATGCTATTATCGCCAAGAATATTCAGATTAGGAATATTATTTTTTTGTTGTCTAGAAAACAAATTTCGCTCTTTTTCTGTCTCTATATGAATTGTTAGTAACAACGGCCAGCCAAGCTAAATTTTGGGTCAGAAAGGACTAATATTTTATATTAACAATGACCAATCGTTTTATGAAATGAGGTACTTTTCTGTCACTTGAAAGCGACAGACTAAATTCTAAAACCATTATATGATCTTGAAGCCTTTAGCGTATTCTCTATATCTTCATTCAGGTGCTCAATATTTCTTTTACTTTTAGTATATCTCGGAGGAATATATAGACTCTAACCACATGTCACACCATTGATAAATTCATTATAGCGTTGAAGCACTTTTGGAGCACCAAAGAGCGGAACAAATTTTAACTGCTTTGTGGTAATTTCTTGTGCACATTGAAAAGTTAAGGATGTAGAATCACAAGCTTTGTAGAATGGTTTTAATACTGAGTTGGCTAAAAAGTAATGAGCGTTTTTTTCGAAAATTATCTAGAAAATATGGGAATGCTCTAAAAGCTTCCATGATCAAAGATATATAAAGGATGCGGCACGCTCTCCCTGATTCAGTAGTAATTAAAACGCTGTACTATTAACACGTATAAAATATGGACGATTTTAAGACGCATATGAGATACTGTCTATTCTACGAGTACCAATCTGGTCACTCTGCTACCGAAACTACGCGTAACGTATGCCAACGTGCAGCTCCTAAAGCAATATCTGAAGATACAACGGTTTCGCAGCGGCGATTATTCCCTGAGTGATCAACAATGCTCTGGTCGGTCGGTGGAATTGGATAACGACAGGATAAAATTATTAATTGAAGAAGATAGCCGATTAACGACACGCTGGCTAGCAACGGAGCTCGGATGCCCCCACGGAACTATAGAGTATCTTTTATACCACTTGGGAATTGTTTTTTAATACGGTCCGTGGGTACCACATGAACTTAGCTCAGACCTGCCTCACATAGCCAAATAGGTCACAGATCCCCCAAACCATACAACCCTCAGACCTAGCATCCACTGATAATTGTTTGTTTAGATGGCTCAGCAACGCTTTACGCGAAAAAAACTTTGAATTGAGGCCAATTTTTTTTCATTCAGAATTATACGCAGATTCTATCCACTTCTTTCCAGTGCGTTAGAGACATGTAGTACAAAATGATGGTGATTATTATATCGACGTTTAATTAAATTTAAATTAAAAATATAATAAAAACATAATTTTAATGACTGCTCATTACTCATTAGCCAACCCAATAATTAAATTCGTTTGACATCGCCACCACGAAGAAACTGGAAGTCGATAAGATCAATCTGCCTCTACTCGGAAAAATCATTCGGCAATATTGTGTTTACAACAATCTTTCTGCTCCTACTTTTTTCATTGTAGACTTTACAACATAGAAAAAAAGATTTCAATATACGGTCGTCGAATTTTATATCTGTTCATAAAATAATGTTCTGTTTCTCGGTGGTGTGTTTTGCTTGTGTGGAAATCGTATAATACACAAATTTCAAAAAACACAATAATTTTAAGTTAGTTCTTGCACTTTTACGAATCAAGTGCAATTTCGCCGACTTTCTTTTTTCGTCTATCTGAAGGAATTTAAAAATAGAATGTTAACAAAATAATGTACCGTTTAATTTTTCTTAAACCGAGCGTCAAACAAAAAACTGATAGCAAATTTGAAGACATTTTGTGGCCCGTCATAATTCTGTAACTATTTCTGTATGTTTTATACATATATTTTTTAATTTGCTTTTTCACACTATTTTTTTCATACTTTTCATGGAGGATTTAAAGAAATTATTGAAGTGAAACTTCTTTTGGGGCGATGATTGTAAAATGTCATGGTCACAATGTTTTTCATGCAAACTTTTGCATTGTAACGTTTCAGATGTTTCTATCGCAAGAAGGACGGAAAATAGGTACTTACTTAACAATCGAGAGAGATAGATGAGCACGATACAATAAGACAATAAGTGTGTGCATGGGCGAAAACAAACAAAAATGACGCTAACTACTGCCATCAGATGTTTTATACATTATGTGTGTCAAAAGTAAACAGTCAAAATTTATTTATCTATTTATGATTGATTTAATACTAATTTTGCGTATGCTTCATTCATTAAAAGACTAATAACATATATACTTAATTTATTTATAAATCAGTGTATCCGTACATATAGTTGTAAATATAATTTACAACAAGGCCAATACATCCCGACTTCCTTCAGCCGCATTTAGCCGTGTTCTGTTATTGGCATCGCGGCACATTTTTTGATTGACAATTGTCAATATTAATTTATATGAAGATTTTATTAGATATTTCGGACGGTCTGTAATGATCATTATTTTTTCTGAATATATAGTATTAAAAAAATCTTATACGAATTTAGTACAAACATTGACTTACACTTAGTATATTTTTTTAATATTTAACTCAATATATTTTTTCTACCCTTAAGCACGTTTGCAACTTTGAAAGCAACCGCATGTGCTATATGTATTATACTAATTAATATAGTATAATACATATATAACTAATTAATATTTATTTTTCTCTTTCACACATATATAACTAATTAATATTTATTTTTCTCTTTCTCTCTCAAATCAAGGTTTAGATCGCCAAAGGAGTTTCACATCTGTCACGTGTACTAAGTTGCGAGCCATCAATTTTTTTTTTCATTCACGTTTTTACTTTTATTTAACATTTTCATATAGGACATATATTTTTCAACTCCTTTCATTTGTGTGTAAGGGCATTGCTGAAATAAACAATTTTTTTCTCAATTTCCTCGGGATCTATTACGGCATGCTAACTAACAATATAAGGTTAAAAACCAGATTTTTTTATACAGACATCACCGAATAACTCAAAGTCAAGTTCTGAACAATCTTGCATGGCGACATTTTGAACATTTTTTTATTAAATATCGTATTTATTTATACAATACATTAGATATGTTTTTAAGTCTGGCCATTACGACCTTAAATTCGATATCTGGCCATTACGACCTTAAATTATATATAAGGACATTCGAGAAGTTCTAACGACACCTCATTTATTCTAATGGCAATATCCTCTCGGGCTCAAGAGAGTATCATCTGGACGCTCACACATACATAGACTGGTAAACATTATACCCTACTTGGGGTGCTGCGCTTGAAAAATAACGATTTTATTTACGCCCGTCTGTACCACACACTGTCAAGACTCTCTGATGAAATAATATTGGGAATGCGCGACCAGATCAAAACCAGTGATAAAACTAGGAATATATTTTCTTTAGTGTTCATTTCAGTAGTAAAGAACAGTGAAAGACAAGTCTAAACAAGCTCACTGACTTTACTATCCGCACAAACAACTATGGTTGCTTAGGTCAAAATATTTTGGGCAAATAGTATAATTGTTAGATGTTACAGGTGTATACACCTAGCAACTAGTTGCACTTCGTGAAAAGACTAAATGTATTAGATTCTTGGTGTACAGATTGGTGTACGCTTCCCGAAGTGTATTCTTTGCAATTCCTCCTCAAGGACAATCATTTTTTATTGTCCTTGAGGATAATCTTGTAGATATACGTATAAAACGCAAGTAGACTTGGAACCCGCTAACAAGTACTTCACACACTAACAAGTGTTCAAAAGTAATCAGCCGCATTGCCTTGCAAAAACCTTTCTATTCATCACTACTTAAAATCACTTGCGATTAACCTCTCTGACATATTGGTCGTTTTGTTTATTAACATGCCTTTGTTTCGTTATTTATTGTTATTTTATAGTTGTCCTTTGGAGTTGTTTCATTGTTTAGATTCTATTGTCGTACTCATATGTTAATTCGATTTGCCTTTAAAAATTATTGATAATTTATCACAAAGCTGATGTTTCGAAGTTGTTACACTCTAGTTGAGCATACGAAGTTGTTCTCTTATTAAATAAGAATGCCATCTGTATAGCCTCATAGGCATACACTAGTCCGAAATAATTTTTATTAATATACTTATCAAATGGTGCTACCATGTTTTTTTCAGATTATCCACATACTTGGTTAAACTTGGGGGAGGCGGGGCGATGACAGTAATTTTCGACACTGAAAACCTCTTAAAATTCAGTATGAGATACAAAACACGTTCAAAAATTTGGATATAACAAATTTAGACATAATTTGGTTCGGAAAAAATTGTATGAGCTTTTGTTCTATTTCCATCGCTCTGGTATGGTTAGATGGAGTGACAATGCATCTTTATGATTAGCTTTAAAACTTTGCTTCCTCTACCTCGTCGTCCCGTGCAACCCTATACTGGCTGAGTATCGAAGTCTCATTGGTAAATCACTAAGTAGAAAACTTAAGATCCAATAGGAATATGGTTAACAGTCGAAGCGACATTTGTAAAATATTATGTATAAACCTCGAAATTTATTATGTCTTCGAAAAATATAAAATTAAAAATCGAGAAAACATATACGATAAGCTAATTCAGATAACGGTTTTCTTAATAATTTTTTGTCCATCTATAAGACTTAGGGTTCACAGAGAAAGAAAAATAGTGTGCGTCGTCTCAACCCGCTGATAAGGAGTACAACATTAGAGGATGTATAACTCTAAGACAAGGTTTCCCAACCTTTTTTTAGTTGAGGCTCCCCGGACTATAAATTATATTTTCATGCCTCCCCTTTGATTTAGTAAATTAAATAAAAATGGTAACTGAAGTTTGTAAATACACAAACTTACCTTTTAACAGTGAGACACAATAATTTTACACACTCAAACTGATTTCTCAACAAAAAATGTACACCAAAACGTCAAATTTTTTGCAAGTTTGTGGTAATAATAGTGAATATGATATTTAATTTCATTAATTTTATGCATGTAAATTAAACATTACATTGTAATGTTATTTGTTAATGTTGTTTTTATATTTTTTGTTTTTTCTTTCTAAAATGCAAACGCTTTCCGCCCCCCTTGACATCTCTCTATGCCCCCCTTGGGAGGCCCGCCCCCCTGGTTGGGAACTCCTGCTCTAAGAGTACAACTATCTTGACATGAAGCTCGGGCAATGACTCAAAAAATAATACACTGCATTTATTTCTTTCTCCACAAAGACCTATTTTCGTAAATAAACCTAACCTGCTAATGCTCTGAACGCAATACCCACTCTACCTAGTTCACCAAGAGATAACAAATGTCAAAAGGTTCATACCAAAACAACACTATGTCCTTATTTTACTTTTATAAGTATATACAATATGCATACGTAAGTGTCAGCTGTATAATAACTATACAACGGTGTACTCATAAACGAAAAGTTGTGAAAGTACAAACACAACAGAGGACAAGCAATGTATGTATTATGTATATAGCAACACTTCGCATGTATACTTACTTATTGAAGTGCGCCATTAACACTCCTCACTTGTATGCGCTCCTGGTAGCACGGACCGCTCTCTGCGGACGGGAAACGGCGCGGCGCAGTCCTTGTGACTCCTTCCTTATCGTTGTTACTTTACCGTTACAATATAGATAGATAAACTTTAATGGTTTAACGGTAACTTTTAATAACTGTTAATCGATACGTTGTCCGTATACGCTTTGCGTTATATATACCTTGTTACAAACTCGATACAGAATCAAATTAATATTATAAAACAGGAAGAAAGCGACAATTTATCAACCGTTATTAATTTAAGGAAGCTCTGATCTTCGAAGCTGCCACAAAGCTAAAACTTGATTTCTATGGAAAAGCTTAATAAAGAAATCAAACACAATTAAATGTAACTACGTGATGTAGTTTTATTTCTACTTTCTCTGAAGAAAGAAATCAAATTTAAAATAAATGTCTTATAAATCTCGCACAGAAATATCGATAAATTAAAAATTTGTTTCGCGAACGTGTAAAAATAACATGACACACGAATAAATTTACAAATTATTATTTTTATTTCTTTGTCACGTTAGCACAGAATACCTTACAGAAACATTAGGTAAATAAACTTTTGGAGTTTATTTGCATTTGGTTAATGTAAAAAAGAAAATATAAGAAAGACTGGCATATTTTATACAAATATA
Organism: Druceiella hillmani; assembly: GCA_039881145.1. NCBI lineage: Eukaryota > Metazoa > Arthropoda > Insecta > Lepidoptera > Hepialidae > Druceiella > Druceiella hillmani. Next base: position 5,228,079 of record JAYKKI010000070.1, read on the forward strand.
TCTTAATTTAAAAAAAGCAAATAATAGAAATTGACAAATATTGCCAATGCTAGGAATACTATTAAGTCCTTTTCTATTTATTCAAAAAGTCTTGTTGAAATAACAAACTTTTCTTGAGAGCACTATTGATCATAGATAATAACCTTGAACGATTTAACGTTGATTTTGCACTGAAAAACTATTTGTAACATTTATACTTCTTTCTACGGACAATTAAACTGCTACGAGAAAAACATTGCCTAAGGATCAAAAAGGGTATTTTTTTTCAATATGTTATTTAAAATTTTATATCAACCTCTTGAAACTATATTGGCAGATCTTTGGAACTGAAGTTATTAATAGTTTTTGTCTTTTTGTTGCTACTTTCGCGTCCTAGCATCGCACTTACATATGCGCTCAATTGGCGCACTATTTCGCTTCCAATAAACGAAAACTACACACAACTCTTTTCTGTCGTAAATATTAAAAGCCAACCAAAAAAAAACTAAATATAAATATAAAGATGTATAAATAATATATTTCATAGCGGTCAATACAGAAAAACGGATAGGGGAAGGAAGAAAAAAACGGATAAAGATAAAAGGTTATGCTGCATAGAGTACTTATTAATATTAGGTTTAATCAAAATTTACTCCAAAATCCTATTTTTGAGTACCGGAACTGAAAAATTGTATGCAAAGGTAATTTGTAATGTGAATTGGAATGCTCCAACTATAAATGTCATGTTGCACTAGTTAAACCGAATTCGCCTCCTAGTACCCGATATATTGTACGGGATGCAATACCCCGTAACACACCAACACCACTTCAGCACCCGTACGCCCCGGACCGTAAACGTACACGGGCAACGTTCCATTCATACCGTCACTTCGGCAATTTATCGAGAATATTGATTTCTGTTCGGCACACTCCTCGTAACTTATGTCGCCTTGGTGTTTTCCGAATAGTTCGACATTATCGGAAATCGCCGATACACTTTCAATACAGTTTGATCGACATCGAAGTTTCAGTATCTGACCAGGCACGATACGATGACAAGTGGTTATGAAGTGATTAAGCAAGTTTGAAGGTAATTACATTAATTAATTATTAATCTGCTCAAATAAGTTTCGACGAACCGTTATCGAAATTGAAAATTGATTTGGGTAGACCAATTCAAATATATATCTCTCAATATAATAGGTAGGCACCTATATAAGCACTCACAGATAGACGGGGAATACATACGGTTACGTAATAGACGATAGGCGTAGAGGTCAACTGTTTGCGTTTGCAATTTCTATTTGAAAAATAATTTTGATAGCTTGTAGTTTAATTATTAGGGAAATATATTATTAAATATTTAAAAAAATGTGTACTTTTATCACTTGGGAGTTAAGACTTCATTTGCATTTATTTTCCGTATGTTAAATAATTTGACAAAAATTTACACAGTTGTAAAGGTAAATTAATACCTAATAAGAAAACAATAGTTCTATAAAAAGGTCGCATATTTTCTTAGTATTTTTTTTTCATTTCTAAAGCCCTATTTTTTAATTATTGCGTTTATTTAATCTCTAAAAATAATTTGTTATTATATGAAGGCGGAATTATTATATAAAAAAATTATTTCAATATTTCAAGCTGAAAATTATAGTTGTGATGTAAATATTTTGTAATGAGATAAAACGAAATTGAAAAAAAACGGCAAATACGTTTCAGACGTGTATAAACTTGGATTCCGTAGCTGCCAGTTTCTAGACATTTTTGAGACAAGTTAATTAATAGCACTGTCTGTCATTCTAATCAATTGAGGCGAGTGATCAGACGGATTTAGAATAACACTGTTTAAGGGAATATAATACGGAAACATAAATCGTGAAAGATCACAGTGTGGTCCGAATTAATAAAATTTATCGGAGAGTAAAAAAAACATTTTAAGTATGTGTCAGATTCTATAAACCGTAAGCGTATCAGAAATTTCGACTAATGTATACAAGTGTAATTAACTTTTTTTAGGGTTAACCAAATGGCAGAAATTAAATCTTTGTTATTTTGTCACGTCCGTCTTTCAGCCCATATGTCAACAGCATCATAGCTTTTTTAGTTTATGGTCTATTGTGAAGAGATTTAGTTGATTTACGTAAACATATTTGCAGAAACCAAAAAAAAAACATTTTTAATTTTTTTTTGAAGTTGTTCCCCATATTTCGAATTTGGTGACAATTTTTTTCTCACTGAGCCCATTAAGTGGATAAAATGTTACTAAACATTTTTGAAAAACGAGCGAAAAAATCGAATCTTTTCTTCACTATATCTACAGGATCTTGTAGTCTCTACTGCCCCTAATCTAACTTTTAACCACTTATGCCAAAAAATGGAAAAATGAGTATAAATTAATTTAGTATGAAATATATACTACCAAGATATTTACCTCAGACCTTTTAAAGACATACTAGGCAACATAATTTATACATTTAGTACAAAATTATTATATTCGTAACAATTTTGATTACGTTAAATATTTAATTTTGTTAAATTTAGCTAACCGTGTACAGCACCACGTAGTGTGAGTTTTACTCTTACTTAACAAATTTATTTATGAATCTATCTCAAATGTATTCGCTGTAAATAAAGTAAATAAAATATTGTACTAAAAATCAATCGATAAATGTTATATTAGCCCCATAAACTAAAGCTATTTAGTTTATGGGGCTAATATAACATTCAATTAACTACCTACCTATGCTAATTTAAAAAAGCCTATGCTAATTTATTACCGATACTAGACGAGATAAAGTTAATAAATAAAATGTCCAGAAAATTTATGGTAATTTACGACACGACGGTGACCATCCAGGACGCACCGGCCGCTGGACAAACGACGTCAGCAGTAAAACCATCGCCGCGTAATAAAATAAAAGTAAGCGGGTAACGAGGCGCGGCGAGCAAACATGGAGTCGCTAACAATGTAGCTCGTAAATGCTGGCGGCTCATGTTGGGATAGCAGATAATAAAAGGCAGAGAAAGCGCCTCAGAATCTGCCTAATAAATTGGTTTTATTTTGTTTGGCTTTTTAGGGATAGAAATATTCTAGCCAGCTTTGATTGCCTAATTAATATATAATCATATATTTGATTATTTGTTTGAATATAAATATTGGTTTCAGAAATAACTAGACTAAAAGTAATGGCATCTTTAAGTTACGATATTAATAGTGTTTTGACGTATAGGGAGAATCTTAAAATCTAGTTATTACTAGATCTAAACACTGCTGACGACTTAATAAGTCGCACCGATTCGTGATTAAATGATTTAAAAAAAATTAAGTCACATTTGATATTTATTGATACCCGAAGTTGTCACCTTGAGTCTCGGTGACAGAATACGTTTTTACAAATGATTTTAGCTTACAGGTAAAACTGGCTTTCTTGTATTCTAAATTTATATTGGTTACAATTTTGCTATATGGATCGTAGTGAGGTGGTCATCTGGCTAACATGTGAAGCATGTTTTGCTAAAGGATACTCTTAATTGCTTAATTGCGCCTAATAAACAGGCACAGACCCTTTTGTCGGTTTGCCTCCTTTTATTCACAATTATGTCTGAACGTTGTATTTGTGAAACCTATATTTTAGTGACAATTATACTTTTAAGGATTTAACCATTTGTTTGGGAATTGCAATCTATAAAAATTCTGTCTTGAAAATCCAGCAAATTGGGACAAATAGGTGTTATAAATAGTATTCTACTGACGTTTAAACTCTTGGGGAAATACGTGTCTGTGGGGAAGACGTGTAACTAATACAAAACGAATATAACAAATGACACTGCAAATACAAATTGTTTGAATATAATATGAAGTTGAACATTTAGATGGCAATTTATTATACATGTGTGCTAATTTCACAACAAATAGCTTTATGAATTGGTCTGATTTTTTACGAAATGTGTTTAAGCTAGATTTCAATTGTGATTCAAATGCCCACAAAATGCAATACGACATTAATATAATACGACAGTAATTTTGTACTCAACAAGCTTTTAATTGCGACATCTTCATAATTCGAACCATCGATAAAGAACATACTTTGAACCTCTCATCGTCCAGTTTAAAGTGAAACATTCTACTGGTCAGTGAACAATATTCTATAAGTGTTGCGAGTTCATAAATATATTTATGTTATATAACAGTAGACGTTGAAATATAAGATAACGCTAAAAAAATCCTTGATTTATGTGACGTCGTCAACGTCAGCACATAAGATTCGAATGAAGGATGAGCCTCTTTAACAGTTCTTTTAGTCAGCATAAGAAATATTACACTTATATGCAGGGCAGCCTTAGACTATGCTGGGGCCCTTGGGCACACAAGAATTTAGGGCCCTTTTGGAATGTAAAGAAAGCGAACTATACAAATTTTTTTCACTATGATCTGCTTTATTATGGGTATTCAAATATATTATTATAATATAATATGTCATTAATGATATTAGTATGATGCTGTTTTTTTTATTACGATTACGACAATAGTTTCTTTCGAGATTTCTGTTAATCAAAATCTCCTATTAAATCCTCAAACTCAATTTTCTGAAGAATATCACTTTCTATGCTCATAATTGACAAATTACTTAGACGTTCTTGTAACATTGTTGTTCGCAATTCATTCTTTATTCTCTTAAGCTGCGAAAATGAACGCTCCCCACTACAATTGGTAACCATTAGGCAAAGGAATATTCTTGCAGCATTTTCAACATTTGGAAAAGTTTCTTCTAATTTATCAGACTTTATTAAGTTATGTAAGACTCATATGCTTTAATGTCTTCATGATAAAATTCTGCAAATTCGTTGCATTCTTTGGTCAATTCGTCAGATTCGATTGTTGTTAATTGACAAAGAAAATTAAATCGATTATCAATTTCTTGGTATGCTGCCGAACGTTTTTTTAAATGTGTAATTAATGTGTCAATTATGGGAATGAAAGTATCTACACGAAACTTTTCATTGCATCTCAACTGGAGAGTTTCTGATGATCCTTCAAAAAAAGTGAGGCGTGAGCTGCGAATTCTTTTTCTTTCAAATTTATCTTTGTAATCAGCATCTGGATTTTTTTCTTTAGCAGCCGTTTCATACTGATCAAAATTATTGCATGCGTTATTGACATAACTGATCAGAGATTCGTAAAGTTTTGTTACAACGTCCATAGTCATAGTGCTATTCTGTAAACTTTTATTCATAATTCCCAAAATATCATTCCGTATTTCCGTTAGAAGAGCAGTCTCAAATTTTTCCATTTTTTTTGCTAGGCTTTGAGCTTCGTTTCTAAAGTCTCCTGGTTGATTGATGACACTTGCGATGAAGGATAATGCTTCGGAAATATTTAAATAACCATTTTGCAAAGCATTAATAGCATTGGCATGTGCGGAGCATCTGGTTTCCGAAAGAGACTCAGGACTCTATTTAGACTTAAATTCTCTGTCAAAATTTTCCATCGTTTAGTCGAAGCTGAGAATGAATTGTACAATTTTTGTACAAATTGTAAGAATGCTACTGCTTCAGTAATACACTCAACAGCTTTAACACCCACTAAATTTAGCGAATGTGCCGCACATGGAATGTAAATTGCATATTCGCATATTTCTTTTATTCTAGACTGGACACCAGAGTACTTCCCAGAGATATTTGAAGCATTGTCGTAGCTCTGCCTGCGGCAATCTTTTATGGGGATCTCAAGGCTTTCAAAAAAGTTTAAAATGGTATCTGCTATATATTGTGCATTATGTCTATCCATAGGCAAAAATTGCAAAAATCTCTCAATAGACTGTCCGTCTTTTACGTATCTAACGATGAAAGTGAGCTGATCAACATAGGACAGATCCGGCGTAGAATCTACACTAATAGAGTAGTATTTTGCTTATTTAAGTTCTTTGGCAATTGTTTTTAAAACTCGCTGTCCCATTAAATGAATGAATTCATTACAAATATTATCAGATAAATAAGATATACTTCCTTTTCCACGATTTCTGCAGTTTTGTATGTGATCAGCAAGAAAAGGATCAAATTCACTAATCAGTTCTAAGCATCCCAAATAACTCCCATTATTTTGCGATCCCAATGTCTCATTATCACCACGAAAAGCCAAAAATTTCACTACTGCAACAATCCTCCTAAGGACATTTTTCCAATAGCTAATTTCTAAATTATATTGGGACAACAACTCACTATCAATTCATCCAGTAGTTTTCATTCTTGTAATATAATTCATCATAGATTGCCTGTGTTGCACACTGTTCTCATGCTCCGTCAATAAGTTATTTATATGCTTCCAATCCTTATATCCATTTGGAGAACTCAATTTATGTCCAGTACCAATAAAGGTATTAAATAGATGACAGCAATAACAGTACACAGATTTCTTTACTGGGGAATAAAGGAGCCATTTTCTGTCCAAAGACTTCACCATTCGTCAATTTACGGATAAAAATATTTTTTGTCAAGTCTCTAGTTTTTGTTTTACCACGTGAATCTGGAAAACTTGTGGAAGTTTCCGAGAAGTCGCAATGTTTATTTTGGAAAAACTCTGGCCCTTTTCGAATCCAAATATTACGGACTTCTTCCGTTAAAATGTCATCACAGTACTTACCAGGGTCATGAGATACAGATACATTCTCCAACTTTGCAATTATTAACTCACAGTTGCTTGAAGTCGAGGGTTCTGCATTTGATGTGTGTTTGTCACACGTAATAACCTCTTTTTCCTGGTGATATTCAGAGGTATTTTTGTCTTTAGGTGATGATAATGAAGAATTCCCCAACTTATTTGTTTCTTCCACCGTAAAAAACGAAGTAAGCTTAGGAAATTTTTCTGCGATTTCTTTTTGAGCTATAACTTTTTTTCTCTTTTGTGAACCACTTAAATATGTTCTTTTCGACATAATGAAATAATATTTAAACGAACAAATCAAAACTTCTATTAATTTTACCCAAATTATATTAAACGAAATTAAATCACGTTACTTCTGTCCGACTGAAAGTTTATACATCATCCGGGGATTGCCCCAACTATAGACAAAGTCGACATTTATTTATGGCCGCTTGACTTTGGCATCGAAGTGGTTTGCATGGATGATCGCTAGATGGTGTGCTTAGTAAATTAGGTAGGATGCGTTCAGAAATATTATTACATTTTTTAAACTTTCAAATTACCGAATAACTGAATAAAAAATCAAATAACTTGAAAATAGACACACAAATAAATGTCTGGTAAGTTATAATGGTGTTCAAATCACTCAAATTATTCATATAAATGTATTGATTCGAATAAATCTGAAAGTGATCGACGTTCGTGCAACGAGAAAAATGTAATGCGCCCGACCAAAATATTTTGAGATTAAATGTGAAAGAAATTGTCGGTCCTTCGGGGCCCTCTGAGAATGGGGGCCCTGGGCACTGGCCCCGTGTGCCCTTATGGTAAAGACGGTATTGCTTATATGGAGGTTATATGTGAGTTAGCTTTTCAATTATTATTCGAAAACAGGGTACTATCTTCAGAAGTAGCAACTCTTCTGCTGCTTGTAAAAAATATCTAAAAATTATATAAAAAAATACATAAAACGTATAAATCCACATACAGTATCCGACGGTTTCTAGCAGAAGAAATCTAACTGAAGTAAAAAATATAGTTTCTTTAATGGTGAATGATAATATTGCTATTTTTCTTTAACTCAAAGGATCACTGTCATTCGCTTTTTATTATAAAGCAACTAGTAACAAGGTTCAATTAATAGAAGATAAATAACAATATATCGCTCTTCATTTGAATAGACCGTTTTATGAAGGCTTGTAGGAATCGCGGAAGATTCTGTAAGTGCCATCTGGTGATAAATTAATTCACTTTTGGCTACACTGCTGTCATTTTTTCGTGCGAATTCCTCGTAGTGTATGTATTGTAATGAAATATATATATATATATATATATATATATATATATATATATATATATATATATGTGTGTGTGTGTATATATATATATATATATATATATATATATGTATATATAGTGTAGTTGTTTTATAAAGCATTTTAATAATTCATAAAATACAGTATTTAATTTTTCATATGCAAATATATTGGCTAGAATATCTTACGCAAGCGTAAAAATATCGTGAATTTCTCAAAATTAGGTGAGATAGAATCGTGACCACTAATCAACTTTAAGTAACCCTCAGCAATTATATTTTTTTCATTATTTTGACTTTAGTAATTCCGAAGATGGAGGGAGAGAAAGAAGATCTTTAACACTAGAGTGCACGCGCGCACAATTACTCCTCGAGTGCTCGCGTGGGCTACGTGGGTAGCCCACTTTGATTTCAGTTATTTACTATAAAAAGAGGAAAAAATAAAACAAAAACTGAATATTATTAAGAATACACTATATTTTTATTTGTTAAACGTATACAGTTACAAAAATAAACCATACTTTTGTAATTATAAACAAAATATTAATCTTCTAAACAATCAACGTTTTTTGACGGTATGAGATCAAGTCGTAATAATTCTCATTTGGTACTAGCAAAATGAGATCCAATAATGTTTTCTCAGTCAAGTAGAGAAGATATGTTGAAATGCGGTGCATGTATTATTAATTTTTATCAGATACAGGACATACAAGAAATTGATGTTCACCGCATATACGCCTGGTGCATTTACCGAGGTAGTGACGACGAACAAATTTTTTGGCAGGATTATTCATTTGGTATATTACTCACCCATTGATACCAGCCATGTTTATAAAATTATAAAGTAATGTAAGGAGCCATCGACGACTATTACGTGGTACATCATATTGTCGGCACATTTTGTCAAAAATATCTACTCCACATTTTGTTTGATTATAAAATGTGATTATTTTTCTCTCACTTTCTTCCACTTCCGCCAGCCATCTTTGTATTTGCGATTCGTTCTTAGCCATAGTTTTCAAAAATGACACAATATATGTAAATAAATGCACAAAAGTACTCTGCAATCATAAAAAAATACATAATTTATTACATATCGAACGTAAAAAGTACAAAATATATAATAAATACTTACAACTTTGTCAAAATCTGCTATAAAATGTGTATAACAAAAACTTCCGGGAACGCTTGCGCGGGTTACATATATATATATATATATATATATATATATATATATATATATATATATATATATATATATATATCCGTGTGCTGCAGGAACCGACAGGCCATTGACCGGATTGCCACACTTATGAATGAAGATTACAGAAGTGGATAGCACTGAGGTGTATGCAGTTTAAAAATAAAATGCTATAGAAAAGCACTGGATTACATGTGTAGCCCGCGCGTGCACTCTGGTATTAAAATTACCTTGTGTAAAACTCGAAAAAAAGTTTTAGAATCCCTTGTTCTCTCAATACGTGTTTCATCACGTATGGTTAAACAATATGTGAAAATTTATTTTCATTCATTATTTCCATGTAAATATTTTTTAGTCATAGCTGTTTAGATGCATGAGGGCTAAAATATTTTATAACTGAACCAAATTTCCAATTTCTACGTCGAACGAAGACCTGATTAGTCTTATAAGAGTTTAGCTTTTGGACTTTACTCCTTAAGAATTGATTTAGCACCCAGTATGAAGTTTCATGAGGAGTAAAATCAGAAGTTCAGAGCGTCCGAAGCTCAGAGCGTTAAAAAAAAGTGTAAAAGTTAGGTAGCCTTTCCGCGCAACATATCCGCGCATCTTTAGAGTGAGATATCAATATGTTTATTCGGCATTTTATTATGGCGTAATTCCAATGACGGAGTTTGACGTACATAGACTCGTATGAATAGTCTAGATTAACATGACTTTTCGTATTATGTCTCAGACGGTTCAATATACGCGTATTAAACTAGTATTAACTAACCGAGTTTGGAAAATCAAAGATTAGCCGATCGGAGATTTATGTTTTGATTCAATACTTTCGCTTGCGCAGTACGTACGGAGCATCAGTCGTTGACTAATTTCAGGCACATCTAGACATATTGAATTATTTATTGACAGTTGTAAGCACAGATCATATACTAAAGTTGTAAGCGTCATTTCTTTTTGGCTGAAAATATTGCGTTTAACAACAAAGTAGTAAAACTGAATACGAGAAAAAGAAACTACACGGGAAAAGAGAAAAGGCTACTGTTCCAGATATTGGTGCCTTACGAAGATCTAATTGAAAACAAACGAACCGGCGGAGTAAGCGTGAAGATGAAAGAAACGCTTGTGACGCTACTGCCGAGAAATATAAAGCTAATGGTGTTATTAAAGAAAGGGTTAGTACAGTCAAATGTACACGTTTATAATGAAAATAGAATACAGAATTAATTTGTTTACACGAATGTAATTTCTTTTTTCATATTTATTTACAGTGTTACTTATTTTATACATTCCAAAATAATGTACTCAAGGAGTAAACTCCGGTCGTGCATCGGTGCTGACACGCACAATTTTTTTTCCTTTTTAGGTATGGGACCCTAAAATAGATTAAGGTATAATAGATTAAACGTTCAATCTCATCCATTATGATTAGGTACTTCAAAAGGTAAAAACAGAACCCTCATAACGTCACAGGCGTTTTTCTCGAAACCGCTCGGTGAAGAAATTTAGTTCAGCAATAACGCGTATTAATTAACCCGTACATATCTCAATAACTAATACTCAAAAATATTCATACGAAACTTAGGGGGGAAAAAATAAATAATCGACAAAAACATGAAATTTCATAAAAATAATCTTTCAAAGGGACTATAAAAGGCCACAAAAATATTTTTCCGAGTTTCTGGTATTATGTCTTTAAGGATACATTGAAAAATATGCAAAAATATAATTTCTTCCCCTATTTTAGAGACTACTGAATCTAACATTTCAAAAAAATAGTTTTTAAAGGCCTACCTATACAATTGTAGGCAATATTTATGTTGTGGAAAATTTGTGTCTATAAATAGTTTAATAGAAATACGATGTACCCTTAAATGCTTATAAAAATCTAGATGAGTATGGGACCCTGGGAGTGCCAATTCTATTCGTGCTTGATAAGTTGTTTATATTCAATAGAATATTTATCTTAATAAAGACAACTAGTAGCCGATTAAATACGGCTATGGAATCAACAATTTTATTTTGTATGGAAATAAACATATGTTACAATAAAATATTGAATTTACATTTTTGCATAATTCAGTTAAGACGATTACATTTATAATTTATAATAAATAAAGAATTCTATGTTATCATCGAGAACACCGTATTTATTGCAGATTAGCGGCAAGAGTATGTCGAACGCGCTAGCGATAGGGTTCCGCGACAATCTTATAATAATTAACACCAGAACCACTGAAAGCCCGTTTTAACACATTATTTTACATTGTCATTAATAATATAAAACCTATTTTGTCCCGTATGGGATAAGTAAATTGTTCACTGGAATATGTATCAACGAACCGAATCTATCGAACTTAATTATTATTTATAAAGTTATCGATTTACTTATTGAAACTTAAACTAGATGTAAACCTGCTATAATAGATCATAAGAATTACTTCACGTTAACAACATTTTCACCTGTCTATGAGAAAAATTTCAAATATTTTTCCAAAAGTGTATGTACTACGATATCCATTATAATTTTCATTGAAAAACTTACTAAAAGCTATGTTTCTATATTAAACATTTTACAATGCTACTTAAAAGTTGAGGGAAAGTGTGCTTTGTTTACAAATTTGGGCATTAATATATTGAGATTATCATTAAAATGACTTACTTCCAAGGGGTAGGTATTTCAGCAGAACTGCTCAACAACCCTCACTCTATGTGGTAGGTAAAAGTTGTTTGCCTTCATTTTCATTGTATGGGATGGGGGCGGGGCATATTATTCTAATTTATCTCATTTTTGGGTTATCTTGAGGTAGAATATTGAGTTAGAGTAATTAAGCTGTGGTATACAGGCGGCAGACGGACAGATATGACGAAACTATAAGGTTTTCTTGCTTCGCTGCAGAACCTTAAAATGAATCTCATTTCTTAAACATATACAAAAACGAGAAGTGTGAATCCATTACTTTTGTCCATCGAAGGTTGCCGATGTTATTAGGTGTTTCTTTCTTAAAAATTGGAGTCATAAGATTTTTAGATGCTCACAACCAAACATTTTATATTGAGTGAAAAATACTCTCACGAAGGAGTCCGCAAATAAAAAGTGTGCCTTGATCTAAACGCTACCTACCCCGAAGCATGTTCCAGAAACATTATCCCCACATTCAATTAAAATGCATATCCTGATGAACCTGTTTCACTAAGGCTACTTGCGGCGTGCATAAAATAACCAATAAACAAACCGACTATAGTGACCAATATATACCTAATATAGGAAACAAAAATCTTAAAGCTACAATATTAATAAAAATAATTTAATTATTACACAGAGTTCCAACAAAAGATTTAATTTATATCTTAAAATAATAAAAAACCTGTTAAGTACGAGTAGACCTCACGCTACGAGGGTTCCGTACACAATTCAATGCAAATATATTGTTCAGTACCTACGTGTTTCACAGGTATATAAATGTCGTCAATTTCTCAAAAACTATGGTATTTAGAGTCCTCTCTAGAGTTTTTCGATAATATTTAGGTAATTTTCTAGTAACGTTGTTTTTTTTATCATTTTCATTTTGGAAGTTTCGGAAATGGTACCCTATTTCAAAAGTACATTTTCAGTAATATTTATAGAAATATCTCAATGAAATTCTATAAAATTACTTTTGGACTCTCTTTCATATGACAAGAAAACGGAAATAAACTCACTAGTAGTCCACTCTCCTCACATTTTGTTCATTATTGTATTTTTCTATTCTAAAATAATTTAAAAAATTAAAATGGTCCAATATTACAGTAGAAAAGTTTGTAAAAATAAGCTTACTGTATTTACTTACTTACTGTACTTACTGTATTCATTTGCATAAGCCCAATGAATTTGGATACAGAATTGTGCAAACTGATTCCGACTAACTTAATGTTAAATAATTCGTCGTATAAATTTATTTATTTATTATTTTGTTACGAAAAATAAAATATTTTTCATTTAAACAAATTTTGACTATAATTTTTTAAATTTCCTAAAACCTTCCTATGAAATAAAATCTACATTTTATTTAAGTAAAACTATAATAACACAAGAAGATTAAAACTGGCTTTTAAAACAGAGATTCTAATTTATCCATTACCACTGTAAATAATCCACAATTAAATGAAACTACGTGATGTAGTATTATTTCTACTTCCTTTAAGTTCTTTACCACTTAGAGAAAGTAGAAATAACATTACATCACGTAGTTTCACTTAATTGTGAATAATGAATTTCTATAAAATGAACGCCAAATATATTCAATACTGTAAATAATTTCATACTGCATAAAGTATCCAGCTGTCCAGCGACCGTTGAAACAAATCTAACTTTATCGTTGCAAGTCATCGAGTACAAAGTCGTTGTGTCCCGCAATTACTACCACATCAAAAAATGTACGCAAAGCTTCACTGCCACACCTAATATACTGCATCTCGCTCGCACTGAGGGTAGCCACGCTCCAAATGAAATAGAAAAAGCGATAACACAAACGCAGACTTTCTCTTTCTGACGCACGTCGAACTCTTCGTAAAGCATCCCCTGGTTTATGTTAGCCTAGTAGCTCCGATGTGAAAATGTCCCGTGATCACTCACCCTATCCAATCCATGGTTTTTCCTTTCCCGGCCATTTCCCATCCAGGCTTTTTATTTGCTCGACGTAAGCGTTAAGACGAAAAAAAATTGATTTTATCATCTAAGTGTCTAAATAATATTAGGGGTACTTAAGGAATTCAATATTTGGTTAAAAGTTTATTATTTCACAGTGAAAATTTCCTTTTATAATTTCAATAAATATGTATATGACGCATTAAGATTACAATGCATAATAATAAATGTTAATATATTTATATATTCCTATATTTAATTATTTCTAAGGAAATATAAAATTAAACGTCCGTCTTTCATCGAAACAAAATTGTACATTTCTTTAGCTTCTTTCACTCATGCGTAAGTCTTAAAAATCTCCTTATTAATCTGAATCTGACTGAACCGAATCTCATTAATTGACATGCCAAACTAAACTAGCCTTTAAATAAGGAATACTCGTATCAAAAAAGTTTCACTTCCTTAAACATTATTTTTAGCGAGGAAGACGCTTACTGAGCTACAATAATAATATAATTAGTTACTGAATTTCACATTAAATTGAAGTAAATAAAATGTCATTAAAATTTAAAACATTTTATTAAAAATAAGTAGTAGGTATACAGTGTGTTTTCTCACAGGATCAGTACAAGGAAATCCGAAACTATACTAGGTACAGGGAAACTGTCTCAGGTATCATTAGTTTTTTTTTACCAAAACAATTTTTACATAGTAAGTTTGTTGGTCAAGCGTGAGTTTTCCGTAGAAAGTAACCATTTTTTTATGTGAGTCGACTCAGTTTTATAATAGTGACATCGCATTATATGGTAGGTAGAAACTTGACAGAATTTGGTCAAATTTGGGGAAAACTTTTTCATAGAATACCGGTTAATTTCAGTATTGTAATGTAAATTTAGTCGAGGTACATAACATGTCAATATTGGTATTGTGTAGAGGGTTAGTTTTTTATTTGAATTTTACGTTTAATTTCAAGTATAAAGTATCTCGAACAATACGGCGATAACCGTACATTACGAATGTTGTTGACCTCTTGTGTTTAGATTTAAACCAACGTCAAATCCAGCAAATAAATCTTTCATCCATAATGAAATTTTGTAATACGCGAGTCGTTTCTTTACAAATTATAACCAACGACAATATGCTGAAAACGGCAGGATTTTCCAAATCCTAAAATCTATCGTTATATACATACGTGCAGCCAAGTATTATTGAACAAAATACACCCAAAAGCAATCGGACAGTAGTGCACTTTATACGTACATTCTTACACGCGCGCTTTAATCCCATGCTCAAAACTGCAAGTAGGAGTGCAGGCAGGCGCGCACGCAGGAATATATAACCGAATTGAACCGAAAAATATACACAACTCGAAGCGTGTACACGGAAACGTAATTAGTTTAGATCGCGCGCAGATAGTACCGCGTAAAGAGCTTTTGTCACTTCTACGTGTGCGGTTCGGGGAATTGTATAATTTTAAAAGTTTTTGTACTCGTTAATATAATAACTTGGCGGCGAAAAAGATTATAAGCGTGCGCAGATACGTTACAAATTATTATGACGCGACGCGACTGCGCGAGAAGGAAGCAAGGCTATCCACTGCACATTTCTCACTCATTCCTACCTGCGGGTCGCACATCTTTATATGTACACAGCTGCTTGTACGGCTGAGAGTATGACCTAGTTTCGCGAACGCAGGAAATAAAGAGTGCTATTCTGTTAAAATTTTACAAGCTTTTGAAAATATACGAAGAATATGCAAACACTTACATACATACATATTACATACGTACATAGAAATAGGTAAATTGATTCTACATTATCGTTGTTATTTTGATGTAAGCACCCTCCTAATTTTTATGGATCCTCTACTGGATGCTAATGCAACATTTTCATCTTTATGATGAAAGTAAAAAAGTGAATGTCTTTTAATTATATCAATTTTCTAAAAATACGTTAAGTTTTAAATATAATTATTTAAGGCAGGAAATTGTTGCATCCTTAAAACCTAATTAATCCGAATTAATAGATAAAAGGCTGAGTGATAATGACTTAGCTTTAATATATATTGCCATACTGAGGCCATCTGTCGGTTAATTTATATAAGTATTGACGACTTGGATTAAAACAACAAAGGGAAAGTACGGTACGCTTTAACGGTGCGCGGTCCGCGTAAACCAGGTCCAATGATTGTGTTTTGTTCAATTTAATCGTACGCAAACCGACGGTTTGCATAGACGTGGAGTTCTTGAAATAAAAATTGCCAATATTTTCAGTCAAATCGATCCAAAAATGCCTTCTAGTGTTTTTACCGCATGCATTAACCATTCATAAAACAAAAACAAGACACATTGAGTTACTTTTTATGCCCAATTACATAAAAATGTTACAAGTTTAAAAAAAAAAAAATTCTTTTATTACCGTCCTGTTTGAATGACAGCAGCATGCGCAAGCGCCGCACCGTGAGAAGCTACGGTACTAGCAGTGCATTCTGTGCAAATTGTCAGTTGCAGTAATAACTTGATTCACTCGCGCTACAGTCACAATGCATCGCTTTGTCTCCTTCGGTTAATTTTACATGTAGGCAATTTATGATTGCACCTGTAAGAGTTGTATGCGTGTAAGTTGTACCTATGCCCGTAAGTAAGGTGTACTGTATCTTTCCATTTTTGTTTTAACCTAAGATTGACTAGAATATTTTCAACGACTAAACATCTTTCTTTCATGATAAAAATATTATAGTTTTGTATGTAAACAACTTAAATTACCATGATAATTAGTGACTTTTTTTTTAAATATCATACAGAAATAAAATATGAATAATCAATAAACAGAAATATTTCAATTATCCGAAAATAATAAAAGCATTAGTTATTAATATTCATTAATAAACTCTACAATACGTCTGTAAAAAAGCGACAGTTGTTAATTCTTTTATTAGTAGTTGCAGATTTTCCGTAATTTTTTAATAATAAGATTATTTATGTACCGCAAATATTTCAAAAATAATTACAAATCAAGGAAAAAATTCCATGTGTATAATTTTTTTACCAAATACGTTAAAGTTTCGCATATTTAATTACCAGTGAATTAAAAGGGTTACTAAAACTATATAGATTACAAGGGAGTCATAAGCGAATATAAGGAACTCAATTGGTTAAACGCGCAATAGAGTGCGTAGGTACATTTGTAAAACATAATATGTCATCAAAAAGTGTTCACAAAATAATATTGAATACACATTATTACAAATAAATATTCACTTTATATCCTTTGCTTTTCCAATCTGTAATAATTATTAAAATAAAAAAAACTTTTTACTTTCAAATTTCTTCCGAAGCCCACTATTCACAACGGCATACGAGTTAACGCATTTGCGCCCTTAAACGTTACATGTCGTTATACCTTTTACATTTTATGAGGTCCTGGTAGCGTGTGACGTCATTTCTACGTTCATCTGTACTGTAGAGACGCACGTACACATACAGCATGTTTATTGAGAAATGTAAACGTTGGATAACACTTTCAGGTTGGAATTGGCTATTTTTTTTTATTTCATGTAGTGATAACAGATAATATTAAAAAACACACGAGTATCTATACATCCTTGCCATTTATCTTATAATACAATTATATGTAAAATCTGCATCAACTAATAAAATTATAAGACAACTTATAAGGAAGGTGATGATTATTTGTGTTACTAAAATAAATGTTGTATTAGTGGCGTGCCGATTATCAGCATTTGAAATAATCAGTATTTGTTTGCTAATACTCGCTTTGTTGTTTATACATTATTTCGTGTATGAACATTTCATTCAAAGTTTTCACATCACAATCTTATTTAAGAGTACATTTATTAAAATAAAGCTGCAAATTCCATATCTGTATCTGAGGAAATATCTTTTGGATAATGTCTTCTGATACATCACAATGACAATTTATACATATAAATACGATAATTAGAAATAAATGCTTTTTATTAGCGACGAATAAACTGATTATTAAAATTTACAACAGCAATAATATAATATTCAAATATTATAATAATAAAATAAATCAGTGCAGCGGGAATATTTCTAAAACTTTCATTGCACTGATTTATGTTTTACATGAGAATTACAACAAAACTATTCTCATGCACAGAACTATGGCTTGCGTCAAAAAACTAATTACCAATTACGATAATTATGACATGTTTCGTTTTAATAATCGATTTTGTTAACTTTTGTTAAGAATTCCTAACGAACAATATGTCAAGGTCTATAAGTCGGTAACGCTCAGCTTACATGACTGTTTTTTAGTTCATGTTACACATACATTTTGTAGAAAGTGACGAGGGGCCAGTGATTCTTTAAATATTCTCCCCACATAAATGAACTTGATATAATCTAAGACTAGAAATCGATGATTGTTAGAGTTACAACGAATATCCAGCAATTATTCGGTATTCGTCCTATTCGACCAGGTTTTTATTATTCGACGGAATAGCTACAAATTATTAAAAAATTGGGTTGTTTGATTTTAAATTAAATTCTTAGTTTTCAATACATTTTTCTAATCATTTGTAAATTGATGGTTAATAATTTCGTATTAGATCTTAATATATATGTCATCTGTTATTATATTATATATATCTGTTATTCAATTCTAAACATTTATTTAAATATGACAACCAAAGTATGGAAACAGCACGTTGTAATGCTGAAATATTTTTTCGGCATTACTTCGAAGAAGATTAATTTCTTTTCTTCTTGCCAGATGCTATTACAAAAAACACGTTTCCAGGTTCGGAAAAATTATTCGGGTAAATATTTTGCTACAATATTTGTCAGTTATATTAAAAACTCTATCTATTCACTGCCAACCAAGCAAGTAGATTTTAACTTTTTTTTTATATTGTTATTTGTGTGTGAACTAAGTATCCAGTTCGGTTGCAATGGCGCCCTTCACACTTGATCTGCTTTTGTAATCGTAAGCATTCACGTCAGTAATTCTTTACAGCGATGCCAGAAACGTATACAAGTTTCTTGAGCTCATCAGTCATCATTAATTTGATATAAACAGGGGACGAGCCTGTACTTTCGTAATTGCTCATTTTATAGCGCGAT
Organism: Druceiella hillmani; assembly: GCA_039881145.1. Taxonomy (NCBI): domain Eukaryota; kingdom Metazoa; phylum Arthropoda; class Insecta; order Lepidoptera; family Hepialidae; genus Druceiella; species Druceiella hillmani. Next base: position 5,246,949 of record JAYKKI010000070.1, read on the forward strand.
AAGGCCTTTGACTAAAATTTACTGAGAGGAATTTTTCACTTTACAAAAACTGTTTACAGCTCTTACTCTTTTCCATAGACTTAAATTAGAAATAAGTGCCGCTATATTATGGCAACATGTGGCATTTATACATTCATATATGTGCCAATTCGGCTATTCTACACGGACTCTCGGCGAATTTTCGGTTCAGAGCCGAGTATACTATTCGTTACAACTCTGACTATTATTAGAAATTTGAAAATAGGCGTAAAAACTTTTTATACTGTCCTTAAAACAATGATTTTGTTTCTATAAAATCAAATGGATTGGGATTTCAAATGGGATAAATTTGGATAATTAATTAGCGAACAAAGAGAGTATATTTGAAACAATTGCCTCAACACTACGCGTGTTAGGTGTAAAAAGGTTTCAATTTTTACATATCGTTATTTTGAAGGAAACAAATGAATAAATCCGATAATCGCACAATAAAACAGGAAAATTTTATTGGCAGGAAATATCACGTCATTCCATTCTCAGCCCTTCTTCCACTCTCTTTACGTTTTCACTGCTTCTCTCCTACTGGTAAGCTTTACCTCTAGGTAGTGTAATTTCATCGATTAAAAGATGATGAGATCGTAATAAAATAAAAATGAGTTAGATTTACTTTATTAGTGGTCTAAAATATGTTTCACTTTTTGTTGAGGTCTTATTTCCAAAAATACGAACTTACATTACCGTGAAAAAAGTTTCACGTCAAAAATCCATAAACACGTATTATGCACGAAAATACCATATATTCTTTGTCTTTACTACAAAACTAGTTTTCATTGAAATAATTACAGAGCAAACTCTGCTTTGAAATTTATTACAAAATTTTACTTTAAAACCAGGTTTTCCTTAATGGACATAAGACAATGTAAGAAAGAATGAAATTATCAATAACGATGATAAAGAAAACATGAAATGTAGTAGCGTTTTTTTATAAAGTTTAATTACATATTGAGCCAAGCACTACTTGTAATTAACAAAAAATAATCAAACAAATTGATAGCTTGGTTATTACACCGGATAACTCTAAATTTCATTACATGTTTAGACTCTCATTGACATCATTATAACCTCACCTTTAACGTCTCGCTCAGCAATGACAATGTAGAAACTCACCTATTTCATTGAGAAGCATGGTCTGTTTCACAATATTAATAACAACGCACTTGCATTTAGCAGTCGATACAAGTCCCAACGCCACCCTTGACGTAAGAGTGAAAGTGACAGAACTCTCGTGTCTTCACCCTCACGTTACGGGACATCAATATCTGTTACTCGCCGCTGTATCCCTGGTATTCGAGACCATGATAAATCTGGACTCGACACGAATGAGGGTCGCCACGAACCTAAAAATAGCAATTAAAAGAGACATTTCTGACTAAATTGACAGCCTACTTTTTGAAATGTAATTTATTGCATATTCCCTTCTATTGTTCGGTGTTGCCAAATTTCAAAAAAATATTATTTAAGTATATCTTTTTGTGACCTAATTATATTTTAAATATCAGTTACTTCATGAGCAACGGCACTTGTAGAATATGTTTATTATATGTGCCTATAAAATCTTTGTAGTGTCAATAGTTACATTGATAACGATGCTAAAACATTATGAGAGATTTCACATAAGTAATTTTCTATTAAAAAAAAATTATTAACGTACATAAATATACTGATTTATAAAACTAGTCTAAACTTTTTATGACATACATCTAAAAAAATTACTATACTATGTGGACTTCAATTATCGTATTCCATATTTATCCATCTTTTTAACTTCGCCATTACCAACTTATTGAGTTAATACCTAGTTATTAACCAAAAATAACAGATATTCTCGAACTCTACTCTTTAGTTTATACATTGGGAATATTCTTAAACTAAATACGATTTTAATTAAAAAAAAATAATAAAGTAATTACATATTAAAAAATAATTATCATTCAGCGTTGTAATTCAGTTCACAAATCACGTCCAATGTGATCGACTATCAAATATTTTATCGTTATAGAAGATGGCGGTAAAGTAAAATAGAAACAGGACGTAAGCGCGGGTAACAGGATGGCGTACCCTTCGTGGCTACTTTTCAACATGCTCCTTGTCGCTTCTGTTATACTGTTACAAAAAGGGGGCATCCCATTGTTCTTACGCACACGCGTTGCGTTACGCAATGTCACGGACGCGCCCTCGCGTATCGGGATCCAACTTACACACGTGGCCAGTCATCGTGTCTGTGGACTTTTATTGTATTGACGTACCTTGTTCATGACTGTGTAAGCGTACACCGTTTGTAGTATGTATGTTTGTTTATGTATGGCTTGTATAGCTACGCTTTAATGGAACCTGATTGGTTTGATTTGAAAAAAATTCTATTGGATAACTACAAAATGTAATGCATTAGACGAATGCTATTTTTGTACTTAAAGTTTACCATAACACGAAACAAATTAGTCTTATAAAAGGATTATTAAATTTTAAGCTTTCCTGTGCGATTTTGCAAAATACTGATGTGTTCCAATATTTTATTTTTATTCAATAAGAAAATGAAATCCAAAAATCTAATAGCTTGAAGAACAAGAAAACTTTTTTTTAAAAGAAGTATATAAACGTGCTTAAATATACCTTCTGATGTGTAAAAGAAAATATTTCAATGTTTCTGTTAATATATTATATACTTCAATTATAATATATTTATTTGTAATCGACGCGTACAAATTAATGAATAATGAACTGATTGTAATGGAGCTTATCACATGTACGATGTAATGTTATACACATTCGCTTCACGCACACTCCTTCAGTAACAATACTCTCGTGAAGATCCTTACTCTCTTGTACACCACACACAACACAAATTCCTTATTATCGCGGCAAGTCCTTTCAACTATATTTCATCATTCTTATGAAGTCCTGGTAGTTCGCAGGATATTTCATCCCTATGGGATCGTCCTGTGTGTCCCTCGGCCCGCACAAAAGGGATACGCAAGAATGCCAAGAATTTATCGGCTCGTTTCGTATCGGATTGTCTTTGTAGAGTCGCTCGGGACTTTGTAGGGAAGGCTGGGTATTGGTTAGACTCAGTCAAAAGTTAAAGGATTTCATTTGAGTTATATTAGCAAATACAAATCTGACTGGTTTCAATTTGTGTGTTTAACATAAAAATTTATTTATTGTCTAGATTTTTATTTCTTTGTTGTAACTAAATGTAAAATTAGAATAAATTATAATGAAATAAAAAAAAACAGTAAGCCGTCACGGGACGCCTGGCAGATGTGAAACATCGTGTTCGTACAAGTAATAGGCGCGACAAGATTATTATTACAGCATAATGAAAAATAAAGTATTACGAATTTCTTACAGAAAATGGTGACTTTATTTAATAAACATTTATTTACAATTAATACAAAAATAATAAAGCACCGGTTATGTGTACCGTAGTAAACAACAGCGTCGAACTGAGTGAGGAGGGGGTCGCGTAGTCGATTGCGCATGGCGACACGTCGCCATACCGTACACTCTACTACATATAGACTATATATATACCTTAGTATAGCGTGGTGACCCGTCGCCACGGCAAGCGTCGCCACGCCAACGATCCGGTTTACACCTGCGCCTATAGATGTTTCACATCAAAAACTTATTGAAAAGTCATAGAACTAATTAGATCATTATGAAGTTTAAAAATAACATTTACTAACTTTATTAATTACCCCATAATGCTTCGGCAATATTCATAATATAGATTGCTATTTCAAAAAGAAATAGCTCTTCATTCTGGTTTTATTCGCCTTTGAGATCGTGGCTGATCTGCAACCGATTGTATAAAAAATAATTAGTTTTAATTTTAAAATAAATCGTTATTCCTTTTGTTTTATTTTATAAAAATAGACTAGCCTTTTTTATACCATTAATTTCTATGTTATTGACTATTTTTAATAATAATATGATCCACGATTTCGTTCACACAAAAATATTTATGACAGATATTAATGATTTATGACAGAGTTTGAATAAGAATTCCTTAGGCGATATTTTGAAATGATTGGTGTAATAAAAATACAAAGCTTATAAGATATAACAATATCGAAAATGCTCAGTACGTGCAGGTATCCGCCAACGATACCTGCACTTACTGAGCATTTTCGATATTGTTGTGTGGCTCACGTGTGGCCTCATCTAGATGCCCGTTCGGGTAGACGTAGCTCGCTAGGTGTACCGATGTGGACTAAAAATGAAATGTATTGACTAAAATACTTCTGGTTATTCAGACTACCTTAATTAGATTAATTTAATGGTAGCGAAATTAAAACCACATAAATTAAAATCACATAACACACACGATATCCAAATTTAATACATCGAATTACTAAATAATTGTCAGCTAATACCGTTACATTTTGCGATATATGATGGGATTTAAGATTTTTTGATATGTATTTTTTCTTTCATTAACGTAGTCCTGCGCTCTATTGTTATTAACAAAAACATAATATTTCCGCGATATCATGCTCTGTGCATTGCTCCGTACTTCATTACAATGAGCATTTCTGCTCTTGTTTACTTTCAGAAATATTTTCATTTCTCTTAAACTAGTAATCCAAATTAAGAAGTGCAAAGTCAATGTTTATCTATCATAAACATTTAAAATTGTTACGAAATTAATAAATTGATCTAAACTTTGCCACTTTTATCCCACCCACTCTTTAACTTAAAGCAGTTACAATGTTGTAATACAACGAAACCTAGGCCGTGGTAAAGAACTTAAGAAAGTAGATATAATACTACATCACGTAGTTTCATTTAATTGTGAATAATGCATTTCTACAAAATTAACGCCAAATATATTCAAAATGTTAAAACAGTTACAGAAACTTTTCTCCGACTGCATTGAGATTATTATCCATATCTCCATAATTACACGCCATACGTACATACTATTTAGTATATGATAATTTGGAAAATATGTATTATTATAATGCGATAATTTTATTTCAATAGAATTCGTAGTTTTTTTTGTGTAAATGCCTTAAATAAATAAACTTTCTCTTTATTATATCAGTAAGATAAAGGGAGATACTGATTTTGATTCTTAAAGGATAATAATAACCTCCTTAGCCCGAAATAGGTGAACCGATGAAAATTATGTTTTATCGTTTAATGTACATTTTTTACATTTTTTCAATTTCCTTCCATTTTTTATTTTTTAGAATTAATGTGCAACTTAGGACAAGAAATTCAAACCGTCTTTTTCTATCCTTTATGTGCAAAACCATTACGGTATACTTCGCCTTTTATTGATTTGCATGCGTTCTAAGGGCGTAATGCTTCTCATACATTACTTTTGCCACCCCAATGCCATACATACAATCTTTGATCTGTTACCAACCTTAATTTGGGTGGTATGACTATCACGACACGTTATTTTAAACACACTAGTGCCACATAGTACTCGACCCGTTACAATTTTGACTTGGTTTATGCAACGTTCACGTTATATAATTTTTGGGTCACTCTAGGGCCAAATAATTCTCGGCAAGTTACCAACCTTGACTTGGATGTCATACGATAAATAGGGCTCGTCCAAACCAAATTACCGCCCAAACTCAGCAAATCCTTCCAATTCCTTCATCAGATCGGTCGAGGTGCTATTCTCATCAAATCAAATCAAACGAACCCAACAACAACGAACTCGACGTATCTACTATAAGCCGTTGACGATTTCCACTATACACCTTTGCAATGCCATCATCAGATCAGCTCGATGATGCTTTAATTTTGCATTGTTGTTTAAATAAACTATTCTCGTTCAAACATTTGTAAAATTTGAAGTCAGTTGAACAATGAGAATTGGGTAACAATTGATCGAAAAATTTTATTGTTAGTTACAGGAGTGAAATTTAATAAAATCGTTTAAAAATAGTCAAGTGTGAGTAATATATACGACACACGCTGAAAATTGCGTTCAATATGATTGTAACGTTATTGATCCCAATTATAACTGAAAAATATAAATTATTTATTATTATTCCAGAAAGAGTAAGACGCATTAGTCTCGCTCTTTGCTCTAATTTTCCTATAATAGTTACTAGATCTTCTATTTGAACAGGATTTTCAAAATTTTCCCATAAAAAACTTTGGAAATAGGAGAGCCTAGTATTTTACATTATTTTGCCAATATCTCCAAACGATGCAGTGCAAAATAAAATCGATTTTGAAATGTACAAAAAAGTCCTTCCAAAGATGTGGTGGAAAAAATATATTTATCACATTTTGCATAAAAATAGTTTGTAATTTTAACTGAGCTAGGTGCGCGTAAATTGAATTAAAATTACAAATATACATATGGAGAAGGCTCACCTTAAGTGCTAATTTTGTAGCTAACGTTTAACGGCGCTGTCGTATGTTGGGTTGATCACAGTCTTTGACGGTGCGCCGCACCGCAAAGTTAGTTCAGCCCTGCTCGGCGGCTTCTGTTGGCTGTAAGAGATTGCTCTCATATCCATAATTTTATACATTATAATTAGTAAATAAATAAATACTAAACAGTATATTGTCTCGTATGGAAATTGAAATAAAGTGAACGTCAGCGTCTAAAACGGGTGAACTTTGAAACATAAGTTTGATGTCCATTTCTAAATTTTTATCGAAAACATCTAATGGCTCGTTTAGATGGGAGTTAAAATGTTCTGAAGGCACATCGTGTCTTGCCAATTTCGTGTCTTGTCGCCTCTTTCCGGCTTAATTCGGCCCGCTTCCCGTCTTATCTTCTATTCGGCCAGCTTCGCTTCTTGTCGGCTTTTTTCGATTTTTTCACTTCTTTGCCTGTGCGTTAGTGTGTTAACATTGTCGTTTATTTACCAACACTTACAACTTTATTCGTTTATATCGGTGTATTGCATTAAACTGTCATAAAATGTTTAAAGCGTTTATCAGTTTAAAATTTGAGTTACAGTGAAAGTAAAAGTGAAAAAAAAATTTATATGTTTCATATCTGGCAGGAATTCCACGATGGTTCGACTTTTTATTTATATATAAATTTTGAGTATCCACTTAACATAGTTCAGCTAGGATAAGAATATATCGACACACCTAATAAATAAACATTTTAATTCATTTTTGCGATTTTACAAAAGAGCCTGACAAAGTTTCAAAACGTCTTACAAAAGCACTGAATTCTCATATTTCTATAATATTAAATATTATGATTTTATTAAAAAGCGCTTACAGATTAGAAAGTCTCGCAGGGAAGAAATGTATAATTAAAATTTAATTTTGGGTCAAAACTATAAAAAGGTGATTGCTAAGTTCTTGGTAGTTCTTAATCAATATAGCTATCTAGAGCAGCATTAATTCAGGAATTAATTATATTTATAGAGATATTATTAAGTATTTTTAGGTACCATTTTTACCGCTCCCAAGAGATAAACATCAAGTTAAGGGTCCATGGTAATCTTTTATATTAAAACACGTTTTAATACGATCTCTTGAGCAAATACAAAAAGTTTATATAGAAATATTTTTCAGTATTTCTATGTACCATTTGTGACATTGCAAACATTTTTCAATATTTCTATATACCATATGTGTCATTGTCCGGGGTAACAGTTTATATTGCTTACTGTACAAATGGTAGAGTTTTTACTACTTTGCATAGAAATGTGAAGTACTTTGTATTTATAAAACTATGTAATATATAATTTTGAAAAGTCCATTAAAATTTGGTCCATGGTTTTTATGTGATGAGCATACAAATAAACAGACAGACAGACAAAAATTTAAAAGTAATCGATTTCTACTCTATAGTATATTTAGACTCCCCCGATTTCACTTTTTTGAGGATATCGTTAATACACAGACTTTTACCTTTAATATCTAATCACCTGAGTTATTTTAATAAAAATAGCTGTAAATGGCTACTTATTATAATGACTGTTTCACGGATGAATGAAATCTGTGTCATTATTTTGCATTAGAGCTACAAAAATATAGCGTGATCACGAAATAAATAAATATTTCATTAAGATAAGTCGATATACCTAATATAAATAGAACCATGCTTAAGGATTTTTAATGTAGGTATTGAGAAATTTATAAAAAACATATTTATAGAATACCGTGATCACGAAATAATTATTATAGATAATTCGATGTATGTACTAGGTTCATCTCCATGACATAGTGTACACATATAAGAAATTTCACGAAAATTAGTAAATATTCAAGACGTGAAAATAATATTAAGATACACAAACACCCATTTCAAAACAATTATGCAATATAACAATTATGAAACTATCTTTAAAAATGATAAACATTTTAAATATGCGTTGAAATTACCACGATTAGTAATACCATTAAATTATTTACAAATATTAATTATTAACATATCCTTGACCGACGTAAAAATATGATGCATATTTAAAAAATGGCAAGATTTAGGATAATCGCTATAATGTTTCTGTAATTTTCCAGGAATACCTTTTTAAATTGCAATTTAAAAAGTTATTACTACTAGAAATGATAAGTTTCCTTACGATAACCTTCACAGGCGTAAAAATATGACGCGTGGTTAAAAAATTACAAGAATTAGGATAATCGTTATAATGTTTCTGTAATTTTCCAGGAATACCTTTTTAAATTGCAATTTAAAATTACGGAAAAATATGTTTTTATCTCTCGCAACAAATACTTTGAAATTATGAAAAACAGATTTCAAAAAAACATTTTTTAAAATCTTTATTTACCTCTTCTTTAATTCTTTCATGAGTATTTTTAAAAATTCAGCTAGTGCAAAATATGTAGGTTAATAAGGTGTATTGTTATGTCAAGTTTAAAAGTAAATAAATTGTCTACTATACCTTTCATGCGATTCAAAACGTGATGTATCTTTCAAAAAATATAAGATCTAGAATCATCGCTATATTTCTCCTTCGACATAAAAACTCGTATCTTTTTCATAATTTTAAATTGAGTAGTTTTGGAAATAAGGGGTGAACTTATATTTTTTAAATATTTTTCAGTACATGTCTGAAGATATCTAAATTTATAGAAAAAATATTTTTTGAATCCTCAAAACTAGCCCTTTCTAACGATACTTATATTTTCCTGCCATCTTTTGGACACTTTGGACACTTTTCGGGAACTCCACATTACATAGGGAAGGGGAAAAAATTAGAGTATTTAATTCTACAATTTCCCCATTTTAGGAAACAATTTAGTATAATTAAGTCATATCCCAAATCTATTGTCACTCTCGGAATATAGGCTGTACTGGTATAAAACGTATATCATTAAAATTATATTTATGCGAAATATACACGTAAATTACTCTGACTTTCATTAATTGTTGAAAAGCCAAACACGTTCTAATATAATCTCCTAAGAAAATACAAAAAATATTAGTAAAATATTTACTTATAATAAATATAAATAATTTTGAAATAAACTAGGAACCCTTATAGTTTCACCATTTTCCTTCTATATTTACGTCACATCCGTTTTACTCTCCGATTATTAGTGCTATATAGCTGAAATTTGGCTATACCTATTTTAACTCCTATAAAGTTATGAAAATATAAAATCTGAATATAAAAATCTGAATATAAAATCTTCGAAAAACATGTTTAGTGTACCTAACCTACATAGAAGGTTTTTTTTATTCCCACACCCCATGTAAGGGTATCGTTAAATATATCTTCTAAAAATATTGAGGTGTATCATGAAAACTTTTCCAATATAGGGACATTTATGAAAAATTAAGCTTTACAGAGATCATTTTTGTTAAAGTTAAGTATCCTCACTCCTTATCAGCTAAGCCACTTTTTTAAAATATCACAGCTAAGTAGGTTCTACTAATTTACGAATAATAGTCGACCAGCTTACGATTTGTAGTTGGGTCTATCAAAAGTTCATAAAAACTGCATACAAATTACTTAAATCAACTGCAAAACAAGTTTGTACTTTAAAATGTATATTTACTGTCAGTAGAAGGTATACTAATACTAAGTAACATATTTACATAGTCGGAAATAATATTAACATTTGTAAATATTTTAATGGAATAACTATGTATCCTTAAGTGTGTACGCAATCGCAACCCTGGTAGTACAACTTATGCTCATACAAATTTTTAAAATCTGTTTACCGTTTTGAAATATCAAATCGATCTTGAATTCTAATCCCATTTAATAATAAATAATAAAGAAACGTATTGTCTCATTTATTAAGTTGGTTATTAAGTAAATATATAAAGCCTTTCATATCACAAAACATCATAATTTCTACCATCTCAAAAAACAATAAACGAAGTCCCTTAATGGCTTAAACAAACATAATTCATAAAAGCGGCCCTTGATTCCATATGCCACTCGTCCTTAGTGGGCAAAACTTCTGTTTGTTCATGTTATCCTGGTACATTCCCGCGCTGGGCGACGGCCTTCCTTACCCTTCACTTCGCTCGCTTTACGGAGGGGTTCGTCCTACCTACCGTCCTTGCTGCATATACAAAAGGTATACTTGTACATATACAAGAGATATCACTGTATAGGTACGTGTATCTACAGTGACCGCTATCTTAAAAAATACATTCAATGATGGTTGAAAGTATTATTTAATTAATGAAAGATTAAAATATCAGTTCCATTAACCATTCTTTAAATATTTAAAGTTTTCATTTATCTAGATATGTAATTATCTTACGATGTGAGTTTTATCTATATCCACTTATTTTTATTTAACTCAGTTTTGTCTACCTGGCACGGTTTTCTTTCCTAATTGACGAAAATTAAAATATATTTTAATTATTTACTAATTGTTTTGCTTCAATATAAGTGTTCACTATAACAATCATGAACATAACACCTCTTGGCCATTTAATTACTTAAAATATTATCACGTAGTTACAATAATTTTATTTTTTGTCAGTTTAATATGTAGGTAAGTAGACGAGTTAAATATTCAGAAATTTATAATCGTCAAAATAGTTTTTTTGTTTATAAAAAGTTTATACAAATAAAAAGTTTCAACTGGTTTAAAAAGTTTGCATCTTTAATATTTACTATATTTACAGTAATCTTACGCATTTATTTTCATAGTATATAGTAAAAGTCAAGTTTTAAATCATTCATTTTAATTTGTCAACCTAGAAAAAAGGATAATGATTATATCTCCATTTTTCATCCCAATTTTTTCGACTTCGTCCGTGTAAAAATGTATCTGACTGAATTTGACATTCAATCCCTGGTATTTTGTAATTATTAGAATCGTGTAATGAAAATATAAAGATTAGATTTTATTATTGTACTTTATATATGATTATATAACGATATTAACGATTGGGAATTGGGCAAAGTTTCATTAAAGATATGTGTGCTTTCATGTGCGTAGAGTTGCAAAAATACTATAAAACATGTTGCTCTGCATTTATCAGTATAATATCATATCACAGGATATTATATTAATTTTATTTTCTTAGATGAAATATTAAAACTACACCAAGTTTTGACAAAATAAAAAAAATTAAAAATCGTGTTAACTGTTATAGTTTTTATAATCCTAATTAGAATGTTAAATTTTATGCTTTTTATTTTCTCTTTATATGAGTATTATTTCAACAAAAAATATATTTTGCGTAAAGACAATGGTTATTTTCAAAAATTTAATTTGTTAATTTAAGTACAAAATACATTTTTTTAATTTCTATTTACAAAATTAAATTTAAATAATTTTTTTAAGAAATGTATCATTATTATTCTTAATTATGATAACAACAAATTTGTTTAAATTTTCTTTATTTTTAAAATATATTAATTCCTATTTTAATATTAATTTTGGGAAAAACTAAAACATTAATATAGTTATTTATTGTTTTATTCTTTATTTGTATCTTTACCATTATTATTAGTTTTTTTTATTTGTAGAAATTAATTCTATCCTAAATATATTTATTAAGAAATATATAACAGAACCTGAGCACGGCTACACATAGGTCTGCCATAAAACTATTTCATACTTTTTTTTTCGATTTATTCACAGCAAGTACTAAAATACTATGTACGTTTTCTCATGAAAATAAATAAGCCCGCGTTTGTAATGAAAACCGAAAACAATAAGTGCTAGTAACATAATATAAACTTTACCATTTAAATGATGGCAATATGTGTCATAGAATATAATTTATATTAATTATAATCTCACTTCAACAAGTTTAAATAAAAACCCTACCTTCCTCTTTTCCCATGTCTAAAAATCCTTGTTTTTAGTCCGAAATTTTAGGTTTACATTCCAATTGTGGGAAAATAATTGACTTTAAATCACGTGGGGTTTTATTTATTTTTAAAATATTAACTATCCTCCATGCTGACGTAGAATTCATAGTTGCCAGAATTCTTATTATATGAGGCTCTTCTTTGCGTGCGCTTTTGGAAATCTCCGTATTCAAAACTCTGTGAAAATCCAAAAAATCTTCTTCACTCATTGCGAACTCTTTAAATTCTATACGCTTCTTCTTTTATCATTCTAACCAATTCGCCTGTAACCATTAGATTTGAAACTCTTTTTCTCTCATGTGTTAACGCAGTTTCAATCACAACTCAAATAAAAGTACCCTGTTATTATAGACTTGTGCGCGATCTCATCAAAGAAACTAATTTAATTATTAAATATATACTGAGCTTTAATATCATTTTTACTTTGTGCACCACAGTTGTCACTTCAAACAATAAGTTTTTTCCTTGTCATATTATTGGTAAATACTTCGTTTAGACAAGAGGCTATCTCGTTACCCCATGCCCAAATAATCTTCATGCCATAAGCATCTTTTTTAAATACTATTTGCACGCTAAAATGAAAATTAGACAGATAACGGCTGCGGTACGTTTTGCTATGGATCAGGGTAGGAGTGGACAAAACTTGCCCAAAATTCATTGTGATTATAGTCTTAATACTGCTGGGTGTTTGTCAAGCTTTGCATTTACAATAGGATCTGCCATTATCACTGCAATCAATAATATGTATTTACTGCAAACTGTTCTGTTTGAAAAAAAGCAATATTGTAAAGAAAGCATTATATTTATTGAAAGTAGGAACTACTTCATAATAAAAATGACTGTGAACCTCAATTATCGAGTTAAATTTTCTTTTGCTCATTGAATATTGAACTCGGATAGCAACACTTTTGTCAAAATGAAGTTAGGTGCATCATCCAGATTTCGGCGTTTGGTTTAGTGCAAACTTCACAACAATTAATACATGATACTAATTTATGTCGTATATTACTGATACGCGTAAGTATATTTTAGTGGTTTGCAGTCAAAGTGTTAATAGTAGAGATGTGTAACTCACGAGTGAAAGATATAGTTCATATGTTATGATCATATCTATCACTCGCTCACTTGAAATCAAAACGTATCAGTATATCACTAGCTCGGGAGTGATCGGCGTCTTTTTCGTTTCACCAAGTTAATAATTTTACTCATTCGTTGCATCGTGAAGATAGATAGATGTGTATAAGTTTTGACGTTACATGAAAGAGAAAGAAAACGACCGAACTGTTGAGAGAATTATGCAACTGGATCTATATAGACGAACGTAGCTACCCGTGATCGAATGTGAACGCTGTGATAAAGTATACTTTAGTTCGTTAGAAATAAAGTATACTTTAGTTTGCTCAAAATATTTGTGTAAACAAACACTTTTTTGTTTCATTTCAAAATCGTAATTTAAATTTGTTTAAATACGCCAATTTATTCCAATTTATTTAATTATCATTAAAGTTATTTCATAAATAATTTTAATCTAGGTTGACAGTCCTAAATCCTAAACCTGCAAAGTATTAAGCAAAATCAGTGGAACAATAGTGCATAATATTCAGTCATTATTTTTTATCACCACGTTGTATGACTGTATGACCATCGTTTATTGCATGCGCAATAAATAATTTCGTTAATATAATTCAAGTACTGAGATACTGACCTACTGAACCAAAGATATATAGGAGTTTCTTCCAATCAAATGATATATAACACTCTTCTTTTCACTGATACATTTTGCGCGCCTCTAGTTAATAGTAAATTCATTTTTTTTAAATTTACTGAGCCCTAATATTGGGTTCGATACAGCCTCTAATCGCCTAAACTAAATTAATCTAACTGAAAACTCCATATTAATGACCTATCAAGTAGCACTAAATACTATCTGTGTACATAGTGTTCATTAGAACAAAATATTTTTCATTTTTTACGAATATACACAAATTTTAATATTTCGTAAGAGTAAATTGACAAACGGGAACTTTTCATGTTCTTTTCACCGGGAGAAAGTGAAATCGTATCATTCTTACTCTTTTTCGAACTCATAATAGATGACGGAATTAAAAAATAAAACTTGTTTAGTGTAAACGCTTTACGACAGTTCCGTTCTCATTATAAACATTTACGATATATAGTCTTTCTTTTAAACTATTTACAGATCTAATATTATCACCATGTAAATAAATTGCCTAATACAACTTGCACAGGCGTAAAAGTATAGTTTTTTTTAAATACTATGTTCAAAATCATCGCTATAGCTTTCCGGTAAACTTTAAGTATGTTTTAGTAATGCTATTTTTTCATAATCTTGCATTTAGCAGATGGATATACTTTATGAACATTTTCAACAATATCTTCAGAACTACGTTATATTAAATTTAGAAAAAAATAGTTTTAGAACCCTTATAACTTCCTCTTTCAATTGGTACAAACCAAAAATAGGTAAAAAGAAAAAAAATATAACTACATTCATACCCTCGAAAATTGTTATAAAAATATTTTTAAGTGTGAAGTATTGAAATGTGTGCCTGTCAATATGTTTAGCAATGTTCCATGTTTCAAGAACCCACGTTAAACGTTTCATGGAAAAACAGCTGTGGAAATCGGATAGACGAAAGGTCATGTCAGTTATTTTACAAAGACTTAGCTTGTCTTTCCTTTTGAAGTACGGAATCTAAAAAACAACTACAGGTATAAACCAACAGTCTGGCGAACACCAGCCGAACAAAACTTCCGTCGAAATAAAATTTTACGATACACGAGTCATAGGAGTCACAGGACACTCATGTTAAACTTAAAATTGTAATGTTTAACATGTAACATGTAATGTTCAACAATGTAAGCATGATCCCCGATTTTCACAAAAAATAATAGGTGATATCTATGTATCAAGAAAGGTGATTGAAATTTATACTTTTTTTAACTAAAAAGTGTTTTTCGAATTGTTTTAGAACATAATTTTTAACTTTAAGAGCTTAAATCTTGAGATTTAAATTTAAAATTGGTGATTATCGTGTCTCTATAGTGATTGTCATGTCTATGCGTGTCTCTATGGTGATTATCATGATATTCCAAATATATATTTGGACTATATAGTTATGTATATGCGGTACAGAGCATTATTAAACAAAATAAATTCAAAAATGCAATAAGCAAGCTCCGTTTCATTTTGTAAATACCTTTAAAAGCACACGAAATACCCCTATACACTTTATATGTACGTACAGACAAACATACTCTTAGACTCCGATTTGGTTCGTGCTTCGATATCGTTTTGAACTAAGCCACCCTCCTTCCCTGACTTGATCCTGTTATGAATGTTAAGGCAATACTTTCACCATTTTGATGAAAGCACTAAAAAGTCCTGAAACATATTTTCTTTGTTTTGTCATAACTCGAAACGTTGAATTTTTCAATATGGATAGTGTGAGAGATGAAATTACTCCTATTCGATTACTATTAAGTCCGATTATTTTTGCATGTTTGTGTGTTTAATCGGCCCACTAGATTTTGCGTGATACATGCTCAAATTACCATACAGACAGACAGGCAAAAATTCTAAAAAAGAAGTTTTTCTTGCTTCTGTTATAATTCTTTATGCTCAATCAATAATTTTTTTTTAAAGATTTTCAATGTAGAGAAGTCACTCTGTTACAATTTTATTATTTGTATGTTTAGATTAGTATTAGTTATAGTATATATTATAATGTTAGTATAAATTATGTAAAGCATCGATTAAGGATTTGAAGCATAGTGGTAGTATTGTTAACCATTTTAGTGACCTTAAAGAAAGTTTTTTAGAAGAAAATGATATTTTGAAGGAGGTACGGCGATACGCAAGGTCTGGCGAATAGTGAAAAATATTGAAATTGCAAAAAATATTATTTACCCCAGTTATTTTTAATTCGTGCTTCAGAGGGTTAAACTGACAATTTTTGGAGCTTAAACTTTCCTTTTCAACTACATTTGACTTTCTACTTCATTTTAAGTTTTTTGTAACAAAATTATATAAGTTAAATTAAAACCCATATACGACTGTTTTCTTACAATGTTGAGTGGCAATTTCACGAATCGTTATAAAACATAAGGCAACGAAATTCTGTGAGTGTCTTCAATGGGATAATCGTGTGATAATCGAAACAAATTCAAAAATTTAAAATTGGTGATCATCGTGTATCTATGGTGATTATCATGTCTATGCGTGTCTCTATGGTGATTTTACCAACTCAATTTTCTTCACGATTTTGTCAGTAGCTTGTGCTTTCGTCATGAGCTGTCAGTAACTTCAGAAACAGAGTGGTAGGAGGAATGCTGTATTTTAGAATTTTTTAAAGTTTATTTTATTTTATCCATTTTTTTAAGTTTCTAAGAAAAAAGGATGTGAATATAGAAAAAAGAAATATATTGCCTGCTATATCCATCGTAGGCATAAACATGATGCATATTAAAAATGATTACATCTAGACTCATAACTACATCGCGTGGACTTCTAAAAAAACATTTTTTCATAATTTTAGGTTTAGTTATTTCTGGAATAGAGTGAGAACACATTTTTTCCACATTTTTCAGTATATTCAGAAGATATATACGTAAAAATTAAACTAAAATTATTTTTTTCGTGTATGTCCCCCTCTATAGTTTCCAAACAAATATTTTCGAATTTTAGCTATTAGATATATGCGGGTTAGTATGGTTTATTATATGCCCAGTATCAATTTACTACGTCAAGTTGTTTCTTAGAAAAATAGATGGGACGGACGGACCGATAGGCACGTGAGTGACCTTTTCCTTTTGGGGTACGGAACCCTAAAAAAGGAACCAACAAGCAAGTTAGAAATATATTTATAATTTTTCCAATTAGACTATAGTACTCTCTACATCGTTTCATTCGATGGAATTACTGAGAAAAGAGGTCGGTGCACTCTTCCTTAGAGGTCTCTCCCACGGTCTTTTCAAAGGCAGACATCGCTTCTTCCGCTTGCGGGATTCGTATTCCCATCCCCTCACGCAGATCATCACTGAGATTGATCATCACTGAGATGAAGTTCAGGCATGGTCATGCCTGAACTTATTAACCACTCGTGAACAGCAGCGTGGGATGGGGCTTCATCTTAAAAAAAAAAACAATCGAAATCGATCGTAATTTTATTCTTGATTGACATCACAACCAAAGTTACAAATAATCATCGAACGAAAATTTCTTCGTTCATTATGGCATTATGTCAAGACGTATTTGATAATTCATACGATTTTAAGCTGCCGCCAATTCATAAAAACAAATGACAAATTCAAACAAAGTAAAGGTGTTCGATTTTTGAAATTTAAATTAAATTGTTTATTACCAGTATTCCAAACCACAGATTCTAAGAACTATCAATGCTACCCTCGTATACAAATGCATTATAAAATCTATCGGCACACGGTGTACAGCTCTAGCAAGCAGTCAATGATTCTAATTTAGAGATACTGCAGAAGAAACGTCTAGAGTTATCAGGAACATAATGATTTGCTAAGAACTGTAAGATTAATGAATATCTGGAAATACCTACCATAAATTAAGTCAAAAATATAAAGAACAGCTTAAAAATTATGCAAACTTACTTGCAAATATGTATGATGTTTTGTTAATATCACAACAATATATTTTTTCGGATTTAAAAAATATATATTTTAACAATTATTTTCCATTAAGTTCTTCTTGATATACTAACGTAAGACGATTTTGATATATAATATAACTTTTTTTTTAATATTGTATTTTTCTGAAATGTAGAAACAATGTTTACATATTTTATCCATACTTAATCTCAATCGATTTAATATTTCTAGAGATATAGATTTTGTTAAAAATAAGAAATTATTGAGAGACGTAACAAATTTTCATAAAAAATTACACTTTTATTTAATTAGTATAATATATTAACGTCGATCTGCATTTCGACAGCGGATAGCGCAACGCAGCCGCCGCGCGGCACGACGGGCGCTCCAGCTGCGCCGCGTTGCGCGTCGCGCGCTCACGCGCCCCTCGCGCATTTGCGCGCGTACATGACCAACCTCACAAGCCAGTATGACCCGCTCAATGCCTACATCGTACCCTCACTCGACGAGCATCAGGTGGGTCAAAAACCTCATCCTTCTCGGCTGTTGAAATGAAATTTTTTTACGTGTGATATGTAACAATCGAAATCAAACAACTCAGTTCACTATTTATTTATATACAGGTACTTAACGAAGTAGAGGTATGTAATAATTGAACAAAATAATCAGAATTAAATACAATAAAATTTAGAAGACAAAACAAAAGATTTTTTTGCAGAAAAACCAATAATCTTTCATTTTTAATTGAAACATTAAATGAAAAATTTATATCTTTTGAAAATACTAATTTTACAAAAAGATATTTCTAAGTCGTGTCCTGCCTGTCAGTGTTTCCAAAAGTAATCGTTGCGTTTCCGAGATTGAAAATTTGCTAATTTTATTGCTTCTTTTATTTTCCGCTGCCATGAAATAGGAAAATAACAACCTCAATAGCCAAATGGACAGGAAGTAACTTACTAAAATCCAGTAAAATAAGAGTAACTAGTGCTTCAATAAATAAAGTGACAAGTGAAACAATTATACCCTAAAAAAGCTGCATAGGAAGCTGAAAAGAGCGATGACAAAATTCAAATCGCTAAAAGTAAAAAGACCTAACCTTTGAAAACCAAAAGAAATCTGTATCCTCGGTTAAGCATTCAAAAGCTGAAATGATCAGAGAATTATAGAATTTAATCGAAATGAGGTAAATAAGTTTTCAGTAACTGGAAGAAATAATGGTTAAAAACTCATTTATAATACATTATAACACGAGATATTAAAATACGAGACAGTAATTTATAATACGAGACAGTAATAATTACAATTTTGTACTCTGAGAAAGGCGATTACCAAAAGGCCAAAAAAGAGTCCTTGATGTCGTGGGAAAGAGAAAACTATAACTGTGAAGAGTTGAAAAAATCATGAGCGCAACTTTCATACCCCCATCACCTAGTCGCATCAACAAAACTAGCCATAGTTTGAAAGTCTATGAACATTCTAAAGATGGATGAACAAATGAGCAAGTATCTATTAAGTGGCGACAACATCTTTCGCAGAACAAGAAGCGTGTTAAAGGGAAATCAATATTACTGATTCTAGACAATAATAATTGTAGTCATACTTCTCTGGAAGCCTATAAATTCTGTGAAGATATTTTCATCATTATGGCTAAATTTCACCATATTTTTCTTATTTGTTCCAAAACCTTTACTTATTTTTCCAGCCTTTTAAAATATGCTTATTTAAAATTGGAAGTATAATTTATGGTAAGGACCTAATATTTCATACATCAAATCCTATGATATGCAAAAAATCCACTACTTAAAGTAGCTCAATTTTCTTTCTATCGGTACGATTATTCCATTTGATTCTTACAAAAGAAAAGAAGACCATGAAGATCTTTTAATATTTTCAGACGTAGCCGTTAAATGATCTTGCATGCCCGTAACAAAGACTGGAAATTTACCAGAAGTTGCAACAATGATATGGTCTACTAACTATTGTAATACAACATTTGTCAAACCAAATATAGAAACAAATATAAATAAGCATTGATCTTTTTTTATTCTAACAACCCCCGTCTTTTCCAATGTAATTCCTGTACCAAAAAGTAATCTGCGGCCAGCAGAGGCTCATTCAAAGTTCATTTTTCTTTATTTAATTGACAATCTGTTTAGACGCTTGGTTTGGGGACTCATATTATGACACATATGGCAGTTAGATGAATAACGCTTTTACTAAGAAAAAAAACAACAAGTACTAGGTACTTATATAAATAGAAATATGTTACATTTCAACAAGATCATTCGTCACAATTAAATGAAACACTTGAAGATGTTGTAATACAACGAAATCTAGATCGTGGTAAAGAAATTAAAGAAAGTAGAAATAATACTACATCACGTAGTTTAATTTAATTGTGAATAATGAATTTCTACCAAATAAACGCCAAATATATTCAAGATCATTCGTTTTTGAGAAATATTGCACAGCATTCCAAGTATGCAATTTCTTTCTTAATCGTTTGAAAGGTCTTATTTTCCTATTGTCCTCGCATATTGTCCAATTGCTGTACGCTGTACCGATATAATTACTTTTTTCTTCTCCTATTCTTCCTAGACTCTTTGGAATAACGTAATTCTTGCAATTTCCTGATTGTTAAATATTCCGAAAAATCTTCCATGATTGTTTTTAAAAATCGCTTCGCTTAATGTGTTAAACGAAGCGAATTGGATAGCGAAGCATTTGACCAATTATATAACTGTGAACTAATATGAATAATGGTAAATGGCCAGTCGTATTTTAATAACAAAATTTAAAATTACTTTCTTTAGTAATTTCGACAGTAAAGGCAAACTGTCGAAATTACTAAAGAAAGTAATTTAAATAAAAAAACGGACCGTTCGAGCTTTAAGCCTCTTTATCTTTGGGGATATACTTTCACCAAATAAAGTACCATAACACAAACAAAGTACCAGAACACTAATAAAGTACCATAAACACTTTAAAAATAGGTTCTTTGTGTATGCAGCTTCTTACGAAATGTAGCGTTTTAAAAATGTAATTCTCACGTTATTATGTTAGCAGAAAGTACCTACATATGCACACTGAGAAGGTCTACTATGAATGATGTAGGTAATGCCTAGCCTTAAAGATCTCTGAAGTTTCTTACATCTATTGATGCAAATATATGCCTTCTCCTCTTATGAAGAATTCTCCAGCGTACATCAACCCAGGTTCTATGGGTATAAAATAAAATGTTTCATGTCTTATCCTGTAGTTGAAGTATATTATTTCAATATTACGATAAGAGTTAAGCGTCGCGCGGCGCACGCGAGTGCAACGCGGTTTCATCAAAGCGATATACGACACGACGCATCTAACACCTTATTAAGCTTAGTGAGCTAAACAAAGGCAAGGAGCAAACCGTAACCATATGTGGTTAGTTTATAAAACCGAAGCCCAATTCCATATTTCAATTATCATTGTGGGGAAGAAAAATTCACAATAAAATTTCCATTGTACTTTGTCCAATCACATACTAAGTATAAATTCTTATTTATTTATGGTGAAAAATATCTTTCCTCCATCTTCCATCGATAAAGACGGTCTATGTAAACGATAAATATCATTCGCATAAATCTGTAATTCGCAAATCGCAGAGCGAATCGCCGGGTGAACGCGATCGCCGGCTATGGTATGCGAGCGGCTGGGACGGACCGGGCTGGGCGGTCATACTGGCGATGACGGGTGCGGCATTATGGACGGACGCCGCTGCGGTGCCTCTGGCGCGCTCCCGCCTCTCTTGCGAATGGAGCGTCTTCGCGGCCGACGGACCAAACGCCACGTCGCTGATCGAATGGCTACAGGTATTATATAGTATATTGGACAGAATTAGATTTCTAAGGTTTCTTAACAATTAAGTAAACTTGTTTGTTAATTAATTTTTTATTTTCCCTGATAGTACTAAAAATGGGTAAGCTCCGAGATTTGATCCGCGTAGAATTGCCTTAAGTAGTCTGCTCTCCTCCTCGCGGTCACTAAGCGTTTCCGCTCCGTTTGCCAAAAGATATCAGTCGTCAGTGCCGAAGGCATATCGGTAAGAATTTTCGGTATGGTCAGTCAGTAAATAACCCGATCTGTCTCTACTTACACTATTAACTATAAGTCATGGTGCAATGGTATATAGCTTATAATCTTCCTCAAGCCTATAAGTCATGGTGCAATGGTATATAGCTTATAATCTTCCTCAAGCCTATAAGTCATGGTGCAATGATATATAGCTTATAATCTTCCTCAAGCCTATAAGTCATGGCGCAATGGTATATAGCTTATAATCTTCCTCAAGCCTATAAGTCATGGAGTAATGGTATATAGCTTATATTCTTTCTCAAAATGCAGGCTTTCTAAGACAAAAATATGGGCATGTTCTTCTAGAGGTTAACGTGAACTGTCTCGCACCGATATGAATTTTGCTTTAGTGAGAGCCTTTTAATAATTAAATACATCTACATACTAAATAGTCTCACTCACTACTTATCAAAACCTATAGAGTACTTTCGGTTAACCTAGAATCTTGAAAGTCGGTATAATGGGAAATATTATAGCATAAGTGAAAGGAAAACTCTAAAAACGAATGATTTCTAATTCTATGTGGAATCAGACATTTTTTGAAATATGCGCCTGTGAAAGATAAGTTGGCGATATATTTAAGTTCTAACAAATGAAAATTTTTTAAATAGATTAATAGAAATATTACGAACCATTAAATGTTGATAAATGCCTGTGAATGTGTGCGGGACACTCGTAGTGCGAGTTCTACTCGTGCTTGACAGTTTTTCAATAGTAAAGGTTTCATATGTCATACAAATTCTGCTTAAAATTGAAATTTAGCAATTCTGCTTTGGTCAAAACTTGTTTACACAACAAGTAGTTATTATTTAGATCAATCTTCAATCGCTGTACTTCTTATCGCCATGATGGTGTAAGCTGTGATATTATGTATTGTATTGAATATTCATGAAAATTCAGTATAAAGATATTTGCTACGGCTGTGACACATCATACACCTAAGAGCATGTATTCTATATGCATTTTCAGTAGTAACTTTATTTTGGTAATAGGTTCATAATTAGTTGGCGCATATTTTTGAGCCACACTATTATTTCATCCTCAAGGAATTTCTATCTCATGCAAAGTTCATATCTGTCTCACTGTGATTAATTGTCAACACATCAGACCACAGTAAGGGTGATTAATGAATAAAATAGTCATTTTTAAGTATAAACACACATGAAATTCATAGTACCTCACTGATTTCTATCGCAATCCGAGTTCAAATACATTTGTTGTAACTACCAGAGATGTAACTATTGATGATGATAAAAATGTTAACCCTTTTCCATACCATATACATCACGAAAACTGTAATTTTGTAAGGAGACTGGGTATTGCTGTGGTTTTTAGCGATCTGCATTGCTTTGTACAGGATAAATGTAGGAAGATTAAGTTCTAAAAATATGGTAGCCAATATCCATACGTTTTGCACATTTCAAATAAGATCAACATAGACGGTGCACGACGAGTGGGCGCTGACAACCGACTGATCCCGCACAGCACGTGGAAGGAATGGGCAGAAGAGATGAGTGTACACCACATGATGTTGGTGCCTACGCCCGAGTTGCTTGACCAGGTTTGGGAGTCGGATGGCAGGCCACCACCCCCTAAAGCTCAAGTCTTTACGCAAAATCCAGAGTTTGCCGGTAGGTTTTTGATTAAATTTAACTCCAAGATTTTTTATTTTAGTGTGAAATCTTAGGTAAAAACACAACACCTGACTTACAAATTCGTAAATAGTAATTTTTCACAATTTAACATTACAATATGAAACAAGAACTAGAAACAAAAAAGTTTACATTGGCCTCTTTGATTTTTAATTTCTCTCGATTTAGAACTGAAACTAAGTTATGGGCAGTACATATAAATAGCAAATCGAAAATTCAGCCGCTTCACTAGGGTTTTACAGCCAACAACAAGGAAATAAATATTTATAAGTGTGCTAATTTTAAAAAATTAAACTATTTTAGTTTTAAATTCTACATTTTTAACGAATCATATCTAACTCTAGCTCATTAAATTTTATTAATGCACACTTAAGTATTATGTTCCTTAAAATACTAATTTTATTCAGTATTTATTATTTACAATAATTTTAATCTATTTTATTTAACTGGTAGTGATACTTCATTTCATATTTTATTACCGCAACTACTGGCTGTGGTATTACTCATTACGACATTTCATTCAACTCATTATCCTGAATAGTAAAAAGATGATAAACTTGTATTGCTCAATGTGTAAAGTTAAATAAGGTGGTTGGTGTGTCGCATCCTTTACTTGATAACGCCCTGCACCCGGTTTGCATGGACTGCAGGATGCTAGTATTAACAAACATAGATACAGTACATCTCAAGGACGGGATAGGACACAAAAAAAACATTTTATAATTGTTCTATTCTGTAATCAGAAACCTATAGAAGTAGGCTTGCTATACCAATTTAATAACACTATTTTATATATATGTATATGTATATATAAATATATATATATATACATATATATATATATATATATATATATATATATATATATATATATATATATATAAATAACTGATTAAAAAGTTATTTTGATTGAAATAATCAAAGTAGACCTTTATTATTAAATACCTTTATTATAAATTATAGAAGAATTAAATTAAAAATATAAAATGTATGCTTACTTCTTGCATAATTTTCTCTCAAGTATTTGACTTCTAATTAATGTGTTTTAAATATTTAATTGTTTATTTTGAATATATTATTTTAACGAAAAACTTTTAAATTATTTGGCCCCTTTGTATTTTCCATTCATTCATAATACATACCCTCAAACAGGCAAGAGTTGGCAAACTAAAGTGGCGGAACTTCGTAGTGAATTACGTGCGGTCGGAGCCGATGCTATGGTGGTTACTGCTCTCGATGAGATAGCGTGGCTTCTCAACATACGTGGCAAAGATACCCTTTACAGCCCCATCGTCAAGTGTTACCTGCTTGTCACACAGCGCGACCTACATCTATACATACCACCCGGGAAACTGTCTATTGAGGCTAGCAGAAATCTTAATACCGATAGATGTTTCAATACTAACTGTACAAAGTAAGTTTAAACATAATTAACCAATTATCGGAATACAGAAATAATGATAAAAAAAATTTGTGATATTTTAATTTCTGGTTAAGACAAAGTTCAAAAAACATGACAAACTAATAAGTTTCTCTTGATTTTTTGTAAAATTTCCGTTACAATAAAAATATAGATATGGATACAATAGATATATATTAAAAATTGACAAATTACAATTTAATTTATAAGAAATAACTAATTATGATACTAATGGCAAAGTATTTCTTTTAATAAACAATTTCTAATGGTATCAAATTACAATACAGCTTATTGTGAAATTATATTGCGTCAAAAAATTTCCTTAAAATTATAAATATGACTTCTTAAACCATTAAATATAATGACAATAGTGTGACTCAACAAATATACAGGTGTCCCGTAAGGAGTGGACCAACGAGATGTCGGTGATAGAGGGGGTTATTACACATACGAAACAGTAAATTTTATTATTCTAGACCTAATGATTTTTGAGATATGATTTTTAAAATGTTTGTTACTGCGCATGAAAAAAATGTTTTTTTATTAGGTATTATTACTATTTCTGCTTTTTATTGTCCAAGATCTTTACGAGAACATTCGTCTTCCTAATTAAAATGTTGTTTAAACGTTATTATTGGCAACATAAAAATTAGACGCTGAAACATGTGCATTTTTTCAATTACAAAAGGTGAAAAGTGATTATTGAACAGTGCTAGTGTAAAAAAAAGTACAGCAAGCTTGTGGAACTTTATTTCAAAAACATCTACAATTCATGCCGATTCCAAAAAGGTAACATTGTTACAATTAATTCTGTACACTTTTAAATGTGCTGCTTCATTGAAATAACTCCACATTCATAGAAATGCTTACGAACAAAACAACCGCTTATCAGAATTCACTATCTCTTCCCCACTCGTATGATCTTTTTATTGTTCTCGGCTGTCAAGCAAAACCCTCTACTCCTTCCCTCAACAACTTCGTTTCTATAGTGATTTGCTTATCGCTCGGAGCTAACAACTTGCTTTTTTTCTGTTTTTTCCCTATCACAGTTTTTATTTGTTGACCTATTCTTGAATTGGACCTTGTTTGTGCGTGTGATTTGAATTTTGTTTAACCGACTGCATTGCAAAATGCCTCAGACCTACACTGCTTGTGAATATGCGGAAATGCATTTCATTTACGGGCTATGTGATGGGAATGCTCGGCAAGCAGCACATACGAACACTACCCTAATCGTGAATGCTATCCGATTACAGAGTCTTTTTTCATGTAAATAATGCATATTTAGAGGGTCAAATTCCTGGAAATGTAGTTTCTAAAGAAAGACCTAGAAATGATGAGTGTCAAGTGCGGGCCGAAGTGGAACAAACTCCTTCTACTAGTGTTCGGCGGATTTCTCGACATATTGGTGTCGCAAGAAGTGCAGTACACCGCATTTTATGAAGAAATAATTTGTACCCAAACCATGAACAACGAGTGCAAGCACGATAAATAGATTTCTATTGGGAGATGCTGCATCAATGCACGCAAGATCTGCTTTTTTTAATTCAATCTTACGGAGTAATGAATCATGTTTTAAAAGAATGGGAGTATTTAGTATGCAGAATTTACACCAGTGGGCCATCAAGAATCCCCGCATAGTAAGGCAAAGTAGATTTCCACATCAATTCGGAGTCAATTTGTGGGCTGGACTCCTGAATAGCAAAATTATTGGACATTTAAACTCCCACCGAGGCTTAATGGAGTTCATTATCTACGGTTTTTAGGAGACGAACTTGGAAATTAATTGAATGAAATACCACAAGATATATGTGATAGGATGTGCCAACAGCATGATGGTGCACCAGCCCACTTTTCGCGACAAGTAACTGAATACTTAAATGCAAGTTACCCAAATCGATGGAAAGGACGTGGCGGTACAATTGCATGGCCAAATCTCAATCCATTGGACTATTTTCTATGGGATATTTCAAGGTAGATTCTATTTTCTATGGGATATTTCAAGGATTTCATGAGACTACTAATGATACTGAACAACAATTAAGACAAAAATTACACCATGTGTCTGAAGTGGTA
Source organism: Druceiella hillmani (assembly GCA_039881145.1). Classification (NCBI taxonomy): domain Eukaryota; kingdom Metazoa; phylum Arthropoda; class Insecta; order Lepidoptera; family Hepialidae; genus Druceiella; species Druceiella hillmani. The sequence goes on from JAYKKI010000070.1 coordinate 5,274,140, forward strand.
AAAAACCACGAAAGAGCTTTATGAAGTTTAAGAACAAATTTTGTAAGAAGATGCTGGTTATGCACAAGAGACAAACATAATAAATGCAGTATGATCATAAATACTACACTTGTTTTATTTTGCAGGTTTAGGAATAAAAAACGTGTTATGAAATAACTTAGTACCAGAAAATTATACCTTTTTGGAATATGTGCGAATTTTAGATGTATTTGAAATAAAGTTCCACAAGGTTGCCATACATTTTTTTTACACGAGCATTGTTCAAAAATCACTTTTCATGTTTTGTAATTAAAAAAATGCACCTGTCTCAATATTTAATTTTTATGTTGCCATCATTGGCACATAAAAATGAAACACTGAAACACGTGCATTTTTTTAACGAATAAATAACATTTTAATTAGGAAGATAAATGTTCTCTTAAAGATCTTGGACAATAAAAATGCAGAAATAGTAATAATACCTAATAAAAAATTGTTTTCTACATGCGCAATAACAAAAATAAAAAAAAAATTAAGAAAATCATATCTCTAAAACTATAAGGTCTAGGATAGTAAAATTTATTGTTTCGTATGTGTAATAACCCCTCTATCACCGACATTTCGTTGGTCCACTCCTTATGGGACACATACCACAAATAAGAGGCTGAGAATTGATTTTATTTAAATAAAATATGATGAACACCAATTGGTGCTTTAATTTTTACTATTTAATACATTGAATATAAATTCAAGAAATAAAAATGCCATTCTAGGACAAAAATTATCGGAATATTAATATATAAAGTTATGGAACAGAAGAACCCCGTAAAAAAAATGAAAATACAGTAACTATATAGATATTATGCTACTGGCATATATATACAAATGCTGAGCTGCTGTTAACCACTATTGGTGAATGCTGTACTCCTTAATTTTTGCTAGTCTTACCAACTCTTAAATACAATGGTTCATAACAGTAATCATTGTGAAATGAAACATAAACACCTATAATAGGTCCTTTGTAACATATTGGTTAAGTATAATTCTATTGTAACAATATAAGAAAATATTAATACGTACAACAAAATGTTGAATTTATATTTTTAATATTTCTTAACAGAGTTCACGTTTATAACGAAATATGGGGATACCTTCGTTCGAAGACACAACCCTGGGAATATATTCTTTTGCCAGCACCCTCCTCGTTTTACCCTGGTGTCAGTGAAGCCATATACAGCAGCGTCCCTGAAACAAAAAGAATGCATAAGACATCACCAATTATATACATGAAGGCTGTCAAGAATGCTAAGGAAATAGAGGGCATGAGAAAAGCTCATATTCGTGACAGTGCTACGTTTTGTCAAATATTATCCTTCTTAGAGAAAGAAGTGAGTTTTGAAATATTGTTTAATGATTTTAAGTAAGTTATTTATTTAGGGTCAATGTACCACTGGAAACCATTTATAGTTCTTTGGTTTATATTAGATCTAAATAAATTTGCATTAGTTTGGACAGCCCCATATTTATTGGTCAGCCCCATAAAAGCAAAATGTAAGTTTTCATGTATTTAAAGCTTCCCCACATTTGTATATACCAATTTGAATTATTTTTATTTTAGGTGCTTAAATGAGGTTTTCAGTTATTGATGCTGGAACGCAGCCTGATGAAAAATTAACTAAGTACCGAAATTCTGGTTTGCTAACAAATAATTATTGGTATCATTTATTTAAATTGGGTTTAAAATGTCCAAAGCTTAATCTTTATGTTACATCAGTTCCATAAATAAACATGGTTTACTAGCCTCTATCATTCCCAACTTTTATTACTGAATTACATCCATTCTGAAATATATTAATGTTCATATTACTTTACTGTGTTGCTTTTGGCACACTGCAGAACATTAGTGATTGAGATATCCAAGATTTTCTTAATTTAATCTGATCATCTTTTATCACCCTTGAAATTTCTTTCTACATAATTTGTCACGTCACAATAGTTATTTGGATAAAAAACTAATCTTTTCATGATAACTTGTACAGCAACACTGATTTCACAACATATAGTGAAAAACAAACATTCAGTAATCCAAGGTTTAGACAGAATATTTCTCCAAAATCACAATTCTAAAGTGTCTACTTTGTGCTTCTTAAATTTGCGCATACAAGTCCACATATTCACTTATTAAACCTTCTGACATCACTTTTTTTTGAAGTCTCCTTGTCCTTAAACTTACCCTCTTGCTATCTGTTTCCCATTTGCATTCCCGTTCTCAGCGGTGAGTACTTTATCAGTAATTCTAATAATTTTGAGAATTAATGAAAAGGGTTGTTGTACACATTCTTTGATGTTACTTATTTATCTGTATTCTTTTCCAAGAATACTAAAATTTAAAAAATGTTTGATAAAAATAAAATCTTTCATTTTAGATGAAAAAAGGTGAAGTTTGGGACGAAATCAAAGTAATCAAACTCATTGACTCAACCAGGGCGGGTCAAGCTTTGAACCAAGGTTCATCATTCCAAACTATAGTGGCCTTCGGGCCTAATGGAGCAATCCCACATTACATTGCAGATAACAGGACAACAAGAGTTATAACTAAAAACTCAACGCTTGTCATCGATTCAGGAGGGCAATATGATGGTGAGTTTCAAATCGATTTGTTTACTGTTTTGTAAATGTATTATTTAGATGATATTTTTAAATAAACTGATGAAACAAACACAGTCCAAGAAATGATGTATTTTATTTTGATAAATTAAGAAAACAACATTATTTTAAAATACAAACAAAAACAACTAATAAAATTATCTTCAAATTTAAAGCCAAAGCATTTAGAAAATATAAATGTTTTATAAAATATCAAAATATGATGAACACTTAATAATTGTTATATCCTTTCTGTTTAACAAATATTTAAACATTGAATATTAAGAAAACAAAATATTATGACAACATTCTATATTAAATTGAAGGAATTGAAATTTGAAACTGGAATGATATTTGTAAATCTGACATGTGTATATATTACTTTCAGTACAATTAACAAAAATAATTATTATAGTCAACAATTCAATTTGCATTAGAGATAGAGTTTAGATTAATATTTTACTACACTCCAAGGAATCTTATTTACATCTCAAAGATAATATTATACACAGTGCAGAGATCTATAGTAGTCGTAATTTATATTATCTGTAAAATTATTGGCTTACAAAGAATTATAATACTATTTAATCGCTACAATGACCGAAACATAATATTTTTATAATAATGGTATGGTGAAAACACAAAAAGTCATATTCTATACTCTATACCACTAAACTGAATTGTATGAAATTAAAAAACAAATACCTATGTGAATACATAGGAATTTTCAATTAAACCAAAAATTAATGCCAAAGTTTTTTGTAAACTTCTAAATTATTTAACATATTCTAAAAAACAATTCATCATTTTAAAGAGGAAGAATGACGAATGTGTTGATGTCACACAAACGGTGGCGTTTCTGACTGAAGTCTTTATTAAATTCTCTATTAAAAATAGCGTAACAAAAAATTAAAAAGTTAAAAATAGTGCACACAAAACCGCGAGACTTAAAAATTGAATTATTTCATTTGATGACTTGTTTTTATTATTTATTTTGATTTGTTATTTAATTTAAGTTTTCAGTTAGATCCACTCTGACAATAAGTCATTAAATTGCAGATGGTACAACAGACTTAACAAGGACCCTCCACTTTGGTAAGCCTACAGCCGAGCATAAAAAATCATACACGCTTGTGCTGATGGCTTGTATAGAACTCGCCCGCATGGAGTTCCCTGCCAGTCTGCGTATCAGTGATGTTGATATCATACCTCGATCTGTATTGTGGCAAAGTCATAAAAACTACCTTCACAGTACAGGGCATGGAGTGGGTTCATTCCTACATGTGCACGAAGGTATATATTACATAACTAAAATTTTGTTTACATTAAAGTGCCAATGTCAATTGCAGCAACTTTAAACTAAAAGAAGGTCTACATAAAACCAGATTAAAAAGATTTTTAATTGTCTGTTTCCAGATCCTATTAATGTGCTCTACCATCATAGACAAAAATTAAACTTCAAGCCAGGTCAATTTTTTTCTAATGGTAAGTATTATAAATAAGAAAAGTAAGATTTACTTCTCTATTCTTTTAAAATGACAATTTTAGATCAAACTTTTTAATAGCACAGCATTTGAAATCATATCTTATGAATGTTAATATCTCTTTATTATAACTGTAGTCGACTTGTATGAGCTAGAACAATATTCTCAGTCTTATCCAAATTCTAATATTCAATTTGAAGCAGAAATATAATTCCCCTTAGTACCAATCAACAGAAGACATCCCTGTCAACACGATTTGGTGCATTTTATGGATTGATACATATAGTTATCCAGATTTTTTTCATTGTATGCCTAACAGGGTATATTTTAAACTTAAGTCTGTCAATAGATGAAAGAAAACATAAATAAAGTTAATTTAGGAACATTTTCATATTAAAATAATTGTACAGATTACAGTGCTAAAATTATGAATAAAAAATAACAAATTATATTAAAGAAAAGGAAAATAACTTAATTTTACAGAACCTGGCATTTACGAAGAAGGAAGTTTTGGTGTGCGGTTGGAAAATATTCTAGAAGTAATAAAGGCACCAGCAAAAGCTTATCCTGATCAGAATGGCCCATATTTAGCGTTCCGGGATATAACATTAGTTCCTTATGAATCCAAATTGATAGAATATAATATGTTAACGTTATATCAGGTAAGTTATATATATTTTATATTTAGGGACAAAATAATTAACTGATAATGAATTCGTCGAAGAACATGATTACAAAACTGAAAGACTGAAACTCAGATTTAAGAAGTTATGTAGGATGAAAAACATGATTCAAAACTAAGATTCATTGAGAGAGTTTCAACACGTGAAATAAAGAAATATCAAATGACGTACAAAAATATATTTAAATATTTCCACATATTTTTTTGCCAGTCAAAGTAGCTCAGGATTTATTATAAGTATGTGTACATTTTAATTTTCTTCTTTTCATGTTAAACAATACTTAATAACAAGATGTATTAAAATGTGACATATGAAATTTTAAACATTCCTTTCAGCGGCGTTGGCTAAATGAATATAATTCAAGAATTCGTGAGGTCATTGGCGCCGAACTAAAACAGCAGATACAAATGGATACTTATTGGTGGATGATGAACAAGACATTCCATATTCCAGAAGATGACATATTTAGGCGACATTCTGCTAGTGCATTCCCATTAATCGTGCCTAAGTCACTTATTGGGATATTTGTACTGGTTACAAATTTATCAGTGAAAATATTAATGTAAATATGAAAAATAAATAAAAGTAATAACTTAATTAATAGACCGTAAAAAAAAATAATGAACTGACTTCTTTCTTTATGTACAATAGTTGAGGCTTCAAAAAGCGGTGATTGTTTTTGGCGGAAGGAATTGAGACTTGAAAATAAATAAAAACAAAAAATAAAAATTAATATCTATTAATTTATCAACAATCATTGATAACTATGACCATCATTAAATTATATGTATCACTGACGACCGTCATTTTTTAAATATTAAAAGCAAACTTTATTGTATTTTAATACAATACCTTGTTAAATATAATAACTAATAAATAGTAATATCGCCATATTTGTAGTCAGCTTCATTGTTTTACTCAAGTGTTATAAATGTAAATTGATATAGCTAATAAGCATGGCAGGATTATTTAACAATTAAACTGCCTCTTTATTTGTAAGTGTGAAATACTATTAGATAATTTATTATTTGATTTAAATATATTAAGTTTTACATTGGGTATTATATTATGTACAAAAAGTACAAAATATTACAACATTCCAAAGTGCACTTCGAAAGTTAGACTGTAATTATAGGTAGATAAATTCTTAAATTTTAAATTTAGAATCATAAATTTTTATTTTTATTAAAACAGTACATGTCAAAATGCCAGCCAAAAACGTTATATTTATAATTGGTTCTTTTGTAGTCGATAGATGCATTTTAAACAATTCAATATTTGTAAAAAATAATATAAAATACAGAATTCTCATTAGCAATTTCCCCATATATCCCCCTAAAATATGCAGAAATGGTATAGGCAAAATGGTCAATAGGTTTAAATTGAAACTACTTGGTATAAGAACTTTAATCAAATTTTTAAAAAGAAAGTGTAGTAATACATTTTATTAATTTTAAAATAATAACTAATATTTTAACTAAATATTAAAAAAAAATGTTAAATACCTGATTATTAAAAAAATTAGTATTTTATTATTCATCACAAAGAAACATATCATTTTCCTTGATTAAATATGTAGCAATATTTACATAAACAAATGGCATTTATGCGAAACTAAATAGTTTGTGTCAAAATCAATTTATATGTATAATGAATAATTTCATATTTTTTCAAGAATATATAAAATTGCACAGAAAGTCTTCATGTACTAAGAAATCGAGCATGTTTAACAATGGAATCTTTATGTATATTACATATTTTACGCCAGTATTTTCGCTGTGTAGAAAAAGATAATATTGTCATGATAGTAAAAGTTATAAAGATGTGAAAATATTAATACAGATGTTATAATATTTTCAATACTTGCGCATTTGTTTTTGATTGTGTAAATTCATAGAAACAATTAAATTTAAAACTCTACCTATTTAGTTTTATATATTACTTTGTTTGTTATAAATGTTATATGTGATTATTCAAAATAAACTAACGTGATATTTCAGAATGTATAGGTTTTTGTTCCTAATGGCAAGATTTATCAGACAGATTAGCTCTTAATGTCGGTATTTGATCTATATTATAAATCATGATTTTATAAATAAACTTCATATAGAAGAAAACAAATTTTTATTGTTTCAATTTGGTATTTTCTTTCATTGTTCATTTAAATATTGCATGAAATCAATAACACTCATTAGCAACTTACTTGTAAGGTAGTTTGTTTTGTCTTAATAAAAAGGAATGATTAAAAAATATATCCCAAATAGTACTATTAGATATCATAACTACATACAAACTGTTATTTATGGCATAGATTTCCAAAGACAAAAGATTCTAACGAATATAAAGTAAAAAGAATTTTGAAAAAATGTAAGACTGCTTCATCCACCCAAGCATGATATATTTTATATATATTCCCCTACCCTGTGTCTCTAACAATGGTATAAGTCCCACATTCACATACACACATGAACACCAATTTAATTTAATTTATTATTCAACCTATCATCTATACTTCAATAAAGTTTAACGTATAAAGCAAAACAATTAATATTATAAATAAATCACATGCAATATAACCATTTTATTAAGTTCTGTGCTTGATAAATAATTTTAATTACATATTTAATAAAAAACGCAAATAACAACAACTATATATTATAATCACATCCTACTCTGTCGTATTCTCTACTGGAAATATGTCCCATTCACCTTCGAAGATCGACGACTTCAAGTAATGTTGTTTCTGACAGTTTGATATGTGATACAGGCTGAAACATAAAAAAAAATACAAGGCTTTTATGACTACAATTGTTTTTATTTTTACCAGTTTTTACTTCTTTTATTTCATTTTGATTTCAGTAAGTAATAATTAATAAGAGTAATAATAAAAAAGGCAACATGATCAGTATTATAGCTTATAATATTTAAAAATTACTATAAAGAGACCATTTGGATATCACACCGTCGTTATCGTTAATCTGTAAATCGATTGCCTTGTTAATTACGTATAAACCGTTAAATTTTTTTGTTTTTGAAATAATTTTTTTACTAGTAATAATAAAGGTTAACCTGGTTAATTAATTTTATTAACATATAAATAATTAAAACCCATTCTATCAAGCCTACAGATGTTTTCAACGTTATGAGAAAGGCTTCCAAAGAAAGTCTTTGTCAAAACCACTATCAACATCACTTTATAGAAGAGGCCTTCTATAAAGAACCATATTTACCAATTTATTTATCTTTATCTCCAAAGTAAGCAGAGACGATGGGATACTAATTTCTATCTTGACATAATTTTCCTCTCAGCCACTCTCATGCCATATCCAATATCTTGTATGGATATTCAAGGTTTTCCATTTTTTAGACCTTCCCACTTATATGTCTTCTTTTTTTGTTAATCTTTTACCCTCTACCCATTAAACATGGCCGAATCATATACAAACATTCTTTTTTACCCTTACAATTGCATTTTTTTCGAAATGGCCCTCTAGTCAAATATGTACATTTTTAATTAAATAATGCAAAATGTATTCCATAATAATTCCATTTCAAATACATTAAATTTACTTTCATCTGTCTTCTGCATTACCTGAGGGTCACTTCTATACATAACGATTCACACTGATACCCCATTATTTACAGTAAGTCTCCCCTTTTTTGACATACTTTTATATGTGCATTTTTAATTAAATAATGCAAAATGTATTCCATAATAATTCCATTTCAAATACAGTAAGTTTACTTTCATGTTTCTTCTGCATTTCCCGAGGGTCACTTCTATACATAACAATTCACACTGATATCCCATTATTTACAGTAAATCTCTCCTTTTTTGATATACTTTTATTCTTTACCACTTCCGTAAAATTCATTCCGTCAGGCGTACATGCATTGTTTCACAACATCTTTTATCTTTCCATTCTTCAATAATAATTTTCCTAAATAAACACACTCATATACTTGCTCTGTAATCAATTACCGTGTGTTATTTCGAATTTTGTTTCATATACATATCTGTGTATATGGGTTTATTGGTATATATAATGGATGAAACCTTACAGCATCGGGTGTACATATACTAGAAGATACTAATAATCATATTAACATTGAAATAGCGCATTTTGAAAACAGGATCAAAAAATTTTATTGATTAAAATTCCGAACCCTAAAAAGCCAGTTTGCTATACCAGTTTAACAACTACTGTATTTACATAAGTTACTTAAAAAGTGTTTGTTTAAATTATTTATAACCTGTAAATATGGCTCTGTAGTTCAAAAAATAAAATTATTTAAGTCAACTTACACCAAAAAGTGGAGGATCATTGGGATGTGGATGAAAGCCGGTTAGACGACAATTTGCAATAAATTGCATCCCATGACTAGGTGTAAGTGCAAAGAAGCCAGTCCTGTAAATTTCAGTACTTATAACTACAGCGTGTTCCAGAAAAAGTAGAATCTTAGCAATAGGTTATTTGACAATATCAAAAATATACCACAATTCAGGGTCATCCAATTAGATTATAACGTTAATAAGCGTATGGCTTTTAATTTTTGGAAGAATAAGTTTATATTATATAAAAAAAATGTTAAGAAATCACAATATTTTTTTGAAATTCAAAAGCGTCACAAATGCCCTGTTATTGGTTAAAAGTCAGATGACATCACAGACAAGTTTTTGAATCTTTAAATTATGGTTCTTTTTTCTTTTTATTTAAATTTAAATGAAATAAATAAAATTTTATGATACTATCACCTTTTGCATTTAGTATAAATTTTTTATAATATAAATTCATTATGTATGTCATTCATTACATACTACATTATATAAAAAGAAATACATTACAAATAATATATTTCATTAAAATAACTTCCAGTCATAACTAATGTATAAAAAAATTTATTTAATTCCTAATTATGCATATGCTAATGTATACACGAGGGGGCATTTTTAAGTTCGTGGAATAGATAGGTAGGCCATTATTAAAGGTGATTAACGGAAGGATAGCTAGTTAAGTAACTCATTATTAGTATAAATACCAAGTTTTATCATAATCTGAATCCCAAAAGACTGTCGCCATGATTTTTCCAGCCGACTATGACACCTTAAACTTCTTGGGTAATGGTGTGCCTTTTTCGTGCCACTGCATTGAGTCTTGTTTGTACTCAGGTTCATAATGATGGACCCAAGTTGTATCTCCAGTAACAATTTGACTCTATAGTCTATCCTTATCTTCACTACAGAGGTCCAAAAACGCGCGAGAACACTCCACGCGGCGTTGTTTTTGAGGCGGTATGAACATTCTCGGCACCCATCTTGCGCTGACCTTTGTCATGCCAAGATGATCATGGAGAATTTTAAAAATTGTTGTATCTGGCACTCAAACTATCTCTGCAAGCTGTTTCTTCTTTAGTCTGGCATCTTTCAATACTAATTTTTCAACTTTTTCAATAATTTCCAGAGTAGTCATTTCGATCGGCCGACCGGCGCGTGGGTCGTCTTCAAGTGAGTCTCTACCCTGTTTAAAGAGACTACGCCTATGAACTATTGTCGAACAAACAACTCAATCTGGAAGAAAGTCTGAACTATGGAAAAAATCGAGTACCGCGCCAAACAAATAGAGTACCAGATACAACAATTTTTCAAAATTCTCCATGATCATCTTGGCATGACAAAGGTCAGCGCAAGATGGGTGCCGAGAATGTTCACACCGCCTCAAAAACAACACCGCGTGGAGTGTTCTCGCGCGTTTTTGGACCTCTGTAGTGAAGATAAGGATAGACTATAGAGTCAAATTGTTACTGGAGATAAAACTTGGGTCAATCATTATGAACCTGAGTACAAAAAAGATTCAATGCAGTGGCACGAAAAAGGCACACCATTACCCAAGAAATTTAAGGTGTCACAGTCGGCTGGAAAAATCATGGCGACAGTCTTTTGGGATTCAGAAGGGATCCTATTGACGGACTATAAAGATAAAGGTGTTTCCATAACCGGAGAATACTATGAGTCAATTTTAGAGAGGTTGAAAGAAGCAATCAAAGAAAAAAGAAGGGGTAAATTGACCAAAGGTATCCTGCTTTTGCACGATAACGCGCACGTTCATATGAGCCGCGCTGCGCTGGCCACCCTGCACAAGGTTGGCTTCAATATTTTAGAACACCCACCCTACAGTCCTAACCTGGCTCCCAGCGATTATTATTTGTTCCCAAACCTTAAAAAAGAACTTCGTGGAAAGAAGTTTTCAAGCGATGAAGAAGTGAAGGACAATTTCAGCTTATTTTTTGCGCAAAGACGAAACATTTTTTTATGAAGGTGTATTGAAAGATCTGAAAAATGCATTAGGGTAGCAGGTAAATACATTGAAAAAGAAATATAATTTTGTATTTTTATTCTCACTCCTTATCCTCCATTCCGCAAACTTGAAAAGGCCCCCTCGTATCAGCACTATAATTTTATTCGAAACATAAATCATAGATAAATAGACTTTTCCTGAATGTTGTTGGATAAACAAGATGTTGTTACAATTGACAGATTAATTAAATATTTGAGTTGGATAATTAAATTTAGTATATTTATATTGTAAATATTTAACAATTTGTAAGAAATTATATATTTAATTGTGTAATAAGTGCTTAGCGATAAAAGATAAACTAAACTAACTGGAAAAAAAGGTTAAAACAAATTCCATCGCAAACAAAAGTCATCAGGTATGAAATTTTTAAAATTGATTTTTTTATAATAAATAATCGTCTGCTGCAGGATTTTTTAAACATATCATTTTTAATGTATATTCTTTCATATCATATCAAAAATTTAAATTTAAATAAATACTAATAATTGTCAAAATATCTTTGGTACTAAAACGCATTCATACCAAAATTTAATATTCTTATTCTTTTGGTTTATAGGTATTGATATCGATAATAATGTTTAAAACACAAATATTACTTATATCGAAATGATCTTCACACATAAAAACATTTGAGTGAGCTACAATGCTGTTTGGATCTCTTTGGGCTAATTGCAACCACTTTTTTCGTCTCTTAAGATTTGTTGGCACTGAAACAAACACTTTGTGTCAACTTTTTATAGACGTATTTGTCATTGTGTCACTACACACCATTTATACACCATTTTAAAATGAAAATAAATAATAGTCCCCTTCAGCGGGCAGGACTGTTTGTTTACATTGTGTGTGACGTAACATTAGCGGCCATTACAGAAATTACGTTTTTAGCGCGAGTTCGAAAATTCAAACTTTAGTGTAAAGTGATTTATGTAAAAAATACGGCATATATCCTGGAAATATAAATGTAGTGTGCTTATAATGCAAAATAGAACAATTTAAAAATTCAAGTCAAATAGCCTATTCTTACTGATATTTACTCACAAGCTTTATTTGATTTTATTGAACATATTGATTTTATACCTTTATTTTAAAGGAAATCAGCAAAAGTTCACATAGTGTTAGGCCCAAGCGTTATAAGAATAAAAATGACACTATTATAAAGAGAACATGAAAAAACTCCTTAAAATTTTAAATTATTGATCAGACAAATGAGAAATATTGTATTTTTTAAGTCAGATTATTTTTCACAATAGTTTGTAGATGCCATTTCTACGGAACTATTTGAAACAGCAATATGAAACTAGGATAGATTGTATCTTGTTATTCTCTATGCACAGATGTAACATATTAATAGATGAAACCTGCAGGTTCATCGGGATCATTGAAAAAAGTCATTTCAGACACGAAAAGAGTAAAAAAGACCTTCATTTTGACAATAACAGAATGAATAAGAATGTTAGTTAACATTTTGTTTCCAATTATTTTGTTTTTATTTCTCATTAACAATTCTTGATGTATTAAGAATATAATTTATTCGCGCATTTATGAAGAAAATCTGTTTATGTTTTATAGTATGTTTACAAATTATATGTTTTTATATTTAAGTATAAAAACATTAATTTGTAAACATACTACATTATATATTTCTATGTTTTTATTTTCTTTTTTCTTTTCTAAGTACCAGAATATTCTATTTCTTTAAAGGCAGACCAATTTTCACCGGCCTCCTTTATTACACAGAATCTTTCCACAGTGCAAATGTAACTCAACTACTGGATTAGTCCTTACTTGTGATTTACCATTCATAAACAAATTAGATCCAAGGTTATTATAATAATTATAAGATACTATTATAATAACTTAATTTATTACTCTTATCATTCTATGCCAAATAGTCTGTACTGCATTACGAAAAAAATAAAAAGTTCGACAAACTTACTCATTATATTTAGGTGCACATACAATAGCAACAGCTTCAGGCATCATGAGCTGATATGAACACTGAGTATGCAGGTCCACAGAGGACAAGAATGCAGTCTGTGTAGGATGGGTCTGTAAGTTTTATACCATTTAAGAAATTACTTAACCTAACGAGTTTCTATCAGGTTACTTTATTTAAACAATGTGTTCTACATGTGGGAAAAATCTGTAAACTTTTACAAATCTCTGTTATAATTGTAATGAGACCTGAAATAGTACACATTGTGATGATAATTTTAAAAAGGTGTATGTTATTATACAATAAAATGAATACAGCCAAATAATATAAAAACTGCCCTAGGATTCCGAACTAACATGCAAATGATAGGTAATATATCTCAGGCAACATTTCCTTGAAATTCTGCTTTGAATTCTTTATACCTCTTTTGAATACTTTATACCTCTTTTGAATACTTTATACCACTTTTGAATTCTTTATACCTCTTTTGAATACTTTATACCTCTTTTGAATACTTTATACCTCTTTTGAATACATTATAGCACTTTTGAATTCTTTATACCTCTTTTGAATACTTTATACCTCTTTTGAATACTTTACGCCTCTTTTGAATACTTTGTACCTCTTGAATTCTTTATACCTCTTTTTAACTTTTTATACATTTTTCTGAATTATTTATATCCCTTTTACGGCTGCACAGGCTGAATTTTTCTGAGTCTCTCTGAGCGAGAATTTGACCAAGCGTTTCAGATTCAATTATTTTCTCTACGAGCCGGTGCTAGTTTAATACTAGACAAAGATTTTTTAAATTAAGTCAAAACTTACAATAAAAAGTTTTTATGTCTGGACACTGTGATTAAAATAGAACAAATAAGTAATTCAGATAAGACTGCAAAGCTTCATTCAACAGCACCTTATATCATATCTTTTTTTGGTAATACAATCTGATTACGGAGTACTGAAAATAAAATCGCTTTGTTAACTTATGAGAGGTGACATTTAAAGGCATTGCTGAATCTGGACAGAAAATAGGTTTTTTTGTAAGACTGATCATGCAACAAGTGACTTGAGCATAGTTGTATGTATAGTGCATAGTTGTATTAGTCTCAATGGTCAGTTTTTCTTTTTATTAATTTATTACTTTAATCTTGTATACAACTTGATATCTAGTATGATTAATGCTTGTGCTTGTGATACATTTGTGTATATTATAATATACTTACATGAATCCAGCCTAATGTAATTAGGTTATGCTGATCTTGGTAATGGAATATTTCCTCTTCATTCATAGTTGTACAGGAATCTGGAGTACCACTCTGCTTTGGTACGATCATATGACTTATAATTAACTGGTCCCGCTCCTAAAATATTATATATTATTAATATGATATTTTAGTACATACAAAACAAATAAAGAAATTTTAAATCATAAGTTTATTTGAACCATTAGCAAATCAATAATGAACTTTCTTCTAAACTAATATAAAACCCACGATTTAGAATTTGATAGTTTCCTAAAAAAATCCTTCACTAAAAGTTGGCAGATTTATCACATTTTTTCTTCACGATTTATATTTTGCTTCACATTAAACATTTGCAAGCAAGATGGATATATATAGAATTCAATATGTTAGACAGTGATAGAACAAAGCGTTAGTTTGACGTTTGACATTAATGCGACACACAAAAAACTAACCTATAACTTATTTATTTGCTTTAATCTGGTTGCTCGTGGCATGTTATTATATAAAAATTGTGTTGTGAAAAATCAATAAATTGTTATGTGAATTAATTTATCACTGTTTGATGTAGTTTTCAGCCAACAAAAAAGTTTCTTAGAAATGATGTCAAAAATGTAAAAATATGATAGCAAGAACTGCAAAACATAATAATTATAATGGTAATAGCTACATTTAAAGACTTAAGAATAATTGTATTTAAGTCTAAAAATTGATTATGGATAATAGACAAAATAATTATACAAACATACCAATACACCAGCAAGTATTCCACAAGTCTCAATATTCTTTGATGTATTTCCCGATGCTAATGCCAAAAACTTCGACATCAGCCGTGAAGGCACTACTACTGTTCTTAGACTACGTTTCATTGCAGATAACGGCTGATAGGAAGGCAAATCAGTTCCATACATATCACTGTAAACAAATATAAAAAAACCACAAATATTAACTATAAATATACAGGCTAACTATAATTACACTGGCTCAAAAAGTTTATGACACTAAAAGCTACGCTGCACTATAAAAAAATACAGAAATCATTTAAATATATTGTATAGAAATGATGTTTAAAATATAATTCCTCTTAAAAATACAATCTATAAAATGTATAAATTTTCAAACACTCCCTTCTGGATTACAATGCAGCATTGCTATTTATTACAATTCATTAACTATTGAGCAAATTCTATATTCGGTCCATCTTGATATATCTATACTAACAAATATTGGACTAATAAACATTCACAAATTGTCATTGTCAATGTTTTCATTTACATTTCTTTAGTTTTGATCTGTTTCAATTTAAGGAGACCGGCAAAAGTGAGCCTGGCCTTAAAGTAATAGAATATAATTTTAAAAAACCTGGTATTTTTTAGTATGTTGAAATGTAAAGAACTCAACAACTGACAATCTGGAAAGAGCAAAAACTAAAATGCAATTTGTAACCATAATACGAAATAAAAAAGCTATCTTCATGAAAGCGCTTATGTTATTTTTTTTAGTATATTAAGAATCGTTAATAAGAAATAAAAATGACAATAAAAATTGTAGGAAGTAAATAAAGACTTTTCAGAAACAATTAAAAAAGTATTCGATACCACTTGTTATTACTACTCCCTGAATGTGACAAATTTATTCACAGTACCAAAAATTTTAGTCATTAGTCATAACGCTTTAAATATTATTATGACTAAGGCAATTTAATATTTACATAAACAAATTTGTAAACAAAATTCCAAAGTTTTTTTAGAATTTAAATACACCTCTGGTATTCAACAAACCTAGAAGGCCTAGATGGTGGTATCAGTGGAGGAGTTGGTAAGTAATGATGTGGTGGTGCACGCGGTGGCTCTGCTGCGAAATCATCTGGATACAGAACACTGTTAACAGAGGGTAGAGCAGTTCCACCAGCCCATGGATCCTAGAAGAATAATTGTTATTTGATTTTAAACAATTAAATTAATTACTAAAGACTACTAAGTCAAATTTACTTTTTATTACTTAAATATACCTTTTATTATACTTAATACAAATATTAATTTGTGTCCCAATTTTAAGCAAATAGTTGCAACATGCAATAACACATTTAAGATATGACCACATAATGCTATAAACACTGAATTCAATTGAATTAGAATGTAAGAGCACAGCAGTTAATTCGTCCCAATGCAAGTTTGAATCTCAGACAAATGACAGATTTATTCCCTGCCTTAAAAATATTTTATTACAAAAAGCATTAAAAAACAAAATAAGTAACTTTAAAATTTATCGATTTTTTTTATAAATAAATAGTCAAAAAAACAGCCTTTCACATTTGTCTAGACCAATGGTTCTCAATTTTTTTTTTACATAAAATACAAATCAGTCACATGAGTCCTAAAGCGATATGTTAAAATAATAAATCCATTAAAAATTACAACCGTTTGATAAAGTATCTATTATTTAAATTCTAAAAATTCAATGGTGCTGCATTTTCTGAACAAAGGATAAGAAATTAGATTCAGGTAAACTTAATTTTAAGCGTTAAGAATAAATTTTTTCAATATATTCAGTAAGCATTGTGTTTCGTATTAGTAACGAAATCGTCGTTCACTTTACTTTTGTGCTGGAACAAAATTTTCAAAATTAGGAAAACAAAATAGGTTTTTGTTCAAGACACTATTATTTATCGTTTAATATTTCTTAATGAATCGGTTTATTGTTTCAGCTTGACACTTAAATTTAGGTCATGGAGATGACTGAAAATGTCTGATAAGTAAAATAGAATTGTAATCCACAGCCTGTCTATCAATAGATAATGCAGTTTAAAATCTGTCTACATTATTACAACATAGATCATATAACCCGGTTAGCATTTTTCCTTAAGAAAGCCATATCTCATCTCACTGATTTTGCTTTGATAACACTGTCATATTTTCCTGTCATAGCTCAAGTGCCATCAGAATAGTAACCAAAGCTTCTCCAGCAGTTCAGTACATTTTCTGCAAAGGTGTCATTCAGCTTCTTGAATACGCATTTAATGATAATTTGTGTTGAAAGCACCTCACATAATAAATAATCTTTTTTAATTGTAGTTTAAAATATATATGCATATAAACTACAAGTTGTAAACCATATTAAGTAGAATAATGTGTTAATATGTGTATATCTAAAAACAAAAGACCATCTCAAGATATGTAAGTGGAGTAAACTTTTCATTTTCAACAAAAGTGATTCAAATAAAAAATTAACAGAATATGTATTGTCAAATCACATTATAAAATTGGATGTAAAGAAGAGTCAAAATGAAGCTTACAAGGAACACAATACAATAATCAACAATGTTTTTATGTATTCAATAGAATATGTCTAATTTTATAATATGGGGAATCCTTGACTAACTGATATTCTTAGTGGCGCCTAAACTCATAAGATATTCAAATTAAGTGAAAAGAAAATGCATGAAAAATGTTAGAATAAGAATTGTTATGTCTGCTTACACCTTGAAAAACTCTGTGTGAGGTCACTATCACTGATATGGGTACAGTATGAGAATCTTTGCCCTAGACCACCAAAAACTATGGGTATCACCACATATCGTAGATTCAAAATGGTTGAAGTCAGACTATAAAAAAATGGTCAACAGCCTATAATCCTTTCCAACACAGATTTCATTGTTCTTATGAAATATTGAGCAAGCATTACCACCTGTCTTACTGAGGACAAAATTAAGGTAAATGAAATTATGCAACACAGAAATGCTATGAATAATGGGATCTTAATAAATTATAGATTGTCATGTCAGTATTAAAAGGCAATTTGGAAAGATATGGATAAATAATACAATTTTTTTTCTAGTATATATATATATATATATATATATAATATACCACCTAACCTTTATAAGGTTTAAATATTAAATGATCTTTAACAAATTATGTTTTCACACACCAATATTACAACACAGAACTTTATCAGATAAAAGCAAGAATAGATGTACCAATTGTCTCAAGTACATACCGACTTTCAGAGCATCAAACTGGCATCATTTCTAAGTTTATATGCTAAAGACTTTTCTATTAATTTTCAGTAATAATGATTTTAAAGGAAAATAAATCAAAAAACCCTTAAAGCTCAGATTTCAAATTAAAATTCTTACTTCGTTCTTTGGTGCACTTGGTAAGACACCTTTCTGTCTTTTTTTATCTTCATCAGCCTGAAGCCGTTCAGCAAGTTTGTGATCTTCTTGTTCCTGTTCCTTGAGTTTCCTTGCTCTTTCTTCAGCCCCTCGTTTTCTAACTTTCTGAACAAGAAAATGCTCTTTTTACCCAATAAATATATTAAATTATAATTTATATTATATATATTAGCAAATAATTTAAAATGTATAAGATTAGAAACAGAAATACATTAAATTTGCTTTTACCTCATCTTCCAAATATTGCTTATGTTCTTTGGTGAACTGTTCCAAAAGCTTAACTTTTAATTTTTCCGCTTTAGGCATTACCTCTTTAAGCTTGGTTTGGTTAACACTCTTAACCTGAGCAGGTACTGAAGCAAATTCAGGATGCTTACGAATTTTTTCCAAAAATAAAGTCATGAATTTTAGATATAGGATGTACGCATTTTCCAGACTTCCCTCTGATAAGTAAACATTAGCCATTCTAACCATTTCCAACCCTGAACGATAATACCTGAAAACAGATTTAAATGTTAATATAATGATTTCATGAACATAAGGGTAATAATTTCAAATGACGATGGAGTGATAAATATTTTTATTTTTATCTTAACTGAAATCTAAAAATGCACATATTTGAAGAGAAGTGAGAATACAGACAGTATCACAGTATCTCATAATACAGATATTAACTTCCTATCAGTCCAAAAAAGCATCATTTCAACGAATTTAAAATCTATCATCAAAATAAAGTTTGGCAAAAAATATTTTAATCATTAAGTACTAGTTTCATACAATTAATAATAAAAAAAACTGGAAAAATCATGTGATTCATAATGAGTCATACAATATATAGCTTTTAAAAACAATTTATGCTGATGGCACACGAACGTATATTTTAATAAATTATTCCCATTTTACTTCCTGATAGTTTTAAATTAAAATGTAAGATTTATATACATTATAAATCGATGTTGAGTTGGCAACTTTGTAATAAATATACACCGATATACGGAGAAAAATTAGTTAAAATTTATAATTATATTTTGTTGTTTAAAAGATGTTAAAGATATTCTATAACAAAGTCCTTTTAAAATGAAAGGTGAATTTAAGAATGTTTAAATTTCAATACCTCCTAGGCGGTACATTTGGGTCCACTTCCACCATTGCCCCATATGCCGCTAATTGTTTTACCCTGGTTGAGGGCTCCATAGCAACGATTTCAAGATGTTTAGATGAATTATCGTTATTATCCATAATAACGTTAGGGTATTTTTCACTCTATTCTTTTACTCTCTACTGAAATCATTGCATTAACTAATTTGTATGCTTTTCACGATATCTGAAGTTAATTCAGAATATAATATAATTTTATATTACGACTCATCATTCAGAATTAAAACAGATAAAAATATGATTCATTACATTTATAATAATACTGAAATTTGTACCAATAACAAATTACACTTTTTCAAGAATGAATTATTTATTTTGACATTTGATTTCACAAGTTTGCCATATGCAATTTTATTATTTTATAAAATAGGACAAGGTGGGTCAACATATAAATTTCGTGCTTGAGTAACCAAAATAATAGAACATAACCAATTTCGTCACATTTAAAAATTAATTCGTAATTTATAAAATAAAAATATACAGTAGCCGTCATTTATTGGTATTAACCAGAAACATGTAGTGAAAAAACACCTACTGTAAAAAGTGTTTTCTGAGACTGGCCATATTACCTTGAATTAGCTTATTATTTTCATAAAAGAGTGATGTATCTTTTTGGAAAACGATTCTTACATCGAATTAGAAAATTAATGTAAAAAGTAGAAAAAAGAATTGTTGGATGTGCAAACCCATTTAAAAATTAAATAACACTGCTTAAACTAATCTTGTTTTCAGCTATTTTTCAACGAAGAACTTAAAATATTTCACGATCACCGCGAACGGATAATTGTAGAATGTTATAAATTAAATAAGGGATATGCATTTTAAAACTTTTATTTTATGAAATTTTCTACGAATTTCATTGTTGAAAGACAAACTATTTAGGATTTTAATCAATTAATGATAATCAATTGAAATATTAATACACTATCAATCGCTTTCCATGTATTTATTTTATTTCAAATTTAATTAACATATTTATTTTTTCATTTTCTTTGTTAACTCCAAGGATAGTTTAGTAATAAAAGAAATATACATTTGGATTTATCTTCAATTATTTAAATTTTTATTCAGTGTAACCTGTGAACAATTACATTAAGAATATATTTATTTAAAAATTATTTACTTTTGGAGTATTTGCTGTTCAAAATAATTAAAAAAAATCTTTTTCTCATTATTACTTGAACTACGAGTTTTTACGTCTTCATAATAGTGTAATATTTCGATATGTTTCACCGTTTATCATTTAATATTTTAACCCTAATAGAAAATAAAATAAAAAGCGGGAAGATTTAAAAAAGATGGAACTCATGTAATGATATTTCGGATATATCACATAATGATATTTCGAATTCGGATCATAGTCTTTAAATTTGAAGACTTATATTAAAGATAAATTATAGTTTATTAAAAAAAATCAAGAATAAAAATTGTAATTACCTAATTCTAACATTAAATTACCATTTAAAAAAACTTCTTTGGTTACCTTATGCGTAGTCTAATCACGTTCGACAATTAAATAAATAATTTTTGGAAAAAAATCAAAACAGCTCTTGACATTTACTTAGAAACTAAATTGAGATCGGTATTTAACATAAAATTAAATGAAATTCAGGCATCTAGAAACCGAAATAAAATAATGTAATAATTTTCTTTTATTTGGCCGCTTAAATATAATCATTATGTTCCTAATGGAGGTTTTCCTCCTACTTTTTTTTGTTAATTTACGAAATTGGAATAACATAAAAACTAAAACCTTTCAAAATCTCTACCTATCACTAGGTTTTGTAATGCCCTAAGACGTTATTATACAATATTAATTTTATAAAGTAATTTTTTACCGTTCATAAAAAGTATACCTTGGCTATTAAAGAAAGAGTTTCATACAATAGCATTGTTCGAACAGGAAGAAGTAATATTAAAACGGCCATATGATATGCAAAATTTACGATCTTTTATTAATAAAAGTATA
Organism: Druceiella hillmani; assembly: GCA_039881145.1. Taxonomy (NCBI): domain Eukaryota; kingdom Metazoa; phylum Arthropoda; class Insecta; order Lepidoptera; family Hepialidae; genus Druceiella; species Druceiella hillmani. Next base: position 5,295,769 of record JAYKKI010000070.1, read on the forward strand.
AAATATAGTGGCCACAAGAGGTTCCGGAGATGGTACCACAAGCGATATACACGTAGTCACTTCAGTATTGTCCCATTGTACACAAGTGTGAAGTTCAGCACGAAACGAATTAAATTATTTTAAATGTATTTTCTGTCTCCTGGAACCTAAGTCACACCGGGCCTTATTTGTCGCAGGGTACTTGCGGCAAATAAGTGATCCACATATTATATACGATCAACATACCTTATGTGACAGACAAGAAAGGATGAGATGCGAAATCTATACATATGGACTATAACTATCTCTATTTAAGGTAAAATTTGTAATAACCTAATAAAATAAAATAACTAACAAAATTTACAATAGTTATCATATAACTATTGTAAATTTCATAAATTTTTTTTAAACTATGAGATAAGAACTTTTTCAGAACTGGAAAATAAAAGTAAATTTAAACTGCCATCGTGGTATTCCTAACTTATTTTTCCATATTTGATAAACGAATAAGACCAAGACGAACGATGCGTTACTCAATAAAGGTAAGTTCTTCATGCCCGTTATCACGGCTCTCGAATGAAATTTTTGTTAAATGATTTACACGTTCCAATGTTAGCCTGGTGGCCAATTTCAATGATATAAGGCGTATAATGAAAGAAACCCTTCACAATATCAGTTCATAGTTAAGCAGTTATTAGTTGTTCCAACTACAGTTAGATCTAGCGTATTAAACGTATACGAAATATAAGTATTTTCCTCATATATATAAATGGCTTAAACTTTAAAATATAAAGAAGTAGAAAATTATAACAAAAAATAATTATATAAGCTGCTAATAAAAGAAACATTACTAATTAGATTTTCAAAATAATAATAAATATTCATAAATATTAAGTAAGATTTTAATAAATAAAAATAAGTATTATGCCACGTACTATACCTATCTTGAAGAAATCGATAATAGATACATAACGGATCACTGATGACATTTCTGAATTCTGAATCGCTGAGATAAATTCAAATTACATTGTGCGGAAAAAAGGACTTCCATTCCGGTGAGAGGTTTCCGGAAATAGGACACACGTAGAACGGGACGAATGATACAAGACGCATAAAATCTTACTATGTTGCCGTCGAACTCAATGTGGAGACAGTTCACAGATGTGTTTCGATCGGTAAACACGTGAACTTTGTTATCGAACGTGCCTTATACCTGCTTCGTATTAGCGTTAATAAAATTGATAAGATAGAGTCGTGTTCGTAATAAAAGTCGCACTGCGTATGATAAAAAATAATAATTTTGAGTTTCGGGGGGAAAACTGCATGACACTTTCGTGTTCGTGTTAAGATGTTCTATGTCAAAGTTTTTTGCATGATTAATTTCTGTGCGAGTTTATGACGACGTTAAAGTGTGCTGGTTAATCTGTGAGTATCGAGTTTGCGTTCAAACTAGTTATGTGACTATTCGTGTGCTGTTGACCGTTGACCCACAATCCGACTCTACGTTTTTATCTCAATTGTTTGTCTAGCCCATTAAAACGTATTTGTACAGTAAAGAACCTTTTATTTTGATAATGATTAGATACTCTTTTCTCTTTAAAATAACCGCATTGTCTTATTGACATCGTTTTTAATATAAAAAAAAATTGTTTAAAACTTTAAAAATTATCATCGGTTTAGAAGTAAAAAAATAATTGTTTGTCTCTCCATTAAAAGTTTGCCCAATTTAATTTATTTTAATAAGATTTTATTTCATGTTGTAGTTCTTGAAGTTGCTAGTAATTTATATCTATGTTAAACCATTTATTTCTTTCTTAATTGGAAATAAAGTTACGGAAGCCCGAAATTTCCAAGATCAATATCGGCATTTATATATTATAGGCCATTATAACTAATGGATTATTAATTACATATATATTGAAAATATGCTTAAACCTGTTCCAGCACAGAAGTAAACAATTAAATGAGGATACTATTTTTAAAGCAATTAATCGTTTATATTTAGCTAACGTAATGACTAAACGAAGAACTAATGTATTTTGCATCATTACAGAAACAAGACTGCTAGAATAAGAGTAAAATAGACTAAGAAATGGGATCACATAATTTATTTACATCAGTCTTCATGGCGTGTGCAATAGGTAAGTTATATTATAATAATAAAATAAAATAGTAATTGTAATTAATATATTATTATGAATAAATTAAATGTTGTGTTATGATTCCTGGTCGGTATAGAACAGTTTATTTAAGACACGACATAATTGAATTAAAAAATACAAATCAAATTTGATCGCATGAATGTCATAACTTTTATTATTCAATCAAATTATTTTTATATTAATGATTACACGTTCTCGCTTCAATAAAAGCAATCAGAAATTAAAAGAAAATCCAAAAACAAAATTACGACCAAAGAATTACACGCCGCCGAAATGAAAAGAGACATGAAGTGTTTAAATTTTGGTTTTTGATTCATTAAATAATTCGTAACATGTTAATAATATTCTAGAAACTACTATTGTTTTGCAAATTATTTTCTCACCTAGCATTGGAACAAAGGAATGTTTGTTTTATCAGCCACACGTGTATTTGTTATGTTTCTTTAAAATAGACGTGATATGTCTTGTAGAACCTTAAATTGAAACAGGTGCTTTCAATATCGGTAAACAGGTTGAGAAATAAAAGAGACGCTTAAATGTTTTATGTAGAGCGGTTAGTCATGTGAAAATATTTGTATCTCCAATATGGATATCTAAAAACTCGGGCAGAAATATATATTAATTATGCGGAAATAGATAAATAAAAGATATCGATGAATAAGATAGAAAAAAATTTGTGAAAAAGATTTTTGTAATAATAATTCGTTGTATTTATAATGATCACTTTCATAAAAGAATTAATAAAGAAAATTCAAAAACTGGCCAAATGCCTGTCGAGATATGCATAAAACGGATTTCCGTGGTTTTCTACATCGCTTACCATTATAAAGTTGATCGAAACAAATTTTTCTAAAGTAGTAAATAAATGCTGGTATCTGTACTTTACTTTGAAGCTCTTATAACCACAGTTTTATTTTAAGACTAATCTAACGATATCCTACTCGACCAGATGCAGAAAAAAATGACCCCTACATCGTATGTACGGGGAAGTGCATTAAAGAAACTAAATGTTATCCCAATATGAAGCGTCTACTTGCAAAATTTTACACATTAATTTTACTCTTAAACTGTAGAAACGATTAGTCCGTAAAATTCGAAAGGATGGACAGACGGACGAATAGATAGGACGAAGTTATAATGCTCATAGTAATTTCGTCTCCATGTCCCAAAAATAAAGGATAGAGACTTGTAATATTTCATCTTCAAGTTGTCAATTTCTTTTTTTTTACAATTCTTTGTCACAGGCCACATATATCTTTAAAACACAGAAGTTTTTTTATTTTCTAATAAGGACTAATTTATAAATTGTTCCTAAATAATAGCATATCTGAAATAGCATAAACGAAACTGTTAAATGAATTTACTGAAGTAAAAAAGTTCTACATGACTAACAGAATAATGAAATTTTATATGGCTATCTTATACATAAAAATTAAATTTACATAGGTAATTTTTTGCCATTAACTTATACTACTGATCTAATAACGCTGTATTGACCGTATTGTAAATATGCAAGAAAATTCTATAAAAATCATATAGTCTATATATTTTCTCGTAAACGCAAACGTATAAATATGTGTTTTAGTAATGTTGCAATATGTTTGATTTCATTGTTGTGCTTATAAATTATTTGCATTGTTGGACTCATAAAACACTGCAACTTTCACATTACAACGTTGCGCACCCTCCGCGTCTCTGCGTCTTTACTAAATGAGCACACGCAATTTGCTTCAGTTTTGCATGAGAGTTAAGGCTCATAATTTACTCTATAATATAAGCATATTGTTTGGATTGTAAATACTTATTAATACTTAAAATGTGAAAAATATTCTAAGACGCTCATTTTGAGAAAATGGCGTTGTTACATGTTTTCTGTTTAAAATACCATAAATTTTGAAGTTAAAAAAATTAAAAACGACTGGAGATATTTGTAAAAAACAGCAAAATACCGAATTACGATCGATTTGGTGCAAAGTTATTTGTCGGTGGTCAAGTGGCCACTTTTATGTGTACAATTTTTAACTAGCACATATTGATTTTTTAATTTAATGTTTTATACTCTGTTATTGTAATACACTCGATTTCCATCAAAAACTCTAATTGGAATATTTAAAGGATTATATTAATTTTTCCGTCGCTCCAAAGTAAAAAGTTAAACATACCAATTTGGGAAACGCTATCTTCTATCGAATTCAGTCAATCGAAGTTTGGATTTTTAAATGTAAGAAAGGAACATCAAACCTTTTGCAAAGTAGAAAAAAATAATATCTGATAACTCTCAATCTCAAGTAACCGATTTTACACATAAGACCTCAATATTTATGAAATAAAGCGTTTCAAGTTTTCCGATGAAAGTAAACGGTAGACCGTTTATTCGATCAAAATATTTAAGATATTTAAAAGACTAGATAAAGCATTATTATCATGAAATAATGAGGAAAATTAGTGTCATTCTCCCGGATGACGGATATGACGAAGTCATAAGCATTTATGTTTAACTAATTAAACGTAAAAGTTACAATGGAAAAAAATCGAATGCGTGAAACGATTCGTCATTGAGCTAATACATAGGACAGGTATTTAAATATCTATAATATATATATATATATATATATATATATATATATATATATATATATATATATATGTATATATATATATATATTTATGCATATATATATATATATATATATATATATATATATCTATAAAGATATGTATCTATGATTCGGTTGTATCTGATTGAAGACTTACTAAAGAAGCATATTATCAGTAGGAAGCAGATGAAATGAACGTGGCGTGAGAAAGGATGTTCCAATAATAACAACGTCACTGCCTAGAAGATAGCATGATTACATTGATGTAATAAATATAACACGTTGTACGGTACAGTCACGGGACATTGATAGTGATGGGATGAAGGAGATTCAAATTAATTAATAAGGATTATAATATATTGTTTATAATAAGATTGAATAAGAACTATCACGTTCGTCCAAGGTTACAACAAGCTTTAATTTCCTTTCTGTCTACAAGAGGTTGTATTTAGGATTCAAAATTGACATATAGTCAGTAGGTATAGTATATAGAATATAGGCTTCAGTAGGTATAGATATAGTATATAGGTAGTAGTATAGAAATCATTTTTTACTGAAAATGTTAAGGATGCTGATTGATTTTTAATCAGTGAAACATGTGCAACTGATTAATTATTACTATTATTTACCTTTCTATTTCACCTTTCTGCTTTGTTTAGGCATAAGCTGTTGCTCTGAGACGGAAGTACGCCACAAGCGTCTACTTGTAATATTCCAGTTTTTTGTGCTCATGCCCTTCGTACGTACAAAGATGCCATTCGTCCTGAAGTTTTGCTTGTTATTCTGGTTTCCTCTCACTGTATGTACTTTGTGGTGTCCCCATCACTGAAAATTTTTGTTCCAGTTTTTTGGGCCTTCATGCCCTTCGTACATACAAAGATGTCCTTCGTCCTGAAGTTTTACTTGTTATTCTGGTTTCCTCTCACTGTATGTACCCATCACTGATAATGTTGTCCTATTTCTATATATTTTCGTAACTTCTAGAAACAAAAATATTTCATGAATTTATCTAAATTATACAATGAAACTTCATTAGCGATAGTATAATTTAAAGAAATTAGATAGTATAATTTAAAGAATTAAACCGTATGGAATTAAGTCCAGAAAATAACGTTTGAGGTTTCCATTAAGTGTTCCTTCGCTGTGGTATTTTGATCCGGATGTATTCCATTGATTATGTGCTACTGGTGTTTTTGATGTTTATAGACTGATTTGTTTACTCTATTATAATTACAAATATATCATATCAAAGGCAATTACTAGGAAAGAAACTTAGTATGTTTCAAAACAAAAGAATGTATGACTAAGTTCAGCTGAATATATTTATTTATTAGGAGGTCCTGGTTCATTATTTATGTATAGTCTGACATCGAAATGAAATCATTTTTTCCCCAAAAAATTTAAGAATGCTAATTGATTTTTAAATTTTTTTTTAAATCTGCGACTTAAAATATATTTTTGGAGGCCTGGTTGGGAATATTTATTTATTTATGTACTTTAATGTATCTAATTGACACATATGGCCGACTTATTGTTAGGAAGCAATCTCTTGAAGCCAACCAGAACACTAGTTCAGCCTCGCTCTAGAAGCGGCCGAGAATCTAACCTAGGTCCCCGCGGTCGAAGGCCGTATGCTTTGTAATTGAGTTTAATTTACACGATTCAGTTTAATTTATTTCAAAGCGGTCCCAGAATACATGAATTCGTTACTGTATCATGCCTTTGTCGGTATTTTAAATGTGCAATCAATACAATCGAAACAAACCACGCCAAAAAAAAAACAATCGGCTCATACGGAATTAATTATTGACCAAATACTGCGCAATATTTTTGCTTTTGTTAACTGCCAATCACCACATCGCTAGCATACTAAGCGAGGCTAGTGCACGGGTTTGGCGAATGACTACATAGATCTTTATCTCTAGCCTTTCAATTCAATGATCTTCCGAGAAGTGGCAACATAGCCAGCTAGCTATGTGTGACTCACGGTCCAACTATCAAATAGCGTGAACGTAAATCTAGCAAGTCTAAGCAATGAGTAATTTGTATTTGCGTAAATAATTTACCTCAAGGAATCGAACGAACGATTTTAATCATCATTCACAAGGTGCACAGCGGCTGTACAAATCTGCCGGTAGATTCTCATAATTGGAAAATGCGTCATCAAAAGTCGTCACTACTTTTCTCTGTCTATTTCGATTTAATTATTTATGATGACAGGTAGACATTTTTTTATTACTCATACGATTACAGATTTCTTCTCTCGTCTGTGAATTTCTATAATAGCGCGATATAGTCCTTACCAATTAATTTCTTTGTTAAAATAGATTATTTGTCTTTTTAATAGGATATACTGTTGTCTACATACCTAATTTGACTGTTCGTTTTTCATTTCTTTTTAATTGACGTTAAATGATCGATTTTAAGTTTAATTCCCGTCATTTTTGGGATTCCGCCGTCCCTCAAAGGTGTAAAAATTGGGATGAAAAAATTGTACGGGAATTTCCAAAAGAGACGTGACAGTTTATACTTTGACACTCGGGCAGAAATAAAGAAACTCCTATATTTGGAAAACCGCTAACCATAGAGAATTATTATATAAAAAAGCAAATAAAACCATATAAAAAGTCATTGTCTTCTTTTTTCCCAGGACAAAAACAGGCGGATATCAAATTACAATAACTTTCTCTTTAGTCATCAGTTTTTATGTATGGACCGAAAGCCTTTAAGAAATTAAAACGTCATCAAAATACGTAATAATATTTTATAGTAGTAGTTTTTGCGTCACGCCAGACAAACAATGAAGGGGAATAAAATTAAAAACCGGAAACAGTTTTTGAATTCAAAAGTCCCTAAATAATCGATTCCAAAAACACTAAGAACTCTTTCGAATATGTTGATTTCTTGAATGTGAAAATAGTTTATAAGTGTAGAATTATAGCACATAACTCGTATTGTTTATGTTCCAATAAGGTGGAATATGAATTACAGTTCATTAAAAAACTTAGCTTCTACTAGAAAGGTTATCAAATCATATAATCTTTTAGTCTAAATAACATGTTTTTGAAACTACTCAATGGCACATTCTCAAATAATTAATAAATTAAAATAATGTTAAAATAATTTGTTCGATTTCGATAAAACAATATTTATGTATATATGATAAAATGATGTAATTGTTATTTTAATAATATAAATGCTATTTTAGTTTCCGAATCAAAAGTGGACAATCACTTTTTGACTCGGAAGCTGTGATCGGTACAGTCGCTTGGAGTAACTGTAGTCTAGTAACACAAACACTCGGAAAGTGAATAAAAGGGCAATTAAAAGCAGATATTGATTACATTTTTAACTTAATTTTTTATTTCAATTTAACATTAACTTGAAGAATTTAAACTTGGATCGATTAAAACTTGGATCTGTCTTGGATGAAGTCGACTTAATCTTGGATCACTCAATTCCGCGTTTCTAGCGGCGACGTCGGAAATTGCCGTTTGTATCGTCATTTGTACCTCTGTCTGTTTTCCTGTTTTTCACGGGAAAACTAACTACTAAATATATTTTAACCGAAAAGGTGATAAAGGAAATGACACACAGTTCTGTCAAGATAGCCAAAAACATTTTCCATATAAACCATTTCAGGAATTTATTATCATCACTAACTTCTAACGGGACTGCGCGAAATCGTCACGTTCTGGTTGGTATCAGAACTTCCTCCTTGTTAAACTGCTCTGGCGTGATTGACCATTTACGTATTTTTCATCACTTATCACTTAAAGATCCATATATCGTGAAAAGTCGTCATCTCTAGTAAAGAAACATGATCTGTGCGAACATTATCAATGTCAAGTACTTTTTATTTGATCTAACGGCATTGTGCTCCGTCACTATTCGTATTCGATGTTAAAGTTGAAGGACCTTCAAGTAACTCAAAAATGGTAAAAAAAATATCGATTTCAAGTTATCCCACACACCTGCGTTTCCATGTCCGTCTATTCTTTAATAAATAAATAAGTCTTAAGATAGGTAGTGGTAAAAAAAATTATTAATTAAAAAAAAATCTATAAGCGCTTAATTGGTATAACAAACAGTATACAATGGAGCGTGTTTGAGGTGTTAAAGGGGAGAAGTCCTGTAGCAAATTAATTTTCAATTCTACTAGTTCAATTTAGCGATAGTTACTATTATCACTTAACTATCGTTTTTTATGTTCAAATAACAATACAGTATAACATATAAAACGATAGTTAAGTGACAATAGTAACTATCACTAAAGTAAAATGTTACTCTATCCGTTGTACTTAGAAGTTTATTATATATGTAAATTAAAATAAATTGAAGAAATGAACTAGTTTCAAAAAATACATTTTAAATTTTTTTTTACAATTTTCAAATCAAGTACGAGTAGAAATGGTACTGCGAGGGTTCTATACATATTTCTATACAAACAAGATTGATTGAGGGTTCTATACAAACAATTAAGGGTTCGTAGTATTCCTAATGAACTATTTACATATATTAATTATTCACAACGTAAATATATTAATCTATTAAATTCTTTCATAAGCTTAAAACATGGTGTATATTATTATAAAAATTTATAAGATCTGGGATAATGGCTATAGTTTTCTTACAACATTCGCGTAGGTCTCTAAAGGGAACATATTTTTCAGTACATCTCTGAATATATAATACCTAAAATTACAAACAAAATATTTTTGAAACCCTTAGAACTAGTCCTTTCAAAAGATACATGAAAGTATCCAAACTAAACAAAAGAAAATGTCAAGTTTTAATTTGCCCCTCCGAAAAATTTCCACGTGAATATTTTTGAGTGTTACCTATTGAGGATTAAATTTTTTTATTACTATGCAAAATTTCAAGTTTTCCTTCAAGCGATTACTGAGAAAAACGGTAATGGCAGACAGGCCGACATTATAAGCGTTCTGTTTTTCTTTCTGAGATAGGGAACCTCAAAAAAGATATAAATCGCTTTTCCCTGTAAGTAATTGACATAATCCTAATATACTTTACCAGAAACAAAGTTTAACTTAGGCGCAATCTGTACTAATATTTATCTAAACGGAGTCTATATGTTGAAAATATTTTTGAAAAGATGTTAGCTGATGTCCGTTTGGAGTCTTTTTACATAACACCCACAAAACAGTTTTTAAAATTCATCTCTTTTTTTTGTCTACTTGTAGGGGCGTCGTGTAAAAAGGCTAAAAATAAATTTATTACATTTTCATTATTTGGTGGTCTATTCATCAAAAACTACTTTATTTTATTGTTATTTTCGCTATCGATTTCCATACGTGAAATACGAAAATGGAGACAACAAACGCACTGCAAACAATTATACTACCGTATCAGGCTGTAAGGCCCGTACGATTTTATATATCTTATAGCAAAGCACACGCGAACAAAACCGCGAGAAACGCTATGAGTCAGAGAAATTTAAAAAAACCCGTATTAATGACGCCAAGGACGCTGTCACTACTAGGGTTGCGACCTGTACGTTATTTTAGACAAATGTAACCTTATACTTCGTACTTCATGTGCTAAGTAAAGTAAGCTAAAATACGTTATTTACGTACGTTCATTAATTAATTTCTTTTTCAACCATTTTACAAAATTGGTCGCCTTTTTTAGAGGAAACTTATCAAGCATGAATAAAACTCTAACCACGAGGGTTCCATATACAACATCTAGGAAAATCGCTATATTTTTTCTGTAACCTTTGCATAGGTTTCTAAAAATCCTATTTTTTCATAATTTTAGGTTGAGTAGTTTCGGAAATAAGGGAGGGGAATATAGTTTGTTTTGTATATTTATTAGTATATCTCTCAAGATCTACCAACAAAAATCATGAATATGCTTCATAAATATTTTTGAGACCCTTATTATTAATTCGCCCCCCCCCAACCCCAAACTTTCATATGAATATTTTTGAGTGATGCTATTGAGATACGGTTAGTAAGTTTTACTACGTAAAGTGATTTCTTAGCAAAACGGCTGTGATAGATGGACAGACAGATCCGTGAATTATATTACATACAAAGTTCCGTTATTTCTTTTGAAGTACGGAACCCTAAAAGCGGGATACATCAACAATGAATGAACCGAACCTAATGAAGATATATTTAATCGATAGACTGCAAAAGTGAAATTAGATTGTGCGGTTATAATATGAACCTTTTTAACCCTTTATCTGCGTTATGAACTTTCATCTCAGCAACATCACAGTTGTTACAGTTTAGACCCATAAACATAAAATAATGTTTATTACAAGCAGATGCTTCATACGAAGACCTCAACTACATATTATAGCAAAACGTTAATTTTATTTATTTTTTAATACACGTTTTTTAATTTTTTTAATACACGTCCCATGTCTGTAAAATAGGGTCCACATACATGTAAAAGAGCCAAATATTTTTTAGCAAATCTCACTCTAATTTGTCAACCAGCAGTGTGAAATATCGGAAAAAAAATCTAGACACTAGATTAAAACATTCGATTAAAATTACAAAATTAAATTATTTCGGTTGATATGCATTAAAAATGTCAAGAAATATAAGACAACTACGAAACCCTACTTCGTGCGTTCCAGCACGCACTATATATACATCATACATTTACAAAAATTTAAACATATTTAATTATCAAGCGAGTTCCATACTACAATATATGATTTGCAGTTCACGTGCGTGAAGCGAACGTATCGATACGTGGAATTTTAGATAAAACTTACAAACTTCATTCCTATATTGTGTCAAATTACAAAAACTTCTCGAATCAGAAATGGTTCATACTAAATTAAAACTGATTACTTCACTTCAGAGCGTCAGTTCAGTCTCAATGTAAGCTGAAGCTTGTTAGACTATCTTCGGTTATATTCAGACTTGGAACAATCCTGTATTTATGACATTCCTATATAAACAATGACATTCCTATGTAAACAATGAATTGTGTTATTATAACGATCTCTCTGCTGTCAGTTTATCATTCTATTTCGAAGATAATTTTTTAAATAATTTTAATAGTTTTCCGGTTTTTCAATTCATATTTTATTTTCTTAGTGAAATACCTACTGTATTACCCGTTTTCTCTGTGCAATAAAATAAATATTTTATTAGTTTAATTTTAGTCGTGCATTTTCATCACTAAAGTAAAAAAACAATGGAGACTATCGAATGTTTCTCTGTTTATTGTGTTTTGGGGAAGGATTTTTCAATTTATGTTTTAATGAAAAAAATAGTATAATTGAGAATTGTAGATCGAAGCCAATTTTGAAAATATACGTTCGTAATAAATCTAGTGTACGGCATTTTCCTAGTAATTTTTACTATTTACCTAGTAATTGGTGGTTAGTCAGAGTTGAATTTTAAATAAAATGTTTTGCCGGCCTTGTTTATTATTCGGAACTGAAAATAGTAAATGGAATAAAGGTGGTTTTGATAGTCTAGGTAATTTAACAAATTCTGGTGAAAAATATCCAAATTCAGAAAAACATAACTCCAAAATTTAGTTACAAATACAGAAATTTCTATCGAGGGGCAACTAGCTCTTGCGAATCGGGAATATAATTACACAGAAATACAAATAATTGAAAAAGGTTAATAGATACTATTGTATTTTTAGGTAAGCAAGAATTAACTTTTTATGGTCAGTATTAATGTCATAGTTTGATAAGTCGGAGTAATTACACCGAGAGTTTATTGTTTTTGAGCGCCTACGTTTCAATTATTGAGACAAATTTTCAATCTATTATGTCTTCAGTACCGTTTTCAGTGCTATCAGGGGCGCGGACGCTTGCGCGCATGTGTGTATATAATTTATATATGTTTATACATGTTTTTTTTATTTCTATATAATTTTGATATGTCCGTCCCTTCGCAGCTTGCCCTTCCCAAAAGCACTGCACGCCATTGCCGAAAAAGACAACATAGTGCAAAGTGAATATGTAAGATATTCATTAAAATATAAAGAATGGATGTGTACAACATTCATTAAAATTCCGTTGTAGATATTCGTAAAGAATCTTTATGTTTCTCCTGATTTGTCATTCAACAAACATGTTGAGTAATGTACACAATAACATGACCGCTGAGATTACAAACCAACGAATGCGTAAATATTTACGTATCAATCAGAGTAAACGCGCTAATTAAACGTATCTGATAAAAATACGTAACACAACTCAAATATATATTATTTGACTCAATGTAACGTCACAGAACTGTTACACGAAGCTGTTACTTTTTCAATAGAAACTGGAACCGACTGTTGTAAATATCAGATAAAAGCAAAAGTTTGATGCCACTAATTTTCAATAATGTTAAGTTACGCATAGTGATGTAAAAAAAACTAAAAAATATAATCTTCCAGTCCTCTTTCCTATTTATGATAAAGAATAATATAAGAGAAATGAATGTAAAAACAAACCAAGCCAAGTGGGAGTCCAGTTCGCGCAACGTGTGTTCCGGAACGTGATTGAAAGGCACATACAATTTAGTACGATAAACTGCTTAATTTAAAAATAATCAACTTAATTTTGGAATTCCGAAACACATGTCTACTTATTCCCCAGAATATTATTTGTTTGTCGGTCGCAAAAAATGCTTTGCTTTTATTTTGTTACTTGTAAATCGTGTTATGTAAAACAATGGTATATTCTTGTTAAAGTACAGAATATTTTTAATAATGAAAACAAATTACTGCTTTGGTAACAACGCGTTGCCGTTTTTGAGATAAAGTTTGCAGAAAGAGGTTTAAAATCCATCTCTTTCACGGTCTTCCACGTTTATTTAAAAAAAAATCAATGTATTATCTGTGCTAAGAGTTTGTGTTAATGAACCCCCATTATCCAATATCATAGCAAAAAAATATTTTATCCCATTAACTTTTGTGTATTGTGTATATATATATATATATATATATATATATATATATATATATGTATATATATATATATATATATATGTATATATATATATATATATATATATATATATATATATATATATATATAGATACACACAAACACATACGCGCATACACACCCACGCATGCAGGCGCACTCTGACGCGCACGGGCACGCGTACACGCACGTGATACGCACGTACGCACGTCCGCACGCACGCATGCCCACATTTGATTAAAATTGAAGATGTCGAGGGGAATTTGTGCCAAAATAGTTTTTGATTCCGCATGAAATAACCCGATTAGCATTTGTATAAAATACCAAGTTAATTTTTACATATATGTAGTAAGTTGCGCTGATAACTTTAGTTGGACACATCATTAACTATATGTGTGTAAATTTAATGCGACTTCAAATGAAAGGATGTTCTTAATCGATATTACAACGTCAACTGAATGGTGGGATGTTTGTTCGTGGAAACTTTCTTTATTACACATAGACACAGGTTAATGACGGTTTAATTGCAATACCATTAAGACCGGTTTCTTTTATATTTAATGCTATACTTTAGGAATCCAAAGAAGAACAATTGTGCAGACACACTGCTGAATAAAATGTATAGAAATATAAAGTGTACAGTAGATTAAGATATACATATAATAAAGTGTACAATGAAATAAAGTACACAGTAGAATAAAATATATATTAGAAAAAATTATACAGAAGAACAGAGTGTGCAGTATACTATAATTTATGGCATAATAAGGTCTACAGTAGAATAAAGTATACAGTAGTAATAGTAGTAGTCTACGGATTAATTAAAGTTGTACATAAATCATTACTTTAAAGAATTACTGATTCCACGATTTCAAAAAAATAATCCAAAAAATGGAAAGCGGCGTTTGTTCTAGAACCTGTACAGAAACTGAAAAGTTGTGAAACTGAATTCTAGGTCTCGGAAAGGCTTTATTATTACATCAAGGACTTTATTTACGTGCGGCGAATACGAATGCATTTCGTATGCTCTTCCACATAATAACATTAACCAACATTGACGATGCATAGAAACATTTAAGCAGCATTTTATGACTTATCATTTATTATATGTAACCTTGGCCATAAATATGAATCATTAAACTTTTGTTTATCGTTCCAAATATTATGCCTCTTTCCATAAAGTTGTATTTGTACATCACCAAGTTATGGAGTATTAGATTCCAAAATTAGAAATTCATCATACGTATTGTGTCGAAAAATCGGGCTGAAAAATAGAACCTCCCGTAAAGTCTTTCACTCCATTTCTCATCTCGTCGTGTCAAAATCAATTTATTTTAATAATCACCTGTCTGTCACCTGTCTGTGTCTGTCTGTCCTCATAATCACCTGTCTGTCCGTCTATCGGTCAGTGCCGTTTTTTTTTTCAGAAAACGTTCATACAGAAACTTGAAATGACATTAGCTAACATTCAAAAATGTTTGTATGGAAATTGTAGAGGGGGTAAATGAAGTACTGAGAATACAGGATTAAATTTTGATCAGTGACCGAATTTTAAGTAGCGATTAAAAATCGGCAACTAAATCATAAAATGAAAAAAAGAAAAAATTAATTTGTTTTAGCTTTTTCATACAATTGTATGAAGAAGGTAAAAAAAATTACGTTTCTTTTTCTTTTTTTTGTTTTTTATGATTTCGTTGTAGATTATTAATCGCTGCTTAAAATTCAGTCCCTGACCAAAATTTATTTATAAAGTACACATTTTTCATTAATGTATGTAGCATATCAATTAAAAGAGATGGAAGGTTTCCATGCCAGTTTTTTTAGAATGTTACGTGAGGTGTGATATTACCTAAATGTGTACGAAACTCTCATTCTACTCGTAAGTAACATATTTTTTTAAACAACTTCTTTTTCCTTTTGCACAATGGTTTTTTTGTTGTAATATATTGTTTCCGCAGTCTCTCGCTGTCCACTTCGTAATTAATAAAAAAATTAAATTAACTTGCCACGTTTAGAGAAAGATATAGGCGCTCTTGTAGCAATAAGTCCTTCTTATATATTTGTACGTATTTTAAAAAGTGTTTATTGCACAGTCTTAAACTAAATTTAATGATGTCTTCATGTAAAAACTAAATTAAACCTGATCATTCTTATCACATTTGAAGTGTCCACTCTTCTCTATTTTCTTCAGATAAGTGTCACCGTACTTTTTTGTCTTCAAAAGCTTTTCCGCAACAGCTTTTTCAAGATTTAGTACAATTCCCTTGTCAACTTTATCATTTAAACTTTATCAATCATTTAAAGCTAATTTAAATTTTAAAATTATAAACATATTATCCTGTATGAAAGGCAAGTAAATAGAACGTGGTTGGACTCTTATCATGTTTTCGACAAAAAAATTAGGGATTAAAAATTGTTTCTGCGCCGTTATATTGTTACAACGCAGTACTTTTATTTTTTCACGCAATACGTCCATGTTCTACTAACATAATAAACAGGAAAGTCTCGTTTGTTTGTTTATAGATATATATATATATATATATATATATATATATATATATATATATAAATATATATATATATATATATATATATATATATATGTGTGTGTGTATATATATATATATATATATATATATATATATATATATATATATATATATATGGGAAAATGATGGATCTTAAAAGACCTAATAGAAGTCCATATTTGTATTTATCTATCTGTTAGAGGTGAGCCACAGTAGCGAATTTTAAGTTAAAAAAGTGCGTGAGACAAAAGTGGCGATGTTTAGGTCAATTTATTAATTCTCATTAAAATAAACATACTTTTAAGCGCTTGATATAGATTTTTCCTCCTGAAAAATTATCCTCCACATTTATATTTGAGTTAGTTATTGCAAATAAATTGAAAGTTTTTGCAAGTAAATAAAAGTAGAAATGCGCGTTTTAATCACGTTCAGTTCGATGTAAGTAACCAAGGGGTGTCAGGAAGGCATATGTCGCGGTACATTATTATATTTTTTTATAATTAAATAAAAAATATGGTTACGTTCGTGAAAAAAATACATATCAAAAAATCTTAATCGTTCCAGAATCGTTCCCTTGCGAAGTATTCGTACGGCCGAAAGCGCTTAACATGGTTTATAAGAAAATATTTTAGATAGGTACTATCTTTATCAACCATAAAATGTATCTGTGCAAAACCGGGTTACCAGTAAACAATAAAAATATGAAATTATAAAACAGCCTATGTTTTGTTGCGATTGCAATATATGTGGGTCATTGACGAGTTTTACTGGCTGCATTGAGAGTTTCAAACCGTTTACTTATATTATGATGCAAGAGCGCTATAACATACACGCGGGAGTCGCAATTATTCTCTTCAACATAAAATTAATTAAAATTATAATTATTGCTTTATTCATTATAATTGCACACGTTCGTTCAACCTCTGTCACATCACAGTCGACTGTGTCAAAATCTCTTTAACAATTTAGACTTTACATTACAATGAATCGATATATTGTAACGACATGCATAGATATAAAGATAAGTTTGAATCGTGAGTAATGTTTGAATTGTTTCACTTCGTCTTAGTCGAGTACAAAGTGGACTCGCCACCCCCATATGCGTATTTACGTAAATTGAAGTACAACATCTATATGCAATTTAGATAAGAGTTAGCTGGAAAATTCGCGTAAAAATATTAAAGGTCAACAATATTTACCATGCTCCGCGCGGGAAATTTTATACTACGATTTTCAAATTTTCTTCCTCTGGAAAGATGCTCTGAATTCGGATGGTTACTAATATGCAAATATGCTATTCTTGATTTCCTCATTGGAGCTAGACTACTTACTTTCTTTCAGTTTTGATTTCCTTATTTGAATAAGTCACTTATTTTTCATAGTCAACTCTCTGTTTACGCTTCACTAATTAGTGATTATTTGTTTTAATTGTCGAGATGTTTTAAGACATCATCGTATTTGAATAATCGAATTCGATAACATATTCTTTTGAATTTACCATTACAAATGATAGTTAAATAAATTTGTATCATTCATGGAGTGCACAACTAATCGCAACCAAGAGAGTAGGCGCTCGAAATATACAGCAAGTGCTCTATAATACTTGCTGAATTCAAACATTAACGTTTTCAGTGTTAATGTTTGAATTCAGAAATTATGTTAGAAATTTTGTTATGATAATTTACCCATCCTTAGATCTACAATTTATACCGCCTATTAATATATATTGCATGGAACTGTAGATCCATCAAAACGTTTGCGATTACGCTACAAAAACATAACCCACGACAACTCGGAAAATCATGAGTGGTACTTCTTTGTGCGTACATCAAATTAAAAATGTATATAATGGTTTTTGGTTACAATTGACCGTACGTTCTTAGTACTTTAGCTTTGTGTGACAGTGTTATATAAAAAGCACTTATATAAATGTTTCGTACCTAATTGAAAATATTATATGTGCTACTGATTAATATTGCTAAATCCCATGTTTTTCTAATTTTCTTGCGATACCTTTTGCTATAACGGTTTTTACTATCTCGAAAAATTAATACTGTATCCGAATATTTAATTATCCACAGCACTCGTGTACGTACCCAACGCAACGACCTTAGACGTTCGTCCCGATAATGTCGGCAACCAAAACATGGATAACGATATCCCGAACATATTCCCTGAAGACGATACTAAATATAAAATAATTCAAGCCAACGAGACTCTGGTTAAACTGCTGACGGAACCTTCGAAGGATAACTCGACGCTGTCGGAAATATTCGACATGCTGCACGGTCGTGACGATGAATACATAACTAAAAACGAGGCCACCTTCATTTCCGACATGGGTGACGACAGAGGCAACATGACTAAGAACGTTAAAATGCAGGTCGAAGTCATTCAGAGCGAGGGTACAGTCGTGGAGAAGGACAACATCTTGTCGCACTATGCACACGAGCGCAGCAACGAATACCACAACGGTTACGGGTTGCGCGAGTCTCAACTGATAGGAATAGCGATATGCTTGACTTTGACAACCGTTATTTTCGGCTATTTGGGACACGTTATTTGGAAGAGATATTACTGGTGAGTAACATGTGATAAATTTTAAAGTACACAAATATTGGCTATGCCTCCCAGCCAGCCAAAACTAGCTTCTCTGTTCATAGATAATGTGCTAGAATCTACGTAAAATATATACATATTATCATTGATTTACAGATTAATAGAAAATGTCAAACTCAAGTTTCAATTTCACCTCTGGTGATTGTCTGATCGTCTGTTCGTATGCGTGAGTATGAACGGCAAATTCTGTAATAGTAATTACTTATTGGTAAATTAATAGATAAAATATTCATAGGCCGTAACGTATCGATGCATAATTATAATTTACGGTATTTTGTCGTAATTACTCATGCGCCTTATACAAGCGAATAGGTAATAATATAATCCGTGATGAATTTGAAGCTTGGTCTTTAAATTTCTGACTGTTCATAAATGTTCATGGATTATTCATAAACAAAATAATATAATCTGTGACGAAATTAAAGCTTGATTTTTAACTCCCTGTCTGTTCATGGATTATTCATAAACAAAATAACGTAATCCGCGACGAAATTGAAGCTCGGTCTTCAAATCTCCGTCTGTTTATGGATTATTCATAAACAAACTAATATAATCCGTAACGGAACACAAGCTCCATCTTGAAATCTCTGACTGTTCTTAAATGTTTTTATGGATTATGTATAAACAACCTCGTAATTTATTTATTTTTACCAATTTTGCTTACGTTTACGTGGACAATTTGATGTAAACTCTTATTAATGCCACTGGGATATGTTGTCAAAGGTTGATATGGTTAACCTTTGACAACATATCCCGAACATATCGTTATTCCGATATTTTCGACTCTTTCACTTCTTTTCTAGGCTTTAATATTATAAATATTAAAGCGGAAACTCTCCATTTTGCTAAGTAGTTTTAAAGTATAACCAAGTAAATGACAGAAAGAACCAAAAACAAAAGTTCCCAATAAGTGCACTATACTTCATATCTTTCCTGAGGCATTAAGAAATACAATAATGAAACTACCATAGTTAGTTGTCTTTGGGCGATGCGCGGTTAGGCGGGCAGATGGATAAGTAAAAATCCCAAAACCCAAAGATAGCATTCTGTTTTATCGCTTATTTTTAATTTTTGAACTCATTTTAATAAAAAAGTATTTAATGCCTTTTATAACTTTCTAATGTATTTGATTTCGTTTTAAATATCACTTGATGCATCTTAATTATAAAAATCTTTACCCCTCAGCTGACTTTAGTCATAGATCAATAATATAAACTTATACACCTATTTAAAAAGTCCTTTAGGTGACAGAGAACACTGCATCACAATCCGTTCCTACTAAATGAATTTTGATCAGAGTTTCTCAATTTAAGGTTCAAAATCATTCCAAAAGACAAGTGTTTTTTTAAAACTATTTATAATTAGTACATAGTACCACTTATTTTTTATATTTAAGTAAGGATAAAAAAATATTTTACATTCTCAATCAGTGCACTGAAATAGAATGTACAAATAGCTTTCCAGCCAATATCTTTCAAGCGTAATAAATCTAGTCATTATCATTATAATTATTAAATTATTATTAATAATAGAAGCGTAGCCTATTATAGTCGCTTTTTATAACGATAAAAAAACGAGTCCACCTCCGTTACTATTGCAACGTTATAGATTATGTGCTCTAGATATAGCGAGGGCGCTACCCACATACAACGCCGTGTCCCACAAAAAGAGCCCCCTCGTAAAACATTATGCAACCCACGCTACGCTATACATATATCTCAAATTGATCGCGAAAGGTGTCACATGTCATAGAAAAACAATTTTTTAGCGCAAAAACTGAGTCTTATAAAATCTAATATATAATTTTAAATAAACCCCACTACATCTTCACAAATAACGTTAAACAATTGACATATGGTTTTACTAAACTTACTTTGGCTACATGTTCAACAAAAGCGCTTCCGATACGCATTTTGATGCGATGACAAACCAGGAAGTGATGACTGGACTAAAGTGCTCATCATTATCTTTATCGATTAGGTTAAGCGGTGTTAGATACATTATTCGTTATTTCAACGCATTTCTCAAAACAATAACTATTTTAGTTAAGCGTTTTTATATAATTATTTTCCACTTATGCTATTCCAAATTATAATATAAACCTTTTCATTATTTTAACCGCATAGCCAGACGAGGTCACATGCCTCGCGTGGTATTTAAAGTAAATACTTGACATTTTAGTCGAAATTGCCATACGGAAACAATATTATTTACCCATTTCAACTTCAACACAGGTTTTGCACGCAATTATCAGCCATTATTAAACGGCGCACCAATTTCAACTAGTATTTTAACCAGTTTTTAAATTTTAACAAGTTGCTAAACCAATTTTTTAACCAGTTGTTAAACAAAACATTTAAGTATTTCTTTCTTCATGAATCAAGGTATACATTTCTCCATTATAATTTACGATATACAATTGTTCAATAATAATAATCTTATTAGATACCAGTTAATAAATTAACATTTGCTCTTTTTCCAGGTTGAAGAGGTCATCAAAACATGAATTGTTGCACAATGAGGAGGGCACTGTGGAAATGAGGATAGAGGTAAGGCATTTTGGTCTATGATTCAATGCTTTATGATATATTGGCTCTCTTTAATTATTGATAATTATTCGCTCGTTCTTAACTATCAGACTAACATGGTTTATTGATATCGGCGTGACTGGTTTATTCCGTTTCTTGCAATATAGCAATAATATACATCTAAAAATAGTTTTATAAAATATAATATTTCTGGATAAATCAATCAATACTAACCTTGAAAATATAAAGGGAGGTTTTCTCTTATCCATTTTCAGTAAAGCTCAGTGTAATGGTCACCTCGACTCAAAGGATAACCTAGTTTTTATACGGCCTCGTTTACATTGAGGTAGAGCTCCCATAAAAGTCAGTTATTTCTCATAAAATGGTACAATCTACGCAGTATAACCATCTGCCGTCACCGTCGTACTTAGTACTTACTATTTTATTTTATAGTTGTATATAAGTCGGTTTTGGAATAATGCCTACTTTTTCCTTGCAAAGCCGTGCACAAAAATAATATTTTAACAAAACATACACAAATACCTTAAAAAAACAAATATTTATCTAAAATATTTAAAACAATTTATGCAATTTTATATAGTCTAAAACTTATATATTATTATAAATGCACGCAGGAAGCATGCACAAGTGAAGCCATTAATATTAGAAGGACAAAAAAGAACGTTCAACGCTTCCGTCATCGTGAATGCGCTAGTATTTTTATGATTCACTTTATCGGAATACGCCCCACTGTCTCTGAATTGACGAGCGAACTACTTTCCTAATCACCTCCAAACCAATGACAACTCCTCGTGTTTCCACAATTTTGTTCATCAAGATATGTCTCTTTGACACGTACGCACTCCGCGCTTTATTTCACCACGATTCTACTAAAGAATATCGAAGATATGAGCTTTTAAAGCAAATTTCTTATTTTAATTTTTGATAACCTAGGTCTTCAGATGATGTTCCCTGAAAACACAGGTCGTTGATGGAATAGCATCCAAAATAGCCAGACTCAGAACAGGCCATTTCGGATGTTTGAACATTCACCTTGATAGTACAAGAACATACATTAACTGGATCATATGTTGATTTTTTGCTATTATCGCAACCTTATTTAATATTGACATCATGCCACCTATTTAAATAGTTTACAGCAATAAATCTGCTGTCTTGGTCGCACCTGTTCTCTAGTCGTTTAAAACCATTTTACTTTTGATCTTGCACCATTATGGTTACGATAACATTAAAGAAGTAGCATAAAAATCAAAATACTATTTTTGTATTTCCTCAAAATACTCTTTTTCTATTTTGAGGCTTTTTGAACTTTTTGATTTTTAAAATTGTAAAGATAAAAAGTTCAAAGTGTCTCTTCTTTGTAGAATTCATTTTTAACTATCTGTACATTCTGCTCGTTGACCAAGCATCTTTCCTACTCTCGAAATTTCAACAGCCCTGTTTTTTAAGTTGGTCTTTTTCACGCTCGTGGCAAAATATTTTGACTCATTTACCAAGCAGACAGCATGAAAATTTCCTTAATAAAATTTCCTGTAGACAACATTTTTCGTCGCAACCTACTTACTAATTATATATTTATTTTGTACTATAATTTTGTGTCGAGCGTTGTTGCTGTCACCCATCCCGAATCTTATATTCGTTCTCCAATCAGTTCAAAGCTGGGAACTTTAGAAGATTTACGAATATTGATTTGAAATTTTAGATAGAAGCTTTTAAATCATTAAACAAAAGGATTCTATTAAAAATATATTTTTGTGACCAATAAAAAAGGAGCAAGGACGCGTCGGACGCCGTATGGTGGAGGTCCATAGCTTTAAATTTATAAGCATTAAATATTATGAAAATATGCAGTTCTGGAATCGCATGATTTTAGAACTGCATATTTTAGTATTATTGCTTAAAGGACGACGATAATTCTTGACTTGGATAACATTTCGTCTTTGTTTGAAATGTTTTTTTTTAAACTTCCAACAATAGTTTAGTGCAGTCGACAGCACGTCAAGGTTTACTCTTGTCCTACAAATATCATCCCTGTGTCGCTGAGGTAAGATCGAATCAATGTCCAAAATCTAGAATATTGTCGATTGTATCTCTACACTATATTACTTGTATTAATTTTTCTTTATTTTATGCGTATGTGCACAATTAGCGTCATGTATAGTAAACTGCCTCTTTAGGTTAAAACGTGAATGTAAACATGTTAAAATATAAAGCTATATTTGCAATTGACTTACTTGTAAGTCATTCGTAAGGAGTTTAAATGAACGTTTTACACGCCCAACTACTTCACATAATTTGGTTGACTATTACTCGTAAACCAGTAGAGCCTGCTTAGCTGTGATAATTTTCTTTTCCACTTCGCTATACGTGTACTACTCTTGTGAATATTTTTAAGATATTCAAAAATAGCGGTTAGCTAGTAGGTGGTGAGGACACGTAACTCTGAAAGAAATTACTGTATAGAAAAAGCGTTCATATTTTCGCAAGACCTATTTCGCGACCCTTTACATAATGGTTTAGGCTTTCACCTCCGCTTCACATGTAGGAAAGGTATACTAAAATTTGTTTTAAAAAATTTTATACATAACTTTGTAGGCATATCAAATGTGAATAACCATGCCGAATTTCAGTTTTATAGCATTAATAGTCTGCGAATAAAACGGATGTGATATACAGACGAATAGACAGATGTGCACGGCGAAAATATAAAGGTTCCTAGTTTGGATACGGAACCCTAAAAATGGATTCTCAATGACAATGAAATTATTTTAACCGCACGTGTTCCTGAATTTGCTCGTCTATTAACTGTATTGCAAAAAAATAGTTTATATAGTCTATAGAATTTTTCAATTTTATATAATATTAAAAATTTTATATAACTTTTCAAATAGGAGTGTTTCTTAAATATTATCAGTAACGACAAGTGATAAAAATTAAAATAAACCCGCGGTCGTAAACTAGTTTTTAATGTTTTGCTCTCAAGATGGATACTAGAACATTGTAGTGTTCACTTGACTATCTATCAGAGTTACAAGGTTAGTAATGACAATTATTTGGAAATCAATTTATCATTAACTGTTAAAGTTTACTTGCCTACTTCCCTAAAGCACATTCACTTTAATCGAAGACATTATCTAAAAATAAAGCAATAAAATTGCCAGTAATGTAATTATCCGTCCAGTATTTGAAATTTTTTTCTACTTAGTTGATAAATTGATTTACATAACATTAAATTTGTTTATTTAAAAATAACTTACTTTCGGAAGAAGAGCACTTCACCAGTAACGCAATTTTTAGGTATATCTTTGCAATTTCCTCAAAATGATGAAAGTATTGCGTTAGACCCCAGGAGGATGCAATGAAAATAACTGATGAAGGATGTTTTCAAAAAAAATGGTAGCGAATGGCACGAATCACCTTCGAGTCTGCATGTGTAAGGGTGTGCTCTTTTAATGACAGTATTCGATTCACTAGGGATTTTTTTATTTGATAGTGTGTAGCGTAATGAAGGAAACGGTTTCCGAGCTCGGAAATGCCACCGGGAAGTTGACAACCATGTCGTACAAATGTAAACAAAAACTATTTGCTATGAAAGTAGACAGATTGTAGGCTAATTTTATTTTTTCATAGGTGGTACCTATTGTTTTTAGTTGTAATCGGAAAATTTTCCTTAAATAAAGGCAAAAACTATTTTTTTTCTCTCCATACAATAGAAAGTCAATGGTAGATTGTAATATATAAAGATGACAGACACGTTAATTCCGTTACTATGGTTGTTTGACAGTTCAGATTCTCGAGTTTATTCTTTCAGATTTTAACTCTGATAAATTTGCCACTCTCGATGCGAAATCGTCTATCCATGCCTGTGACCTAATAGAGGTTGGTTAATTTAGTATGGAATTGTGATTGTAACATATTATTAGTGTTATTCACACATTCCCTCGTTTTGATGACAATTTTGTTTGGTAGAATTTTTACCAAACAGCGCGTTTCAATTGTAACAAGATTGTTATAAACATTGTTTTGGATAGATTTGGTTGTTTTAGATAGGATGGTGGTTGACCATTTCTTTCATTAACAAAATTTTCCCTTTTGAATATTTTTTTGCAATTACGACAAATATACTGCTTTTTTCGGTTTAAATAAGCTTCAAGTCAATAAACAGTTAATGTACGAATAATGAACGCCCGTATGCACCACAAACGGTAAGAACTTTCAGTCGAATTTAATGACAGTTTAAAACGTATTTTGTATGGATACTTTAGGAATTTGACCGTGCAATAAGGCACGGTCGGTAAAGTAGACGTTTGTTCCGTCTCGACTGACGGTTAATTAGGAACAAAAATACGTTTTTAACTGCCAGTAAGTCCGACTGACAGTCTTGGCCGTATGTGGTGCATATGTTCGAAAGTATTAAACATAAATGAAACGTAAACGAAATAAAAAGAAATCAGTGAGATACCTAGAAATTTGACATTTAAGACATATTTGACACACATATCGTACTTCAAGAGATTTTTTTCCTAAATTTAAATGCACATTTATAAATATCCAAATTTTATTTACTTTAAGTTTTATGTAAAATGCAAAAGAGAACGAATAGAAAAGTTCACATTTTGTAAAGGTCCATAAAGACCATACTTTCTTACGGTAAAAGTACCCAGTGTAAAGTAAAACTAAATATCCAAATAGTAATCTTTTCAAGCATCTCATTTTTAATGGCTCAATGTTATGCACAGTTAAATCAGTTTCGTTATTAAGTACCTTTTGGCTTAGATCCAATAGATCGTGACGTATTACAAGTTACTTACGTCGCAACCCTTTCAACTAACAAGAACTGGAAAATAAATGGATGAGATCTTTCCTCAATCATGCGCTCCGTTTAATTGCAGCAACAGCCGAATGATATCTTTGAATACGTATACCTCTTTTTAGGGTTTGAAGGACGTAAGTTTTGCCCCGATTTCGAATGGTGACAAAATTGTGAATTGTAATGGTAAATTGATATTTATTATAACATTGTGAACATTTAATCAGGTTTGAATGCAATTTAATTATGCACTATAAAAGAGTGCAGTTTTAATTTTGCCTTATGCGAAATTAAAGAACACAGAAGATTCCATTTTATTGCGATACCAGGAATTACATGTAAATATAGGTACAGCTATGCTTCTGAGAAGCCATCTAAAAAGAACGTAGTTAAGTTGCAAGATCTTACTTTCGCTTTCCTTTCATAACCACCGCAACATCCCGTGCAGCGGCTACATTCCAATGCAAAATCTTAAGGCTGGAGGCTGTGAGTAAAGGTCCGACTCTTTTAACCGGTTTTCAAGTGAGGCGGTCCGAAAAAGAAAAAGAAAATATTACCTACGGCTCTGGCGAGGGCACGGCGCGACGTTGTGTTCGTCGCGGTCGAGCCGCGCGTTCGTTGGTGTAAGTGTTCGTTTAGATACGAGACCACTTATATTTTTCCACTAGCTAGGTCTTGTATTCGTATTATTTTAGGTTTCATTTTTGTATTCAAATCTGCAGCTCACTTCGTTTATATAGATGAATAGCTATTAAGAATGTGCAAAAGGTCTATACGTTTTTGAAGAGGGTCTTGACCATGCCATGATACATGGTAAACAAATAACCGAGGAAGAATTACCAACAAAATATTTATTATAGAAGAAAATAAAGTGGACATAATGAATATTTGGGATTTTTTTACTCGTAGCAATTAATATTTTTGAAAAAATCAGTGGCGGGTGATGGAAAATGGGTTAATTAGAAGTATAGTTTACCGCAAAAGGTTGAAAAGTCGTATGCCGAGTAGAACAGTTAAATTCATCGATTCAAAGATAGACTTGGATCCAAAAAATCATTGCTTAGCGCCACACATTAATACAGATTGCTATACTTAAAAAAAAATAAAAATCTTGGGGTGCGAAATCTCACCATTTCATATTCTTCCGCCTTTCATTGCGAAAGAATTTCGTTTTTTCATTGCGAAAGAATTTCGCTCAGAAAAACTCATGAATGCCAAGAATTCTAAAGATTAGTATAGAAGTTTTTTGATTTTAAAACAGAAATATTTTACTATATTCTTATTTATGGCTAAAAATGGAAAGATTTTAATAATTGATAAAGTCGGTTATATAAACTGAGAAACACTTTTTTGCTTTATCATTTTTATTTCATGTGTACTGGCAGTAATGGATGAAATTTTCGTATAAAACAATATTTTAATCATGATGAAATAATAAAATGTAACAATAAATGCTTCATGTAAATTCTTAAGCCTTCAATCAGTTTTTACTATTCTGCATTATAACAGGAAAAGTGGAACGTCTGTGAAATCAACTTAGTGTATATCCGGTCACAGCCTATTGATTCAGAAACCATGAGACATAGAGATAAATTTTAATATATTTATACTTAGAAATGGCACAAACATAGACAATATAGGGAAAATATCGTTGTTTTATCGCTGACCAAATATTGTATTGCATCCACTTTATTATATTGGATAGGGTCAAATTTTAATTTTTATCCTTTTTTGTTGTAGCTGTATTATTTTTATTTCTTTTACGAGGGCAACACTGAATGTTTTGAATTCTCATTAAAAGTAAAATAAAAATATTTAAGTTTTTTTTGGATATTTACTTAGAAGTTATTATAATTTATACCTAGTTTAAATAAGAGTGTAAATAATAAAAAAAATGAACTCGACTTGCTACAAAGATTTAAATATATATTGGCACATATATACATATATGGTGTTATAATATCGTATACTGAGGCCTTAAATTGCTGTAAAAATTTCAAGTTGTGTTTTACGCAACAAAAACGTATGGAGTACTTTTATATTTATACTGTCATCAAAACCGACAGGGTTCTTTCGGTCTATAATCTTGAAAGTCAACATAATGGAAGGTCTTATAGCACAAGTAAAGAGATAAACACGAAAATCAATGATGTCTAATTTTATTTGGACCTTTTTTTAATTTTAAAAATTAAAATGTTGTAAATAGTTTAATAGAAATATTACAGTTAAATGTTTATAAACTCCTAAATGTGTATGGAATCCTCATAGTACGAGTTTTATTTGCGTTTGACAGGTTTTATGTATTCAACCCCGTCGTGTGTTTTTTTGCTTCCAGTTCAAATCTAACAATATTGTGTTCATTTATGGATTTTCTTAAAGAAAGTGTTTAAAAAGCAATAAAATTGGTAAGAAGCATCTAAAAAAATAGGAAGGTATAAGAGAGGGTCTTTATCGAAAAATATCAGCACATATATTTGTGTATATATATATATATATATATATATATATATATATATATACATATATATATATATATATATACATATATATATATATATATATATATATATATATATATATATATATATATATATATATATATATATATAGGTACATTCTACACGGTGTCCGGGAATAAGTGTTGGATAAAAAAAGACGCTATTCGTTGGCTATAAAAGAATAAATTGTCGTTGAAATAAAACGTAAAATACGCCCTTTTTCTAATTGCACGCAAAAAAAAATATTAGCCATAACTCTTTTTAATACCCTCAATACTTGCCTGGAGCGCGGCTTACCCGGGAAGCTAGATGTCTTCGCAGCTGTTCGCAGGTTATTCCCCCGAGCGGTGCTGAATAATGTATAGAGTAGCGGCGCTGAGTGTCGTGTTTACGAAAAAGATGAGAAATAATTATGAATATTGTTTTCAATTTTCTGAAAAAAGTCATCTTTTAAATTTTATTTTAACGACAATCAACTATTTTCCAGTCAACAAATACCGTCTTTCTTTGTCCAACATTTACTTCCAGACGCCGTGTATATTCACATATCATTGAAATTACAGTTCCGAACAGTTAGCATGTTAGTTCGACTCACTTTTATATTTTGGTCTCGATAATACGCAAATAAACAAAATCAAATCGAGGAAACAAATGATCCGTTTACGTTGGACTGTCTTTGGTAAACTAGTTGACATATTAAACAACAATACAACACTGATCAATCTAAAAAGGAGATTATTAGGCCAATATCTTGTCCGTTGCG
The DNA here is from genome assembly GCA_039881145.1 of Druceiella hillmani. Taxonomy (NCBI): domain Eukaryota; kingdom Metazoa; phylum Arthropoda; class Insecta; order Lepidoptera; family Hepialidae; genus Druceiella; species Druceiella hillmani. Next base: position 5,325,197 of record JAYKKI010000070.1, read on the forward strand.
ACATACGGAATTGGGACCATTACTCTAACTCAAAGAATACCTAATAAGCTTAGATGAATCCAGAGATCATGGACCAATCCACGCTCAGTATCAGTATGAGGACAGAGTGTGAAAGAAATAAATTAGAGCCCAAACAAAATAACTGATATAACTGAAAGAGCTGCATCACTACAGAGGTTTTGAGCAGGCATGTCGCCAGAAGCCCAAATGAAAAATGAATAAAGTTATTTTTGAGTTGGCACCCAAGAATCTGGACCCATAGCGCAGGCTATCCTCCACTTCGCTAACGATATCACATAAAATGGTAAATTATGGTAGAGACCTATGTCGAGGATGGATACAAGATGAAGAATAAATAATCGCGGTATATTTGCTACTACAAATTTAAAAAAAAATTAATTCCAAAAAACACGTTGTAGGGAGAATGAAATTTGAATAGTGGTAAATTAAACATTTTATAAGATGGAAATGAAATTGGTAATAAAATGTGGGCAGACTACCTAAAATTGCAATACAAAAATATGATGACGCTGTGAGAGTAGTTTTTTAGACTGAAGAAAATTACTTTTTTGAATGAGGAAATAAGAAAATTAGAAAACGTTACACTAAAGGTACTGAATGAGAAGATAATTAGAAAAATATAATGTTTTTAATTGAACTTCTTTGTGTTGCTGTGGAGGATGGAGATTCTAAGAAATTTTTTATTCACTTTCTAGTTTATTACAACAGAATACAAAACAAAAACCGAAATACGCCAGATTTCTTTTACTGAAATTTCCTTACGCACTGACTGGATGATATTTCTTAAAACTCACCACTTCCAACGTTTTTCACTTTTCGTTACGATCTAATTTCTCAACATATGAACTTGCACTACCGCGGCAAAACTAATTTCACTTCAATTTTAAAGTTTGCATAGCATTGATCATTCATTTAAAATATCTTATTTTTTCAGGTATAACATGTAAACGGAATATGGGTTGTTAAAAATAAAGACTACTAGAAACGAGAAAAGGTTTGTGCAAAATATTTTTAAACTTAATTTGCCCTCATGTTTCCGTTCATGGTTAATACACCCAAATGCATTATCGACAGTGTAAACAGAGCTCATATTGTTCTCAAATAATATTTGTTCTAAAACTGTTTAATTCTATTGCATTAACTAGTTGCATAAAATCACCGATTTTGGTTTGGGCGAAAAAATTATAATATTACAACATTTTAATAAAATACCAAATATTTTTGTCATGTGCTAACACACTGTAGTCATAAAAGAAATTATCTTAACCCTATAGCTATCTTAACACTCTCTCTTATATTTTTGTTAAGCACATTTAATACACTAAGCATGTAGTCCATTGTATCGATAGAAAAATATAGACACGAAACTTTTTCTCAGCTTGATAAGTTCTTAACATATGAGCAGCGATCAATTGAGTTCGTGGGAGAAAGGAAGAGAGAGAAAGATGGAGGTACAGAGGAGGAGCGTGAGAAAGAGGATAGGGTAGGGACGAATGGAGAAAGAAGGAGAAAGGGGCGGAGTAGAAGAGGGAGCGGAAGGGCACCTCCCTTCCGAAGAGAAGGAAGGAGGAAGGGAATTTTAAAGGAGGAACGGAGAAGAGAAAATTGAAGATGTAAAAATAGGGGGGGGAGTAGAAGGAGAGTAGGTGAGGAGGAGAGTAGAGCAGGATAATATGGAAAGAATCAGGAAGGGAGAGAGTAGGAGCGAGAGAAATAGAGGAGAATGATAGATGAGGATATGAAGGAGAGTGAGGCAGGAGGATATGGGGAAGAGAGATATGGGGATATGTGAGACGAGGAGAGTGGGGAAACGGAGAAAAAGAATGGCTGTGAGAAAGAAGTTTAGAAGTGAAACGTGTATATCTGACGTTTCACTTCTAAATAGTGTTTTAGCCACGAGAACTTTTTTATTAAGCATATATTCTATATTATTGTCTTTATTGCGTATAAGAATCTAATTGCAGCGGAGAATATTTTTCGTATACCTTAATTGCTGTTTCATAAAATTTCTTAAAAATACTTGTCTCGTGCATGCATAACTTTAAACATATTTAATTTTTTTTTTCAGGTGGCTATCCTCTAAATGAAAGAATAATCATAAGGAAATTATTGTACTCGTTCACATTACACCATAATTTATCATCGTGATATTTCAAGAAATCTCTTCGGATGGAGTTTTTACTGGCATTTGATTCGACGTCCAAATAAAAAATGCCGCGACGTACTTACTACGTCGACGTGCAAAGTTGAAGTGCCGTGAAGAACAATTGTGTTACAAACATATTTATACTCGTCCCTACAACACATATATTTTTTTAGTTTTATAGTAATCACGCTCAAGAGTTGTGATTTTAAGCCAATAAATATACGCTTATAAGTTTTTTAATATTACATTGTATTTTTTCCTAGCTTCACTCAAATTTCGGATATAATTTCCTTATGTTTTGAATACCTAATATAAAAAACTTGGGTATCTAAAATGTTTCCCTGCTTTTAATCCTGTCTATATGCCTAATTGAATATTTTTTCATTGTACTAAAAGTACTCTATAAAAGGTACTCTATAGACATGTCCAGCCAGACCGTCATAATGATTTTGGTATAAATTGCTGTCTTATTCATTGTTTGATCACACCTAAAATATAATTCTTTGAGCCTAGCCTGTGTATATTAAAGCTTTACCTATTGTCCTCGTGAAAGATTTCTTGTTAAGTAGAAGGATAGATACAAAATAGTTGGTGCAGGATTTGGCAAGCACGGTAAGCAGAGTATCTAACGGTGGCACCTGCATTTTAAAACTGTCTGTTATACTACACGTGTTTGTGCATTATCAAGAAGTAGGTATCAGAAGAGAGAACCGTTGATCAGTTTTTCACGAATTTTTCGATCATTTACAATCGATTACATTACAAGTGCATTGTAACATTTAAAACAATGATTTCCAAAGTGTACTACATTGATCCTCAGGGATCGATCTCGACTTGGTATGGGTCCACGTTAGCGAGGAATGATATGGGATCTCACGAGATAAAGTGAGAGTCCATGTAAGCGAACCTCATTTAGGCAAGTCATCATCAATATTCAGGCATTCCGTAAACGATATAATACACGTAACAAGGAGTGTGTGTGTCGTAAAGATATAATTAAATTACTTGTCGGATATATCATAAAATTGTTTAAGTATAACAGATGTGGTATGCCATGTTCATGTGCATGTGTTTACAAATGTTCACGTCACCAGCAAACTCATCGCGCTCGCACGCGCAGCGAATGGCAGTTCGGACTTGTTCAAATCAAAGCATTGCACAGACTTGTTTTAATTATGCATTATAATCAAGACTGTTAAAAACAAATGCCGCTCATTTCTTTTCTGAATTTCGAGAAGAAAAGTGCTTTGAAAATATTTTCTAAAATATAAATAAATTAAACTGAATTAAAGTGAATCAAAATCGTCTAATTACTTTTCTTAAAGATTTAAGTGAAATTTGTAAACATTTAAAATAAAGAATATTTATAATTGATCACTCTACAAAATAAACTCTATCATAATAAGCAGCACTATATCATCAGCTGTCCAAAACATATTTGATGTTAACATGTTTAGGGAAATTCGATATTGGGCAGGCAGGTGCCCACTGCCGAATTCTTTATTTTGTGGAAAAATTAATTGGTAAATGTGTAACCTCGCCTTTAAATATACACGTTACTGTAATTAAACGAACGTTAATATCTGTAATTAAATGAACATTTATACTTTGATAAAAGGAACAATAAAAAAAGCTCCCAGTGACAATCGCACGTGGTCTATAAAGAAAGAAATAAAAAGTAAGTTGTTTAATGTCATTAGCTGCGGCAGATAAACTCGACACAGGACTACCAAGCCGTAATCGTAATATTCATCTTATTGGTCTTCTATTTCGAATAATCTTTTGAACGACAATAGCAAATCGACCTGGATGTGGGTTTCTTGCTTATGTTCGTTTAGTTCGTTAGGTTTTCCGTGCTTCTTTATTTCGCGAATTTGCCGTCAGTTGCTCAAAATTAGGTTGACACATATTAAACAGTGCTGCTAGTCCAACTGTAGATCCAAGAATTCACTACCTCTATCGCTCTCAGACCATAATAATACACTCGTGTCTTCGAACGCCCACAGAACTCCTTCTCGATAGTGGAATATTCAGAATAGAAATTATTGAACTAATAACGTATCGTATATATATGATATTGTGTGGAATGAGTTACATTCATTATGGAACCCTTCTAAAAAATAATGCGAATGACTTACCCATAACGATAATTGTGATAACTGCAAAGCTACTATAATATAGAACGGAAAACAAATAATTGGTTTTAAACACGAAAGTCTATAACTTTAATGTAACACATATTTTAATTTACAAATTAACGGCAAATCGAAGATAATTTATTATAAATAAACCGATGCTAAAATTTCAGTCATCATATTAGAATATTAAGAAGCTCGGTAATAATAATTCCACAAAAATTGTTAAATATAGGTAAGTACATCACTAAACTGACAGAATGTTGGTACGTCACTAAAATTTAAAAAAAAACAAGATGTCATCGTTGCTATAAAAGGTTGTAAATGTTCTCTGTAGAATATGAGATTGTAAGATTAAATAACGTTTAATAGTAAAGAATGCTGGTTTTAATAATTATTATAATATTAACATGGTAGCAGAGCGTGGTTTCGAAATAAAAGAAACAGTATGAAATCAATGTAAAAATGGCGTTTTATGGAAAAATATTCTTACTATAACTGAAGTGCGACAATTTTAATAATTGGTATTTCAGAGTATGTTTGCTAGAGGAAAGGTTATATTAGACATCATAAGTATAAACATAACAAATGTGAAAGAAGACGAAAGACAAAAGTTGCATGAAAAATACAGTAAGGCAAAATCATTAATAGGGCAATGTATGCAGGGAATATAATCCTGGACCATTATTTAAATCCTGGGACTACGGGACCAAGGAAGACCGAACTTGAGATTGGCAAAAATTGTTAATCAGGAATATAAATATGTATTTTAAACAGAGATTATAATTTTTCTGTCAAATTAGTCTTAATTTTACTTAGTGTTAATGAGATGTCGACTTAAAACTTACGATTATGAACTTAAAAATAATAGTAATTAGCCCATTCATCGGGCATTTGAACATAAGAATGATCAACTTGAAAATAAAATATTAATACACTTCTTTGGTATTTAAATATAAAAATAATCAGCTTGCAAATAAACTCAAAGGATTCTATATTTTTTTTATTTTTGAAAGCAAGATCTCAACATGAGAAGGTTATCCATACTAGTATTATTAAGCCGGTTTCCGGTTTTTCATATTAAACGTTTTAAATGTCATGTTTAGATTGGAAAAATTAATCTGTAATACATAAAATGGAAAATCGCTAAGTTTTGAAGCGTTTAAACTAGAAAAATTAAGGTCGACGACGATGGTCTTTATCAAAAATTGATGCTAATGGATATGTAATAGTAATGAAAAATGATACAATGAAAATCATAGGAAGAAAAGATAATGATAGAATTTATGCAAAAAAGTACATGGATCATACATGCTAAATTTAGATATAAATTTAACTACAGGAATGAATGCTGGGATGTTATTGCACCAACTTCAAGGCCCTCTCAACAGAAAGAGCTGGAAGAAAACGAATTTACCTATAACAAGATCAAGTTTGTGAACCGTGCAAGAGACGTAAAGCAACAAGGTTAACTGAACAGAAGAAAAAGTTATCATATTAGTCAATTAATTCCTACTTATAAAGCAGGACCACTAAGTCCAATATGAAAAGAAGGCTTATAGATAATTTCAAACTATAATGGATAATTGTTCCAGATTTGTTAAATTACACAGATTAAGAAAAACAATTTGAAAAATTATATCAGAGAAATTAACACACATAAAGGTGTTATGTGATAATGGTGGGAAGTTTATTTCAAATGATTTTAAAAACTTACGTATTAGCAAAGGAATTACAATAAAATACACCATTATTCGCAGTTATTCACCAATGCAAAATGGATCAGCCGAGAGACTTAACCGTACAATATATGATAAAGCACGAATACTAATAACAAAGACTGGTATTCCTAAATATTTATGTGCAGTGGCAAAAATGTGCGCTGCATATCAAATAAATAGCTCTATTTGAACAGTGACAGAACAAATCCAGCTGTTTTATTTCTAGAAAGAAATTATTTACAAAATCAAACGTTTTTGGATCTAAAGCTTTGTTTAAAATTATATGCTCGCGAGATGTCAGATTTGATGAAACACAAATAAAGTACACATTCGAATAAAGAGAACCAACGTGAAAAGATAGACGTGTAAATAGATAACAAACATAGGGATGGAAATAAAGAAAATGTACAAAATGAAGAAAATACTAAAAATGAAGTAAATATGGATAATCGCAATGAAGAAAAAGTATTTACAAGATTTAAAAGACATGTAAAACTTCCAAAATACGTAGAAAATTATAAAACTCATATGTCTTACTGCCTGTTGGCTAATGCAGGATACAGTATGCTTTCTGAAATTCCCACAAACTACGAAGAAACAGTAAAATACAACAAAAAAAGGAAAATGAATTTGAGGTTATATATTCACTTGTTGCAAGATAAACCTACTGTTAGAATTATGATAGCAAAAGCATTACAAAAGAACTTAAGGATCCACCAAATGAACATTCCTACAGCTTTTTTAAATAGCGAAGTAAAGTCTAAAGTATACATAAAAATAGCTGAAGATATAGAGATAGAAAAGAACAAGTATTAAAATTAAAAAGATCATTATATGAACTGACCGAAGCTCCAAGATGCTGGAATGAAAAAAACATATATTCTTTATAAACATAATGGTTATACAAGATCAGGATACGACGATGGTCTTTATTATAATGACGATAAATGGATATTATTATATGTCGACGATATATTGATTATTAGGCGAAATGTAAAATATAATTGAGGATTTAAAGAAGGGATTCAAGGCTAAATATCTAGAAGATATGAAAACATTTTTACGAATGGAAGTAATCTATGAAAACAGAAAATACTTGAAAAAATTAATGTGACAGAATGCAAAGGAATAAAGACACCTATGGAAATAAACTTTGATTCTAAAATAAACGAATGCAAAGAAATAATCAATGTACCATATAGATAGTTAATAAGAACTCTACCTAAACTTACAATGACATTCAGACCAGATATATTTTTTTCAGTGCCTATTACATGGCTCTCTAAGAAATAAAACTGTGTAGCACTCGCATCGGCCAAATCAGAGTAAATGGCAGCGGTCACTGCTGCCCAAGACCTTATGAATCTTAACGGCATAGCAAAGAACCTCGGACTAGATGACAAAGTTGTGTTGTTAGTAGACAACATAGGAACTATCTCCTTGGCTAAAAGTAATGAAAATTCAAAACCTGCAAAGCACATTCATATAAAATATCATTTTATTAAAGATTTGATTGATAAAAAGATATTAAATATTGAATATGTGAACAGTAAGGATAATTTTGCAGATTTAATGACCAAAAGCTTACCCAAGGACACATTTTAAAACTTTGTTAAATATTTTACAATTTGATTTAGTTAGAACTTTGATATGTATACTATTTAATGAGTTATATCGAATTTAATTTTGTTTTGTCCCATTTTAGTTTAAAATTAATTTCGAGGAGGAGAGTTAAATACAGATAAGTGTATCACTAAACTGATGGAATATACGTCACTAAAATTTAAAAAAAAACAAGATGTCATCGTTGTTATAGAAGGTTGTAGATTTTTTCTATAGAATATGAAATTGTAAGATTAAATAACGTTTAATAGTAAAGAATGCTGGTTTCAGTAATAACTATAATATTAACAAAAATAATCATCGCAAATAGTCAAATATATGAAAGTTTTCGTCATTGAAATTCATATTAAGGCTATCATACAAAAAAATTAAGCTCCTTAATAGAAAAAATATCGACTATGATAGACTTCAAAAATTTAATAAAACACCTCGAATTTTTTTTAATGGAATAAAATATTATTTACAATATATTAAAATTCCAAGGTGTTACAGAACATTTTTAGTACATAATAGTTTTACGACTTTAAATATCCAAGGGTGCGTAAATAATTAAGTGTGTATGTAATTAAGCAGGTTTCCGGTGTTTAACTCAAGTAGAAACTTCACTTCACGAAAGGGTACAGTACCTCAAACACCCTAAAATGGTCGCAGGCTCTCAGACTATAAAATTAAAAAATAAAAATTATTTTTGTATGAAACATTATGGAAAACGATGGCCAGTAATAAAGAAGCAGTCTTAATTAAAAACATGAGCCTGAAATGTTGTTCGTCGATTTATTGATATTCACTTAAACCTACACAATTAATAAGTGTCAGTCGGTTCATGTTTTCCCCAAAAGGTTTATCCGCACTTAATCAACGTACTTTTTCATTATACATACATTCCAAAAAGTATGGTGTAGAATTCAATAGAATCGAAAATATCTCTTAATTTCTGAATGGTTAAATTATTTTTGTTTCTTACATTTTCATTTGTAAAGACTTCTATATTCAAATTTAAAATAAATCCAAAAAACCTCTTCTGTAGCATTAAACAATATTAAACTTATAAGTTTGTATTTCTCAGACACTGTGAAAAACAAAGTTATTTCTGCTATCGGTACCGAAAATATCCCATATCTTAAAAATGACACAACATATCATTTAGAAACCAATTTTTTTTTTAATTTATACTACCTTATATTTTTTTAGAAATTTACACGTCTTGTTAGGGGGAGGGGGGCTAGGGGGGGTACGTGTTGTTAGGGGGGCACACTTTTTAAACTTTAGAAGCGAATGTCCACTAATTCCTTATTCTAGTTTTAGGCCAAAATTATGCACGGAAAAAGATTAGAACAAGAAATTGGTTAGTTTTCAAATATAGGAAGACTTAATAAAATGAGATGGAGACATGTTCAGTTCTAATCAGCGCTCGAAGATTCTTCGCTGTGATTTCAGTGAAAGATTTGTTGACATATTTAAAGTGAATTGATAAAAGTGAAAATATTTAATGTGAAATATGTGCTGTATTTACATAATGACATATGTAGGTGCTCAATCAGATTTTTGTTAAATAATGTTGACGATGAATTCGAAGCGAAAATATGTAGTATTGCCTGTTCTGCCCTATTCATGATCAAATGAAAACCAATATAACGTAATGACTTTTTTTAATTTGTTTCAACCTTCTATATTCAGAAATTAAACGGAAATGAAACATTGAAACAATATTTGTTTTTAAAGTCATGCTGGTTGTATTTCTTGACACATTCTGTCTGTATGTAAAGGGTTTGCAACACTGCACGATCATTTGACCACTACATAAAAAATTACACAACGCAAAGTTGTTTTCTTATTTTCTTTAGGAAAACATCGCAAAACATCTTATGGTAGTTCTAGGACAGATAGCCCTTGACATATATAAAATCTTGGAAGGCTTGTTCAAAAGAACCATTGGTCCAAGGGATCTTATTTAATACACGAATACAGTAGTGTAAACTAATAGAATTTGGCGACATTTTTACAATAACTTTGAAATAATTGAGGTATTTGAAATTCATTTCCCACTTTTTACAGCACATCAAATCGATAATCATATTGAGCTCGGTGTTTCCCGGTGATTTTTTAAATGTAATTACTAAATTTTCTTGACGGTTTTAACATTTTAAAAATATATGAGATATTTACAGAGACACGATAATTGAGCTATCGCAATTTTACGATCAAGAAATTAACAAAAAATGCTTTATGGGTTATGAGGTACTTAGCTAATTTTTCCAGTAGGTTCTCGCTGCTAATTTTTCCTGTACAGGCAGTTTGCACTCGCTGCTAGTCAGTTTCTATATTCAAAACGAACATATTTCCTGCGAATGCAATGTTTGATAGAATTGTGACCAGAACACTGGATCATCCAACAATCAATAATTTTTTTTTCATAGAACAAATCACACTGATTTAATTTTATTAGCAAAATATTAACCCACTTTGAAAATGGTCCCCTTATTTTTAACTAACAGGAGGTGCCTCTTTGTTTCTCTAAATCTTTTACAAGTTATACTTTTGCAATAAAACCAACTCCACATCCTCATCCAATGACCATTGTTAAATGCTCAATAGCTTGTGATAACCAGACAGTATTACAAGAATACCAAGGGCTACGGTAATCATTTGGAACGACTGTTGTTATTATTCTAAACAACATATAAAGTATTTCTACGTGAAACAGTTTTTCGGATATTTCTAATGTTGTGTGTTTTGATAAATCATTTCCAAACTTTGCTAAAAAATATTAATTTGGTAGTTATACATCGATATTTCAAATGGACCAAATAGGGTTAAGTCTAGTATCTGCTTTTATATTGTAAATTAGCAAAAGAATTATAGAATCACACCTTTTGCATTCTTTCTCAGGTCTTCAAAATAATAATTAAACTTAAAAGACTTTCAGATAAAAAATTAATTGTCCGTCCAATCAATGGTTTCCAGGAAATCCACGTACAAACAGCGCGGCGCGTCGATTGCAATATAACGTGCACACAAGGTCGCCATAGTACAGTGAATATGGTATCAATATAACATACGATAAAAACGCAATAGCATCTTACCATCGATATCTATAAATGACAAGAAATTAGGTAGAATAATTTCTTTCTCAATACAAAGAAATTATCCTACCTAATTTCTAATTTTTAAAAATATCTTTCATTTTTATAAATTATAATTTTTTAAATTTCTTTCTTTTTTTTATCTCGGATATGTAAGGCAAAATTAAAACTTCATTCCTTAGCTGGCACAAAAATGCAAAGCTGCATAAACAATTAGTCTGTTTTTGATATGAAACATCTAATGGCGCGTTTGGAGACAATTAAAACCTTCCGCAAAATTCACGGCGCCAGGTTCTCGACCTGGCTCTTGACCTGGATTCTCGGCTGTCCACTCCTTAATTCGGCCAGCTTCACGTCTTGTCGACTAACAGTATTAAAACTAACAGTAGTAAAATAAAAATATATTTTCAATATATCGTCAAGAAATATTTGTGTGATATATTATTTCATAAAATTAAAATAATAAAATAAAATTAATATTTCATTATTAACAACTATCTGAATATTTGTTTGTTTTCATTCAAATAAAAATATTTCAATATAAAAATAGAAAAAAAATCTAGTCGTCGCGAAGTCTAGATGTTTCACATCTGCGGGCGTGCCATGATGGCTCACAATTTTTTAAGTTACCACCATATCTTTGCTAATAGCCCACCTGAAGATGTTGTAATACAACGAAACCTAGGTCGCGGTAAAGAACTTAAAGAAAGTACAAATAATACTACATCACGTAGTTTCATTTAATTGTGAATAATGAATTTCTACAAAATTAACGCCAAATGTATATCAATATTACCCCGATGTTTTTAATATTCTGGACTATTTTACCAATTCTTCGTTACAAGTCATTTGCCAAAAAGAAATGTTTAATAACATCAGGCACTGATAAAAGGATAGTTTACACTGAGTTATCGGTGAAGACTAACTAATACTGACATACTAGGTTTCCCCTATATACTATTAGGATGGCGTTTTCCTGTATACTTTGGCAATGTTTAAGAAAAAGATATAAGAAGCATATCATAAGTATTTATTGTTTGGGTGCCGATGAATACAAAAACTGCCATTTTTAGTTACGGAAAAAATGAGTTTAAAGGAATACTTCTTAATTCGATAAGTCCTGACCTGTTTTTTTTTATTTACGGAATAAAATTTTGTTAAAAATTTTTGATAAATACTTCAGTTTTATAAATTTATTTTTGTAAAGCACTCCTTGCTGTTTTATTTTTAAATATCTAGAAAAAAGATCTTTTAGTGAAGAACCCTAGAAAATTATACCTATAATTGTTCACGTAATTACATACTATTTATTTATTTACAGATTTGAATGTACGCAACAAATGGAATATTATTAGCGACAGGAAAAGGAACAATGTCTTTCTCTCAGTAACAAAGTTGGGTGGTAAAGATTAGTAGTAAATTGTAATAAATCTGATATATGTATATAAGTAAATAATCACATAATTTACAAACAGATATAACACAGCCACTAAAAGATGTATTTCAATTCGAAGATAGAAATAGGTAAATGGAATTTCAAAAAATCGAATATAAAATTATCTATACCGTTTGTTTATATACTGTTTAAAAATATTTTGAATATTGTAATTTTTCGAAAAAAAAAACAGAGAAGATCATCCAAAACCCTTTTCCTAAATTTATAAATTATTTAGATCGGAATTCTATCACGGAAAGTCTGTCATGAATTTGTTTTATGGTTCTGCGTTCAAAGTTGTTTTATGACTCTTGAGTTAAAAGTGAGGGCTGAAATTCAATCGATGGTGAAGTTAAAGAAGTAAACTACATTAGGAAAATTTTGTTTGCTGTTGTGAAAACTTTTATATTTTATAACATTTCTAAACATAAATTACATCTTCTAATGATATTTCCTCCTAAATTTCTGAGATCACAGTTATTATTTGTAAAAGCATTTGCATTTAACGTCTGCCGTATTTTGTAGCATTTAACATCTGGCGTAATTCTTGTTTGCTTTCAATTTCTTTCTCGTACAACATGCCTTTAAATAACCACAATCCACAGTAAATAATCAACGAGGCCACCGGATGGTTCCTCCTCGTCAGCCTCTACTTTCTAAGCTCTCCGTCACCCTGGTGGATGGTTCCTGTTCATCATCAGAGTTTTCATGACAGAATTTCTACCTAACCAACTTATAAATATAAAAAAAGAGTTTTGGAGATTACTATTATTCATCTCATTATTGTTGTGTTAATATTAATCCGACGGGAGTGTGGTGGGGTGTGACATACCCCTCCTATTGTTTTCGTTAAAGTATTTTTTTTCTTTTCAAAGCGACATTTAGCGGCTTCGTGCAGCTGCAGCAGTATATTTACAGTTTTCAACATGACATCCCTGTTTTCTGTTTTAGTACGAAATTAAAACGATTTAGTACGAAAAAATATCTCGTCAGATAAGAATTTTTCAAATGTCTCTACCGTTGATTTTCCTTCCAACTTCTTTAGTATGAATTCTATATATATAATATATCTAATATATCAAAATACTATTTTTGTTGGTCCATTACTTCCGTATGCATGTATCCGAATTTTAATCTAAGTTTAAAACGCAATAAGTCATGACATGTCAAACCAATATAATCTTTGACTCAACGCAACGAATAAGTTTTTTGGGGTGCCATACTATCGTCCTAAAAATATTTTTCTAACAGTAAAATAGAACTAGGATCCCTTTTAACATTGATATTGGTATACCGATATTACCATTTATGATTAAACTCAATATTATAGATGAGAATTTCGAAATATAATTTTTTACCATTATGGCAATTATAATCTGTGAAAAAATGAGATGGTGTTGAATCTATTGGAAACTTTGTAATCGAAAATAAATAATAAAAAAACATAGTTACTAAAATTGTAAAATTGTAACGACCTTATATACAAATAATATATAATTAATGTAAGAGAAATATAAATAAAACTAAATTGGCATAATAAATGTTTCCAAGTCGTTCTAACGTAATTCCGAATCCGAATAGTACCAAATGTAAACGGTTGAAACTTAACATAATGTAATTTCAATTTCTTTGTGAATAGCTCTTCGACTCTGAAGGTAATACCCACCGACGGTTAAATAGCAAACCGATACTAAAGTAAATTTCTCGAAAAAAGGTGTAGTAGTAAAATATTTTTGATTTCAATACTAAAGTCAGAATGACGTAATTTAAATGATAATGAAAAAATTATTCCATTTTGTGTTCTAATAAAAAGTTATTCGAGTATATTCGTCTTTTCAAGCCGAAGCAATCGCATTAACTTATCATATTATGAAAATCTAATCATTTAGGTGTTTTAATATCAAAAACCTACAATGTAATTAAAGTCTGTAATAAAATTAAAAATTAAGCTTTAACTTTTAATTTAAACATTCACTTTATTTCAATACCAGAGAACAATCTTAACCTCATCACTGTCGACAATGAAATTAACTTATCGTGTAATTATTACCTTAATAATTTAAGTATTGTAGTATCCATAACTTACACCATAATTATAAAGTGTGTAAGAAAATTTACAATTCAACAAATTTTATTCCAACATCAATGTTAAAAGGGATCTTAGTTATTTCTTACAGTCAGAAAAAGATTTTTAGGACGATAGTGTGGTACCCATTTTTTGCTTGGGTCGCACGCGTTTACTTAAGGGATGTTACCCTTAGATTAAATTCCCTCAGATTATGGAACTGCGCGCTTTGGAGATTTCCCATTCATTTACGCAGCGCGCCTTTGGCAAAAAAGAATAGCTAAATTTATATTTTAATAAGTGTAACTAGGATAGGTAGCTGTTCGTCGTTTTTGCTCGGAAAGTAAAACCGGTTTCTCTCAATCGTTACTCGTTTAATTTTGCTGGCGAACAAAGTTTATAGTGTCATTTCGTTTATTTTATGGGAAAAAGACATTTTAATAATGAGCATTGGTTACGATCTGACAAAACTCCTCCCAGGAAGAAAAGTTTAAAATATGAACAGAAGTTTACTGATTCGTGGTTGAACGACGTCAGATTCAAAGGCTCGCTAAAGAAGAATGCCAAAGGTAATACCTATTTTGTCTGTTCCGCTTGTAACTGTGATATAAAATGTAGGATTCATGAACTACTACGCCATGAAAGTTCTGTTAAACACGTTAATAACAGTAAAATGTTAGTAAAACAACCAACATTAACATCTAGCATCGATGACTTCGAAATCACAAGATCCAAAACAAGCAGTAAAAAAGATGAAATCAAGATGGTTTGTTTTATCGCTGAGCATAACCTCTCTTTTGATATTGCATCTGAGTTGACAAAATTAATATGCGCTGTGCGTCCGTACGAGTAGAACAAAATCTAGAGCAATTATCGTAAATATAACTGGAGAAACTGCGGTAGAAAACCTGGTAGAGAAACTAAAGACAATAACGTTTCACTACTTCCTGGTGAAAGCAGAGACAAATCTACTATCAAACATTTGGCGCTAATTGTAAGAATAGTAGACGATAATTTTCAAGTTGAAGATAGTTTTCTTACAATGATACCCATCGAAGATGGCACGGCAACAGCGTTGTATTGTAAAATCGTAGAGTATTTTACTGAGGAGGACATTCCTTACAAATCCAACATATTAGGCTATGCATCTGATGGTGCCAACGTTATGTTCGGAAGCAATCATTCGCTGGTTTACACACTTATAAAAAATGAGATACCTCACCTTTTCACGATGAAGTGCATATGTCATTCCTGCAGTCAGTGTGTGTTTCATATGCATGCGAACAATTGCCACGAGGTGTAGAAGACCTCTGTAGAGAAGTATTTAATCACATACAAAATTCGCTAAATGTATTAGCGATTATAAAACATTTCAAGCTTTAGGAAGCGTCAAGCCACACAACTGCTTCACTCTAGCCAGACAAGATGGTTGTCACTGATTGACGCGGTAAACAAGATCCTGGAGCAATTGCCATCTACAAAATTATATTTTCAAGCCGCTGTTCATGTTGATCGCTTACATTCGGCTCAAGCAATTCAAAACAAGGCTCTCGAACTAACGACAGAGCTGTATCTAGAATTTTTAAAATTTGCGTTGCCCATATTTACAGAACTCAACAAAGAAATTCAATCGGAAACACCAAAACTATATTTACTTTATGAGAAATTATTGACTGCTTATACAATATTGTTGGGAGTACTTTGTTAAACATGAATATTTAGACCTCACCGTAACAGAAAAAAACGTGAAGTGAGGAATATTTTTCAGATATGAAAGAAGAGAAAATATTGAGTCTCGATTTCACAGACGTAGATCAATATTTACCGTTACACAAAACGTAGAACAATATTTACCGTTACACAAAACGTAAAACAACGTAGAACAATATTTACCGTTATACATAAGTGGGAGGCAACCGAATCTGGTCAGAATAAAACGTGATAAAGGAGAGGTGGATGAAGAAAGTCTAAACAATTTCTATGTAAAGTGTAAATAGTTTTAGATAGAGGCAGCAAATTAAATGAAAGAGACTTTTTTTTAATGTCAAAGCTCGCCAAGCATTAAAGTATTTAAAGATGCTAAACCCCGGAGTAATTATTCATCCTGAAATTAAAAATAATATTCCTTCTATTGCTGACATGCTTTACTTTTTCCGGAACATTTGTTCAGATAATGTGACTGAACTTGATAGAGAATGGCGAATGTTAAGGCATACAAACATGGCACTTGACAACGAAATTTGCCAATTTGGAAACATATTTCTGAAATGAAGAATGGAGATGGTTCACAAAGATTCTCCATGTTATGCGGCATGGTAAAAAACTCTTACGCTTGCCACACAGCGGCGCTATCACTGAAAGGCTTTTCTCAGCAATAAACATTTTAAAAACTCAATTAAGAAACAAAATATCCACAAGGACAATCAAAGGCACATAACACACAAAATCAGAAGTTAAGGAATGTTATTCATTTAAAGCAACTGAAAAGCATATGAAAAAATTCAATAAAAGTATGTACGATTTTAACAAAAAAAATGAGGCACAAAATGTTGAAGGTAGGGAATTTGATAATAACGAGTAATTTTTTTTGTATTAATATTTGAAATAATAATAAATAATTTTAATTTCTTTTTTTTCTTAATAACCTTATAATTAACTGTAGAAATTACTATAGACAATTTGTGGTAAATCAAATAGTATTTGCATTTACTACATAATTCTATTATTCATTGAAAGATTTTGAATACGGTAGTTTAATGTTTTGAAATTACCATTTTACTGTTTTCTGCTGTTTTTTTAAGTTTGATTTGGTGCTTTTAGATTTGCTAAGTCTGGTAACACTGGGGTGGTAAGTGATCACGGCGTAGCGTCAGCCGGTAAGGGTAAGGGACACCTGCCGCGAAAGCTTGTGGTGCGTTTCATGACAAAATTATTTAGTGTTTATTTTTTTAATTATTGCTTTCTTTTCAGGTTTTAGACAAACATGGGCGAGACAAGTGGTGAAAAAATATTTGAGTCTATGTTGTACGAAGTAATAGAATAGTCTTGTGATGAATCGAGCTCGACAGAAATGTCTGATCATTGTAGTAAACATAATCTGGAATCTGGTACAGAACATGAGCTAAATGATTATCAAATTGAAAATGGCAGTGATTGGGAATCGGATGATAGTATCCCTCTTTTAGCTTTGAAGACGCGTCGCTCGTCTGCCCAAGTTTATTCACCTCAATATCAATCTTAAAATGTGTATGGTACAAGAAAGCGCCACGTACAAGTACACTAATTCGGTCAGAAAATATAATTGATGAGCGTCCTGGAGTCAAAGGATTACCAAAGGAAGCGAAAACTTAAACAGAATGTTGGTAACTTTTTTACTAAGGAAATGAAGAGTGCTATATTGATA
Organism: Druceiella hillmani; assembly: GCA_039881145.1. Lineage (NCBI taxonomy): Eukaryota > Metazoa > Arthropoda > Insecta > Lepidoptera > Hepialidae > Druceiella > Druceiella hillmani. The sequence continues at coordinate 5,342,829 of JAYKKI010000070.1, forward strand.
CGTACCAATGAAGAAATCATGAGACGACAAGCAAGATGCAAAAAGCCCAAAAACCTTTATTACATGAAAGAAACGACGTCTACTGAACTTGATGCATTTATCGGTCTCTATACATTGCTGGTCTAAATAAAACAAGCCGACAAAGTCTGAAAGATTTCTGGAGTACTGATGGAACAGGAGTCGATATATTTCGAACGACAATGTTATTACAAAGGTTTTTTTTGACAAAATTGTATACGGTTTGATAACAAATCTACGAGGGAAAAATTAAAGAAAATTGACAACATAACTCGTATAAGAAAGCTCTTAGACCACTTTATTCAATGCTGGAAAGAAGCTTATATATCTCTTGAATAGATGACAATTGACGAGATGCTGTTGGCGTTTAGTGGACGTTATCCGTTCAGAGAATATATACCTAGCATACCTGCTAAGTACAACATAAAAATGCGCTTATTGATGCTAAGACTTTCTACGTTTTTAATTTAGAAGTTTATACTGGGAAGCAACTTGCGGGGCGGTATGATTTCAGTAATCGCGCTTTTGCTATAGTGGAAAGACTGATTATGTCCATATCCAAGTCAAACCGCAATTTAACTTTTGATAATTGGTTTACCAGCCAAGAATTGATGATGCTTTTATTGACTGAGCATAGGCTGAGTTCCACCGGAACTGTTCCAAAAGTAAAAGATGCATTCCACCTGCATTTTTGAAGACAGAAAAAGAGCCGGGAACTTCAATGTTCGGTTTCCAGAAGGATATTACTTTGGTCTCATATGCTCCCAAAAAAAATAAAGTGGTAGTTGCCCTTCATCACGATGAAAGGATTGATAAGAGCACTGAAAATCAGAAAAAAACGGAAGTTATAACATTCCATAATTTAACAAAAGCAGGGGTAGATGTTGTTGATGACTTCAGTGCAATTTATGATGTGTGCCTTAATTGTAAACGCTGGCCAATGACGATCTTTTATGGAATTCTGAACATGGCTGCTATCAATGCGAACATAATACTTCAAGAAAATGTAAACAAAAATACTAAACGAACGGAATTTCTCCATAATTTGGCATTAAGTTTGGTATATGCGCGTTTGCGACAGCGAGCAGATCAAAAGAATATTCCCACATACACACGTCAGAGAATTTCTTCTCAAATCAATGAACCCCTGCATCCAGTAGTCCAAAATATTCCAGGACGTTATGTTCGATGTTTTGACTGTTCACGCAGCAAAGAACGTATGTACAAGCTGTGGAAAGGCCATATGTCTTGAACGCGCATTTTTTTCCTGCAAAGATTGTACTAATTTCGACTCTAGTTCCTAAGTTATTACTAAATGATACCTTAGGTTTTTCTATAGTTATTTATTTCAAGATCTCATGTTTTTTTTCATACTTTAACGTTTTTTTTGTTTAAGTAAAACTAATTCATTTTAGCGGACCTCTTAAATGAGCGCTTCGACTTTTGTAACCAAAAATTAATGCCCTAGTTTGGTAATAAAAATGTTTAAAATATGATTTATACTACTCGTTTTTTTATTTAAATCTATCTCGGATGGGTCTGCATTAAAATACAAAATAATACCTTGACGTAATTTTGGTAAAAATAATTAACTATTGCCAGTTTTATTTTCAAGTATGTCATAACCATACCCCGCCACATACTCGAAGTAATTTTTGGTCACCACACTCCAGCCGGGATAAAAAACCATACAGAAATTTAATTTCTAAGAAAATCGCTTTCAATGTTTGCAACGCTTATAAAAAAACATTAAGTTTTGTTCATAAAAATATGTGTAAAATATATCCACACATTAAAACAATTTGGTCCCATAGCTGAAAAAAAAACTAGAAAGACCTTGGTAACTTTATAAACGTTTTCAAATATAATATCTCTATAGATATGTTAAGTACATGGTTGTGAACCATTCAATTCGATCTACTTACCAGAAAATAACGAAATACCTACAGCCTATCTGCATGTTCGTTTGAACATGTATACCTAACTGAAATATAAGTTATGAAACTGCAATGTATTCGAATTTACTTTTACCTAACATCAGCTAAAACGCTTATGTAAGTAGCGCAAGATTCAATTATATTTGAAATGTCTTAGTCATTTCATTAATTTACAGTATGGATCGTGCAAGAAACATAAGGTCGTTGAAAACTACATATATAATAACTTTTAGTTGCATGCTGTCGATATGAGTATTTTATTGATAGAAAATAGTAAACGTCATTCCATATAGAAAACTGAATACTTTTTTGTTTTTATGAATTATTAAAATGCTTTTGTACAACACAATCCACCATATGTAGGCATTATAAATAATTATGATTTATTATAACAACATTTTTACGCAATGCCATTTCTTACGAAAAAATTGCAACAGTGTAACAAAAAGCCTCAGATTAGAGAATAAGCCAGATAGCGCGCGCGGAACAAATATAATGAGGCCCAATGCGGCCCATAATTCTCTAAGTATGTGTCATGATCTGTGGTGTGTGTGTCGCGCTGTAAAGACGTGTCTGTCATTGTGTGCAAAAGATTGCCAGGTTAACGAAAAAACGTTTCCCGCTATTGACACAGTATTTCATTGATTTAATTACTCAGTAATAATAAATTTAACTGAATATAATTATAACAAATTCAATTAAAAATATAGGTTAGATACTTCCTTTTTTAATTTAATTTATTATAATTATTTCATTATTCACATTGATTAGCATGGTTATGATTGATCACCATAGTTGTGGAAAAAATTATTAAAGTCTTTATACGTGACTAATTTTTGAAATGAAAACTTCTTTTGGCACACCTGCGCACTTTTTCTGAACAGTGAAAGAAAATTAATCGTAACGCTCGAACCGGTGACGCGTCGCGTTCGGGTCGGTGATGCTGAAACAGATAATCTCTTCCGCATCGGCCAAGTGAACTACTTTTTAGGTGTATTTAATTAAATTTGAATCTAATTTTTTTTTAATTAGAAATTTTTTCACTTCTATCGTGTGGTTGTAAGCACACACTAGAATTTGTTTACGACATAAGAATACATAAATAATGGGATACTTTGGATGACGACCGGTTGTTACGCCACTAAAATTTAATTTAAAATACAAGATTCGGGGTAGTAATTTTAGATTAAAAAAAATCCATTTATGATCATTATTTCCGAATATATTACGTGATAAAAAACTTATAATACTAAAATGTTTGACAAAGATAAAACATTTTTGGTTAAAAAAAAGGAAGTAAAAAATATTGATAAAACGTCAGGTGACAGAATTCTTGGAAATGAATAATAAAAAGTTAAAATATTCTTAATTATACGTATTTATCCTAGTTAAATCCCCTAATAGCGCCTCTGCGAACTTCAGTATAAAGACAAATTAAACGATAACTTATTTGTCTAAATGCTCTGGAGTGAAATGAATATGAAATTAATGTATACAACTAAAAACTGCACCTAAAATATAAACCAAATTTGCGCAACAATATCCTACATATTAAAAAATAAAGTGAAACAGTAAAATATCAGTAATTACATATGAAACGATATTCTATCTCCCTTTTTCTTGTTTTGGGAACAGTTTTTACAGTGTTTAACAATACAAGATGTAATTTTTGTAAAGAAATTTGTCGTGCGCACGAAACGCAATCAGTAGGATGCTCTGTTTCGTACTAACTCAGGTTTCCTTTCGAAATTATATTTGCTTTGCTGGCCTCACTCTCGTGTTATATACGCTCTATCTCTTTTATTCTGTAATCTGCGCAAAAGCTTATAAATGTATTATTAGGTGGTACTGACAGCCTTTTGAACGGTCTCTACATATAGGGCACATTAAATACTTAATTTGATGCTACTAAATTAGATACCTAATTCAGTTGTAAACAGGCTTACATGAAAAAATATTTTTATCCCTCAATTAATTTTTTTTCAATTATTTTTAAAGCAATTTATAAAGTATTTGTGCAATTTTAGACGAAATTTTTAATGATCAGCTGCTTGACATAAGCGGAAAATAGAAAAAAAGTGTTACCCAATAAAATTATTCTAATAAAGAGATATTATCTAAACACAGTCGACTCTCGTTTATATTCATTTTTAGGAGAATTTCAGATTATGGCACGCACACACGGACACACGCGCTTGCACGCGCGCGCTGGCACGTGCGCGTGCACGCACGCACGCATACATACACATATCTATGCATGCATACGTAAAGCCATATAATATGACGAACCGCAGCAGGTTTGCACGGATTAGCAAAAATTGTAAGCGTGAGAAAATCCGGGTGTTTAATTTTTAAAGTTTAAAAAATTATTTTTGTAAATGGCAAAATGTTTATTATTGATTTCAAGTAATATATACACGTATGCTGTTACTTTTTTTTATCGAAACTGTTGAATAGAACTGGGTTTCCAAACATTGTGTTTGTATATCTCCGACGATTTAAACACCGCAGGCGAAGATAATTCTCCGACGAATGCTTTTCTTCCGTCTTTGAAAGCACTTAAAACATAGAATTGAATGTGCCACTTTTGAAAGAAATATTTACGAAACTGAAATGACAATCTATGGAGACGATTTTGTGATTGAATAAGAATAAAAAATAAAGTAATTAATTTAAATATCAGGTGCTTAAAAATCAAATATAGTGTAGAACGTTTAGTTTTTTTACAACAAGGGATAGATAACACTTTTTTAAACAAAAGTTGCAGCGTTTGAAATATTCTGTTTAAAGTTGTTTTAAGATTTATTTACTTTCATTATAAGGTAAATTTTCGTCGAATTTTTAAAATGTTTGAACCTTAAGCCTTGAAATAATTGGCGTAATTTAATCTAGATTTTGACCTATTTTAATATATTGAAACCATTTTTGATGCCAAGTTGCAGTTGATTGTAACCTCTTATTAATATCCTATATTGTATGGACAACGACTAAATTGATATCAGTATAAAAAAAAATTGTGCGTGTAAACACGTTAAAAGTTATACTTCTTTGGCATAATACAAGAATAACTTTATTTAGCACGCAAATAATTAATGGAAATAAACTAATAAAAGGATTAGAGTGTAATTATAAATACCGTTGGTAAAATCTAAATTTAATCAAGTAATTAAATTTTAAATAATTTATAATGCAAATAAATACGTATCGAAACTTAACCTCACTAAGAGAAATACATTTAAAATATAATTTAAAAAGCTTATAAGCACTATTTCTATTACGAATATTCACAATAAATAAATGATTTTTTTTATTATTCGGACCACTATTAAAAAATATTGTTCAAAAGAAAAGATGTAACTTAGATTTGTATGAATATAAAACAAGTGTTGTGTATTTACAAATACCTCAATAACCATCATGAATATAGTATCAGTCTCTACACACATTTTTAGTGAGAAACTTCATCCTGTCGATTTTTGTTACATCGTGCGCGCGCATTTTAAAATTTCACTCTCATTATTTTTATGGCATATATAAATGCACCTAAAGAAGTATAACTTCAAGAATAAAATTCCGTTATACTTGTTCTTATGTACGAGAGTTTGAATGAATTACAGATAAAATCCTAGGACTTTTACAATTTTGTGTCGGTTTAATAAATTTAGTACATAATCCGTAATAAATAAAACAATGCGAAACCAAAATTCAATTTCATTAGTTTAATTTCATTTAATTGTTTGATGTATGGCAATTATAGTTGCTCTAGTAATTATTTTCGAAAATTTGATATTTCAAATAAATTATGAAATAAATGAATCAATGGATGCGCAACTTGTCGCTTTATGAATTTCTAAAAAATTGAATTCCTTTTATCATCATAATCAAAACAACTGAAAAGTGTTTTTACATTTTTGCCGATGAAAAGTGAAATCCGAAGGTCCTTACTGTAAATTAATGAAATGACTAAGACATTTCAAATATAATTGAATCTTGCGCTACTTACGTAAGCGTTTTAGGTGATATTAGGTAAAAGTAAATTCGAATACACTGTGCAGTTTCAAAACTTATATTTCAGTTATGTATATAAGTTTGAACACACGCAGACAGGCTGTAGGTATTTCGTTATTTTCTGGTAAGTAGATCGAATTGAATGATTCACAACCATGGACTTAATATGTCTATAGAAATATTAAATTTGAAAACATTTATAAAGTTATCAAGATCTTTCTAGTTTTTTTCAGCTACGGGACCAAATTGTTTTAATGTGTGAATATATTTTACACATGATTTTTATAAGCGTTGCAACATTGAAAGTGATTTTCTCAGAAATTAAATTTCTGTATGATTCCTTAACCCGGCGGGAGTGTGACAAAAATTACTTCGAGTATGTGGCGGGGTATAAATAAAATTGGCAGTAGTTAATTATGTTTACCAAAATTACGTCAAGTTATTATTTTATATTTGAATGCAGAGTCATCAAGCAAAGCTTGTTTTTTATTTAAATCTAGCAAGGTAGATTTAAATAAAAAACAAGTAATATAAATCATATTTTAAACATTTTTATTACCAAACTAAGGCATTAATTTTTGGTTACAAAAGTCGAAGTTCATTTAAAAGATCCATTAAAATTAACTAGATTTACTTAAATCAGAAATAAACGTTAAAAACATAAAAAGACATGAGATCTTGAATGAAATAAACACAGAAAAACCTGAGGTATCTACCTCAGGTTTTTCTATGACTTGAAGTACCTTTTGATTGTGGGAAGGGATACAATTAGGTATTGCACTTGTTACCATTATGTAAACAATTCAATTTGCACAGAATTTTACGATATTTTTGTTATAGTTATAAATAAACCACAAAATTAACGAAAGCAGACCGCGCCGCTACAGGCAAATACGTTTGTGGTTTCGTTTTCGAAGTTTCGTTGCATCTTTTTCTAATATTTGAAGGGATCATTGTAACCGTTTTCTCTTTCATAAAGATTGCCTATCTGTGGAGAATATACTAAATTTATAATAGGTTTTATGCAAAATAATAAAATGATATTAATTATTAACAGAGCAATAGCATAAGTCAACCTTGCTGTGTGTATTGGCTGATCGCTATCTCTACTTTATCTCTGTGTACATGCTACACATACGTTTATTTGTTTTTCGTCAATTCAGTTTTTCCGTCTCTTTATATTTTTAATAATTTTAAAGACGAATAAATGTTGATATCCGTAAAATTATTAATAAAAGATCTTTTGAAAAGAGAAGGTTTTATATAAGAGACATCATAAACAAGTATCTTTAACTTATTACGTAACGTATGTAATAATATTTATATTAAGAAAAACATGACAAACAACTTTTATTTATTTTGTATTGATGTCATATATTTAACTCAACATATTCTTTAAGTCCGTGGTAAATAATCGAAATTTATTTTAATGTATCAAAGCTAAGGAGAAAATTTTCTTATAGAACAGTTTCATATATCTGGTTAATATATCTACATAGACATAGAACAATTATCGGAATAAATCAACTTCTCAATCGTCACAAACATTTTGCATACCGATATAGTAGGATGCTTGGTATGTTGATCCTTAATTAATATATCGATAAAAAAATCAAAGTGGGGTACACCACTATAAATTATTGTCAAATATACGTCAAGTAGTAAACTTGCATTTGTGTGTGAATTCTCGTTGCTTTCGATCCACATAGATTTTACCGTGTGTTTAGTTATAACTCAAGGAGATTATTTTAATATAAGTTATATAACAATTAATTTGTTAATAAATTGTAGCCTTTAGACATTTAAGAAAACTTAATTCTTAGTATTATTTTAGCAAATATAATATCAACTTAATAATGCAGCCTGTTTCAAATTTAGTGAAAGTATATATTCCAAATTACCTAGCTGGATTGCCAATTCCTGATACGATCGGAGGCTGGTTCCGACTCGGAGGTAAAAAGTTTAATGCTTATTTTTCCTTAAAACATTTAGCGGCCTAACTTGATTTTGGGGTTAGGTAAAAATACTGCATATACTTTGGAAGTTGGAAAGATAATAACGTAATGTAAACTTTCGCGCCATTCAAATAAGTTAGTTAAGTTTATATATAGAGAAAGTGTAAACGTGTGAATTTAAATTTTTATAATGCAAAAATGTTCTTTTCAAGACAGAAAAAAATCAATTGTTCTTAGAAAGAATAAACGAAAGAAGAAAAATCTATACCTTTTATTTAGTTACACTATATTTACAATATATTTACAATTTATCTTCTGGTTACCCTTGTTATGCAAACATGACTCATTAAAATTTCAAATAGTTTTCTTATGTGTTACAATAGTTTTGTTTTGGGTTTAATTCTAACAATAAACATCTTTCTTGGTGTCTTCTTAGGAACTCTGGTTGAAATATAATTTATGTTATAAAGGTTGTCAAAGCCGTATGTTACTTAAGTTTTAATAATTTTTCAAAAGAAGTATCTGTATTAAATATAACCCTTATACATATCTCAGGAATTTTACTTACAGGAGAAATAGTATTTATACTAATTTTAATTAAGGCACTGGTTGTATGCAGAAATATTTAGCTACTTTCTGTGTATAACAACCATATGTAGAAAGTTGTTAGGTATTGGTCTTTCTAAAAAATTATCTAGACTAGCATTCTAGCCTTACAATATTCCAACCCCAGTAAATTATTCATACCATGTTGGCCGAGGCAAATTTTCAACATATTTGATGAAACTACTTTCTAAATGATTAGTTTATTTCATTCTAAAAGTTTTGCGTAATACTCTTATGTCACTAACTGTACCAATTACAGCCAGAGTAGGAATTTAAGATTTCTTGTGATCTACTTAGTAGCTAGTAAAGACATTTTTAGTTAGAACTATCAGGTATCTGTCAACAAATAATTGGAATTCATTATGGTAATGATTGTAAAGAAGCACATATTTAGAAGGGGCTTCAGGGAGACTAAACACCCCATGAAGCATTTCCACTTTAAACTAATTAAAAGGCTTCTTTTGAAAAGCAATTTATTTAGTAATTTAATTTTTTAGCATTTTATTTACTTTAATATTTATATCATTATTATATTAGTAGAAAAAATTCAATCAATTACTCAGCATTAATACCTACATCCTTACGCAGGAAGAAAACAGAAAAAAATTGTTGCATTGTTTATCTTAAAACTTAAAGGTAATATCTATGTTTCAAATATGTTTGTTTTTGAAATAATTTTTTTTGCACCTAGCAAATTTTATAATTCATCATATTAACAAATTATTGATATTGAGATCCGTGTAGTTTTATGCTCCAGATTGTTATAAATAAAAAAAAGTACTTTATTGTATATGTATGTATATATATATATATATATATATATATACACACATATACATATACATATATATATATATATAATAGAGATGTATAAATATATTAATAAAGGTGTTAATAAATTAGTATAGCAAGTAGGTTTCTATGGATTACCGAGTATAAATCACGAAAATTATAGTCAGGAAAAACCTTAGTTCTTGAGATACACTATTTCAATTGTATATCATCAATGTCACAATAGTCATGCAAGCCAGGCATGTGGTACATTAAAATGATGGGATGCAATATCCCTCACCCCTTATTGGATTTTGAATATTGAGTGGACATGAGTGTCATTTCACAGAAAGAAAAATAATTTATACGGGTAATTCAGAGTTATACTCAATATCTTTTTCATAGAACCTAAATGAAAAAAAGTTAAGCGAATCTCTTTATGATAATGAGATAGTTTAATGTAATTTTGGTTGAAAAAATATTGAAAATAAAAAATATTTTGTTTTACAAAATAAATTAATTGTCCCATAATAGAGGCTTAAATCAAAACGCGTTATAGATAACATTCGTTCTATGTTTTCGAGAAGAACCTAAAAAAATCGTAACTATTTCAAATGACCAATTAAATACAGGTTACATTTATTGTGTTGTATACTTTAATTTATGGTATTGGGATTTCCCTTGACCCCGAAAAAATAAAAGATATGCATTTGTTATTGAGTACACGGGAAGTACATGTCACACATGTGATAATTCTAAACAAACTATTCATATTATTTTATATCTTTTATGGTTTTGTAAAGTGTAATGATAAATTGGCATAGTGAAATGAAACATCATAAATTGTAATATATTTAATTAGGTGGATCAGTATAAAGCAGCAGTGATGATTTTTATTTACTCGATAATCAAACTTACAATTTAGCAATGAGTCAAAGTTTCTTCTCGGGTTCACTTTTTCCTTTTCACAGCATACTAATTTAAATTTGACAGAAGTTAGTAACTGCAATAAATATAAAAATGTTGTAAAAACTGTAATTTCAAGTTTACTCTATATTAATGTTATTCCCCTTTATCAAATGTATCTTCCTTAACAGTTAAATAGTTAGGAGAATAATATCAGAGAATTGACAAATTTGGAGAAACCTCAAGTAAACTAACAATTCCAATATAAAAACACTTGATATTTATTGAATCTATATTTATTCACTTACTTATTTTTAAATATTCACTAGGAAACAACAAAAATAAGCAATAAAAACATATACTAGAGAAAAGACAACACTTAATGACGTTTCCTCACTTACAGATGTAACATCATGACTGATTGACCAAAACTGTGAAACTCTTTCCTAATTTCATAACAGTTGCTTGCGAACCATTTAAGTTCAATGAGCGAAGAAGTGTTTATACGTCGGATTTACAAATTTATAATTCCTGAATGTAGGGGCCAAAGAGATTGTTTAAAACAGGACACATTTTTTAAGATATTAAAAATTGTTATTAATGCACATGGGATTTAATGTATATTTAACTTTTATAATGAAACAAACAATTATAGATTAAAATTTTAAAAACAATTATTTAAACTCATACTCAGGGATTGTTTATAATTTCTTCCTAATTTTACCTTATTTTGAATAGAAAATAATTTGATTAAAATATGATTAAACAATTCTTGCTATTATTTAACTATTGTAATTACGATGTAAATATTAATACTATATATTCGTCCCTATAATTTACAATTACATCCAATGTATTTTCTCCAATAATAGTTTTTCTCTATACATTACTCATTTGCTGTTATTATATAAATAATAAATCTAACTTTATAATTGGTCTATTTTGAAACAAAGAATTTCTTGTAACAATGACTCATTAACATTCCAAATTATTTCGTTATGTACAATATTCATATTGAATTCATCAAATGTGCATAATTTTTACAGTCCGTGACTGGTTAGCCTTAATTCCGCCGACTGCCCTTCTTGCTGGATTTTCCTACGGAGCATATACTGCTTACCAGAATTACAAATTAGTTGGTCGTTTTAACAAGTCCATCAATTTAGAATCAAAGAAAGTTGTAGACTTCATCGACATTGAGGATATAACGGAGAAAGCTGTTTTCTGTAGATGTTGGCAAAGCAAAAACGTAAGTATTTACTTAATATTTTCATGTTTTCCTCCATAAGTATCACAATGAGGAAAGACTATAAAAAGATCCAAGAGTCTGTTTCAGATTCACTATCTATGCTTTCACTGCTAAAAGATTTTTGGAAAGATACTGGTACATCATAAGCTTTCTATAAACAAAGGATTAATTGACATAATAAAAAGAGTACAAATACTTCCACTAAAAAATCACTTCTTCAAATTAAAAACATTGATAAATATAAGTTCTATATAAACATTCAGTAATAATTGATACATTATTTAAAACTGATATATAAACAATTTTATAGTAATTTTCATGCTGATTTTAATTATGCAGACATTTCTCATGCAATAGTTTTTAAACATGAGCAAACCAAACTATCAAAAGAGCTTAATTAACATAAAGCAAATTTTCCATGGAAACTATTACTAATAATGCAACATTACCACTCAAATTTAATATTTTGATGATTACTAAGGTAATTTTTTAAGATAACTACTTCCAAATTATGTCCTAGAGGTCATTAACTCGAATTACTGCCTCTCAAACACTTTGCGACTACGTACATTTGTTGTAAATTGGATATCATTTGAGCTCGTATTTGATGTATATAAAATCTGGCTAATGGTTACATTAATTCATTTTATTAAATTACTTAAAAGGATTAATCTATAATAACAAATATCTTGGAACAGGTACACTCAGAAAAAAGTCCTTCAAAATCTGACTCCTGAACTCTTTTAAATTACAAAGAGAAGTCTTCATCACTTTCATACTTGGAGCATAAGGTCATAATTAGAGTGTAACAGGAGCATTTAGAGGACTATAACAGCCTCGAGGGTTCCAATTGTGTCCTAATGTGTCCTACGCCTTAAAACCAAACCCGAGAGGTCGGTAAGGCGATTTCACTCAGCATTCTATTGTCTTTATTAGTGGATTGATCTAAGGACTATTGCTTCACATGTAAATGTGTTTTACTGTGTACTCTTTGTATAGAAATGGGTTAACGCACACAAATGAATTGATATGGTGCGGCTCATTGACAGTGATTATTTTATCCTTTACTTATTGCTTCATATTCCAGTCTCATACATAGCTGAAATCTACAAGAAATTTTACATCAATACAATTATTTTATTTTTTCCTACAAAAACATATCTAATAGTACATATGATGGAATTTTTATAATCCATCGTTTAAAATCACTGTCTACTTTAAACTTTGTGCTTGTTGAAATATAAATATGTATCAAAAAGTGCATATGAATAAAATATTCTATGAACACAGATTAAACACAATTTATCTCATATATTATAATTTATCCTATTTTTATATTTACTCGATACATTGTCAAATGCTTAGCGTTTATAAATAAGAATGTAATTGCATTCGTTCAGTACAATGTCAGCCTGAAGAGTATATTAAATGGTTTTTACAACAATTTTAGACTTATAATTGAAGTATTTAATTTCTCATGTAATTGCAAAAACCGGAGATGTGTACTCTTTACTTAATGTGAATCACTTTGGAAGACTAAAGAGATGGTGTTACAGTTGGTGGCTTCAAGACTGCGAACTCAGCATATGCTTTGCATATGGTATAACACTTATTTGTAACTGGTTCGCACCATGTGGAGGAATTACTTTTCAAAATAAAGCAGATGAGCTTTGAATTCAGATTAAGCATTAATTGCTATAAAACAAAACGATGGTGTGACTCGGATAGCAAACTATTAGTGGTAGATGAAGTAAAAACGAAGTCTTTTTTTTTTAATTGATTCATAGGGTTTTTACTGCACTTTACACCTAAAATTACTGAATCTGTGTAATTTAAGTGGTGACATTGCAAAAATTATTTATTCATTCCGAGTACAGTTTTCCAGTTTTAAATAACAACAAAAATTTAAGTAATCGATATTCGTTACAAATATTATTTACAACATACTACTCTTTTACAGTGGCCGTACTGCGATGGTGCACACGGCAATTATAACAGAACAACGGGTGACAACCTCGGTCCAGTTGTTGTTAAGCGTGCAGAGAAAAAATAATGAAATGTGTGATTTTTTAAAAATAAATACGCTTAGACATATATAAAATAATTATATTTTGATTATATAATTATTATAATCAGACAAAGATATTAATTGAATATATAAATTATTATTTTCAAGTGCAATTATGTTCAAATCAACTTCTTTACATGTATATACCACAATAAAAAGTTTTACATGAACTCTTTGTTATCATTGGCCAGGAAACAATTCTCCAATTACCAGTATAATGTCTTTAGGTTTAAAACATCAACTCAATCTTTTAGCATCCAAAACCTAAAAAACTAATAAAAAACAAAGCACTAAAGCATATTAACATGCATATATTTCTATAGTTAACACTCAAAAATATTCAGAGGGGAATTTTAGGGAAGTTAAATGATTATTGAAAATTAATGGAAATTTTTATAAATCCATTTGCCCTGTGGAATTCAATAGAAAGAGTTAGTTATAAGGATTGCAAAACTATTTTTGGGAATTGTATGTAAGGTAGTTTTAGAAATATTGTTAAAAATTGTCCACAATGTCTCGGAAGCAATTTGGTGTAAAAATTTAAAATTTGGCATAGTAATAAAGCATACTACCCTGCATATAATTCAATAATTAATTCTTAACTATATTTATATACAATTTTAAAGGAAGGCAAATGAACTGATAATTTTTTTTTAATTTGCATATTTTGCAGAATGTCAACTGAACAAAGTTAAGAATTAAAAAAATTATGATTGTTATAGAGATATTTTTAACTCTAACCACTAAAGTCAAAATTATGAAAAAGTATTGTTATGAAAACTTTACCAGACAACTATAGCAATGACTCAAAATTTCATAATTTTTGAAAAATTTCTCATATTTTTATCTCGTGAAAGATATTCTCGTATTAGCAATATATTTATACGGTGAAAAATAATATTAATATTTGGTTTAATAGTTTAACAGAAATACTACGCACACTTCAATATTTATATGTGTCAAAGTATGTATGAACTCCCTGGTAACCTCAGTGGAGTTCAACTTGTCCTTCGCAAGTTTTGTTTTTCTTGATATGAAAAATATATTATTCATTTTTGTAAAGGAACCTGTATTATACGTATAGAAATAGACTAGTATAAATACTAGTCTATATGTATGCAGGTAATGTATTGAAAAGTACTACTGTTGCTCTAGTTGTTCACCACTCATAATTAAGTGATTCAGAAAGCATACGGAAAGTTATGAAAAAATATCCTACTAGAGTAAGGTTGTTTTATCTAAAATAAATTTAAGGCCAACAGGCATAATTTCATTTTTCAAGAGAACCCGTCGCGTAAATTACCCATTACAGACGTATTTAGAGATGATAAATCTACAGAAATGTGCAACACGTGTCCATAAATTATATATCATTAGAACGATACACTATAAAGTTGAGGCAGGATTTTAAGAAAAAATGCCTGTTATGAGTCATCTAAATTGAGAAGAATCATGATACAGGTGTAATTTGGGATGACTAATATCAAATATTACGCTAATTTGTAAAGAAAAATCACTTTCAGTATATCAAGAATACAATTTACTTTAAAGTTGGGAGGTAAAGTTTCAATACCTTTATATCTATTTCATAAATACGAGTTCGCATCGCATAAAGTCACGCACTAAATTCTTCTATAAAAATGTACGAAAAAATTAAATGAAATTGATATTATTTTTGATTAAACTGTTAGGAACATATTAGGAACTCTAAAGAAAAATCAGTCTTATTTAAAAATAAATTTTCATCCCACTTAATGATAATAAAACCAACTTCTAAATTATAACAAATAAACCTATTCATAATGGGAAAAATTAACCTCCTTTTAGAGAAATTGCCTACTTCTTAGTTAACAAATGGATGGTGAAGAACAAATGGACCACCATATTTTCTTGAGTTTGGTAAGTAATAACAAAAGATAAAAATTTTCTTAATAAAAAAATAAACAAAATTCTAAAAAAATTAATAAATCAGTCTCATTGCTAATAAACAACAACTCTTATTTAACATGTAAATATGAAAAATTTACTTTAAAAAAATTTTGTTAGCCTTTTGGTACCTGAGCTTCTTGGATGGGGAAGAATAAATTTAATATCAGACAAACTCACAACTGCTAAGTTCGGTTGTAAAGGAAATATAAAGCGCAACTGTTGTCCTCTTTTTAATTTTAAGAAAGACACTGAATATTAATTTTCTGACTTTTCATCCAATATTTTAGCGACATAATAAATGGCTTGTTTCTTATATTCAAGCAAGATTAATACAAAGTCATGAAGCTTTGGTTTTTGAGTAGTTGAGGAAAATACTCATCTATCACCGCTTTTTTC
This sequence comes from Druceiella hillmani, assembly GCA_039881145.1. Lineage (NCBI taxonomy): Eukaryota > Metazoa > Arthropoda > Insecta > Lepidoptera > Hepialidae > Druceiella > Druceiella hillmani. Next base: position 5,358,672 of record JAYKKI010000070.1, read on the forward strand.
ACATACTTCACTCCACTTGTAGATGCTTGATTGCTTTGGATTTCTTTCAAAATTTTTCTTTTAAAATTCTCTGATTTTGTAGCGGCTTCTTTTTTATTTTAGTAGCATCTCTATTTGCTGCAATTAAGATCTTTTCCGGAGTGTCAGTCGCAATGATATTCCTTCCTGGCTTTCTTCTTCTTCTGTCAGGTTATTCGGCGAGATAAAATTGACTGGGGACTTTATTCTTTCTTTTAAGACAGATTTTTCATTATTGACGTCATCAGCTTCAAAAGTAAAAGTTTAGAGGATAATAACGATGGACTATTTTCTCTTGAACTTGAGCCTAAAAAGGTTCGGGAGTTGAAATATTTTCGATTATGGAAATATTATTACGTGGTGATCTTGAACTTGAAATTCACAGTGTTATGTTGAGCTTCTTTTTCTGCATTTGGGTCATCATTTGCAGGTGCTGCAAATGATGACCCAAATGCAGAAAATGAAGAAATCAATTTCTGTAGAGACATGTCGATCAAATGGGAATATTCCACATTTGGAGAAATCAAATGAAATATTTGTAGGAGTCATAACTCTAGGATATGCTTGTTCAACCAACCCATCAATGTCCTATATTGTGACAGGCCTTCCCGGGTTACGAAGCATCCATGAATCCAACGTTGAATAATAATACGTTTTAAAAAGACCCATCAAACCCACGTCTAAAGGCTTTAGTATATTCGTCGTGCGTGGATTAAACGTTAATATAGCGACCTGATTTTATACACAACACCTGATTTTTTACATAGTAACACCTGATTTTTTACATAGTCGAAAGCGTCGATGGTCAAATGTGTCTCGTGATTATCCACTTGGATTAGCCAGACCCAAACTACCGGGAGGAGCTCCATTCAACATTTTATTTTTGAATTTTTTTCGGGAAAAAATGATAACAGGGTGCAGAGCAAATCCAGTCGCACTAACCATGCAGCAAGTAGTAACCGTCCCCCTTTCACCGCTCATAACTTTGCCCACGATGATGCCTCTTGTAGCTACAATCTTTTGTGGTTTTTGGGCGGTCGTAGTACTGGTCTCGTCCAAATTCGCGTTCCGTCAGAAAATTGTGGCTGTCGGTCGATAACAATCTGTAAATTATTAAAAAACACTATCGCATTCGGCGTTGAATGCCGTTGCTCTTGCAAAGCTGACAGGTTCATATTTTGTAGTGTGATGTCCGAGTCCATTTTTTGAAGAACTGAAACCATTATATTCCTGCCAAACCATCTTTTTCCCATGTAGATGTTGCATTTTCAAGTTGTTTTTTTAGCCATTTCAAAAGCAACTTGCCTGCAGTATTTTACAGATAAACCGCAAAACATTAATGCACATTCTTTATAATAATCTAATAAAATCTTTTCCTCTTCTTCAGATTTATGTATTCTTCAGATTTATGTCATATCTAGGGACGAGTGAAATATTTTCACATTGCTCCTTTCGTTTTTTAGCATAGCGTCGGAATATAGGGTAAGCAATATTAAAATCTTTTGCTGCTTGTCGTATCGATGAACCCTTTTCCACAGCTTGCAATGCCAATTTCATATTCACTTTAGTGTGTTTACCTATTTTTCGCTCTTGTTTTTTTACATCGTGGCATCCTACGAAAAGAAAATAACAATTGAAATATTATAATACATACATGTATACACAGTGAGCCATGGTTCAGTGTGTACCTGCTTCTACTGGTTCACTGAGAACCATGGTTAGGCCGAAATTTATTTGGAAATGAAAGTTATGTCTCACTATTATTACTCATAAATAAGGCAATTTTAGGCAAGAATACACAAACGTAGTTTAGTGGAAGATATTTAATATAATAAAAATCAAATACTTACGTGAAAAAATCTAAGTTTTCGTATTAAAAAAACTGAAAACACTCCTCACACGATAGCCACGTGCGCCCGCGTTTGGCAAACTAAGTGAGGTGGGAGGGGTTCACACGCAACGTAAAACGAACAAGATCGCCAAGAGCAGCAACGTCGCATTATTTGAAAATAGCGGTTGGTTCACTGTGCCTAACCGGTTCACTGTTCAACAGCCCACCCTATTCGAAGACAATATAACAAGTTTCAATAGGTACGACTTAGTTTTTTAATTATAACAAAATATCACAATTCAGTTGAGTAATAAATTTAACTAGAATTATAATGGCATTAACAATTATTATCAGTCTTCAAAACGATTACAAATCACATCATAACATTCATAATATAAAAAAGCAAATAACGAAATTATTTTTTTAGAATTTAAGCGGTAAAATAATCTTTCATTGTTTTAAATCAATCTTATTTCTTTTTTCGAGGTGGCATGAACGTAGAAAGCCCGCCAAAGAAAAAATCCTTTCTGGCTCAACACTTGTTGGCGGTATGGTACTGAGATATTTGTACGCCATCGATAAATTATGCCCTCGGTCACCACCATATTCAAAAAGAACCCTTTCGATTCTAAGTGTAGTAAACATGTCACCATTAATTTCAGGATTTCGAGTTCTATTTTGTAGAGTAGTATCTTGTTTTAGTTCTATTTTAGTCTCTATTTCCGCCTCCTGATCTTCTTCATGCTGATCTAACGCAATCAGAACGCGGAAAAATAGATAAATCTTTGTCTTCCTCGTCAGTAAAATAATGTATTTGAGACGTGTTACTATTTCTGGCTCGTATATGAGTTCATGTCTGTCAATTTCCTCAGCGTATACTTCAATGCAATATCTGCCATGACCAGTGAAGCATCCTGATGACACAAGGTTTCAACAACGGTTTTTATAATGTCCAAAATCTCATGGAGTTCCCGCAAATTCTTCCACTCTCTTTGACTAAAAGTAATATCACATTTTAGATTCAAATCCAACAGTGATTTGGTGACACGTAATCTGAGATTCACAAAATGGGCCTAACATATTTGCAATACTGTTCCATCCCATTTTACAATCCAATAATAAAGCATATTCTTTCCCGAAATCAGTCTGCACATATTGTTGCAGAATATCGTAATTTTTGATAGGTAAGGTTTTAAACAATTTGATTGCTTTTCTATCTTTTGTCAGCAAATCATGATACCTAACCCGATTTTCTTTGTCTCTTCTGAAATTTGTTGTGTTTCCAAGAAAACGTGACGCCACCACCATCATCTTCATCAGAGTATTTGTGGTTGTCTCAAAGGTTCTCATTGGTTTGATCAATGAGCAGGGATAGCCTCAATTTAGATAAGGATACGTTGATTTTATTATTTAATTTGCAATAGATTTTCCGCATCACTATCTTCTGTCTCTGGATATTTTTTATAAATAACGTCTGATATTGCCAATTAAATAGCATGAGCAATGCACATTTCAGTTGTTCACCTATATTAACCATCTTGCTGCAGACATCGCTAGTTTCCGCGACGATGTCCCTATCCAGTGAGATCTCATAGCTAGCCAGTATATTAGCTCTATATATTTAATTGCAGGTAGAGAGCCACGGGCTCTAATAAGTTCCAATTTTTTGTATACGCCGCTAAAGCTTTAGCGGCGACTACAAATTAAAAAAATTGGAATCATTTTCAGATAAATGTTTTCGAATTCATCTTTTAGCTCTTTTTCAGCCATAATGTTTAAATACAATTTCTTGTAATTTCATATTTAGGTATTTTATTCTCAACATTTTGGTAAAAAGTAACTTAAGGTTTTAAAAATTCGATAGCGTGTGAAATAATATTCAGCCTAGTACCAACAGGCAAGAAACTGTTGTTTCCGGTAGTAGGGTTTGAATCCGATTCGTAATAGTCGGTTAATTTGCCCCTTTTGCTTGAAGACGGAACCGAGGACTCCTGTATCTCGGAACGATTTTTCTGCTGCGAAGTATCTGAAGCTAAAATAACATTTTGATGAATACTTTTTATGTTTGTGTAGTCCACTAGTGCTTTTACCCACTAATTTGAATATCTTGTTGTATATTTGACATTTCGCCCTGTTTTTATTACTGGCGCGAAGAAAGTGTCGCCAAACGGATGATTAATCATCGGAGCCAGAGTTAACCTCTCCAAAATCCATTTCGAACTCACTGTCAGCTCAGATTTCTAATCGAAGAAATAAAACAATCTTTACATTCACCATTTACACGTAGGTACGTTTCGTCACGCATTGTTGATTGACTTGATATTATTGTAAACATTGTATTTAACGATACTTATACAAGTTATACAGTAACGAAATCAATGCAATTTATAGATTTCACATTGGTACTTACTTTTTTAATTATTATTTGTTGCTTCGTATGATACATTCGCAATCTAACTCAATCGGTTAATGATTAGAAAACAATGATACATCGGACGCACATATACCGTTACACGAGTTTTCGCGCGAGTACCAAGGCACGAATGAATTAGAGTTGTGTAGTTCGCAAACGACTTAGTTCGAAAGAGCGCTCTCATAGACGAACTGTGCGAACTAGTCCTAGCGCGGACGGGTCTTTGTTCGTTCTTTTCCAAAACCATTTTGTTACCGTGAGAGTGAGAGGAGCGCGGCACTGTTTTAGTTTGTCGCGTTATCACGTTACTCATTGTTTAACGGCGTACTCGGCTGGCGCGGCGGTGGTCGGTTGGAAAAGTTGGAATGCATTTGCAGCACATACTACTACAGAAAACTATTAATTTCTCAAATGTAAAACAAAATATTCGAAGATATATATCAATTTAATAATAGAGATAATGTGAATGTATATTTGCATTAGGTAGGTAATTATATATTCTATGTCGTTGCAATTCATATTTATTCATATTATGTGGTTTGTTTTAGTGTTTGTATTATAATGTCATCAAATCGAAAACATAGGTCTCTCTGGACCCATTTCACTAAACAAATAAAAAAAGTTCGACATCAATAAGTATTGCAGGAGGCTCTAATGGAAACTTAACTCGGCATATGGAAACAAAACATATTTCGATTCCATTCACAATTGAAAGACAACCAATTATTGTATGTAATTTAAATCCACTTCCATCCAATCAAACTATATCAGAGTTAGAGTTAGTTGCTACGAATGTATATGTTGAAATAATATTCAACATATACATTCGTAGCAACTAATACATTCGTAGACTACCACTAAGTCGAAAGGCTGAACAAATTGATAGACAAATTGTCAAGATGGTTCCCAAAGTGCATCGCGCTCTACGAATCGTGGAAGAAAACCAATGCGAAAATTAATTGAACTGATATCGCATTGCTCAGGCTACCAGTTTCCCTTAATCCCTTAATCCTTACCGGAAAATTTTATATCAAACGTTCACAGTGACGCAATGACTGAAGTACAAAAAAACATGCAAGTTATATCTACGTTGTCTCTCAGTACTGATGGTTGGACGTTTAGAAATACTGAAAGTTATATAGCCACTGTATTCCACTTTATAAATTACATTTTTATATGTATATACCTAATTAATAGGTACCAATTTAAAAGTGCCATTGAATTATTTTTATTGTTAGTATAAGCAATTTTATTTATGCCAAAAATTCTTTTAGCTATTCTGTGATCAAAAATTATAACGTACCCGGACAAAATATTATTATAACATTTATAAAAACTCTTTTTTCTGGCTGGCGTTAAAATAACTACAAATTTAATACTTTAATTATCTAATTACTTTTGTTATAAAGAATTTGACGATTTTAAATGCTTTAAATAGATTAAAAGGCTGATTATTTTAAAATAATCTTTTAATAATAAAGATTTTTCTATTCGCTTCGATAAATTTCAATAAAAATGGCTTTCGAGTTTAGTTCGTCATGGAGCGCAATTCTAGAAGGAATGTGCAGAGTGGGCAAATAAGATGCCCATCTCTCAAACCAGATTGAGTGAATAAAATGAACTAATTTACTAATATTCTTTGATCGAATAGGTTAAAAAATCAAAATTATAACATTTTTTAGTTCACTTAACCAAAAATCACAATTAAAATTCTGTACTCACCCATATCCAATGTACCAATTTGACTTTTCCGTATTATGATATATAGTTACATACGTTTAAATATGTTTGTATACATTGGAAATTAAATCAGCAAAAAACATTCGTGAAGTGTGACACATACAATATTTGCAACATTGCTGACGTCCGGCGTTGACTTCACAAAACCTATTCACGCGCAAAAACAAGGAGGCATATAATGATTTTCTCAAGAGAGAGTGGGATATTAAATGTACTAGATTGACCGAACTTAAAATCATAGGTCTCTTTCATTTCGATCTCATTCAATCCTAAAGAATCGATCTGTCAAAAATGTATGGATCTTAAAAGATTTAAATCAATAGGTCGTAAATCTCAATCAGTCAGTTGTCTTTGTTGTATTTATTATATTGTTTAGTTATGTGAATGCATTATTTAAATACGTCGAAGTGGTTAGTTTTTTGTTAAATTTTCGAAAAAGTATAAAGTAGTTTAGATTAAATTTTGTACTTATTTTAGCAGGTTTAATTAGGTTTTTTTACAAATATACTATTATGTCGTCTCGCAAAGCGAAATATGGAAAAATTATACGAGTTTATATTGATATTCTTTTTATCTAATAGTTTATTTATGTTTTAAACAATTGTTTAGTTTGTTAGAAAATTTGAGTATTTAGTGAAACTTTCTCAAAATCAAGTCTTTTTTCTATTCTGTGATTCCTATAGTTAAATTATTTATTTTTTAAATGATTTAAGTATTTTGTTTACTAATAAATATACTTATTCTTTAAACAAGAATGGTTTAGAAAAAATGCGAATTTTCTTTTTTTAGTTTAAATGAAAGAATGTAAGTAAAAAGCGAAGTGTTTCCGAAAACAAGGTCTTGGTCGCGATTATTTAAAAAAAAGTTATTTGAAAAAGTTCATATACAAAAGTATATTTTACCAAGGAAGTATAAGTTATAAGTTGTCCAAGCGAATTACTTCATAGCAACACTCATTTGCAAATAAAGATACGTATTGATAAAATAATACTGAAATAATTGATTCCCGTCCTAATTGTTTAAATATGTCATATATAATATGTTTAACCAAAAAAACCTAGAAATTCACATTTTTGCTAAACCAGACTTTATACTTTATTTTTCGTTTCGGTTGTCTAGGTTATTAAATTGGTTGACTAGTTGTAGATAAATAATAATAGTAATAATCAGCGTTGAGTGACTGATGATACGCCAATCTATCTAATATAAGACCGCCAACGGATTCGAACAACGTACGCGATGTTGCCAGCTCGCCCGTGCAAACATAAAATTATTACTAGCAGAGTTGCGGCTTAGTGGGGCGGTTTCAACCGGATGTAGCGGGAATCTGTAATTTTTCCTAATTTTTAGTAAGATCTTAGACGATTTTAAAGTCAAATATTTTAATGTTATATTTATGTAATGTAACAATTTTAAATGTTTTTTTTCCAACAAAAGACTTACAAAATAAAATTTGCTTTTTATACACCTTTAAAAAAATTTAATTACGACTAGACGTAAACTCGTATATGTTGTTTATTTCTTTTTTTTTAGTTTAATTGAAAGAATGTAAGTAAAAAGGGAACGGTATGTACATAAATTGCTTTGTTCATTGTTTTTGATATCACGAAAAGAATTCTGTGTTTCCTAGAGAATTTGCAAGCAAGCCATGTATTTATAATTTTTAGACTACAGACTTTTAGGATGTTATACTTAATTTCGTATCCATTTTTGTAATTTAAAAAACTAACCGTTCATCTATGAAAGCCAAAATGTGAAAAATAACAAACCTAAACAAACCAAATAGGAAAAGATTTTGGAAAGGACGAACCGTGAAACAGGTTCCTTTAGGAATCGCGATTAGATATCCTAAATGGTCCTTATCATGTATTTAAACCACACGAATTAAACCCAATATTCTTATTCGCCAGATATTTGAACATCTCAAAATAATAAACATATAATTGCCAAATTGATCGAATCATTTATAATCTGTAACTTATAGTTGATATAACTTATAATCTGTAACTTATATATTCTGGACCACAGAAAAAAAACACAGAAGTGGCATATGAATTAATATAAACAAACTAATATAAAAAAATATAAACAAATGAATTACAAACGACCCAATCATTTTTCAGGACACGCCCCTTTCTCCGCCCAAAATCATGAAACCCTTCCCGTTTCCGCACACTTAAAAACACATATATTTATTGCGCTACAACAAACATTCCATAGATTTATCTTTATCTTTGATTCTGTGGCATTCGTTCTCTCCACAGAGAACATTTTCCAATGTCAAGTGTGGAAAAAAGGCTACGCAACACTGATTAAATCATATTTCGGATATCCGTCATTGTTGCTTGTTAACAAAAGAATAACCTATACAATAAAACAAAAGTTAAGTAAAAAGTTGGCTACAATAAATGAGATTATAATATAAAGGAGTACGAAATAAGTATATACAAACATAAAAACAAAAATAAACAAGAACATAAATATGAACGATTCTATATTTTGATGTCGTTCTTTCTTATGAAATTAATGGTTAATCCTAAAATTGATTTGTTGGCAATAGATAAAAGTGATCTTATGTTAATGGGAAATTAAATTTTATATTTTAATAATTTGTAAATATACGTAGGAAATCTATTATTCAGTGGATATGCAAAAATGAAATGATTTAGATCGCCTTCTCCAAGCCCACAGCCGCAAATTGGATTCTCTGACCCGCAGCCTAGCTAAATGGATAGGAATAGAACAATTACACAAACGCAAGGTTGGTTTTCGCAAGGTTTTGTGGGTATAAAACATACATCTGGAAATATCCCGCACCCGCAATTTGGGATGATCTTACCCACGCACTCTGCCAGTCAGATGTCATCCAGAAACGAGTCATGAGAAGGAGATTTTCAATAAAATTAATATTGAAACATGGATCCCCGTTCACGGCAGAAAACCGAGCTTTTGCGTCGACTATTTCATTACCTACTATGCCACAGTGACTAGGGATCCATGCAAGAACGACATCGGATCCCGATCTCTCCAAATCAAGTGTAAGTTGCTTGTTCTGGTTAATCGGGAAGCCACAGTTCGATTATAAACAACTTAAGGAGTCAGAGAAGATAAGGAACCTGCGAAGCTTTTTGTGTAGAGCATAATTCAAGGCTTCTACAATAGCACGGTATTCCCCGGAGAATACCGAACATTCCTTAGGAAGGTGGAAGTATGCTGAATGAGCGGTAGTTGGAGAGTAAAATGACGGTCCGACATAGCCATCTCTCAGTTTCTTTGATGCATCTGTGTATATTCGCGTCCAATCTATCCAAAAACAATTCAAGATAGAATCGAACAGCGAATTAGAATTTTTGGACTCCTTATCAACTCCAAAACACAAATTTATATTTGGCCTGTAAAATATCGAGTCAAATGGGAAACTATAGAGAGGGAGAGAAGAATTTTGATAAACGGGCTTAGTGAGGGATTGAAATTTTTGGAAGCTAACGATAAGAAGAGGTCGGGACTTAGAACGCCAAAAAGGAGCATGCTCAATAAACCTAGAGAGGAGGGTGAGATTTGGAAAAATAGGGTGAGTAGAAAACGTAGCTGCCTTTAGTAAATAACGATCAGCTAGGTATTGTTGCCAGAGGTTTAAAGGAGGATCAACACATTCTACTTGTAGGGCATTTATGGAACTAGATTTCATAGCACCCGCTATGATCCTCAGTTCTTGAGTCTGAGTGCCGATCAATTTAGTGGCATTGGATTTGGGAATACGATCAAGAGGAAATGAACCATGGTCTAGATGACTACGAACTAGATCGTTATATATTAATTTTAATGAGGTAGGGTGTGAGCCCCACCACACTCCAGAAAGTACGCGGAAAATATTCATATTAGCCTGGCATCGGGAGATGACATATTCAATGTGAATGTTCCAGGATAATTTTGAGTGTGAGAGGAGGAATTATAAGAAATTAATAACGGTGGAGTAATTCTCCTTCTCGAGAAGACCACCACAGTGCTTTTGGAAGGGGATAAATCCATACAATGAGAATTAACCCATTTGTTTAGGTTCACAAGTGGCAAAGTTTAAAGCATTTTCGGCAACTTATCAGAAGAATCATCAGCGTATTGCAAAAGACGACAAAAGGAATATACTGTTGAATGTATCATATAAGAGTAAATATTGAAAACTAAGAGACTTAACACAGAACCTTGGGGAAGACCCCTCCTATATGGAGTTCTTGTTAAGGCAGGGGATCCGGAGGATCTAAAAATTCGAAATCCCAAGATTATGAAGAATTTTCTTGAGGATTGGAAGGTTTACGTTATCGTAGGCTGAAGAAAGATCTAAAAAAGCAGCAACGAGGAACTCTTGTCGAGAGAAGGCAAGTCTGATGTCAGTGGTTAGGGCCCTGAGATTGCCCATCGTACTTTTAGCTCTTCTGAAGTCAAATTGGTAGCTTGTGAAAATGGAATGGTTTTCTATAAACCAGTCTAAACGATTCTTAATTAGATATTCCGTAATCTTCGCTAGAACAGGAGACAGGGTTGCTGGGATGAACCTACATTGGGATCTTTATGAGGTTTGAGAATGGGAATTATTATTTGAGTTTTCCATGACTTGGAATATAACCTGATTTGAACATACAGTTAATGAGGGATAGAAGATATCAACGGGTAGATGATAAAGTATTTTTTCACCAATGAATATGACATCCCGTCAATACTAGAGGAAGAATCCTCAAGAGGATGCAAGATGAAATCCAATTCATTAATGGAGAAATCTTCTTCTAAAAAATTATTGACGCTAGTAAAGTTATATCTGAAAGTTAATTCATCTAAATTTGGGACGGACATGAGAGCAAGCTTATTTAAAAATTGATCTACCCAATTCCTGTGTACGGATGAGGAAGATCAGGCTGAAGAATAGACCGAAAGCGTTTTATATTAAACCAGACGACACGAGAGGGAGTAAAAGGAGGGAGGGAGTGACAGAATTTCTTCTAGCCTTCCCTCTTTTTTTAAGGCGAATCCGTTTAGTCTGTGCTTGGGACTTTCGAAACAAGAGGTAGTTTGCTTCCAACATCCTCTTACCAGGTTTTAACCGCTGCGGATCAGTCTCCATCCCACCAGGGGGTAGAGGATCTGTAGTAGTGGTTAAATCTCTTAAGTGAAATAAAGTTCCGAGCCGATAGGTCTACAGCCATTACAAATTGGTCATAGAGTCAATGCTATCCAAGTCCACTGGAGGGAAGGAATCCACTTCGACATTGAGACCAAAGTGCGGAATCTTCCACTTCGACAAAAGTGCGGAATCCCACCAAATCTGCCCTATGTAAGTTGTATTTTTGAAGAGGGGGAATTTTTTCAATATTTAAATTTAAACGGGGGGAAAAAATCAGACTGGGGAAATGGTCGCTTCCAAAAGAGAATATTGCAGGAAACAAAGATAGAATATTCCAGGAAACAAAGGATGCCAAGGATGAGGAGCAAAGACAAATATCTACTGAGCACGGGTTCTGAAATAGGACAGGAACTCGCGTTGGAGAACCATCATTCAGTAAACACTGCAATAAACACTGTGGCCTAAGGAGAGGGTTGCTTCGGGTGAAAACCAGCGACGGGTGATGAGCATTAAAATCTCCCAGAATAATATATGAGGAATTAAAGTTAAAATATCCCATAATTCTAATGCTACGGGACATGTTGGACGAGGGACATATATAGAGAGGATAGTGATATATTTAACTCTCGTAGCAACAACATTGAATTGACGACTGCGGGAGCCAAGAGAAATCTGGGAGAAAGGAAGGGTTTTGTCAAGTAATAAAGCAGAACCACCCTTGCCATCTACTCTATCATCCCGTAGACAGGCATAGCCTCGGATCTTAAAATGGTCTGGCTTCAGCCAAGTCTTCGAGATGGCAGCCACGAATGGAGAATATTTGACAAGGAGGTGACGAAGATCTGCTTTGTTGGAAATAACACTGTGACTACTCCATTGTGAAACCCTCGCCAGTGTTGGCGGCCGTTAGAAATAAGGGGTTGAAAAGAGGTAAGAATAAAGTAGGCAACGTTGGGCGGTATTTGTTTGGGGGAACTTAGGATTTTGACCAAAGTGGTCAATAGAAGCTGAGTAATAAGTAACTCGTAAGTAACTCGTAGAAGAAGGAGTATTAACTGATTATTGTTGACTAAGGCCGCAGCCATTTTCAGGCTGAGGAATTCGGAAGTCTGCCCAAGCTTGTTCTAAAGCCGAGCGGTCATAGCCGTGGTTGAGACTTGCCGAAGAGTGGGGTTGAGGTTTCAGATGCACAATTTTTTGTAAAAAGAGTTGATAGGATGAGACGGAGAGAACGAATTTGGGAAAAAAGAATTTCGGGGGGGGGGGGATTGAGTTGCAACAGAGGCGTGCGATTTTCTTGCAGAAGGTACCATTTTAGAGGCTTCCGCATAGGATATGTCTCTTTCAGACAATTCAGATTTGATCTTTTTTTGTCTTTCAAATTCCGGGCAAATTCTATCAGTGAAATGATTTCCACTGCAAAAGATACATTTTGCCTTGTCAATAGAAAAAGGATAATTTCTTCCGATATGACTTTTGTCGGAATCAACTCTCGGAAGTTAGGCATTTTTCAGGGACATGTCCAAACCTATAACATTTGAAGCATTTATCACAAGCAATTCATATTTCGAGACTAGAAGGGAGAAATGTGTCATAAATATGAGTTGGGGACGCCATCAAAGGTGTTGACCATCGTCTCCGATGGAAAATATTTAGGTTGGCCATCGATCATTTTTTTAAAGTTTAAGCGGCGAATTTGAATAAACCTACCGCACTCTTCTAGTACTTCTATGTTTTGTAATACCTCGTCGTCAGACCAATCGACTGGAACATTGCGAACAATGCTCATACGACTGACGTTAAAGGAGGGGATGAATAATTTATTCTGTCCCGTAAAGGCAGAGTGGTTTATGAAACAGTTGGCGGCGTCTGCAGATGAGAATTCCACCGAAATCCTGTTTTTGCCAATTTGTTTCACTCCATCTCGTATTATGCCATCGATATGGGAACTTTTTAAAACGGAACCAAATTTGATAGCATGTAGTGAGAACCCGGAATTGGGCTGTGGTTCTTTTTTTTTGGACGTGAACAATTAATGGTCCAACGTCATCAGAGACGTATTAACGACCCTCATAAGAATTCGGAGGGTGGAAGGAAGGTGATGAGGTCAGGGGTAACGGAAGTAAATTAGTATTTGCTAGTGAAAGAGGAGTGCGAGGGATTGCATTCTCTGTTTCAGTGGAGGAAGAGTCATAAGGATGGAATGAAGGAATATTTTTAGGTTTATTTTTTTACAGTTTGCTCTTACAATATTTTGTTTGCGTTTTAATTCTTGTTGAAAATCCATTACGGTAACAAAGCTAGCTGGGGAAGTAGAACAAGCAAATTCATTATTAGAAAGTGAAGATTTAGAAGGATCTGGTGGTTTAGGAGGAATAACTAAATCCATTTTGACGAAGGTCAAGCAGATTCAATTTGACAAAAAAGAATAATACAAAAGGAGAAACTTACCGAACGGGACACTGATTATACAAAACAATTAATTGAATATAACTGCGGACAAAAACTAAATGAAAACAGATTCAAAATATAAATAACACAAATAATAGATAAGTTATTGCAACGAAATAGATTGAATACCACGAAAATAATAACGAAATAATCAGGCAGCGAAAAACCTTTCCACTTCGTTTGACACTTTCCATGGCAATCTTCAGTAGATTTAAAATCGTTCGAATATTTTAGCGTTGTTTACACATTTATCGACCGCTCAACAAGATATCGAGATATCATAAAAATAAGCCGATAAAAATATATTTAATTTTTTCAAGAAAACTTAAATTCTACCAAACTGTAATATTTATGTATATGTATTAAAATATTTATTATCTAACATATACACCTATTCTGATAAGTATCACATATACAAGAAACTGACTAATGGAAACACAAAGCCTACCAATAGAATGTCGTCAGTTTCAGCGCATTACAATTAAAACATTTGGTATTTCATTTAAAAAATGTTTAATTTTTGAATCTAAATTAAACGATACAACGCGCAAGCGCAGGACCCTTATGAAAACAATGAAGATAAACAATGAATTCAGGGTAATGAAATGAAACCATGCACACTACTCCAGACTTTACTAAGGAGTCCACGTTGAGTAGGACGTTAAACAGTTTCATGGCTACGGTGGTTTCATGGGTACGGACATAGGCCATGATTTAAGTGGTGCTTATCTGAACGAAGCTAAAAAGGCTCTTGTATTTTTAGTTACAGCTATTAACTCAAACTGGAAGGTTCCAATGGAATACTTTTTAATCGATGGTGCAACAGGGGTAAAGGAAAAGAGTAAATATAGTATTGTTTCACTGCTTAGAACTTCATCAATCGGAATTATTTTCATGACATAAGACGGCTCCGCAGCTAATGTTTCGATGGCAACCAAATTAGGATACTCAATAAAAATACTAAAATGGTATTTATTCGTTCATTAAATTGCCACCATTCTGTAAAAAAATCATTAAATAAAAAGGCAATTACTGCCATTTTAAAAAAAATTATATTTGTAACATACACAATATTTAAAAACAATAAGAAATGTTTTGTATATTAATAACCATAATTTAGGAAAAGATTCAAAAATATATTCAATGTATCCTAGTATTTCGAAAAAAGCGATTTGTCTAAAACTAGTTTCTTAATGTTGTACAGAATAAACTGTTGACAATTATTATCAATTATAGTTACGGTTTTAAAATTACATTAGACATTCAAATTATCATAATATTGTCTTTTTAGTTTAAACATTTGGCAATTTTATTAAATTGTTATTTTATTTATTTTAACTTTGTCGCTAAATTCACTCATTACTTATGGGAAATACTGTCATTTCATTAAACTGAATTCGTTGTTGATCTTCATTGTTTACTAGGGCCCTCGCGCATTGTATCGTTAAATTTCCATTCAAAAAATTAAACATTTTCTTAAATAAAATAGCAAACGTTTTAATTATAATGCTCTGAAAATGACGAAACTCTGTTAATAGACTCTGTGTTTCCATTAGTCAATTTCTTGTATCACATGTAGATAATAAATTGATGAATATTTTAGTTTGTATGTAAATATTACAGTTTGGTAGAATTTAAGTTTTCTTGAAAAAATTAAATTTAGTTGTATCGGCTTATTTTTGTTTCTATCATATCTCGATATCGCGTTGAGCGGTCGATAAATGTGTAAACAACACTAAAATATTCGTACTATGTTAAATCTTTGGAATATTTTTCGTTAGCGAAATAAATAAATGTCCCTTAAGTGTGCGGAAATGGGAAAGGGTTTCATGATTTTGGGCGGAGAAAAGGGCATCTCCTAAAAAGTGATTGTCTCGTTTGAAATTTATTTATTTTAAGGGGCCACACGTCCGTTCTGTGGTGTTCTGTCTGGACTTAGAATAGAAAGTAACCCACAAGGCGCATACGCACAAATATCTTCGCGGTCGCGGTGAAGCCAAAAATCGGTGGAAGGGGCCTCCGCACCGCACCGCAAAAACTGCACTTCGCCTACTAACCCCCATCCCCCAAACGCGCACGATCTTACCAGCAGAATAAATTTACTCCCCCAACTTCAGGAAATCGACGCATATAAGTATATTTGTTTGCAGCAGTACGACTCACATTTGCATCGATTTACACGGTCACGGCTTGGCTTATATGAAGTATTATTAAGGCCGCTGTGTTAAATTTCTAAAATGTATATTCTGACCACAACCAATAGCCAAAGTAAGTCTCACTTCATGCTATTAAAATTATTTTGAACTTTGTCACATTTTACCATTTTATTAATTGAAATGTATATTAAAATACGTTATTATTAAATATGTGTGGTAATGTGTGTGCGCGTTTCCGTTGTTGTGCGCATGCGTGCATAAGAGTGTGTGTATAAATTAGTCTACAATTTTTTTTCTTACATAAACAAATGAGTTTTTTTTTCTTAATACAGCAAGACAAAACTTATTTTAATGTCTTAAAGTAAAAAGAGAGGTTAAAAAGCCCGCAATAAAAATTAGAAAATAATCGGTCTAGTACTGAAGAAATTCAAAATAGGACGGAAAAATTATTTATGTTAATTAGCGTTCAGTGTCGCGATAAAATTTCTTCTTATTTTAAACAATATTTTCAAGAAGTTAAAGATGGCAAAAATGAATGAATGTAACATTAATTTCTTTCGCGCGTTTCTGTAATCCTACATACAATGTTTGTTTATGCAAATAGCTCTGCCTACATTCGCAAGCAAATAGGAAAAACAATTGTTTTTTTTTCTCTTGTATGTTTCTCTTATATACTTTTTCCATACCTAATTTCATCAAAATTAGTCCAATAGATTTTGCGTGATATCCATACAAATGAACATACAGGAGAGACAAAAATTCTAAAAAAGTTTTTTAATCATTCTATACGCTAAATCAATTTTTTTTTTAAATATTTTCAACGTACATAATTCACTCTGTTACAATTTTATTATATGTGTAGGTAGGTAAAATAGTTTAAAATTGAATATGGCAACAGAAATTTCAAATGTTACATCAAATTCTCCAACAACACCTCCCAAATTTTTTAACTGATTTCATTTTACATTTTTCATTATGAAGCAATTAATTTAAACAATTTTTAAGAGGTGACAACACCAGCAAAAATGGCGCTCTTCTATTAATAATAATCTATTCCGATATTTTAAAATTGCATATTTAATTGAAAATTCAATTAGGTTATATTATTTACCTATGAAATTAATCCCTATTTGTTTCTTTTGCAGTCCAGTGATAACACGCCGGCATTTTAAGCTATATTGTTACGTAGAAAGCACACGACCTTTCAGAATTTTTTCTTAAATTGCACTGACAGCCGCGTTTTGATACTACGCATTTTATGCGTAGTTTTTTTGGACACACTATCGCGTGTGTTCTCGTCTTATGGAGTACTTACTATCCTAAGTATCTGGATAATCAGCCCCTGGTAATTAGCGCAGGGTAATTCAGTGTGATATGACCAGTCCGATGAAATGGCCAACCGTAAAATTTTACTGTTTTTGTTCTAGATGTCGTGAGATTACAAACGTGTGTGTTGTTGTATACGTTCTTTTACTGACGAAAAATTAAAAAGTATTTTGTAACTTCAAAGTTTAAATTTGCCTCAGTTTTTTAGTACGTTGATATCTGATATTGTAGTATTCATATTTTTAAAATTGATTACGTTGTTACTGTTTTTTCGTCGAATAAAATAACCTGTCGATAACATAACCTCAAATAGAATAACAAATTCATAATTTGCGCTAAATTTAGATTCTAGATTATACTTTCCAGATTATGCTTACATATCTGATAATCTTAAAAATGACAGAGTTATTGAAGAAGTTTCAATGGTCAAGAAGAACTATCACCCACAGTGCCTTCAACATCAAGATCTTATAACGATACTCACAAAAAGACCCCGCAAAAAGACATGCCTTCCAAGTACCTGACTGACATGTGCCTAGTTGTAGAACTGCTTACTAATGTTTGGAAATGGTCCAAGCAAGTAACAAAGGTAATCACATCTCCGGATTATATTAGTGAAAAAAAGAAAAAAGAAAGTAAAAATAACAAGATTATGAGGAAAAAACTTTACATTAAAAAGCAAAAAATCAAATTAGATTCAAGTTTCAAGGAAGAAGAAACGATAAAAAAAATAGCCAGTGGAAATTCCGGTCCCGAAGATACTACGAGACTAAAAAATAGAAGATTAGCTGCAATGTATTTTTTGCAAATTATGGCTGAATAAAACTACACTCCATTCAACAATTCTTGTAATCCTTGTGGCAAGTAAATGAAGAAACAAAAAACGAAAAAAAATTACACGAGAAAAAAAGGAAAAAGTAACGAAAAAGGCAAAGAGAGAGGAAAAATGACCCAGAAATTAAATGGCCATTTTATCCTTACACGAGCGGCCAACTTATAACGGATATTAACAGTAAAGCTTTTTCTAATGTTTATTTAAAATAAATATGTCTAACATTAAGCATCGAAAGTATACATCGAAATAAGAGTAAAAGCTCAGTTATTATAAAAAAAACATTATCGTAAAGTACATATATAATTTGTAAGCTACACTGGAAAATATTGTAGTGCAAACAAATAACATGTCACAATATTTGTTTAATTACCTTTACGCCAAACACGACATAAGTATATTTGTATATAATGCAATAAAAACTAGAAATATAACAGCATAAGTTGACACATTGTAGTTATCTCACTCTAACGCTTTGTAAAATTAATGAATAGCATATATACTCTAGGCTTTTGCAGCGTCGAAATTTCGATTATTTTCAAGAAATGTTTGAGACGCCTCCTTACAATGGTGTAATACTTGTATTTATAACATTTTTGATAGTTAAACTTTTTGAATGTATTGTTTTGATTATGTATATAGTTTAATAATACTCTGGGTGTAATACAATGAGTTTTATAAATAGTCGTCAGCTGATCGAATATATATTTGTGCCAACCATATCTTAACTGTCAAATTCGATTATTTACAAAGATTCTCTCTTCAAATTGAATGCAGTATAGTATTATGTAGTTTACCAAAAGTTCGTTACAAAATCACCTAGAACAGTGACTTTCTTTCCGATTGCGTTGATATTATTATTTATATCAAAATAATTGTACTACATATATACATACTATACGTATGTTTAAATCTGGATACCATAAACATTACGAAAGTTGGATGTGATTGGATTACTAGTTGTTGCAACATTCTCTAAAGAAACAAAGAACTTTCAAAACTTTCCTCTTAATAATCTTAGCGAGAATAAACTGTAAATAGTTGCAGTTTTTACCAAATATTTTATTGAGCATTATCAGACAGGCTTGATAACCGGTTAAAATTTTAAACCGGTCTGACGTAAGTACACGTGAACCTTTTTATTTTGGTTACGCTCATCTTTACCGGTAAATAACTGGTATTCTCTATCGATCATTTTAATTTCGGTTACACTCATTATATCAGTATTAGCCTTTATTAACCGATTTTCTGATATGCGGCGTTGCAAACGCTCAAGTTTCTGATGGAATTTCTGCTGAAATAAATTACGCCAGTAACAGGCCCTTAAACAAGGTCTATAAATACGCTTATCAAAAGTTAATCACGAGACAAGATCAGGTTGGTAATGTTTTAACAACACGTATTGTTTAACAATGAAAATAATACAAATATGAAATTTACACTAATTAGGGTTGTCACCTATTTTTCACTAAAATACTAGAGAACAGTATACAGTGATACAATGAAAGTGAACTTTTGAGTAAGATAAAAGTACACAAATAAAAAGTGCTTAAAAACAGTATTACTTTTTATAAGAATTTTTATTAATAAAAAAGTTGTCTGTCAAATAAGTTTTCCAAAATTACGGATGTCAGTGACGTAACTATTAACGAATTTGTGGGTTTGGATTACATAATTACGCAACTGACTTAGTATTATTTAAAAAAAAATTATTGATAACTTAAAGACGCAAATCAATAAAAGTGAGACCATAATATTGAGGTATGTTTATATTTTTATTAAAGAAACAAATAATAGTTAGGAAATCAACAAGATTAAATCATAATAAAATAGAATATTATATATCATTTATACTTTTTTACTCCTAACAATGTGATCGTATAAATGAAAAGGCGTTCAATATTTTATCAGCTAAGGAGCTTCTTAGTTTGTTACAAAAATGGCCGGTGCGGGCGGAAGAACAAGCTCGCTCAGCTTTATTGTCTATATTGCTTTGGAGGCGGTATAGACAGTAAAAAATTGTACGTAGCTGTTAGGAGCATTTCGCTCCCGCCGAAAGCATCACTATCATAAATGCACATTTCAACTCCAATAATAGATTCTAGATTTTCTCTAGAGGAATCTTTGTTTTCCGCTGTAGCTTTGTGTATCCCTTTTTCCAACTGTTGTACGATAGTTAACTCCTCGTCCCCATCATCACATGCTGTGGGTTACAGCTTCTATTGGGGGTTTTTGCAGACGTAAACCGTCCTGGGCTCTTTTGAGTTTGTTTAAATTTCTGCTTTTTTAATAATTGGACAATAAATGTCGTGACAACAAATTTTTGAATGTCTCCGTAGTGGCCGTGAAAAATTGCATCTAAACTACGATGAATGTTAAATCGGCCAACCTTATCTGACAAGTTACTCCATTAGGTTATACAGTCTAATACCAGATCAAGATTTTATCATACTATTGTAAAGTGTATTTTTCTAATAAGTCATTTTTCAAGAGTGATTTATCGAAATATTTAACAATTCCTCTTACATTTTAAAAAATATTTTTGTGTAAAAAGCCTAGCTCTGGAAATCTAGGTTCATAGTCCGTCATTATATTCTTTATTTTCTTCTTCTATTATTTTCTCCCAAGAAATGTTCCCAAACGAAGATTGTGTGCGTTTGTTTAAAAACTCCTTGTATACGGTTGTCTTTGTTGATGACTTGAAAAAATCATTTATTCCAGACGGGCGCTCTCATCAATGAACGATGAACGGGCGGCCGTGGATTCGTAACACTTGGCGTGACAAGCGGTGGCTGCACAAAGGGATTACTTAGCGGCATATAAGAGGGGTCACGATGCACGGGGTATTTTGCAAATATAGTCGTAGATAAATCAATTCGACTTCGAATTTATTTTCTAGTTCGCTACAGTTCTAGTAATAGTAAACTTTATAATTAGTAAATTAATTAATAAAGAAATTGTCTTACAACGACGGGGAGTATTCATTGGTAATCGACCCAGCGAGTCCTCTCCTGGCTATATAATCAATAGTGACGTAGATCAGGTGAACGTCGAATCATGGTCGAATCCTCTAATCCAGCAACAGTAAAGTCAGGGGCTCTGACTACTGCTTGTCCCCTCGCACATAATTAAACAAAAATTAAGTTCATTGAAAGCTTTCAAAATATTACAACGATTATATTAATGGAATACAAAACTAATTAACAAAGTCAATTTAACTTATTAATACAATAGTTTGTTTTATCGAAATCGATCTTGTGATATTGCAACATTTACAATATTCTCAAAACCTATTTAATTCCGCAATATAAAAAAGTGTTCTCTATTTTACTTGTATATATTTAATAATTCGTTTGGTTGATACCTAAAAAAATTCTATATAAACAACTTAGTTAGTAGGTAAACAAAAAATTATCAAAAATTTTAAATAATCATTTGGTTGTATCGTGTATATATAATTTACAATCCAAACGAAGAGTCGAACATACAGTCCATAGATTTATAACTTTTTTATAATTTCGCGACAATGGCCAGTAACTTCACAGTCACAACATAGACTAAAAGAAAATCTTTAACTGGAAAGAGCTGGTTAATTGCATCAATATAAATTGGATGACTGACGATCGAGCATTGAAAGTTTTTTCAACCGTAGGGAGTTTCACTTTAAAAACTCGCCGAGTTCGTGTCAGAACATGCATAAAGTAGGGCTCTACGGTTGTCTATGTAATACGCAATACAGATTTCTATGTGACATACAAAATTGTTGTAACAAAATATTCATTTGAATCGCTATGTGAACCATGTAATTTCATGAATATACGCCTGTACATAGATCATATGGCTTAAAAGTATAAAAAATGAGACTGTAACGCAATATAACGAAATGATAAGGGATCCATATTTTACTAAGAAATCCTAAAAAGGGAATGAAATTCACATAGCCTAGTTTCATTTTTTATAGTCTGTCGTTAAACGTGTTTGCATTATCCGTTCGGAAGTATATCATTAATTGACAATCCGTTCTCTTTTCCTAAATACAGCGACCTAATTCGAAAAATGTTTGAACACAAAATTAATTAAAGAATCTGTATAAGTAAAATATTTTAACGTACTTTATTGCTCTTATAAAATATAAAGTATGTATATCTAAAATATCGTACAATACCTATTTGTTTTGAAGTACATATGACAACACTAATTCCAATCGGTTACTGACACTTGATAAGGAATTGATACTTGCATATCCGAGCCACTATCTTAAGAATGAAATAAATCAGAAATGTATTGAGATTATGTAAATTATGTAAGCACTTTGCTTCAGTTATTGACATAAAATTATTTATCATCATTAAATCTTAAAGTCACTAATTAATTTTGCAATTTCCGATGTTTTCATATTTTTTCAAGGTCACATGTTAGTATGTTAGTATTCTATATTGTATATATGAAGCATGTCGAGTATACGTATTTTTTTCTTGACATTAAATAATTGATATAGGAAAGTAAACCTTTTAATAAACAGGTGTCGTTAAATTCGTAATTAGCTAAATTAAAAACCGGTTCCGCTTTTGTGAATACCTAAGTACAAAATAAAACATTTATAACCAATAATTTTATTTTTTCATATCTTACTCCATTCTCAAGATAAGTACGCTATTTCAATATTTTGTTCTTCATCTATATTTACTGCAGTATACTTACACTGGTCAGATTATCAATGCGACACGACGAACATCTTATTAGGTTTTAAATATTCACTTATGTGATAAAAAAAAACAAAACAATTGTGTCTGTGTATGACAGCTGCTTCTTTTGTGTAACTAAAAATGAAGTCGTCTTGTTACAAGTGCTGTGTATTGCCCCAGTGTGCAAGCACAACTATTAAAATGCCAAATAATTTATTTATATATGTTCCAAACGATAAACAAATACGGAAAAAGTGGCTAAAACTTGCAATGAGCTCGTAGTTTATTTACAGATTCAAGAATTTATTTTTGTCAAGATCATCTTGATGCAAGTTTTTGTTTGCTGTTTACGTACCTATTAGATAAATTGTGTTTTCACTACAAAATCATTGTTATAGGGGTCCCGTCTTAAACAATGTCTTGCGATTATGTTTTCTATAAAAAAACATTAAAATGTCGAGCTCTAAGCTAATACAGTTGATTACAAAGGAACAAATTAATATGACTTAAACACAATTTATTTCTAAATTTAAAGCAATAACGATGAATTTTGCAGTCACTATTTTTACAAGTTTATTGATAAAATAATAATGTACGAGTTGAGTTTAAATTGTGTATAGTATACTCCGCAAATCTAAAGACCCGTATAGACTACAACACTAATTGCGACAGAGATATCTAGCCATTTACACATAAGGCAATTTCGGTGTGGCGACACTAAACCAAGTGTCGCAATAAATGTCGCAACCGCAAGCAGTGGTATTCACACGCAGACACTCGATGCATGCGCTGAGTATTTACACCAAAGTGCCGTAGTCGAAATGTCTTAACATCAAAAACAGTATAAATTACCTTGCAATACATATGTAGAAACAAACGCTTACTGATTACGAAACTGAAATGTTACTATTTCAGCCTATAATACATATTTTACAATTGTGTAATAAACAATATAAATAACGTTGAAGTTTTAACATTCCGAAATTCTGATGAACAGAAATCACGGTCAACCAACCAAAGTTACTCCCACATTCGCCACCTATATAGACAATATAATGCTATCTTTTGTCTTTATCTTTGATTAAAATAATGCTAGCAATTAATCAGTTTCTAACACATTTTCTCTACTATATATGTCATATCATTTTTATTTTCTTCTTTTAAAAAATCTTAAATCTGCATTCTAATTTTGGCGTCGCCAGTTCGAAACAAAACAAAGAATACTGTTAAAGTATAAAGTAAACACAATGACATCACAACAGTCTTAATGAGATAAAATTCAGCATCTTGCGTGGATTTTCAACTGGTAAATCCAAATTGCAAATTATCTAAGATATATGTACTAAAATGACAAAGAAGTTGATTTAACATGACAAATATCCGAAATATGATTTAATCAGTGTTGCTTAGCCTTTTTTTTCCACACTTGACATTGGCCCTTTGCCAATGTCTTCTCTCTGGAGAGAACGAATGCTATATAATCAAAGATAAAGATAAAGAAAATGTGTTAGAAACAGATTAATTGATAGCATTTAATATTCTTTTTCCTTTTGATTTAACTCGCAAGCGTATTTTAAATAATTACTGGAAGCTACTAGCAACAATTGGTGACCCCGATTTTCAAATAGATGAATGAAGAAAGAAACAAAAGTAGAGTTGAATTACCTGAACTCCACAGAGTGAGCATCAAGATACCTCCTTTTTGGATAGATCGTCCAGAAATTTGGTTCAACCAAGTAGAGGCACAATTTAAAATTAATGTAATAATATGAGAGGAAACAAAATTTAATTATTTGGTGTCACAGTTGGAAACAACATTTGTTGAAAATATTTGGGATATTGTGAAGAATGAATTGACCACCAAATATTCTGAATCGAAAACTAGGCTTTTGGATTTATTTAAGGAATACGAAAGAACAAGATTAAACTTTTCATTACAGGGATTGAATTGAGGAATATAGAACCAAGCCAGTTGTTACAAAAGTTGAAAATGTTTCTGAAAATTTAATTAAAAGACTTTGGTTGGAAAAATTGCTGACTTTATGAGAAATTTTGTACTTTATCTACCGGTTCGAATTCAGAACTTTTGTTAAGAATTCAGTCCCAAAAATAACAAATAAAGAAATTAAATGTTGAGCACATTTCAAGGCCCCGATCTCAAAATACTAAAAGTTTAAGAGGGCGATCTCTTAGCAGTTCAAGAAAAAGAAAATACTATTTTCATCACTTTCGGTTCGAATCAAAATGCCGTCCCGAAAAGTGTACTCAGCCTTGCGGTTAGGATTATAATAACCAAAGTTCGGAAAACGCCAGCATGCAGTAAAGAATGCGGCAAGCTCTCCTGCTGACTTCAGGAATTGTCGCAAATTTCGTTTATTTGTGAAAGATAAAAATTCGAAAATACGCTTTTAGTAGACAGTGGAGCAGATGTTAGTATTATTCCTCCGACGACTCGTTACAAACAATCTAGTGATTATAAATTATATGCAGCAAATGGCACTGAAATAAAAAACATTTGGGATTAAAGTGTTAACACTTGGTTTGTGACTTAGGCGTGCATTTCAATTTCCATTTATCATGGCCAATATAAATAAATTAGACGCTGATTTCCTTAACAAATTTAAATTAATAATTAATTTTCATAAAAAGACACTGATTGACGGAGTAACTCAACTAACGGTGACTAGCGAAACTGCTTCCATAAGAGAATTTTGTGATATCGTTACAGTAAACACTTCAACAAACTTGTATACCGTATTAAAACAATATCCAGACTTATGCAAACCAAATTTGTTCCTATCAGGTTTAAAACATAATGTTCAACATAATATTATAATACATGGTCAACCGGTGCATTCTAAAGCAACACCGAATTGCAATTCATGCTGGATAATAATTTTCAACAGATATACAACACATAGAAAGTCGAGACAACTTCTAGATAAAATATATGCAACATCGTTGCATATATTTTATCTAGAATTGAAGAAATTTCCTTGATTGACTATGATAAAATAGCAGACGAACAAAATATGGATACAGAATTGCAGAATTTGAACACATGAACAACTTCTCTGAACTTCAAGCAGTATACGCTACCTTCTGGGAAGTCTTTGTGGTGTGAAACTTCAACAAATAATATCACACCATATATTCCTGAAAGTTATCGAATGCAAATATTTCAACATATGCGTAACACAGCCCATCCTGGCATTAAAACATCTGTGAAGCTCTTATCGTCTAAATTTATTTGGCCAAGTATCCGTAAAGATGTACAACTTTGGACTCGATCTTGCATGGCTTGCCAAAAAAGTAAAATTAATCGACACACAAAATCAATTTTTTGGTGAATTTCAAGTTCCTTCAAAAAGATTTAGTGATGTACATATTTATATAATTGGACCCTTACCACCATCTAATGGAAATATTTACTAATTATAACATTTCGGCAGAGACATTTTATAATTATAACATTTCGGCAGAGACAAGTGCCAAAGTATTTTTTCAAACTGGATTTCAAGATTTGGTAAGGCATGTCGCCTAGTCACAGATCGTGGAGCGCAGTTTCGTTCAGAGTTATTCAACGCCCCATCAAAATTTTGTGGAATATAATTTCAACATACTACTGCTTATCATCCCCAAGCTAATGGAAAGGTCGAGCGCCTCCATAGAACTCTTAATACTGCACTAATAGCACATAACAGCATGATCTAGAGTGAAACACTTCCAACTGTACTATTGCTCAAATGGTTTACGAACAAAATAAACGCTTACCTGGAGAATTTTTCCAATAATCCAAAATACTCACAACACCTGAGACCTTTTCAAATCAATTACAGAAAATGATGGAATTTTACGACCAAGAACGTTTCTAAGAAATGTACTCAAAAATATTCGTTCGGAAGGACTGAAAGACAACTACTCATGTTTTTGTATGAAAAGACAGTGTGAAGAAACAACTTGAACCTCCATAAAAAGGTCCATTTCCAGTAACTGCCAGAAGTGAAAAATATTTTACGCTACAAATTGAAGGAAAATAGGTTACAGTCTCAATCGACAGATTAATACCTGCTTATATTTTACAAGAAAATGTTCCGAACACAAGTAAGATTTATTGAAAATCCATCGACTTCACACAAATGTAATGAAATTAAAGAAACTCGTTCAGGACGAACAATAAGAACACTTGTTAGATTCAAAGAATAATATTGTATAATGTGTAAATAATTTTATCTTTTATAATTTTTCATATATAATTGTCATATTCCATTCCTCCTGTTACGTAACTTAGTTACTGGCAGGGGAGTAATGTTGTGATGTCATTGTGTTTATATTTCAATAGTATTTTTTTAATTTTTATTTCAAAGTGGCAACGCCAAAATTATAATGTAGAGATTTGACATTTTATAAAAGAAGAAAATAAAAATGATTTGAGTTCTGTTGCGATTGCCATAGAAACCGTCAAACAAAGTGAAAAGGTTTTTCGCAACTCTATTGTTTCCTTATTTTTTTCGTGATATTTAGTCTTAATCTGTTGCAATAACTTATTTAGATTTGTGTTATTTTTATTTTCATTTAATTTTTTACTTTATCTGTATCCCGTTTATTGTCTTATCCAGTTCTCGGTAAGTTTGTTCTTTTGTTCATTTGTTTCATTATTTATTTTTGTGATTCAGGTTATCTTTTGGGAAAATGGACTTAGTTATTCCCCCGAAACCTCCAGACCCTTCTAAGTCTCCTATATGTTTCAATGAATTTGCTTCTCCTACATCGCCTGCCAGTTTTATTACAGTTTCGGATTCGCAACAGGAATTGAAACGTAAAAATAAAAATTGTAAAAGGCCCAACTGTAAAAAAAATAAGCTTAAGAATAATCCCTCTTTTCATCCTTCTGATTCTTCATGTACTAAAACAGAGGATACAATCCCTCGTAAGACCCCTCGCACTCCTCTTTCAGAAGCAAATTCAAAATCTCTTCCTCCAACCCCGACTTCTTCTCCTCCCTCTCTCCCTCCGAATCCTTTTGAGGGCCGTTTATACGTCCCTGGCGACGTTGGTCCATTTATCGTTCACGTTCAGAGAAAAGAACCCCAACCTAATTCCAGATTTTCATTCCATGCTGTGAAATTTGGTTCCTCTTTAAAAAATTTTAATATTGATGGAATTATACGAGATGGAGTGAAATAAATTGGCAGAAACAGGATTTCGGTGGAATTTTCATCTGCTCATGCCGCCAACCGATTCGTTAATCACTCTGCCTTCACAGGTCAAAACAAATTGTTTATCCCCTCCTTTAACGTAAGTCGTATGGGAATTGTTCGCAATGTTCCAGTTGATTGGTCTGACGAGGAGGTTTTACATAATATAGAAGTCCCTGAAGGGTGCGGTAAAGTTACTAAAGTCCGCCGCTTAAATTTTAAAAAGATAATTGATGGCCAGCCTAAATATTTTCCGTCTGAGACGATGGTCATTACCTTTGATGGCCATGTTCGTCCCCAACGGATATATATGGCTTATTCATCGCTTCCATTCTCAATATATGAATTCCCTACAATACAGTGCTTCAAGTGTTGTAGGTTTGGACATGTTGCTGACAAATGCCGATCTTCTGAGCGTTGTTTCCGATGTGGTCAAGGTCACGTTGGGAGAAACTGCCCACTTCCTCTTGACAAAGCAAAATGTATCTTTTGCAGTGGAAATCATGATTCCACTGATAGAAATTGTCCAGAATTCTAAAGACAAAGAAAAATCAAATTCGAAATGTCTGAAAGAGATATTTCCTATGCGGAAGCGTCCAAATTGGTCCCTTCTGCTAAAAAATCATACGCCTCAGTTGCAGCTCTTCCCCCTCTAACTGTTCCTTCTCCAATTTCTTCCCAAAGTTTGCTTTCTCCGTCTCGTCCTACCAACTCTTCCCATAAAAAAATTATTTCTCTGAAACCCCGATCCCACTCTTCGACTAGTTCCAACCAGGGCCATGACCGCTCTGCTCTAGAACAAGCTTGGGCAGACTTCCGAATTCCTCAACCTGAAAATGGTTGTGGTTTAAATCAACAACCTTCAACTAATTCTTTTACGAGTATTATTCAATTTCTTTTGACCACCTTGGTCAAAATTCTGAATTCCCCCATTCAAATACCGTCCAACGTTGCCTCATCTATTCTTACTTCCCTTCAATCCCTCCTTTCCAATGGCTTCGCCAATAGTGGCGAGGGTCTTGCAATGGAATAGTCGCAGTATAATTTCCAACAAAGCAGATCTTCGTCACCTCCTTGTCAAGTATTCTCCATCCGTGGCTGCCATCTCGGAGACTTGGCTGAAGCCTGGATTCCATTTTAAGATCCTAGGCTATGTCTGTCTCCGGGATGATAGAGCGGATGGTAAGGGCGGATCCGCCCTATTACTTGACAAATCTCTTCCCTTCTCCCAGATTTCTCTTGGCTCCCGCAGTTGTCACTTCAATATTGTTGCTGCGAGAGTTAAAGATATCACTATCCTCTCCATATATGTCCCCCTTCCAACATGTTCCGTAGCATTAGAACTACGGGATATTTTATCTTCAATTCCTGGCCCGTATATTATTATGGGAGATTTTAATGCTCATCACCCGTCTTGGGGTTCCACCCGAAGCAACCCTCTTGGGGTCTCCTTGGCGGAACTCCAGGACGATTTTGGCCTGTGTTTACTGAATGATGGTTCTCCAACACGAGTTCCTGTCCCATTTCAGAACCCAAGCTCAGTAGATATCTCTCTTTGCTCCTCATCCTTGGCATCCTTGGTTTTCTGGAATATTCTTTCTGAGCCTTTTGGAAGCGACCATTTCCCCATTTTGATTTCTTTCCCTCACGTAAATTTACATATTGAAAAAACTCCCCCTCTTCAAAAATACAACCTACATAGGGCAGATTGGGTGGGATTCCGTACCTTTCTCAGTGTCGAAGTGGATTCCCTTCCTCCAGTGGACTTGGATAACATTGACACTTGCTATGACCAATTTGTAAAGGCTATAGACCTATCCGCTCGGAAATTTATCCCACTTAAAAGATCTAACCATCACTTCAGATCCTCTCCCCCCTGGTGGGATGGAGACTGTTCCGCAGCGGTTAAAACCCGTAAAGAGGCTGAAGCGATATATAAATCTAATATGTCGGAAGCAAACTTCCTCTTGTTTCGAAAGACCCAAGCTCAGACTAAACGAATTCTCCTTAAAAAGAAGAGGGAAGGCTGGAAGAAATTCTGTCAATCCCTCTCTCCTTTTACTCCCTCCCGTGTCGTCTGGTCTGATGTAAAACGCTTTCGGTCTATTTTTCAGCCTGATCTTCCCAAATCTGTATACGGGAATTGGATTGATCAATTTTTAAATAAACTTGCTCCCCCATCCGTCCCAAATTTAGATGAATTACCTTTCAGGTATAACTTTACTAGCGCCAATCATTTTTTAGAAGAAGATTTCTCCATTAACGAATTGGATTTCACCTTACACCATCTTAAGGGTTCTTCCCCTGGTATTTACGGAATGTCATATTCAATGGTGAAAAATACTTTACCATCTACCCGTTGGTAACTTCTATCCCTCATTAACTGTATGTTCAAATCAGGTTCTATTCCAAAGTCTTGG
The DNA here is from genome assembly GCA_039881145.1 of Druceiella hillmani. Lineage (NCBI taxonomy): Eukaryota > Metazoa > Arthropoda > Insecta > Lepidoptera > Hepialidae > Druceiella > Druceiella hillmani. The sequence continues at coordinate 5,388,855 of JAYKKI010000070.1, forward strand.
AAAACTCAAATAATAATTCCCATCCCTAAACCTCATAAAGATCCCAATGTAGGTTCATCCTACAGACCCATAGCCCTTTCTCCTGTTCTAGCGAAGATTACGGAACATTTATTTTTCCAAGGAACCAATTTGGCTTCAGAAGAGCTAAAAGTACGTTGGACAATCTCAGCGTTCTAACCACTGACATCAGACTTGCTTTCTCTCGACAAGAATTTCTCGTTGTTGCTTTTTTAGATCTTTCTTCAGCCTATGATAATGTAATCCTTCCAGTCCTCCAAAAAATTCTTCATAATCTTGGGATTCCGATTAAGATTATAAATTTTCTCCTCAATTTTCTATTAGAAAGATCTATTATTCTTAGATCCCCTGGACCCCCCCCCCCCCCTTTTCAAGAATTATATGAAAGGGTCTTCCCCAAGGTTCTGTTTTAAGTCCATTACTTTTCAATATTTACTCTTATATGATTCACTCAACAGTTAATCCTTTCTGTCGTGTTTTGCAATACGCTGATGACCTGCTTTTATATTCTTCTGATAAATCAATAACTGTTGCCGAAAATGCTTTGAACTCTGCCCTTGTTAACCTAAATAAATGGGTTACCTCTCATGGTATAGATTTATCCCCATCCAAAAGCGCTGTCGTGGTCTTCTCGAGAAGGAGAATTACTCCTCCGTTATCTATTTCTTATAATTCCTCTTTGATCCCTGTTCTTTCCAATACCAAATTCTTAGATATGTTCCTAGACTCAAAATTATCCTGGAACATTCACATCGAATATGTCATCTCCCAATGCCAGGCTAATTTGAATATCCTCCGCGCTCTTTCGGGAGTGTTGTGGGGCTCTCACCCTTCCACATTAAAGTTAATATATAACGCTCTAGTCCGTAGTCATCTAGAATATGGTTCATTTCTACTTGATCCTATTTCCAAATCCAATGCCACTAAATTGACCCGCATTCAGTCTCAAGCTCTGAGGATCATAGCAGGTGCTATGAAATCTAGTCCCATAAATGCCCTACAAGTAGAATGTGTTGATCCTCCTTTTAGTCTCCGGCGACAATACCTAGCTGATCGTTATTTACTAAAGGCAGCTAGGTTTTCTACTCACCCGATTTTTCCTAAACTCACCCTCCTCTCTAGGTTTACTGAACATACTCCTTTTTGGCGTTCTAAGTCCCGACCTCTTTTTATCGTTAGCTTCCAAAGATTCAAATCCCTCACTAACCCCTTTTATCAAATTGGATTGTGTGCCCAAAAAAACGACGCTTAAAATGCGGCTGTATCAAAACGTGGCTGTCGGTGCAATTTAAGACACAGCTCTGAACGGTCGTGTGCTTTCTACGTGACAATATATCTTAAAATGCCGGCTTGTGCTATTCCCACCTGCAAAATATCACTGAACAGCAAAAGAAACAAACAGGGATTAATTTCATACATAAATAATATAACCTAATAATAATTTTCAATTAACTATGCAATTTTAAAACATCGAAGTAGTCGAAATCTTTAATTTCTTGAAAATATTGTTTAAAGTAAAAAGAAAATTTATCACGACACTGAACGCTAATTAACATCAATAATTTTTCGTCTTGTTTTAAATTTCTTTAGTACCAGATTATTTTCTAATTTTCATTGCGGGCTTTTTAACCTGTCTTTTTACTTTAAGATACTAAGCTAATTTTTTCTTTCTGTATTAACAAAAAAAATATCCATATGCATATGTACCAAAAAATTTGTAGACTAATTTGTACACGCACTCGTATGCACGCATGTACACACACGCAAATGCGCACACGCACACACATATACACACACTAACATACATATTTAATGATAATTTATTTTAATACTCATTTTAATTAATAAAATGGTGAAATGTGACAAAGTTTTTAAATAATTTTAACCTAAATTCTTTAACATGGCGGCCTTAATAATACTTCATATCAGCCAAGCCATGCACCATATAAATCTATGCAAATCTGAATAGTACTGCCTCAAGCAAATGTATTTATATGCGTCGATTTCCTGAAGTTGGTGGGTAAATTTATTCTGCTGGTAACACCGTGCGCGTAGGGTGGGGCGCTAGTAGACGGAGCGCGGTGGAGGGGGAGAATATTTTTGGCTTCACTGCGACCGCGAAGAGATTTGTCCATATGCGCCTTCTGGATTACTCTATATTCTAAGACACTTAGCAATAGGCTAAGCTATTACGGTATTAAGAGAATGGCAATTGATCTTATTAAGTTTTATTTGTCAAATCGGAAATAACAAGTCGAAATTAATGGTACTAATTCGAAAGGAACTGTTATGAAACTAAATAAAGGACATAAATGGTTTTCAGTTAATAACTTGTCTTTAAATTCTGAGAAAACAAAATGAATTAAATTTTCATTACAGCCAGTTTCGTTTTGTACCCCAGGTTTATGGCAGTGTAATTTTGAATAAGAAAGTACTAGAATTAGTAACTACTGCCACTTTCCTGGGTATAACTCTAGATCGTCAATTACAATGGGTTTCTCATATATTTCCTAGCTAGCAGGTTAAGCTCAGTTGCGTTTGCAGTTAGAAAAATTTGGCAGCTGACTGATGCAGCAACGGTCAGGTTAGTTTGTTTTGCTTTATTTCCACAACATTATGTCGTGCTGCAGATATTAAAAGTATTTTTACTCTGCAAAAGAGAGAAGTCCGAGCCATATATAATATGAAATCCTAAGAATCGGGACAAGATCTCTTTAAAGAGGTAAATATTCTGACCTTGCCGTCGTTACACATCAATGAAAACTTATTGTACGTTAAAAAGAATTTAAATTTCTTTGTTAAAGGGTCTGATATCCATACTCTTAATACAAGAAATAAAAATAAAATTATGATATTAAATTTAGATTATAAATTACTAATAAGCTTTTCTTGGGTAATGGTGTCCACTTTTTGAACAAGATACCTGGGGATATAATAAATCTGCCAATAACGAAATTTAAAACGCATATTAAACACGTGCTTATTTCAAAGGTTTATTACATCATCATAGATTATATTGAAGATAAAGATGCATAATAATTGGTTATTTGTAGATATAAGTAGACAATAAGGATATTTATTCATAACAATTAGAAGTTAAATCGTGACACGTCAAAAAGGAATTGAAAGAAGATAAAATAACCTGTTTGACGCGAAAAATCTACCAAGCGGCAATATTGGGCAAACTACTACCGTTTGCTTTGCTAAACCCGGAATTCATTGCGAATTGTCTTGTCTTTTAAATTGTACTTGAGGACAACTGTGTCACCTTTACGAAAACTGTTAAAAACGAAAAGATAATCTAATAACCTCAGTGGCGGATTAACACATTTGCCGCCAGTAGGCTGTTCAAATTTTGCCGCCCCTTGTGATCTCTGCATTTCGATACCCTACAAGGAGAAAATAAGGTGGAAGAAAATGTCAAATTTTATAATTAAAAAACTAAAAAATGTTATATATTTTTATTGGACTTACATTTTAAAACAATATTCTACTTACAGTTTAAAACTATATTTATGTCTAGTGTTTTGAGTTCCGAAATAGTGGCAGAAAACATTTCTTCAGCTTTATGCCCCCCTGACGACAAAAACTTAAGAAATCTTTCGCACGGTTCGCCTGTTTCCAAAACATATCTAATGACAAGGGTAAGTTGATCCACATGTGATATATCCCGTGTAGAATCGATGATTAGGGAATAATATTTCGCCTTTCTTATCTCGTTTCCAATCTGTTTTAAGACTTTATGTCCCATCAAGAGGATAAACTCATCGCAAATGGTACTTGATAAGTAACTGGTATTCCCTGATCCTTGATTTCCAAATCGTTCAATATGACAAGCTAAAAAAGGATCGAATTCCGCTAACAGTTCCAAAATCATGCAATAATTTCCGTTATGCGGATCACCAAACTTTTCATTTTTTCCTCTAAAAGCGAGGCCTCTTGAACACAGTCGCTTCACTACGGCAACAACTCTCCAATAAGTAATTTCTTCATCGATCTGGACCTGCAATAAATTGTCAATTCGGCCATCAATCTCACTTCTAGCTTTCATACTAAGGATACTTGATTTATGACGGGCAGAATTTTCATGCTGAGCTACTCGACGTTCTGCATTTTTCCAGTCATTAAATCCTTCGTTCTCGAACTGAGTTTTATACTGCAATGGACCGAATGCCAAACAGGGTCCACAAAATATAGGATTTTTACTTTCAGAATAAACTAGCCCATTTCGGTGTTTCACTTCATTATTTTTCATCTTCCTTTGAAAGATACTCACTGGCAAGAAACGACGCTCATCCGCATATATTTTTTCACTTTTAGAGAAGTCACAAGACTTGATTTGATCGAAGCCATACCTTGCCATAATCTCCCTTAAAGTATCGTTAATTTCCCATAAAGCTGGATCTTTATTTAGATTTACTGTTATTTGAACTCGGTCATTACTTGTACTTGACGTGTGATACTGAGACCCATCTTCAGTTGTTATACTAATTGACGTTTCTTCTACCGCTTCTTTGTCAAAAACATACATATCCGTTTTTTCAAAAGCAGATTGTTGAATAGAGCCCATTTGTTGTTGGGTATTATTATCACTGCATGTGGTTGAAGTTCCTGGTCTTACAATACTGCTTCTACTTCCACTTTCAAGAAAACTGTCAATTTTCATCGTTTTACTGATAATCTGTTCTTGTTCTTCTTTTTTCATTTTGGCCTTTTTTCTATACTCAGCTCCACTGAGTCGCTTCCTTCCATCACTCATTCTTACAATTGGTTATTTCAGAACTGGAAAAAACATACATAAATAACATTAGGAGTCTTATTTCGCGTGCGTATTTATCAGTAGGTATCCTTTGTTCAGATTTCGGACCTTGAAATCCTTGAATAGTTATCTAATATAATGGTACAAGAGCTGGCAACGTCGTGAAATAAAGCATTTAAAACGAAAGTTTTTTTCTTTTCCATATATTCCATATGCATTTATCTATACACATTTGTAATTGCCAGACGTTTTAATTCCTGCTATAATGTATCACACTTAAATGCTGGAAGCGCCTGCCGCTGATTAAGAGCGAGCAATATTTACTTTTAATTAACGTAAAGCAATTATTACGGCAGGCGCTTTCAGTATTTACATGTAGTACATTATCGAATTATTGGAAAAGAAAAAAATCTTTGGTTTATCATATAAAAATTCAGCTATACAATAATATTTTTCCCCACTTTTTCCTTTCAAAATTGTGAATAAGGTATTATTTTTCAATTTAAATAATACACAATAATAACATGTAATAATATAATAATTGTTAGAATTTGTGAAAATCATTCGTATAAATAATTTCTAAGTACTCATTTGCCTATGAAAACTGAAGCTATAAAAAGTCGAGTTTTACAAGAAAAGGATTTATTGTACGTTTTTAAACATAATTTCCCTTAACATCAATAAATATGATTAATTTTTATAGATAGATGTACAAGTATCTATAATAAAATACATAAATTCGTCTTTCAAAGTTTGATTTTTATATAAAAAAAGTAAGGGTCCTTAATACTTTTGGGCAAGGCTGTATTTAACAAGAACCATCGGAAGATTAGTTCAAACCCCTAATAGCTTACTATTTTAGCTCATATTACCTATAAGCAACAGAAATTTATTGAATGACTACTACAATATACTAGACTACAACAATATACCTAGTAATAACATACTTAATCAAAAAATCTAAATTTGCAAACCTTCTAAAACAATAATACAGCTTGTTAAAATACTGATTACGGATGATTTATACAATAGAATTACTTACCTACAATAAGTTTGTATTGTCTTCACTTCACCGGTGTTGTACTGTTATAAAAATTATACATACAATCTAATCTAAATATATTATTTCTAAAAGGTGTTTTTTGGTCGAGCGGCTCGATCTCTTTAACTACTGCACCAAAAAAAATAAAAAAAATACCTACTTAAAGCTTATGTTTTCTACTTTGGGCGAAAAATATAAAAAAATTCGAAAAAAATATTTTTGTTAATAAAAAAATTAATTTTTATAACAATTGGCATGAGCGCCATCTGTGGGCGACACATCAAATATCTTAGCCAAATTGTATACTTGGAACACGCTAGATGGCGATATAGTGCGAAAACTTCGCACGGGTCAGCTAGTCCACTAATAGTTTTACTAATACTTTTTTATTAACACTTTTACTTAGAAATCGCAAGACGCAATTATTTGAAGTGACTTTTGTTTAGAAATAAATACGAGACGGGACTTCCCCGTTTGTATCACCGCTCTATATCTTTCCCTCTTTCTCCCGAATCCAATGCCGCCGATTGCCGCCACACTTCGTTACGTTCGGCCCCCTGCGACGACCCGCCCGCGCCCTGTGCTCGTGCGCCCGCGACGTCATTTCCGCCAGACACTCAGCGAATGGTCATGTCATTCGTTACCGTACCGCAAATACGTAGTATAAAAAAAGTATTAGCAGATTGACAAACGTCCAATACCTCACTTTGACAAATTAAGCAGTGAAACCTAATAACATTTAAGTAGGTATTTTTTTATTTCTATAAGAAAAAATAATTTTTAGGGCCGAATTTGCCGCCCCCTAAAATCCGCCGCCGCCCTAGGCTTCAGCCTACTCAGCCTGCTGGTAAATCCGCCACTGAATAACCTGTTCTGTATACGAAAATGTCAAAATCAATGGTTTTTAAGAAGTGTGATGTAATACTTTCTAATTGGTATTCATTGTCGCGTGACTGAATTCGTAATGTTGCCGAAATTATTTTCTAAAAATAAAAATAATTTTTATTTTTAATCTCCATATCAATATCAAGATTAATCAGTATCTCCCCATCAAGGTGAATCATTAGAAATTACAACCCATCCGATTTATTCTTAATGGAAACTAGCCTTCAGAAAATGATGAAAATGAAAAAAATATTTTATTACTGGAAAGTAAATTACTCGTCAGTAATAAAGATCCCAATCAAAAATATTATCGATTACATTCGTCCTATGTCTTCGACAAAAATCCGGAAAAAAATCTTGCCAATTGAACTAAAACTGTAATTTATTTTCAATTTGTCACAATTCCCAAACAAATATTTTCAAAGCCAAATAAATTGAAGCTTTATGTATAATTTATGGTATTAATATTTTAGAAAAACAAATTTGAAAGGGTAGTATATAAGTATAAAGGGTGGCACAATTTGCAAAATACCGCCGAAGTCCTTTGTAACAGAAAATAGATTCAATTAAAAGGCTACCTCGAATTGGAAAATGGCGTTCATCAAGAACTATATAAGGAAACTAACATTTTTAAAAATGTCGGTTGCAGATCGGCAATTTTTTAACATTTCGTTTGGGGAATAAAGACTAGAAGACTAGGAATATTTTAACTCTATTTAAGGATTCAAAGGTCATGATTGTTTCATAAAAGATTTAATGCATTCCGGTATTGTTTATGTAGTAATTTACCAATATCCAATCTAATATATAATATTGTGTAGTTTTTAGCTAAATCGTTTTTTTTCGTTACAACTATTCTTTAAGTTTCCATCACTTTCTCTTATATAAACGAGAGTAACTGACGCTTACATGAAGATTTTTTTAATACCTATTTCAACTTTTTTTAATATAAGAAATCACAACCGTCTACTCCACTGTTACTGTCAGGTGATGTTCATTAGCATTAACCGATCTTAAATTGCATCTAAATTTGACATTGGTTGGAGTAACATTGTTATGACCTTTAGATCTGATAATAAGAAAAAGATTTTCTGAAGAACTCATAAAAAAGATTAAACGTTGGTTAGATGAGTCAAAATATGGGCGACGGTCAAATTGTGCAGCAAAATATTACGATTAAAAATGGAACATATGTTTCCAAAAGATTTGCGATTTTTAAATCCGAAATAACCAATGGTCGGGAAACCGCATTGCTACAGATTGTCATACCTCTCCACAGACGTCACAAAAGTTCGTCCGATACGAAATCAACCTTCCCACTCTAATTTAAGTTCACTGAGCAAATTCGATGTGCTACAACGAATTTGATCTGACAAGAAATGAAAATATCGAAGGCAGTATCGAGCATATATTCCCTGCGTATATTACCACAGAATACTAATTGCACAGTCAATAGTAACAATAAGGTAATGGCAAAATACCAATCTTGCCACCCCATACATTACTGAGAAGGATAATTTTAAAGAAATAAATGATAAGATTAAACGCTTCGTGATTGAAAACGAACAATGTGAACCAAAAGGTTTCTTTTTAAAAGGCTGCAGCAAGAGATCGTTTTTGGAAAAATATTATTACGTTATTTCTAAATCTGGTGTTATTAATGTGAAGTGAGTTCTAATGAACGCAAGTTATTGTGTTTTTCGGTATCGCTCCAAGGGGCCAGTTGTGGGCAAAACAGTTACAAAATATTTGGATTGATGGATATAATGACTGGAAGCATATTGTGGAGGTTTTGAAAAAAATAAGAAACCTCTAAAACGCATTTACAATTGTGTCTCGTCCATGAACTGTGCCGGATGTATGGTACCCCAGACGAAGAAAAAGAGTCCATACTTAAAAAATAAATATCTTTTGGCGTCAAGTACTGAAAGTGCTCCTTGATATAATTCTGACCCTTTCAATGGGTAAATTAGCTTTCCGTTAACATACAGAAAAGTATAGACAGCAACGAACCAAATGGCAATTATCTAAATATTATTGAGTTACTAGCAAAATATGATCCTGTTTTACAAGTTATTAAACAAACCAACAGGTTAAATAAAATATTTGAGTCCAAAAATACAAAATGAACTCATTGGTCTCCTATCACAAAAAGTTGAATCCGTCTTGATAAAAAAAATAAGGATGCACCATTTTTTTTCAATTATATTTGATACAACTAAATATATCAAAAATAGACCAACTGTATACTCTATCGTTACTGTGTGATTAAAAACGATTGACCCCAACATGGTGGTTCCCAACCACCTATAATGCTATTTTTGTTCTAAAAGTCCGGTTTGTAGAATAGCAACAAGCGCTCATAAAAACTATTCTATGAAGTTTCAAAGCAGATGAATGAAGTGAAGCTATTATACTAAAGAAAAATATTTAAAACTATGATTTTATTAATTACTCCTTTTCCACTTCAAAATTATACAAACAGTCAACGTAGGCTCCAAAGCACTTCAGTCTAAAACAATACATCTATCACAAGCATCCAAGCGTCTAGAAGACTATTTGGAAGAGATTAAAAAGAAACGTCATGAATTTGAGGACTTAAAAACACAAACCTAAAGCGTAGCAAAAAAAAATAGAGCATAATTCCCGAATTTTCTAAAACATGCTAAAAGAAGGACAAACACTATTTGAATGCAATTTGCAAATATGAATATCTGCGAGACCCTGAAAGTCTGTTTCGAGTGAATGTATTTTATCGTGTATTAGACACAGCATAAATCAGTTGAAATTTCACTTCGTTCTTTGAATGAAATAGTTTACGATTTCAGGGTCTCGCAGATATGTTAGATTCTTAAAAAATTAAATGACTCAGGCTTATTAGACAAGGTTACAGAGTTTGCGATTTATATAAGAAAGATAGATCTGTTACATTAGCAAAACAAATTCAGAGCTTTCAATCAACTTTTATATATAATATCGAAAAATTGACCTCTATAAAGGTATTATTATTAATTAAAAAAAAACTCTTTTATTTCTTCAAGCTTCCCTGAATTATATATCGCTTAAATGTTATTTTTGACAATTCACTTACTACGGCTAGTGCCAAACGTTCGTTCTTAAAATTAAAATTAATAATAACATATTTAAGGAATTCTATGGAGCAAGAAAGGTTATATAATTTAGCTTTAGAGTCAATAGAAAATTCTTTAGCCCGAAAATTGATGAGGTAATTGATAATTTTGCCAATTTTAATTTTGATTAAGTATTTGCTTTTATGAATGTATTAATAAAAAACAAATTGTAAAATATATAATTGTAGCATTTATTTCTTATGTTATATTTATATTCTATTTTATTGCACGGACGCAAATGGAGCTCTAATGAGGTTCTACAACATACTAAAAGTGCCAGTAATAAAAATAACGACAAGCTTGATTCTTTGAGGGCCCCAGTCTAAAAAATTGCCAAGGACTACTGACCATGAATATTAATTAAGAGCTATAAAGAGGAATGAGAATGTGTTATAGCAATAAATATATGCACTATCTATTTATAACATATACAAACAATTTAACAACTTTCAGGGTGTAGGTAAGCTGAAGATAGTTATATCACTTAAAGATACATCATCTCTATATAAAATGTACAAATAATACGACTCCATTTATCTATCATGCACGAACTCTGATGAAAGAGGTAGAGAGTCAACAAAATCACATATACTAGGTTATATCTTGTTGAGTAATCAAATTTTAAGGAGCGATAAAGAAACAGTAACTAATCATATAATGAAAAAAACATAATTTTTTTAACTCTTCCTAAGCTTGAATAGCTTTAATAAAACATGGGAATGTCAGGAAAAGTTGTTTTTTTATTATTTGATTTAGTTACTGTTTCTTAATCGCTTCCTGAAATTCGGTCACTGATCAAAATATAATCTAGTATAATAAAGACAGTCATTAAAATCTATATAAATTACTAAGTTTTGCATTTTAGAACATTAATAACATTTCAATTGCAATCGGTTCGTAAAAATGGTTATTAAAAAGTTAAAGGCATTAAAACCAGGTATTTAAATTGCATTAACCAATATTTAATATAATTTAAGTACCTAGTCCAAAATCCAAAATTAATTTAATGAAATAACAAACCTTTCCGATTAATAAAATTGACTTAAAAATAAATTGATTATTATAAACATACAAATCAAAAACCACAATTAAACATGAAAAATTACAAAAGTTTAAAAGAAAGAACTGAGCTCACTGTTTATGGAATCCAATATTCAAATCGTTAAAATTTTAAGAAAATCGTGATTCGTCTCTATCTTACTTTCAGTAAGATAGAGTAATAACTAAATAATAACAATGGAAACTAAATGACGTGTAGGAGCCATCTGGAAAAAGATTAAAACATGACATTCACAATACTAAATAAACATCATAGTAACTAGTGATAACGTAATTCTAGGATATGAATCAGGTATACGTATATTTTCCTAATGTAAATAATACCGATAACATCGTGTAAAATATTTTAGTCTGTACTTACTTTATATCACCATCGATATCGAGGATAAATACATCAGTATTTCTACAAACGCCATTTTTATATTACATGTGTTTCTGTCTTGCATTATATGATTGTAAAAACTAGGATTTGTTTGATAATTTCATTAATAGTTCACCAAATTCTTCAAGCTTGTAGTTATTAAATGTATAATAACATAAGTGAATTGAAAACGATTATCATAATTTAAAAAAAATTATGAAATTTGACAGAATATTAAATTTAAACATTTTCATATCGATTTATGAGACTATTCTAAACCCACTGACGCCCGCCGACGCTGACGCTAGGTCGATTTTTTTTCTTTTAAACTTATTTGATCGTACTTCGATCTATGTGTAGAAGTGAACGCATAGAGAGAATGTTGTCCTTCATCTCGATGTGGTCGATAAACCTAAATACGTCCCTAGTGAGACCACTGTTTGACAGCTGCCCTCTGTCGAATGCGCCGCGATATTGCATGTTTCTCTGTGCACGTTACGATTGCTTTGCTTTAGTACTTTAGTACATAATTATCAATGGTAACGATGATGCACTCTTTCTGATCGCCTTAATTATAATATTCACTTATTGTTAATCATTTAAAATAATGGCCAAATCAGTCATAAATTGTAGCAGGTACATAGTGATTTTAATCTTTGTTAGACTAAATGTGGAGTAGAAACATAATAACTTTCTATATTATCCTGTTTACTGTTTATGTGGATCATCCTTACAATCGCAGTTTTTATTCGTGTATATTTATAATCGCACGTTAATTTGATTATTAACTGGCAATTATTGTCTTAAGTGAAATGATTAATATGTCTTGTCGCGCAGTTGGAATAATGAAAAACTTTTTTCGTATTGTTATCCAAAATCTTGATTCTAATTTTGCAATAGTATTTATTTCTGTCTATATTTAGTTCGCGCCCGATTCATTTGTAAATTTTAAGATCGCTTCCACTCGTGATTATATATTCTTAAGTTACATTTGAATTCTTCAGAATGTGATGATTTAATGTTTTACGAATGTCAAGATAATTTAGTTTGTATGCAAATCTAAATGTTTGGTGAATAGTTGACATATACTAAGGTTAAGTGATGTATCACTTGCAATAACGTATGTATACAAGGTCTTTTCCATTGTAATTAAACTATATGTATGATGTAAAATATATATATATATATATATATATATATATATATATATATATATATATATTATGTATATATATATGTATGTGTATGTATATACTTATTTTAATAAAATATGACATATTCTAATGTACTCAAAAGATGTTACAAGAAAATCTTTAATTTGTCATTAAGGTGTGGTAATTTTTGACAACTTATTCAAATTCATAATAAAATCATTGTTATTTATAATTAGTATTCATGTATGAGAAAACATCAAACTGATATGTTTATCTTACAGAGATTCATGAGTCATTCTGTAGCCTAGCTTAAAATACCACATAATGCTAATCATATGTAAGAATCACAAGCAAACCATATTCAAGCAGAATATTTAATGAATTTATTATTTATCAGTTTCATAAAAGTAGCATTCAAATCAAAACATTTAATAATTTCGTTTTGCCGAAATAATTATTTTTACCCCTTCTTTCATAAAATCTAAAGATTTTATTAGATGGAAGTTTTACCAAACAAACGTTGAATTACTACTCATTCATGATAAATCAATTTTGACAAACATTTATTTTGAAACCATTTGTCAATTCACAGCTTATGTATTTCATGAACACTATACTAAACACTTGACTCCAATTCGATGTAGAAATACTGCGTATACTTATCTATGTTATAGTACAGTTCAAAATTTAAATGTCATGGAATAACACTATCACTTCGGTACATTATAATGGAATAGAAATGAAAAAGTTTTTAATAAGATGAATATAATTACATACAAAAAATAAATACAGTAATTTCACATTATTCACAGAGGTTAGGCTCGTTAGAACACTAAGTCACTAAGTTCGGTGAATTATTGTAATAATAATAAGTAGCGTAATTGATATGTATCAAATAATTTATTTTTATAGCGTTTTTGGCATAATATTTAAACCATACAAATTTTGATATTAAAAAAATTATAATTGACTTAATATACGTAATTAATTCTTAAAATACTTTGAGAAACTAGCTCCTTCTGGTAAGAAAAAATTTGGATTTTTAGACCTATTTTGTTTTGTCCAGTTCTTCCTGAATTTCTTTGTAAGGGGTAACAGTTGTTACTGCATTTTTTGTTAAACTTCTCGCCATCTTACTTTATAAACCCATGTGGTTTATCGGGTTTTATTTATCATATGTAAGGTGTTTTTGAATGTATTTGGGCTTGTCTCTAACTAGCCAATTTTTTAATCTTTCAGAACTCAGCTTACACCATCGGCAAACCCTTCAAGCTCTATGCCGAGTACCAGTAATGGACTGAAGACACATTCAGGTGAATCAGGTAGCAATGTAACCACATTACAGACTGGTGAAGAAGACCGGCTCTCGGGTAGCAGTTACCAGGATAGGCCTATCATAAAGCAACCTAAGTAAGACATCAGATATATTAAAAAAGTTTATAAAAAAACCTTAAGCAATATAAATCTTAATATGTAAACATTGAATTTATTGTGTTTAAAAAGAATGTTTGTGATGAGTGTCAATATAATTTCAACAAAAATTTTAAGTTCATGTTTAATGAATTTTCAGTACCGCTAATGACAGATTGGTTTTTTACATATATACATCTCTGAAGTTATTTAATTTTTGTATATACCGTTAAAGCATTAATAATATTATTAGCATAAAGAATCAAGCAAACTTTGAAATTTAAAGTATTTACAATTAAGAAAATGTGTATCGTAATCTTTCATTTATGTCACATTGAGTAAAGTTGTGTTGGTACAAAGCGTCTGAACAAATTTTTGTTGGAGTTATTACAATTTTATCCAAGTTGTCAATATGACTTAACCCTTTTGTTTGTAAATTATACTAAATATTTCGAAAAAGTGCTTTACTATTAAATTAGATATAAACTAATATGGTATTGAGAAATATCAAAATGAAACCAGAATGATTATTGCTAAATATATGCTTTAATTATTAAGTAATTATATTACCAATTGTTATTATGTCTAACTAACAAAGAGAAATTATTTTGGCAGCATTCATGTATTTATTGACTATCAGTGTTGATAGAGTGTGAAAGTCTATTAACTCACACATTTTTGACAATGTGTCTACATTTATTTAATACATTTATTAAATAGTAGAAAAAATGTAAATATTGTAAGACAATATTTTCCGATGAAAAGTCCCATTATACAGTACAAATCAAACTGAATAATACTAGTCCAGTCAAGAATGCAAATTAAATGTGAAAAGCACCAACCAAAGAGGAAACATATTATTTCCTTGATATGATGAAGTACTAACTACTTAATTGAAAGCCGGGTCAGATATTATTTTAACCTTGACCGCTTGGTGCTGCGATTATTGCAAATTATTTGTTTTGAATCAAGACTAATATTATACACAAACTTATAGACATGTGTTATATATGTATGTATGTATATGTGTGTATATATATATATATATATATATATATATATATATATATATATATATATATATATATTTATATATATATATATGTATGTATGTATGTATGTATATGTGTGTATATATATATATATATATATATATATATATATATATATTTATATATATATATATGTATGTATGTATGTATGTATATATATATATATATATATATATATATATATATATATATATATATATACACACACACACACATATACATACATACCATAACAAATATTATATGCAGTCTACTATAATAGACAAATTATATCTATGAGCACTTAAAGTTAAAGATTTGTCGACTGATCCTTAAACGTGACTTTCATGTTTTCTTTAGAAGCAAATAGATAATTTTGCATTATTAATATTTGATTAGAAGAGTTCAAATATTACTGAAATAATTCTCATACCAGTGCACTTAAACATTGCTTTACTAAGTTTGATCGTTACTCCACTAGTACCTTTTCATTGCAATTTAAAACGATGACCAAAAAACCATGCGGTCTATCGCACCATGTCGCTTCTTTCTGTGGTTGTTCTCTATGTCACCACCTAAATTAATGTACCCATAGAACCTGTTGCCATTCCAGACTATGTGCTTCCGTATAGCCGTTTCGTCTGATACCATAAAATGTAATCATTTCTTGTTGCTACTTTTCATTTAATAGTGACCAAAGACTCTCGAGTTAATCAATATGACTGTAAGGTTTGCCTTACGTAAGTTGTATGGCCCAGTATAAGTAATGTAAACTTAAAGCAAACATTTGTATTTGTTCTGAGTATTTCTTTTCTTGTGAAATATTTTTTCTCTTTCCTAATTTCTGCATTAGTCGTATTGATAGATTTCACAGAATTTCCACAACATTGTCACAGCATGTGACTTGCCTTTAACTCTTTTTACATATATTCTACGTGATGGAGTTTCTTTCAAATATCTTTGCTTACATTGTAAATGTTTCATCTTCAAAAGTCGTCAAGCTAAGGTTATTTAGATACGTTATACAAAATGTCGTTCTTATTAGGACCATAGATTAGATGGATTGCAGCCAGTATTACTTTCTACATCCATTTTATAATTTCCTCATCAGTTTTACCATCCTGAAATCAAAAAGTTAACACATACAAATAATGGTAATAACTAGTTTTAATACTTCTTAAACACCTAGTTGGCTATTGAAATTTAAAATAGCTAGTGGATTTGATAGCTAGGATTAAAGTAAAGCCTGCTGATAATGTTCAGCTAGAATTATCTATACTATAAGGAATGACTCCTGTTCCATAACTCAATGTTGCGAAGAATAAAAAATGCAACATTACATCCCTAATAACTAAGCTATGCTGGTTATTAATTAAAGATTGAATATTATAACCACTTCTCAACAAGGTGAAGCACTAAGATGAATAATTATGTAAAATATCTGAGTTTGAGAATGAACAGGAGAAACAATTAGAAATAAACTATATAATATGTTGGAAAACTTTAACTAGGTTTTTAAGGTTTAACTTTCTCACTCATCAAGATTCACATAGTGGAAGTTTAGCAAATTAACTTATCTATAAGATTGTATCTGATGCAGATCTTTTGATGAGCATAAAAAAAAATATGGATAATCTGTTTTTGAAATAAAAATGCCTACTTTTTAAGTAATGTGTAGATCTTCCTTTATTAATTTTTTAAAGCATGTTACAATTAAAATAAGGTGTTTTGCATATATGTAAATATTTACATAACTGTCATTTAAAAAAAAATTATCGATAAACAAGCAACCATATCCAAAGTAGACATCATAGCTACAAAAAGAATGCTAAAAATGGCTGCCACTTTCGTAAATAAATGGGTTCTGTTGTCATTCTATATTCTAAGTCTGTTAAAGTTAGAGTCACTGTGTTAGAGTTTGTAACTAATCGGAGAGTAAAATAGGAGAGTCAGATGTAACACATGACATTGCAGGTTTAATGATAAATTGTAAAAAGTAATCATTAATATAAGTTTCAGAAGAAGAATTCTTTTGTGTACGGACTTATATTTAATTCTATATTATTTTATAATGTCTAATAATTTATTTGCAAAAGTTGTAAAGTTTTTTCTGAATTGTGACAGATTCGAGGCTTACATGATGACCGGAGAACTTATGTTAAACCTATCACCTATGGAGCGCAGTGAACTTCAGTATATACATCATCCACACCACCACCATCATGCACCACGGCATCGTCCCTTCTATCACAGGTACAGGTAATCAATCTTGACGTCTTGTTATTATGTACACAATACATAGTACATGCACTAAAAATATAACAAAAGAAATTAACTATTGTGTAACTATTAAACTAACTAGACTTGCCCTGAAAAGTCAGGTTTGTGTCATGTTTTACATCATATAACAACATTTTTCAGTGTTATAAAAAGTTATGGAAAATTGTAACCATAATGTAATGTACATATAGACACAATTATTCCTTTAATCTTAAACCAATTATAATATTTGTTAAGGCTACTTTGAATTTATGAAACAAAAAGTATGTATAAGGACATTTACATAAGTAAGGATAGCTAGATAATTATCCTTACGTCCAACATTGACCCACTCCATAATACCTTTGGTTATTTATTGTCTTACAATGTTGTAATAGCATTTTATGATAATGTTTATCACACTATTAATGAATATGTATATCTTTAAACTGATTTATTTAGAGTAAATAGTAATGTTGCCCTTTCCTAACCCTTTTCTTTAACTCAGTTGCTTTTTTATACCTGCTCTCTTACACATTTCTATTTTTGTGGTCCTAACTATGACCTTCAACATTTTTTTGTACCACATCCATTTTGATATATCTATTTTTTGTCAGTTTTTGACTGTCTATACATTTAACAGTCTAATCATCTCTACTGCTCTTAATTTTCCCACTAATATACATTTATTTTTGTTGTTATCGTAAATGCTTATCTTTTATAATTAACATTACAATAAAAAAATTTTACCATAAAAATTTGAAATAATCGCGTGCGTGATCATAGCGTTGTTAAAACTTACCTTAGTCAATACGGACTTACATAGTGTTTACATCCAGAGCATTCCATATCTGGAATAAATAGCTAAAGGACCACAATTGTGCTTTCTACCTTTGCTAATGTTTTTGATATGATCTTGCGCAGACATATTTGCATGTAGTTCATATACAGCTTATAAACAACTTACTGATTTCCGCCATGGACATTGTCCTATAATAAAATTGTTGTTATTTACAGTCTACTTGACTTTTGAGGTGAACCAAAAACGGCAAGTAAATGTGGTCTACCTTGATTTTAAAGAACCTTTCGACCATGTTGCCAAAGGTAGTCTCCTCAAAATATTACTAAAAGGCAGGATTCTCTTTCACTGATTTTAATCTCGGAAAGCGTTTCTCTGACGCTGAACTTTTATACATGAATAATTACATTGTTAACTCTGATGTGAGTCAGAATAGTAATTTAGGTCTTCTTATTTCTTTTTATACAAATGAACTGTCATGAAAGGTCAATAGTGCAAAATGTCAGCTGATTGCTAATGATTTAAAGTTGTTTTCTGGAACAAACACTTGTTATAACTGTGAGTTGCATCAAAGACACGTCAACTCCTATTTTACAGTGGAGTCTGCGCAACAAGCTTTACTTTGTTATAAACAAACAATGACTTATTTTCATTACCCAATTCCGTTCATGTATTAATATATATTACTAGGTTCTTGCATGTTTTCAATGCTTGAGTTAATTATGTTATTATAAATAGTTACCTCTCAATTCAAATCTCAATTCATCTCAAGTATTTAGGGTACTTGGATTTACCGTGTGGCACTATGAACATTTCACAATACTACCTGTATCAAAGCTTTGTTTAACACTGTCGTACATAATAAATTAGAAAGGAATTTAATCATTGGATCTCCATGTGTGGTAACTTAATTGTTAGTTTGGATGAAATGCAGAAAAAATTTGAGTTTTATACTTTAAAAACTTCTCTCAAGTATCCCTCACTTTTATTTCAAATAGTTATATGTAACTCAGCAAGTAAGAAAAACCCCTTCCGTTTTAAATTTTGTGTCATTTTTAAATTGGTCTGTTATGCATGGGCACAAAGCACCCACTATTTCATATACTCACGGCCTCGATAAGTCGCACACTGAATTTGCTTAATTCAGTTTTGGAGGCATTGCCTCATTTCAATTTATATTCCTGTTCAATTTGGGACGTTAAAATTAATATTGTGGAATATGTCACACTACAATATTCACACAACACAAATATTACACGTAAATCTCGAACAATCATGTATCCATTTGTTGTTAAAGGCGTACTGTCCACTTACTCATAATTTTTACATAAAATAATATTGAGAATATTTTTTTTCACAAAATTATATTTATAAAATATAATTTTTGTAACACTACCAACTCTTAAAAAATAATATTGATTAAGCAATAAGTGGTACAGAAAAATTCCCTTTTTGGACAGATCCTCGGAATTGCTTTATCTATTTTAACCAAAAACAATAGGTTGTATGTACTAAAAAGACGCGCTTGAATTTTGTCCACTTGAACAGTAAATTTTTATAGGACGTAGCGTACATTTTTAGAAAGCTTTTTTCCAGAATGGTACTTTTTCCAATAGCCATTGTATATAAATATTTTGTTATGTGCATGTTATGGCTAAGAAGCTCTAAGCCAAATAAAAACTCATCTTAAATTTTAATAAGGAGCTAAAGTGTACTTACTTATATATTCACAGACCCGTTATTACTTATACATTAAAATTTTGTCGTAGGCTGTCCACTAGATGCTATCTGATTGCTGAAATTTTTGTTTGATGTAAGTGAAAATAACACAAAAATTTGGTATTGCACTTCTTCAGTATTAGTTTAATTTATACTACAGTTCTGCAAATGATATTGTAACTCGCTTGCGACAAATAATAAATTTTTCTGCTTTATTGTGAAATTCTCTTTAAAATAATTTGCCTAGAGAGACGCATTGCAAGTGGCTTCTATTTTTGTTAATGTTTTTATGTAATTCTAATGTGAAGTAATAACGTATGATGCCATTGTCTCACACAGTTTGAGTGTTAAGTTTCATTTGTGATAAAAATCTGAATATCATATTCTAGAAATTTTTTAAGCAGATTAAATGTACTATGCCAAACAGATTTATCTTTCAATAATTGTGTTTTTAACAGCATAACACTACTGAAGTCATATTATGTTTAGGTATAACTCTACACCTGCCTCACCGGTTGACACACGGCAAGTGGCTTCGGGCAATAACGATGGGCCGGTACAGAGATACAATTCATCACCAGCAGAGACAGGTCTTGCAAATAATTCAGACTCATCGAGCAATGATGTTTCGCACCCTAAGATGTAAGTTTAAGCCGTTCACTAACTGTCTGATGATATTATGTCACTATGAAGGATGTGAATGTCTTAATTCCACTTTAATTATAGTGGTCTTTCATTTTGGTCATTTCTGTTATTATTCGCTTTTGTCTTCTATATCTAATCCCATGAAAAATATTTGTTCTTTAACAGCATCTAATTGTAGTCTTGATGATTTCAATTTATCAAACTCTGTATGAAAATCATGTTTTTTTGTACCACCAAATATGCTACCTGGGATAAATGATTAAAAAATATATTTCATGGCATCCCGTGTTTCAGGTTTAATTCGACTCCAGCTTCTCCGGCTGGCGAGGGAGTTGGCACCGGGCATGGAAGCAACAGATTGCCACCGCCTTGTGTTCGTACCAGCCGATCTGAAGACCATCTCCAGGTCAGAATTTCAACATACACTTCATCTTGTTTCTAGTTTAAAGTTCCATATTTACATAGATACGATTTTAATATTTATTGCACATGTGGAAATGTGACTTATTATAACTCTTTTTTATGTAGTGTAGAATCTGAAATTTAAGTTTTGTGCCAATTGAGTGGCAACAGAAAGTTAGATTTGTACTCCATAAATTAGAATGATAAACGAAACTACACAGAAAATATTGAATCCTTCATTCTACTATTTACACCTGATTTTAAATATTTTGAATTTCTTCTAGAATTGTTAAAGCAAACTACTGTAATCAACATAAATGTTCCTTTGCATATGTGCAGATTTCTCGCAATATTTAATTATACATTTCCCATAGTTTGCTGTTATTGTACATATATTTGTGACATTGTTAATGTTAGGTAATGCCAAGATTTTTAATGGCCTATAAAGATGTATAAATAACTGTACATCAGTAAAGAAAATGTGTCATAACGAATGCAGTGAAATAAGCTAATCTGTTTATACTGTCAGAGTAATGATGTGTACATTTGTTTTCGACCATTGATTTGAACTCCTACTGATTCGAATTCCTACTTTTTGCATTGAATGCAAAAAGAAGGAGTTCACGAGTTCCCAAAGAATTCTACAATAGAAAATCGTATTAGACATTAATATTACGATTGTGGCATATCTTTATTTTTTTACAGCTTCTCGTTTATGTTTTTTATCAATTGTAAATTTAAAATTAACAAGTTGCATTCATGAATCTTGCCACTCAACTTTGTCCATCATGTTGATGTGTAAATAAGGCATTGATTGCTCTTATAGAGTAGCTATCACAAGTAGTGTAAAAACGTACTCATCTGTAGAGTCTGCATTGTAGTTAAAAAGAACTCAATAACATGATTATAAGTATAAAATATATCACTACTTTGTTCATTTAACTCGTTCGTGCCCCCGGTCACACACCTCTGTGCTCATGGACATGTACAGGTGCAAACGAGGTTTACCTGAATATATAAATAAATTTTCACTGTAAATTATTATTCTTTATTAAAAGTCATTTAATTATGTTAGTTACTATTTCTATGAGATCACTTGGTTTATAGATTGTTTAACCAGATATAAATGAGAACATGGTGTAGTGTATTGTTGTAATTAATATCATTATTAAGTAAATTACTATATACACAGTATTACTTAGATACTGTGATTTCCACATGTTTTGATTGACGTTCAACCTTAAATTAATGAAATAAATTGGGGAAGTTAGTATTACTACACCTCAAACCATCCTGTTACAAATCACAGTGCAACAATTTACTAATTATCAATAAGTATTAATTTAATGACAAAATGAATAACTGATTTCTAGTGGACCATCATTAATATAGACCTTATCAAATCTCATGGAAATGCTTGATTGTTTAACTTAGCTTATTTATTTTAAATAAATACTTATATGCATAAATATTTAAGTGTAACCTGCTTAAAAATGGTTTTAAACAATACTTTTTAAGTATGAGTAGAACTTGCACTATGTGAGTTTCGAACACACTTATATAAATATTTAAGGGTGTATAGTATTTTTACAAATATTAATATTATTTTTCACCATATAAACATATATCTTCCAAAGGCATAAAATATTGTGAATATCTCAAATATTATGGAATTTGGAATCATCATTATAGTACTTGTAGTAAAGATGTTTTTTCTTTTCATTATTTGACTTGGTAGTTTCGGAGATAGAGGGAAAACATATTTTTTCTGAACATTTTCAACAATATCTCTTGAGCAATCTTACATAAAGTAACAGTTTCTGAGAAAATATTTCTAGAACAATCTTATGTAAAGTTACAGTTTCTGAGAAAATATCTCTAGAGCAATCTTACATAAAGTAGCAGTTTCTAAGAAAATATCTCTAGAGCAATCTTATGTAAAGTAACAGTTTCTGAGAAAATATCTCTGGAGCAATCTTACATAAAATAACAGTTTCTGAGAAAATATTGCTAGAGCAATCTTATGTAAAGTAACAGTTTCTGAGAAGATATCTCTAGAGCAATCTTACATAAAGTAGCAGTTTCTAAGAAAATATCTCTAGAACAATCTTAAATAAAGTAACAGTTTTGAGAAATTTTGCATAAAGTAACAGTTTCTGAGAAAATATCACTAACAATAATCTTACATAAAGTAATAGTTTCTGAGAAAATATCTCTAGAGCAATCTTATATAAAGTGACCTACAGACACGAGGGTCATTTATTAAGAATTTCAGTTTTTTTTAAGTACAGTAGTATTTCATGTATTAGATTCCATCTAATGCATGAAACCCTAAAAAGGTCTACTTATATTAAATTATTCTTAAGTTGAGAAAAAAACCAACACAGTGGCATTACAAATATAAATTTCATAAAACCCTATTCTCCCTTTGAGGTTAAAAAAATGTTTTGAAAAAAAAGTCAAAGTATTGAGACACTAAATTATTTGCTCTACTTGAAAACCATTGTTTTCTTAAACATGTACCAAATGCTTTTAAAATGTGCAAGATAACATTTTAAAAGCATTTGGTACATCCAAATGCTTTTAAAATGATATCTTGCACATAATTTCACTCGTGAAAACAAAACAAATACTTAATAAATGGCTGTATAAATTATAAGTTGTTGTGGTTGATAGGTAGTTCCGTCTTGATTTACCAAATTCTCTAAAGCTGTCAAGTGTGGAAATATATAAAAGAATTTAGTCTTTTTGATAATAATTTTTTTAAAGATACTTGGATGACTGTCAGTTTCAGAAGGAGTCATCTCTCAGCACTGTTGCAGTCGACATTGACGAGGATATTACCTCCTCACTCAACACACTCCTGGATACGAGACCAGACTCGAGGTCAGGATCAAGTCAGAGTCAGCAGAATGGTGCCGATAGGTGAGCAATAGCATTTTCTTATACTCCTTGTTACTGAATTTTATTTGTCTTGCTCTAATAACTTGAACAATTTGGCCTAAGTTGTCTGTATTTTATGGAACCTATTGTTTTTCAATACTGAAATGAATGCCAGAACTAACAAAATCAAATTTCTATGAAGTGTTACAAAAAATATTAAGAAAACATTTCTGAAATGTGACAAAAATGGCTTTATATCTAAGATTACAAATCTACTCTGAATGTTAAAAACTCTATAATAAATATTTTTTAGGAATGTATAGTTAAGTATTTCCTTATGTGATGGATCGTGACAATACAAAGTGAGTAGGCATTTTGTCGCTTAATATGCAATTTAAGTTTCATGCTGACAAAATGTTTTTGATTGTCAATGAAACAGAAATGTTCAATGTTCAGAAATTTATTTATGGATAATATATAGAATATATTATCCATAAACGGATAATATATAGAACACATGTCAAACATTAAAATGTTTGACTAATATTCTACACATGTGTCTTACGGATTCTAAAAAGGTCAACAGGAAAAACATCTAAAAAGTTTCATCCGAATTATTTTGATACCTTCAAACGTTTGCACCAGAGCCAACTGGATTTCTCTGCAAAAGAGTTAAGATGGATATCAAATAATCAAGTAAGGTTAATCGCTGCTTACTCAGTCATGGTCCAGCATGTAGGGAGTTGTGTTCTGTAACCTGGCCCGTGACTGATGTTGCAGAATTGTTTGGACGTACAATGCGCCTGTTTCCAGCGCATCAGAACGTACTATGCCACAGTGCAACGGGTCTAGCGGCACCTCCAATTCTACCTCAATGTCGGATGGCATGTCGCAAAGGTGAGAAAAGAACTGCTGCATGCGCTGTACAGGTGAATTTTAATCAGTGGTGTAAATCATATTGATGTTATTCTACATATCAACACAAATGGAATTTCCTTTGATGGGTCACGTAATGTTAATAATATTACGTTTTATAGAGTTAGTAATTAATGATAGAGTCTAAATGAGGTGGTGAAAAAACTAAAAAATGTACTGATACATTCCATCCAATACATGAATTATTTCATGTATTAGATTCCATCTAATGCATGAAATAATTTTATTTATGAAAGATGGATGAAAATGGATGAATTATCGTCATTTAAAAAAAAAATAAACAATATTGTTTCATTTTCCTTCGTGAAATATGTAGAATAACACATTCATGTATTTTACCATTGATTAAAATGAAACCTGTAATATTGCTGCTTCACGTAAAGAATGAGTACGGATTGTAAGTTTGATTTGTCAGTTGTTCATGTTACAGATCTATGTCACCTGTGTCACCCACCAGCGTTTCGAGCTCTGTCATGTCGAGTACACCCCCTGCACCTGTCAAGACTCTCCACCATCCTCATGGGCCCGTTAATGGTAATGGATGTAGATTTTTTAATTCTATATTCGTTTCATCATTGCAATTTTAAAAAAATTTGATAAATCATGGGAACATTATGTTCTAGGTTCTCATTTATAAGACTAGTCCAGCCAACTTAACGTTTAGAAATTTTCACATTCTTATGGTGGTAGCCATTGAATTATTAAAATACTTTTATACAACACACTTACGCAACATGCACACTATATTTAGACATTATAAATAATTTTAACTGAATATAATATGTACGCTATGGGGAATTTCCATTAGAAAATTACATTACTGTAACCAAATATCCATATCTTTATCACCAGAGGACGCTAATGGAATGTTGCCCCCTTCGGATTTAAATTATGGGAATTCTGTCTTTTCTTTTGTCACATAAATATTCCGTTAAGAATTTGTAATGGTAAAAACTGTAGACGGATAATTAAAAATTCAGTCTGCATATTGGTTCATAAAAAATATTCATGGTTTTAAAAAAACTGCCAAAATGCAAGTTGAATATACACGATTAGTGTTACATATCATTATACAGAAGTTGGATCATATTACTGTAAATCCATCGTCATTCTACATTTTCATGCAAACATTACAATCATTTGATAAGCAATGAAAATATGAAAAAATAGAAATGAAAAAATGTTGTTGCAAAGAATTTATATAGATCATAATTTTTTCCCTGTCGTCCATTCCTTGATTGTAATATGGATTTAATTAATTGGAGTACTTAGAATAAAAAATTATCTCATACAATGCTGATAATTTTTACTCAATAGAGACTCTGCCAACAATATTCTCAATTTTTTCCAGATTTTTTTACTAATACTGTTGAGTTCATGAGGACACAAAGATTGTTCAGAGATTTTTGGAAATTTTAATAAAAGTAAATTAGATCATGAACATAAATTACATGTTTCCCTCAGAAATATTTTGTCATATATTAACTTAAAATTTGACATAATGATAAAGCATATTAATTCGCTTATATCTGGAAAGTTGAAATTCAAAAATATTGACATGGAAATTTTTGACAAAGTATTTTGTTTTCTTTTTTCCCATATAACAGGTTTAAGTATGATATTAGGTATTTTACTATCTATCTTTCAACAAATTAATAAATTAAAAATTACATTAAAATAACTAACCACAAAAATTTCCTTTTTACATATTACTATAGAAATTCTTATTCAGTTGGCACAAGTGACCCAGGAGGGTTCTTCTTGAAGTTTTTTTGATTAATAGTTATGATCTTTATGAGTTTGCATCTCCTCACTTTACATTCATATTATAACTTGTTTGAAAACAATTAGACCCTCTTATGCCATGCACATTATTTTTAGTAATCTAAAATAAGAAATTAGAATCGGTGACTAATGTTTGAGATGTGGGAGGCTTAATTCTAAATGGCATTATATTCTAAATGGCATTAATGCTGTAAAAAAAATGATGAAAATTATGAAAAAAGTAAGGATATTAAAAAATAGTTTCGGACAATTTGTGTGCTTTGCTGGCAAGGTATATAAAAATATGTGTTAAAAGGAAGTTATAAAAAAGACAAATGATCTCATTTTGTTATATAAATGATAACAAAACTTGTGTCGCAAGTTCTGATATCAATATTTACATAAGCATGTATCTATGAATCTCAAATTGAGTACAAGAGAAATAAAAGTGGAATTTGAAATAACTGAACAAATGTGATAACAGTGAGATCACTGCTATTTATCTGAAAAGATTTCCAGGAACAGATGCGATGATGTGAGAAAGAATTGTGTCATGAAAAAAAATTCATGCAACAATTTATGAAAAGTTAATAAAGGTAATCTAAACTCATTGAATTCATTGCAGTGCTATAGAAGGGTTTGGCAAAAGTATAAGCTGTGGAATTGATCGCAAATCTTGAACAAAGCGGCGTGGCCCTTACAGTCCAGATCGTTTATTCTTCATTTAAGAAGAGGAAAAAATATTTAATCTTTTTGCTCGTCAAACTGTTAATTCCTTCTGGTGCTTATCTATCATAATACAACCTGAAAAATTATTTGATGATATATTGTGCGCATTTGAGTATCTTTCTAAAAATAATTACACAGAATAAGATATATACCATAAGCAAATTATTAACAGCTCTGGTTTTCCTTTCTTTCACAGGTGATTTGAGTTTATCGGAAGCCGTTTCTAACATTTCCAGCCCAGATTTCCAAGACCTCGATGACACTTTCGAAGCCGGTAGAGATTGCCCCCGCATGGAGTTGTCAGATCCCAGCGATTCCGATTCCACAATCCTTGTGTCGGAGCCTTGTCAGAAGCGTGCTAAGTGCAATACAAACAACATGATACACAGCAACGGACACAAGAGCGATTCCAATTTACCTAACGGTGACCATCAGAAGGACTACCGCATTGTGATCCAAGTGAAAGGGCCCGATAAGCAGCTGGCAGAGAGTCCGTTGCATAAAAGCGGTTCAACAAAGGGTTCCACACCCAATTCAGAAAATAGTCCCGGTCGCAGTACTCCTGAAGCTCTCGGCTATCAAGTAATAAATTTAATTATAGTATAGTTAAGGATGTGAAAATCTGATTTAAGAAATACTAGTTTTCGACCGATACTTATTCATGTTATTTATTAATGTTTTGGTTAGTCACTTATTTCAAAGTTTCTCCGTAGACAGTGAGCCTCGTCTTTATCCGAGTTAATGCTTTATTTAAATTGTCCTAAAACTCCTATTCAGCCTTTTAGGGTTCTGCACTGGAATAAGAACCATTCTAATTTCGTCTCGATCATCTGTTTGTCACAGCCTCACAATTTTTACATTTTTACAGTTTTAGGCTAATTTGATGCTTCATATGAAGATTCCGATTAATATGTAGCAAAGTAATCGAAAGTGTACCTCTCCATAGGTGTAAAGTGGGAGTAAACAATTTGTTTTTACGCCCCTCATCTAGCGACATAACACTGCATCGCTTTTTTAAACAAAAATTGAGTTTCCATACACTATTTTTCATTTTTAAACCACCTTTACAAGCTATAAAGTTTTAAAGTTATGTGTAATGTATTCTCTCTAATGTTTTAACACTGAGTTTAAAACTGAGTTTAAAATTAATTTATTAAAATTACTACTGTTAATTTGCATCAACACTTTCATGAGGTATAATCAATAGAAACCTACCTCATATTCTTGCTCCAATACTTGGCTGGATTTTTATTATGATATATTCGTTAGTTTTCAAGTTGATCCCTAGGCTTTTAAACTCAGTTTTTAAACCCACCCTATGCATTCAAGTAGCGAAAACCTTATTTAAATCTGTTCAATACTTTTTGTGTAATGATTGAACAAACAGAGAAACCGATAAAAAATTTAAAATAATGTATTTTTGATTCAGAAATATCCAAATGGTCGATTCTATATCCTTACAACAATACTTTTAATGCTTAAAATTTATTTGTAGTTAAAATTTTAATCAAAGATCTTTTTTAAACTCAAAAAATGAAATAAAGTCATTTCGTAAAAGGTTTTATAAGTTTTGACTTAAAAATAAAAGTTAAAATTATGAAACATACATGTACCGAATGATATGTCAGTAGCTTATGTATGCAGTAATTGTGCTGTATGGTTTTACCTTCCATTCATGTCAACCAAAAATACGGCTTTTCATAAAATATGCAACTTTTTTGAGATATATTAAAGAACTTACAACAATAAAATGTCACTATCACTAATAAAATTTAGAATTATGCGTCAAACTTTATAATTTTTATGTCTCCGTAAAATTCAGAATGGAGTAAAGGCTCATTATTTAAATAGTACTCAAATGGGCTACAAGAATTCTTGAATATTTTTATTGCGTTGAGTGCTTCAATATGGTGTTTTGTATTATAAAAGTTACATTAAATATGAATTCTAGAAAATTAACATCATATTTTAGCTGATTTAATGCTGTGTCACATCTTTCTGTGGCATATCAACCTGTTTTTACAGGGTGGTTAGAGAATTATACGACAATGGATTGTCACACTTTTTGTCCTTGGACTTGTCCCATCATTTTATCATTTTTATTATTTACAGTATGTTTTCAAAATTACATAAAAAATTAAAGCTACGGACTCACCTATATTTATTACATTAACATGATGAAGACTTAGTAGAACATTCCTTTCAGCACGTGTTCATTCATTTATATTTTATAAATTCTGTAATAAACCTTGTCCACTTCAAAGGAACTTCATAGCGAGGATGCAGCAGGCAACTGCGAGACAGGCTCGGATGACGGCTCTGATGTAGACTCATTGCACTCCTTCCACTACAGCCCCAAGGCTGTGGATATACCATCTGCTGTGAGACTGGCCAAGCGTTTGTACCATCTTGATGGATTTAAGAAGTCTGATGTATCAAGACATCTTAGTAAAAAGTAAGTTTCCGTGTATGATTGTTCCATGTTTGCTTTTTCCGCTTTTTACCCTTGAGCTACATTTATTATATAAATTAGGCATATTTATAGCACAAATATTTGTTATTATCAAAAACTGATGACCCCCATTCCAGTTTTACCTGGATAAAACATCGACGTAAAGTTATGCTAAAAGTGGTTTTAATTGTTATCGTGACTTTTTTCTTCAAATTATGGTCGAAAATGATGAAAAGAGTAAAAATATGAAAAAAGGAAATGTATGGGCAGAATGATGATGTTCTAAAAAAATTTCGGCTCCTGTCGACACTGAGATATGAAATTGGCGACGATTGTAAAAATGATTATTTTATGTATTTTGAAATGACAAGTAAGGATCAGAGGACAAGAATATTATCTCAATCAGGTATCACCAATGGTGGGCTAATAACCATATTTAATGTAAAACATCATTGTCCGCGATTAGGAGAAAAAAATGTGAAATTGCACAATAAATCATATTCTTATAAGATTCCTGTGATTGGCAATACACCTATGAGATACCAGTGTGTCGAAAAGATTTTTTCATCCTTGCACGGCATTACTAGAAGAAGACTGGAGTTTATTCGGGAACCACTGATTGAGCACTGTGTTGTCCAAAATGGCAAACGCGAAGTACATATTAAAATGAAGTTTCTTAAACAAACTAACAATTTAATGTACAAGGAAATTGATATTCTTAAATCAGTTAACGATAAAAAGGCCACTACAATTTACATGAGAGTCAAAAAATATATTTGTCACACGATTTGAACTTGTCCAACATTCACAAGATGTTTAATGAATTTGAAATAACAAAATATCATATGACATATACCATAATTATTTCTATAAAAATTTCAACATATCATTCCGCAACCCAAGGATGAGATACGTGTTCAACTTGCGATGATTTTCAAGCATAGGAAAAACATATAGAAATTAAAATTACTTCTCTTCCTGATGGTCATGACAAATCTCAGATTTAGCCTCAACTTCGAACACTGGAAATTGAGAACTTAGCACACAAAAAAGTAACTGAATTTTTTTATGATAAAAAAAAGGAAAACTCGTTTGATTACTAAGCAGGATGTCACTATAATCGTAATAACAATTTAACTTTTTTTTTATTTTCAAAAAATCTTCCTGTGTTGAATATCAGAACTAACAACATTTATTATAAGATAACTCAGTTATTTCTTACTCTTATTTAATATACATGTTCTTGCTGATCCGTCATCGTATATTTTCACCCATGATGAGGGTATTGGAAAAAAGGAACAGATAGATGCCACATCATCTCATCTCTTTCATATTTCATGAAATGGATGTAAAGTCTCTGGTTTAATCTCTCAATTTTAAGTGACTAAGGTTGTGGTTCATTGCTGCAGTCGTTTGGAATCTGCCACAGTTACTTTCCCGATAAGAAGTAACTCATATATGGAATACTACCGAAATATGACCTTCGTAAATCTAAACACCAGGATTTAATCTATCTTGAATGGGCTGAACACATACATGGAGCTCGACAGAGACCGAAACCTTTTGATGTTATCGAATGTTCATACGATGTATTCAAGGACTAGACTGCATTTCTGAAACCATTTAATAAAAAGACTAGTACATTTTCCACAAGACCTGTACGTGAATTTAGAGTCTCATGTTTCACAGAAATTTTAAAAATAGTCCCTGGGAGTTCAGTTTGATTAACACACCAGTATTTTTTTGGTCTGCAAAGGCAGGTGTTAACGAGGAAGAATGTAACTTTCCTGATTTGACTTATAAGAGCAAGCCTATATCAACTGTGAAATATAACAACCTGCAATTCCTGAAAAAGTTCTTTAAGACTGAATCAAAACATTGACTACTAATATAGTAGTACATACTTTAGTATGTGCAACATCGACGAGAATAGAAACAGAAGTTAATTAAACCACCCATTTGGACAAATATCATTATTAACTGTAAACGCAATGTGGACTAAGAAGACAAATATCATTATTGACTGTAAACGCAATGTGAACTAAGAAGACAAATATCATTACTGACTGTAAACGCAATGTGGACTAAATTAAGAGTTAATTAAGGTAATATAATTTTTAATTAGGTTAGAACGCTCAAAATGTGATTGTTTGCTGAAGAAATAATACTAATAAACATGTGCCTTAACAGAAGTAAATATTATTTTCCTATCTATATATCTAAGTTTTATTTCACCGTTTATAAAATTAAAAAGCAATTATCTCAAAACAAAGTGAAGAGGACATTCATCATTATTGCAATGTACCCGTCATATGGTAACCGTTTCTTTATTGAAATAATCTAAAAAGTATAGTTCACTATATTCAAATTTAACCTCTCCATTTAGCAATGAATTCTCAAAGGCAGTCGCAGAAGAATATGTGAAGCACTTCGACTTTGGTTCGGACAGCCTAGATACGGCGTTGCGGCGTTTCCTTGCACGCTTCGCACTCGGTGGAGAGACACAAGAGCGCGAGCGTGTACTCGTACATTTCTCCAGACGCTACTTGGAGTGCAATCCTGGCACATTTAATTCTCAAGGTAAGATGACTGTTTTATAATTCTTGACACAATTCCATGTTCTATTGAGGGTCTTGGCTCGTTGATTCGACCCAGTCTATATACATAATAAAATGGTAGTGGTAAAAAGTATATTGCAGATATTCAATAAAAACAATAGGTGATTAAAAAATTTCTCTTTAATATATGTCATTGCTTTTTGGATTAAAAATAATGGTTGATGATATTTAATTACAATAAATTTATAATTGATATTAAAGTAATTTTGTGTTATAAAATTTACAACTAAATATTGACACAAAAATTATCTGCCAATCAGAACCCGTGACATCAAAGTATACCACATAGTGCACAGATCATGTGACATACGTTAGATATCCAACTTTATGTAATTGTGCAAGCAAGATAGATAGTAAAATCCCCTAAATTGAGCTCCATAAACAACATTTACCTATTATAATAGGACAAAGTGTGTGAAAGAGATAGACTCTCCCCTTCGCATTTTGTTTGTTTGGGGCGTCGTGACATCATAAGTAGGTTATATTTTAGTTCTTATGAATTTCCAAGAATGTTTTAGAAAGTATTTTTAGGAATTTCATCGGTATGAATATTAGTATGTGCAACTATCACACAAAAACTGCTCGGCAGATTTAAATGGGGCTTTTTTCTTGTATCCTTGGGAGAGAAAGTGGCTTTCATTATTATCAATATGATGGCATAAAAGGTGAAAAATAATGAAAAAGGTGTCAGCCTGCTGATAAAAATTAATTTTTTTAAAATCATGTTATAAGACAGGATTGTCTTTTGTAACGTTTAAACTGTTGTTTATAAAAAATTTTGTAAATAATATTTGTACCTTTTGTATGCTTCACTCTAATTACCTAAAATTCATCGTTTGTTTACAAATTTATTGTTCAGTCAATGCTTAAAAAACCAATATTCACAATTAAACATATCATTATAGTTTGAAAAATCAATTATGGGGGCAAGCAATTCACATAGTGGCGGAAAAATCATCACCTCATTTTCCTAATTTATAAATTTTTGATAATGAAAAATGTGGATTTTTTGGTGTTATACTTTTATTTGGAGTTACAAATTATATGTTGTTAAGTTCTAAAGATAATAAACCACCATTGACATGGTTGCAAATTTGGACTCTTTTTAGTCGAATGTCGTTTTTCAATTGCTGTGAAGTCTGTGATTTGATGAGCCGAGAAAGTGTCACACAAAACAGCCTTTTTGCAAGCTGTATGAGCAGTGGCCCAGTCTTGTTGGAGTCACATGGAATATTGAGAAGTCATTGACCGTGAATCTGTAGCATTCACTGTTACTGCTACTGCATTACCACAGTTGTTTTGAAAAACATGTGAGCCCAACAAATGTTCCGAAGTTCTGCTGTATCAAACAGTTACTTTTTGCGAATGTAAAGATGTCATATAGATGAATCGACGATGAATCGATGCTCACGTGACCTGACAAGTGAAAATAAGCCTTGACATTCTTTATCACTTTTCGCCAAATAGGAATCTCTCTACTCCCCAAGTCGAAAACATTTATCTATTCTTCCTGGCTTTGTGTTATTTTCCAATCCAACACGCCACTTAGTGTTAAAATTGATTAGTTCACTGGAATCTCTCTAATCACAATAAATAACAAATTGCCATAAATAAATAAAAGTAATAAAAAATTGTTTAATGGCAATGTCATTTAAAGATACGCCTTACATAAATTGGACTAAATTTTATAAAAATGTACATCATCCTACCAGATGCGGTCCACACTCTCACTTGCGCCATAATGCTGTTGAACACAGATCTGCATGGAGCAGGTGCAGGTTTTCGCCGTATGACTTGTGCTGAGTTCGTAGATAACCTAGCTGAGCTTAACGATGGACAAGACTTCCCACGAGAGGTTCTCAAGCTACTCTACCAGGCCATACGTATGCAACCGCTGGAGTGGGCGCTGTACGTTGTTTTCGTTCATATTTTAATAAAGTTATACTATTTTTACATGTGCGGTGAAAATGATCATGATAACCAGTGTATTATCACCTAGACTTAATAACAATATTTCTTTTAATCACATATAATCCTTCCTTCTGCTATACCATAATTCATACTGCATTTCTTTATTGATGTAATATCATTTGCAACGTTAAAAATAAAATAAAAATAAATTGAAGAGATCATGATAATATTGTGATATTCTGGATATATTGGTTACTTAGGTTGGTTAGTGTATATAGAGTTGAGGAAAAAGAAAAAAATGGTAAATTGTCCTTTCCTCACGGAAAGCAATACAGAAGAAAGTATGTCAACAGAAATCCATTGCCAATGTAGCCAAGTAGTATTTTAAATATATAGGACCAGCTAGAACTCTGTTTTAAAGTGCAAAGCTCCATTCACCTATCCTCAGTGAAACACACCCAGATAAAACCTACAATTTGTCCAAGAAACACTATTTCAAAAATATTATTTAAAGGTTTTTGACTAATATGAGATTTCAACAATAAAAATACCCATAAGACACCAAAATATACTACTACAGTTCAACTATGTAGTTACATAATAAAATTACAATAAGTTTCCAATTTCCAATATTTTCATAATTGAGAGTAGGCAATGCATTTGAGAAAACATTGTTACATATTTTATACTAAATATTCTCTGTTTAACATTTTCCACAATATGTTTAGTTTTATTATTATAAATGGAATTATTAATCAGTTTTATAGTACTTGAAAAAGTTGCAGATTTTGATACTATCCTATTTCTTTGCAAGATTATTTTAACCAGACAAGATTTTTGATAACTTCATATGCGGCCGTAAATTTCACCTCAGTCGTTAATAGAGCAATACAAGACTGTTTTTGACTTGACCAAGAGATGGGACCTCCATTAAACACAGCTACATATCCTGAAGTAGACTTTATTGTGTCCATATCTCCAGCTTATTCTTAGTCGGAATAACCAATTAATCTTTCACAATCCTAGTTCTAATACACATTGTTGGGTTTGATAAGATGTCTAATTAGTCTTTTAACGTCGACCAACCAGTTCTGAACTTGGATTATTAACTCAACATGTTAACAGTACGCGAGATGTCTGGTCAAAGCGCTATGGATAAAAATGATAAAGCACCTATATAAGCTTTTCTATATAAAAATTTACCTGCTCATTATCAGTTAGTTGTATGAATGTTTACATCAGCGCACATATTATAACAATTCGCAATACAGATTTTCAATCTATCGATTGCCTTTTCTATGTAGTTTCTTTGACTAATATATACAGTTGTTATTAAAACCTCACTTTACATATTCAAAAATATGATAACAATGTTCGATATATAAACAATGTTCGACTCTGACATTATTGAACAACTAATGACATACAAAATTAGTAAAACTTTAATAGCATCAATAAAAACTAAAAACACAATTGTCAGCCAATGACCGGACAAAACCTAAATGCATTAAAAAATGTGTATTTTCTTATTCCATCATCTTGAAGTTTGTTTTAATCTACAAAGACACTTGTTGAAGTTAAAGATTTTCCCCAGAAAGCTCTGTCAGTGTCTTCCACTTCTATCGTATTTTCAATCTTTCTTATTGGTTTGAGCAATATAGGTAATGAAAGATGTCTAGACAATGTCTTCTTTCGTGACCTGCTTCACTTTTAGCAGGCTCATCCCTCATCGCTCAGGCTCCTCTTAATAATATGTTATAGCACATAGCGTATACAATGTGAGACTTTATGCATCACATAAAAGTCATTTTTAACCTAATTGGAAAATTAGCTTAATAGACTATATTCAAAACACAAAAGTGTGTTAACTACATTACGAAAAAATATGTTAAAAGCAGTTTTGCGTGTCGGCATATTCGTTATCTGGAAAACACAATACTACATGCATTTATAGATCATAATTGCCGTAAATACTTATACTAAAATAAAAAGGTTGGAATTTCATGTTAATGTGGATACTCTGCTTTGATTAGAAAATGAGAAATCAGAAAAAATAAAGATAAGAGGCTTCCTACAATTCAAGAAGTTAATGACACTGGAACACGCTAAATCAAACTCTGAATATTCTGTTTATTTTACAGTAAAACTTTTGAAATTTTTTTTAAGTTGATTTTTAGCACAAATTACGTTTAATTTTTAATACTTTTAAATATACTGGTATAATTTCTTAATGCCACACTAATTTGTGTCATTGCTGTATCATATATTTATATCCATAGGGACAGCGAAGCAGGCGACCGTGGAGAGGCGGAGGGTGATGCAGCTCAAAAGACGGGCAATTGTGTGCCCACCAAAATACAATCAAATACGTTCTTAGATATTCCCGATCAGTCGAGGGCTAAGGAATTTAAGAAGGGTTATGTAATGAGGAAGAGCTGCTATGAAGCAAATGCCAAAAAGAGTAAGTTCTAGAAGTAACTATCTATTATACGTAAAATATGTTCTGTGAATCAATTTTTGGCTATATTTCACTAAATACTATAGTTATTTTAGATATAATTTAGCAAGTATAGCAAAAATATAATCAGACAGATAAAATGAAATAATGGTATATATTGAGAGATGCAATTATTTTTATATATTTACACTATTATCTAAAATTTTATAATCTCTATTGTTAAATAAAAAGAACAATGTGCATAAAAATTTATTAATAATAGAATTTAAAATTAATTAAATCAATTCTATTAATCCAAATCAAACTGAATATTCTGTTTATTAATGTAGTAGCTGTTACCGTGGGGCTTTGCTTGTGTGAAATTAACATTTCTTAAAATAAAAGGTGTTTTACATGAAGCTTGACTGAATAGTTGAGCCGTGTTACAAACTCATTTTCGCATTTATTACATTAATTGGGATAAGTCAGAATGGATTGATATAAAAAAAATGTACACGTACGTCCTAGCAGCATTATTAACTTTTATGGAAATCCAAGAAACTCAACTTAGCCACTCTATCCATATTGACGTGCCCTAAATTTCACATGAGGGGAAACATCAACAATGGGGACACTACCATGTTACAAATAAACATATATATACATATATATATATATATACGCTTTGCATTATTTTACATTTGCTCGAACCTGGACATTTTAGGTGTCTTGGATTGTTTTTGACGCGAGCTTTCCTCTGATTTGTATTTTCTATAATTCCAAGCATATTTACGATTCATATGAAACAACATCTTTAATTTTGTCTGTAATTTTCCATTTAATATCGATTTTTACTTATATTCCGGTGAATATTTTTATTGTTTCACTTTTGGTCTTAGTAATGGTCCACAATATCTTCAAAAAGTTCCTACCTAAATATGTTTCATGCTACACTAATTTATAACTTTATACAACGCTAATTCGTAACAATCATGATCATGCACTGACACTAGTCTGACGACGTCACAGGCAAAACAAATATTGCACAATAAATACATGCGGACCTGTATTAGTTGTCGGCTCAACCATTGTTAGTGCATTATTAGTCTCATAGTTATTTGTGATTGAAATCAAACAGTATTTTGTAACACAAAAACTTTGACCAGCTATTTAACGAGCGATTAGATGTTTTCACATCAATATGTAAACATTTATTTATTTTTGAGATTACTTTCCCAAAGTTTCGAGTCAAAAGATCTATTTAATATTTGTTCTCCGTACAAAATGTGGAACCCCTATTTAACCGCCTTGGGGTAGATTTATTTATTTCTTAGAGAACTTCTGCAAACTTTTGAGGACCATCTATTTTATTAATACAAATTTGGAACTCTCCATTTCATCCTTTTAAGGGTTGAATTTTGAAAATATAAGGAAACTCTAAAAAATTTTAAGTTTCTAGAATTAACGGTTTCGATTCGGTGATGATGAATCAGTTAGTCAGTACATGTTAAATTATATGTATAGATTAAAATATTCACTGTCCATTTTTTTCCAATTCATTTTGTAAATATGAGAGGGTGGATACCCAAATGAAAGCAGCTCGCATTCATAATTTTTCATATTTCTTTAAAATTTATTTAATTTTTTAATAAATAACCTTCAGTCCCCTTCAAAGTACTCTTCACTGGGACTAATACACAAATCTAATATTTTATTACATTGTTCAAAACATTTTTTAAATTTACTGACCCGACAGCGACTCTGTCGTTTTTATCTCCACCTCAGCAATATTGGCAAAACACTTTCCTTTCATGTCTCATTTCATTCGGGGAAATAAAAAAAGGTGCAGAGGCAAAGTCGGATGAATAGGGGGTGGGGCACAGCGATCATATCATTTTTGGTTAAAAATTGGCACACAGACAAAGCTGTGTAGCATTATCTTCGTGAAAAAACCAATCACCCGATAGCTATAAATCAGGCCTTTTCTGCTGCAAACTATTGCGCAATCTTTTTATAACTTCAAGCAGAAAACCTGGTTAACTGTCTCACCCTGCAGAACACCTTACCCTGCAGACCCTGCAGAATGGAAGAATCCTCTCATATCGAAAAAACAAATCAGGATTGTCTTGACGTTTCATTTCACTCAACAAGCTATTTTAGGGTGAGTCTTCTACTGGCTTGATTTGTTTCAGGATCGTAACTGTAGCACCATGATTCATCATCTGTGATGATCTTGGTAAAAAAGTTTGGGTCATTTTAGAACTCTTCTCTCAGAGCAAAGCATGCTTCCACGTGACCTTGTTTTTATTGAGCAGTGAGCAGTTGTTTTTATTGAGCAGTGAGCAGGTGAATTTGGCAGCCACCCTTTTTTAAAATTCACTGGACTGAACTCCAAATCCATCAGACAACTCCACAACTTCTACAATGGCAACAACTCCACAACTTCTTCTTCCAGTATCGATCTATCAGGATGATTTCACAAATTTGTTCAACATTTTCATCTGTTCGGGCCACGGAAGTACAATTAGAGCAAGTTATTAATAAGTTATCAATTGACATTTCACCTCTTTTGAATCGAGAAAACCACTCACACACTTGTGTTTTCCCAATAGCATCATCCTTGTCGGCCGTTTTTAACATTTGAAGAGTTTCTGTGCCAGTTTTTCTGAGGAAAAATCAAAACTTCCATCGCGCTGTGTACGAGAATCAGCCATCAACAACGAGCACCCAAAATAAGTCACCATTAAATTCACATAAGCTTCTTTTCAGCTCATGTAGATTTTATGATGACTGTTATTTCTTATTATTAACCTTCTTTATCGATAACATTTGACTCACAGACTCGGAAACGGACACTCCTAGCGGTAGATATTGGTACAATACCGACACACCACAACATCAGTTTGGTTTTTTTGGGTACCCCCTCGTGTAGTCCCATTGTCACCATGTTAAATTTGACAAGCAAGATGTTTCAAATATTGTTCTAGAGTCATTAACTTCTTGAATTGTAGTAAGCCTCATTATTTTTTCTGATTTCTCATTTTCTGATCAAAGCAGAGTATCCACATTAACATGAAATTCCAACCATTTTGCGATTTGGCACTTTCTTTTTTTTACCATTTTAAGCAGCAAATTGATATTTAAATAACTACACTAGTACATTCGAACATATTTGGAAATGACAAATCTCAATTACAGTAGACGTTTGAATGCAAAGTTTTGTTCCAAATGGTTTTTGTCAGTTTTTAAATTGAATTTTTGTACATAGTGCACATGTTTCATTAAAGTTTTCCCAACTTTTGGATGGTAATATAAATTGTTGCTGTCCTATTTCGACCATAAATATACTAAGAATAAAACAATTTGTATGAATAAGACTTGAATTCAAAATATATACACATTTTGAACTATAGCCAAAATATAGTTCGATGAAAAGTTCACCATTTAATTTTGCAGCTCCCTTCGGAAAGAGGAGTTGGAAAATGTTTTACTGTACGCTGAGGGACCTAGTCTTATATTTACACAAGGATGAACGTGGCTTCAGGAGAGACCAAATGTCTGATAATTTCCATAATACAATAAGGTACATTTTAATATTTTTAATTACAACCAACCATCTATTAATTAAACTTATTTATAGATGTTAAAGTTGCATCATAATACCAGTAAATAAATCTGGCAGCAAACAATCTATAGAAAATTATCGACCGGTATCCATTTTATCAGCAATATCTAAGGTATTTGAAAAAGTGGTTCACAATAAGATTTATTCTGCATTGCATCGGCATATTATGGAGGAGCAGCATGGATTCGTACGGAGCTGATCAACATTAACCAACCTGTTATTGTATACACAATATCTCTTTAAATCTATGGATTGCAGGACACAGATTGACTCCATCTACACACATTTTAAAAAGCTTTCGACAAGGTTGATCATCTCATCTTGCTGAAAAAAATCTCTTTTAATGGTATAAAGGGTAATTTACTTCGTTGGTTCGTCTCCTATCTTGGCAACAAGCAACAAGGGCTTTATCTTACAAACTACCAAACCCTTTAAGCAAATGCGAACGTATCGAATCCTCTACACAACTCTTGTGCGACCTCAACTTGAATATGCTGTTGCACTCTGGAATCCATACTATCTTACATACTCTGATATAATCGAAAGAGTGCAAAAATTATTTATATATACATTGCAATATCGCTTCAATACGCTCAAAATAGACTATTGTAATGCATTGTACGCATTCAAATCCCGTACTCTCTACAAAAGGAGCATCGAACTCGGAGCAGTTGTACTTTATAATATCTACCATAGTCATTACGATTGCACCAATATAGTAAATCACTTGCAGTTTCGTGTGCCAGGGACAGCAACCCACCCGTAGCTTCCTGCATTACTATCTACCTACTGCTCGCACTAATACTGGTGCTCGCGTACCACTACGTATGCAGGCTTTGTGATGATAGCGACGGAATATTTCAATCTTTGGACATTTTCACTAGCTCTTTACTTCAATACAAACAGTCAATTAAATGGATTCCATACAACCAATAGTCCTTCGAAAGTATTGACACTACATCTTCTTTTTTTTTTTTAAATCTATATTGTTATAAATAGGATGATTATTACTATTAATTCTAGTACTATTATAATGAATTTTGAATGGAAGGATAATTCCAAAAATTTCAATACTTATTATTTGTTTACCAATTATTAAATGTTTTATAATTTAATATATTATACAAATATTTATATAAGATTGAGGATACATGCACGTAGAATATTATGATGATGGGAATGTTAAGATACAAGTAACACTTGAAAGATTCGCTTTTTGTATCCCACTATGACTTGTATCTGTTTTTCCCCATAGGTGATAAATAAATAAATAAATTACAAAGCAAAATTATGTTCTCTTCTACCATAGTAAAACTGTAATCTGATCCATAAGTAAGAATCTCCATAGAGTTGAAATGAAACTTGTTTATAAATATTATATGGTATTAAAATGTATTACTGTTTTTAACTCAAAAATAATCATTAAGGGACCAAAAAACCTTAGTTTCTCAAAACATGAATGTCAACAGTATATTTTGATATGACATAATAACTAAGTACATTTCCGCTTTTCAGGATTCACCATGCACTCGCGACTAAAGCAACTGACTATACGAAAAAGCAACATGTATTCAGACTGCAAACTGCCGATCAAGCAGAATATTTATTTCAAACCAGGTACATTAATATTAAATTAAACTGTACATTAATATTTAATTAAAAGGCCAACTGTAATTCAAATGACCCACAACTGTTATAAATAATACATTGGATTGTGATGATATTTCGAGACATTTCACATTGTCTCAAATATATCACAGTGCCGAACAAATTCTAGATTGGGGAGCAACCACAGACTAATCTAAAGAACATTCACTGTGAACACGAGATTGAAGAGAGCCAGATTAATAAAATGCACTAGGAAGAATGTTCACAAATGAAGGAATCTTATTTTTATTTTGAGAATATTATTGATCTTATGATATAACTAAAAATCTGTGACGCTGGTGAAACTGTCGGCTACTTTCGCCCATTATAAAAAAGTTATTGCATGATTTGCATTACTTCATCTCATACACAAACTACAAATCTAGATTCTCTTATAAAGTATTCTTTAATCAAATCAGTCACAATACAGTTGTTGTATTTGGCTTCTAGGTCTCATCATTGTAGTATGTGATTACTTAGCTGTAACTGTTTTTTAATTGATTGGAGAAATCGTTTTGTAATGACTTGTACTATATAATGGGAAAGTGTTTCAGTTAAATAGCCGAGAAAACCAATTTAACAAATTAAAAAGTGTAAATAGCAACTGTATGATTATCTAGGAGATAAAGAAAGTCAAGGGCCAATTCTTTAGTAACTTATATGCTTCTATAGTCCCACAGCATGACTGCTTTGACCCTTGCAATAAATAAATGCGTTTGTATGCAATGTCGCTATATGGGAGATATTCCCGAATTCCGCTGTGTATGAATTGAAACAAACACTGAAGCAAATTATTGGGTTTGCAACTTATAAACCTGCCATCTGTACACAAACTTTTCAACTTTGAAATAAATAAAATCAATCGTCAATTATATAAGCGCACCATTGGTACCTAACACTTGTTGCTAATGTGTAGGCAGAGTTAAAATTTCTTCTTTGTAGAATTTTTTGGGTCTTTGACTGAAAAACTGGTAAAGTTCGATTTTGATATGACTTTCGTCTTTAAATTTGAATCATGTGAATTATTAGACAGAGAGTGAAACAGATGGTTATCAGATGGCGGAATGTCTGGAGAGTGCAGTGGGTGAAGTAGCACACTCCATCCAAGTGAAAGTAGTTTTTCACGCATTACTTTAGGTGCATTGGGTCGTGCATTGTCACTTAAAAAAACTTTGCTTTGATTTGAAAGAATACGGCGACTTTGCTCAATTGTTTACAATAAATCTTAGCTGTAATTGTACCATTAGCTGAGTAGAGTTCCCAATGAATAACTTCATTTATACCATACACTCAAAAGTATCTTGTGAAATATTATATTTTGGTGTAGGTACACCTTCGTCTCCAGCTCCTAACCACCGGCGTTTATGTAAAAAATTAACATAAGCCACCCAGTTTCATCTGCTGTAATCAGATACTTTAGCCACTCATTGGTACGATGGGAATTCAGTAGCTCTATGCACACATTAGCCCTTCTTTGAAGTTGAAGGGGTGTTAGTTCATATGGTAGCTAAACTGATTATTTCCACTTCTTTCTCAAAGCATGATCTTGTTTTTCCACTGCAATATGAGAGCTTGAAAGTAGCTTTGCCAAACAACGCAAACTTAATCTGGGATC
The DNA here is from genome assembly GCA_039881145.1 of Druceiella hillmani. Classification (NCBI taxonomy): domain Eukaryota; kingdom Metazoa; phylum Arthropoda; class Insecta; order Lepidoptera; family Hepialidae; genus Druceiella; species Druceiella hillmani. The sequence goes on from JAYKKI010000070.1 coordinate 5,432,146, forward strand.
TATTTCAATAAGGCTTTTTTCTAAATCAAAGGAGTCAGATCAAAATTTCCTTCTTTGAATTTTTGAAACCAATGCTTGGCTGTGTTATAAGAGAGTATACTTTCATCCATCGTTGCGCATATATTGTGTGTTGCTTTGCTAGCTTTTTGCCTTAAATGAAGCAAAAGCACTCGTAAGTTCATTTCAATATACTTAAATTTTTCCATTTATTCTTTACTCGCCAATTACTTGACTGCAACTGAACGGGAAGCTTGAATGCTGCACTCTTCATTACAAGAAATATTCTAGAAACTTCTATAACATTTCAGAAATTGGAGGAAAAAATGGCTGGTTTATAAGTTGCCAACCCAATAATAAAAATAAATCTCCAAGAATTGATAATCTTTTTAATTACTGAAGACAGGTAATAGTGTTGTTGCAAAGAGGTTATGGCTGCTGTTTAACGAGGTTCTATTCATAGGGGAAATAACTAAAGACTAAACCAATAATATAGCAGTTCTGCAAGATAGGGGATAAGTCCATGATGAAAATCTATCCACCCGTGTAGCTATTAAGCCAGATCTACAAAGTCTCTGCAGATCTCTCACTACACAATTGATGGAGCATTCAGATGTACACCAACTAAGGATAAAGGCGGGTATTAAGAAGGCTTCTGCAAAAAATGCCCATATTCACATTTGGCAAATTGAAAAACAAAAAAAAAACTTTCAACTTCAAATTGGTTATTATACTTTAAAGTTCCAGACAATATATGCTACTCATTAATTTTATAAGGCGTTAAAGTGACATAGCTACAATCTTTTCCGATAGATATTAGAAAGGGTGCAATGCCAATTTTTTATGGTCAATGAGATAATATTATTTAAAACAATACTTTTGTCGAAACTTTCCTAAAATAATTAGTATATCTCATAAAAATACTGATTTGTGCTTATGAATTTTGCAATTGTGAAAAAAATTAAAATTTATTTTATTTTGTCGTCAATTGCTGGCAGATGGCTGTATTTGATTAAGTGCAGTTTGAATATATATGCACTAGTTACACAATACAATTTCTTATGCACTGTTCGAGCATTATAAGCGAGACCGGTATGCATTATGTTCGAATTGTCTAATATGAGTAAAAACTATGTCGAAATGGTATCGCTAAAAGAAGCCGTAATATATAGGATTGCACTGCAAGTCGAAGCATGATGACAATGTTTTACTGTACATTATGCTATTAACTTTTATTGCACAAAAATAAAACCTAATAATTATATTGAAGAGGCCATATGTAAATGTATGTAGGACTAACAAATCTGAATTAATCTGAGCCCACAGCTAGTACATTTATTTCCGATACTCATTCTTTTTATGTTCACAAGGATCACACTACTTATATCAAAATGCTTATAGATTCAGGAGATCAATTATATTTTTTTGTTAACGGTATACACAATAGTACCAAGTTTGCAAAGCCACCATTTGCGTATGCGATTAGTCCGTGAGGTGAGAAGGGACTGATTAGTTTGTGAGGTTAGAAAGGACTAATCTGTTGAAATACTTTCAACTTTTGTCATTTTCACATATTGCTCTCAGAATTTTTGGCATTTCATAAAATTATTTGGTATTATATTATTATGTATTTTATAATGTTAAGTTTGTTGTGTTATAGTGTAATTAAAATGTGGATGTTGTTCTAAACACAATATACAGACGTTCAAGGATACAAATACTAAATTTCCCCATTTCACTGTGAAATAAACCCAGTTGACCCACAGGCATGGCTACAATGTAATGCAGCTGACAATGTAATAGATAGGTTTATAATGAATATTGGAGAATTTACATTTTAAAAAAAATTATTTTAATGATTACACTTGGTTTAATTTAGAAGGTATTTTGATTAAAATTTGCAGTGATTCAAAAGAGTTGCAGTCATGGATAGAAACCATCAACTTTGTGTGTGCTGCATTCTCAGCACAGCCCCTGGCAAGTGCAGTCGGCTCACAGAAGAAGTTCCAGCGGCCTCTTCTGCCCTGTTCACATTCCAAATTGTCACTTGTAAGTATTGGGGGAAATTGTCTAAAACAAAATAACCTATAAATTCTAATATTTTCTTTATCTTTAAACTTTCAGTTTTTAACTCATAATGTGCTATTTTACTCAAGTTGTGTAATAGTACACAGTATGTAAAGTAAGGAAACTTCGTCACGTAAATCCTTAATAGTGTATCATGAGTAGATTGCCATACACTTATTTTTTAAAAATCATAACACCTTTTTTTTATATTTAAAAATTGTAATATTTCGATAAACGCAAGAAATGTGGCGGCAATATTGTATAATCACTTATCTTGGCGATCGATGGTGAAATTGACTTTTCTAACTATCCCTTTCATTTACATAGTTTTACAAAAAAAGGTTAAAAGAAAAAAGGATACAAAATTAATTTCAAGGTAAACTTTTTTTACATTTCGTAAATCAAAATTATTGAAAATATATTGCCATTTGAAAATCTTTAACGTCCATTCATTATTCCCCCGAATATTAAAAATGATAAAAATATATATATGAGTATTACAGTATTCAGTTTTACCTTCATAAACAAATTTATCGTAAATCAGCTGTTATTAGGTGTTATTTTTAGGACACATATTGTTTTTGAATTATTAATAACAACAAGTTGCAATTATTTAAATATGTCGAAATTTGTGACAAATATAGTATTTTTGCGGGGAGTTTTACCACATTATTTTAATATGAATAAAAGTGCTGCATCGGACTTTGGAGGAAGTTTATGGTGAACATGCTTTAGCTGACCAAACATGTCGGAAGTGGATTGCATGTTTTAAGAGTGGTAATTTTGACTTGGAAACAAGGAACGACCTGGACAGCCAAAAAAGTTTGAGAGTTGTCTACATCATTGGGGATCAACTGTAGGAAAATGCCTTAAAGCTTTGGGAATGATCCAAAAGGAACGAAATTGAGTCCCATATGAAAATCATGGGTTTAGCCCGGACAACCATCATCATCAGTGGCAAAACGTAATATTCATGAGTCTAAGCTCCTCCTTTGTATTTAGTGGAATCAGCAGGGTATGGTTTATTATGAACTGTTAAAACTGAACGAAACCATCATTGGGGATCGTTACCAATTACATCTGATGCGCTTGAGTCGTGCATTAAAGAAAAAATAGCTGGAATGGAGCGAAAAGCACGATAAAATTATTTTGCTGCACGTTGCAAAACCAGTGAAAACATATCTACAAACACTGAAATGGGAAGTCCTAACCCACCCACCATATTCTCCAGATATCGCCCCTACGGGCTACCACCTGTCCCATCGATGGCTCCTGGTTTGTTAGGGGAGAATTTCATTTCTTATGAAGATTGTAAAAATTGGATCTATTAATGGATTGCCTCCAAGGACGAAGTGTTCTTTTGTTGGGGTATCCTTCTCCTACCCAATAGATGGGAAAAAGTAGTGGCGAACGATGGGTTTCATTAGTGTATTTTTTTATTTTCATTTAAACTAAATCGTTATTTGTATCTCAAAAAACGCTACGAATTAATTCCAATGCCTATTATTATTCGCTTCTTAATAATAATATGATATTAATTTAATTGCTTGCAAATTTAACCCTTACGGATTATTTATTATTTAATATGGCAACCCTCTTACATTTCTTACCAATAACGTTTGAATACTTTTGAAAGTTAGTTTTGACATAACACTTGACTGGTTTATTGGGCGTCGATGGTTTTTGTGAAATCATTTGTTATTTGTGATATAGAGTCAATGGAAATACGAATATGTAATTTTTTAGTGCTGGTGAATATATGGACAAGGAATGCCATTATAATACTGGTGAAGCCAGAATGTACATCAAACCCTATCAGAAACGGCGACAACCAATCTTATTATCAATGCAATATGTGAGAACAGGTCACGTGGTACTTCTCCAACAATATCGATAAATGTGGAAGAAAATGTGCAACATTCGAACACCAGCTGCACAGTATAAATAACTTAAAATAATTGTCGTCGGTTGTGAAATTGCATTGAGTACGGGGAAGACATTTTGAACATAAAATTTAGGTAAGTATAAATACATTTTAAAACAAAACAATTTGTATTTTAATTACTATGTACGCATGTTTCCTAGTTTTTTGAATCAGATAAGTGACATTTCATTTTGACACTTCGCAATAGGCGTGCTACATTGCCAAACTGACATTTAGTGTAAAGGTTATACGGTCTTAATTTAAACATATTATGATCTCGTACAAAATTTAAATTATTTTATAAACTAGATGACTAATTTAAAAGAATAACATTTTGTCGGATTACACATGATTAATGGGACAAGTAGTCGAAGTGGCAGTTTCTTTAATTTACATACTGTATATATAATAAAATTTGATGTAGAATACTATCAATTTCAGACATTAACTATGTCTTGTTAACTGTATATGCATATATATACCCTCTGTATAAAAACTATCCAGAATTGTCATTTAAATAAACCACTTAAGAGGAATCAATTTTTTTTTTCGTTAGATTTGTAAAATTATATTGATGTCTTTAAAATTTGATTGATATACTTATGTACGTACTCGTTACACTTAATTTGTGGTAATTTTATTAGTAGTCAGCTAAATTAATAAAAATGTTATATGTATGGATTATATGGACGTGTTACAAAATAAAACATTCTTTGCCCCTCGTCTATAAACGTCCATATATTTACATACATTCGTATGTCACAGTTTATAAAATTATGTTTAGTTCTTTAAATTTATTATAATAGTACTTACTAAATACAAGTAATATATTTACACGATTACACAGACATCATTACAACAAGTTGTTCTTTATACCTGCGTTTAGACGTCCATATGTTTATAATCGTTTGAATTTCAGTTTATGCAATGATACCGATATATTTACTATTCGTTATGTTTACGAAATGTTACATTCTCTTGCAGTCTCTGTTAATTGTTATTTTTTATGAGAAGACAATTTGTTTAGTACAAGTAATTATTTACATGATTATAGGGACGTAATTACAAATTGTTTTTGGTCGCTGCTTTTAGACTTCCATATATTTACAATTGTTTATATTTCAGTTTATAAAATGATGCAGATTTTTTTACTCTTTGTTATGCTTACAAAATTTTACATTGCCTTGCAGTTATTGTTCATAATTTTTTTACGAGAAAACAGTTTATTTAATACAATTAATAGACTTTTATGATTATACAGACTTCATTATAAACAAATTGTTATTTTCCACTTTCCTTTAGATTTACATATATTTTCTAACATTTTCAATTTACAATTAAATGAAATTACGTGACGTAGTATTATTTCTACTTTCTTTACCACGACCTAAGTTTCGTTGTATTACATCATCTTCAGGTGGGATATTAGCAAAGATTGATCTTTGCTAATGAAGATCCTGTAATATCTTTGCTAATTCCCACCTGAAGATGTTGTAATACAACAAAACCTAGGTCGTGGTAAAGAAATTAAAGAAAGTAGAAATAATACTACATCACGTAGTTTCATTTAATTGTGAATAATGAATTTCTACAAAATTAACGCCAAATATATTCAATATTTTCAATTTGATTCATGATTTGTAAAGTTTGTTGATTTCTTTAAAATTTATTTATTATAATAAAGCATGTGATTCTGTATTAACTTTGTATTTTATTTCCCGAATGTACTTTATTACTAAATTAATTTTTAGGAGGTAGAGTTTGTATGCTACTCGTGTGAATTTTGTTAATACTCAATGGCCTTATCACAGCCTACCTCACTTAATTAATATTAAAATTGAATCGAAGAAACTGAATGATCAAAGTTCTACCAAGATAAGGTAAGCAACAAATTCGTAAAGTAGATTTGAAACTGCAAATTAAATTTGGAAGCAAACAAATAAAAACTATATACATTATCTAATATATAGGTTATCTAATACCGCTGCTCGTAATGCATTGCAAAGTTTGGCAATGTTGCATCGAAAGGAAGCAAAATCCTGCTTAATATAAACTTTATTTTTAATAATATATGCAGGCACAAAATATATTCAATATGGGAGAGAGGTCTAAGTGTTTACAATCTGCATGAATGTATTTTACAAAATGTATATTAAAGTACAGCTATTTTCTTGAAAAAAAAGTACACGAAGATCATAGGCTAATTAGTGATGAATATTCGCAACAAAATTGTTAATTGTATCATGAGAAGTCGATGACGGCACAATAACACAAAAACGAAATGATGCCAAAAGTGTAGGCCGATTTATATATATATATATATAGATATATATATATATATATATATATATATATATATATATATATATGTATGTATATATATGTATATAAAGTATGTACTACTAAATAGCGCCATAAAATCAGTTGCCTAGTTTGTGAAATAATTAAAGTTTAAATTTTATGAAATCATAATTATGTGTAAATTGCCAACGTGTAACGTATCGTAAAATTGTCAAGTGTCAAAATGAATTGTCATTTATCCGTTTGAAGAAACTAGAAAACAAAGCGTAGGTTTTATTCTTAATTAGCTTAGCATACTTCACTTACGTATTACAATGTAGTAACTAGTAAATTAGTGAAACTTAATTTGATATTTTATCATTTATTAAGTACCTACGCAGTTGTACGATGTTTTATGATATTCATTGAAAATTATTTTGTGCATGCATGCATGTACAATAATTAAATTTGAAATTATTTTGTTTTAGAATGTATTGTACTCATGTACCTAAATTTTAAGTTCGATTCGGGAACTGCACAGCGTACAGGCTAAGTGCTTTGCCAGTATTATAATTGCATCGGCATACACTAAAATCATGTCTAAATATTCACTCGCATTAAAAAATTACATATTGAGTAATTCCACTCACTCGAGAATGTATTACAATAATTAAACATAAAGCACTGATATGCACAAATCCACATTTTAAAAACAATCTCTCAAGATTCAAACACTCTGATCGGTTTAAATGACATTTGTGAGTGTTGCCATATTAAATAATAAAAAACCAAGCAGATTTATTTTCAAGTTGTAATTAAAGTTAGACTAAGAAGCAAATAATAATTATTCAAATAAGTTTATTTTAAAAATCTATGATAGTGTTTTTTTATAATCTTAGATGTTTGGATGAATTATGAATGTTAAAGATTTTCAAATGGCAATCATTTTGATTTATAAAATGTAAACAAAGTTGACCTTGAAATTTAATTTTGTTATCCTTTATTAACCTTTTTTGTAAAACTACAAATGAAAGAGATAGTTAAAAAAGTCAAATTCGCCATCAATCACTAAGAAGAGTATTTATGCCATGTTACCACGTTTTTTACGTTTATCAAAATAAATGTAAAAAACGTGGTAACACTGCATGTTAATGATTTATAATTTTTAAATTTCAGAGCAAGAAGTGGTATGATTTTAAAAATATATTGCAATACACCGAGTATTGCAATCTACCCATGATGCATTGTTAAGGCTTGAAGTAGCACTATTTAGTGTATGAAATACATGCACACAATATGTATCATACATACTGTGTGCATATATTTCACACACACAGTATTTTACTAATCATGCACTGCATTCTCGCCTATTACATGTGTATTAATTTTTTAGAAACCGATCTCGTATTTTACTTGAGGATTTGCACCTGATGGTACAGTGACAGTTCTATAGTTACTTATTTTTTGTATTAGCCTTGTCATTTCAATATAGATTTTTTGAACTATGAAAACTATTTACTGTGTTATTTTAGGGTGAGCAACTAGCTGAGCACGAATCACGTTGTGCTGCACTGGAGTCAGAGCTGAAACTTCTAAAACAAGGATCTGGGGGACCCCACTCACAAGATGAGGAAAATTACTTGCAGTTTGAGGTATTTTGTGTTTCATTCCATATCTTTTATATGAATGGTTTTTTAAGAATAGAAATAAGTTCAAGCTCATTCCTCATTACCCCACCATTCCGTGAACTATTTGACACGCCCTCAGTTATGTTCATATTTTTTGAACACATTATTAATTCTAAATAAGTATTTCAAAATCGAAAAAATGGAGATTTTACTGTAATATAAATTTTCTCCATTTAAATATGAACATTTCTTTCCCATGTTATGAACCTTTTATACTGCATCAAAACACAAGTTCTAGAACATTCTTAATACAATACAAAAATTAACAGTGTTCTACTCATCAATGCAAGTGCAATCAAATCATGTTTGCATGGAAAAATATTTTTATCTTAAGAGCCCAGGGTGAAGAATATACATAAAAACACTGTTCTGACTTCAAAATAATAATGACTTTAATATCAATCAGTCATTATTATTCTGAAAAGTCAAAACACTGTTTTGACTTTTCAGAATAATAATGACTGATATTAACCCAAAATTTTATATTGCCTAATAATTCATTTGGAGTTAATTGTGTTCAGTCAATGATTTACTTTCTTTTCATGTGGAATACTCACAAATATTTTATTACGGATAGTTCTAACTTCACTTTTCATTTAATTTTAAACTAAAGATAATAATAAACACAGACCATTATTTTAATAAGCTATGTAAAAACATAGAAATGTTTTTCCACAATTTTGTAATATTTTCTTGGACTTCTGAACATTTTTCTATAAATTTACTTGAATATTTTTCTATAAATTTACATGTTGTATTATATAAAAAGCTTATTGCTAAATAATGAAACAAAATAGTAAGTATTGAAGAGAAGTTTAATGACATTTATGTTAAAAGAAGCATTTTATAGAATAAGAAAGATTTAAATCAGATATTAAATTTACAAATAACTTTTTATAAAGACAGAATTTGACAATATTACTGGGGTTAAATAAGCTGAAAATTTTAATCTAAACGTGTGGTAATAGTGTTATTAATGTAACAATAGTAATATTTTTCTTTAGATTATAAAGTATCTTATCCTACATTAAAATTAATTGTCCTTATTTTCCACCTATTAGACACACTAACCACTGATTCCAAATCATCCCACAGCTCAAGCGTTACCGAACATATGTGCAAGTCCTCACTTGGAAATCAATATGCAGCGGTGGAGAGGAGCTGAAATTAACTCCACCTCCACTGCCTGAGCGGCCTCCGCCGCGCCACGATGCTGCACCGGATGCAGACGTGCCCTGACGCGTCATGGCCGTGCTCGCCGCGTGCGTCTTGTGATGTCTCCCCACCTGTCTCCCTAGTGAACCATCAACGACTATTTAATTATTTATATGTAATGTGTGTCGCCGTGCAGTGTTGCAATACGAACAAATTATATTGTCGGATATGCTCCGTGCCCTGATGTATAACAGTGGCTGATTGGAATATTATTATTATTATGATTGACATTAGCTAGTATCTATATATGTGTTAATACTACTTTTTGTTGATCATCGACTAAAAGCAGTGTCATGGTCTGAGGTATTGAACTTACACTCGGTTAAATTTGATACAATATCTTACTGTGTTATTCTAGGGTGAGAAGCTGGCAGGGCATGAATATACTCTGTTAAATTTACAAAGCAAATCCTAAATTTAAATTTGCATTTTAAACTTAACCAAATACATTCGTGTTCTGCAAAATTCTAAATTTAAATGTTTTACAAAATTGTACATAAACACGTAAATTCTAAATTTGAATATTATACAAAATTTATGAATTAATTATACAAAAAACACTTTATTTACTGCCGATAGCGGTATTTAATTTTTTTTTATGTAAACGAAATGTCTGAACATAGTAAAATGGTATATTTTTAGTTCAGAGCTAGCTGGTATTTTAAAGCTATTATACATATCTTTCCAAAAATAAATGAATATCATCGCCTTTATGTGTAAACAAAAAATTTAATAAATTTATTTTAATTTTTCAAATTCCAAATGCTGTGAAAGGACATGCAAGATTTTTAAATACGAGGAAGCAAATACTGATTAATGCTAAGTTTTAAAATAATGTTACTGACTACTTTGAAATGTGAAGGAATACTTTTACTAACTACTTTGAATGTCGCACAAAAGAAGAGATTATACATAATAATCAAAAATATAGTAGATTAGATTAACACTGAACATTTGTACAAAATTTCACCGAGTTCAAGCTTCATATTATGACTTGATGGCCAGTGACAAAAATGTAGATTATACATAAGTGGGAAGAACTCTGTAATGTTTTATCGAACATTACATGAGTTTAGTTGACCAAAATTACATTTGAATAAAATAATTGGTGATATTTTTCAATTGTAATAAACGTCAAATACTTAATGCAGTCATTCGAAATGCACATTTGAAAAAATGAGGTGAATTTTTGTTGTGTCAAAGTACAATAAAATTCATCACTTTAAAATGTAATTTTTTAAACTTGAGAAGAAAATATCTTTGTTTAAAAAAAAAGTGAAAGAAAAACTAGCAATATTGGAATAAGGGAACCAAGGAAAGATTGGAAGGGGAGATATTAACCAAACAGTGCCTGTGGATGTGCCTGCTTCTGGATTAGGCATTGGATCTGGAAAATGTCATATTCTTGGTTCAATACAATTGTCCGTGCGGAAATAACAAGTGGTATAGCTTACTGAATTAATAAAATTACTTATTAGTTAAGGCTCGTAAGGTTTTGTCAGAATGTGAACATTGGACTGGAAAGAATTTGAGAAATTTACTTTAAAGATCAGCCTAGTTTCTACTAGTAATAACATTATAAAAGGAAACATAGTTTATGCTAACTTTAAATATAACTAGTTCATCGTCAAAGTACATGCAAAAGTTACCTGGGTAAAGGTATTATGTGTAATAATACATACAAATACTATTATATTCTAATCGTTTGAATAACAAAATCTTCACATCATCTTCTGAAGAAATTTGGGGACTAACTAGAAATCTTTGTAATAAACAAAACGTCAACTCAGCATCATTGTATATAGGATTTCCTCATCTCATATTTATTGTATTCTAAACTTGTAGCGACCATAAATTGTGTGTTACAAATTGAATAAAATATTTGTAGTGATGCCCAAAGTACCCCTATAATGTGTTTTTATACACTAAACTGCAAAGTGAAAGAAATTATGTTAACAGCTCTTGAATTAGATGCAGAAAAACCTGCTAAAAAGGCAGGCCTTTGTTTTCTTATAAAAATAATATGAACATGTTTACCTCATGTATGGTGACTACCAAAGCAAACATTTTAACACACTTATTTTTTCTCAAGAAGATATTTCTAGCAACGCTTTCCAGTTGCTAATTTATCTTTAAATGATATGACTTTGAAAGCTCTGTTACATATTGCATAAATACATTAAATCAATATTATGCTTGTATCCATAAACCGAACTATTAATCAACAATGTAAACCGAACTATGCCTGCACATACTGTCCATAACCACATTGTGCAGTGTTCTTAATTTACCACCATGCATTATTAGTTCAACAACATAAACCAAGCTGTGCGTTACTGTCCGTGGTCACATTGTGTAGTATTCTCAAATCAACACAATGCGTTCAACAGCATAAATCGAACTATGCGTGTGCATACTGTCTGTGGCCACATTGTGCAGTATTCTAAATTCAACACTATGCACTCTTAATACAACAATATAAACTGAACTATGCGCGTGCATGCTGTCTGTGGCCCACATTGTGCAGTATTCTTAATTTAACAGCATAAACCGAACTATGCGTGCGCATACTGTCCGTGGTCACATTGTGCAGTATTCTTAATTCTACACCATGCATTCTTAATTCAACAGCATAAACCGAACTATGCGTGCGCATACTGTCTGCGGCCACATTGTGCAGTATTCTTATTTTAACAATATAAACCGAACTATGCGTGCACATGCTGTCTGTGGCCACATTGTGCAGCATTCTTAATTCAACAGCATAAAACGAACTACGCGTGTGCATGCTGTCTGTGGCCCACATTGTGCAGTATTCTTAATTTAACAGCTTAAACCGAACTATGCGTGCGCATACTGTCTGTGGTCACATTGTGCAGAATTCTTAATTCTACACCATGCATCCTTATTCAACAACATAAACCGAACTATGCATGCACTTACTCTCCATGATGACATTGTGCAGTATTCCCAGTTCAACATAAACAAAACTATTGCGCATACTGTCTGTGGCCACATTGTGCAGTATTCCCAGTTCAACATAAACAAAACTATGCGTGTGGCCACATTGTGCAGTATTCTTAATTCAACAGCATAAACCGAACTATGCGTGCACATACTGTTCGTTGTGACATTGTGCATTATTGTCAATTCAACACCATGCATTCTTAATTCAACAGCATAAATCGAACTACGCGTGTGCATACTGTCTGTGGCCACATTGTGCAGTATTCTTAATTCAACAGCATAAACCGAACTATGCGTGCACATACTGTTCATGGTCACATTGTGCAGTATTCTCTATTCAACACCATGCATTCTTAATTCAACAGCATAAATCGAACTACACGTGTGCCTACTGTCTGTGGCCACATTGTGCAGTATTCTCAATTCAACACCATGCACTCTTAATTCAACAATATAAACCAAACTATGCACATGCTTGCTGTCTGTGGCCACATTATGCAGTATTCTTAATTCAACAGCATAAACCGAACTATGCGTGCGCATACTGTCTGTGGTCACATTGTGCAGTATTCTTAATTCAACAGCATAAAAGGAAATATGCGTGCGCATACTGTCTGTGGTCACATTGTGCAGTATTCTTAATTCAACAGCATAAACCGAACTGTGCGTGTGCATACTGTCTGTGGTCACATTGTGCAGTATTTTTAATTCAACAGCATAAATCGAACTATCCGTGTGCATACTATCCGCATTTAAAATATATAAGTATGTACAGATATTTTTAAATCAATATAAGAGATTTATATCTATAAATCTTTTGTAAACCATTTTTCTCAGAAAAGAGGTGAGCAAATGCTTTTTGTGTGTAACATCTTAAGACGAAACTCTTAATTCATGAGAAATACATTTCTATCACTTTAGAATATGTTAATCAATACTACAAGGTAATAAAATTAAAGTTCTTAAAGCAGAGGCTTGTTGCTTATTGGATGCAAGGCGTATTGCTGTGCAACAGCCAGTACTATTTCAATATATTTTGTTTAAAACTGCATACTTTAGTGGAGTTGTGGAAGGGCAGTAGTGTTTGCAGCATTGCGAATGTAATAATTACCTTTACTTCTAATTTGCAATAATGCTTCTGTCATGTTATACTTCATTCATATAATTTGTTTGTGAGTTTTAAAATCAATGCTGTAGCAAAGCTGCGTCAGTGCGTCACTATAGGTAGAACAAAGTGACCCATCTACAAGCATACATTTTTTTGTGACAGAGCTCCTTTGTTTTTATCACACAGAGACATAATTTTAAATATTTTCTTTCCCTTTGCAGACCAATTTTAGTCAACCCAATTGAAAATTAATTCTACGATTAGGTATTGACAAATGTATTAAAAGTATTCTAGCACATTTTGACTGCATTTCAAATTGAAACAAGTCTTTTTCTATAGAATATTATTCATATTTAGTAGAACGCCCAATGTATATATACATATATGTATATGTTTTAAACAATGCCTAAAAGTTATTTTACGATGCACCACAAAACATTGCAAGTTAATGTATAATCCCCAGTGATATAGAGTGCTCTGTATAAAAGTATTTTATGAAAGTGTAAAAAGTAATTTTAACAGATTAAACTGACTAGACGAAGACTGCGTATCACCGAACAGTTAAACGATGAAATAAATAAAAGCAGCGAGAAGTGCGAGCGTGTCAAAATATATTTTTGTATGAGACAAAAATTCTGAACTACAATTTTAAATATTGTTCTCTTTTATTTGCGACATTCCTAGTGACAGCATTTTTATGTGTGTATTGAAATTGTATTCAATGAATTTAATGAAACGTGTGCTAAATTCAGTTTTGTATCCCGTATATTATATGATAATGTATAAATAACTCGCACATAGTTTTCAATAGTAATTGTACATAATATTATATTGATATGATCTAGTTATTTTTAATATATACTAGTTTTTTACTATTGTGTGCTACTTTTATATAGTTATAGAAGTTAGCATGTATGTAGTTTATATACATGATTATATGGGCTCGTAGTACAACACAACGTGAATTGCTAGTTTCGTGCGACTGAGATCGTGATTGTATTTATAAACAAACGTGGAGGCAAATGGCTAAAGTATTCTTTAGTGTGGATATTTTATAACTAAGACTTATTTTCAAAATAAAGTTAGTCATTAAAAATAGCTTGAGTCAAAAAATTGTATTGTTTATGGCAAACAAATGTGTTATTAAGATGGCCTTCGACAATTCATGTTAATTCCTGTGCATAAACTAAAATGTTCGTCTTAACCAAAGTGAATTTGATATTCTCCTCGCTCCCGTTCAACATAAAATAAAGTGCATTTGTTCATCAAATGTTTTACTTCACTTGAAATAAAAGATTGTGATATTTTGGGCAAAATTGAAAATGAAATATATCAAAAATAAAGATTACCATTGAATGGAAAACATTAGTATTTCCAATAAATACGCTATTGAACACTGTAATAATGGTTTTTATTTATCTTATTTGCTATATAGGTTTATACACGCATATTTATTCGATACAATATACGCCAACTAAAACTTCAATAGGAAATGGAATGGAAGTACATCAAATTTTGAAGCTGTAATGAAGAATGTTTTTTAATAAAAAGCTCGATTACTTTAATTATCACATACTAAATTACAGACATTTTGCTTATGTTTACAAATAACACTTTCAAATTTCAAAATAAAAACTTATTCAAAGGTCATGTATATATTATTTAACAATCTAAATTATTTCACAAAATTCATATTTTTTTTACACAATATTTTGACATCAGGGAAATGACTATTGTCCTGAATCTTTTCTCATCCAGTGTTATCTGTACATAATTTGTTGGTAAATTTATAAAATTTGTCTCACAAAGAATAAGAAATTACATATGTCCAACGATCTCAAGTGTATTCCCAAAACATTTACCTAGGTAAAGTTTAAACATTTCAGCATGTTGAAGTAGGTAATCTCTATTGTCAGAAGAAGAACTCTTCACTTGGATAGGAAATTATATTTTTTCTGTGACTATACTGCTATATTTCTCTCAAAACATTCCTTTGATGAAATTAATTAAATTCATATTTCAAATTAGCAATATTATGTCATCTTAGTATATAGTATTCTATATAACAGCATTCTCATGTTTTAACAGATAGAGCCACTTAAATTAAAAATGATATTTGAAGTAATTTAATTCAAGTTTGAAGTAATTTAATTAAACAAAATTGCTAACAGTAGATTGTGCAGAAAGTTGACCGTTCGCAACGTCGCATGGACAATCTAAATTTTACATCTTAATTCTTCGTAACAAGTAATTTTTTCACTAATAATTTTATTTGTGAATTTTTACTTTGCATTCGAAAAAAGATTGGGCTTACTTATTAGTAATGTGTTAGATATCCATATAGCCATAAATGCAGTATATAATCTGGAGTGGTAGTCAAAAGTGAATATGCCTGATATGTACCCGCTGTTCTGAATAAGGATCTTAGATGGGTATCATATAAATGAATTTGACGTTTATTGAAAGCTCCGTTGTTTCATATATCATCTGGAATAATTAATTTAAGGCGATTGTTTCGTTGAATCAGTAAATTTAGTTAGTAAGCCAATTGTTTATAAGAAAGATTCAAACACTTAAGAAATTATAACAACTTCAAAGCATTGAAATGTTATTTATGTTCTATATTAACCAATTTAAAAAATACGTACTTCTTACCACTTCAAAAACATTCTAAAATAAATAAAGGAAACAATATCTTTTACTTTTATCTCCATGACATGTTATTTGCCAAAAATTAATTGTCAGTATTTCACGACAACAAAAAGCTAAAAAAGAGCAAAAAATTCACAATTTATCATACAATAAAATTAAGCTGATTTTAACTTGTATATATTTTAATTTTTTACATATGAACTTGTGCACAAACATTTTGGAGCATATGTATAAAAATTATAAATATTACGCTGATATCATAATTATCACAGTATTGTAATTTGATTAACATAACGTTTGTCTTTAGAACTGTACCCAGTAAACTATTTCATAAAAAAGGCAATTATTCACAGCCTGAAAACATAGCTAAATCTCACTAACATATTTAAAATGAAATTCTGTTTGTTTTTTTAGAGATTGACAATTACTAATCCAATTGACATACAACTTATATTATATGATAGCTCATCGTTTCCAAATTTCCACAGGCTATATGTACACATGTAGTATAATTAAAAATTGTTATTATTCTGCGTTGCTCAAATATCTGGTAAACAAAAATATTGAATAAAGTTCGTGTGTTCTTCAAATACGTGATAAGGACCAATTAGGATATCGTCAGATAAATATTTAACTTTTTCTTATAAACTTAATACTTGCTACTTCCAAAGACGAACAATGAAATTAGCCGCCATTTTCGACAGTAAATATTCAACTTTAAATATGTACGTGAACCGATACGATAACAACAGTGGCAGCGCTAGGGTGTACAAGCGGTGCAGGGCGCTAACCTCGCGGGGAGCGGGGTGAAGTTTTGCTCATCTGCTGTATTTTTAGAGCCGAGTCAAAAAACGATTAACAGTTAACGTGCGTCAACGGTCAACGCTGTTGACGAGAATATGCGTTAACAGTTGATCAACACTTGCAGTTAATAAACGTTCGAAATCGACGCCTGTTTATATTACTGGAAGATTATTTCGTTGATCAACGTGAAATGCTAACTGCTAAATGTTGACACTCGTCGACGTCAATTGAATATATTGAATCGAAGGTTTATGTATTCCACATTAGCGGCCAGTCTTTCGTCTACGGTTATAGCGTAACGACTTAGTATATTATCTATGGTAATGACGGTTATTGCGAAATGAGCGAAGGTTTAGAGATTTATCCGGTACTTTATTTATTTCGACGTTTTCCATATAATTTTAAGATTAATGAAAAATTCATTGTGACCTTTAGCGCAAATATTTTACACTATATTATAGTATATTTTTTTAAAGGCTTAATATTCAAAAGAGTTTTTATTTCAAATTAATTTTGACATTTTTTACGAAAGTTGCAAATGCCCTGTAATTTTTTAATGTAATCAACATTGATATAGTGAATATTTTTATGGCTAATATTAATAAGAAATTAATTATGTCTGACCTTTTAATGCAAATGTTTTATATTTTATTACTAGTTATTTTTTATAGATTTAAATACAAAAATGTTTATTTCAAATTACATTTTTAACTTTTATAAAGAGTTAAAAAAACACTAACTTTTAGTGTTATAATCAACATTAATTTACTAGATGTTTTTTTGTGTCTGGATCAAGAAACTTTGCAAATTTATTCAAAATATCAGAAAGATCTAAACAAAATGATACTTGGAATTATTTTACATCAGATAACGAAATTTGTTGGAAAAATGATGGATATACGTTTCAAGGTTATAATTTATACTTATGTTACAGTCAGGTGAAGTTCTAAATACTATATTTACAATGCACAATTAATTTTTCATACCTACCGAAATGCGGTCAAAGTAATTCCCCTTTCCCCTCGCCTCACCCTTCCTGACCAAAGATTTGTGTAATTATTATTAATGCCCATAGATGGCGTAATCTCTTACTCTTTATTGCCCATATATGGCGTATTCTATTACTCTCTGTTGCTCACAGATGGTGTTATCAAAGAAAATAATTTTAATTCATAAATTTATTAAAATTATAAAAATATTTCACGACAAATATGAAAATAATATCACTTTACAATTTAATATATTTTAAATATCATTACTATGAAAATACAATTCAAGAAAATTTAAATAAAATCGAAAATACAATTGTTAATAGCATCAGGCGTCTCCAGGTAGCACTCTCGAATCAGCTAGGTGGTAATTGCATAAATGAAAGCGGTCAATTCATCAAGATCTGAAAACAAGCAAAAACATACACAAAGCAGACATGATTATAGCGATGTATGTCCCTTTAACTATAATAAAAGTCATATTCATGACATGTGTTATTTCAAAATGATACATTTGTAATTGATGTTTATATGACATATTCAGTTGTGCAAGCAAAAAAATTAGTTTATATTATGGTATATCACATAAATAACCTTAGACATTCTCCTACAGAAGCCGCTAAATGCTGGCTCGGTGTAGCATTACTGTATAATAATTTCCTAGGCTGGAAAGTTTTCATCAATAAAGTATCTTCCGCAGATGCTATGTTTACGTCTGAGGAGGTCATTCCAATTAACTGTCCAATTCTCCCTGCCACACAATTTCAGCCAAGCTTTTGCCCTGCAAAAAAACGAAACATTAAGTTAGGTATAACAATTTCAATCAATCTGCCTTTTTCTTTCTTTCAATTGGAAGAAAACTTACAACAAACAACGTTTGATTAAATATAAATGATGCTCACAATATTATTTAGTAAAAAATTCAATTTAGAAAACCAATTTACTACCAGCGAATACACCCAACAACTGTCTGAAGTAATTTCACGGAGTTTTCTGGCAAAAAAAAACTTCGTCACGAACTGTAATTTGTGTGGAAATATTTTTAAAATCCATTTTTTTTAATTATTTCGTAATCGGCGCCTGTAACTGACTAAAACATCTTTTAGTGCAAGTTTTCTTTTAAACAAAACAGTAAAAATTCGTTTTAACCAGAACTTTGCAACTCTTCGAATTAAATTTTAACAATAAACAACTGTAACGTCGCAAGTCACCAATTGCTTTGCGCTGTTAGTGTATAAAATTTATATTAATTTTTGAAATGTTATATAATAAGCAATAATGGAAAACACTTACCGGCTTTCGTTACGAGGCAGGGGAAAAAATGACAATTTTGTCCTTTGTCCTATGTAGGAATTACAACCACGCCATTACAAAATAAAACGAAGATCTTAATATATAATAAAACAAAATAACAAAGATCTGAACATATAAGAAAACAGTAGCTACAACACCCTTTTTACTTAATTAAAATGCTAAACTTTAATATTAAATATGTGTAATATGTTTTTGCGCCGTAAAGTACTGTCAGTCGTTTCAAACAGACTCGGTGTTGAGCAGTTTCTGTCTGTGTTTTCTAGAGTGTTCGTAGCGTCTCTTGGACACATAGCTTTAAAATTTGCCACCATCTTCCTTAAGAGATGCTGTCACCAAATCGAGTACCTGCTTGACCATCCCCTGGTCGAGTCATTGTTCGCGCGTCGGTCGGTACAAGTATATAGTGTATGTAAATCTGTGAATTGTGAACTCATCATAAGTGAATTTAAATCATAACGCTTTTAATTAATTTGTCCTAACGATTCATTAATTAACAGTAAGTACTTACTATTCTGTGAGTCCTTATTTATCTAGAATTGTCGTAAATTGAATGGAATTTTGTAAATCTTATTGCATTTAATGTTATTTAATATCTTGTGGTGATATTTATCCAGACATTTAATATCTTGTGGTGATATTTATTCTTAATTAATATTAGAATCATTCTTTAAATTCATTGTAAGTAAATGGTATTTTCACGTAAAGTTACAGAAATAAACGGGAAAATCAAGTAGAGACAGAAAAGGCTGCATTGCCATTAGCAAAATTTTTAAAAGTTGACAAGTCATCTGAATCGTTATCACAAATGGTCCAACACACAAGTGAGGAAAACTTGTTAAATGTGAATTCTTCAGGCGAAGATCATGAACCGACAATTCTAATTACTACAGAAGAGCATTTACCAAATGTACCATCGGCGTCATCTTTTCATTATACAAATTATGATGATATTTCAGCATGACCGTCGCTCATTCACTCTGCAACAAGAGTTGAAATTATTATTCGAGCACCTGTCGCTAATGAAAAGAGCAAAGAAAATTACCCAAGAAAATATGATGGACGTCATTCTTCTAATGCTCATTTTCAAAGAATAATGCCAAATGGCGAAACTTTCAAAAGAAAATGGCTCGTTTACTCTAAATCTGCAGATAAATTATACTGTTTTAGCTGCAATTGAATTAACAGAAGATCCCAATGTAATTTAAGCAAAGAAAGATTTGACAACTGGAGACATTTATCAACGCGTCTCGAAACTTATGAAAAACCATCAGATCACTGGCATGCTATGAATAGAAGCTATGAATGAATAGAACTATGCTACTAATGAATAGCACTTAATAGAACCGTGGATTAGATTGAAAAACTTAAGTGGAATACACAAGCATTTGCGAAAACAGATTGAAGCAAAAAATCACGGTGGACCGCTATTCTTGAACAAATGATGTCCATAGTATTATTATTAGCAGGCAATAATTTGTCGTTTAGAGGAAGCTCTGGGTCTGAAATTTTATTTACACTTAATAGTGAGAACTTCCTGGGTTTAGTGCAATTACTGGGAAAATTTGACCCTGTGATGGTCGAACACGTTCGCCGTATTGTTAATAAGGAGACTCATGCTTACTGTTTTGGTAAACGCATGCAAAACGAATTAATCACTTTACTTGGAAGTGAAGATCGACATAAAGTTTTAGCCATGGTGAAATTACCTAAGAACTTCTCTATCATAATGAACTGCACACCTGATGTCAATCACGTCGAACAATTATCATTAACATTTCGTTTTGTTGGTACTAATGAAGACAAAGTCAAAGTGCGAGCTTGTTTCATTGCCTACAAACCGGTAAATAACTCTTCGGGAGCAGGACTTACTGGTATCTTTCTTGATACAATTGTGCAAGAGTTTGATTTGGACATGAACGATTGCAGAGGTCAGGGATATGATAACGGCGCCAACGTGGTAGGAATAAACAAAGGTGTCCAAACTAATATTCTAGAAGTATACCCTCGAGCGTTTTTAATCCTCGCGGCTGTCAGTTTGAATTTGAGCTTGAGCTTGAATTTAATGGCACATGCTGCGAAATCATCTGTTTCTCTATTTAGATTTCTCCAACGGCTGTTTGTTCTGTTCTCAGGATCATCAAAGTGATGTGAAATGATATCTAAGCACATAGATGGCCAATCGTCGAAAAAAGTATGTGAAACTCGCTGGGAGTAGAGTTTTTAGCCTTGCTGCTACCGTTCGCTATCACTACGCTTCAGTTCGTGACGCCCTTTGAATCTTCACAAAGAAACGAATGACTCAGTTGCGGCATCAGAGGCATTGTCGCTGATTACGAACATGGAGCAATTTGAGTTCATAGTTACAATGGTGGCTTGGTACGACATTGTTTCAAGTAAACATTAAAAGTAGTAATCATGGGTAAGTGTAAATTTTATGCAGAATGAAAATATGGATTTACCAAGCACGTCACGATTGTTGCAAAACTATACCGGACTTATTCGATTACTCCAGGAGCCGAAACAAAAAACATAAAGCTGACATAAAATCAGTATTTTTGAGAGGAGTCAGTAAAAATCAGTATTTTTTAAAAATGGTCAGTATTTTTCCAAACCTAATCATTCTTTTCAATATTTCTTTGCTATGTGCCAATATATTTTTGTTTTTTCAGGTGCCCAGTGATGACATCTGAGAGCTGCTTTCGATACTCTATACGTTGATTATAGCAACATATATTGAAGCATCATGATTTCTAAATATTTTTGAAAGGAGTCAGTAAAAATCAGTATTTTTCCAAACCCAATCATTCTTTTCAATATTTTTTGCTATGTGCCAATATATTTTTGTTTTTTTCAGGTGCCCAGTGATTGAGGGTTGCTTTCGATACTCTATACGTTGATTATGGCAACATATATTAAAGCACCATGATTTATAAAATAAATAGAATTACTATTTTTTCGAAATCAGTATTTTGTTTTTATTAAGAGTGTAATTTAATTTACGCATGTTTGTTACAGCTTCCTACAAACTACTTTCTGGTGGTTGGTTCATGTACATATGTGTTGTTTAAATTTCACTAACATAGTTTAAGTATAGATGTTTATAGCACAATGTAATCATGGGTAAGTGTAAATTTAACGAAGAATGGCTAACTAAAAAGATAAAAATGGGTATATTGTGTCTGAATGGAGAACAAAAGTGGGAGATAGTGAAGTTTCTTGTGCAGTGTGCCTAAAAATGTTTTCTGTTGCTTGGGTCTTTGAAGCTATTGAACAGCATGCATCAATACAAAAACATAAAAAATATTGTAAAGTTGTTTGCGTTAAAATTGCATAAAATCTATCGAAGTACAGCCAAGTACCAGTTCACAACTTGACGATAGCCGAAGTTGTATACAATTACATAGTGTTAAAGATGGGACTACAAAAGCAGAATTTTATGGACCATGAAGATGGTGACCTCTGATTTTCCAGTAGAGTCCTCATGCGATTCTATAAAAGAACCTTTTTCTGCTCTGTTTCCAAATTCACTATCGTCAGACTTTTCTATGTCGACTAGCATAGCAAGGTATTTAATTTGCGACGCTTAAGCTCCATATTTTAGGCAAGAGATGATGAAAGATTATAAAGACTCTTATTTTTCTATGTTTTGATGAAAGCTGCAATGCGGCATAAAAAAAGAGCTTCAGGTAGCCCTCAAATATTGGTCTCTAATTAAGGAAATGATAATAACGACAAATTTAGAAACTTTCTTCATCGGTAAAGCCACTGCTGATAATATTTATTCTAAGCTCAATGAAGAAATGGACAATGCTCAACTGTACCTTAAAAGGCTTCCAATGCTCGGTTGCGACGGACCAAATGTAAATAAAACTGTTAAAATATTAATTAATGATTCTGTTAAGCAGACCGAAATTAGCTGATAGAACATGCAACATTCATATTGCTTTCTCGAAGCTTTGATAGAGTTAGGTGAAAGTGTGTCTGACTTCATATTTCAAATTCATAACTTTTTTGGTGGCTGGCCTGCTCGTTGAGAAGAATATGAAAACCTTCAAAATAAGTTAAAACTGTCAAATCATCGTTTTATAAAGCACGTTTCTTCCCGGTGGCTTACGTTGGGGACTACTGCTGAAAGAGTTCTAAAGCAATGGCCTGCAATAATTGACTATTTTACTAAACATTTGTCTAAAAACAGACGAATACATCGCAAAATTTTAGAAACATCAAAAGCTAGCAAAAGAGTTCCTGGAGCTCCTAAAAGAGAAAATTCCTATAAGGACTTTTTAAAAATTGCAAAATCTTTGCCTATTGAGTTTGAGAAATCGTCACTAATAAATGAATGTCTTCTTCTGATGCAACAATCTCAAAACAAAAACTCTGAACAACAAAGGATGAAACATACTGGGCCAATATTTTTAAATGTACTTTTGAATCCGGAGAGAAAATGTTCCCTAACTTAGAAAATATCATAAGGGCAGAATTGACACTGTTACATGGCTATACAGATGTTGAAAGATCGTTTTCGTGTTCTGGATGGATACTAACAGCAGTAAGGGCTAACATGTCACAAAGAACCTTGGATGCTCATTTAATAATTAAATCAGAATTGAAAAACATATATGACAACCAGATTCATTTGATTCCACTAACCTCAGAATTAATGAATTTGGCTAGAACGGCATATATCCAGTATAAACAGTACTCTGACGAACAAAGGAAAAAGGAAGAAGAGAAGAAGCTGGAAATGAAAAAAAGAGCTCGAGAGTGAAAAAAAAAGAAATTAAGAAAAAATACAAAGAAACTAAATCCAGTATTGAGGAAGGTGAATCGACATTTAAACAAATTTAAAAGAAGAAGAAAAACTCTCTTAACTTTTTCTACAAACTGACAAATGACAGGTAGGTTTGTCATTGTCAATAATCGTTTTGTTTTGTTGCGTTTTTTAAATTTTTTTAAGAAAGCTTAATATTCAATATTATTTTAATTTTAATGTATCTTTTCTGTTTTTTTTCACATTCTCATAGTACGATTTTTAAGTAGGTATTTTACTACTTACTTTTCATTATAATTGCACAAATGGCAATGACTAAATGAAAAAAATTTTAAAAAATCATTTTTAGCACAATAAAAAGGCGGTGTTGGTTGGCATGGGAATGGTGAAGACCAATAACTAAAAATAAGTTTTACTTTTACACACTTTCACCCATAAAAACTGTACTGAAATGGTAGCAGTAAAGTTTTTAAACATTAAACCTGTTTCGGCCCCTGCTACTCTAGTAACAGTTAAAAATAGCTTCTCAGGCTCGTATAGAACCTGTTTTCAAGCCAGTCCGTTCTCGAAGAAAGAAGATGTTATTTGAGTATGAGGCTACAGATGAAACACTAACAGGTTATATTCAAATACAAGCGGTATCGGCTACAAGTGCCGGTAGTGATAAACGCGGTGAACAAACCACATGAGTATGCGAATTACGCGATGAACAAATTACAGTGGTATTCGCTACCGGAAACGGTAGCGGTCTCCCGTACAGGCTCACTGCGCTTCTGTCGTCGTCACCGTCTTGTTGGCTTTGTTTAGATTGGTAGTTTATAATATTTTGTTTGATAAATTGAAAGAGAAGAAGATGGCAAGCAGTGAAGAAGAAGAAGCATTGCTTCTGTCAGCATTACTTGGGGACGAACAAAGGTAAGTAATTCTATACAGTTATACTGCCATGGTTTAAAAAGGTGATTCATAATTTAACCGAAAGTTTAATAATTCGCTGAATTATAAAGCCGTAGGTGGGGTTATATTTTTACACAAAATTTTCTGAACGAGATACAATAGATATCTCGAAAACTGAACACCGCCTACGGCTTCATAATTCAGTGACTTAAGCTTTCAGTGAAATTATGATTACCCAGCTTGTTGCTTCTACTTTTCAGTACTTATTTGACGTAGTGCGGTTTTAATTATTAATAAATCCTTCCGCTCTCTTCCACAGGTCAAGAATTTGGATCCATGACGTAAATAGAGAACGTGAAATTTGCGGACAATTTCACACGCTTTACCCACAGCTGTGACAGAATGAAAGTCGATTTTATTGTGCATTTAGAATGTTTACGGAATCATTTGATGAATTATTAAACGTGATCGAGCCAGACATAACAAAATCCATTACTGCATATCGATGTCCACTTGGTCCTGAAGACAAAATAAATTTACTTTAAGGTAAGCCAAAGCAAATTTAACGTAAGACAAAACTTCAAGGTAAGACAAAACAAATTTAACGTAAGACAAAACTTTAAGGTAAGACAAAACAATTTAGTTACGAGTACATGATAACCATATTGATGAGTTGAGAATGTTGTCAATTTGGTTTTCAAAATCAACATAAGTATTCTGATCCTCGTTGGTGTTCGCTGTCTCCTGGTGATTAGGAGAAACCAAAGTATTTTGTCCGAAGTTTAAAAAACTGGGAGGACTGTTATAGTAATAGCGCGCTGTACTACGATCAGAGGTTACTGAAGTGCATCTACAGAGTTTTCCTGCTCTTTTAATTCGCCTTCCATTATAATTTGCGTTATTTTATTTTAATCAATATTTTTCGCCTTTCAGAAAAACTGTCAGATGTCTTTGCGTAACCAATCATTAAATGTTCTGTTAATGACATATTGCAGGGTTTTTGTATTCAAATATTTAATAACCTTGTCGACCCCACGTTCATCGTCGTTGCGATTGATCCTTTTTTCTAGTTACGGCTGCGGAGTGCGGAGGTGGTGTTGGGAGTGTAGGTTCAGAACTAGAATCAAAACTGCCATGGCTAATTTCACTTGCATGTTCACTGTCCGGTGTGATATTAGTATCAATGCTAGTAAAGCCTATAAGCCTTAAAAACTCCACAATTGACGCCCATTGCTATTTATTGTACCGGTCATATGTCTTAGCCGCACTTTGTCCTGTAGTTGTCTCTAAGCTTTTTAAACATTTACTGTACGCATCTCTTAGGTTTTTCCATTTGATTCTTGCACTCTCACTTACAATAATGAAAACAAATCTATCGTATAAATGTATTTAAAATTACTAATTAATAAAAAAAAATAATTTAAGATAACAAAGATCACTGACGCGCGACAGTGTCGCTGCCACTTTTAGGATTTTTATAGAATACTCTAGTACAGATCTATTGCATAAAGAAGTTACATCGTGTTTTTTTCGGTTAAGTTCGTTTTTATACTGCATTGATTGACATAAAACGTCATCAAATAAATACTACTATTAATAGATCAGTCGGCAGTGTTCGGAAATCTTCGCGAATGCCGAAATATCCCGATGTAACTTCTTTTTGCACTTGATCTACTCTTTTTGCATCATATTAATTTTTCTTTCAGTTTTCTAGCAACGGGAGATTCATTTCAATCAATTGGAAACAGCTATAGAGTCGGATTTTCCACAGTAGGAGACGTTATAAATGAAGTTTGTGAGGCTATCTGGAACAGATTACAACTAATATTTATGAAGAATACCATTTAAGAAATGTGGACTGAGATCGGAAGAGTTTTACCACTTATGGCAATTCCCAAATTGTATTGGGAAAAGTAATAGAAGATAATATATAAACATCAAAATGAATGCCTTAGAAATAGAAGAAGCAATGAAGATGAAAATTATTCATCACAATGTGAAACAAAGTGTATTTGCTTCTAACTGTTTACCTATGTATGTAACATTACCTTCCTACATAATAAGTAATTTAGATCCAGATTATATGCCAGGTTCACATTGGGTTGCAATGTATATAAATGAAGATGGTATGGGGGAATATTTCATATTATTAATTTAGTAAAAAATATTAATTTAGTAAAAATCATTTGAATTTTTAAACGGAATCGTAGAATATTATTTTATAATATAAAACGAATTCAAAATGATTATACATCTGTTTGTGGAAAGTATTGTTTAGTTTATTTATTTTGTAAGTATATGAAATGTTCAATGAATTATTTTTTAAGCGTGTTTGAATGTAACACTATTTATAACGACTTACAAATAATATATGTTTACGATAAAATATTTAAATCTTAATTTTACTATATAACTTCATGAAAATAATAAATGATTCCATTAAATATATTCTGAATAAAATAATCTTAAATGTTAGTATTTATGCCATATCTTACTCATATTAAAAAAAATAAAATTTATATACTTACTTATAAAAAGGGTCATTTTCTTTATAATTTATTAAAATGTGAAATAATGATTCACTTAAACTTGGAGACACTGATATAGTAGCACCTGTTAATAACTGGTTACATTCTTTATTTAATCAGTTAGATATTTATGTAAATCAAAACATGATATCACCTCCAAACAATACGTATGCATATAGAGCTTATCTAGAAACATTACTTAATTACGGTCCTACTGCAAAGAATTCTCATCTATCATGTAGTCTTTGGTACAGTGATACAGCAAACTATATGAATCATATGAATGAGAATAATAATGGATTTCAAAAAAGAGCATCGTTGGGAAAGGAAAGTACTGAGATTGAAATAATCGGTCATCTTCACGGCGAAATATTTAATCAAGAAAAATTCTTAATTAATGGTGTAGAAATTCGAATAAAATTAATACGATCGAAAAACACATTCAACTTAATGACGGATGTAGATAAAGTCATACCTAAATCTCACATAACAGATGCTACATTAATGATACGAAGATCGTGTTTAAATCCCAGTGTCTTTTTAGCTTATTCAAAGGCCATTATATCCAACTATTGCTGAATATCATGCCGCTCGAGTGGGAGTCACAATTATATCAAATATTATAACCTTAATTATCGCTCATTACTTATTAGCCAATCCACTATTAAATACAAAATTTGTGCATTTTTCATTATTTTCCCCATATTAGTTGTAGTGTGTCTAGTTTCGGTCTCGGCCGAGAATTCATTTTATTTTCGGTCTCGATCTCGATATCCGCTATATAAAATCAGTCTCGGTAGAGTCTTAGTGAACAACAATCGTGTAGATTCATATCATCCTTTTCTAGGTATTCTAGGTAACTAAGCTTCCGGCGTCTTTTTGACTTATATGGATGAAACCAAGAAGGGCTCTCTAACACGGCCTTGATTTCCTCTCAAAATCAGCTTCTATTTAACTCAGTACTTCTGACATCTGCTCACGATGTGTCTGATCAAAAGTCGAGTCACACATGAGACCATAAAATTTTGATTTGCGAATGCTTCGCAATAAACTTCGGCGAACAGTGGTAACCATCAGATAAATAAACTCATTTTGAACAAGAAGTAAAATGTGGTTCCAGGACGATTTTTAACTTGAGCGAGATGGTTATTCATGATGGGGTCAAATCTTGCCAGGAGTTTTATTAATCCAAGGAAATTACCAACATTATTGGATTCGAATCCATCGCGTATACTGAATGACTATTTGTAACCTTGTAATGCAAGATTTTCTGTGGCAAGAAATTTAAGGCTGTGAAGGATACGCTTTGTTTTTCTGTCTCGATGTGAGTTTAAAGTTCAGCGTTAATAATCCCTTTATGTGCTGCAAAATTTCTTTCCAGTGGGTGAAGCACTCACGACGATTTGTCATATTTTTATATGCAGTTAGCTTTCAGCGGCTTTCCAGTAGGTAAATCTATCTTCGTGCTCTAATGAAGATTGATTATCTAATTGTGAAAAGGTTAGAAAACAAACGCAAAAAGCAGATGTTTTAGATGGAGAATAGACTAGTCACGAATGAGTCACTTGTTCACTGCGATTTCACAGTTTCTTTTTAAACCAAATTTTGAGTATTTGTTGGTAAAAAAGAAATACTTTGAACACATTTTAATTATTCCTTTTTTCAAATCGTTTGACAGAATTGATTTCCCAGTTGTCTTATTAAAGTATAAATATACAAAATCATGCTATTTTACTTCTGGTAAGACAGTAATTAGGTTTTTGATATTATCCACCATATCACCTCACCAAGTATTTCTCCTACTGAAATACTGATGTTTTCTTCACATTCTGCAGTAGCTTTAAAACCCATAGCCTCACTGCTCTTTACTTAATCACACTCAATATTCTTTAAATTGATATCCTTCTCGTCTTGTGCTAAATTAATGTTGGATACTTTGGATTTTATTATACATGTCGATGGAGGCAATTTCATAAAACATGTCGAACTTCCAGTAGCGGATTTATCAAGATACTTCTTAAAGTTCTTACTGGATTTATGGAGTTTACTCTTTTGGATCTCGAACACATGCGTGAAATGTCCCGCTTATCTGTATTTTACCGGCTGCGTTTCGGCGAGTGTGCGCAGCTCTGAGAACAAATTCGAAAACAAAGACGAATTTCTTTGCCAAAAGACCGTTTGTTTGTCTTTTTAGCCTCAACTAAATATCTGCCTTCGCATTTGCCTATTGATATAAGTAAAGTAATGAAAATTACCGACTCTGAATAGCTACTTAATTGATATCGAGTACAAATACTATACTTTTCACACACGTGTTCAGACGTGTCATGTGGATATTTTACAGAATTAGAACATTTTTGGAATATTTTGATTAACTGTTATATAAATATTCGTAAACGCGAAATGTTTCAATTAATTTTTCGTCACTTACGTTTAATAAATGATTTTTTTTTATTACAACTACCAACTTGTTCTAAACATTTTCTTATAGTATAATAAACTTTCTTGTAGAATAACATTAGTTTTTAATTAAATCTTACTTAACATATAAAATTATAACAAGGAAATTAAAAAAATCTAAAAAGTACAGTTAATGCTCATACATTACAGTTATTGCCAACATCATGGCACAGTCCTTGCCCAGTGCCTCTTTGCGATAAGAAACCAATAAAATCATAAATAAACAATAAAATCAAAACATTAATTAATAGATTAAATCTAATAAACTGTTCTATAATGTATTAAAACATGTTGCGTTTTGCGTTATTAATTGTTTCGTAGAGTTGTTGATGAATCAGAATGCCCAGAGTCTGTATCTTCTACTTCAAAACAAAAATGACATAAAAATAAATTTAAGTCACATTTATCGGTTATATGTTCCTTGTATATTTTTGGAACACAAAGCATGTGAAAGATTTTCGAACAAAAACTGCAAATCAATTCGTTTTTGGTCACAATGAAGTGACAAACTGCACAAAGACTACTGGGTATAATCACAGTTTCACTAGAATAGTTATTTTTTTAGATGGTGGTATTTCTGACTTTCTTTTCTCTTCTCCATTTTTTATTGGATTTTCTACTTTTGATCTCTTTATCGTCGGTTCACATTGTTGCTTAAAATTAGTTATTTGTTGTTCACTATTTTCTTTATTTTTACCTATTTCCTTCTTGTTTAGTTTATGTAATTTGTTTTAATTCCTTCAGTCTTCTTCTTTATATCAGTCTTCTTTTTTTCTCTTATCAGCTTCTTTTATTTTTAAAGAATTTTCCTTTTCAATCTATTTATTATGTAACGCTAATTTGGAAGTTTGAGAGCTTATAACAAAAGATTGTCTTTCGATTTTTCTCTTCCCCTTTCGTATCGGCATATCAGGATAAGCTAAATATTTTCCGAAATTACAATTTTTTTTACAATTTTTGAACTTGGCAGCTTAATTGTAGCATTTTCCAGGACAATGGCAGATGAAATATTGACGACTGGTTCCATAGATGTTTTAAATGGTGTTTTGAATTCTTCCGAGTATGTCATTGGTAGAGAACTTTTAGGCATGCAGGAAATAAGGCCTTGGGATGAATTTTGGTCTATTTCATGACGTATTTCTTGTGTTTATAAGAACGAAAGCAACGAACTGTTTCAGTTGATTCAAGAATTATAAGATCTGCTACTTTATTATAGTTTTCATTAAAACTTTCAATTTCGGTGGAATGCTTCCCATACTTGATATAACATATCCAAGTGTTTAGTAATAGTTTGGTGAGGCAACTTCTGGCGATGATTTTTAAAATCTTTCAAGACAGCTAATCCAATAATGTTTGTAAAAGTAGAGCAGCTTAACGTCGCTGAGCCAGGATGATCTTTTTCATTTTGCTTAGTCAAAACATTACTCGCACCACCAAGGCATTTACTATAATCAATCGCGTCCGGGTCGAATGGATGAAGGCCGTAAGCTTTAAAACCGTTTACAAATTTTTGAGATCTTAGACTCATCATAACAGCTTCATTAAGTAGTGGTGTAAAATTTAGTTTTGTAACGCATTCGTTGTTGTGTGCAATTGATTTGCAATTTTCTTAAACATTTCCTCCACCCTACTTTTAAAGGACGGAATGCAGCTACATCGGCAGGCTGAAGAATTCTTGTGGCGTTAGTATAAAGTGCAATTAATTCAATCTTAAGATGAGTGCAGAGCTGACTCAGGCGGAACTTCAAATGGGTTTTGTGACCGTCTACGTGGAGAATCACTGGGAGTTTGATATTTTTGCTTAAAAGATGGAGATGAAACACATTTGCAATGTATGCATAGAATACTTGTGTGGTCATCCATCCCAACTCTGATTTCACGAGTCCCCATCTCTCAGGTACAGAATCGGCAATTTTTTCAGGCAATCTTTGATAAGGATACACGATGAATGGACAGCAGACATCTGCTGCAGCCGAAAAAGTGAATAAAACAGTAATAGACACTTTAGCTTGATATTGTTCTATATTGTACCTACACATTTTTTGCACCTTTCTCGGCCTGGACGGAAGACTTGGCCGACTTTCACGCTTATTTGAACATTTGTATTGTCTGCGTGAAATAAGCGATATGGTTGATTAAAAATATGAGTCAAATCGTTCTTAGCAGCATATTTTTTTTATTTCAGTGAACTATCATCATATTTTTCTCCGCTACACAAGAACTTGCCTTTGTAACTCTTCTGATGTCCTTATTCTCAATCTTGGATGTCATTTTAAGAAAGCTTTCCACCAATTATAACCTGGCCCACTATTTGAAAATGGATTAGGGCGAGAATTTACTGTAAGAAATTTTCACATGCTGTCTAAAATATCGTCTTTATTTTGAGAAAAACCTTTTCTTGCCGAGACTATTAATCAAACGACTTTCTTTGGATATAGATAATATAGATTATAGACCTAAACTGGTTTTATGCCCTGAGTTTTTAATGAAGTAACGGAGACTTATCCTAGGTATGCCATATATTTTAGCAATGTGCCGTATGTATAAATTGTTATTCGTATCTTGAACAGCCTTTATAGATATTTGTAAATTTTCTTTACAATATCGACTTTTTGGTGTTTTCGGCATACTGGAAAGATAACAATAATAATTAACTTACTTATATGTTCAAGGATTGCGAACGAATTTGAATAAAATAAACGATATTATCGACATACCTTCTTTAACTGATAATCATTAATAACAGTTATTGGCCAGGCAATAACTATAACTAACTTATGGTGAGCTAAAGTATATAACGGAAAGTATTCAAATTTAGGTTCAGTGATTGCCCATAGCTAAAAAGATCGTTATGTGTTTAAAAATGAACACAGTTTTTGATTAAAATCAAGTCAAATACCATTACTTGTATCATGGATAAATAACAACAATAATATATTATTATAACATTCATAAAAAATAACGCTTAAGTAAGTCCTTAAGAAATTCATTAAAATGCTTATCTTTTTGATGCGTACGTCTACTCGTCTTAACCAAATCCACCATTACTGTTTTTTTACAATGTTGCCAGTTTACAATTTTTAGTCCGTCATAAATTGGCAATAGCACCATCTAGTGAATTCCGATCGAAATAAAATAACAGAACGCAACCAAAAATAATATTCTTTATTAAAGTGGTCAATCACTGCCAGTGGGTAAACACTATCTGGTTTTCCCTACTATAAAATTACAATAATATGTTTTATATAATTTTTCTAACTTTATGTGTCTATTTCGTGAACCTGAAGACTAACACTATTTATCATATACAAATTTTTATCTAATTTTTGTTTAGCTTTTTAGACCATGCAAACTTTTCAAATTGTGACGCCAAGAAGTGTGAACAATAGTCTGAAATGACCACAATTACAAAGTTTTTATAAATCAAGATTTTAAACTATTTTTTCTAGGAAATTATTATTTAGTTACATTGGTGCTCAATTTTAATAACGCAGATATATCATGCTACCCACGGTAATTTATTCTTAACAATATTTTCATTTAGTGTCTAGTAAGCCATAGGAATTTAATTGATAAATTCAGCCAACTAATAAACTATCTGTTTTCAATGAATATGTTCAATCAATGAATATATTCAAACGTACCAATCCTTCTCACATATCTTCAAACTTATTTAATTATACTACACTACAACATGAACTGGGGAAAATATTAGTTATTTTAGTTTTAACTGTCAATGATTGTATGAATAATCAAATACTACATCCACTGTCAAATTTATTCTCTAGTGCTCTAAGTGCATAAATTCATTC
This sequence comes from Druceiella hillmani, assembly GCA_039881145.1. NCBI lineage: Eukaryota > Metazoa > Arthropoda > Insecta > Lepidoptera > Hepialidae > Druceiella > Druceiella hillmani. Next base: position 5,465,616 of record JAYKKI010000070.1, read on the forward strand.
CATGAAATTTCTAGCAGAAGTTTAGTTGTTCGTAGAACCAGAAAAGGGGGGAACTGCTTTTTTTTAATGGTAATGAAGATAATTGCTCGCAGAAGTCCTTGTACAGGATTTGATAAGAAGCATCAAAATTTCAAGCACGCATTCTCAAGTCGATAGGTACACCATAACTTTTTTGAGCTAAAACTAAACGATGTCGTGTGTTTGGGTAACAGTACATAGACTATAAGAAAAAAGGACAGAAAATTAGAGCAATGCATGCCGAAAGAAACCAGAGTTGTAAAATGTCGCTTTAACTATACTGTGACAGTATAAAAACTAAAAATAGTTTCGTGTGTAGATTTATTTTAAAAGAAGAAATAAATACACACATTCCAAATTTTGGAATATGAAGTCTTACGATGGCAAAAGCTTTAGTACACAATACTATGTAAAGAAATCTACTTAACCGAAATGCTTCCAAGGAATACAGTGGTTTTGATATTTTTTTTCTTCATGCTACAAACTTCCAAGTAATATCCACTTGACAATCCAAATATATTTTTGAAATGATAACATTTTAGAGTTAACTTAATTTTTGTGAAATAGTAATGTTATTTAACAGGTTTAATTAAAAGTTATGAAAATAAGTATTTTTTACAGTTCTTTAAATTATTTATTAAATATAGTATCAATGTCCCACTGCAACACCATATATAGATGATGATACTTTCTACAAAATGCCATTTACAGTCGTCAAATTAGTTAATGGTAATGCCTGAATGTCACTTGGTGAGTCGGTTGCATTCACTCCATTGAAAATTCCAGCCACTTTTTGTATGGAGTGTATAAAAGTATCCAATAAATTCTGTACTTATCTATGGAGTGAACAGCAAGTTCAAGCTTTGCCAGTTCTGTTTCGGTCGCTCACCTCAATGTCGATTTTCTAGCACGAGTCAAAGGAAATGAAAGACGTTGAAATCTATGCTGTATGTATGTTGTCTTTAATGAAATTACCATAATTACATAATTGTTTTACAACACAAAATGGATTATCCATTTGTTGTTGTAAACAATTTATTTATGTTTATTCTTTTCTTTATTTTTCTTTCATAAAAATAATATAATTAAATAAGTTCATCAATACAAAGTGGGTGATATATGAGAAGGATTGATATTTTTAATTATAATTAATTACATTTCTTTCGTGGAAATAGTCAAGTAAGAAGCTGAGAAAAGGAAAAAAGTATATAGATAAAATAAGACAAGTAAGTACTACTGCATGCAAAAGCAATGTAATAAAAACTGTAGAAGTACACGGTGATGGATATTTCAGAATTGTGAAAAAGTACGTTACTTTTAGTTCCATTTAATATCTGTCCGTGCAAAATATCAAAATAATTTTTTGAAATGGTGGAAGCTGCAGTGTAGACTGTTAATTATTTGAAAGTATAGTATCTACAATGAAAGATATTTTTAATTAAATGGACAATCATGATGACGTTTACTTTACATTGGAGGAGTTAAGAGAGATTGTGAAAGATAGGTTCCATATGCTTTTACATATAGAGAAATAATATTTAAATTATAACGAAAAAAAAATCAGTATTTACTATTTGCTTTTGTGATACCAAAGAGAATAGTTTAAATAAATCTTATAAAATATGGTGCCCTAAAATCTAAACACCTATAAACGATTAGAACGAATGTCTATTAGACAGATATTTGAGCTTTGCTGAATATATTTAAAGTATGTTAAAATATTACTTTCTATTGTAGTTTATAAATTTTTTATTTTCTGAAATCTGTAATTAATATAGGTGGATCATTTGAACTTGATTTCTACAAAAGCTATTCGAAAAGCATTAAATACCATTAAACTTAAAACCAATACCTATGTATGGAAACGGTACTAACAAAATTAACTAATATCTTAATATGTAAAGTAAATAATTATTGTCATCTGTAATGACCAGCATCCCAATTTGCGGAAAGTATAGTGACGTAATGATGTACAAAACTTCACCCATTTATTTGAATTTTGTCTACAAAAAACAAGTACTTTAAGAAACCCAAAAAAGTATAATGACGCCAAATTTATTGTAAATTATAATTAATATAGTAAAACTTAGCTACAAGCAATATATGTTTATGGAAGCTTTTTTTAATTGACCTTATCCTGACTGGTTAGTGACTTTCACAGTATAGATATAGCATTCTGGCTCATTGAGACACACATCTAAATACGATGAGTACAAAGGTCAAATTCGAATCGATCGAATAAGTTCGTTGGAAAAAAAATATGGTCGGTCAACAGGCAGTGTTTAAATACCAAAAGAAAATTCCGAAGAATTATTCTGAAAAATTATCTTTATGGTACCAGAAGCCATTGCCAAGCGAAGCAAACCTCTTTCCGACGGAGAATTTGTCGAGGAATGCTTGGAAATATTCACATCGATAGCGTGTCCGAAGCATAAAGTTAGTTAAAAATACAAGCTTGTCAAGCTATAAGAAAGTCAAGCAAAAAGTAAACTATAGCAAGGAAAATTAGTGATATGTCCTAAGATATCAAATGGTCTTTAAAAATACAATTAAAGAAATGCGTTTTCTATAATTTTGCTCTAGACCAAAATAATAATATGTCAGATACAGCGCAATTGGCAGTTTTTATAAGAAGAGTAACAGAAAACTATACAGTGACCAAGGAATTGTTTGATTTACTTTCAATAAAAGATATCTACGAACAAATAAAGAGTTGCATGGAAAAATATGAGTTTCAAATCGAAAATCTTTGTGGCTTAACTACAGATGGTACCAAAGCAATGACAGGAAGAACAAATGGTTTTGTGGCATTAATGCGCAATAGCATCACACACAGTGGCGTAGCGTGAGTGTCGGCTGCCCGGGGCGGAAGACAATTTTGCTGCCCTCTTATTTAGGTATTTTAATTTAATGTATACTACACATTACATACATTAATTATAGAAAACTTTTCGGCGAGAACAATCATCATTATTTTGCATTATACAGGTTAGATTTTAAATAAAAAAGTTTATCTAAGTTTTACAATCACGTTTATTAATACAAAAATTCTTTTACTTTAACCACTTAGATACATTGATATAACTTAGGTACCTATCACTTAAGATTAGGTACACCTTGACGATCGACAAGATTAAATAAAATCAATTTTTAATTAGAACTAGAACGATACGTTATATAATGTTATATTTTTATTTTTATTGAAAAGTAATATGAGTATTTGTTAGAATTAAAAACAAAACTTCCGTCAATCACACACCGCACCGCACAGTCGCATCACACACCTCTTGCTCAATAGACAAAATAGCCAAATTAGTTAGTCTTAGAGTACTCATTGTTGATCTTAAATAATTTTTAATCAATTTCAATTTTAAAAAACTTCTCTCACAGCTGGCATTGCTTATGGCAACTGTGAAAAATATTCGGAACATTATTAAAATATTGGGCAGAGTATCTTCCAGCTTGGATTTAACAATATATTTAAATAATTCAAGTGAGTCTGCATTAATCAATTTATTTTCGTTGCCTGTAGCAGCAACGAAAGTCCGCAGTCGAAGTCTTACCAGCTTGAAATCCTGCTCGTCAATTTCGTCAGATGCATAGTCTAGATTACATTCAGTGTTGTCTGGATCTAATAAAACAGGATCGTATTTTGCAATTAAATTAACCAATTCTAAAAAGTTTCCTCTATTGGTACTGATGTAGTTTTCTATATGTCCACGTAAAGCCAAATTTTGTTTGGCAAGGAATCTTATAATATCAAACATTCTGATAAGAATTTCCTGCCATTTATTTATTTCTTTTGCCACTATGTCTTGCTCTTTTTTGTCAATAGTCTGTCCTTTTTGAAGTCTGCTCTCCAACTCCTTCCATTTGTAATAATTTTGGATGTGTAGTGCACTTGATTCATGACTTGAAACCTTAGGATTTAATTTCCACCAAGTATTAAATCCATCAGATGAGCAAAATTTAGATCCATTCGGTGTATTTACGTTCTCAAATAAACGACAACAAAAGCAAAATAATGATGCTTTAGATGGAGAATAAGCCATCCAAGTATGTAAAACTTTTTCGTCGTTAGTCAATGTACGGTAAAATCATTCCATAGTAAGCCGTCTTGTCTCTCCTTTTGATTTTAAAGAGCACGAATCTGAGCGTGTTACTGTTGACATTTCAGCGAAATTAGTATCAATGTGCTGAATAATTTCCTGTCCTTGCTGAATGAGATGCAATCGGATATTGTCGTCTATGTGTTCAGGCCATTTTCCAATATCGTCGAAATTTTGGTATTGAATAGCAGAGAATGCTGATGTTGTATCAATCTCTGTTTCGGAACTATGCATGTCCATGTCTGGACATACAGATGGAGACATTGATGCAGTAGATGTTGTTGGAATTTGATCTGTAGGAACAGTGTCAAGTTCTGGGTTTGAAGGTCCAGTTGTCTGTGATGAATTTAAGCCTAACAAGGAATCTGACGTCTCAGGAATAACACTTTTCACATATTTAAGTAAAGCTCCTTCATTTGCTCTAATATTTTCCAACTTAGCTCTTCTCTTATTATGGTAAGATGCCCCACTTTCTTTTACTCTTTTCATTTTTGATGCTAAAATCAAAAAATATTAAATGATAAAAGTACAAGTTAGAGTTGTAAACAAAACTATCGAACATTTCAAAAGAAGTACCTAGTAGATTTAAAAAAAACCTTGCTTTACTGAAATTTTCCGTTTTTAGGGTTTTGTACCTCAAAAGGAAAAAATTAGACCTTTATCTATCTTTACTTTTATTAAATCATTTCATTGACCGTCTGTCTGTCTGTCAAGACCTTTTTTCATAATAACGAATACTTACTTACACATATTAAATTGAAATTTATATCAGAGTTTCCGGTCTAGATCCCTTTAAAATGTGAAAACACTTTATGCACTTGGGTGGTTTTTTTTATTTTAATAAATTAAAGTTTGAACAACATATAAGATAGTCCAACATACAATTAGATAAATATAATATTTAATACTCACACAGTTGAAAGTTGTTCAATAATTTCACAACCACTACTCGTACTTATTTGCACAAAAATCACAATTTGGAAAGCGTAACATAATTAAAATACGAGACAATGTGAATTGGACAACTGACGATCCATCAATAAAACTTTCTTTGAATTGTCAAACTTTGTCAAAACACGTAATTCCCCGTACCTTAAAGGGGCTTCCCCGTACGTGTAATAAACTATATTGAACTTAATATATATGTAATAGAAGTCATTCTCGCTGATTGTTAGTCATAAACGCGGAATTCCCACAAGTCAGTATAGACGTTGTTGCCAGTCGTTACAAAATATCATTCAAAGAAAAGGAATTCCCCAAATTCGTCACAAACTAAGTAATAAAAAATTCCGTGTTCCTTTCAATCGGTCCGAATTTGTAGTTGCGATAAAAATATAAAATGGTTCAAATATTTACAAAATATTTTTATTATTTTCTTGTTAAATTTTGCCGCTCCTGCCGCCCCCACTACGCTACGCCACTGATCACATACACAATCATACAGCATCATTGTATCATCCATCAAGAACAGCTATGTGCAAAATTACTTGAGCTGAAACATGCGATGGATAAAGTAGGCAGATAGTTAATTTTATACGTACAAGAGGACTGAATCACGGACAGTTTCAGGCTTTTGCAGATCATGAAGACATTGTATACTTCAGTCGCATTCGCTGGCTTAGCAGAGCACACTGTGCCACACTGAAGCAATTTTATTCTTTGCTCAAAGAAGTAAAGATTTTTCCTGAAAACAAAGGCCAAGATGTTAGTTTTCTAACTGATGAGCAGTAGTTGGCTGATCTGGCTTTCCTAGTTGACATAACTAAGTATCTCTCTGATATTAACCTAAAACTGCAAGGAAAAGATCAACTTTGCACGCAGTTATATGAACATTTTCAAGCTTTTATAAAAAAGCTTGTATTATTGGAAAAACAACTGGAACAAAGGTAGTTGGTACATTGAGAGACCTTATCTCCAAGATATCAAGAGACAATGGACGTAGGCAAGTACGCGTTGTTGTTACAAAGTTCGAGGAATGAGTTTGAGGAGAGATTCATAGACTTCAAATCACAAATACCCAAAATGAAAGCATTTCAAAATAATGTTGAAATTGAAAGCGCCATGTTAAACCTACAGTTGGAGTTGATTGATATACAAAGCAATACTTTCCTAAAAACTGCATATGATGGTTTCCTTCCGAACGGACTGATTAAAGTTTACAAAAAGTATATTAACCGCAACCAATACCCAAACCTTACCAAATTAGCTCTTCAACAAATTTTCTTATTTGGTAGTACATACACTTGCGAACAGCTTTCTTCCGCATGAAACATAATAAGTTAAAAACAAGATCATCTTTATCAAACACTCATCTTATAGACATTTTGCGCATAGCCACTTCTAAAATATCAGCTGTCATAGATGCAATATGCAAACAAAAAAACCGTTTTCTCATTAATGCGCTAATTTGTAAACCTAAGGCTTTCTTTTTTTTAATAAATTATTCAAGTTGAAAAATTAAAATTACTGTTTTCTTGACATATTAAGTTAGTTCACTATGCTATTGGCCGACTACAGTTTCAAAAATAATAAACCTGGCCCTCCACATAATACTACTACGTAATATTTTGCCAGTGACTTATTAATATGCAGAGCCAAATGGAAGCATTCTGTGAAGAAATTTTCTAGGCAGGTGAGTGCACTTATGTAATGTGTTTTATTCAATTTTCATAATGAAATTTACCAGATGCATATGAATCTGCGATTACACAGACCTAGCTAGTTCCAATATTGATGTCATTATTATTGGAACAAGCTAGGTCTGTGCAATCACATGTGAGTACCATAGTGAGAGTATAGGTGTACTGCTCTATATTAGAGCCATAAAAGACAGATAAAATGCTAACAAAAACTCAAGATTTCATTTTGATAGTTATCAAAAATTTTTATGTAGTTACATAAAAATTAAAGACAATACCTGCAATAATTTAACTATATATGTAAAAATGTAATCATGGAATGGCTACGTGATTATTTCGGAATATACAGAATTTTATGTATAATTATTAAAGATAAACAAAGTTCGGGGGGGGAAAATGGTGTTAGGCCTCGGTGGTGCATAATTATGCTAGTAGGTATGTACCTAGAAAAAGCTGAGTTAGAGCCGGTAGCATACGCCTAAGTGTGCATGATTAGGCTATCAGACGCGCATCAAAAAGTCCTATCTTACACGTCCTCGTCACTGCCAAATTGCCGCCGCAGTCTGGTAGTGGACTCACATTTGTGAGTCGTCCCATTCCCCGGGCAATGTCATGGTCAACAGCGAGTCTTGCACAACACATCTACCTTGTCACCTTGATAGCAAAGTAAGAAGGGCGAAGGCGAGTCGTCGGCGCCTTAAAACCGATAAATCTAGCTAAGGGAGACAACCCTGACAAAAAAACCAGTGTGCAGCCCGAAAGGGGTGCCCCAGCACCGTAAGCCTGTGGTCATGTCTCGCAGGACCGGGAGCCTGAGCTTCGCCACTTGGGCTACGAGGAAGGTAACCTCTATAAAAAATCCCCTAATCCCACGGTGCGGCACTCGCCCAGGGGATGTATGACTGGCAGGTTAGTCAGCCTCTAGCAACCAAACTCAACGTACCAGGCGACTCGTCTTAGTAAATAGCCTTCTGCTGAGAATGGGCGTCACCTCAGTAGTGACCATATATATCGGCCCTTCTCGTGGGAACCATCATGAATAATTTACTCAATAAAAATACACCTCAACATACAGATACAACAATACCAAAGGCACTCCTTCAAGAGTATTTACTCAACAGATATTTCATAAGGGAATGTTTGAAAGTAAACCTCGATCCAACTCTATTGGTGAAATTCCAATCTCCATACTACAACAACCTGAAGATAATAATATCACTCCTCAACAACCAGAGGATAATACTTCTTTAAATGACTCTCAAGACAGTAACCACATGAATTGGACAGAGGTTACAGGAAAGAAAAGACTGCGCTCTAGTCCCTATGGTACAAAAGGATCAGCCAAACAAACAAAATTAGATACATACTGGCTGGCTCAACCCCAACCAATACCTACAACAAACAGATTTTCTCATCTGGAGGACGACAATATGCAGGAATCAAGTCTAACAAAAAAAGAAAAGCCCATTAGACCTCCCCCTATTTTCGTTGATAAAGTTGAAAACATTCAACCACTTATCAGCTTACGGAGAGAACATAGTACCGATAATTATGAACTTAAGGTGATTAATAATGAGCAAGTCAAAATTCAAGCAAAAACATCAGAGGCTTATAGAGACATAGTGAAACAGCTCGAAATAAAAAACACAGAATTTTATACATACAAGCCTAAACATGAAAGAAACTTCAAATTGGTTCTTAAAAATATACATGCATCAACAGACTTAAATGAAATCAGAGAAGAGCTTTTAGAAATGGGTCATGACTGTGACAAATCTGGAATATTAAACAAAGCAAAACAAAAAAGCCATTGCCAATGTTTATAGTCGAACTTAAACCAAATGACACAAATAAAAATATATACCAAGTAAAGAGCCTCCTAAACTGTAAAATAGCTTTCAAACCCCCCTGCCCTAAACGAGAAATACCCCAATGTGCTAAATGTCAACAGTACGGACACACTAAGACTTATTGCCATCGAAACCCAAAGTGTATTAAGTGTGCAGGAGATCATCTCTCAATTGATTGTCCTCGGAAGACTCGATCCGACCAAGTGAAATGTGTCCTTTGCGATGGAAATCATCCGTCTAACTACAAGGGATGTCAAGTGTACAAACAACTGCAGAAACTTAAACTATCCGGCAAACCTGAAATAGTACACAAACGTCAGCTGCCACTACCCGCACCTTCTCAACCAACTGAACAGACAACAAGGCCTCTGAAACATCAAACTCAAAGAAAATATAGTGACATCCTGATTGGAAAACCTAACGAGCCTGACAAACAAGAAAAGATGACACAAATCAACTCTGACAGAAACGACATTCAGGAATTAATGACTATGATAAAGCAATTGATGCAACAGCTAACTACTATGACCAACCTACTTATAACACTTACGACGAAATTGACAAATTCGATTCACTAAAAATTGTAATCTGGAATGCCAATGGGCTGTCACAACACACCCTTGACGTGAAAGCTTTTTTAGAATTACATAAAGTAGACATACTTCTGATATCAGAAACACACTTGACTGTAAAGAGTCATTTTAATTTACGATCATACACATTTTACCATACGATGCACCCTGCTGGCAATGCACGTGGAGGTAGCGGCATACTAATAAAAAACAATATAAAACATCACGAGACTGCTAATTATTGCACAAATGAAATACAAGCCACAAACATAGTGATTGAGGACTGGGCTGGACCACTCACAATCTCAGCGGTATACAGCCCACCGAAAAATAAGATAAAACAGGATGATTATGAGAAATTCTTCAGCACCTTAGGACTCCGATTTGTGGCTGGAGGCGACTACAACGCCAAACACTCGTACTGGGGCTCACGTATAATAACACCAAAGGGCCGGCAGCTACTCAGAGCTGCTGAAAACTTAAGCCTATCTTGCATATCTCCTGGTGAACCAACTTATTGGCCCACTGACGTAAACAAGAAGCCTTATCTTTTAGACTTCCTAATAACAAAGGGTATAGGTAGCACATATTTCACGTGCAAATGTATACCTGAACTCTCTTCGGGTCACTCTCCGGTTGAAATACTGTTGAAGAGAAATATAACACAAATAACTAACACACTCCGGTTATATAATAAAAAAACCGACTGGCACTGATTCCGAGAGTCAATATCAGGATCTCTGAACATGAAATTATTTAATATTTATTATTTTTTATTTATTATTAATTATTTATTTAATTATTTATTTATTATTTATTATTAATTATTTAATAAACATTAAAACACCGGCTGATATAGAAGAAGCCGTTGAACATTTCAATTATTGTATCCAGCAATCTGCCTGGCTCGCTACACCTGGAACCACGAATAAAATACCCAACACACTAAGGTACCCAGCCAATATCAGAGAAATGGTTGCAAAGAAGCGAAAAGCTCATAAACTTTGGCAACAAACTCGTTTTCCTAAAGACAAGGCTCGTCTTAATTCACTGGCCTCTGAGCTGAGAAAACTATTATGGGATGACCAAAATCAAAATATCCAGGAATACCTTAGAGAGTTAGATCCCACTGCTACGACCGACTACTCATTGTGGAAGGCAACTAAAAAACTTAAGCGTCCCATGATATCCCGACCACCAATACGCAAAACAGATAACAGCTGGGCTACCAAAGATTCTGACAAAGCGCAGACATTCGCTGATGATCTCCAAAATGTTTTCCTACCAAATCCCGATCAAGGTTCTATTCAGACAGAATCTGTATCGAAGTTCCTAAACGAAACACATCAAATGAATAAATTATGCTTTCCCATTAAAAGTTTCTCTAAACATGAAGTTCAACAAGCAATTAAAAAACTTGATGTTAACAAGGGTATGATTTGATAACTGCTGGAATTTTGAGGGAATTGCCTGACAACGGTGTAACTTTCTTAACTTACATTTATAACTCTATCCTGAGAACTTCATCAGTACCAAGCCAATGGAAAGTTGCTTCAATTATTATGGTACCTAAACCTGGAAAAAACTCAGAAGATGTAAAATCCTTCAGGCCCATTAGCTTGTTACCAATTCCCTCAAAAATAATGGAGATGCTGTTTCTAGGCAGATTGATGCCGTTAATAAAGGAAAGAAACCTGATCCCAGATCATCAGTTTGGCTTCAGACAGCAACATGGTACAATAGAGCAAGTACATAGGCTGGTTAACAGCATTAATAGCACTTTTGAACAAAAACAATATTGTACTGCAGCATTTTTGGACATATCCCAGGCCTTTAACCGTGTGTGGCATGACGGACTCCTATACAAAATTAAAAAAGCCCTTCCAATAGAATACTATTAGTTTGTCAGGTCATACCTGGAAAACCGTCACTACTTCGTGAAGCAAGGTGAAGAAGTAACCCCATTATTCAAAATCCATGCAGGTGTACCACAGGGCAGTGTATTGGGTCCCACTCTGTATATTCTATATACTGCTGACTTACCTACCTCTGATGTGACTATAACAGGCACTTTCGCTGATGATACGGCAGTTCTGTCATCAGATATTCTACCAGCAAGGGCTACTCAAAAGCTTCAAAAGAATCTTGATAACATTGCGAGATGGCGTATCAAAGCCAATGAATCAAAATCTGTCCAGGTGACTTTCACAATTCGACGAAGCATTTGCCCACCAGTCACATTAAATGGAGTTCACGTACCACAAAAGGACGAAGCGAAGTACTTAGGAATGCACCTTGACAAAAGACTAACGTGGATAAAACATATTTTCACCAAACGCCTGGCAATGTGTCAACTGGTTCGCAAAATGTACTGGATGTTAAACAAAAACTCGCAACTATCATTGGAGAACAAATTATTGTTGTATAAAGTTATAATTAAGCCCTTATGGTGTTATGGATTGCAGCTATGGGGTACATCAGCAAACTCAAATATTGAAATCCTCCAAAGATTTCAATCTAAAATGCTACGCATGATAGCAAATGCTCCATGGTATATAACAAATGACAGATTGCACCACGACCTTAACATAAAGTCAGTTAAGCAAGTGATACAAGATCAAACGAGAATGTATAATACGAGATTAGCTCACCACCCTAACGTACTTGCAAAGAACTTGATGAATGCACCAATAATACCACGGAGGCTGAAACGGAAAAACCCACAAGACCTAATAGTATAGTCTAATTGAGAGAAGCGGACTTGTCAATGGACAAGTATCGCACAAGTTAATATATTTATATAAGTTCCGAAATATTACTGAATATCGATCCAGATAGATTGCAATGAAAAAAAAAAAAAAAAAACAAAATTCAGCTAGTGAAACAATTTACATCAATATGATTCAAATAATAACCAAATAAACACTCTCCACACACATGTATACAACTTCACTTGTCTGTGAAGTCTCTTGAGTACTTCCGCTAGCTCTGCTCCCCACATGCCCAATCTCCACACACCTCTCTTCTCCTCACCTCACCTCTTCTCGTCTACACGTTCCTCGCACATCAACCGAGGCTCTTGCGGCCATCCTAAAATAATTGCACTGCAATTGGTATACCATCACCAATTAATTTCTCACATTTCCTAACTTTCCAACTCATCAAACAGATCATGCCTATATCACTTTGGTCGCAGCTACTACTTGTGTCATACACAACGCTTGAATACTCAAAATATAAAAATAAGCAGCAATAACACCCGCAAAAAATCAACGCCAATAATACCAACAAACTTTTTATAGGCTCTTCCCTTGACACTCCATATTTCGTAACGCGCATTACTTACAACGGGTGTTATGATATATTGGCGTAGTATAAAATATTTAACATTTTATTTATTCCTGTGTTAGAGCCACTATACTCTTCCTTCCAAAGGACAAAATCACCTTTCTCAAACGTTATTTCTGCTCTATGCCTTTATCATATCTTTTCATATAGGTTAAAGTTTGAAAAAATTTCGGGTAGGGTAATAACAAATTTTGAAAAAGCATGAACTCTCATGAATATGTTTTGCTGCCCCCTTTTACTTTTACAAAAGGGAGCTACGTGATAAATATACCAACAATCTAATGGTGTATTGGGTGAAACCCTCCTGCAGTTTACCATAATTACCTTTTTTGAAAGAACATTCTAGACAAGAGGAAAAATATTTTAAGGAAAAATATATATAAATAAATCATATAATTTTCCCAAAACTAATAATGCTCTTTAATTACTGCATCACATAGTTTTAACCTAATATGTCCAATTTAATCATAAAACTTTTGAGCAACTTCCACTAGCCATAACGGAAACAACAAGTTTATCATCATAAAGTGTTATTCGCTATAAATAATCATTCTTTATTTTATAATTATTTACTATTTCTCGACTCGCTTCCTTCAAATTTAACATTTTAATAATGTTAATAAATTTTGGATCCTGCATCAGCACAGTCAAAAACCCATTGTTACTTAATATTGAGTTATATTACAACTAATCAGATTTCGATTTAACGCGTCTACATGCTTGATTCGCTGCCCTGGGCGGTACTCTCTTACCAAATCATATTTCTGTATGGTCAGCTACCAAAGAGCTATTTTAAGAATTAAATCCTTTTTTCTAATGTATACCTAACGGATGAGCAATCAGTTGCTCTCCTAATGCATTTGCCAAGTACATACACACAAAATCGTTTTAGAGACTACCATTACCAACGTATCAAGCTCATAGCTATGGTAGATGAACTCTTCTTTAGCCGTAAAAAATAATAAACAGGTTTAAAATCACCATGTAACTGTTTTTCATAAGAATTCCAGCAAATCTTAATCTACACACATCGATGTGAATTTTGATAGGCAAATCTGGATTGTACAATGCTAAAAGTGCCTTTGCACACAATTTTGTATTTAACTCCTCAAAACTGCAAGCTTGTTCACTTCTCCATTCAAAAGTTCTATATTTTTTGTAAGTTCAATTAATGGCCTTACTATAACAGCGAATATTTTTATATATTTTCTAAAATACCTACAAAGACCAATATGTTATCTCATTTCGTGTAGTAGGCGCTTCAAATTATGCTAAGACTTCTATCTTTGAATTATCCAGTTTTATTCCTTCAACACTGATCTCATATCCTAAAGATAATATAACTTCTGAGGGAAAGAATGACTATTTGCACATGTTTAGTTTAAAAGTGGTGTCCAAACTTTGATGTAAGACTTTCTCTGAGAGCTCTAAACCCTTATCAATGGTAGTAGAAAATAATATTAAGTCATCTAAAGAAGGTTACTCATTCATCACACAAAAACTGAAAGTGCGTTAGCAAACCCAAAAGGGACCCTTAGATAATCATACAAATCATCAGGTGTGGTAGATGCAGTCTTATGAATGAAATCAGGTGAATAGACACTTGGTGGTATCCTTGTACAAAGTCTAAACCTGTAAACAAATGTTTTCCTGATAGTCTGCCTAACTGTATATCTATTTGCAGTGATGGAAACATTTCCTTAATGGTTACAGAATTTAAGGCTCTATAGTCTACACCAATGTTTCCCAAACATTGTTCTGCCATGGCCCGGTAATTTTCAAACTGCCCCTTCGTGACCCACTAAATACTTTCAAATCCAAACTGGTTCCATTATGTAAAATAATACACATTTATTAATAGTACAAAGGTTTTATTAATATTACATACTTTGGTATCGCCTATTTACTCACTAAATTTTAGTGCGAACTATGGAGCTGCTGCTTATTTTTTACTAAAGAATCCAAGTTCGCTGAAAAATACAAAGGTTTTATTCTAAGATCTGGCTCCACTTCAAGTCGGTTTCAGGTTCAGGTATTATTTTGAAAACAAGGCGGGAATGTGGCGACCTGGTATTTTATTTTGATGGCCCGGTACCAGGTCGCGACCCGGCAAATGGGAAACGCTGGTCTACACACATACGAAAATCCCCGTTCCTTTTTCTTTAAAGTATAACTAGAGACGCAAAATCGGAAATTGATTCTTGTATATTACTTTCAAGCGATATTGATATTTGAGTCTATACTATTCACGTTCGCTATTTGCTGATCTATAAGGTTTACGATTGATAGGTACATTTGTAGTTAAATAGATTCACATTTCAGGGAATGGCATGTCGCCTAACTTGTGTACACAACTGATGCAAAAAATTATGTTAGTTGTGAATTCTGGGAGCTCTAGAAAATGATAAGTGATAAGTTTAACATCTCCTATAAATTCTTTTGATGACTTGTTCAAACTCTGTTCACATTCACAAACGATCCTTGGCGCTGAGGGCTGGAATGTAAACACATAGGAGTCTACTAGTCGCTGTATTATTATTTTAATAACTCATTTCCCTCGCTTTAGACGTACTCTCGTAGTTCTCTTAAATGTTACAGTGTCAACTCCAAAGTTGCATATTTTTATGTAGCCGCTGCTCTTACAGATAATTGTAGCTGGAAGCATGTTAATTACTCCACTCATCACATAGTGACAAAGTTTGGTACAAACGACACCTGATATTGCAAGTTCAAGACGTACTTTGAATAGTGTAGAATCCGGCTATAATAATAATTCTTCATGTCCCAGAACTTTGTATTTCGTACACCTTCAAATGCTTTGATTGTTTGTACATGATTCACATCAGAAGACTAGATAAGGATGCCATTTCTTGACACGGTTAATTTAACATTTTTAGATTTATGATTGATTGTCTAATAATTAAGAATGACATCCCCAATATACTGCTGCAGAAGTCTTTTTCATTGTTATTTCATCAACATTGTGCTCGAAGAAAATTTCTCTCAAAGCTTTACCAGAAATCTTTACCATCATGGTGGGTGGTATCTTCAAGTTCAATTCTTGAGCCACAAATTTATTCAATGTATTAAGCTCACTTTTCGTATTCAAATATCCCTTCATTTACACTTTGTTTATCTTCACTGTTTTAGGGTACATATCATTGAACTTGAAAACCATTTGAACTTGTTTCGTTACATTCTTCTCTTGGATACCTTCCTTTAGCAAACAGGGACTGGTGATAAGACCTTTTTTAACACAGCAAAGACACTTACATTTCAGGCAATGGACAATGAATGCCGATATGTCCTGTTTGCTTACGTTAGTAACAATTATGTTTTTCTGCGATTATTCTCCTATCTATTTTTCTTTAACAGATTGCTTAGCTCGATTGTCTATGGAAATTCAATTTTATTTTGTGGAAATTTATAGTTGTCAAAGGCGCAAAGAAATCCATTGTAGAGTTTCTGAGGGCTGTTCCACTGAAACGCTTGTGCATTAGCTCTTAGTTCTGTGGGAAGTCCTCTAATGATACACGATACATGCACTAAAAACACTATGCTACCTTTAATTTTATTTTATTACCTTTGTATTCACAATATTTTTAAAGTTTATTATAATCACTTAATATTATTAAAATTACTCTACAGTCACTATTAATGTTTATTACTACGAATTATTGTTCTTAGGTCTGATGCCACCTTTGAAAATATTAAAGGTAAACAAAGTTCAGGAAGTAAAATCATTTTTTTAAATGTAATTCAAACAATATTCACAAGTCTCTGTTGACTATTTCTGTTGGCTCTGCCTCCTGCACACTCTCCTCTCCTCACCTCACTTCACCTCATGTCTTCTCATTTACACATTCTTCGGCACGTCGACCGAGGCTTCTCTTAAGTAATTAAAATTATGTTATTCTCCATTATAATCATAAAATAATATTTACTTTCATTATTCTTCAGCCTTTTTCCAACTTACATACTAGGCATGGGAAAATCAATCTAATTTCATGATCGCAATCATTCGTGAATGATATCGTAAGTGATTGGGTCCTTGTGGCCCGTTCATTTAATTGAATTGTTCGCAATCTGTACAGTTCGTATTATGGGCGTCGATTATACCACCGCCGCATGCCGCGGTCAATCTCCAGTCATTTACGAGTCAATGAATGTTTATTTTTACAGGCTGTGTGCCCACATTTGCACCATAAATATTTATCATTCCTTGAAATACCAATAATTGATTTGTTATTATTGTGATAAATGATTTGATGGAGTGATCTATTTTTAAAGAGAATGTTTAAAATATCAAAAATGTTTACTATTTCAAATATTCACAATTAAATGAAATTACATGATATAGTATTATTTCTACTTTATTTAAATTCTTTACCACAACCTAGGTTTCGTTGTATTACAACATCTTCAGTTCAGCGAAGATCTTTGCTAATTGCCCACCTGAAGATGTTGTAATACAACAAAACCTAGGTCATGGCAAAGAATTTAAACAAACTAGAAATAATACTACATCACGTAGTTTCATTTAGTTATTACACTTGGGAAATTTTTCCAATAGAGAATCTGCTTCAAGATGTGATTCAGTATATATAAGGGTTTTCATATTAAATATATAACACCAATTAAATATTATTACATATAATAAATAATCTCTTAAATAGTTTCGTATTTCAAAACATATTAACCGACATAAATTGCCTGCAATATTTTTAATTACTTTGATGGGCAGGCAGCTATTTTTGCTGTCACACTTTGTTTTATAAATAAATGAAATTTCCTATTTAAAAAATGGAATACAATAGTCAGTAAAGAAAATCTAATCTAAACGATAAATAGGATTAAGCAAATTTACCTTCACAACAATATTTTAAATTAATTAGTTTGTCTTAGATATTTTTCTGCTTTACAAATTTAATTTTGCAGCGAGTTGTGTTATTCTGTATATAACAGAGGGACCAGACAGTTATTTTTAAATACCCAAAATATTCATATTACTCGTATATTTACTACTTAATCAATACTGAACATAATAATATTTTGCATACTTTCTCAAAGACAAAAACACCATATAAACAACATCTGAAAGTTTATACATATTTATTTTCAAAATTACATAAAATGGTTAAACATAATTTTTTCCAAAAGTATATGAAACATTTTTATGTAGAGGTCTTTGTAGTGGGTGCGCTAACAATTTGGCAATGCTGTCATGCATTTTAGTAGCATTATGTGATACTTCAAAAACATATGAATATCCATTATCCAAATCTTGTAAACTATCATATATTTCATCACATTTGTGAGCCATACAATCTTCTTCATGATTATAAAGTATGTCGACATAGAAGTACGGACAGTATCTGATACTTTCAAAGAATTTACTCTCCGTTAGCATTTTAGGAACGCAATCTGATCGTCCATACAACAATAGTACTCTGTAGACGGGAGGCATTGATAATAATTTACTGGTATCTAATTTTTTAGGCAAATCTATTTTTGATTCTAATGCATTGAATAAAAGAGACAAATCAAATTCTTCTGCAGTGTTAGTTTCTTCATTCAAGATATCCAACTTATTGAACAAGTCCCTTAAATTAGTTGTAAAATTATGCAGCCAAGACACTTCTTTATCCTTTAAAACTGCCAACGCAAATTCAGTGCCACTATTAATAGCTACTTTTGTATGTATGAAGAAATCTGTAACTCGTTTTATCATATTCATGGATGTGAATGTTGTACCATCACCAAGTTTGTAGTGGGAATTCACATTTTGACATAAGTCTATGCACAAGATAATTTTTTCCGGTATGTTGATATTAGGGACATTTATTTTTGGCAGTTTCACCACATTATCTTTACTCACAGATTCCATTTGATTGAATGGTAATATAACCTGTAAGCAAAAGACAATATTTGGATAATATTAACAATTTTCGTATACATCGGTAACATTTTTATAATATATTTAGTAAAAATCTCAAAACACTTGTAAATATATTTTTCTTACTATAATTTTGTACAAGATTTGATATAGCTATAGAGCAATTCTACAAGAAAAACATGTACATTTACAAGGCAATATAATAACGAGCTCTGGACTTGGTTTGAAAAAGCTGGTAAGTACCAAAATTATAGTTTTGCATTAGAAACTATTAAAGGCTCAGAAACAAACTTCATTTTAAAATGTAAAAACTGATCGGGTTAATATAAGTGTCTTATTTTTCCAATAAAAAAAGGTAAAATGGATTAGAAATTAATGAATAAAAAAGCAACTAGCATAATTTAATAAAAAGTTCATGTCGAGTTCATTAAATTTAAAATATCATGTACTACACCTAATTAATAAATACAACAATAAATCGATTGAATCACAGAAAAGATACGTAAATTAAATGCAGTTCAAGTTCATATGCAATATATTTTAGTATCTATGCAATATATAATAAACTACTGTTCATATGACAGTTGACATTTACCATAGATTATCTTTATCTTTATCTTTGATATATAGCGTTCGTTCTCTCCATAGAGAACCTTTGCCAATGTCAAGAGTGGAAAAAAGGCTATGGCAACACTGATTAAATCAAATTTCGGATATTTGTCATTGTTGCTTGATAACAAAAGAATAAACTATACAATAAAACAAAAACTAAATAAGAATTGGCTACAATTAAACTAAAAGAAGAAAACGACATTATAATATACAGAAAGTACAAAATAAGTAAATACAAATATACAAACTTAAAAAAATTATTCTCCTATCTATTTTTCTTTAACAGATTGCTTAGCTCGATTGTCTATGGAAATTCAATTTTATTTTGTGGAAATTTATAGTTGTCAAAGGCGCAAAGAAATCCATTGTAGAGTTTCTGAGGGCTGTTACACTGAAACGCTTGTGCATTAGCTCTTAGTTCTGTGGGATGTCCTCTAATGATACACGATACATGCACTAAAAACACAATGCTTCCTTTAATTTTATTTTATTACCTTTGTATTCACAATATTTTTAAAGTTTATTATAATCACTTAATATTATTAAAATTACTCTACAATCTCTATTAATGTTTATTACTACGAATTATTGTTCTTAGGTCTGAATGCCACCTTTGAAAATATTAAAGGTAAACAAAGTTCAGGAAGTAAAATCATTTTTTTAAATGTAATTCAAACAATATTCACAAGTCTCTGTTGACTATTTCTGTTGGCTCTGCCTCCTGCACACTCTCCTCTCCTCACCTCACTTCACCTCATGTCTTCTCATTTACACATTCTTCGGCACGTCGACCGAGGCTTCTCTTAAGTAATTAAAATTATGTTATTCTCCATTATAATCATAAAATAATATTTACTTTCATTATACTTCAGCCTTTTTCCAACTTACATACTAGGCATGGGAAAACCAATCTAATTTCATGATCGCAATCATTCGTGAATGATATCGTAAGTGATTGGGTCCTTGTGGCCCGTTCATTTAATTGAATTGTTCGCAATCTGTACAGTTCGTATTATGGGCGTCGATTATACCACCGCCGCATGCCGCGGTCAATCACCAGTCATTTACGAGTCAATGAATGTTTATTTTTACAGGCTGTGTGCCCACATTTGCACCATAAATATTTATCATTCCTTGAAATACCAATAATTGATTTGTTATTATTGTGATAAATGATTTGATGGAGTGATCTATTTTTAAAGAGAATGTTTAAAATATCAAAAATGTTTACTATTTCAAATATTCACAATTAAATGAAATTACATGATATAGTATTATTTCTACTTTATTTAAATTCTTTACCACAACCTAGGTTTCGTTGTATTACAACATCTTCAGTTCAGCAAAGATCTGTGCTAATTGCCCACCTGAAGATGTTGTAATACAACAAAACCTAGGTCATGGCAAAGAATTTAAACAAAGTAGAAATAATACTACATCACGTAGTTTCATTTAGTTATTACACTTGGGAAATTTTTCCAATAGAGAATCTGCTTCAAGATGTGATTCAGAATATATAAGTGTTTTCATATTAAATATATAACACCAATTAAATATTATTACATATAATAAATAATTTCTTAAATAGTTTCGTATTTCAAAACATATTAACCGACATAAATTGCCTGCAATATTTTTAATTACTTTGATGGGCAGGCAGCTATTTTTGCTCACACTTTGTTTTATAAATAAATGAAATTTCATATTTAAAAAATGGAATACAATAGTCAGTAAAGAAAATCTAATCTAAACGACAAAATAGGATTAAGCAAATTTACCTTCACAACAATATTTTAAATTAATTAGTTTGTCTTAGATATTTTTCTGCTTTACAAATTTAATTTTGCAGCGAGTTGTGTTATTCTGTATATAACAGAGGGACCAGACAGTTATTTTTAAATACCCAAAATATTCATATTACTCGTATATTTACTACTTAATCAATACTGAACATAATAATATTTTGCATACTTTCTCAAAGACAAAAACACCATATAAACAACATCTGAAAGTTTATACATATTTATTTTCAAAATTACATAAAATGGTTAAACATAATTTTTTCCAAAAGTATATGAAACATTTTTATGTAGAGGTCTTTGTAGTGGGTGCGCTAACAATTTGGCAATGCTGTCATGCATTTTAGTAGCATTATGTGATACTTCAAAAACATATGAATATCCATTATCCAAATCTTGTAAACTATCATATATTTCATCACATTTGTGAGCCATACAATCTTCTTCATGATTATAAAGTATGTCGACATAGAAGTACGGACAGTATCTGATACTTTCAAAGAATTTACTCTCCGTTAGCATTTTAGGAACGCAATCTGATCGTCCATACAACAATAGTACTCTGTAGACGTGAGGCATTGATAATAATTTACTGGTATCTAATTTTTTAGGCAAATCTATTTTTGATTCTAATGCATTGAATAAAAGAGACAAATCAAATTCTTCTGCAGTGTTAGTTTCTTCATTAAAGATATCCAACTTATTGAACAAGTCCCTTAAATTAGTTGTAAAATTATGCAGCCAAGACACTTCTTTATCCTTTAAAACTGCCAACGCAAATTCAGTGCCACTATTAATAGCTACTTTTGTATGTATGAAGAAATCTGTAACTCGTTTTATCATATTCATGGATGTGAATGTTGTACCATCACCAAGTTTGTAGTGGGAATTCACATTTTGACATAAGTCTATGCACAAGATAATTTTTTCCGGTATGTTGATATTAGGGACATTTATTTTTGGCAGTTTCACCACATTACCTTTACTCACAGATTCCATTTGTTTGAATGGTAATATAACCTGTAAGCAAAAGACAATATTTGGATAATATTAACAATTTTCGTATACATCGGTAACATTTTTATAATATATTTAGTAAAAATCTCAAAACACTTGTAAATATATTTTTCTTACTATAATTTTGTACAAGATTTGATATAGCTATAGAGCAATTCTACAAGAAAAACATGTACATTTACAAGGCAATATAATAACGAGTTCTGGACTTGGTTTGAAAAAGCTGGTAAGTACCAAAATTATAGTTTTGCATTAGAAACTATTAAAGGCTCAGAAACAAACTTCATTTTAAAATGTAAAAACTGATCGGGTTAATATAAGTGTCTTATTTTTCCAATAAAAAAAGGTAAAGTGGATTAGAAATTAATGAATAAAAAAGCAACTAGCATAATTTAATAAAAAGTTCATGTCGAGTTCATTAAATTTAAAATATCATGTACTACACCTAATTAATAAATACAACAATAAATCGATTGAATCAAAGAAAAGATACGTAAATTAAATGCAGTTCAAGTTCATGTGCAATATATTTTAGTATCTATGCAATATATAATAAACTACTGTTCATATGACAGTTGACATTTACCATAGATTATCTTTATCTTTATCTTTGATATATAGCGTTCGTTCTCTCCATAGAGAACCTTTGCCAATGTCAAGAGTGGAAAAAAGGCTATGGCAACACTGATTAAATCAAATTTCGGATATTTGTCATTGTTGCTTGATAACAAAAGAATAAACTATACAATAAAACAAAAACTAAATAAGAATTGGCTACAATTAAACTAAAAGAAGAAAACGACATTATAATATACAGAAAGTACAAAATAAGTAAATACAAATATACAAACTTAAAAAAATTATTCTCCTATCTATTTTTCTTTAACAGATTGCTTAGCTCGATTGTCTATGGAAATTCAATTTTATTTTGTGGAAATTTATAGTTGTCAAAGGCGCAAAGAAATCCATTGTAGAGTTTCTGAGGGCTGTTACACTGAAACGCTTGTGCATTAGCTCTTAGTTCTGTGGGATGTCCTCTAATGATACACGATACATGCACTAAAAACACAATGCTTCCTTTAATTTTATTTTATTACCTTTGTATTCACAATATTTTTAAAGTTTATTATAATCACTTAATATTATTAAAATTACTCTACAGTCTCTATTAATATTTATTACTACGAATTATTGTTCTTAGGTCTGAATGCCACCTTTGAAAATATTAAAGGTAAACAAAGTTCAGGAAGTAAAATCATTTTTTTAAATGTAATTCAAACAATATTCACAAGTCTCTGTTGACTATTTCTGTTGGCTCTGCCTCCTGCACACTCTCCTCTCCTCACCTCACTTCACCTCATGTCTTCTCATTTACACATTCTTCGGCACGTCGACCGAGGCTTCTCTTAAGTAATTAAAATTATGTTATTCTCCTTTATAATCATAAAATAATATTTACTTTCATTATTCTTCAGCCTTTTTCCAACTTACATACTAGGCATGGGAAAACCAATCTAATTTCATGATCGCAATCATTCGTGAATGATATCGTAAGTGATTGGGTCCTTGTGGCCCGTTCATTTAATTGAATTGTTCGCAATCTGTACAGTTCGTATTATGGGCGTCGATTATACCACCGCCGCATGCCGCGGTCAATCACCAGTCATTTACGAGTCAATGAATGTTTATTTTTACAGGCTGTGTGCCCACATTTGCACCATAAATATTTATCATTCCTTGAAATACCAATAATTGATTTGTTATTATTGTGATAAATGATTTGATGGAGTGATCTATTTTTAAAGAGAATGTTTAAAATATCAAAAATGTTTACTATTTCAAATATTCACAATTAAATGAAATTACATGATATAGTATTATTTCTACTTTATTTAAATTCTTTACCACAACCTAGGTTTCGTTGTATTACAACATCTTCAGTTCAGCAAAGATCTGTGCTAATTGCCCACCTGAAGATGTTGTAATACAACAAAACCTAGGTCATGGCAAAGAATTTAAACAAAGTAGAAATAATACTACATCACGTAGTTTCATTTAGTTATTACACTTGGGAAATTTTTCCAATAGAGAATCTGCTTCAAGATGTGATTCAGAATATATAAGTGTTTTCATATTAAATATATAACACCAATTAAATATTATTACATATAATAAATAATTTCTTAAATAGTTTCGTATTTCAAAACATATTAACCGACATAAATTGCCTGCAATATTTTTAATTACTTTGATGGGCAGGCAGCTATTTTTGCTGTCACACTTTGTTTTATAAATAAATGAAATTTCATATTTAAAAAATGGAATACAATAGTCAGTAAAGAAAATCTAATCTAAACGACAAAATAGGATTAAGCAAATTTACCTTCACAACAATATTTTAAATTAATTAGTTTGTCTTAGATATTTTTCTGCTTTACAAATTTAATTTTGCAGCGAGTTGTGTTATTCTGTATATAACAGAGGGACCAGACAGTTATTTTTAAATACCCAAAATATTCATATTACTCGTATATTTACTACTTAATCAATACTGAACATAATAATATTTTGCATACTTTCTCAAAGACAAAAACACCATATAAACAACATCTGAAAGTTTATACATATTTATTTTCAAAATTACATAAAATGGTTAAACATAATTTTTTCCAAAAGTATATGAAACATTTTTATGTAGAGGTCTTTGTAGTGGGTGCGCTAACAA
Organism: Druceiella hillmani; assembly: GCA_039881145.1. Lineage (NCBI taxonomy): Eukaryota > Metazoa > Arthropoda > Insecta > Lepidoptera > Hepialidae > Druceiella > Druceiella hillmani. The sequence continues at coordinate 5,490,201 of JAYKKI010000070.1, forward strand.
TTTGGCAATGCTGTCATGCATTTTAGTAGCATTATGTGATACTTCAAAAACATATGAATATCCATTATCCAAATCTTGTAAACTATCATATATTTCATCACATTTGTGAGCCATACAATCTTCTTCATGATTATAAAGTATGTCGACATAGAAGTACGGACAGTATCTGATACTTTCAAAGAATTTACTCTCCGTTAGCATTTTAGGAACGCAATCTGATCGTCCATACAACAATAGTACTCTGTAGACGTGAGGCATTGATAATAATTTACTGGTATCTAATTTATTAGGCAAATCTATTTTTGATTCTAATGCATTGAATAAAAGAGACAAATCAAATTCTTCTGCAGTGTTAGTTTCTTCATTCAAGATATCCAACTTATTGAACAAGTCCCTTAAATTAGTTGTAAAATTATGCAGCCAAGACACTTCTTTATCCTTTTAAACTGCCAACGCAAATTCAGTGCCACTATTAATAGCTACTTTTGTATGTATGAAGAAATCTGTAACTCGTTTTATCATATTCATGGATGTGAATGTTGTACCATCACCAAGTTTGTAGTGGGAATTCACATTTTGACATAAGTCTATGCACAAGATAATTTTTTCCGGTATGTTGATATTAGGGACATTTATTTTTGGCAGTTTCACCACATTATCTTTACTCACAGATTCCATTTGTTTGAATGGTAATATAACCTGTAAGCAAAAGACAATATTTGGATAATATTAACAATTTTCGTATACATCGGTAACATTTTTATAATATATTTAGTAAAAATCTCAAAACACTTGTAAATATATTTTTCTTACTATAATTTTGTACAAGATTTGATATAGCTATAGAGCAATTCTACAAGAAAAACATGTACATTTACAAGGCAATATAATAACGAGTTCTGGACTTGGTTTGAAAAAGCTGGTAAGTACCAAAATTATAGTTTTGCATTAGAAACTATTAAAGGCTCAGAAACAAACTTCATTTTAAAATGTAAAAACTGATCGGGTTAATATAAGTGTCTTATTTTTCCAATAAAAAAAGGTAAAATGGATTAGAAATTAATGAATAAAAAAGCAACTAGCATAATTTAATAAAAAGTTCATGTCGAGTTCATTAAATTTAAAATATCATGTACTACACCTAATTAATAAATACAACAATAAATCGATTGAATCACAGAAAAGATACGTAAATTAAATGCAGTTCAAGTTCATGTGCAATATATTTTAGTATCTATGCAATATATAATAAACTACTGTTCATATGACAGTTGACATTTACCATAGATTATCTTTATCTTTATCTTTGATATATAGCGTTCGTTCTCTCCATAGAGAACCTTTGCCAATGTCAAGAGTGGAAAAAAGGCTATGGCAACACTGATTAAATCAAATTTCGGATATTTGTCATTGTTGCTTGATAACAAAAGAATAAACTATACAATAAAACAAAAACTAAATAAGAATTGGCTACAATTAAACTAAAAGAAGAAAACGACATTATAATATACAGAAAGTACAAAATAAGTAAATACAAATATACAAACTTAAAAAAATAAACATGAACATAAGTATAAAAATTTCTATATTTTGATGTCGTTCTTTCTTATGAACTGAATGATTAATCCTAAAATGGGTTTGTTGGCAATAAATAAAAGTGAACTTATGTTGATGGGCAATTGAATTTTATATTTTAATAATTTGGAAACAAACGAAGGAAATCTATTATTTAATGGACATGAAAAAATGAGATGATTTAAATCGCCCTCTCCAAACCCGCAATCGCAAATTGGAGACTCTCTGACCCGCAGTCTATCCAAATGAGTAGGAACAGAACAGTGACCCAAACGCATGCGAGATACCACAGAGGATTCCTTTCGAGAGAAAGTAAATGTTGAGAACCAAGGTTTTAAAGGAATAAAAGGTTGGATCTGGAAATATCTCGCACCTGTAATCTGGGATGATCTTTCCCACGCCCTCTGGCAGTCAGACGCCATCCAGAAACGTGTCATGGGAAGAAGATCCTCAATGAAATTAGTAGTGAAACATGGATCCCCGTTCACTGCGGCAAACCGAGCTTTTGCGTCGACTATTTCATTACCTACTATGCCACAATGACTAGGGATCCATGCAAGAACGACATCGGATCCCGATCTCTCCAAATCAAGTGCAAGTTGCTTGATCCGAAGAATCAGGAAACTACAGTTTGAAGAAAATGGATTAGCAAGAAGGGACTGTAAACAACTTAAGGAGTCAGAGAAGATGAGGAGCCTGCGAATCTTTTTGTGTAGGGCATAATTCAAGGCCTCCACAATAGCACTGCATTTCCCGGAGAATACCGTACATTCCTTAGGAAGGCGAAAGTATGTTGAATGAGTGGTGCATGGAAAGTAAAATGACGCTTCGATATAACCATCTCTCAGGGGTTTTTGTGCATCTATGTATATTCGCGTCCAATCCGTCCAAAACGAATTCAAGCTAGAATTGAACAACGAATTAGCGTTTTTGGACTCCTTATCAACTCCAAAATACAATTTTATATATTTGGCCTAGATATTTCACAAAATATCTAGTCAAATGGGAAACTCTATAGTTATAGTTTTTATAAGAATTTTGATAAACGGGGTTAGTGAGGGATTTGAATCTTTGGAAGCTAACGATAAGAAGAGGTCGGGACTTGAAACGCCAAAAAGGAGCATGCTCAATAAGTCTAGAGAGAAGGATGAGTTTTGAAAAAATGGGGGTGAGCAGGAAACCTAGCTGCCTTCAGTAAATAACGATCAGCTAGGTATTGTTGCCGGAAGTTTAAAGGAGGATCAACACATTCTATTGTAGGGCGTTTGTGGGATTGGATTTCATCGCATCCGCTGTAATCCTCAGAGCTTGAGACTGAATGCGGGTCAATTTAGTGGCATTGGAAACAGGACAAAGGGCTATGTCTGTAGGATGAACCTGCATTGGGATCTTTATGATGTTTGAAAATGGGAATTCTTATTTGAGTTTTCCAAGACTTTGGAATATAACCTGATTTGAATATAAAGTTAATGCGTGATAGAAGATACCAACGGGTAGATGGTAAAGTATTTTACACCATTGAATAAGACATTCCGTTAATATGAGGGGAAGAATCCTTAGGATGATATAAGGTAAAATTCATAGAATCGTCAGAGAATTCTTCTTCTAAAAAATGATTGGCGCTAGCAAAGTTATACCTGAAAGGTAATTCATCATTCAAATTTGGAACGGACGGGAATGAACTTGCTCCACGTTTATTTAAAAATTTATCTACCCCTATTCCCGTGTACGGATTTGGGAAGATCAGGCTGAAAAATAAATCTAAAGTTTTTTCTGTTAGACCAGACAACACGAGAGGGAGTAAAAAGAGAGAAGGAGTCACAGAATTTCTTCCAGTCTACTTCTTCCTTCCCTCTTTTTTTAAGGAGAATTCGTTTAGTCTGTGCTTAGGTCTTTCGAAACAAAAGGAAGTTTGTTTCCGACATATCAGATTTATATATCGCTTCAGCCTCTTTGTGGGCTTTCACGGCAGCGGAACAGTCTCCATCGCACCAGGGAGGAGAGGATCTGTAGTGGTAATTAAATCTTTTAAGTTGGATAAAGTTGCGAGCTGATATGTCTATAGCCCTTACAAATTTGTCATACTAAGAGTCAATGCTATCCAAGTCCACTGAAGGGAGAGAATCCACTTCGACACTGAGGAAAGTGCGGAATACCAACCAATCTGCCCTATGTAGGTTGTATTATTGAAGAGGGGGAATTTTCCAATATGTAAATTTAAACGAGGGGAAGAAATGAAAATGGGGAAATGGTCGTTTCCAAAAAACTCAGATAGAATTTTCCAGGAAACTAAGGATGCCATAGATGAGGAGCAAAGAGTGATATCTACTGAGCTCGGTTTCTGAAATAAGTCAGGAACTCGTTTTGGATAACCATCATTCAGTAAATACAGACCAAAATCGTCCTGGAGTTCCACCAAGGAGACCCCAAGTGAGTTGCTTCGAGTGGAACCCCAAGACGGGTGATGTGCATTAAAATCTCCTAGAATAATATATGGGCCAGGAATTGAAGTTAAAATATCACGTAGAGCTAATGTTACGGAACATGTTGGAAGGGGGACATATATTGAGAGGATGGTGATATCTTTAACTCCGCAGTAACAATATTGAATTGACAACTGCAGGAGCCAAGAGAAATCAGGGAGAAGGGAAGGGATTTGTCAAATAATAGGGCGGATCCGCCCTGCCATCAGCTCTATCATCCCGGCATAGCCTTGGATCTTAAAATGGAATCCAGGCTTCAGCCAAATCTCCGAGATGGCGGCAACGGATGGGGAATACTTTACAAGAAGGTGATGAAGATCTCCTTTGTTGGAAATAACACTGCGACTATTCCATTGCAAGACCCTCGCCACTATTGGCGAAGCCATTAGAAGGAAGGGATTGAAGGGAAGTAAGAATAGAGGAGGCAACATTGAATTTGATTGGGGGAACTCAAAATGTTGACCAAGGTGGTCAAAAAAAATTGAATAATACTCATAGAAGGAGTATTAGCTTAAGGTTATTGACTAAAGACGCAACCATTTTCAGGTTGAGGAATTCGGAAATCTGCCCAGGCTTGTTCTAGAGCCGAGCGGTCATAGCCCTGGTTGGAACTTGTTTCGGAGTAAAAATTTTTTATGAGAAGGGTTGGTAGGACAAGTCTGAGAGAACAAATTTTGGGAAGAAATTGGAGGAGGAATTGTAAGGGGCAGGGAGGGGTGAGCTGCAAATGAGGCGTATGATTTTTTAGCAGAATGGACCATTTTGGACGCTTCTGCATAGGAAATGTCTCTTTCACACATTTAAAATTTGATTTTTTTTGCCTTTAGAAATCTGGGCAAATTCTGTCTGTGGAATCATGATTTCCACTGCACATATTGCTTTATCAAGAGGAAGTGGGCAGTTTCTCCCAACGTGACCTTCACCACATCGGAAACAACGCTCGGAAGATCAGCATTTGTCAGCAATATGTCCAAATCTACAACATTTGAAGCACTGTATTGTAGGGAATTCATATTTTGAAAAAGGAAGCGATGAATAAGCCATATAAATGTGTTGGGGGCCAACTTGGCCATCAAAGGTATTGACCATCGTCTCAGACGGAAAATAAAAAGTTATACCTGAAAGGTACCTAAATAGGTTGGCCATCGATTATTTTTTTAAAGTATAAGCGGACTTTAATAATTTTAATAATAATTTCAAAATTTAAAAAGAACTATACCCATACGACTGACATTAAAGGAGGATGAACAATTTATTCTGTCCCGTGAAAGCAGAATAATTTACAAAGCGGTTGGCGGCGTCTGCAGATGAAAATTCTACCGAAATCCTATTACTGCCAATTTGTTTCACTCCATCTCGAGTTATGCCATTGACATGATATTTTTTTAAAGCGGAACCAAATTTAACAGCATAAAATGAGAATCCGGAATTTTGATGGGGTTCTTTTCTTTGAACGTGGAAAATAAATGGTCCAACGTCGCCAGAGACGTATAAACGACCCTCAAAAGAACTCGGAGAGGGGACATGAGGTCGGGGATGAAAGAAGTAATTTGGAATTTGCTTCTGAAAGAGGAGTGCGAGAGGTCTTGCGAGGGGTTGCATCCTCTGTTTCGATGCAGGAAGAGTCAGAAGGATGGAAAGATGTATTATTTTTAGACTCATTTTTTTTACAATTTGTTCTTTTACAATTTTTTGTTTTTCATTTTAATTTCTGTTGAAAATCCATCACGGTAACAAAGCTAGCAGGATAGGTAGGAGAAGCAAATTCATTATTAAAAATAGGTGATTTAGAAGGGTCTGGTGGTTTGGGAGGAATGACTATATCCATTTTTACAAAGCTGAAGCAGATTGGATTTCACAAAAAAACATTTATTTATCGAAACTACTTATCGCATAATAAAGTGTATAGTGACATCACTATTGGTATTAAATACCTATACTCACAGAATACGGATACACCCATAGGCGGATTAAAGGGGGGGGGGTACGTGAAAAAAAAATTCTTGGTTGTGCCCCCCCTTGTCCCACCCAGAAAAAAAAACTTGGTTGTGCCCACGCCAGAAAAAAATTAAATTCTGTATCCGCCCTTGGATACACCTATACCGATATTCGCGTATCGGGGCAGAGAGCATCGTTATCACAATGGTAAGGGGCGGGAGTGGGAAGGTGAATTATAATATCGGTTCGCATTTTTCAAGAAATTAAAGAAGACGGCGGAAATGAATGAATGTAACATGTGTTTCTTGCCGTAATCCTAATTACACTGACGGCCGGGTTTTGACACTACGCATAATAGCTACGCATTTTATGCGTAGTTTTTGGACACACTATCGTGCGTGTTCTCGCCTTCTGGAGTACTCAGTATTCTAAGTTGCCATAACAGACAACTAATTACCGCGCTAACGAAAAACTATTAATTTCACAAAATTATTTATCACGCAGTAGCGTGTCGCTATGTAACTATAGAGAGGAATTAAAGGAATTTTGATAAACTGGGTTAGAGAGGAATTTGAACCTTTGGGAGCTAACAATGAGGAGAGGTTTTGGAACAACAAAAAGGGTCACATTCAGGGAATATGGCAAAGTGGGTAAGTTTTGGGCATATGAGGTGCATAGAAAACCCAGCTGCCTTCAATAGATAACGATCAGCTAATATTCTAGGGATATAAAGAAGATCCACAGATTATACTTGTGGAGCATTTTTGGGACTGGATTTAATTTTAACCGCTATGTTCCTTAGTGCTTGAGAATGTAAACGAGTCGGTTTAGCGGAATTGATATCAAGGATAAATTACTCATAGTCTTGATAACAGCGTACCGAAGCATTATAAATTAATTGTAAAGTGATAGAGTGTGGCCCCACCAGATTCCGGAAACCGCACCGGAAATATACAAATTAGCCTGACGTCCAGGAATGATATATTCACTGTGATTTTTCCAGAATAATCTTCAGTATAGGAACATGCCTAGAAATTTGGTATTGGGAAATATAAGGACCAAGGAAAAGTTGTTGGAGATAGAGAGAAGAGGAGTATTTTTTTAGTTAAGATCTCCCTAGCACTCTTGCCATCGAGACAAATCCGTACCGTGAGAGTTAAGAAGTGAAGAGGTTAAAGCGTTTCGTTTAATCGTTATTGACTTATCAGATGTATTTTAAAATATATAATCAGCGTACGCGACAGAAGGGAGAGTGAAATTGCAAAAGAGCAGAAGTGCCATACGATTGGTGAGACGCTCGTAGATTCGTGCATTTTAAAAGCGACTGATGTTGTTCTTGGAACTGAAACAAACATCCTTTTTTGCAATTGGATGAAAATACACATGTTGCAAAATATGCTCTATATCTAATTAACGACAACTACGAATGTTATTGAACCATTATCTGATTTTTCAGCAAACATGACCTTTCACGGCAAAAATAAGCCGGCTTTCGAGATGTTTTAAAGCTGTGCATTAAAGTTGTTACTTATATTAAAAAAAAGTACGTTAAATACTCGACTGTTTATAACTTTTTGTGAAAAATTGGGAACGGAACATAAAACACGTTTATTCTATATTGAAGTCCGCTGGCTTTCGATAGGAAATATGTTGGCAAAATTATTTGAACTACGAGAAGAACTAATTTTGTTTTTAGAAATAGATAAACAGGATGAATTGTAGAAGGAATTTAGCAAGCCAGATGTCCAAATATTTTTCGCTTATCTGTCACATATTTTGACTCATTGAATAACCTCAATTTGAAAATTCGAGGTGGAAATTCCAATACAATTTATCCATCGTAATACCATTACGGCATTTGTTGAGAAATTAAAACATTGGAATCGTAAACTTTTGAAGAATCGCATAATTATTCCTGTTTTCCAAAATTGTGTGCAATATCAGAAGAAACGCGACTGAAATAGGCCTTTGAGAGCACTGATATTAACACAAAAATATCATACCATTTGCAGCACCTCTGCGAAGAGTTCCAGCGGTACTTCCCGAACGCGTACGATGATATTTTTAAACTAGTGACGGATCCTTTTCATATTGATATAGACTCGTTACCAGAAAATTTTCAAAAGCAGGCTTTGGAACTAAAACATGATTCTGCTGCAAAATACGATTTTGAAAAGATAGACAAATCATTGTTCTGGATCAAGTACTTAAAAGTGTATAACGACATCTCAGAGCTACGATTATTTTTACCTTTTTCGAGCACCTACTTATGTGAGAAAGCATTTCCAGCAGTCGCAACCATAAACAAGATGTATAGGAGTCAACTCGATATCGCCAGTGATTTCCGATATATAATTATTCCTATACGACCAATAATTAAAAATTTAGTTTGAAAAACGCAAGCTCATCTGTTGCATTGATTAATTGTTATTTTTATTTAGTTTATGTTGATTAAATATATCCCATATGAACTTGGGATACAGGAGGCGTAGATATTTTTCTATGACATAAAGGGAGCGATAAAAATAAGTTTGGGAACTCCTGGTTTAGAGTCTAAAAGAGGAAACGAAGCCTTCGAATAGGACTTTCTCCCCCCGTACAATTCTTGTTAAAGTAGAGGCCCTGGGGGTTTCATAGAGTGATAGATATTTCCAAAAGAAAATTGAGGTGTCTAGACCGGAATCCCGAGATGGCAAGAATTTTCCAGAAGATTGGGAGGTTTTAGTTATCGTAGGCTGATGAAAGGAGATTAAGAACGCAAGTACGAGGAATTCTTGACTGCAGGGAACGAGTCGGATGGCTGCAGTCAAAAAGCTGAGGCTGCTCATCGTACCTTAATTTTTCTAAAGCCAAATTGCTTGTTTAGGAAAATTTAATGGTATTCTGCTTACGTCTCCAACCGATTCTTAGAGAGTAAAAGTGCAATATGTCTGTACATTAAACCTATATAAGGATCTTTATGTTTGAGAATGGGAATTATTATTTGTGATTTACAGTACTTCGAAATATAGCCTGAATTGAACATATTGTTGACGTGGGATAGAAGATACCAACATATAGATTATTTTTTACTATTTAATATGAGATTCCATCAATAAAAGGTGAAAGTCTTTAAGATGGTGTAAGGTTAAATTTAATTCATTGATAAAGAAATCTTCCTCTAGAAAGAAAGCGTTTGACGTTTCTATAAGGCAGTCCATCTAAATTAAGAGAGTTTATTTAAAAATTGGCTTGGGTTTTGGTAGATCAAAATGGAAACCAGATTTAATTTCTTTACTTGCGTAACAGCCGCAAAGCGTCCTACGTTCAGTGGTTCAAAGACTTACGTTCAGTGGTATAAAGCTCCTAGGCCAAGTCTATTGCGTTTACAAATTGGTGATAGGAGAAGTTAATTTTCTCCAGGCTCACTGGAAGGTGCGAAGCCACTTCTACTTCTACGTAAACACAGGTCAAATTGTTGCTTCGGGCGAAGCTTCAAGACGAGCAAGAATTGTTCTGCGAGCCAAATGCTCTGGGACAGGATGAAAGGAGAACATGTACATATAGGACGGTGATATTTTTAACTCTCGCAACAACAATGTTAAATTGACAACTTCGTGGGCCAAGAAAAACCCGGGAGAAGAGAAAGAAATTGTCAAATAATAGGTTGGATTCGCACCTACCACCCCCTCTATAATCCTGCAGAAGGCCATATCCATGGATATTAAAACGGTATCCTGGCTCCAATCAAACCCCCGAAAATTGCAGCCATGGATTCACAATAGTTAAAAAGGAAATTACAAATATCTACTTTATTGGAAATGTCACTGTTAAAAGTACATTGAAAGACTCTCACCGCTGTTAACGAAGCCATTATAAATAAGCGATTGAAGGGACGAGAAAATACAAAAGGTAACGTTGGAGGGTATTTGATCAGGGTAATTAGAATTTTGACTAAATCAGCCAAAAATAATTGAATAATACTCGTGGTTTATTGAGCATTAACTAAAGGGTGATTAACACCGCATGCATTTTCAGCCCGTGAAAAGCGGACATCCGCTCAGACTTGTTTTAGTGCAGAGCATAGTGCTTATTAAACTGTTGTCGAAGAGCCGGATCAAAATTTTATTTTTATATAAAGAGTTGAAGGAACAAGATGAAATAAACAAATTTTGTGAAGAGGTTGGTGAAAAATGAGTTTGGTAAGTTTGAATTTGAGACTTAAAACATTGTGTTGTACAGAACTGTATCCACACAAAAAACACTACAGCTATAAATTGTTTTATTAATAGATAATACCATAGAACGCTTAGTAAACACCTCTGTATATCCTAAAGCCTTACTCACACGACACTTGTTTTTCTACTGGATTGCTTACTTGAGATCGCTACTATATTCTACAAGAGCTGTTGTACTGGACGCTGTAACGGCTGCTTTATAATATAAGCTGCACACGATGTGCGCAGCTGAGTCGGGTTTGTAAATGGCTCTGAATATCTGAATTATGTGAATCGATTGATACAGGTCATTAAACTCGCATGTAAAACATATATATATATATATATATATATATATTAATAAATTAATTTGGTGCAAAAATTGTTTATATAGCTCTTTTATTGAAAATTCAATACCAATTGTTGATCAATTTTTAAAATATCTTATAAAACAAAATTCGCTGTAAATTTAACAATTTTATTATAATACATTCAGATTAGGAGAATAACAGTTTCAAATCGATATGACAGTTTTATTATAATATATTCATATTAGAAAAATCAGTACTATATAAAACAATAATATTGAAAATAACGCTCCTTTTTGTTAACATGTAACGGCCTCCTGTAAACAAATCGATCGAGATATAGTAAACTTATGCCCACGTGACAAAATGCGACTTTCCCATTTGTTAACGTTTAAATGTAGCAGAGAAACAAGTACAAAAAATAGAACTTGATCTATTACAGATTTCCAGTACGCTTTGTAGAGACGTCATTTTCATTATGAAAGCCCGCACAGCCATCACAACAGCTCGTAAGCCAAAGAACATATTAGTATATTATGCATAGATAATATACTAAAATATTATGTATGGAACATATAGTACTGTATCGTAAGCGATCCAGTAAAGACACAAGATCGTATGAGCCAGGCTTAAGACAGAAATCATTAAAATGTATCATAGATTATAAACTAAAATATGTATGACACCTATGACACTGCTGTAGTCTATTGGTACTTAATCTATGCTTCAGTGTTTATAATTAATGTGTCAATATATATTTAAAGAAACAAGTGAAAAATAACAAACATTATTTATTTCAATCAATTTAACAAGTCTCATTACGTGTCGTACGGCCGGTATTGTCTGTTTCATAGGATATATTGAACAAATTAAAATTGAATTGATTATTTACAAGGTAGATTTATACATAATGAGTACTCCGCCACCGGCAGTCGAAACATTTGACCAGGTACGTTATTTATGTAAAGATCATTACTTAATAAATGTCCGAACCGTTATTTGTAACATATATTTCGCTTTAATTTAAAAGAAGAAACGAAAAAATTAAATCTTTGTAAAGTACACTCACATAAAAATCTACCACTTTTATTTATGTTCTTTCTCTAAACTATTTTTATAGTTTGAAGAAGATGAGGGATCTGAAGCTCAGCTTGGAGCCACTTCATCAGGACGGAAACGATTGTTTAGCAAAGAGCTACGATGTATGATGTATGGCTTCGGTGATGATCAAAACCCTTATACTGAAAGCGTCGATCTGCTGGAAGATTTGGTTATAGAGTTTATTACAGAAACAACACACAGGTATATTGCAAGGAAATTAAAACAAAATGGTCTATAAATTCTTTTCATTATACCAATTTGATGCTATACTCTATAAAATCAGGTTAATTCAAGTGTCCTACTTATTTATAGCTGTAGGGACCATGCAAGAACAACACAATATATGATAATAAATTAATGAAGTTTTGGTTACACTGCTGTCATTTTTCTCTTTGAATTTCCCATAGTATACAAATGTAATTAAAATTATTTATATTGCATAATTATGACGTAGTGTGTTGTATTAAAACATTTTAATACAACACACTTCGTCATGATTACAATTAAAACATTGCAGTAAATATAATTTATTATTTTCGTAAACTTCTTAATTGATTAATGTATAAAGAATATTTAGTGATTTTGTAATAACCTGTTATTAATGTTCTTGACCACGATTATAAAAAGTTCCTTATTTGAGATTTATTTGTTAAATATAATTTAATTAAGTTAAATGTAATAGTTTTGTTAAATATAGTAGTTTTGGTCATTACATTATATTGTCGTTGCCAAACCAAAATCGGCTATGTAACCAAACTTTCATATAAGGAAATTGCTTTGTGGTTCTAAACACCCTACAGCGAGCAATGGACAATTTATAAAATATGTTATGTGCAGCTGCTAGAATATTGTCAATTAAAAACTGCTATATGACACGAGTGCACATGGCATATTTTATCTGACGGTACAAATCTATGACAGTTGAAAAAACAATCTGCTATGTGTAACGCAAGCTGTGGTGATAAAACGCTAATATTACAGTTTAAACTTTAAAAAAAGTTTATTAAGGCTTTACAATTTGATGACTATGTTGTAAAAATGGTTGAATGTTTTTTTTACATTTACCATTATATTATTTATAGTTACATTTATCCTCGAATTTAATTTTTCAGATACGTCGCACTACCCATGTTAATTTATACATAACAATTCTTTCATTTAGTGACTGGTAAACCGTAAGAATTCAATTGATAAACTCAGCCAGTTAATAAATTAGATGTTTTCAAGTGAACACGTTCATTACAAGTGTGTTTCGTGTCTCCTTCATAATTGTACTCACTACAACATGAGCAGGGGAAAAAATTAAGCATTTTGGTTTTTAACTGCCACTGACTATATAATATATATATATATATATATATATATTTATATATATATATATATATAACCAATATTATCCTCTTTTAGTGCATGTGCTAACAACATTTCCACAAATTCGTCCCATAAAAACAGCTCTCAAGTCAATACAACATAATTTTCTCTATCTAAAGCTGAATTGCGTTTATTTGGAAAACAATACATAGGCTACAGGAAAAAGCATGCTGAAAGAAGTAGATTTGGTGCTATACCCATAATGTCATAATGTAACATTTCTTTAAATATCTCAAAAGAACACTTTCCATATGTAGCACATTTTGATTTGACAATGACGATATGTTGTCACAGAGAAAAGGATCTTTATTTCTATAGTATTCAGTTATTTTTATATTGAATTCGATTGAGTTTAAAACTTTTTATTTAAAGTTCCCGTTTGTCTTTTTCGACTCCCTAGTAACAAAAATGGAGGAGTTGTAAATTTGATATGTGCGTTTGTGGCTTCATCTCTCAACCCTATTTTTTACACTTTTCTTTATATCAGGAGCCGAAACAGGTCAGTAAATTCTGTAATCAGTTTTTTCAAGACAAGTCAGTAAAAAACATTCTTTTTTAAAAATGGTTAATATTAATCCCATACCAAATTATTATTTTTGAATTTTCATACTATTTAATCACTTATAAAAAATGTTGCTAAGAAAGTTTAAGCAGGTCCTTTATGTTTAATTTGAAATATCTCTTTTCTGTTTATGCATTCTTATTTTCTTAATAGATAACAAATTTTTGTATTTAATTTGTGTTTGAGCATCATTATAACTGACTATTAAATTTCCAATATTTTTTAATCCATAGTAATATACCTTTTTCGGCCCCTTCTGTATAAAAGTGTGTGCTGTTGGGAAGATTTCAAATTATATTGAATCAAAATTGACTCAGTTTCCAAGGTATTAGAGTTTCTTCAGTGTTTAAGATGAAAAGTGAAAGTAATAGAGAGACTTAGTTTGAATTGAAATATTTCGATAGATGGTGCTGCTCCAACTTCTAGAACCTCGAGTCTATTGATTACCGGGTTGATAGCAACTGGATTTCAATACTGGTAACTATGTGACATTAGAAATTGGATTATTTTTCTAAAATTCCCAGTCACATATTTATTCAAACATAAGTTATCTACACACTGTTGTGAATGTAATGATACTTATTAATTATGGTGATGTAGTGCGAGTTATGAGAGTCGGCGGAAGTTTTAACCTCTTCATCCAAATGGAAAACTTCATTCATTAAAAAGTAGTCCAAACTTCAAGAAGAAGCAGTAGTCAGTAGATGCTACCTTGGGAGAATAAAGAGAGAAGGGTCTCCATTTCCAACTGCTGTAGGTCTTTCACGGTCATCTTTGAAGTGTGTAAACTTGTAATGTCTTGGAGAAAGTTTTATGGAGTGCTATTTCTCATCTTAACTCTGGCTGCTTAAAACCAAAGTGCTACTCAATCTCGATGGATGATTTGCAGCAGGGATCATAGTGTTAGGTTTTATTAATGAATAGTGGACTGAGCCGAACCTAAACCAGTCTCATAAACTTCTGATATATCCACTTCTTCTCTGTAGTACAGAATCTGTTCATCCTTGTGGAGCCACAAACAAATATTCAAATGCTGATGTCATTGTAATCCTGTAGGCTCATGATGGGACCTATTTGTCGAGTTTTTTGACCTCGCTAATTTGAGCCAAATGCAGTGGTATAGTATCCACATAGATGTTGAACTTTGCTGTTAACATGCATTTACTTTGTTATGGATCTACCTCCATAACTGCTTTTACTATCTCCATCTCTTACTCAGGTTTTTCGCACTTTGCTGTTGAATCGCATTGAACCAACTGAACTGCAAAGTCACTATCTGTTTTTGAAGCTGACCTCAAATAATAGCATTGAAATTTTATCAGCACTGAGCCCGCATTCCAAAGTTGGCATTAAACAATTTTAGATTCGTCCATGTTTCTAAAAAATAATAAGTACATTTAAAGGAATCAAAAAAATTTTAAAAAAGTCTCTCATATGTCCTATGCAATGAAAACCTGTTTAAACTTTTGCGCATTGTACAGCACATCCGATTTTACTCTATGTTTTTATGCCCATTTCATGACCTAATAGCTACAGACCACAAATTTTGATTCAAATTACTAAAAAGACCACAAATCTTAGATTAATGGTATTTAAATCTTGGTTGATTTATTGTCATGCGGATAATTACCTAATTTTCTTTAGTGTAGTTATACACAGCTGTGCATTGTTAGGTTTTACATAGCTTGAAGTTACATAGGCCTGATCTCTGGCAATCTTTGACTTCGGATTATGTGTATAGCACTAGCCTAAAATTAATAAAAACATTATTATCTTCATGTTTCCATACACTTTAAATTGATTAAGAGTGAAACCTTCGTTCATATTGTGCCATCTTCCGCTTTTACGCCATAGCTACGCCATAAGGAGCACTATGTCACTTCCTCGCCAAAAAGATGCATAAGCCCACACTCACATTTATGACGTTGAGATCATAATTTAGATGAAATGTGTTTTGCCAAAATTGTGCTGGTGATTTGCAGCAGGGTATGCGGTATCAGGTAAACATGTAAAGTTAATGATAATTTTTTTTCAGACAACTATCCGAATAATTTTCTAGACCAAGCAAAATCTGAAATCAGGTTCATGAAATTTAAAACACAATATCGTAGATTTAAGGATATGTTTTTTAGTATATAAACCAGGCTTGATTTCAAACCCTAATATTCTATAATCAGTCACTTACATGTTATATCGACTTATACAGGGCAATGGAAATAGGCCGGACAGGTCGTGTGCAAGTAGAAGATATTATATTTCTTGTAAGAAAAGATCCAAGAAAGTATGCTCGTGTCAAAGATTTACTTACAATGAACGAAGAACTTAAGAAGGCCAGAAAGGCTTTTGATGAAGTGAAATATGCAGGTAAGTCTGAACAAATCAATTTAATCGTGATAGACAGCTACTTTTTTAGGTTCCCTTGTGTATAAATACTTGTTTAATGTAATTATTAAATATTATTAGAACAGAATTAACTATCTTTTACCATAAGCACAGATTTATTGATTTTACAAAATAACTAATTTTAGTTACGGGCAGAATTAATTAAGTATATATTTATACAATACATATATGCGTTAAAAAATTACATTGCTACAACCCGAGGGTTACAAGGGTGAGATTAATTTATTTGTTTCGCAAAAAGCGACTAAAAATGGACAAATTTATGGCTAAAGTCCTAACCTATAACAAAATGTTCATTAAACACAATAATTTTTTGAACCACAGATAATAGTGACAACTGAAATATGAAAAATATCTTGATGATGTCCACCAAGAGAACTTCAACCCACCAACAAGTCAAATATAATTTCATAAGAGAATGATCATTTTTGTATATTAAAAATGACCATTGTTAGTAATAAAAATAAACAAAATTGTAATTTTATTATTTCTCAATTTATAGAGAGCAAAATAAAACAAAGAGTATGAATTGTAAAGAGATTTTTTACTTAATGTCATTAACTAATAATAAGTAGGGAGGTACATGAACTTGTGCCTTTATTATCATAATTATTACATTTTAACAGAATCTTCATAAATATACATATAGAATTAGATATTTTGACTTACAGTATTTAAAAACATGTTTTAAAATTAAATTTGTGCAAAATAAAAACAAGTTGCATGTCTATTAACATATATTATTATACAAATTTATAAATGAGTTATAAATATGAACGATCACAGAAACAAATGGTAAATTTTAGATGTGTTACGCCTTAAATATAAAGTTACTCCATATAATGGCAAGACTTGGAACTAGGCCATTTGCCAACTGTATAAATTTTTATTAATAACAACCCATAAATTATCCAATCTAAAACAAATGTCTAACGACATCGATAAATTGTTAAGACACTTATGTTGTCTTTAGGTCCCCATAAATATTATTTTTTGATATTATAATTTCGATTAAACATTTTCCACAATAATCACATTATTATTACTATTGATACAACAAAATGGAAATAATATTTGTTAATACAGTACAGTTACATTGAGAATAAAGATATGTTAACATTTGTTTATAAATTGTCACAGCATGAAATGTATTTCCATTTCTAGCCTTTTTTCTAACAAATAATTGAAAAATTTAATTTTTATTGCCAAAATTTTTGTCACTTTATGCAATCGACAAGACAATTATTACTATTTGAGACCATAACACATTAAGACTAGAATTATCACCAGTTAAAAATGGTAAAATTTTTGATAAAATATTTCAAATAATTTTTAGAATTAATGTCAGTAAGTTTCCTTACCGACTTGTGTCACTTCATTCAAGTATAAATTATTAGACATTCATAACTTGGGTAATTCCTATTTGAGTCAGTAAAATCTTAGGTCAAGAACACATTGTGGCTGAACTAAAAATAATTTTACTGTAACCGTTACAGTAAATTTTTAAATATGCATAGATAACGCAAGTAAATTTATTGTTACAATATTTCTGTTCTATAATTTTCTACTGTAAAATCCTCTAAGAAAATTTTTTTTTGGAAGACCATTTGGAATAATGGAATTTAATTTAAAATGCAATGTAGAAATTACTGAATTGGCAGCTTATCCAATGCATTTCCTTTACTGCATTTCTCAATGGATAAACATTTTTCTTTTATTGAATGGGCGTCTCCATTTTTTTTTGTTTCAGCTTAACGCACCAGTTTGTAACCGTATCCACAACAAGCTATCATATAAAAATTCTTTGGAAGTATAACAAAATACTCAGTATTCCATAATAGGATTGAAGAATGTACCCTTACATTAATCTTGTATTATAACAGTAACCATTATATATTTATCTAACGTTTGAAGTTCTAATAAGTTCTACATTGAAACCACTAATTTGTGACCCCTACAAAAATTATCTCAAGTCTTATTATAGCGCTGGCAAATAGCACTATAACCTCCGAACTCATATATTAGGTAAAATTATTTTGTGACAATAATGAGCACATTAAAAATATTGAGCTTCACTTGTCAAAATTGTCATTAATTATAAATATTCACAATTCAGAAAAAATATTTTTATACAAGATTATACAAGACACACAGCATTAAAATAAGGATATTTAAATAATACCTATAAATGTATATTGGTTGATAAAGTTAATTAAAAAATCATACTTTTGATATACATGGTAATAAAAAATTAGTATAATATTGAGACAACAATTT
The DNA here is from genome assembly GCA_039881145.1 of Druceiella hillmani. Lineage (NCBI taxonomy): Eukaryota > Metazoa > Arthropoda > Insecta > Lepidoptera > Hepialidae > Druceiella > Druceiella hillmani. The sequence goes on from JAYKKI010000070.1 coordinate 5,508,415, forward strand.
AATATGGTCTAGCAAAATATATTTGTATTAAGTTATTGAATAACTGTGATTAATTAATATATTCTATGACAATTACTATAAAAACTAGTATAAGTTTCCATTTTATTCATGAAACAATAAAGTTAGTTTTGTAATTAAAAGTAGAATTTTATTTTCATTGGATTAAAGAAAATAATCTTTTAATAGACAGATAGACTTTTCAAAAACAAGGAAAATGGAATGGATTTTGCGAGTATCTTTTACAAAGTACAGGGATGATAGTTAATAAAATCCTTGAACACATTTTAAATTGTAAACAGTAAAAGGTAATTTTTAATTTTGCACATAGAAGAAGATTGTAAAGGCTGAAAATGTGGGTGGCTTTTAGTTTTGTTATCATATTTTCATTTAAATATATTATATTTTCTGTACTAAGATCTACTTTTGCCCTAAATGATAATAATTTATAACTTTAAGCATTCTGCTACGCAGAAAGTCAAAAATAAATAATTTTTTTCATATGAAACGTCCTACTTAAAATAAATAGGATTTATTTAGATAAATAGGATTTTTGGTATAAAATTTAATATCAACTAAATTTCCTGTTCTAATGTTTCATTCATTGCAAAAGAACAGTTAACATAAGCAGTAGATTAATTTCCCTTACTTAGCATAGAAAGTTGGAGACCGTAACCAATGCTTTTATATTATGTTAAAATTATTAGTGCCAATTAAAATTGTTTAGGAATGTTTACTATGTTATGACTAACAGCAATTATATTGTTAATTCAAAATTAATAGTGAAAATAAAGTATCGTAATTGTTACTTGTAACACTAGACAGTAATATTATAATTTTAATAAATTCTATCATTCTAGAAATTTTATAGGCATTTTCCGTAATATATAATTGAAATTATTTTATTTACATTTCTTTTTAGTTTTGTAATTTTCAAATAGATTTTCAAATTGTAGTGTACATAGCCTATTTATTGAGCTGCACGTCTATTAAAATTACATTAAACAGTAATCAATTAAACATGGCATACATTAGAACTGTGTTTATAAAACTGTGTCATTACACAAATTTAGATTTCAAGTAAATGTACGAGGCGCGTTCAGAAAGTTAATACTGTTTCTATATAAATCTGCTACAATGAAGCACTCAGCATCCTGCGACACCGACCTCTTATATTCCCTTCGCTACCACCTACACACACCATTTTTCCAAGAATTGAGCTTTATACTGTCTTATGCTTAATTAAAATATTTAAGACGATAGGTAATTGTCTCTAAGCAAAATCTTGATATATTTTTGTTCTGCATAGTTGATAGGGATTTAAATATTACGAAAATCAAGTTTAATCACTGAAATATTTAAGATTAGTTAATATTTTTGAGAAATAAAGTGCAATTAAAGATATAGATTACGTGACATTGAACAACAATCATAATGCATGATATCGCATCATTCATTCTGGGATAATAAGAAGATACACATAATTCTTCATAAGGGAAGAAGGTTTTACAAAAGCAAACAGCAATAATTTGCCCAAAATGACACAGTGATGCTCGGAATGTTTTTCACATTTAACACCGAATTCTGTTTAGCAGAATTTCATAATATCAAAATGTCTGTGTAAGTATACTTATAAATAAACTAAGTTCAAATTATTTAAAATGATCGTTTGACAAAACATAAGTGTTAGTTATGTGTGGTGATTATTGATTAGATACGTTTTTGGGTTATGTCAAAAGGAAAAACTAACAGCAAATTTTGGTTTCAAAAATGTTTGTGACACATATCCCATAATATGATACTACATATAGTTTTTCATATCATTTTGCAACTGTAATAAACAAATATTTGTGAAAAAAAACAAATAATATAAAATTTGTGGTTAAATCTTATGAATATTTATCCAAGAAAAATTAATGTAATATGTCATAATGTTAAATTCTTTTAATTACGTATAAAATTAACTTTGACACCATAGAAATATGCAATAAATTTTACAACAAAGTGGCCTTCACAAAAATACAATTTAGAACTTGTAGACGAGTAGCAAGGGCAAGTTGCAGCCACTTTTTCCGTATTTCTGGCTTATTTATGTGGCATGTAAATAAATAATATATTTGGTGTTTTGTTGTGGCACAACACTTGTAAAACTTTGAAATCATAATAAACATTGTTTTATAAATATTTACTATCACACTCAACTTCACAGGTGTTTGTTTGACAAGACGTGACCAAATTACATGCTATAATAGTTTAGAGCGTTCTGGTGGAAAGTTGAAATTAATTTATAAAAATGGAAAGTAAACCATGTGAACATTTATTTTTTGCTGAAATATTACATTTTGGGTAAAGTAGACTGACTACAAGGCTACTACTAAACTAGTTTCTGAAAAATGTTGACTAGCCTATTGAAACTCCCCATAACTATGAAATACATGCGTGCTTAAATTTGCTTCTTAAATACAAGAAATGTTAAGACTGCCAAAATTTAACAGCCAATTTGTGACTTTGCATGGAGCAAAGGCAGCATTTAGTGATGAAATGGTTAGGAAGTAAGTTAGTACGTTCAATGATGGTCGTACAAATGTTTACGATAAAGCAAGCAGTGAAATCAGTCATTACTAATAAACCAGAACAAAAGGTGAAAGAAAAAATTGCGAAAGGTCAACAGGTCACAATTTTATAGCTTCTTTGGGTTTCCAGATTTTTCAAGGAGACAACAGTCAATGGAATGGAGGCACTTGGTATCGCCAAAGAAACAAGCTTAAGTAAAGCATGTCTACGAGAAAGATCATGTATACGGTGTTTTAAGGTAATAAGGGAGTATTCTATTGCACCATGCAGACTCTAAACAATTGCATCGGGCAATCTGAAACAAAAGGCATGGCATGTTCAAAAACATTTTTTGAAAGTCAAAATGGTACTTACTTTCTGAACATACCTTACACACACGCAATTTCAAAAACAAACTACCTAATGCTTACTAAATGTTTCATTTCAGAGTTCAATAACAAAACAGTACTAAAACACATTTCAAACTTTTTCTTATTTTCTACAAACATTTGGTTTATGGAAATTAACTACATTTAACTATTGCTGCAACAATGTTTTAAAGTTATGTTTGGATTTTTATTACTATATTGTACTTATAACACAATTTTTATCTTATATAGATTAATATTATATTTCATGTATGTTTCATACAATTGAAGACGCATACTCGAACTTCGATTTTGTTGTGATTTGATAGCGGTACTTAACAGCTAAACATCTAACAAATGTCTAAAATGATAATATGGAAAATAAATAATGTTTATATAAAGTATTAAAAGTGGAGTGTATTTAATCGGTCGGTGGTGGCATAAAGCAGATGATAGCTTTCATGACACTGGCCGCAGTTAGTGCAGCATGTGGTTGCCAGTCCTTGCCTCGTGTGCCATCTCGATAATCGGAGATGCCTATAAACATTATAAATATAAGTTTTCATAATAAACCCCTAAATCCCTAGAGCTGTAAGGGAGCATGTTTATTTTATAAGGGGTCTTGGGCCCAGGAAAAAAAATTGGGCACAAATCAAACTTATGTCATTTTAAAGCTTATTGAGCTGCGTCTTTTAAATATTTACAAGAATACATCATCATTATGAAGATTTAGCACTTTCAAGTGTTCTACTTTACCATTTATTTGTTATTTTTTCGCTGTCAGACATTATTGAGCAGACATTATAGATCTTCTATTGAAATGTATGTTATTCGAAAGATTAAAATTATCGTAATTACATACAATAAACATTTCGTTACTAATTTGTAGATTTTTTTAAATATTTGCAAAAGTAGATTGAGTCGTATAGATTTAGTACCACCTAAATATCATTTAATGCAATTTTCGAGTAATCTACTTTCCTATTCAATTCTTTTATTTTTACACTGTCTGATATCAGCTGTTGCTCAAATAATTCATACACATTTATTTTGTCTCATTCAGTCATTGTGTATGAGACGAAATAAATTACCTATCGTTTCATCCTCCATACACTTGAACACATAATGAATGTAATTAAGTTATTTTATTTCCATCGTACTGCATATGCGGCAATTACAAAAGGAACATCACATATAAATATCATTGTACAGGTGTCCAGTGGCAGATTTCAAAGTTTGAACAAACATAGTTTCTGAACGCAACACATAAGAGGGGCGCAGGGGGTGTCGTTAGAAGCGCAAGCGGTGTGGATGTTTTAGTAGCCATGGAACAGTGGAGTGGAGAGCACCGTGCTTTTGCCGTCGAGGCATACATTTCGAGTGGATTTTCACTGTCTGTAGCACACCGTCGATTTAATAATCGTTACAGTATTCGTCGATTACGTGATGGACCATCGATCAACCTCATTCAGTCATGGGTAGGAAGGTTCAGAGCTACAGGATCAACATTAAATAGGCCCAGGCCAGGACCTACACCATTGGTAGCCACGAATGAAAATGTCGAGCGTGTTATGGTTTCTGTCGTTGAAAATCCCCGTTTATCACTGCGTTTGAGATTTGGTACTTCTACCCGAATGGGCAACATATTCTTTAGTGACGAAGCTCACTTTCACATTGGAGGATATGTGAATAAACAGAATTTTCGTCATTGGGATGTCCACAACCCAAGACAAATGCATCAAGAGCCTTACATAAGCCTAAAGTAACAGTCTGGTGTGCCATGTCTGCATCTGCAATCATAGGGCCTTATTTCTTTGAAAATCAACGTGGCCAAACTGTAACTGAATTCTGAGAGATTATGCCCAGATGTTAAATGACTTTTTCAGAGTAGAGCTACAGAATAGTCCAGCCTCCAACCAAAACACATGGTTCCAGCAGGACGGGGCCACAGCTCACACTGCTAATGTGTCCATGAATGCAGTGCGGCAGTTATTTCCAGAAAAAACATATCCCAAAACGGTACCGTACCGTGGCCACGTAGGTCACCCGATTTAAACCCATGTGACTTTTTCTTATGGGGATACTTAAAATCCATTGTTTACAAAACAAATCCGAGCACTGTGACACAACTTAAAGAAAATATTCGAGCCGAAGTCAGTAGGACACCCCAGTCACTCTGCAACTCGTTTTTGAAAACATGCGTGCTAGACTCGAAGAGTGTGTCAGACTCGATGGCCGCCATTTGGAAAACGTGGTTTTTAAAAAATTAAATCCGCATTTGTTGTTATAAAGTTAAAATAAACCTACTTTGTATTAGAGGTGTAGTTTTTTTTTTACAATTTTTCAAACATTGAAATCTGCCATCTGTATAAGCAGTCGATGGTCCTTTCCCGCTTTTCAGTTACAACGACAGATGTTTTGTGATTCCCTAAAATGTCATTTTTTATTTTCCTGTCATAAGATGTTTTTATTAAATATAGAATTTAAACGCACCTCCCATTAATAACGAAAGTAGCCCAAAGTAATAGAATTTTTTTAATGCATTTTTTTCCTTGATGGGCCCATTTCGAACACATTCCTTTACAACTATTTTCTTCTATTATATTCTGTTAATGACACTATAAAAAGCTTGCAAATTTGGTTAGGTAGCCTATTTCACTCTTTGTTAGTCAATGTACCTTTATAATCTAGTACTCATGCAATAATAAGTTCTTATTTTTACGCTATGAATATTTCTCCTTGCACATACACTACAATGGACATATATAAATGGTAAATTTGGCATTGTAGTCTGAAAAAATGCGAATGTTATTGTGTCAAACAAACTGGTATGTATGCAAGCCCTCATTCGATTGGTATCTCCTTAAGCAAACGCATATAACTAAAAAGATAAAAATAGACACATTTACACAATAAACAATTGTTCGATCTTATCTATATAACTCAACCTACCTCGTATAGATATGAAGCAATCTTTCCGATTTCCTATCACGCTTTCAAGCACAGTGTCCAGTTCGCAGTCATAAGCGAGAGCTCGTGCGTGAGCTGCGAATGCAACGCGGGAGGCGTCACTTCCACTGACCACTCTACCTGCTGCCACCGGTGCACAGTGCAGACGAGCCACAGAGCCTCGTGATCTGAACATTCCAGTGTTTAATGATACTTAAAATTTTCATTTTCAATAAAAGTATGATAATTGTTTTACTGTGAGTATTGTGAATAAAATCAAGAACAGGTTTAAGAAATATCAAGACATGTCTAAGACAGGATTAAAACGGTAAGTGTAGTTTTCATTATTATAACTTAGTAAAGAACACTAAAAATCTTTAATCTGGGCAATAATGTTTACTGGATTTAGACATATTTTGGTAGTCAGATGCTTCATGCTCTTAAAACAATTAATTATAAACCATAATATAATCTTTCTAAATCATTTCTTTGTTTACAAAAAAGAAACTATACAGACAATTTTAATATAACATCAATATTTTTATAACATTACAGTCCCGCGGCTGTTGGGCTAACTGAAATAGCAAATCAAAACAAAAATGCACAAACCAACACAAATTCAAAGTAAGTACTTGTCAGGTTTATAAATTGTTTTGTTATTTGGTAAATTAAAAAAAATTCTAGTATTTCAAATTACTAATAAGAAAATTTAAATATATTTATCTCAAAATGGCTTTTCTGAAATTGATAAAAAAAAATTATAACCTTACCATATCATTTTTTTTTAATTTAATCAACAATTGTATCTCAAAAGCATTTTTTTGTTTATAAAAAATATATATTTTGGTGGAAAAAATGATACTTAACAAGAAATAAAAATAATACTTAACTTAAAAATGATACTTTGATGTAACAAAAAATTAAGATAACTGTGATGCAGTCATGTATGGTGTTTAGTTCTGCCTGTCGAGCAGATATTAAATACAAGTCTTTATGCCCTAAACAACCTATTCACTTTTAAGGTGCAAACAAAACGATCTTTTTGTTGATAATAACATATCTTACTCTATTGATTACTTTTATATGGCTCTTTATCATTACTCTTTTAGATTACAATTGAATAATGTGCCAATAATTAAATAAAAATAACATGATATCAAACTAAGAAAAAATTCAAGCGGACCTGTCAACTTCATCAACTGGTGCAGGTGCTGATACTTCAATGAATGCACCTTGCCCAAGATCCACACATACAGTATCGGTGTCTTGCTTCGGTGCTGTCCATTGCTGCAGTTGAGATTCTAGACGTTTCATACCTGTTCAAATAATTTTCATATTTACAGTCCGAAAATTAATAGTTTTCACTAGATCTTCAGCATGTTTTTTTCATGAAGTTAAATATATATATATATATTTAACTTCTGATATATATATATATATATATATATATATATATATATATATATATATATATATGCGCAGTAACAAAAATTTTAAAAATTATCTCTAAAACTATTAGGCCTAAGATTTTCGTATCTGTAAAATACGTCTATCACCGTTGGTCCACTCCTTATGGGACAACTGTATATGTACATATAAATGCGTGAAAGATATTTAGAATATTTATACACAATTTGTTAACTGGAAGTAAGCATGACCATGCAATATTATGGACTTTTTGAAAAAATTATGTTAAACTACTTGACCATACAGTGTCTATGCATGATCATGCAGAGTATATTAACCATTTTAGTGCCATGGTTTTTACTCATATATACTTAAAAATGCCAAAGAAATCTTTTGTTTTCGATATCATTTACCCTTGTCTCGAAAAAAAACTGTTCTTCTAAAAAAGAAACTTCCAAAAATTATCCAATTTTAATAATTTTTTCGGTGTTTTCTTAATAAAAACTTGTTAAAGGATATTAGAATACAAAGAAAATTATGGAAATATATATTGTGAACAAAAATTATAACAAAAACTGAAATCAAGGTCACATCGTAATTTCGCAGTCCATCCTCTGTATCAGCAAAATAATTGTTATCGTCACTATTATCACTATCACTCAAAATTTGCATTACGCCAAATTGTGAGCGCACCACAATGTCACTCCTACTATCACTTTCTTCACAACTTGAAAAACGATCATTTTCATTCGAATTATTTTCATATTCATTATGGGTTAAAAATTTTCTTTTCCTGGATCCTTTTTATATTGTAATTACTAATAATGTTATAATATGGTACTGTTATACCTTACTCTGCTTCCATAATCTGAGAAAAATTGGTGGATGCTGCTGATCTGGGCGATAGTTGAATATACCATTGTCCAACCCCAACTTGTTACAATGTAATTACTATTTGCTTGAGCCACTTAAGGATATTATGGGAGGACAATGATTAAAGTCGAAAATTATATATATATATAATAGACTTCTGACACATGTTACTATTTGTTATAAGACACAAAATATTTTATTAACTTAAAAATTATAAAAAAAAATCATAATTTCTTATTTTTATTATTTTCCATAGTCTATAATACTTGTTTTTCCCTATATAATAAAAGCAAATTGTACATGGCAATAAATTTACCAAATATTTACGCACATAATGAGAATTAAAAAAAATCACCAGTTTGATGGCATAAGTAGAGTAGTCATTGGTAAATGAGTAGAAGATAGATTTATAGATTGATAGGTGTTAAAAATATTTCAGATTTTTAAAAAAAATGGACCCTCATATTTCTACTTATAATGTATAATGACCTAAAGACTAAAAGTTTATCTGACAATTACAATATTTTCAAGTAAAAGTAAACACTTTTGGCCCTATTATCATAAAAATACTATTGTATATCTTGGCCAATGAGCAATATAATGTTATCTATATGACTCAATTATGAATCAATATTCACTCAACAAGCCATATATACACGATGTCCAGGAATAAGTGTCAGACAAAGAAAGACGCTATTCGTTGGCTATAAAGGAAAAGATTGCCATTGAAAAAAATGTGAAACACGCCCTTTTTTCTATTTGAGTGCAAAAAAAATATTACACACTCTTTTTAACACACCCAATACTTAACTGGAGGGCGGTGCCGATCTAATCAGCTAGATGTCTTTGTAGCTGTTTCCGGGTTATTCCCCTCAGTGACGCTGAATAATACGCGCAAGTATTGTGTAAAAAACACGACAAATAATGACAAATAATTATGAATATTATTTTCAGTTTACTGAAGTTATCTTTTAAATTTTATTTTAACGACAACTATTTTTCAGTCAACTAATAACATCTTTCTTTATCCGACCCTTATTCCAGGACACCGTGTATATATATACATATTTACATACATATATACACACACATTGACAGGTGTTAAAAATATTTCATATTAAGTCAATCTATGAAGTTGTTGTTTTATATAAAAGATTTTGTTTATGAATCGAAGCATCCCTGAACTTTTGCAATTTTTATGGCAGTTCATGGTATACTGTTATTGTCTGCTAAATGAAAATCTATAAATTTTTTAAAAGTAGTAAATTCTGGTGCTTTTTCATTTGAAACTGTGTTCTTTTGTTACTTTGCAACTTTTGCAAAGATTTATAGCTGTCTGACAGGTCTGTTTCTTATGATAGATAATAATTGATTCAAAATTGCTTCATTTCAATTTTCATTTGTAAATAATGTCTATCAAGTATACCCATTTCTTAAACTTCTCTATTTTCCCAACGGGATCTAATAGCAAAATAATACTATCTTTATCAGTGTGTGTTCCTCTATCATTCTGAATAAGTGTCTTCATATGACATGGTCCTCTGTATTTATCATCCAGTATCTGGTATACTAAGATACTGATACTTGCTCAAAGATCAGTTTCTGCTGTTGTGTTCAGCTCATCATAATCAACATTAATCTCGGGATGTCAATAAGTTCCTTCTTCTAGATTGAAATTTCTAGAATGGAAGTGAATTCATAAACAGTTAAATTTTAGTGTTCGAGATAAAGATAAGTCAGAAAAACATTTTTAAGAATTTGAGCATTTATCACGCAAAATCTACTGGATGGATTTTGATGAAATTTGGTATGGCAATAGTAAATGCCCGAGAGCAACATACAAGAAAAATAACCAAAATTTTTTTTCTTAATTACATGCGAACAAAGTCGTAAGCACAGCTAATAAATAATATATTTGTCAACAGTGCTAAATGTAATGAAATACTACTAATTTAAAAATAAAATACCATAACTTTAAATAAAACATGTCCACATTTGGAATTCGACGCGAAGCTAAAAACAAAGTGAGAAACTGAGCAACTTCATAGGTAAATACTTATACATATGTCATTTAATGGAAAAATATTTCTCACCATCTTTATGATACTGTAGCCAAGGTGCCTCCGTGTCGTGTACAGCAGACATGCGTTGAAGCTTGTATGCAAGTTCCTGCAGATAGAAGCTTGCAGGTCTGTATGGACGGACCTCGTAATCCCATCCGCCCGTCTTGTTAGGCAGAGCAGATTCGCAATACATGTACACATACCTACAATATTATAGTTATCAATTTCATAAGAAAAGAATTTTTTCATCATCCTTCGATAGTAAAATTTACACATGTAGTTATAATGTATTCCCATTCAGCAATATACTACATTATGACAAATTATGGTATTAAGTCAAACAAATGACTAATGTTGAAATAAAATATTTTCAAATTTGTATGTCCACCGACTTACAATCTTTTTATTCTTCATCACACCCAACGTGATGAATAAAATCGAGAGTAGTGATGGAATGCTATATAACATTTAATATACTTAATTTAGGCTCATATTTGAAGAGGAGAGTTCAGGAGATGTAGCTTATAGTAGTGAAAGCTTATACTATATAAAGAGATTTTTCCCAAAAAGCAATAAATAATTTATCAAATGTTTGTATACTAGCTTTACACCCGCGGCTTCGCTCGCGTAGACAATTCGTTTTCAAAACTTCAATCAAATTTTTAATTAACTTCAAAAAGATTATAAATTTGACATTTTTATTACATATGTTAGTCTTTCAAGGCTTCTAAACAAATACACAAAATTTCAAAAATTTATGAATATTTTTCTATGTTTTTCCATGTATTTTTCAGAAACTACTAATCTGATTACAAATATTCTATTTTTATCGGCTTAAGAATCTTTCAACTTAGAGAATAGTGAAAATTTTATAAATCGGTTTTGAAGTTTAAAATATAAAATAAAAAGTCGGTTTCATTTTTATTAAATTGCTACTTGCTTGTATTCTGTTAACACTATTATTTATTTACATATCAACAAACTCTACAAACAGTGTCTACATTGCTTACGCAAATAAAGCAGCACAGAGAAAATTACAGTTTAATACAGCACTTCCTTGTGTACCACATTGATGGTTGTACTGTCTAGTGCTAAAATCATGTGAGATGCAATCTTCCCCTAAGTCAATGCCTACCACATTTTATAACTGGCCCTAAGATTGATTAATCGACGTTGCAAAATAGACTCTAATCCTACCAATTTTCATCCTTAAATACTATTTACATTATCTACATTATTTGTAATGAAAATATTAATACTAAATTTTAAGTAAAAATTACCATCACAATTTTCTTCCCATGCAAATGTAGCAACCACTTTTTACCCCGTTAGGGGCTGAATATCGGAATATGCTTAAATGCTTGTTAAATTATTTGTATTGCAAAGCATTAATATAAATTTTTAAGTAAAATTAATATAACAATTTTCTTGACATGCAAATTAGCCACTCCTTTTCACCCACTTAGGAGTTGAATATAAAACTATGCTTAAATACTTGTTTAATTTTTTGTATTCAAAAGTATCAATACAATTTTTTCCCATACAAATTTAGCCATCCCTTTTTACCCCTTAGGGGTTCAATCTCGGAAAATGCTTAATGCTTATTTCATTATTTGTATTAAAAAGAATTAATACAAATTTTTAAATAAAAATTACCATAAAAATTTTTTCCCATACTAATTTAGCCACCCCTTTTCACCCCTCCTTAGAGGTTGTATCTCAGAAAATCCTGAAACACAGATAACATTATTTTTGTTAAAGAGAATGTAAACCCATACGTAAAAATTACCTTAAAAATATTTTTTCCCATACAAACTTGGTCACACCATTTCATCCTCTGAGGGGATGAATTTCGAAAAATCTAAATATCAAGTTTTTGTCATTAGTGGTTTGGGCTGGGCATTGATATGTCAACCGGACATTGCCGTTTATATATATAGATTAAAGGAATGTCATTATATAATAGACTTTCTGTCCCTACCCAAAATCAAATCCTGAATGCCTGAATCAATTGGGATAGATAGATATTTAAAATTTAGACTTTATTATTTTTACAGTTGTTCTTAAACCTAACTTTCATTTATGCAATATTAATAAATCTTATGTATATAATTTTATCAATTAATTCCTTAACATATCATTAATGGAAACAAAACGAGATTTTTTAAACAAACTTAAAACCAGTATTTTATATTCACTCATTTAATAATCACAAAATAATTTCACATTAATTTCTTTATGGCTTAAAATGGACTCTGTAAAGACGATTGTAAAAATAAAATAATGCTAAATAAAATTTATAATTTATTATGTTATTAACCAGAACCACTTCTCAAAACTTCAGTTATTACAATCTCGTTCCATTTTACTTTGTGTCCTACCTGAATACTCCTATTTTTGCACATAAATTGTAAGCATCACATTACATTTTGAACTGTTACACGAAAAGTATTACCAATGTAATAAACTATAATTTGCAAAAAAATTTTGATAATCTATTATGAAAACTTAAAAATGGCAATTAAAAAAAACGACAATCAACCCGAACGTAAATAGTAAATTGAACAACTAACTTGTTATCGAGATCTGGTGCTGGCGTAGAGAGGACAACATCTCCTAGTCGAACGTGACGCGAATAGTCCGTATAGTGTGGTACTCCCCCGCCTACACCCACCAGGAATACATACTCAACCTATATTTGAAATAAATAATTATCTTATTAAATCATCACCCTCAAATTAAACGAAATTAACATAAATTACTACCTAATAATTCACAGAGAATTACTCTCATAAAACTTTACCTAATAAATTTGCTAAGATAGAATCATTTTGTTCTAGAAAATAATGACTAAGAACAAAATTATTTTTACTGATAGCTCAGCATGAATTATACAAGGAAAGCAGCAAATGTATAAGGAATATCAGTAAAGGCTAAGATTAGGATGTACTTTACTGACATGCTTTGTATAATTATTAAGTAATTCGTATATAACACACACATAATAAGTGAAATTTTGAATTGTAAATCTATAAACTTCACTTCATAATAATTTTAAACAACTTGATTCTGATTAAAAAAAATCTTGTATATATGACAAATATTTTAATATGTAAAGACTTGTCACTCTTACCTTCTGGAATGTACCAAGCAGTCTTGTAGTTGTATTGCCAGCTGCAATTACAGCTTCTCTGGTATGACCAACTTTCGGCAACTTTGTTGTTACAACACGATGTGATCCAATAGTACCCAAGGTATAGACGTTTGATTCACCTACAATAAGTGAAACATGTATTAATATATTTTTGTTAAATAAAATAAAATTTAATACAAAAAAATAATGTATAAAAAATCAATAGATACGAAAACACAGTTTGTAGAGAGTGATGTTCGGTATAGTGGATAATTTAGCGATATTGTCAAATACTAAAGAAAACAAAAGCTTACATAATAAATTTTCTGTCAACAATGGAAACTGTGGCAAAGCACTCTAGCAGGGCTCTCAAACATTTATCTTAGAGGGAATCAGAATTATAGTAAATATGCCAATTATTATTTACTAACAAGTACCAATATTAACTTGTTTTAAAAAATGTGGCAAACAAGTGGATTTTATATAGAAATTGAAAAATAAAGCTCAATACAGGAAGAAAAGCAATCATACAGTGAAAATAGTAAACAAAATGATCTTCGAATTGTCGTTTTTGTGTCACACTTTCTTGTCACTTTAGATGTTCCAGATATCTAAGCTGTCAAGCATGAATAGAACTCACACTACGTGTTTGTACGCTTTCATATACATTTAGGCCCCTATAAACATTGAACGGTACATAGTATTTCTATTAAATTATAAACAAATATATATTTTCACAATGTAAATGGTGCATATTTCAAAAGTTATGACATCTAGAATCGTCACTATAGTTTTACTATAATCTTAACCTAACCTAACCTAATTTTTTTCAAAATTTTAGGATCATTAGATCCAAAAATAGGGAAAACATATATTTTTCAGTATATCTCTGAAGATATACTATCTAAAATTAAATTATTTTTGAGACTCATAACTAACTAACCCTTTCAAGTGCTATCCCACACTATATATGAAATTAAAAAAAAACTATTGTTCGAGTACTTATCTATACAAATAGCTAGTACTATATACAAACAGCTATTGAGATATGTGCAGGTTAGTATGTTTTATTATTATGCCAAATTCCAAGGTTCTAACATCAAGCGGTGATTCAGAGATAACTCTGTCACCTAGCGAGTATGAATTTTTCCTTCAAATAATCCTAATTCAGTCATTAGCAATAATGGAAATACACAGCAAGAGAGAGATCCTTCATCTCCTCAGACTTTACGGTCTGTAAAAAGTTCCAAAATATGAAGATTTCATTCAAAACTATGTAGTACAGCAAAGAGAGCTTAGATTAAAAGTGTTGGCTGTCAAAAGGAAAAACAGGAGAAATTTTCATTACATATTTCAAATATGTAATGAAAATTTCTCTTCGCAATATATTATGAATTTGAATTCTTTCCTGTATGGAGACTGAAATTTCGAAGCTGTAAAAAGTATGGATGTCAAAGAAAAAGCTTCATATGCTGTGATAATGCCAATCTGAATTATGCCGAAACAAAGACACACTGTTAGTAACTCTTTAAGATATCTTCCTAATTTTATATGATTCTTCCTTTCTTCTTTCTTTAAGATATATGCTAACAGCCCACCTGAAGATGTTGTAATACAACGATACCTAGGTTGTGGTAAATAATGTAGAAGTAATACATCACATAGTTTCATTTAATTGGAAATAGAAATGTGTATAATTAAACAATAAATGGCAGATTCAATAAAACGTCCATAAAGTTCAGCAAACATTCCACAAATATAGCAAAAGTATCTTCTAGTGTCATTTCAATTTGCAAAGACTGACAAAAAACAACTAATAGTAATTAACCCTTATATTTTGTGAACTATACAGACCCTGAAGGTCGAGGCTGAAAGGATGAAGGCTCTTGCTGCATATTTCCACTTGTTTGTGTATAACAGTAACCTTTTTGTCATTATTGTGTTTTAGCTACAAGATTTATCTCTATATGTATCTCCACACTTTTATTTCTATATGTATATCTTCATGTTATTTAATGCGAACAGAACTATACCGCACAGCTAATATAGCTCTCATACGTAACATGTAAATGAGGTCATCATGTAAAATAATAATTTTTTTACTTAAAGAGATTGTAAGTTGCATCTCTATATCAAATTAATTTCCTGTAAGTCATACTCGATACAAGGCAATTTATTTCTCTTAATAACCCCTGACTCAATATGATAAAAATTATTATTTAACTTTACCTTACTCTCCAATAACTATGTGTCCATTGGATTCTCATGGATTCTAAAGAAACATTTATATGATGAGTCAACAAGCCTATTTTAAGTTGAAAAAAGAATAGCAGAAGAAGTTCTAAAACACATATACGAAAATATCAACTCTGTTTTTAATATATAAAAATTTGCAATTTCATCAATTGCACAATTCTGAGATTAGAGAATTGTTTATTCTCTAAAATTAATATCTGCTACAAATATAAAATATTAGACACATAATCTACTTAAAAAATAATAAATGTAGAATATTCCTTTTAGTGCTCTGTTTTATATTAATTTTCATCACACATAGTGATGGATCATTATTAGTCATATTAAAAAGAGTGCTTTTATTCTATACCACTATTTTAGATGAAAAATATTTTTATCATAGTTTGTAATCGCAATTATTTTCAATTATATTCTTTATAGTAGTGAATGACAACAAAACAAAATAGTGATTACAAGTAACTTCAATATATTTGTTAATCTTTTATTGTTTTTAAGTTCAATACGTTGTTTTTAAGTACAATGAAGGTACATGTGTGTGACATAGTTAATGTTAGACAGTAGATTGTGTCCACTAGAAACATAAAAATGTTTTCGTTAGTCTATTTAAGGGAGTAAAGAATTAATATAATAAAAAAACAATTATAGATATTTACTAACAGTTTTAAATAGATTTTAGTTTAATAGTAATGAAAAAATGACTTGTGTGAGTATGGTATTGGGCATGAATACCCACAAATTGACTGAATGGTGGTATTATTTAGCTACATAAGGCGTAGCAAAGTAGCTTGCTGGAGAAGTAATAGAGGAGATATAATATTTTACCACAATCCCTTATCCTGAACTTCCAATCCTCATAAAAAGTCAACATTTATGTAAAAAACCCATCAACTGCGAGTAAAACTCACGCATCAAGAATTCCATACCCAGAGATTAATTTTTCAACTGGTACACTAAGGGTTCCATACCCAGAATTTCATGTATTTACTGTATTTACTTCTATTTTGAATAATTTTCTGATATTTAAATATAGTAGTTTAGCTTTTAGGGGGTAGCGCTATGTCAATCTAACAAGAATGACCAAGTTAAAGTTTAATATTTTACAAATAGATACCTGTATCGAAAAGAGGAGTAGGAGGCGAATACACCCCCAATGTTTTTGAAAAACCTATTCAGCAATACCCAGAACAATGGGGTACGCATATAATAAAATTTACCCTTTTACATGTAGAAAGAAATGGCATTCTAAAAGTGTTTTAAAGATTTTATTTCATAAGTTTTTGTTATAAATATGCCAAACTTCAGCCTTATGGCACTAATTAGTCTGCGAGTGAAATGGCTATGACATACAATTACATACATAGACTGACATAGCGAAACTATAAGGGTTCCTAGTTTTAGGGTTCCGTCCTAAAAAGAAGGGTCTTTAGGTTGACGATTGATTACTGTAGATCTGAGGTACCCGAACTTTTTTGTCTCATGGATCTCGTGGACTTGCCATGTTTTTTGTTTTTGGGTAGACCCCTGCTGACCTTTTTTTAGACATAAAAACTCTTTACTGAGATTTTTCCATTCATGGAACCTTTTTGTCTCGTAGAATATTTGCCATGTTTTTCGGTTTTGAATAGACACTTTTTTTTTCCACCCCTTCTATTTTTTCCTTTCTTTTTTTGACATAAAAATGTGTCTCGTGGACCACTTGTCATTTTCTTCGGTTTTTAGACATTTGATACAATTATCGTTTTATGTAAATCACTTGCTAACCTATCTTTTAGACCTTTGCTGAGATTATTTTAATATTGACAGCCAAATTTAAATGAGATCCATTTTCATAGACCCCCATTTACATCTCATGGACTCCCAATTTTTTTTCTTGCCGATATTGACCCCCTTCGGTCGTAATCAACCCCTGACCCCTAGAGGTCGATATAGACCACTTTGGGAATCAGTACTATAGATCAATGCCACTTCTGTAGGGGGCTATAATTTGCTATCGGTGGCAATGAACATTTTCATAAAATTTTTATGATCCATATGACCCCATAGCAAGGTGCTTAAAATAAACTCAGTTGGTTTTTCTTGCATGTATTATTATCTAAATTTAACCAGCAATTTAGTGATACTTGAGGCTAGAGTAGAAATGCTTCTATTCATTTATTTTTCTATTCCTTCATGTAACAAATATTTAGACTAGACCTTTATGTAATAAATATTTAGACTTATACATATTCATTTCTGACTTAACCTTCCATTTTTTCCAGTCTGTTTGGGATGAGTGAAAACAGAAAATTATTTATTTAAAGTGAACTGTACTGTGCATTTTTATTATGTTTATATTTCACATAAGCTGACATAAAATAACAGTTTAACAAGCAATGGGGACCAATAAGAAATGCGTAATGTAATTTTTTTATGTTACCAAAATTTACAATAGACTATAATAAGAAACACATTAAGTATTTTACAAACCAACTTGTGCATTATTTTTCTCTAAATAAATCAATAAAAAACAGTCATCGACCGTGCCTTCGGACATAAACCTAATAAAAAAATGTTAAAAAATTGAAAACAGTAAACAGAGGCAGAGAAAATTCACCGAACATGAAAAAACTATTCTGATGTAAATCAATTAATAGAATAAACAATCATCAAAATCGGTCAAGGGTTGCACCTTAGAGCTTGTATGTACATACGAACAGACAAGCGGACACGCATGTTATTTTTCAACGGCAAATTATTTCAAAAACTTTCCAGAAGGCTGTACTAAAAGCGATTGTTTAAAAAATTATCCGAGTTACACTTTAACATCAAAGTTGAGACTGAAGCACTTATCGATAATAAAGCACACACCCACATGGTGTGCAAATGTAATTTAAACTAGAATTTATATCCTTAAATGGGTATTAAGTAATTAAAAAAACTAAGCAAAATGTATTCATGTACTTAGGAAAGATTCATCTTAATGCAAGGCGAATCTTTCCTAATTATTTTTGTGTTGAAATAAATAATTTTGTCATTTAGAACTAGTCAGCAAACTATTTGATCAGGGATGTAATAAATTTTATAAGCAATGTTGTTCAAATACATCCATTTAAAAAAATCAAACAAATTTTTTTTAATAAGGAACAAGCTCCCATAGACACATTGACAGACTGTGTTAAGGAAAGCCAAATTTTGGGCTTTATCAAATCAGTTGTAACCGGAATATGTATTCCCACAATCTTTTTTATTTGTCATCAAGAGTATTTAAATTCGCATACATTACAAACTGGGAATCACATCAATTTCAGCATTGCAACCGTTCACATCAGTATTTCTTTCTTTTGTATTTCACTAATTGAATTAATAATTATAATTAATCAGTGCTTCAAGTAATTAATGCAAATATTGTGCAATAATTGTTTAAGTCAACGAGGAAGAATTCTACAGATACGAGCATTTAATTAAGTCATACGGTAAAATAATTTTTTTTATTATATACTATTTCAACAATAGTTTTTGTGAAAATTTTCAGCATTGTCACAACTACAATTTAATATTCTTCTACAATTACATTCCTAGTTTAAAAGAAGTATTTACAATTAATAAACAATTAAATGAAACTACGTGATGTAATATTATTTCTACTTTCTTTAATTTCTTTACCACAACTTAGGTTTTGTTGTATTACAACAGAAATTCAAAAAAGTAGAAATAATACTACGTCACATAGTTTCATTTAATTGTGAATAATTAATTTCTACAATATTAACGCCAAATATATTCAATAATTAATAAACTTAAAGTTACATGAAAAGGTAAATTTTTATTCAAATAACATTAACTTTAGATTAATTCCTCAAAGAATGCAAGTTACAGTTTGTCTAACTGCTACTTTATTTAAAGACAGGACTATACTTAAAAGATGATTTTATTAAACTTCTTTACGTATCGTGGTGGAGAATTATATACCTCACAATTTGTATTCGTATAGGCTTGTTATTATTCAAGGGTGGCTGCTATAACGAAGTGATGTATTATATCACTCACATATAAGAATAGTTTTTAAGTACAAACAAATCATAATTCAAATATATTTGATGGAATGAATATATGGCCACAGGGTATGGTTAGCAATAAAATGTCTGGTCCGCAATATGTTAACTTTTCTTTTCATATGTTATTATTAAGATTATTATTTATTAAACATTAATCTAAAAAAGGACTAAAGTTTACTAAAAAAGGATTGTTACCATTGAGGTAACAATTCTTTGTTAGTATTTACTCTATGTTCAAAAAAATAACAATTAGCACTATAAATAAAAACTAAGGCCTAGCATGCACTGCGATTAAATGTGCACAGTTTCGAACCACCGAAAAATTTAATGTATGACTTTCTATATAAGTACACACACTAGCGTTTTTATTCAACGACTGATTTTAAAAATGTAACTTGCTACATGTTGTGAAGCAGTCTGAAAATGCATGATTTTTTGTATCCTATAGTATTCGTTGGTAACGCACCACACAGTAATTAACCTGTGTGCAGTTTTTCCTTATCTCAACATAACAAAAAGTCTTTCTTCTAGTGAAATTGCCTTACAATCATCAATGTCATCATTTTGTAGATAGTGGCCCCGCAGCTTCCAATAATCGATTAAAACTACTGTTAAAACATTCTGTAGTAGTTACAATTTTTTTTGCGTTACTTTTTCTGGAAATTATCCTCTAAGATGACAATGCCTTAACATCCGTAATATGGTATATTTACTTTACTTTAATATTCAGTAATATGGTACATTTACCTTACTTGTTATTGTGGTACGAGCATGCAATATTATGAAGATAATATCATATGTTCATAGCATTGAAATACTTGTTTTTTATTTTACTGCCATGTGCTAATGTTACCACAAATTTGTTAGTTATACTATTGTAATTCACATTTATACTATTGTAATTTATATAAAAATACCATGAAGTAATGAAAAGCAAGTGTGTGCTGTGACTAATTTGCTTTCCAAAATATTTTATTCGAGTAAAGTTTATTAAGCAGGGCATGCCATCACCACCTTAACACAAACACTATTGATATTAACAGGTTACAGGTGATTGAATTGGGACGAAAAAATAAACAACTAATGATAAACAAGCAAAAACCGACAGTAGACATGGCGGAGAACACATATTCTTTTCCGAGGCCAATGAAGCCTAAGGATGAAATTTTCATAGACATAGAAATACATAAAAGTGCAACTATGTATGTAGATCAAGTTATTTTTATTTTCCATCTGCATCACCTTAATATGCACCATCTTTAATATGCATGCATTTCATAGATTGTTAATATGGAAATTACTTAATTATTGTAATACCTATTTTTATAGATCAACAACTGAGACATGTAATCCTCCTGTTTTAGTGCCAGCATATATTTTGTTATAATTTTATTTCACTTATTTGCTCATTTATTTATGTATTGAAATATATATATATATATATATATATATATATATATATATATATATATACATACATATACATATGCATATTCACATACATATACTATATATGTATGCATATATACACACTGGTTAAAACGTGCGGTGTCAGTAGAATACTTATAAGTACAATGTGTGTCATTCTAATGAGCAAAATTGCGAACAAATAAACAAACCGAAACAAAGTATGAACTAAAAAAACCCTAAAACCTAAAAAAATTACAATAATTAAACACAACTTTATAATTGAATAAAACAAACCCAAAAAACCTGAAAACTGAATTAATCCAGACCGTTGAAAAAGTTTTGAAATTTTTCTTTAAATAAGAATAATAATTGATTTTAACATAAATAAATAATATATACATGCCATGTTTCATTTTACATATTTATGTAACCAACAATTTCGTTAGTTTTTATTATTTTAAAAAACAATTTTTTGAAATGAAGAATGGAAAACCCAAACTATAATTTTCAACTACCACCGGGTTCAAAGTGTTTTCAGCGTTACAGTATCAAAGTTAAATAACCCCTATGGATGGTAAAATAACCCCTACCCTACCACTTTGCCCCTTCCTCAAATGCAGTTAGCACGTTTCTAAATCCAACACTTACAACAATCATCAAATCTACATCCATCTGAAAATACCTATTCATAATCTTTTTGTTCAAAACAAATTGCAATCACAACTATGCAAACTATTGTTCCAAGCTCTGATATTTATCTTACTTTCATAGAGCCACATTGCAATTACGGCAATATTTTCCAAATTATTAATTATTTAATTTATCTATTAATATTATATTTTATTTATTAATATTAAATTTTCCTTTTAATAGGAAAAGGTTATCATCGAGTAGATTACATTAAGAGATTATGATGTCAGAGAGACTTGAAAAGAGGTTTATTATTTATAGTTGTTTTTATTAAGTTAAAAGTTTATAATTGTTTTTAAATTTTTAAAGAAAAAAAAAGCTTTATGCGACACTAAACTGTTTGACGAACCAATGATGTATTATTTATCATAATCAAACTAATCCACTTCTCTTACTAATAAGATTAATCATACTGCATTTTAAAAATAATTTTTACTGTGTCTCCAGATTATCCATAAACCTGCTTAATAGTACTGAAGATAAGGTATATTCTTTAGAAGCGAACATCGAGGACGGGAGTGTAACATTATTTAAAATGATTAGTAAAGGACAGACTATTCCAATTAGAAATGAGAATGTATTTAAGCAGTATGAGCTACTAAACGGTAGGTGTCCCATATAATTGTACGATATTCATTCATAAGTTTAAAAGTTCTAACAAAAGTGAACATGACCAGAATTATTAGTCCGGTAGAAAAGATTATTTATAAACACGTTCAATGCAGATGACATTACTGACATGACTGTACAGCAACATCATCAGTATTGAGTATGTTAAATACAAAAAAATATAAATAGAAAATAATATTAGAAGCCATGAGCTTACAACACAATACCTAGTGAGAACCGAGGTGATTTTTTCAGTATTTAAAATTGGCCAAACTTAGAACACTAATACCACATACATTTATCTATAAAGTTATTTCAATACAATATTTATTTGCACATTTCATCACAATATATTTCTTTGTCCAATGTTTAAACTGTACATAGTAATCTAAATGACTATATTAGAATAAATCAATACGTGTTTCTGTTCGCAGATGTTACTCAAACAATAGGTATTGTCATGGGAAAAAAAGATTTCGTTATTTATTGCGATGGCTCAACACTTGAAAAAGACTTTCCAACATCTCATGATCTTAAGGAATACAACTATCAGGATATTCTCAGCGACATCAAAGAAATTCAGTGTGAAGGCGGAAAAGTGAAAACACTGAAGTTTATATACAAAGCCTAATGCTTCGATTGTAACAATCAATTGTTTTAAATACATAAAAAATCTCCTGAGTAGACTTGTAAACTGCAGTTATAACTCACAATAAATAAAGTTTTGTTCAAATATTAATTCATTAGTAAGTTACTTATGCAAAAATCTTGCATTTATATGCACAACCTCAAATCACTATAATGTTTATTCAATTTGAATAAACAATGAATAGAGACATTTATTTACTTGCATTATGTCATTAGAAGAAGTAATGATAAAAATATTAACTTCACTGGTATAGAATGACAAGTCATGCTACAGTGTAGAGATAAAAGAAAAACTTTGTCACCTGTAAACATAAGTTTTAGTAAAATTTCAATAAAGTTACAGTTTTTAAAGGTCATTAATATAATTATAACATTATAAAAATAGTTGTTGGAATAAAATTTTTCAATTGGGTATATGTTTAACTGAGTCTAAACCAGAGCTATATATAATTCATCTATTAACACCATTTATACTACAGGTATCAATGACATTATATTCAATGGACACATTACATGCAATGACATTATATCTTATACCTATATAAAATGAAAAAAAATGGCACCAAGTAGCACCAACACAAAATATAGCAAAAGGGGTAGTAAAAAAAAACAAAGGAAATACACATAGAAAGAGACCGTACTAAATATGTGATAATTACCTAATCTTTTGATGACCACACTCAACATGCTAATGACATGTGATAGGCTAAGATGTAAACAATACTAGATAGCCCTATATTAAAAGCTACTTTTTAAAAAGTATCTGCGACTTGAGTCAGTATATAATTACGTATAAAATAAATTATAATTTTTAAGAAAAAAAATTCATATTTTTAATGCTAACAAAATAGCGTTGACACTAACAGGTGGAAACAATATGTATGATAGTCTCAAATGTAAGAGAGGCCAATATACTTGCCTAAAATAAAAATCATAAAGAAGATCGATCGAAACTAGAAAGATTGGATGTAACATTGTTTTGTAACAAGCATTATTTTGTGCAGTTAAAATCATTAAGTCTAATTATTTTTTTCGTTTCCCATTTCAAAATATTAAACTTAAACGAAAAATAAGTTCTACTTTCTCCACATAAGTAATAAATTTTCTTGAATATATGTTTTGATATAAAATGTTGCCAATAATATGTTTTATTTTAACTATCTATTTTATTGCATTTTCATGGATTTATTTATTTCAAATGGTGAATAGCTGAAGTAATTCATAGCTTTAATATCCTCTCAACTTTAGGTATACACAGTTATATTTCATATCCTCTGAAGTCTAAGTAGCTGCACAAATTAAGACAGGACATTAAACACGTAAAATAAAATTGTTGGATTCGCAAGTCATCCAAAACAAAAACTGGTACCCATCTCCTAAGAAGATATGGAACAGAGCACATATGTTCATTAGCGCGATTCTTTCAAGAGCTATACCACTATATAAGCGGTATCTTTAATGATTGATAAGTGTGTTGTTGTAATTTTGAATTATGCATATAATTAATTTTAAAATAAATATCAATGAGTAGCTTTATGAAATTGCATTGCAAATTAATTAATATAAGCTATATATAAAGCTATAAATAAATAAACCATACTGCACTTACAAAGTATCAGTGGGCATATATATAGAAATGCCATTTTCAAGTCCTTTTAAGTACACGTTCATATGTTTTGGTGTGTGTGAATATGCACACAAAGATAACATATTTTGACATGTTTTGTATACTCATAGTGTGTAGTTACAATACTAAAAATAATAGATCAATTATTATGCAAAATTCTCTCAAAAGAAATCTCAACACACATCAAAAAATAAACTTGTTATAAATACTCCTTAAACAATAAAGGAGAAGAATGTGCACTACTAACATGAAATTTAATAATTTATACCTTATATATGTGTATATATATATATATATATATATATATATACACATGTGTATATATATATATATATATATATATATATATATATATACACATATTACCCTTTTATTTAAATATTTAACAAAGTTCTATGATTTTAAAAAATAAGTGTAATGCCATTTGAAAATCTTTAACATTCATTCATTATTCACCCATTTAAGGTCAAAAATATTATTATTATTGAAATATTATTAGCGATTTTTAAAATAAACTTATTCGAGTAACTATTAATTTTTTCATTTGTCGTTTAGATAAATTATAATTCTTTTTAATAATAATATAACATTAATTTTAATTGCTTATTTCAAATTAGATCTTCATAGATTATTTATTATTTAATGTGGCAACCCTCACACATTTTTGCGACCAATAACGTTTGAATTACCGTATCTATTCTGGGGTTTGAATATTTTTGAAAGTTTAGTTTTAACATAACCGTTTACTAGTTTAATGCGCGTCGCTGATTTTTGTTAAATAATTTGTTATTTGTGATATCGAGTGAGTGGAATTACGAATATGTCGTTTTCAGTGCTGATGAATATTACTTGGACATGGTATTAGTATATGCCGAATGCCATTATAATACTGTCGAAGCCCTCAGAATGTATATCGGACGCTATCCGAAACGGCGACAACCAAGTCTAGTTATTATCAATGCAATACATGAGAATAGGCCTATCATGTCAGTGATGTCATGTGGTACTTCTCCAGTAATATCAATAAATATGGAAAAAAATGTGCTAATTTATTTTAGAAGGGAGCAACATTCGAATACCAGACGCATAACGGAGTAACTTAAGTCCAAATAATTGTCGTCGGTTGTGAAAGTGCGTTAGTGCTGGAAAGACACTTTGAACATAAAATTTATGTAAGTGTACATTCTAAAACAAAATCATTTGTATTTTAATTACTATGTACAAAATTAAAATTTCAATTATTTTATAAACCAGGCGACTAATTTAAATAAATAACGTATTGTCGGATTACGTGTGATTAATGGGACAAGTGGTTGAAGTGGCGAGATTTCCTTACTTTACATACTGTATATATATTTTAAGAGTAAAAATGAAAACAAATACATTTGACTTCATTCCACAGAGACCGGAAAAAAATTATAAGCATCAATTTAATTTTTAAAAAACATGGAATGACTGGTCACAATTAGTGCTCCGGTGTTCTAGGTTCGACCCCCGCTGGCGCGTGACAGTTGACCTTAAATGTTTCTCGTTCATAATAAAGACTTTATGACAAGTTGAAAATGTTATTATTTATTAATCGTTATTATTTATAACACATTTCAAAAAGATCTTTATTTTACAGAAACTTCAATAGATTAAGAGAATTATTTATTTTACTTTGTGAAATAAGTTAAATTGTTCTAAAATGTTAGTGGTGTTTACACATTTATCGACCGCTGACTACGATATCGTACTAAAGTAGGAGAAAAATAAGCCGATATGTCTAAATTTAATTTTTTTAGGAAACTTAAATTCTATTTAACAGTAACATTTACGTATGTACTAAAATATTTATTTATTTATTATCTACATGCGATACAACAAACTGAGTGATGGAAACAGTACAACTCTGCTATTAGGATTTCGTCGGTTCAAAGCATTACAATTAAAACTTAAGAAAATGTTTGCGCTCTCTATCAATTTTGGACATACCTACATTGCCGTAATTACAAACAACATCGTATTCAATTTTCTTAATGGAAATCAAACGAAACGCACGATGGTCCTGGAAAACAATGAAGCCATTCAGTTTAATGAAATTGTAGCGATACTTCCCCTATGATCTAACGAGTGAATATAGCGACAAAGGTAAAAATAAGTAAAATAACAGTTTAATAACATAATCTAATATAATTTCCAAATTTTTAAACTAAAAAACAATATTATGATAATTTGAATGTCTAAAGTATAAACCAAATAAAATTTATTGGAAAACTTATAATAACTGTCAACGATCTATTCCACACGATCTTAAGAAATAAGTTTTATACAAATCTCTTTCGAGATACTATGATACATTGAGATATTATAATTAATCTTGGATCTTTCCCTAAACTATGTTTAACAATATACAATATACAAAATTTCTCATTGTTTTTAAAAATTGCATATGAATGATAGAAATACATACACACAAAAACACACATTTATCTTTTTAATAAATTATCGTCATTTTTGTATATTCAAAAGTTTTATATTTTATTTTGTCATTAATATCTACTAGATTTAAATTATTTAACCATAACATAAAAACTATATAAAGGAAACTTTAAAAAAAACAATATTTTACTATTAGATGTCATGTAAATAAATGCAAAAAAATTTATATCTTGTTAGTATAAATTATAGAAAGAACTGGTTTCCGGAACTGTACGCGAATACATGGAACTAATTTCGAACTATGATCTTGTGAAGTGCTAATAACATTGCAATGCACAATTCCATCTCCACACATTTTTACGAAGGTGTTCTCTAGCCTGCACGTTTATCAACCGCTCACCCTTAGAATAATGAGTACTCCAGAAGGCGAGAACACGCACGATAGTGTGTCCAAAAAACTACGCATATAATGCGGAGTATCAAAATCGCGCTGTTAGTGCAATTTAAGACACAGCTCTGAAAGGTTACGTGACAATATGGCTTAAAATGCCGGCTTGTGCTATTCCCATCTGCAAAATATCACTGGACTACAAAAGAAACAAATGGGTTTTCATACGTAAAAACTATTGCGTAATTTAATTTTCAATTAACTATGCAATTTTAAAATATCAAAGTAGATTATAATTAAGAGAAGCGCGCAATTTTTATTGGTGTTGTCACCTCTTAAAAAATTGTTTACCCAAATTAAAACATCTTAATTGCTCGATACTGAGAAATGTAAAATTGTATTTGTAAAAAAATCGTGATTTAGAAAATGTCGTTGGGGAATTTGGTGTAACGTTTGAATTTCCGTTATCATAATTAATTTTAGAATATTTTACATATTGCGTATATAATCACTATACGTAGGATTACGGCAAGAAACACATGTTACATTTCCGCCGTCTTCTTTAGTTTCTTGAAAAATGCGAACACATTGATTGCGACAATGATTGCTAATTAATATAAATAATTGTTTCGTCCTATTTTGAATTTCTTTAGTATGAGATCGAATATTTTCAAACTTTTATTACGGGCCTTTTCACATCTCTTTTTACTTTAAGACACTAAGAGAAATGTTTTCTTTTTGTATTAAAAGTGTTAAGTGATGAATAAAATGGTAAAATGTGACAAAGATTTTAAATAATTTTAATCTAAATACTTTGGCCAGTGGTTGTGGTCAGAATAAACATTTTAGAAATTTAACATGGCGGCCTTAATAATATTTCATATAAGCCATAACCATATAAATTGATGCAAATGTGAATCGTACTGCCTCAAGCAAATGTATTTATATGCGTCGATTTCCTGAAGTTGGTGGGTAAATTTATTCTGCTGGTAACACCGTGCACGTTGGGGGAGGGTGCTAGTGGCTAGTAGGCGGAGTGCGGTGCCCCCTCCACCAATTTTTGGCTTCACCGCGACCGCGAAGAAATGTGTGTATGCGCCTTTTGGATTACTCTATATTCTAAGCTCTCACCAATATATCTAGCTAAAGCAACGTAATAGATTGGCAGATATTTAGTTATAACAACGAAGCTCTACTATTTATTGCATTAGATATACGACTGAAGTATATCACCATGCAAAGACAAATATATGACACGCGAATCAAAATAGTGGCACGTGTGCTACGTGTCTCTAGTTATATTATATGCTCTGTGTATGATGCAATAGATCGAAGGTCGAAGGAAGGTAATAGATCAAAAAATAGCCCGCTCTACTGGGTCAAAATAAACTGAATGTCTCCATTCTAACTATGCAATATTGATTATAGAATATACTGCTTAATAGTTGCTCTATCGATAAAAATTATCAAAAATAATGGAAACAAACAAATAATTCATCGTTTTTAATAATTAAAAACGCTATTTATCACTTGAGAGAAAATACAAATAACGACGCACTCGCACACCATAAGTATTATTACTTTCTGTTCTTCGTCATCAATGTACCATTCCCTCATCCTTGTTAAAATAGTAATTGCAACCTAACTTCACCACCGCCTCCTGTGTAACTAATAAAAATATCTATGATTTATTACTGGCCTGTAAAAATAAGGACACTACTGTCAAAATACTGGCGTACCTTGCACATTTTTTCAGTGAAAATTAACAGTCTATATGTCTCATTACAAGGAAATATGACTAAATCCTTGATAGTGTAAGACAATGCAAGTATTGTGCGTAAATTAGAACTTTACCAGCACAGAGTTCAAGTTGACGATATATCGATGTTTACAAAACTGTATGAACAATTGGTAAATGGCGAACCTGAAAAAATTACATTTGAAAATTCTATAATTCAACATTCATCTGCAATAATGGACTTACTGAGGCGACATTTCCCAGACATGGATATTAGTCAATCCAACTCTTACATATTAAGATCATTTATTTTTCATGACGAAGATGTGGCAAAAAAGGTATCTCGGCCTATGCGAGTACAGCACTTAAAGTATGACCTCGCTACATTTTGGCGAAAAGTTGGTACTGAATATCCCATTATAGCTGACAGAGCTCTAATTATATTAGTACCATTTGTTATCACTTGTAGATATGGGAGTAGTTTTTCAACTTTAGTAACAGTAAAAACAAAGGCCAGAAACCGTCTCAATATGGAACATGATTACAGGTGCTTTGAGTGAAACTAAGCATAATATAAAAAAAACTTGCAAAACAATACCAACCATCACACCGACTATTAGTTATGTTAAGAAGTCTGACTATTCTCGAAGGTGGAATATTAATTACTTATGAAGTACTTACCTACATTAAAATTGTAAGAAACATGATTAATAAAAACTATTTGTGATTACATAAATTGTTTTATTGGATAACATTTTAAAGGGGGGTAAAATCAGTTTCCCTTGTACGTCATAAAGGCAGCAAGATTGAAAAAGTTAGGACCCACTGACCCACTTTTCAAAGAAGTTATTTTAATGAATCTTTATGGTCTTTGATTTTTAAATACTGAATAGCTGAAGTAACTCGTAATTTGATAGTTTCGCCATGCCCGAGTTCAGGTGTGTACAATCATATTTGATATACTGTAGAATCTAGCCGACTACGCAAATTAACACAAGTTATTTTTCAAAAAAAATTATTTAAAATCAAGTGGATCGACATTGTTATTCTGTACAGATGATTGTATAAAGAAAATGGTGTACGCAATGTAGCTCAATATTCTTAAATTTCTATATAAAAATCTATTTAATTCAATTATGTATACGTTATGTGGGAAATGAAGGTGAAGTGAACTCGAATACTTCACCAAGAAGAGCTAATGAATGGTTGAATAAACACCATAGCAGGGTATTGCCGCACACTTCAAAGAATTTGATTTTTACAAGAAAAAAATTACAGGAGCACGCTTCAAATCAAACCGGGAATCAGTTTGATGCACAGAATCATGTGCATGAATAGCCCATCTTCATGTGCATGAAGAGTCACCAGTATGAATAATACGTGTAACAAAAACGTATATATTTATATTGGTGACTTCTGTGCATCACACTGAGCAGAAAATGCTACGGAAGTATATAACAATTCTCTACAGTTTCTCAAAAACCACTGTCAAAGTGCAATTACACGAACGAAAAAAATTTACACTTTTTTACAGAAACCTCCCTCAAATATACTCAGTTTGATGCACAAACCCTTAGACCATTCTAAACTACGACTCTTATTGCGACACAAATGTCTGCCCGTTCACACATAGGCAATTTCGGTGTCGCGACACTAAACCGACTATCGCAATAAATGTCACAAACGCAGCAGACAGTGGTGTTCACACACAGATACTCGATGTCTACCACTTAAAATACTACACTTTGGTGTATACACTGAGTATATACACCAAAGTGTAGTCTAAACGTAGCTTAACACATGGAGTTTTTAAATATACAGGTATACGTATATAAAAACCCCATGCTCAACTTA
This sequence comes from Druceiella hillmani, assembly GCA_039881145.1. Lineage (NCBI taxonomy): Eukaryota > Metazoa > Arthropoda > Insecta > Lepidoptera > Hepialidae > Druceiella > Druceiella hillmani. Next base: position 5,539,433 of record JAYKKI010000070.1, read on the forward strand.
CAGATTGACCCAAAGCGTTGAACCATCTGCAAGCACATGAAGACAAATTGTTTAAAACTACCTGTAGTACAAACAACATAAGAAAAAAAAATAAAACAAATAAGTCGTTACAGTTAATGATCGCTGAACCACCAAGCGACTTTTTATAATCGCATTCCTAAAAACAATACAAAATAAATAAATTTCAAATAGGTATGGCGCTTAGAAAATAGGATGGCAAACGAGATTGTATTTTATCGTACAGCGCACCTCGTATTTGCCTATCTACCTACATAATATGTATAGGTATAGAGTTCAAACCGACTCAGCAAAGTACTATTTCGTATAAAACGTTGACGTAATCTTCGATTCTCTAAAAATACGCTCAGTTAATTTTTCTGCATGAATAATTATCTAAAATTAGCACGAATTAAACCGAGTCTTATTACGTCGTTATTGTTTGATAAACTCGCTGCTTCCTTTACGTTCAACATTAAGTTAGAACCAGAAATTAAATACAGAACAATTAGCAAATTTAGAAATAGAAAAAAAAATGTTAAAATACGATCCATTGATTTAACAAAAACGATCGCCACCAAACTGCGCGAATGTAGTGCATCTGCAAATATGCTTATTATATAAAATATTATATATTCGTCGTATTTACTTGATCGTTCAGGCCTGAAACAAAACTTACGCGATATGCTCGAACATTTTGTCGATTGGCTTCATAAGATGACATATCTATATCTGTTAAAGTATCTACTAGTGAAAAGTACAGTTTTAAGATTAATAGATAATAATAGCCTGTGATCTCATAAGTCTATTATACAAAATATGGGTCCACGATGCATGTATGTTTAATGTAGATACATAAATAAATAGATACTTAATATGAAATTTTTATCTTATACATAAATCACTTTCGTATTATCTTTCTATATTTCTATGTTAATATTACTAAAGAAAAATCCTCTACAAAACGAAATCAGTTTCATTCATTACGAGCCAGAGTTGTCGAAACAATCGTTGGAAAACAAAATCTTTACAAATACACACTTACACAGCGACTTCCAAACCTAGTTTTGTATTGAAACAACAAGAAACAAATGAAATATACTTATGAATTAGATAACATACTAAATTTTTTTGTAAGTGATCAAAACAAATTTATTCAAAGGAAACACCTGAAAAAGAGTATATACATTTTGAACAGTTAGCATCACAACTTGAAGACTGTCTCTTTGGCGATGTAGCTCACGATTTATAAGTATTTGATGTTTGAAAAGAAAGCCTAAAGGGGCCACCGGGTTGCCGGGTTACCATATGAAATCTGCACTGGCGTATTTATTGAAATTGGTGCCTCTGTCATGTTGCTAGTAACTGGAAGTAATTTTCAGCCTATCATCAAACCTCTAGTTTTATTGGTCTCTAGCGTTTTTCCAAAAAAGGGGTTGCAATCCCTAACTTGATTTTTTGTATACAACTGTGATATATATTTTAAAATTACCAAATCGACAGGGCAGCTATTGATTAGAATTACGTTCTATATTTTTTTCATAAATTTCTAACCATAAGGCTAGATCTCGAAGTACACCAACCAAAAAAATCAAGCATAATCACTAAGTACTCAACTATAATTCATAGCAATTACATAGATATGCGACGAATGGAACACATTTAAAATAATAAAAAATCTACGTAGTATTGTAATCTGATCAATATATTGTGAACTTAAATTACTCATAATACACTGCTCTATACATATGACAAGTTCTGCTTCTGGATGTTATTATTGTAAATCACAATAATTTCGTTTTATTTTCAAATAAGAATAGTGTTACGTGGTTATTGACTTTTAAATAAATAACGTGTTGGGTTTAACGGAAAATAGTGTTCATTAATTTGTGTATAATTTTGTATATTTGTTACATTGTTGCAACTGTCTGCAAAAACACCGTTCAAATAGGCTCCTTATTTTGCTATATGTGTCGATTATTAGTGTATAAGCAGAGACAAGCGGACGAACCAAGCAGTGATGATCATAAGAATGATCCTAGTTTTTACATATAGGAAAAAAACAATACTGAAATAGAATACGTGGAACTTCCGCTAAAGAGAGTTACGATAACGCATAGTTGTTGTACTATATGTGAATCAACAAAAAAATCTCGTTGTCGTGCCATTAGAAGTCCGTATTCAAGCATTTAGACAACGTGGAATTTTTATACCAAAGGGAAACCATTGTTGTCAAACCCATTTAATAAAAAAATATTTTTTCTATTATGAACTTCGACTATTGCGAGAATATTCCAATTACAGCTCCATGGATACATGAGAAGTACTTAAGATTTTAAATATTTTTGCTCATAACGTTGATGTTTCCCTTTACTCTCAAATTGGCGAATATTCTTTATCTGAAGAGAAACTTAACACATTCACATACCTTAACTGGGAAAACATTAATATGCTACGGGAAATACATGAAAATAGCATGAAAAATAGTGAAGCTCGCACAATTACTCAAGCGTTGGTAGTATTTTTGTTTAAATTAAGAAGTGGCAATTTGAATGATACAATTCAAAAATTATTCGGAAATTATTTGTATACTTTTAGATAAAAAATACAATTTTTTAGTATTTTGTGACAAATGCTATTTTTATTTTCATTTTAGTAACTTTTAATGGACTGGTCAAAATACATTATGTGTCTATCTACATAGAATTTTATTATTTTAAATATGTTCCATTCGTCGCATATCTATGTAATTGCTATAAATTATAGTTGAATACTTAGTAATACGTGATTTTTTTGGTCGGTGTACCTCGAGAACTAAAAAAAAAAAGCCCCGAAAAACCACCCCTAATTTTTAAAAAAAATTATTTTCTGCCTTATGGTCGGTTTGAAAATTATGAAAAAATATAGAATGTAACTCTAATCAGTAGCTGCCCTGTCGCTTTGGTAATTTTCAAATATCTATCATAGTTTTATAAATATACTATTTTAAAGTTAGGGATTGCGACCCCTTTTTTGCAAAAACTAATAATGCTTAGAGGTTTGATGATGGACTAAAAATTACTTCCAGTCACTAGCAATATAACAGAGGCACTAATTTCAAAAAAGACGCCAATGCAATTTCGTGTGGAAACCCGGTGAGGCCCTTTAATGGAAATTTAAATAAAACTATTTTTTTAAATATATTTTTCATCACCAAAACCAGTATAAAATATTTTATATAAGAAAAATTATTTAAAATAATACAAGAAACATGCCTATCTATAATGCTAGATTTTACACTTTTGACTTATATTTATGAGCACGAAATCACAGAACAGATACGTACATAGAATAACATAGGTAGATGCGACATTTGCGCCTTATCATTAACACCCGAGTCACGGTAATTTTCGCTTGGTTATACTAAATTGAACAAAAGCGTCTTTTCTCAACGTGTGTGCACCTGGCAGTCAGTGTAAGCTGGGCGGTAAACGACGCACGTTTGCGATTTGTTTATACATTTGACGGATAGCCTCTGTTCTATGACGATAGCATTCAACGATTTAGATTATAGATTGCCATGGGAAATAAATTAGCCAGCGTGTGAGTACTGTTAAAAACTTCATGTAAATACTTTTATAAATCTAGCGCGCTTAATTTATTTTAAATAGAATATAATGTCTTATGAGACTAGTGAATTTATTGAAGTAAAAACGACTAAACCGTGACGTTATTATTAGCTTTGCGAACACGTAAATCGATTAATCCGTCAGTAAGTGAAATATCAAACTGTGAAATCACGTGACCACAATAATAATATTTAAAGGTTCGAGAGAAAGTGTTGGAAGGAAAATTGACAATGTTACCTTTTATCACATTACTCATAAACGTATGACTATATCATACCGTATTTCAAGTGCCGCACCTCCTTTGTAGAATATTTATTTCAATCAATTACGCACAGACAGCCACAAACGTCGGACTATCCAACCGTGCGTATGACTTCTCTAATTTAAGTAATACCAAGTGATCAATTAAAACGTAATTTTATTAATTAGTGTTTGCTTTAAAATAGTAATGTATCGCGTTATTAAAAAATTTAAATAATTCTCGCAATTAGGTAGCTGATAATTCAAACATAAATTATTGCTAAAAAATATAACCTTGATTATATATCATTTCACACAGAACCACAAGATTCTTACTTGCGTTAATAGTAAAAATAGTTGTTTATTTAAAGTCACTTGTAAATTTGAACAGAGCACGAGTGGTGAAAATTGGACTAAACAATGAAGAAACAGTGAACAACATAAAGCAGCCGGCAGTAAACATGTCTGCAGGCACTACATTCTCACTTCCAAGGCCAGTAACGCCCAGGGACATCATAGGTGTCGGCTTACAAATAAATGGAAATGCAACACAGTATGTAATTAAATAACTATTTTCATTTTGCATCTTCACAGTAAATGTAAAATTTATTGATGTGTGTTTTCTCATCAATGTTATGTTAATATGGATCAATATTAACAAAGCATGCCGTTTCAATATACAAGTTATTCAAATTATTCAGTTTCCAGCTATGGTAATTAATTTTTTCACTATGCAATGGTTTGCAGTATTCTTCATACTTATCTGACCTGTTAGGTCAGTATAATAATATGTTATTCAATATTTAATTATGGATAGTGATAATATTTATTTGATAGTATTTATTATGCACACAACTATTGTAATCAGTTTAGGAAAAGTTAGAAAATAAATTCCAAAAAATAATCTTGTTAATATTGATATTATAAAATATGGTTACAGTGTCACATTTTTCTAATTGTATTCTTTTTAAATTTTTTGAAAAGTGTAAAATAACATTTTCTAAAAATATGGTTAATACATTTAAGGGTCTTAAATCATTACTCTTACTACTATTTTTCTACTACTACTGTACTCTTATTTCATATACCACTTTTCAGAACGAAGCAATTTTTTTGTAGGGCGCTTGTCGTAAAAAAATCGTTTTTGTTTTTTTTTTTAATTTTTTTGTTTATATTTCACTATTTATACAAAGTTTTAACATCCAAATTAAGTGCTTTTGAAATTAGAAACATATTACAAATTAGAAATAATTGATTTTACAAATGCTCAATTTGTTCTAAGTTGTTATGAAAAAAACACGAAAATTTTAAAATTACACTGAAGAGCATCTGATTTTGAAAATCCTCATTAGCTCCCTTCACGGACTTGCAGGCTTCTATATCTAATAGTTTGTAGCAAAATTATATCTACAATATGAACAGAATTTATTTCATTGCATCCTGATTACCAAATTATGTAACGTTACTTTAAATAAGATTATTCACGTATATGGTATTTTATACATATTATTCTATTTATCTATAGTTTTACATCATCTCTTTCATTTCATTAATGTATACATTCATATATATGATTTCATACAGGTCCTTCTAATTTAAAAACTCCCCATCATCTTTTAGACATACTTAAATTTCGTCCATCTGTGTTTTACTTGGTCTTCTATGTTTTTCTTTCCTGTTAACTTCATATATTCATGTTTTTCTTTCCTGTTAATACATACATAGGCTTTTATTAGTTTTCCCCTATCCAGACAATGAAAATGACCAAACCACCTCGACATTCCTTTATCTTCAGAAATACATCATTTTCAACATCACATTTACATTAAATTTATATGTAGATATTCCGTGATCTCATTTTAGATGCATTTAATTTGCATTATCTAAGACTTACTTCCTTAAATAATTATTAACACTATTACATAAAGCTACTCTCACTTTTGTTGGTTTATCTTTGTCCTTTTTCTCATTACTATAAAGACTACAATTAATTCTGTCAACTTCTTTTTCTTTATCTTCATTCCATACATCATTTTCATTCGGTTCTTGTTACACTATCACTTTTATATAAATCTTTTTTTATCTAAACATGCATGAAAAATTTGTGCCATTAATAAGATAGTTTGTTAAGTTTGTAATAAGATAGAATCTATCCATATCATAAACCATATCTAAACATAACATCATGAGCTAATTTCTTTATGGAAAAGTTTATTTATGTTTAAGGCGAGAACAGCAAGAACATCTTGGCCCACATCTGAACTTTAGTGATGGCAAACTCCCTGCTTATTCTAACACAGCATTCTAATTAGTACTGCAATAAATATTGAAATTTAACAAATTTACTCCCTGAATTAATTGATCATTTAGCCATATAATTTTTGTAATATTCCACTTACAACTTTATCACAAGCATTCATGACCCATGAAGACACAGTGAAATTTTTATCCTTAATTATGAGATAAATTAGATAAAAAATGTCTTCCGTGCATTTTTTGCTTTGCCCAAAAACGATTCGTATAAGTGATAACACAGTATTTATTATTTTATATATATATAATATAAAAGATATTTTTTACATTTACATTCAAAAGAATAACTTATTTTACGGAAATATCACCGAACGTATGCTACTTCTGGGTTCGTAAGAAAATATTAACTTTATGGGATGACTATTTCTATGACTCTTATATGGAAATTTAAACATTGTTATTCAGATTCTCCATAGATCTACTCAGCAAAAGTGAAGATATTGTGTTCCGTTTGGAAGCTGTTATTGATACTGGAAATATAACATTATTGAAAGTAGTCAATGGAGAACGAATGGGTGAACTTTATCACAACAACATATTCGACAGATCCGAACTAAACAATGGTAAGTGGGTATTTTATGTTAACTAGCATCACCAATGCTTTTTACATTATTACTAGCTGTAGCAATACCAATGATATTAGCTTTAAATCCTATCCCTGACGCTCCAATTTAAAAACATATTGTACTTTTAAATTAGGCCTACCTGATTTAACTAATTAGTGATATAAATAAGTTTTTAACCATTATTTAAAAAATACTAAAATTAGTATAGTCAAACAACAAATATATAACTATGTTCCTTTTTCATCTAAAATTTTGTTACCTTTACAGAAACTAATATTGTTTAAAATTTCAGTCATCTCAAAGTTATCACTTCTCTCTCTAGTGGCTTAACTCTATGCACATTAGAGCCAAATGTATTCTTAAATAAAACATGTGACAAAAAAGCGATCAGAAGTATAAAAATTAAGAGTCCTTTCATAAAATTTATAAGAATATATTCATATATATCACCAATAGAATCTTCGAAGAGATATAAATTTTTTATTTTGAATGACAAATTCATAAATTTAAACTATGGTCTCGCTATCCATGTTATAACCACGTAATGAACCGCCACAAAACCTTCCATTTTTTTTTAAGATGACTGCTCTTACTAAAATAATTTTCCAACCAAAAGTCCACATTAAACTATACAAAAATAGAATTATAATATAATACTTTAACAGGAAATATTAATTCGTAATGAAAACAAATGTGTCATGAAGGAAAAACAGGTTATGAGTGTAATCAAATTTAAAAAAGTAATACAGTAAGATAACAAATGTCATATTAATGATATATTTTTAATCTTTACAGATGATGACCAAACAAAAATACGACTGTTCATAAGAAACGGAGAACTCATAACTTATCTCTTGGGTTCACAACTCGAACACGAGTTTCCACTAGCGCATAGTCTAGATGACATTACAAATATCAGAGTTTACTGTGACGATGGAAAAGTTAAGGAATTGACATTTGAGTATAATTAAGTTTTATGTTTAGATATAGTATTAGATGTTATGGAAAGTAATGAAAACCCTCCAAATTGTGTGGGAAAAGCTTAAGGCTGAGCTTTCAACCCACACTGCAGCTGTGATTTATGATTCATTAAAAATATGTATGTATAGTATTATGATTTGAATCAAGAAAATAATTAAATTATTTGGTAATATACGAATTGCAAAACACTGCAAATGAAAATGAAAGTTTTGGTAAAGAAAATAAGAGGATGTTCACAGTTTTTAACATTAACAAATGTAAATTTGAATAATGAACTCTTGAGTATTTGGAATGATCTTTGTTTTGTGAATTACAGTGGCGTGTAGTGCTTTTTGGATAGGGCAAACTACGAAGGGAAGGATATATAAAAAAATGATGTAAATATATAAACATACGCACAAACACTATATTATATACACACACACACACACACACACACACATACATATAGTTGTTCATTTGTAATTTTTATTTTGATCAAAATTTCTTCATGAAAGTTCTTACCTATCCATTCTTGCCAATTTTGTACTTCTTGCTTCATTTTCTTACCAATTCAATTGTTTTTTTTATAACCAGAAGCCAAAAACAGAACCGCATAAGCAGAAATATTAATTCAGAAGGTATTAAATTGTGAGCCAAACTGAAACGTATTTAAAATATCAATTATATACTCGTGTATTGTATTTACTATACTGAATTATATTGCCACCTTGTAATGGAAATGGAAGGCAATGAGTTGATTTGCAACCTTGGCTAAAAGTGGCCATTGCTCTGTCTATTTACTAAAAAAGGAACTATACTATTTTTTTCACTAAAAGTTAAATTGGAAAAACCTACCTTAATCACATAGTCAACGGACAAAAATCAGTTGTCACCATTGTTTGTTACTTTCAAGACGAAAATGCACATACACAAAAAATAATAAAACATTAATTTACACAAAGAAAACTGATAATGCAATAAGTACTTCACTGACAAAACATACTACTTATATTAAAAACTGGGAAACTTAAAATTATTATCAAACAGTATAGTTAGTGATTGACAGCAAAGATAAACACAGAGACACAATAAATCCCTGTATATGTGCATATGTGATGAAACATACGGTTGTCTCACTTTGATAGTTGAAGGCATATTGTAGCTTGCTTTCTCGCTATAAGTCAGCGGCTTGAAATAACGGAATCAATTTTAATTCCTATACAAAACTTCTGCATCAAGAAATTCTTGTAATTTCATACTTCGCAACGCAGTAATGAAGTTTGTATGTTTCATCTAAAATTCCAAGTACTGGCAATACTCACTTTATGCATGCAAACTACAACAAATCATATATTGAAGTACGCACTTTGAATACCATAAATTAAAAATATTTAAATTTTTGTAAATATTGTGATGTATGTAAGCTAAATGTTCAGAGCAAGCTACATGTAATTGCTTATAAGGCACTGTGCACCAGATTCACATCTTTATCTAATGATGTCATCTTTGGTAGACAGTTTATTTATTGTTGAATTTATTTTGCACGCTTTTTCAAAATGTTGGGAGTTAATTTATCTGTTGAAATGTTTATCAATGTATTGACATAAAAAATTGTATCTTAACATAAATTTGAAAATGATAAGGGATGACCTATTGTATTTTAGACGTAAGTTATAAAAATGTTTAAACAGCTTTTAATTATAAATAATGTTAAGTGCAAATATTATTGTATTTGCAGATATTTTAAAATGGTACCTTAATTATTCTTCTAACTTTTTATATTAATTGGATCAGTGTTATTGCCACTACAGTTTATTAAAATTATTTTAAAGTTTAAGTGTTTTTGTATTTATCATAGAGATTTAAAAATGAAAAAAAAATTAGTTCTTTTATTTCCATTTCTTACTCTAAATTGACATTTATATTCAAACCCCATTCACACTTTCTCAATTTTTATAAAAACATTTTATAAAACATTTGTTATAATCGTCAAAATAACAGCTTCGGTGACTCATTTTTTTATTTGAAACACATTCAGTAAATGATTCATTTTCAAAAGCAACATAGGGTTTACGTATGAATGAATTATCGGTGTTAGCCCACGCTTCAAGACTGGTTTTCTTTTATTTCTTCAAAGGTGTTGAACTACCACTCTCATGATCTTTTATAGTCAGTTCTGAATATTTTCTATAATTTTGGAATTAGGTTATTTTACAGGCCATCCGTCCAAAAGCATAGCTTTTTCTTTAACCACTTTTTGTAGCGTTTGAAATAGGTACTGTTTCATTATTATGTCATACTTTTAAATTGTTTACAGCTATCATAGTGACCACGAGCAAAAGAAAATGAGTTTAATGAATATGTACACAGTTTCACTCTTCAATAAAAACACTGTTACCCTTTTTTTTCAATAACTCGCCAAATCATGACAGGTATTATACCGCTCTGACACTTACTGGAAATCGTAGATTCCCTCATACAAGTATAGTTTCAACCAGCTGTTTAATCCAAATTCAACCTATTTCTGTTTAATCCAAATTCAACTAATCGCAAACTCAAACCACTGCTCGACATGCCGAGGCTTGGTTCTTTTTCCATAGTAGCATAATAGGAGAGCATTAGAAATAAAGTCCTTTCGATCAAACTGAAATTGGTAATTGATATTCAACCCAACAAATGGAATTCAATTGTGTAAATTAGAATTTCCCATTTGTTCATTACACTGCAAATAAACTTGCGCTATTCATAGTGTTAATGCTTTTAGTCACCCAGATCACGTTTTTCCCATAACTATCTAGACTACGAGGATAACTATTGACTACTTTAGCACTTTTATGAGATACTGCACAGTTTAAAAAACTTTGTATAATGATTTGACCTTTTTCAAACTCTACAATTTGATACTCTCGAGGCATCATGGGTGGTTGACGAAACAAACAATAAAATGTCTACTTTAAATATCTGCCCATTTGTTATAATTCACTTGAATATGTGAGACTATTGTTTTATCAGCTGCTAAGTGACATGTGTGAACAAGTTTTGTGTCAGAAGCAATAGCGCACGGAGGATCGTAAACATTAAAAAACAGTGTAAACCTAAAGCTCATAAAAATTAGGTGAAGTTATAATTATGTTCCGAACTGTATCTCTCAATTTAGCAGCAAATCATCATAAAAGTAATTAATTAAGTTAGAAATTCAAATGTACACAACAGGTGTACAGATAAAGCAAAATCCAAAGATTTGGAAAAACGAGAAATATTTTCAAAAAATATATTAAACATCAAAACACATCACTGGAGCTAGTTTCCAAAAAGGTAGTTTAAAAAATATTGAAACCTTAAAAAACTGAACAAATTTAAAAATATTCTTGGGGATAGAAATACAATATTAAGAAAAGTAAATTTATTGTGATTGTGATTTTGGTGTTATTTCCTTTATTCCCTCATTTATTTTGATATCATCGCTGCAGAAAAACAAGATGTGTCAACACAGCATGCTATTAATTGCTATTTATTTACGTTAAGTTTACATTGCTAATTATATTTCAACTAAATACAAGACCAGATATTAAAAGTCACTTTATAACAAAACACGAAAACCGATCAACATGTGGCTAGTTTCTATCACAATTTAATGGAGAAATTAAATTTAACATTTCTGTAATTTTTCCAAAATAAAAGTTCTAGAAATGAAATCAATCAATTCGTTTTCATTTCACTGTGAATGAGAGTTCTTATTCTCTTTTTATTTGTAAAAAATCAACATCTAACAAATTTATTTTCTGATTTTTGGTCATATTTTAAAAAAATTATATAAATTAAGTTTACCCTTCTCTAATAAGGGTAACTGAAAATTAATGTATTAACATTTATTACAATAATAATACCTCAAACATTGTCTTGCATATTGTTCTAACATTATTGTCCTCAATGAAATCATCTATAAAAGATGAAATCTAACTTTTTTCATATGACAAAACAACTATCCAAGCGTTCCAAAAAGGCAAGTATTACAAAAAAATTATCACAGCGCTTAGATTATATAAAAGAAATTTGTTGGTCAATATCAATACAATATTTTTATTTTAAGAAATAGGAGTGAGAAAGAAGAAAAATTATTTAATGCAGGTCATGTCATTATGGTGATAGAATTCTCAAATAATCAAGATTAAAATTACTAGAAAAATACCTACATAGTTGGTAATGCCAACTACTTTACATTGATTACAAAAATTATAAAACAAATGTTAACAATTTTACTTCAAACGAGAAAAACAATATTTATATTAAAATGCCGGTTTTAATAAACATGATTTGGATGTATTACAAAATATGTATTGTATGTATATTAAAATTTCAAAAAGAAGTTATGTTATAAATCAATATAAGAACAGATTCTTGGAAAACAATATTAATATTTAAATAATGAAAAAATGGTATGAAACAATTTATTTATGAATGTGTTTTAATAGTATTCCGTTCCACAAAATGAAAGAACTGAACCATTATAGGATTACTTTGTTGTCCATCCGTCTGTCTTTCAAAGCCTTTTTTTCAGAACAAACTTGAGATATCAAGCTGAAATTAATATTGTATACTGGGGCCTATGACCTTATTTAGCTGTAAATTTCAAAGCCTTTTAAAGCTATTACACCGTTTTTTGCTATTTACACCGTAATCGAAACCTATAGGGTATTTCCTACAGTCTTGAAAGTGGAAATAATGGAAGGTCTTAAGCACAAGTAAAGAGAAAAATTCAAATATCAATGATATCTAATTCTATGTGGTATTGCGTCTGTGAAAAATATAGTGGACAATATATTTACCTTCTAAACAATAAAAATTGTGTAAAAAGTAGTTTAATACAAATATTATGTACTATTTCAACGTTTATAAATGCCTAAACGTATAAGGAAATCCTGATAGTATGAGTTCTACTTGTACTTAACAGGTTTTTGTTTGTCAGTTTTCCACAGTGCAAACACACTGGCATTTTTTTGCAACATTTTTTTCAGCCCTGACCTCATCTGATTTACCTACACTGCGCTCAATTCATTCAACCCCTTCTAGATAATGAATAATTAAGAGTAATTAACTTATATTGTTAAAGGGAGGCCTTACAGACAATAGTTAATACTATTTACCTTAATTACTATTAACATACCAACACAATTAAGTAACAATAATTTATTGAACTTCTTTCAGAGCTACTTCAGAACGAATACATAATACAGTCAGGTTTAGTCTTCATGACAAATCAGAGATTTTCTGTTAGATTCACATGAGATGGCTGTTAAAAATTGGCAATGATAGCCAACATGTAGCCATAACCTTCCATGATAATTCCATAAACGAGCCTCCTTTAGGTACCAGAGTGCTACAGCAACCAATGTTTACATACAAACTACACATCTCATTACAGGACATGTACAAAATTTTATGGAGGTTCTGGTCTCTTTAAAAAAGTTTATCATTCTTTTTCATCAATACATTTAGCGACAACTAACTTATACTTTATAGCTCTCACAGCGGCTTCTATCTTTTTAATTAATACCCTCTATGCTAGCCACATGAAACTTTTTGACAAGTTCTCTCTCGTTGTACTGTTTCAAATACTTTTGCACAAATGCTTTTTACTTCTGCATATTCAGCACAACCGAGTTATAGCTCACTTTTAGTCCTCGGAGATGAACAAAAAATTATTTTGTAGTTATTCATGTATACAATTCACAATACTTATATTGTGAATTGCCTGATGTACTAAGCAATACCAAAACATTAGTTATATTAGCTTCTTTCTATCAGATAACGTAATCTGACCCTCCTTTGGCTTACAGCGCATTTTTTATGCAAAGGATTAATTTGTTTGCGTAAGGAATCTATGATATAATGTGTAAAATTAGGAAAAATTAAAAATATCAAAGCTCAAAACTCATTTAGTAAAAGTTCTATTATTATTCATTTTCTTATACAAGACTGAGACATGAACATAGCTGACTACTTAAAGTATAAAATGTACACCTTTGCAATGTGCAATCTACTGATCAGCTACCTAGTGGTGAAGAAATCTTATCAAACCTTATCTGTGAGTTAAGTTATCATACTAATGCAACATAAGATTTGATCTTTTATAACTAGAGATTTTTCTTTTCTAAATAATTACAGTTACACAATGAAAATTTGTAAGTTTTAAGTGAAAAAAGAGACCGGTATTTTTGATACTTGAATTTGTAGGATTATGAAATTGTAAATGCTTACTGTTTGTGACAACCTCAACAATGTGCAAAAACATTCACATTTGCCAACAGCCGACATTTCACATGATGCATTTTTGCTGTTATAACAATGTTAATAACATTAAAAACTTATCATTTTAGTTAAATGAATTAAGCAATCTTTCCATTATATTTTTGAATAACTAATTATAAGCAATTGACCCATTTTATTGATTATAAATTAATTTTGAGTCTTTTGTTCACATGAGTAACCATAATACAAATGTTGCCAGTATGAATAAGTCAAAAATATTATGTTTTAAATAGTTTTATATCTTAATTTCTAAATCATCCCAGTAAAAATAATTACAAAATATAAGTAGCAATTTTTCTCATTATTGTGAGAACTTTCATGTTCCTCTCAAAATGCAGTAAATTTTTTTAGCCTCCTGTAAGCCATTTATGCAGTTGAAAAATATTATGAAAATCGTTTTGAACCAGCATAAAATGCATGCGTCCCGTATCTGTACTAATTTCAGGCAAAGCAAAAGAAACTATTTAATATTTATTAATTTATCTATTTCAGATATTATCTGTGTAGCATAAATTTTCCATACCTCTAAAACTTTAACAAAATAATTAAATACATATTAAAATCAAGATACTCTTTGATTCAACTATAAATATTCAAAATGTATTTCAGTTTATTTGTGTATTTTTTTTGCATACTATAATCTGTTATACCTTAGTTCACCACAAGATACTATTGTTGACCTATGCTGGAATAACAAACACTTATTATAAATAAAAGAAATTGTCTATGTGTGCCGATAAACTGTTTACACCTGTAGAAAATATTGTCTCCAAATGCAAATAAATTACTTATAGGCAGAATAATATAAGTTACTTTTTTGACTATGTGATTGATAGGAACACGATATATATATTATATGTATATATAAATATATATATATATATATAGATATATATATATATATATATCAGAAAGTAAACTGCATTTTAACTGTTACTTTGAACAAATTGTGTTTAATATGTGTGTGGAATACTTGGATTTGTATAGAAAAAATAAGGTTTTCAAAAAGTTGGGACATAGGCTCTTACACGGTTGTAACTCTAATATATAGTCTAGAGTGCTCTGTATACTACTTATTCTAGCAGCATTAAAATATAAAAAAATAATATTTAGAGTTTTACCTCATCATATTTAATCTTATATAAGAGATCCTAAATCTCGCAACATTCTAATTTTAGCATGATATCTAGTTTTTGTTCTTTGTGGAAATGTCAGAATGAGTTTTTTTATGTCTAGTTTAATGGTCATAGCATAGTTGTGGTAGCTTGTAGTTATTTTTCTTAATTTGAATAAATGACCACAAGTGATGTAAGTTAGTTTCAGGATGAGTGATTTAATAATGTGATAATATACAATTGTTCAATGCACATGAATGTCAATTCGTAGGTCAATTGGATCATGGTCAATTTGGTTAACAAATCAAGTGCAGTTTATAACAAATAAAAATCAAATCAACAGGAGAGAATAGTATTTGTCTTGATCTATAGTTGGTATGCATACTAAAACTCAAATATAGTCAAGGTATTTGATGGAGTCTCCAACATTCTTATCTGTTATATGTGCAATTGCAGCTATTTTTATAAATAAGTTACGCTATATATAAATTAAAAAAGAATCATGACACTACTCACCGACTGTGGTATATCTAACATAAGTCTCTTGATTATCCATCATGGCATCGACAGCCATCTTCTCACAGTATAAAGCTGTGATGACAGCAATGGTTGGCTGGCGAGATGATGATAGAGCCGGCATTTGACCCACCACCTACATAACAAAAAAAACTATTTAAACAAGGAATAATAAATAAAAATGAAGTAGCTGGTTTGTATTCAAAGGGTAACTACCATCCTAAACTAACTATAAATATTAACCAACTCCCGCTTCGTCCGAATATTACTATCTTTCACTGGAAATACATTAGTTTAAGAAAAGAGGCATATTCGACAGCAAGGGCTTACTCGGACGTTTTAAGCCCGCACAAGGTTGGTTTAAATACAGTCTTCTTGCAGATAAAGTGGAGCACAGGCAGAGTATGGATGTCAAATGCTCTTAATATGTAGTTATCGCATTTTGTTGTTAAGATTATTTATGTTGACGTCTCCAATTGGGTGAAATAGGCACAAAAATAATATATTGTTTTTGCAGAGTAGCAAAACCATGTGGAAAAAAGTTTGCAGTAAGTGGGGGCTATCGAAGACTCCAGAAGGTTTTAAAGGCTATAGTGTGACAAGAGGACTCTGATGTAAATGTGGAAATAGTGGTCCTTCCTGCTGAACCAAGTGCCCTCACTGATGAAGAAGAAGGTGATGGAGACAACATCCAAACTAATGAATACAGATATTCTATGGAATGTTGAGGTTTTTGTCAACAGGGATGCAGCACAAAAAATAAACACAATTTTAGCTTATTTCTTGAAGAGCTAACATCGTTCGTCTGTATCCTGATTTTATCTGGCTATCACACCTTGCCTAGAGAATGCCTTTACTGGTCTTTAGATGAGGATTGTACCGTGCCTATTATTATAAAAGCAATGACCAGAAATTAATTTTAAGAAATCAAGAAGAGTCAACATTTCTGCAACAATGTTAATGCTGTTGAAACCACCGTAAAATGTAATGGTCACCAGTCGACATCCATCAAACAATTTATATGCGGCAAGCCAGTGCAGTTCAAGCATAAAAATTGGATGCTTTGTAGTAGAGGTGCACAAAATGTATCAGTGAAAAGAATAGAGTTATACATATCATTTGATTGGAAAGAGATGGTCATATAACATGGTGATAAATAGTAATGACTGAACATTACGACTATTGTTTGAAAATAAAAATAAATTCTACAAGAGTATCCACTTTGCTTAATACTTTGCAGGTTTAGAATTTAGGACTGTCAACCTAGATTCAAATTAAGCATAAAATAACTTTAATAATAATTAAATAAATTGAAACAGATTGGCATATTTCTACAATTATAAATTAGAATTTTGAAATGAAACAAAAAAGTGTTTGTTTACGCAAATATTTTGAGGGAACTAAAGTATACTTTAGTATAATAGCATTTGTACAATGGGGACCACCTATTAGATAAAGTGAAACAATGGAGTTCAGTGGAAAAGAAGGAAACGGATATCAATATACCGCCAGTATTTGTAACTTACAATAAAGGGATGGGTGGAGTCAAAAAGTGGTGGTGAGTGCTGTTTTCGTACATGCTTGATTTAGCAATCGGCAATGTCTGGCATGTGCACATACTTCATTATGATGTGAAGGTCAGTTTCAACTTCAGTTTCAACATAGCATTGCGCGCCACTATTTACAACATTCACGTCTATCAACCTCTCTGATGCCAAGTTTACAGTACGATGGCATAGATCACTTTCCACAAAAGCTAAGAGACAATGCTAGCAATGCACTGTTTGTCACAGTAAGGTACGTTAGCAGTGCTTGAAAACACTGTGTATTGAGACAATTAATTTTTGTCATTCAATATATGTTTTGAAGTTTTTCATACCAAATGAGTCAAGTGTGTCCATTTGAGGATGGCAATTTTTTTCACATACAAAAAAAATATAAACTTAATTTTTGATTTAAACTCCTTACTTTCCGCCTAATAATTCAGTTTATTTCATTTTTCTACGGTAAATTTAGCAGTAGGCATAAATGTATATATATAAACTTATTCATTTTTGGGAACAGCCTGGACAAACATATAAACAAGTTTAACATACAGACAAGACAAAATTTCTATACACTGATATTCATCCTAAGTGTGAAGTAAATAATCTTTAATGGTGATATTTCTTTTCAAAATCATAATTAATTATATGCTATATCAGATATACCAAAAAATTATTAATATATTCTGTTGTCTATTAGTTTCAATTGTAATGAAAATAAATGTAAATGCATTTCGGTACCTTAACAATAAAACTTTAAGGATTATGATTATTTATTTTGAATATAATTTTAATACCATTTTATCTACCAAATTTTACAGTTTTTAAGTTTTTCTTTTCCATAGGAATGGAAAACTTCATTACTGTTTATATCCCTTATAATTACCTGTTAATAATAAAGGCAGATCATGAATTAATTATATACCTGGGTATCAATACTGTGCTGCCTTATAAAGCATCCTTCTGGCATGGCTCTAGCTAATCCTCGTCCTTCCAAAGCTTTGAGGCAAGATTTTACTTCTTCGGGTGACCACTTGCCAGCTCTGTAAAAAATTGTCAAACCGTTCAAATCTCTTGAAACATGAAACATCATCTAGATTACTCTAGACATGATAAATTGCATTATGCTATACAAAAATTAAATACCATATTGAGTTTTTATTAGAAGCTTGCTCATTTGAACAAACGGATAATAATCTAAAAAATAAAATATTTTGAGTTCAAGAATCTTAAGTACTGCCAATAGCATATAAATATATTTTAAAAATATTTTAATTTACAGACATTATTTTCTGATAGAGTAGAACATTAAGAATATTAACAATCAATATCATGTCCAAAGTAATAATGCCACGTAAGTAAGAAAAAATTACTTCCTACATACAGGAAGATGCAACCAATGCTATTAAAAACATAAAAACAACCGATTGACATTATATGCTAAGCCAAACAGTATAATATTCTAATAACTACTCTTTTAACAAATTTAACGAAAATTATAACTCGGCAAAAGTGAGAAGACCACAAGCTAATAAAAACGGCCAATTTACATTATATGCTAAGCCAAACAGTATAATATTCCAATAACTACTCTTTTTAACAAATTTAACGAAAGTTATAACTCGGCAAAAGTGGGAAGACCACAGGCGATTCCATGAGCGAGGAAGAGCGATTAGCTAATATTATTTGAATAATGGAAAAAAGGAGATTTGGCTGGTCTTGAATAAAAGGAAAATTAGGATTCGGTGCCATTAAACACTAAAAACTTGTGACTAAAGGCACCGAAGTAATTACAGCGTCCATGGGTAGAAAATTATTAGCAGATAAAGAAAATGTAACTAAAAACCAGAAGTCAAGATTAAAGTAACTAAAGAAGGAAGTTCAACGAAGAAGCTGAGTGTAATTCGTAAAGATTCAACACTTGAAACGGTCAGGCATGAGTAAGGCAAAGAACAAAATGGCAAAAATATGTTAAAACAACTGTAAAAAGTGTATAAAAACAACCACAACAAGACTAAGATGACTGTTCAGATGTTGTAACTCCAACATAAAGAGTATACATATACAGCGGCACTGATATTGGTGATTATTATGATTATGTTAATTATTTATTGTTGATTATTATGACCAATCTATATTTTAATGATTTCGATATAAGTTAGTCAACATAAAGCACATGAAGTTGCACCCGATGTAGTTATACTGAATGACAAAAATTAAAACAATCCAATTAAAAATAAAAATAAAGAAAAAGAAAAAAAGAGCAAAAGGAAAAGAAAGTGTATTTTTCAAGGAAGGCTGTGATAAAGAAATAGATAAAATGGACATTATTCATCCTAATGACGGTGTTGGTATTTCAAAAAATTTTGCCTCAACTGAAAATTACAAAGATCCCTTAGCTGACAAAGCCTAAAAACCAAGGATAAAAGTATACTATGCAATGTACTAATAAAAGTGAAACCAAATCGCAGAATAGTCATAAACTGACTAATTGTAAACCTGATAATATAATTAACCATGACTGATCATATACATTCTCGCCTCCATTACACCGCCATCGAACAGAATAGTGGTGGAACCTAATTTGAGGTCGTCCACCTTGGATAATATCTCAGTGCTTAACGAGTGTCGCTCACCTTTAACAACCTTGGGACTGAGATAACTAAGTATGAAAGGCATGGACAACCTATTGGCACCTCAAAACCAACTATCTAGATGAGGGAGTCAAACCCAACAGAAAATCAGCATGTAGCCAGGGAAGGCTGCTCCAAATCATCAATCTGTAATCATGTCTTGCAAGAACAGGGGTCTAAGCCTAGCTACTCGGATTGAGAGGAAGGTAACCTCTAAGAAATCCCCTAATCCTAGGGTATGGTTTGTGTCAACAGGACTCATTGGCTGGAAGGCGATACGAGTCACTAGTGATCAAACTCGACGACACAGGCGACTCGTCTATTTCTGTAGCCTTCTACCAGAAATAAGCGTCACCCTAGGTAGTGACCTTGATATCGTCCTATACTCGTGGGAACAATAAGGAGTGAATCAATTAAAAACAAAAGTCAACCTACTCATCAAAACTCCAAAAACAACACTAGTGTCAATGAAACTCCTACTCAACCGACCCCTCATAAAGGGTTGATTGAAACGAGGCACAGAACATCGTCTATTGCTTAACTAACACCCATTCTAACAAAGAGTTGACAAAGATTCAAGTAAGGCCGAAAATACCAGTTAGTTACTTGCCACTGTGAAGACATAACTCAAGTTCTGAGAATGCTTGGATACGAAAACAGACAAAACTTGACTTATAATGGTTATCTCAGCATCAACCAATACTATTGAGAAACAGCTTTTTGCAATTGGAAGCCACTAATGATGATAAAAGACCAATAGACAAAAACCAATCATCTGGAGAAGAAAATCAAGCTCTCTCTGGTATTCGTTGATATATTGGAAAACATTCAACCTCTTTGGAAGCTACTAAGTGAACATGCCCCAGGATAGGTGCATCTTAAAAGTCTTTCACAACAATCAGGTTAAAATCCATCCAGAACCTTCAGATGTATACAGAACAATTGTAAAGCTTAACTTAAAAATTCAGAGTTCTTTACCTACAAGCCCAATTACAAACAGGCATTTAAAGTTGTGCTAAAGGACATGCATCCTTCAACTGAGCCAGAGGAGATTAAAGAAGCTTTCAATGAATTAGAACACGCCCGTACCAATGTTTGGAATATCAAGCAAATAATTCCAAAAACGCCATTACCAATGTTCATAATTAAATCAATGTAAAATGAAAATAACAAAAGAATATATGACTTTAAAAGTCTCATGAAGTGTCATATCATTTGAATCCCCTAGAACAAAATGTGTACTACCTCAGTGTGCTAAATGTCTGCAGTATGGGCACACCAAAGTGATGAGAAGAGCCATTTTCAAATCCAAAACAAAAAAAAATGTATCACACGATGCATCCTGATGGAACTGCTCATGCAGGATATGTGCTAATTGCAAGGAACAATATCCAGTATCCTGAAACAGTACCATATTGTACAGAGGAAATTCAAGCAACAAATATAGTTATCGAGGATTGGGCGGAGATTTTCACAATATCTGCTGTCTACAGCCCACCCAAATCTAAGCTTAAACTGAGTGGCTATGAACAGTTCTTCTCTACGCTGAGTCATAGATTCATCACTGGAAGTGACATACCAAAACACGTATCATAACAACAAAACGTCATCATCTGCTCATGACAACAGATAAGTTGAGGCTCAGTGTTGTTTCTCCTGGACAACCGACTTACTGACCTAAAGACAGGAGAAAAATACTAGAAGTGCTTGACTTCTCTACATATAAGGGCATTCCTATAGTTTCTTTACAAGCAATGCAAGCCTCGAGTTACCTCTGACCACTCACCCGTTGAGGTTACATTAAATAGGAAAATTCCATTAACTCCAGAACCGTAAAGTTTAGACAACTATTGAAGCAATCCTTGGATGTAAACATATCATCAAATATGGATAAAGATATTTCAAAGGCTGTCGAACACCTCAATCATTGTGTTCAACAATCAGCTTGGTCTGCTATTCCAATTGCTAGAGATCAAAAGTATGAACCGGAGTGGCCACTATCTATTAGAGAACTATTGGCTGAGAAACTTATAGCTAGAAAAAAATGGCATGAAACACGTCATGACGCTAATAAAAAACATTTGAATTAGCTGCAAACAAAATTAAAAATGCTATTCAGCGACTAACAATTTTTGTTGTCTGGAATCCACTATATGCCACTTTTTCTGATAGTATCGAGAACATACTAAAAAAATTTTTGAAAGCTATTCAGTAAATTATCGTATAAATTATTACTTAATAATTATAAATGTGATGCCCTCTATCATAGACGTTCATTATTAGAGTTGTGATTATGTTCAACATCTGTCGAAGTAGTTATGACTGCCCATAGCTACTGAGTCAGATACAGATTCGAACGTCCAAATTAACTCGTAGCCATCTCTTATTTCATGTCGATAATGCATGAACAAACGCCGGTGTCAGAGCACCGCTACGGCGGTGTTGACACTTGACAACCTTGTAAGTCCACGCCCCCAGTTTCGATCAGATGTAAAGAACAGGCTTCGTGAAATGTATGCACAGCAGACGGATCAGTAATGTTATTATCATTTTACTTTATTCATTGTTTGTTCAAATTAGTTAAATAGAGTGCCTTACATAAATAACTCGTAATCCATAATTGCAGCTTTATTTAATTAATAAGTTTATAACAAGTGTTTTCCATATTAATTTTATGCCTTAATTCTAAAAAAAAATTTTGTTTCACTTCAATTAACATTGTCACATTTATGTATTGTTGTATTTAATTGGATATATTATAAATGTATTTATTTTTGTTTGTTCTTTGTGGAAATGTTAGAACACAAACTTATTTCGTATTTAGTGTTCATAGAATATTTCAAATATTTTGTGTTTGTTTTTTTCCCTTTACAGAAAATTTAAAAAAATAAAAAAAAAATCAGAACATCCAAACTTATCTGAAGAGTCTAGACGTCACAGCAATTTCAGATTACTCCCTGTGGAAGCTACTAAAAAACTGAAACGTCCTGTTTTAAACCATTCGCGAAGTAAACTGAATGGGCAGCTAGTGACGAGGATATAGCGTCAACATTCACCGAGCACCTGAACGACGATTTCACAGCAAACCCTGACACGGGATCCTCCAAAACTTAAGAAGTAACTGACTTATTAAATTAAACTTACCAAATAGACTCCCTCTATTACAAAGTTTATTAAGAAGGAGGTAAAAAATGCAATCAAAATATTAAATTCAAATAAAGCTCCTGGCTACGATACAATAACAGCTAAAATTTTAAGAGATGTCAGAGGAAGGCATTAAATTTCTTAAAATATTGCATAATGCTATTTCACGAAGATGTTCACTCCCACTCCTATGGAAGGTGGCACAAATAGTAATTGGTTCTCAAATCTGACAAGAGTGCTGTAGAAGCTAAATCATGTAGGCTTATCAGCCTACTGCCTATTCCTTCTGAGGTAATGGAAATATTAATTTGCGAAGACTCCAACCGGTTATTTCTGAGAGAAAACTGTTGCATGAACAACAATTTGGTTTCCGAAAGAACACTGTACCATAGAACAATAGTCATAGATTGGTTGAAAATATCCAAATGCTTTTGAAGTAAAACAATATTGCACTGCAGCTACCTCGGGCGTTTGACCGAGTGTGTTTTGATGGACTCCTGTATAAAATAGAGAAAAAAAAACCCATGAACTTTTACAACTTTATAAAGTCATACCTGGATAACAAATACTTTTTTGTAAAACAGGGGAATTTCAGTAGACCCCTATATAAAATTCATGCAGGAATCCCTCAGGGGGCATAATATAATGCGTGCCACGCTGTATCTGCTTTACATAGTAGGTCTTCTAACTACAGAAGGAGTTGTTACGGCACCATGGCTGATGTCACTGCAATCACTGACCCTAATGCTCAGTAACTTCAAACTAGCTTCAAACGACTATCCCAATGGCTCAAAGACTGGAGAATGAGAGCAAATGAAAATAAATCTGTCCAAGTGACCTCGACAACTAGAAAAGATATACGCCCCCTGTTACCCTCAATGATGTCAAATGACCGCAAGCTAATTACGCCAAATACATACGTATTTATACAAATATACAAACATAATTTGGAAGAAACACATTTTTACAAAACCCTATGCTATGGGTCAAAAATCGAGAAAAATGTTTGGCTACTGAATAGAAAGTCTCAATTATTGCTTCAAAAGAAATTACTGCTCATAAATATATAATCAAGCGGCAAAGTCAAACATAGAAAGTTGCAAAGATTCTAGTCCGAAACCCTCAGAATGATAACAGACATATGTATGTCACAAATAACAAGGCTTCATCATGACCTAAACATCAACAACGTAAAAGAAATTTTAGAAAAAAAAACTACAAGGAAACAATCACAAAACATCTAAACTCATTAGCAGTTAACTTAATGAACTCCCAGACAGTCGCCCGGAGCTGAAAAGAAGGATTCCCCATGATCTAATGTTAGAAGACATGATAGTTACACAGAATATATAGACGAATTCCATCCAAGCCTTATCAACGTACACACCTATTGTTGAACATCCCTAATGACATATAACAATATCAAAAAAATCATAATGGGAAATCATAAAGGGCAAAAATATACATTGCTAAATGAAAAGATGACAATGTATATTTTTAAGGATTTTTATACATAGTGTACATTTTCGTGCGTGTATACATGTTATCATTAGTCTTACCAAAAATTCCAAACTCCGAAGGCGAAATATTAAACGTGATAGAAAACTTGATTTAAAATAGTAATTTGATGATGACTTAATTCATTAGCCATTTACTAAAGTATGTTAAATATAGGTATTGTCACCAAATAAAGACCTTTCAAAGTGATGTTATAGACCTGCATAAGATGTTTCAAAATAATTACTGTTAAAATTTTATATTTTTAATTTTGATAATTCCCATTCAAGCAGGATTGCTTTTAGTTTGTGACTTGTCTGATAGTTTACCCTTTCATGGGTAATGTTGAGTACTCCTAACTCCGGATGGAGCCATTCCGAAATACAAATTATGTAAAAATATTTTTGGGAAAAGTTAAATATTTTTTTGATAGAGGTAAATATGAATGAAAAATAAAGATCAACTTGAACTTAACATAGAACAAAGACCAGTTTTGAGTGTCATTTGGATTTACCCTGGTATATTTCGGGATTGCACCTTTTTTATTTCAAATAAAGCCAGTCAAATTTAAGGAAGAACTAGGCACAAAGCATTATGCTGTTTAATTAAATAAGTATTCGAAAGTGACAAAATTTTGATTGACAATTTTAATAAAAATTCTGTTACCTCATCAAAAAATTATTCAAAATTACCCCAAAGCACCTTATATATATGGTCTTATTAAGGTAGTTAATTTACACTTTGTTATGGGAAAGATGGGTCTTGCAAAAAAAAATGAATGAAAATTGAAAATAAAAATGAACCAACATATTAATATTTATAGAGAATGAGAGAGAGAGAGAGAGAGTCTAGAAAATGTATACACATATTTAAAGAGCGTTTAATGTAGGAAAGGATCTGGCTCTAGAAATTAAGAAGGAAATTATAAGACAACTTGGCCACTTAGAGTAAGTACATATTACGAAAATAAAGAACAAGAATGTATAGATGAGATTAAAACATTTTTAAAAGTGGCAATATTTCAAACAAAATAGAAAAGTGAAAGAAACATTTAGACTAGATATGAAATGTTAATTTTTTGGTCAATTTGACTTATATTATTCATATGATGACCTAGACCTATTGTGTTTTTATTTATTTTTTAATGACTTATTATCTGGATCTACGAATATCACAAGAAATCAATTTCACAGGAGGCCAGTTTTTTTTTTTTAAATATTTGAACCGCTACATTTATAAGTGTCTTGGAATATTACAATAAATGATATCAAAGGGGAATACATTTTGACAGGTAGAAAAAAATAAGTGTCTGTTTTTTTGCATATTCTTGAAGTATAAACTTTTAACAATATGTGTACAATGATTGGCGAAGTTATAGCACTTCAAAAAAGAACAGGTATAATGGTCGGCATTAGTCAGGCCACCTTTATTGTGTGATAGAGTTTTATATTATTCTCTACTACATTATGAGGATTCCGAGTCCTTTTCTTGTCAAATAATTCTATCATATTAAAAATTTATATATTTCACAAAAGCATCATAATAGTGTTATTATAACGATAGGTATTGTGACATAAAATATCAGTGTTTAGTCGTAATGAAATGTAGAATAAGTATTGTACGTTCATATACCAAATAATTTACATACCAGAAAAAAAACTTTCAAAAGACAACTAATAGATCGAAAGTGTACAAAATGAAGTGGAAATAGGATTGAGATGGCAGAAAATTTAATCATCTCTGAATCAATATGAAAATAACACATAAAGCCAACATTACTTTTTGTGAATGGAGTGTGTGTGTAGATAGGGGATTAAATTAAAGGTTAAACATGGCATATGTAAATCTGCAATAATTTTTTTTACTCTCGCCTGTTAGTGGTCAATGCATATGAAATTAATAGATTATTTGTTTTTTTTCTTGAAAATTGCTCAGATTTGGGTCGAGCAGAAGAGCAATTAAGACTCAAAGTTGATGCAGATAAATAAGTAGATAAATTGTAGATAAATAAGTATGTATACAAACATATATTTGGAATTAAAATAGAGTTTTTTTTCAAATTGACTACGATGGGTCCACACGATAATAATTTGGACATCAATTGTTCGACTGAAATTTTTTTTTACCAAAATTGTTATAATTGCAATTGTTATCATTTCACGTAGCAATTTGTTTTATTTTGAATGTTTGCTTTTTTTCAGGCATTTATAATCCAAAACTTATGCAGAAAATCTGTACTCCCAAGAGATCTTTAGGAAAGTGCCTTAGTACATGAATTTGGGAATAAAAAAAAATGGCTACAATTAATGACAGTATGTCTTGTTTAAGAAAACATTATTTTTACAAATTATTTAGTGCGGCTAGCATGACGTCATACGCAATGTAAACAAGCAGTCCTGCTCAATGAAGGGATTATTATTTATTTTCAGATTAAAATGGTGTATATGACACAATGTACAAATACGTCTATAAAAAGTCCACACAAAGTGTTCGTTTCAGTGCCAACGAACCAACCCTAAAAGACGAAAAAAGGGGCTGAAATTAGCCCAAAGAGATCCAAACAGCATTGTAGCTCATTCAAATATTTTTATGTGTGAGAATAATTTCGATATAAGTAATGTTTGTGTTTTAAACATTATTATCAATATCAATGCCTATAAACCAAAAGAATAAGAATATTAAATTTTGGTATGAATGCGTTTTAGTACCAATGATATTTTGACAATTATTAGTATTTATCTAAATTTAAATTTTTGATATGATATGAGAGAATATATATTAAAAACTATGTTTAAAAAAATTCTTTAGCAAACGATTATTTATTATAAAAAAAACAATTTAAAAAATGTTATACCTGATGACTTTTGTTTGCGAGGGAATATGGTTTAACCTTTTTTTTTCCAGTTAGTTCACTTTATATTTTATCGCTAAGCACTTACTTATTACACAATTAAAAATATAATTTCTTACAGTATTTATAATAAAAATATAGAAAATTTAATTATCCAACTCAAATATTTACTTAATCTGTCAATTTTAACAATAACATCTTGTTTATTCAACAAGATTTAGGAAGTCTACTTGTCTATGGTTTATGTTTGGAATAATATTATAGTGCTAATATATACATTAGCATATGTACTGCATGGGAATTGAATAAATTTTTATGTACATTAGTTATGACCGGAAATTATTTTAATTAAATATATCATTTGTAATGAATTTCTTTTTATATAATATAATACACATACGTCATAAATTCATATTATAAAGAAATTATACTAAATGCAAAGGGTGATTGTTATAAGTTTAAAAAAAAAGAAATAAGACCATAACTTAAAGATTTAAAGACTTGCCTGTGACCTCATCTGACTTTTAACCATTAACAGTACGTTTGCCACGCTGACTGAATTCCAAAAAAGTATTGCGATTTCTTTACATTTTTTTTTTTAATAAAAAGCATAAAAGCATAATGCAAATAAAAAGCAAAAATTTTTATTTTAATAAAATTAAAAGCAATACGCTTATTTACATTAGAATCTTATTAGATTTTAAAACCTATTGGATGACCCCGAATTGTGGTATATTTTCCATGTTGTCAAATAGCCTATTGTAATTTCTTTCCTTTGCTGAGTTCCTGTTTCTTTATAAAGACCTAACGTAGCACATAATAATTTTTTAGATGCGATTACAAAAAATAAAGTGGATCGCTTTTTAAATATGTAGCCATTGCCTAAATGAATTAAAAATAGACTGTTAACTGACAAAGATTTTCTTTCTGTATTTTGTTTAAATATGTTCTCTCCTCTTTTACTTTTTCACATGGCTTTTTTTCAACAATCCTGTTGAGCCTGTGAGTTTCATGAACTAATATGTTATTTAAAGGATACAATGGGACTTAACTAGTACTATGCTTGCATCTTGATGGCTTAAAGAGTTCCATAGAAATAGATTGACAAACTATTATGAACAGTAACCTCACATTTCTTAAAAAATAAAAGTTTTGTCATTGTTCTGGTTGACGATTTAAAATAGAAGTTTTTTGGGGTTTATTTTTCCATGTCCTTACATAAGTGTGTCCCTTTTATTCTCACAAGATCCAACCCCAACACTATATAGACTTTTGCTACTCTTCTTTTATAAAAATAGAAAAAGTATGTTCTATCAAATTAAAAATTCATGCACCTATTTTCAAAAATCCTTGAGTGCTAGGAAATTACTTCCACCACTCAAAGATGCTATTACAATAATTGAATATTCGATTGACTCTTTCACTTGACATCTTTTTACCTCAAATAAGTGAAAAATATTCTGAGAGAAAATAGAAAATTTTAAATTTACCTAACAAAGTCATCTATTGTAATAGCATTTGGATATGCATTTTCAATCAGTTCCAGGATTATGTCTTCAGTTATTACAGGCATTGTCATCTCTTGCATGTATGCTGAAAATAAGAAATTTATAAAATAAAACCATTTGTCAACATAGACTAAAAAAAAATACTGAAATATTAGATCAATAGAATAGAATATTAGACCAGTAGAAATAAAATACTGTAAATGTTAGATCAAATTCAATTCAATATTCATATTCATATCAAATTCACTCGACACTGTAAAATCTATCAAATAATTTATTTAATAATATATATGTGACTAGCTGACCCGGCGAACTTCGTATCGCCTCAGAATTAATAAATATTGTGTTAACTTATTAGCTAAATTAAATTCAGTTTTTTATTAAGATAAAATGAATATACAAAATGAATTAAGTTCAATAAATGAACAAATCAAAATGAAAACTATTTTAATTAAATTAAAATAACATTAAAATCACGACTTTGTAGTCATCACTTGGCATGCGATTCATCGCAGTTATGAACAACCGAACCAATGTATGATATTCATGAAGTTGTTTCTACAAATCTTGAAGAACTTCTCTTTTTATTGCCGATTCGATCTTTTGACACTGATGAAGTTGTTCCTCCATGTGACCCATGAAGTCAATTTAGATGAATTTATGCTGTGCATCTTCAAGCGGTTGCAATAATCCGATTCGATTGTGAATTTGGCCTTGGATCCATAAAGTCGAAGGCGAAGTTAGATTTATTAAATTATGATCACGAAAAATAATAAACGATTAAATGTTTATTCTCTCTAGCAGAAATTACCTTGAATGTCAGATTGAATCCGCGTTGTTCGATAATGTCTACTTCAAATGAAGTCATTTGGAAACAACCTTTGTATCTTTGAACGTTCGATAGAAAATGTCGTGATTCTGGTGTTTCGGTACGTAATGAATGCAATGACTCAGGTGGCAGAAGAAAGAATGGCAATTTTATCTTGCCACTGAGAGAGCATAATCCAGGCGTTTCTCCAGCGAACTAATTCAATACACCGCAAGGGTCGCACATAATATACATTGGGACAATTCGAACGAAAGGATGCGAGCTGTAGTCAATTATGCAATCGTATTGAAATGCTACTCGATTTAAATCAACGCTTGAAGCATTTCTTCTTGCGAGTCGAAGATTATTAAGTTGTTGGTCTGTGCGATAAGCTCGACGATTTTTCGTTGCCAACTGAGCTGTTTGTCTTGTTCTTGTGTTTGTGAAGAACAAAGTTGGGCCATACTTACGCAGCGCTCTTCCCGTGCAATTTCTTGTTCATCTGCAGTGGATTGATTCGCAATATTCCTAAGTCGAATTGCATTACGGCTTTGTTGTGAAAGATTAGACTCTCAGCATTATAAATAACACTTTAAAATTAATCAAGTAAATTACATAATGAAGCAATTATCCATGCCAGCACAATCACAAATATCATAACCTCACAAAGTGAACATTTTCATAAAACTTAACTCAACTATTTAAAATCACTCTTCGCTAATAAATTTCAGAAAAAATTGTTTAAAGAGAATTAATGTAATCGAATTAAAATGAAATAACGGTCGAAAACTGAATAAGAATTATTAAAAACCAATAATCATTTTCGTTCGTGTCTGTCATTTATGACATACTTTTTTTTTTTTTTTCTGTCATTTATCACATATAACGTTTTACACACAATTAAATTATTTGTGATTTTGTTTACTTTGCCAATGTGCAAGGAAACTTCTCGAAGCCGAGGTAAAAAAAATATTCAATAAATATATAATAATCACATAAATTTCAATGAAAAAAAATCAGTCAATCCTTTCTCGATATATCATCAAAAAAGCCGTTCCATCCATAAATTTTTTTCGTGAATTTTTCCAATATTTTCTTATTTATTATCCTGTTCCTGACGAAGACAAATCCAAAAACACAAAAATAAAAAAAATGGTCCAGCCGTTCTTGAGTTATAAACGGTGTAACTAACACGACTTTGTTTTATATATATAGATATAAATTTTCAATGAAAAAAAAATATCAGTCAATTCGTTCTGGATATATCATCAAAAAAAACGTTCCATACAAAATGTACGAGAAAATGAATTTTCTTCATAAATTTTTTTTTCGTGAATTTTTCCAATATTTTCATATTTATTATCCTATTCCCAACGAAGACAAATGCAAAAATAAAAAAAATTGGTCCAACCGTTCTTGAGTTATAAACGGTGTAACTAATACGACTTCGTTTTATATATATAGATTTGTTCATAATGAATTTAAAAAACTTCTTAAATTGTATCATCCTATGTTTACATCTTTATAATCTAGTCCTGTTATCATTATTGAAATGTATAGATGCATAACTGATATGTTCCGTAAATGTATAGAATTAAATAAAATGACTAATATCCAAGAATTTGACAAATTTGACAATTTGACAAACCAATATAAATTATTTCCTACAGGTTTCTTATAAACTACATAGAAGAGATCCAGGAACCAGACAAATTTCAATAAAACTTAATATTTAATAAGAAAATTGTTTAACATCTGTTACGTATTTCAAAAGTTAAAATTTAAGATGTCATTGGGGCTCAAGCTACAACATATTCTTTGAAATTTTCTTTCATGTGATGGAAAGACACCAGACATGCTAGAAATGTGTATACCTCGCAAGAAATTTCTGAACCAAAAACCAATCACCATCATACTGTAGAAGACCTCCACTCTTGTGGCCATCATAAAATCTATCACCATATTTAATGTATTGAGAAACTGCACACAATACACCACATAATATGGAGAGGTATACAAAATACATCCGTGGTCTTTGTGATACCCTTTTGCTTTTGCCAGCATCATATAACAAATTCTACGCCCATCATTTAAAAGGATATTATACCATAGTTTAGAAGGTCTAGTCGCAGTATGAACTTGCAAAATACAGGTAAATGACGCATTAAGGAGGGGTGAAATGAAGCTCGGTAACTAGTTTGCATGACTGAGATTTCCTTCTTGAAATTTTCAGTCAGTTAGCGTACAGATCACTTGCTGCCATTAACTAATCTATAACTAAACTCTCTGAGAAGAATATTCAATTCGTCCTTCTTTGAACTTGATTTTACACATTTTGTATTATAGAATGACTCGCCTGATCTCACGTTTTGTATTATAGAATGACTCGCACCTATTACACTCATCACTCTAAGTTGACTTTGGCTGGTCTCATAGAATATTACTATTTGACATAAATGTGCCATACTCAGTCTTAGTCAAATCAACGATGTAGCGGTGGGATTAATATATAATAAGTAAAATATTTTGTCAACTCAAAGATCATCAAGCAACCGATGACAAATGTCAATAATTTTGGTGCATTATGGACCTGTAAACCTACAAACACGGCTCATAGAAAATTGTGTATTGATTGCTTATCTGCTCAGAGAAATCGTAATTATTGAAAAATTACAGGAAATTAATGCCATTTTAATATTGTAACACATAAATTGAGTTAGATTAATTAAAATTAATTTAAGAATAATAATACAGGAACAATTTGAACATTTTCATTTTTCAATTTGAACATTAAAAAGATTCTAATCTGGTGGAAAAGTACCTATATAAATTATTTAGAAAATTACATAGAAAAATACTGTCTATTTTTCTTGATTCTCTTTTTGAAAAATTTAATTAAATATATTATAATAGAAAACTTTATATTTTACTAACCTTGCACAAACTAACCAATAAAAAATTATTATTATCAATTGATTCACCCTTTTCCACGTAAGTACAAAATATATTTACCTCGTGATATTATGACCTCAAGATATTTATTGACCTGAAGTTCTGTTCATTATCTTCTCATTACGACAATATTTTGTTTAAAAGAAACTATTATTTCATTTGACATTAATTGTAGATATTTATAAAAACAGAAAAGTGATTTCTGGTGGGAGACGTATCAACAATAAAGTCTAAACTTGATTGTATTCAAAATGACCTACATTGGAAACATGTGCGGATGATATCAATAAATTTATAATTATGTAGAAAGATATGTAAATTGAGCACTGACCTTTAGGGGGTGGCCCAGTTCCCTCTTGTCTTAATTCAACTTCCAATATGCGTAGCTCGTGGAACTTGTGCTGCATTAATTTCATTATTTTCTTTATGAAGCCCACATAATCTGTAATGACAAATTTAACCATTATAAACTTTACATTCTCAATACAAATATATAAGACATTGTTAAATCGGAATAGGAAGCCAGCTACTTTCGATTCCTTAGTACAAAATAAAACGATTATAATAAACATTTTTTTTTATCTATTTTAACCCATTTTCAAGATACAAGTATTCAATATTAACCCAAGAGTCATGTGTTCTGAAGCACACATAGGGCATCGTCAAAGCTACACGGTAAAGACCTAGATCAATTATGGATACTGACCAATATGAGCATTATTTCCCAGGAAACAAATTTTATTATGCTGGTAATACAGTATTTTTCTTACTTTTTTTTTCTGTTTACGATAATGAAATATTTAAATGTAATTATGATAAACTGTGGAAAAAAAATTTTATTATTAAAAATAAATTATTTCTCAATAACCAAGGCCCAAATGTTATAGATTATTGTAGTCCTATATTTTTAGGAGCATTTGGAATAAAAATTCTTCAAACAACAAGTACATTATGTGACAAAGTCAACTGCTGTAGGGTATTAAATCAGAAAATATTCTTTTATTTTTATTTACTTATTTTCTAAAACAATATCTTTCCCCAAATTAAGATTTGAGTCAAAGCAATTCACATAAATTTTAATATCATGTCATCTGCAATTTTTATCATTATTTGTGTACATGTAATCACATCTCACTCTATAATCACAAAAATATAACATTAAAAGTAACAATTTTACATTAAGGGTGTTTGTATAAAATTTTACCACACAAAAATGGATATTTTTTGGTCAAAACTCACTAATACACACATAGCGATGCCGCTTTTTGGTATGCAAAAACTCAAAAGCCCAAACACTTTCTTATCTTGATCCTTTGTAACATTATAGCTAAAATGAAAGTATGTATTTCATACCTTTTTGTTAACCAATTTTATTTCTTTTTGTATTATTAAAATTTTGTTAATACAACCATAATAAATATTAATACTCACATTCAATTCAAATAAAATTCAGATATAATTCAGATTTTATCCAGTGGTCAGGTAACTAGTCAGAATTGCTGTGTAAAATTCATCGACATATGGTTTTATCGTAATAAGAGGAGCTAGTGACAGCATTGACGGTTTTAAACCACCGAAAATCTAAAAGAGTTGGATAATAGTAGGGATAACACTTTATGACTCATCTCAACGCATTTTAACCATGAGCCCTAATGACTGAAAACTTTCTTCAGATGAACTGATTTTAATCATATGCGAGACAAAATAAAAAGTGAATAATGACATTATATGAATGCATGAACAAAACATAAGATTATCAATTATTAAAATTACATAAACATTCTAATTACTAAAGACACCACGTTTCGTGATGACTTTTTTCTTTCCATAAAAATTACATTAGTTTCTTATTAAAGATTTACCTGACAAAGCGTGAAAACCTCTAATGAAAGTGCAGTGTACATTTTTATTCATCACACTTCACGTAAAATTTTCTTCAAAAATGTTTTTTTTTATATTTAGGTTTGTTTGTTACAACAAAAACTTTTCATTTACACTAAACAAGCAATCATTAGTTTTTTCATTTTGGAAATATAAATTCTAGGGAGAAATGGGTTATAAACCTTCTAAGTGTCGGTGCCCGGACATGACAAACTTTTGTTCTAATGATTAATAGTAGAGGATCCCAAGTAAGAACGTCCTTCACCGATTTGATAACCAGGGGAAAATTATATTTTAAAGAATAAAATATATTTGTGAACGTGTATCAATAAGGTTGCCATAAAAAAAATGTTCATGGCTATGATTAATTAAAATTATAAAAAAGTATTATTTTTTAAATTTGACTGTCTTGGTTGCCAAATGACTCATAGTCTAATTGAAAGTATACAACATCTGCTATATGCAGTCGATCGGTTGCCTATCTTTTCTGTTCCCTTTACCTAGTAGCCGCGTGCAAACAGGTAAATTTATATTAGTAATTGCGCTCATCTGCTTACCACGATATTTATATATCAAAATGTAGGTAAATTTATTGTGAGTAGAGTAGTATAAGGTTGTTCAAGAAAATCTGTTCATAGATTACGGTAGCCAGGCTTTGAAGTTGCAAAATTGAAGCATGTAAATATGTGTGACAGAGAAGCGTTGCTCGTACTGTACCATGCGATAAAGGAGGACGTAGTATAGTAGCTGCGCGCTACTGGGCCGGTAGAATATAAGAGAGTGCGCATGCTTCCTATTCGTAGGATAGACTAGGAAAAAAATAGTATACTATAGAGGATCATTTTGGAAAAAGCGAATAAAAAAACCTTCTCAAAATTAAAAAAAAAAAAATTTTTTAAAATAAATTTGTATAGTTTGTAAATTATAAATCTTTATTATCAAACAATATTTACATAAAAAAGACATTAAATGCCAAAGTCATAATTGTAAATTATTCCTTATCGGAATCTCCGGAAGTTATATCGCCATCTTCTAAGTCGGAAGAAGCTTCTTCATTTGCATTCTCCGATATTTGCAAAATATCATCAATTTGTAAAAGGCGTTTGATCTCCACCAAATCCTTTTGGTTTCAAATGACTATCGAAAACCCAACCACAACTTTCAGGACATAATTTTATACAATTAGAATCAGTTGCATGTAACCACACAGAATTTACAAAAATTGTGCGTAAAATTTTTTGCTCCAGTGATTCCCAACATGGTGGTATGGTATTTGAGTCAAACTTCTGACTTTTTTAAGGAACATCTCACTATCTTCTTTTGCAGAAAAATTCTTCAGGAAAATTTGATATCTTGCGTGATTTACTTTAGTACAATGTTTGATACCATACATAGCCACTGTAAATTCTTGAACAACGTCCATTTTTTTGCTAAGAAAAATGTCGGCTTCCTCAGTTAATGAAGCAAAGCATTTTTGGTATGTCTCGTTCTTCGAAAAAATTTTCAACGGTCTTACTTTTCCTCTGTTATAAAACGCAGCCGTGTAATCAGAACCTGTGTACGCATGGAAAGCAGGTAGACTTAGACACAAATTAAATCCTAATTTCAATGCTAGTTCCGTGCAATTGATGCAATTGAGGTCATTACTACTTTTTTTTTTTGTCCCTGAACTAGCAAGCCAAATTTCAGAATCAGGAATTTTATGCATGTTTCCAAGTAAAATTATGAGAACATCTGTGTCAACTGATTTTATTAAAATTCTTGAACCTGGTGCTGCTTTGTAAGCGTGAAAAATTATTCTTGTATCCGCCTCTTCGTGATAACACTCATAATTATTTTCTGTTGTTTTTATAACACAATTTTGGTCAGTTATATAAGAATAGCAGTGTTCTTCTACCGTCAAAAAATTTTTTTTGTTTTTGATTATTGTTGCTAAATGGTCGTTTTCCCAGTAGTTAGCTAAAAACTGTACCAAACTCTCTTTGAAACTATAATTTTTAAGACTCTGCAAAAAATCTGTAGGCCTACTTTGTTGAGGACCAGAAATATTGAACGGAATGTCGAATTCCTTCCGATTTTGACGCTCATAATCTTTGATTGATCGTGCAAAATAATGGTCAAAATTATATGTATTTCGTCAGCAGTTGTTGAACAAAGTTTAATGAGTATTGACTCTGCAATTTTGTCAAAAGTTTGAGGCATTGAAGATCCGATCAGGTGCAAGTAATAAAATCCATCGATGATCTCAACATTAATATTCGTTGGCTCAACCATTTCGACCTGAGATTTTAATGCTTTAGCTAATGTTGACTTGTCAGTTTTAAACATTTCACCAGCACATTGACAAAAGAGCAGGCGGCATCGGTGCTAGTGGAAAAGTCAAACAATGTTCAATATTAATTTTTTTACTAATACTTATTCCAAGTAATCGACCAAAAATATCACGT
Source organism: Druceiella hillmani (assembly GCA_039881145.1). Taxonomy (NCBI): domain Eukaryota; kingdom Metazoa; phylum Arthropoda; class Insecta; order Lepidoptera; family Hepialidae; genus Druceiella; species Druceiella hillmani. The sequence continues at coordinate 5,576,325 of JAYKKI010000070.1, forward strand.
TCCATCTTCAACAATACTTTTTTCGTTTTGTCTTTATTTGTTAATACTTTCATAGCACATTCAGAAGCGAAGTTTAAGATTTTGTTTCGAGTAATTGGCTTATCAAATCTTTCAGTCTCCATGTTACATTGAGAAATAAAGTTTAATTTCTGCTCATTACCAATTGTCTTCACGTTTAGCAGAAAATTTGTGACGTTTTCAGATGCTGCTTTTCGCGTCGAGATGTTAAATAGAATATTTCGATCAATGGTGTCTTCAAAAGGGTTCATCGTATTTTTTATGGCCTCAATAATATTTTCAAAACTTTTTTTGTCTTTTTTAATCGCATTTTTCTGTAACGCGTGCGATGTGTCATCTTTTCGCAACAATTTAACATCATCCTTCACACACGACAATATTTCGTCCTTGTACTGTGGCTGAGCGCCCATCTTTGACGTGCTGATAATGAATCGACAGCAAGATTGTCAGATAATTGGTTGCTAGCATCAGCATTAATGGTTTGCTCCAAAGTCAAATCGACGGGTGATCTAACGAAATTAGCTTTTGTACGACGAACTCCAAAAGCACCGCGGCGAAATTCAGAAACTAATGGTGAATTCTCCGCTTGCAGTCTTACTAAGTTACTAAGATATATTAGGGCCCATCTTGCATAATTAGGCTGATTTAGTGCAAAAAATAAGTCACACATATCAAAAATAGAATCATGTACAGCTCAAAGTTACTTGTGCGAATACTTCTTGAAAAACGAAGGAACAAGTTAATAAGCTCACAATATTGGTAATAGAATTGGGCTGTTTTACCATGATTTCCGGTCAAAGTCTGATTGCAAAATTCTTTATACCCGTTTAAAATACGATTCAGTAAATCTGGTAATTCTGTTGGCTCGTTCACATCAGGATTGGAAGGTTCTTCAATAAATGCTTGTAGTAACTCATCCAACATTTCGCCAGATACATTTGTCGTTGATAAGTATTTTTTAAAATGACATATTTGTAATGCGGCACTCATAAGTGGATGTAATCGTTTACATCTATTAAAATGCTTGCTATCTAAAAAACTGTTAGCAGAGCCTGCAGCTAATACTCCTGCTGAAACTAATATATCAATGAGTCCACTAGAGTCAATGAACTTTCCAACAGCTTTGAAAAATGCCATTTGCATATGAAATGATCCGAGATTTATAAAAATATGGTCGAATTTAGGCTTGTCTTTGTTTTGGATTTGCATCGCCATTTTTGCAATTGCTAAATCGTATGTTACGATGATTTGATTTTGCTGGCATTTTTCAGCTATTTCATTAGCCATATTGAGTGTTTCATTTACAATGGCATATGAGGTTGGAGAAGAGTTAATTTGAGGTAAATATTCGATTTTTTGAATTTCACTCTGATCCGTATATACCATGCAGTTATAGCCTAACCACATTGGAACGAAATCTAATTGCGATAAAGACATTATCCACAATAAATCTTTAGTTATTGCAATTTCTGTAGCACCTTTGCATACATCAATTCTATCAATAATACAGTCTGCAGGAAGAAGTTGCATAGTTGTTTTAGGTTTTTGAAAGTATGGTCGAACCTGTCTTGAAATTACACTAAAACGTCTTCGTTTACGATGTGGTCCCTGTTCGTCTTGATCTTCATCCAACAGAGAAGTTGAAGAAGTTGCCACTTCTATGTCTTGAAATTCAGAACGAGGAAACTGATATATGATACCAACCGTATCATGCATAGTATCTTTTCCCGAAGTTGTGTCAACAAAACGGTCAAAGTTGTCAAACGCAACATGGATACTGCATCCATTTACCGCGATGATACCGGTCGGTATAACCTTGTTATCTTGAACCGATGTATATGTCATCCCTGTTTCAAGTTCTTCTGCTAAATTATATCCAATTGTATGGCCGTATCTGTTCAGGATGGTAATAACTTGGCGCGAATTTGTCAAGGATTTTACTGCTAGTCCAAGAGTAATATTTTTTGCTGGTTTACATCGACCTTTGCTAACTGCGTAAATAATATCGCTACAAATAGATTTTACTCTTAAATTAGTTTCTTCACAGTCTTTCTGAGCAATGTCAGGTCCATTTATGAGATTTTCCATAAAAACAAGCAGTTCTTCCGGAATTTCACACTCTCCTCGAATGACATCATCAGCGGTTAATTTCCTGGGTAGTGGATGAAGGTCTATATGTTTAATATAATTTCTTAATTTATATGCAACATTTTCAATTTTTATTCATTACTTTGGTGAAGAAATGTTATGTCATTACCCATTATAGAATTATCAATATCTGCTTTATAAACTATTTTTTGGTTACGCGGTCCGTTAGATGCTTCTATTATTATTTGGTCCCCAAATCGTTTAAGTAATTTTTTTTCCAGCATTTCCTGTCGGTAATCTTTAAAATCATCAAGATTTAGTTCATAATCCCCAAACTCTAGTAGTAAAGCTTGATACCGTCCAAACAATTGAGTAAAATTCATAACTGCACTGCTTTCAATAATTTCACACTCAATAAAATTACAAATAGACTCAAAAGCTAATCTATGAACTCGTCTACATTGATGCCAATTGGAATCACCTTTTACTTCGGTGCACCGCTTTGCTCTTGTTTGGTATGCAGCATAACATGGTTTGTGATAAGCAATAGTTTGGGTTTGATCGAGTTTCTGAAGAATCTCCGAATCATGTAAGGTATCTGCTATTGTTCTCAGTTGTTCTGTAATTTGATCACTTTGAGGATACACAAGATTGACTACACGGTTGCCGGTTTTTTTTTGTTTGCAATTGCAAAACAAGCAAGTGACTGAAGTTGAAGAAGTTGTTGCTGTATCCGTAACAAGAACCTGAAAATATGTTTTGATATAATTTATATAAATATGATTTATTACTTACAATTAAATGAAACTACGTGATGTAGTATTATTTCTACTTTCTTTAATTTCTTTACCACGACCTAGGTTTCGTTGTATTACAACATCTTCAGGTGGGATATTAGCAAAGATCTTTGATGTTGTAATACAACGAAACCTAGGTCGTGGTAAAGAAATTAAAGAAAGTAGAAATAATACTACATCACGTAGTTTAATTTAATTGTAAATAATGAATTTCTACAAAATTAACGCCAAATATATCCAATATTTTAAACTTATTACCTCGTCAACACTCTCCGGAGGAGTTCTTACATCAGCACTACTTTCTTCTACTGCAATAGTTGATGGACTTGGATTTTCAATATCTGATGAAGTACTAGGTTGCACCTGAATATATAATTTAATTAATTAAATAAAATAATAACGTATAAAATGTTTATTCAATTTTAACCTTAAAAAATAATAGCTTTTAAAGTACTGAATGAACTTTGAATAATTATTTACTTAAGCAGAATAATTGACAAAATCCTTATGAATAACATTTCAAAAAATTTTATTATAATAATCAAAAGTAAATTAATTATATACTTACATCAACATTGTTAACAAATGCATTATAATCCTCAACGTTTTTTTGTTTTAAAACAGTCACTTTTTTGTAACATGAGGAATGATAACCTACAAACTCCAATAAATCTCTGTTTAAGTGTAACTCATCATACTTAAAGCCTTTAGATCGTCGATATGCTAATTTTAAATAACAATGATCAAATGTTCTGTCATTAAAATCAATAACAGAATTTTTCAATCCGCATGAAAAGCATTTTTTTTTTCCATTTTTAATTTTTTTCACAAAACACGTTTATCACAACGTTCTACGTTTGAAAATGATCCTCTACTTCTACCTTCTATCCTACGAATAGGAAGCATGCGCACTCTCTTATATTCTACCGGCCAGTAGCGTTGTTCAAGAATTTACGGTGGCTATGTATGGTATCAAACATTGTACTAAAGTAAATCACGCAAGATATCAAATTTTCCTGTAGAATTTTTCTGCAAAAGAAGATAGTGAGAAGTTCCTTAAAAAAGTCAGAAGTTTTGACTCAAATACCATACCACCATGTTGGGAATCACTGAAGCAAAAAATTTTACGCACAATTTTTGTAAATTCTATGTGGTTACATGCAACTGATTCTAATTGTATAAAATTATGTCCTGAAAGTTGTGGTTGGTTTTTCGATAATCATTTGAAACCAAAAGGATTTGATGGAGATCAAACGCCTTTACAAATTGATGATATTTTGCAAATATCGGAGAATGCAAATGAAGAAGCTTCTTCCGACTTAGAAGATGGCGATATAACTTCCGGAGATTCCGATTCGGAATAATTTACAATTATGACTTTGCCATTTAATGTCTTTTTATGTAAATATTGTTTGATAATAAAGATTTATAATTTTCAAACTATACAAATTTATTATAAATTTTTTTTTTTTAATTTTGAGAACGTTTTTTTATTACGCTTTTCTTATTTATTTTATTACGCTCCAAAATGATCCTCTATAGTATACTATTTTTTTCCTTGTCTATCCTACGAATAGGAAGCATGTGCACTCTCTTATATTCTACCGGCCAGTAGCGCGCAGCTACTATACTACGTCCTCCTTTATCGCATGGTACAGTACGAGCAACGCTTCTCTGTCACACATATTTATATGCTTCAATTTTTGCAACTTCAAAGCCTGGCTACCGTAATCTATGAACAGATTTTCTTGAGCAACCTTATACTGCTCTACTCACAATAAATTTACCTACATTTTGAAATATAAATATCGTGGTAAGCAGATGAGCGCAATTACTAATATAAATTTACCTGTTTGCACGCGGCTACCAGGTAAAAGGGAACAGAAAAAGGTAGGCAACCGATCGACTGCATATAGCAGATGTTGTATACTTTCAATTAGACTATGAGCCATTTGGCAACCAAGACAGTCAAATTTTAAAAAATAATACTTTTTTATAATTTTAATTAATCATAGCCATGAACATTTTTTTTATGGCAACCTTATTGATACACGTTCACAAACATATTTTATTCTTTAAAATATAATTTTCACCTGGTTATCAAATCGGTGAAGGTCGTTCTTACTTGGGATCTTAGACTATAAACTCTTATTCAAAATCTTAGCACTAATTGAAGTGATGAAAATTCTCTTAATTTCATTAATCACAACTGTCGTAGATTTTGAGAAAACTTCACTAAATGTAATTCCATGTTGTCTTTCAAGATTTGATCAGTGTGTCCAACAAATTCGTATTTTTGTGTATTAGTACCAGTTCACACTGTAAACAGGCAGACATCATTGTCAGTTATATGAAGCTGACCTTGCATTTTATAAAACTACACTTTAATGCTTTTTAGTGATTTTCATTTTACTACAATTGTATTTCCAAAATCAATATTTTTTTGTATAATTGCTTCATCTGGGTTCAAATTGAAGCAAGATGATGTACAGTTAATTTCTACAATATTATCTGTATATTAGCCACCTATAATGGCTTCTAGAAAAGCAAATTCATCATCAATTAATAAACTGCACACTTCAATATAGATATACAAAAGTGTTCATTCTTAATTTCGGGTTAAGAATCTTTAATTCTACTACACAAACATTTCGATGCCTTTCCAGAGTATTATAATAAGATGAACAGTTAGTATGAACGCGATATATGTTATAGGATTCAATAATAATATCTCTTATGTTATCAGCTATTTAACAAAAGTATATTTTGACTACTCCAATGTTTTATAGACGAATCTATATACAAGCCAATCGCAAGCCCTTCAAAAAAAATCCTCTAAAAAATTTTTGAGTGTCTTTCTCAGTTGATTCAATCAATTCTAAAGTCTATGAGAAAAGAGACATGTGATTTTTTACAATAAAGAAATGAGTATTTTTCCACTTTTTTCACATTTCAAATTAAAGTACAGTCAAATTAAAGTATTTAAAACAATCCTCTAAAAAAATGTTAGAAACAATTTGTTTAAGGGGCTAGCCCCTTTTCAGTGGTTTGGGCAAGGCATGAGTTGCGAAGTGTATTGAAAAAATTTATGCCCTTCATAATGTAGATGAAAATCTGATTTATTTTTTCATATCAAAATTATTATACTACATATTCCCAAAATTTAAAGTAAACTTGACAAAATGGAAGTTTTTATGAATAATATAAATACGCATAAACACAGGCAAAGTACGCTTGGCTAATAATGTTTAATATGTATCATTCCTAAAAATATCAATATAAAAGGAAGTGTGTTTCCGTGTATTTGCCTAACTTTTGATAAGGAAATCCCCAGTAATCTAACTACATCCTTTGAAGGTCATAATTTCCGCAATAAAACCTTATGTTTCAATGAAGAGAAATCTAAAACAATTTTTTGCGTTTAGGTTAAATGAATTAGTATGAAATTGAGATATTCAACTGTGATTTTTTGGAGGCTAAGCCTAAATTGTAGATTAGACACATCGTAACGACATATATTAAATAATTAGATTGACAAAACTTTTATTATATGTTTCCAAGCCATGAAAAAATGAACTATTTGAGAGCAAAACCTCAAATTCGAAAAAATGTCCTGACATTTGCGCTTAAGATGGCAGTATTAAACCTACCGTTCATTATTCCAGTAACTGTCACTATAATATTTTAAACTTAGGATTAGTTCCTTATTCCACTTTATATTTTTTCTCAATTCAACAGTTAATCCTTATTTCTGAGTATATATTTTTAAATTATTCTTCGTTGCATTCTATAATTATTGTATTGTATTCTGGATTGTAACTTCACACCACTACATTATAGTAGGGTAATGACAGTTATATTTCACATGACACCTTTTGTTGTATAAGACAAAACTTAAGGTCAACCTCTCTATTATCTACACCCTAGAGCTAAATAAAGATGTCGACCTTCTGTATTAGGAATGTGTTTGTAATACAGGAGGTATGCAGCATTCAAAACATATTTGGTACAAAAATATACAAACTCACACCAATATATTTTATTGTCCCATGCCTACACATCAAGCTATAATAACTATAACATCAAAATACTAAAATTGCATTCTCATATTCCTCCCTTATATTGTAATCTTTCGTTCAACCCTTTTTCTTCCTGGAATAATAATAAAAAAGTATCTTTTTAAAATTAACAAGTTTTAAATTAAAAGTTTACATAAGTTTAAAAAACTAGGGATAGGTTCAAAAAAAAAGAAATGTAATCTGAAACCTTTTGGGAAATCAAGGGGGCTAACTAGTTCTCTGAAGAACTTTTGCGCTTCATGGGGTCGGTCAGCCACAAGCATCTGAGGTTTAAACCAAAAGCGAAGAGCTCGCGCTTCCTTTGTGTGTGTGCCAGTAGCTGCATTAACCAGGTATACTCGAAACTCAAGCTGCGTATGGCATGGTTCTGATACTCCATTTTCTGTAATAATGAAAAATTGTTATTTTATTTTACCCATGTATAACATCTCTTTGAACGACACAAAAAATAATATTGTATATATTAAATTTTATTAATACTTTCAACTGAATGTTTATTTAAAGACATTCCTTAATTGCATTTCTTACAATAATATATTAAACATTTTAGTCTGGTAAAATATATCAACTTACACAATAACACAGATATTAATTTTATTACATCGCAGGTTCATTTCCATACTGTCGGGACACACCTCAATAGTTAATATTTAAATAGGGTTCCGTTACTTTATTTGTCTCTATGACTATCCCTTAACAACTCCTCAAAGGAAAAACAGTATTCTGAGACCAATGTAAATATTTAGTTTGACGAATTATATTTCATTATGCAAATATCCATTCATAGTAACAAGAAAGGCAAAAGGAACAAGTGAAGTGGCAGTGTGGCAGGCTAACCTATGCAATAAAGAAATTGTAATAATTGTTTTAGTTGGATATGAAGTATGTCCACTATAATTAAAATATGAAAGAGAACAGCAAGTAAAAAGTAAAAACATATACAAGTAAACTTTTAAAAATTGCTAAGCGCAAGAGGTATAACTAGATAATGTTTATTTCAAGCTAAGGAGACAGCATTGTAGTGTTAATTCAATTGTTGTAGATTGGAATCAGGATCAGAGAAATTAGCTTCACTGAGAAATGTTGTAATAAATACACAGTATTGAAGTAATTTAAACTCTCTTTCAATTTCTATCAACTAACAAAATTGTTATATAAATTATGGTAAAATCTAATGCGCGTTTTGAGAAATTATAATCTGGTGCTATCTTTTAAAGTTAATGTAATAAGTTCCAACATTTCCAAATCTGGTGCTATTTTAGATGTGTGTGTGAAATGGAACTAAATGTATTAATTTTCAAGGAATGCACAAAAAATTATGTGTTAGAATTTTTCTCTCTCAAATGGTACTTTACAATGTTTCCAATTTTTAGATATCAAAACAAAATACCTTCTTTCCCCTTTAAAACTAAACAAATTTACTGCAACAAGAAATTGCTCTTCAATGTAAAATTAAAAACTAACCACTTGAATTCATTAAAAAGGTTCGTGCTGCTATGAATCATTAGGTACTTAGTACAATGAATCATGGGTCAAATCACATTCTAAATATAATGCTGATTTATGAGATCATTTTATTTCTTACCGTACACTTGCTCTTTGTTTATTATTATGCCTGTATGATCGCCACCGGCGACGTGAATCTTATCTGTAGGCTCCGCAACCGCTAGCCGACGTTCGATTACGAGTGTCGTTGATGTTGCAGTTTTGCACTTAGGTGTCATAACCACCTTTTCTTCGCTGATATCGGCCATTTTTAATTACTTTTAAAAGTATGCACTATTAACAGCGATCTTCACAACAACCACAATACACTTAACATAAACGTAGTCTGGTACACAATTGAACGATAAAAATTTCAAATTTTTATTGATACAACAGATTCGCTACTAAGCGACGGAAATGAAGTTCGTACTAACCTATATTTTATATTTAATAAATTTATAAAAAAAAACGGCGAAAGGTATTTAATAACCTTCACCTAGATTTACTTCACTTTTATTGCTATAAATAAATAAATAAACTAGATTGTGTTGTGACATACAAAGGAAAGATGACATCAACTTGTCAAAGCAGTCGTAGGGCAGCACACTCGACTGCCAGTAATACAAAAGTAGGTTACTATTGACAGTATCGATACTAGTGGTGTGCTTTCGAAATTATATAGATATTTTAAAATTGTATCTCTTTCAAATAATAAGCCATACAATTTAAGTGGGCTATACACCTATAAATTTTTCAACGGATATATCTTAAGATGTATTGTAGAAAAAAAAGACAATTCAAATTTCGCATACATAATTTGAAATACCATACAATTTCATAATTCGCTTTGCTCTCTTTTCCAAAACTTAAATTAAAATTTTTATTGTAGCAGCACTTATTCTTCTGTTCCTAAAAAATAAAAATGAAGGAACGGCGAATTTGAACAAATGAAAGAAACGACATAATTATTATAAAATTATTCAACACACCCAAGAACACGCCTAAACTTTAATCACAGCACACTAGCACAAAACTGGGATGTACACACTAGCGTTTCCGTCGCGAATTTATTTATGCCATTTCTATCAAAACCCGTCTTGAATAAACATTGCGGTTTTAAATTGCGGAAATTATTCTTTATTTTACAACGAAATGACAAGCGAATCAGTAAATTATTCAAAATCCATTGATTTTGAATAACCTGTGTGTATAGTTTTTTTTTCATAAGCATAAAGAACTATGAAATTGCCTTCAACGCCACTGGGTGCATTCTCTTACAGACGAGAGATATATGATCAGGGTGAGTTTACTTCATACAAATATTTCGATTGGAACGCGAAAGCCCTCTCTTTCGCACACATAAAATGTTGTCTATGGAACATAGAGCAGCGATAACGAACGCTATATAATCAAAGAAAAAAAAAAGACTATGATACGAAATTTAAAATCGTTAACTTTATTTGAATTGGTTTGTCAAACTGCAAATTTGTAACTTAACATTATTTTATAGTTCAGTTTTACCTTTGGTTATAATATCTGTAATATTTTCACTTTTAATTCAAATTTTGTTGTATATGTTACATTTGTTCGTAACAAGAGGAAATTATTTTAAAGATCGTTCTTGTACATTGGGTTGTAGCCGTAAATATTTCACGGTAAGTAAATATTTCACGGAAAATTATTAATTTGATAATAGCATCGAATCAATTATACATTTTATTGATAATATTGTTCAAACTCATCATCAAAGTTACATTCGCGTTTTATTAATCAACAACAAAGAAGTTGCTAATAATTTAATTTTCTTTTTAGACAAGCTGATTTAAGAACTTACGGCATGTGGAGAATAGCAGACCTAGCCGCCGGCACTCTCAAAAAAACATCACCGTCATACGCAGCATCACCGTCATATTATGTAATTATGATGAAGCAATTATTACAAACCAAGAAGAATCCATTTATAAATTTAGAATATTATATATGTACATTGTTGGTTAAATAATTTGTTCTTTTATTTGCAGTTGGAGGTGATAAAAACAACCAAAACAGAATGTGGTACGAAAATTGAACGAAGAGATTAAATTTTTTTTTATAAGTCATTGGAAGATTTAAGTAATTTAGAGAATATTTGTTAAAAGGTAATTATTGAATCAGAACTTGAAGAAGAAATGGCACAGATTTAGTATGGATGCAAAGTTGTTTGTCAATATTTAAGAATAGCTCCGAATTAGAAGTTCCTGCAAAAGTTATTCGCTGTACCATTGATGGGTATATTGTAGACCTGTGTCGATCGCGATTGATCGAATCGCTGTGATTCGATCGCGACCCGCCTGCGAGTGATCGGATCACGAGGATAAAAATGATTCGATCACTTAGCACCCGCGACCCACGAAACGACCCGCGACCCGCCACACGACCCGCGACTCACGGCTCACCGGAACCCGATCGATCGCAAGCGATCGACTTGACAACCCGTAACCCGCGACCCAATCTCTGTCCTGTCGATCAGTTAACCCGTGGCCCGCGATCTATATTCACGCTTGAATTTTGAATAGTGTCGATTTCACATATCGTTTACTAAATTTGACAATATTTTTCGTAGATTAATAATACGTGGTTAGTTTTTATTAAGTTAGTAAATTAATTTGGTGGTGGTGTTTTTAAATTGATTTTGAACTTGTATGCATAATTTTGGTGACGGTATTAATTCTATTAAAGTTATTAATTTATGTAAACCTTTTGAACTGAATTTTATTACTTATTGATGACCGTATCTTTTTGTGGTTTAGATTTATTTTTATACGTTGTTAGTTAATATTATTATTTTATCACGTTCGTAAGTAGTTTTTGTGACAGTAATAATTATATAAAATTAGTTAATTTTTGTAAACTCTTGGAACTGAGTTTTATTGCCCTTTGAGGACCGTGTCCTTTTGTGATTTAGATTCATTTTTATATGTTATTAGTTAATATTGTTTTTTGAATTTTATTAAATACATAAGTACTTTTGGTGACGGTGTTTTTTTAGTTTTTCTTGAGTGGTTTTAGTGACTTTTTTTAAAATTTAATTTTATTACTTATTGAGGATTGTGTATTTTTGTTATTTAGACTTAGGGTATAAAAAACAAAATAACTGCGATAATAACTGATAATGCAGCCAATGTTGTAGTTGGAGTACGATTGACAAATTGGGGACATTTTCCTTGTTTCGCTCATACCATCAATCTGGTAGTACAAAATAGCTTAAATAATATTAAATCTTCGATAGATCAAGTGAAGGCAATAGTAGAATACTTCAAACACAGCTCTTCTGCATTAACCAAACTTCAGTCTATACTAGCGCAAATGGAGTTGCCTTGTTTAAAACTCAAACAGTGTGTTGTTACTAGGTGGAATTCCACGTACGACATGCTAGAACGTATCCTAAAAATAAAAGATGCAGTGATCAGTACCTTGGCTATAGAACAACCTAGATTAAATACCTTAACGTCTGCCGATTGGATTCTGATTGAAAAGGCTGTGCAAGTCTTGGAAATATTTCATGAAGTTACCGTGGAAATAAGTTCTAAAGAGGCAGTTTCAATTTCAAAACTTATTATATTTGTAAGGATGTAAAGACGAGCGTGATAAAATATTTGACTGAAGATGGTCCTGACAATTTTATAAATTTAGTACAGTCGCTATGGAACCAATTAAATGAATGATTCCATGACATAGAAGGAAATATACTAGCGGCAGAGGCATCATTTTTGGATCCACGGTTTTTTAAACGGCGTGCATTTGGAAATCATGAAAAATATAAGCAATGTTTAAAATCAATTAAGGTTAAACTTCAAAATTTGTCCACATTAGAAACAGGCGAAATATTACAGAGTGAACCTTCAGTCATGAGTATCAGAGAGCATCCAACTTCCGGTTTATGGGCTGTATTTGATCGAGAAGAGGAAGACGAGGTTATGAGGAATCCATCGGCAGCTAGTATTATTGAACTAGATAAATATGTGAGCGAGCCACTGATAAGACGATCAGAAGACCCATTGAAATGGTGGAATGAGCGTCGTCTTATTTACCCTCGTTTATATAAATTAATGAAGCGCAGATTGTGCATCACTGCCACTTCAGTGCCATGCGAACGATTTTTTTCAAAAGCTGGTATGACAATTAGAGATAGACGAAGCTCATTGAAATCTGAGAAAGTCTCACAAATTTTATTTTTAAATCATAATCTATAATGTATACTCAATATACATATTATAACATGATGATAGTCCACCGCGTTGGACCGATAACCTATGCAAATTAAAAGATTTTAAACTGTTATCTGATTAGACTAGAAGTGTGCGATATAGTGTTAAGACAATGACTTGAAAATCACACCGACAAATTCGCCGGCTGTTATTTACGAGTATGTATATATTTGTTAAGTTTTTAATAACATTTGTACCTGTAATTTAAAAATGTAATTGTTTCTATTTTCTAGCGTTTTAATACTGTTTCACGTACATTCATTATACATCTTGCATTTGAGAAAATTCTTTTATCAGCACTGATCTTGCTAAAGTACAAAATTTTATTTTTTCTATTTCACTGATGCTAAGCTTAAGTATATAATTAAGTCTTTCCACGAATAAACTCAAACTTAATAAATTGTTTAATATTAAAATTTTAAATAATCATTTTGAACAATGCGGTAATGACACTAAGCTTGTTAATGTAACTGCTACTAATAAATTCCTGGACCGCTAGTCCTCACGTTAAAATAACCGACATATGAACATTGAAAAATATAAACAAAACCCTAACCGCTTATTAAAAGTTAAGTTTTTTGTCACCCTTGTAACACGTTTTAAAAACAATAAAAAAAGGTCAGATACGACCACATGTCCATAAGACTAATATTTACACAATTTTAATTTATTGTCAAGGATATAGACTCATTTGAAACAATAAAAAAGGGGGCGAAGTCATTGAAATTCAATACATTCTACTCTTGCTCACGTCCACTTATGCTTGTTTTTTTTTAAATACGGGGAACTTCGTAGGTATAAAAATACCGCGCGCCCTTTAAGTGGATCATAATCGCAACGCACTTGACGAATATGTAAATATCATTCACCGCCTATATCGATCGGTGTCGTTAGACCTTTATATTCTAATGGTAATGTATCAAAGTACCGCATAGCTTATATGTTATTAAATATAAAATGACCGACCAATCAAAACAAAGCTTCAATATTCAAAAAAAGTTGTCTCCATACCGCCGCAACGGGTCGCGTGAGATCGATCGATCGCGATCGACCCACGAGATATTCGATCGATCGCGATCGACCCACGAGACTGCGGGTGTTTTGACCTAGTGATCGATCGAATCTTCGCGATCCGATCGTTGAGCCAGTGGGTCGCGATCGACCCGGGTCGTTTAAAATGATTGATCGACACAGCTCTAGTATATTGCATTCGCTTTAAAATTTGCCAAATTTGTTAATTTATACCAAATACTGCATGTATATTAGGTTGCGCGTAGCCTTCTGATTAAAACAAAAGATTGTGAAAATGAGATTTTTAGTAATGAACATATAATATACAACAACTACGAGCATATTGATTTAAAAGATAAAAATAAGTTGTTACTGCATCCAAGTGATTTGTTCAGCTGAAGATGTAGTCAATGTGCCAATGAATAAAAGATTATTTAGAAAATAATTTTCAACAAAATAATTTATTCATATGTATTAGGTTAGATTTGTTTTTTAGAAATTTTTGTAATTGTGTAAATGTCACAGGAATTATTATGACATTCTTATATTCTACTTTTTGTATTTGATTCTTTATTAACTTTGTTGTCGACTATTTACATTGGGGATATTAAACTGAATGTATAAATTAGGTTAAGTAGGATATAGAAATTAGCCTACAATGAGTACAAAAATCTTTTAAATCAACGATTGTGCCAGAACCGCATCCTTTTTCTTTCTTTTTATTCAGCACATAGTTTCAATTTCTTTGAAATAGTTTAAAAAAATAGAAATTATCCCCCTGATTTAGCATTTTTTTACATTTAGTAGCACAAAACTGAAGTGTAATCGCCACGATAACCGCATTTTTTCTCTTCATAAAGTATAATTTCCATAGTGAGTATATGTTATTCATTTCATAGATTAATTGTTAAATTCAAAATAGTAGCAAGGTTATAATAATTTTATTTTACTTAGATATAGAATAAAGCTGTAAGATATAGAATATTGATATTTTTTCACTATAAAGGTTATGAGTTATGCGAATAATGTAAACGTCGAATTAAATAAATTAATCGATGTTAAAAACTCTAAGAGTTATAACGCAGTAAACAGTAAAAGGAGAGTTAACAATTTATTTAATGAAAATTCATATTAAAATTTAAAGTATATATTATATTATTTTAATGATAGAAGCTAGTTAAGTACATCTTGATATGTAAAAGCGGCAGATATTTTGTAAAATAGAAACGTTCATTCAATGTGTTTGTATGTGGCCACTAAGTTTTTTGTTAGTTCTTTTCAGTTATGTCGCTCGAA
Organism: Druceiella hillmani; assembly: GCA_039881145.1. NCBI lineage: Eukaryota > Metazoa > Arthropoda > Insecta > Lepidoptera > Hepialidae > Druceiella > Druceiella hillmani. Next base: position 5,591,346 of record JAYKKI010000070.1, read on the forward strand.
CTGGCGAATTTTTTTCTAATAAAGTTTTTTAATTTCAGAATTGTTGTTTCAATTGTAACCTAAAATGTAAGTACACCTGTCAAAAATACGAGTTGCAGCGAAAATACGAAGTTGCAGCAAGTGCTCAGCAAATGGGCACTCGCTGCAACTTCATTAGATTGGGCAACAGGGGAATATAGAGGCATAGTACTTGGAAACGCGAAAGTGCTATCTCGCTCGCACAATTGCTTGCAGTTGACCATCTATTTAGTATATAATCTGTGTATATGATTATATTTAGACATGAGAAAAATAAATTAATCATTGTACCATAGATAATATACTAAACATTGTACCACAGAATAGAGTACAGAACGGACACTCCTATATAACAAAAAAGTGGTCTACTTTTATATGGATAATTGTAAGCCCACTCACCAGGTGGCGCTTCAATTATTACCAAGACCAAAAGATGGCGCTGTCTAGATAGAATTATCACCCATAGATGGCATTGTGATAAAACATTGAATTGGAATTTATTAAACAATATATTAAAAAACATTCTTATTTTCATAAATTTTTATTAAAACTTTAGAGTAACTAAAATTTTATAAAACATATATCAGAGATTTTACAATTATAGTATTCTGATAGGTAATTATTTCAAAAATATATTTGAATTCTCAAGTGATTTTAAAAAGCATGCTTCAAGGTTTCTCTGACTTTCACGTAGATTATAATCTGAGAAGCTTGCAGCGCTGTGTCCATAATAGTTTATGGATGTCCTCTACTGCAGAACTGAAAGTAGAAAAATACACACGGACAATACACACGGACAGTATTCTGTAGTGTTTATTTCTTAGCATGTCTCAATGGAAGAAATTTATTTCGAAAATTCGTTAAAGCTTCGAATTCAAGTTGGTATTCTTACAATATTACAGTATATATTTTATTAAAAGTATTTCCTCCAGGGTTCGTCAAAAGTTTTACATTAGAATGTTTATCGTGAAAGGGTTATTCTTTTAATAAGTTCAAAATTCTTGGTTCAATCAAAAAGGTTTTGTATTGAAATTGACCTAGATGGAGTTTTTAAAATTTATCCTTGAATATTAGATTTACAAATAATAACTTCGAAACATAACTAACCTAATTACTATATTGAAAATTTGAGCTATTACTAATCTCTGTTATTCTTTTTTGTACAGATTGTCTACTGTATGAATTATAATTATTAATGTTAAGTTTATGGTAAAATCAGTAGGTTGTTCTATAACAAACTTAAAAACAATTTGACAGAACTTGAATAGTTAAATTTGTATCCACTCTTCGCCAATAACATATATGTAATTTACCTTAGATATTCCTTTATAGGAATAGCATAATTATGCCGCCTCTAAACTGGTATACGGCTGGTCTCTCAGTCGTTCCAACATGTCCGGTTCCAACACTCTCATTGTAACATCTTCGCTCTACGTTGGCAAATTTAGACTCGGCTTTGCATTCACCTGTAACAATTTCCTAGGTGAAATAGTTTTAAAATCCGGCTGCCGACTCATCCCCTACGAACAAAACAAAAATTTCGTATTAATTTATGGTTATAAACATAGTTATTCAGGTGTAAATGTTCACGTTGACAGAATTTAAAAATACTTTCTTATATTATTTGATAATAATAAACAAACAAAAATTACGACATAATTTGTGGTTATAAACATAGTTATTCAGGTGTAAATGTTCACGTTGACGGAATTTAAAAATACTTTCTTACATTATTTGACAATAATAAACAAACAAAAATTACGACATAATTTGTGGTTATAAAAATAATTATACACGTGTAAATGACTACGTTCACGGAATTTAAAAAATACTTTCTTATCTTATTTGGTAATACAAAATTAAACTACGAACGATACTTACAGAGTTTCACATTTTGGAAGCTTGAAAAATGAGAATTATTTGGCAGTTTTTTGAGTGTTATGACAGCCGGTTACAATACACGCCATTACTATGAACTATAATACAATAAAAATAACTTATTGGTACGTAAATGAATAGGAAAATACTTATAAAAAACATTATTAAATGTAACATTTTTCTGTAGAAAATATATGCGAGAGGCCACACAAGAATTTTCAATATTGTACTTTTTCAACACGAAGTAATGCCATGCGCGTGTTATACGCTAGATGGCGAGAAAAAGTATGGCGCCCAGCCGGAAAACCGCAAGTTGAATACGTCTAAACGCCCTCTGCTGAGGAATCCGACATTAGTGTTTCAAATTTTCACTTCCGGTGAGCCCTCTTATTGGTTACTCTATGCATTGTACATAATATATTTGAAGTCCGCCATGACTTGTGGCCATGATGTTTCCTTCTTTGTCGCCGTAGTTACGCCGTACAACACAAGATGGCATGACCGAACCTTCTACACGCCGATAGTTTTATTGTTAATGTCTAATATAAGACTATCTGTAAAATGAATTGAATATGTTAGAGAGGAATAACACAGCACCACTCTTTATTACAAAGATATTATCTCTGGCGCAGTTCACATGTCGAATCGAAAATATCGTATGAATAAATTTCGGTTAGCTTCACATACGGGCAGCGCCTGCCGCGAACTCGCATCGCACTGTTCCGTAACTGAACTTGGACCGTAGAGTAACCAAAAACTGCCAAATAATTCTCATTTTTCAAGTTTCCAAAATGTGAAACTCTGTAAGTATCGTTTGTAGTTTAATTTTGTATTACCAAATAAGATAAGTATTTTTTAAATTCCGTGAACGTAGTCATTTACACGTGTATAATTATTTTTATAAAGGTGTAAATGACACCTGAATAACTATGTTTATAATAGAGATGGAAATAACTGTTATTTCCCCGTACCTATTATAATGAATAACATCATTATTCAATAATATAGTATCATACCTGTTAAAAAATAACATGTTATTGGACATTATTAACAATAACATTTGTTCAATACGTTCTTAAACGATATGTTTCATAAAATTATTTTCCTTCTGCGTGTGTATACGAAATATGTATAGTACTATAATCGCTATCTATATTAAATACTACTTTAGACACGCTAGTTCAATTTTAATTTGGTTTTTGATAGAATATAGGTATTTTTTTGTGGACGGTTTCAATCTACATTTAATTTAATTATATTAAAAGAAAGCCAGGCAATAGCCAATGCGGTGAAAAATTACATTTCGAATCACATAGTATTTTCCTAGTTCGATAATTTAAACAAACTGAAACAATAACGCATAGAAATTGCAGTTAGTTAGCGATCAACAGTGAATTCTGAATAAATATAACATAAACAAAATTCAAATAACAAGTATAGATTGGAAGTTGGTAGTAATTAATTGTTTATTATCATTCGGTAAAAATGCCATGTCATTCGGTAATGTTCCGTCAATACGAAACAAAAGAATAAAACATAAAACAAATAATATATAAAACAATGAATTGCATTAAGAAAAGGAACGCGCTATTTCTTGCTCTTTTTATTCAGACGACGAATGACATCAGCCTCTTGACAATAACGCAATATAATATTTTAACATGTTACCAAGCGTAATGTTCTTAATAACATAATGCGTTCTTTCCAATCGGTAATAGGTATGGATCACATAACAGGTATGAATTTGAGAACGTTCTAATAACAGATTATTAATCTTTCGGTAAAGTTCGGTGTCATTCGGTGATGCTCGGTAAATACGAAATGAAGGGCAAGACGAAAAGAAACGTACTGTCTCGCTCTCACTTTACTTAGCGAGTGACGGCCATTGTACGGGCCAGAGTCCGGACACTCCATACTAATATATTTTTTCATACAAATTTTCTGGTGTGCATCGGCTATCTCTTTCTAACACAACCAACTTCATTGTACTGTACCTTTTCTTGACATGCCATAGACTTATGCTATTGTCAAAATGCGTCTCAAAATGGCTGTTCAATCGTTTAAAATGTAAGTAGCTTCATCGAGACTTATGCTTTTTACGCTTTCTACTATTGCTTTTGCATTTTTTATTTACTTTTAACTTTGTATATATATTAATAATATATTTGTATCTGTTTTAATATTATCTGCATCTATTTTTATTCGTTCAACCCTATTTACGTAGTTGTCAAATCGTGAAATTGTGTTGTTTTCTTTTTATTATATTAATATATCTTTGTATTCGTTTTAATATTATTTCCATCCGTTTTCATTTATTTCATTTCTATTTACGTACTTTTAAAATCGTAAAATAGTTATTTTTAAAGATGTTTGCTATGTATGTGTATAGTAAATGTTCCAAAGGATGAAAAGATGAACAGTTTGGCTAAATATTATTGTACGTCAAAACATAAAAATGTTATTTATTGCAGGTCTGAAAAACTTCGTACAAGAAACCAAGTGTGAATATGTTTTGGAAAGTAAACGTAGTATACTTTCAATAAGTGTATTAACAATTAGTGATATTAAAGCATCCATTACTTGTGTTTATTTTTAGGAATTCTTTTACTACAATTTAGGAAGCTAAGTAATTATCATATATTTATCCCTTACTTTATGTGTCATATATACTCATAATTTAATTTTTATTTATGACTAAGGCATTTAATAAAAGAGTTTTTTTTAATTGAATTGTTTGGTGTTTTTTTTATTTTAATCCAGTCTCGTATTATGTAAACAAAAGTGAATATAGGCACGTATGGCTAGGTCGTAAATTCGATGGCACATGCCATTTCTTTCTGACAGTGTTAAAAAATTGTATGGAGTGTCCCATCTATTTAGTATATTATGTATGGTACGGGCGCTGCTTGACAATACGGTAACATAATATTTTAACATGTTAGCCAAGCGTATCGTTATTTTTAATAACATAGTATCTGTAAATCGCAATAACATAATATATTCATTTCCATCAATATTATGTTATTCATACCTGTTACGTTCTGTCATCACTAGTTTATAACCACAAATTATGTCGTAATTTTTGTTTGTTTATTATTATCAAATAATATAAGAAAGTATTTTTAAATTCTGTCAACGTGAACATTTACACCTGAATAACTATGTTTATAACCACAAATTATGTCGTAATTTTTGTTTGTTTTTTGTTATTATCAAATAATATAAGAAAGTATTTTTAAATTCTGTCATCGTGAACGTTTACACCTGAATAACTATGTTTATAACCACAAATTATGTCGTAATTTTTGTTTGTTTATTATTATCAAATAATATAAGGAAGTTTTTTAAATTCCGTCAACGTGAACATTTACACCTGAATAACTATGTTTATAACCACAAATTATGTCGTAATTTTTGTTTGTTTATTATTATCAAATAATATAAGGAAGTATTTTTTAATTCAGTCAACGTGAACATTTACACCTGAATAACTATGTTTATAACCATAAATTAATACGAAATTTTTGTTTTGTTCGCAGGGGATGAGTTGGGAGCCGCATTTCAAAACCACTGCTACAGAATTTGCGAGAATAATTTTATAATTCATGATTTTAAAACTATTTCACCTAGGAAATTGTTACAGGTGAATGCAAAGTCGAGTCTAAATTTGCCAACGTAGACCGAAGATGTTACAATGAGAGTGTTGGAACCGGACATGTTGGAACGACTGAGAGACCAGCCGTATGTCAGTTTTGTGGCGGCAGAATTAAGCTATTCCTATAAAGGAATATCTAATGTAAATTACATATGTGTTATTGGCGAAGAGTGGATACAAATTTAACTATTCAAGTTCTGTCAAATTGTTTTTAAGTTTGTTATAGAACAACCTACTGATTTTACCATATACTTAACATTAATAATTATAATTCATACAGTAGGCAATCTGTACAAAAAAGAATAACAGAGATTAGTAATAGCTCAAATTTTCAATATAGTAATTAGGTTAGTTATGAATGTAAAATGCTTAAGTTTTGAAGTTATTATTTGTAAATCTAATATTCAAGGATAAATTTTAAAAACTCCATCTAGGTCAATTTCAATACAAAACATTTGATTGAACCAAGAATTTTGAACTTATTAAAAGAATAACCCTTTCACGACAAACATTCTAATATAAAAATGTTGACGAACCCTGGAAGAAATACTTTTAATAAAATATATACTGTAATATTGTAAGAATACCAACTTGAATTCGAAGCTTTAACGAAATTTCGAAATAAATTTCTTCCATTGAGACATGCCAAGAAATAAACACTACAGAATACGCATTAACATCCATATATGTATGTATTGTCCGTGTGTATTTTTCTACTTTCAGTTCTGCAGTAGAGGACATTCATAAACTATTATGGACACAGCGCTGCAAGCTTCTCAGATTATAATCTACCTGAAGAGCGTGAAAGTCAGAGAAACCTTGAAGCATGCTTTTTGAAATCACTTGAGAATTGAAATATATTTTTGAAATAATTACCTATTAGAATACTATAATTGTAAAATCTCTGATATATGTTTTGTAAAATTTTAGTTACTCTAAAGTTTTAATAAAAATTTATGAAAATAAGAATGTTTTTTAATATATTGTTTAATAAATTCCAATTCAATGTTTTATCACAATGCCATCTATGGGTGATAATTCTATCTAGACAGCGCCATCTTTTGGTCTTGGTAATAATTGAAGCGCCACCTGGTGAGTGGGCTTACAATTATCCATATAAAAGTAGACCACTTTTTTGTTATGTATTAGTATGGGAGTGTCCGTTCTGTACTCTATTCTGTGACTTCGACAATACGAGTATATTGAGATACTGTGTATAAGACTTGGGCGGTGATACGAGTATTGTGAGAAACTCAGTATGACGAGTACGAGTATAGGCGGCGTAATTCCGTTGCGAGGATACCATATTAGTAGAGATAGAAATAACTGTTATTTCTCCATACCTATTATAATGAATAACATCATTATTCAATAACATAGTATCATACCTGTTAAAAAATAAAATGTTATTGAACATTATTGTGAATGACTTTTGTTCAATATGTTCCATGAAATTAATTTTCTTTCTGCATGTGTATACATAATATGCATAGTACATGCGTACTATAATCGCTATCTATATTAATTACTTAAATCTGTCTGTTTGTAGCTGGAGAACTGCTAGCTCAATTTAAATGTGGTTTTCGACAGCATATAGGTAATTTTTTGTGCACGGATTTTAATCTATATTTGATTAATTTATGTTAAAAGAAAGCCAGGCAATGGCCAATACAGTGAAAAATTACATTTCAAACCACATAATATTTTCTTAGTTCCATAATTTGAGCAAGAGGAAACAATAACGCATAGAGATTGCAGTTGGTTAGTGAACAACAGTGAAGATTGAATGAATGTAACAACCAAAATTTAAATAACAGATACAGATTTTAACTTTGTAGTAATTATTTGTTTATAACTATTCGGTAAAAATTCCATGTCGTTCGGTAATGTTCCGTCAATACGAAATAAAAGAATAAAGCATAAAACAGATAATATGAAAAAGAATGAATTGCATTAAGAAAAGGAACGCGCTATTTCTTGCTCTTTTTATTCAGACGACGAGTGATGGCCGTTGCTTGACAATAAAGCCACAGAATAGATACGATATAAAGCAATATAATATTTTAACATGTTACCAACCCTAATGGTCTTAATGACATAATGCGTTCATTCCAATCCGTAAGAGGTATGGATCACATAACAGGTATGTATTTTAACGTTCTAATAACAGATTATTAATCTTTCGGTAAAGTTCTGTGTTGTTCGGTAAATATGAAACGAACGGCAATGCAAAAAGAAACGTACTGTCTCGCTCTCTCTTTACTCAGCGAATGACAGCCAATGTACGGGAGCTGCTTGATAATACCACCGTAACATAATATATTAACATGTTAGCCAAGCGTATCGTTATTTAATAACATAATATCTGTAAATTGCAATAACATAATATATTCCTTCCAATCGATATTATGTTATTCATACCTGTTACGTTATAATTCTAGCATCATTACTGTGTACGAATATTATAAAATATCTGTAACAAAATACTTGTGAGTGTATATACGAGTGTATAATACAAATCGCTATAAATATAACGTGCAATAAATTTTAATTGCCTCTTATTATGAAGAATTCAATGTTTATATTCTTTATTTTTTACAGATAAAATTGGCAGGAATTCCTAGCATTTCTAAACGAGACATTTATAACAAAATACTGTTCCATTATTCCTTCATACTACCATAAATATTTGTGGCACCAGGCTTAGGACTGGTTACTAAATGGTGCATTTGGCATAATCATTCATATAGCGGATTTAAAAAAATATTAATAAAATTACCAAGTTATTTACAATAATTGTCTTTAATTTAAAAAAAATTAATCACGTTATTAAAAAAATTACTTTTGTTTATTTTTGCCATCTTTATTTTAACTTAATTTTTTTTTTATAATGTAGTAAAATGTTCGGAACAAACAATTTGTTCCGTATTAATTATTTTTACAGTTGGATGCTTTCTATTTAAATGTTTCCTTAAATTAGATGAAGCTGTTTTTAATGACAACATAGTTTCGTTAATATTGCAAGAAGCAAAAGAATCTCTCAAGTCTGTAAAATACTCCCATACAACACTGGACTTTCTTGTGGATATAATGGTGAAGTTAGAATTTAACCTAATTAACAGTTTTTTATATACACTATTTGCAATATTTACACTACAAATTAATAACACTCATCTGTTCCGATAGAAAAATAACCGGAGAATCATTGAATGCAAAGAGCACCGTACTTAAAACTCTTATCTTAAAATACTCTTACTTGTATTGAGTAAATATTTGTCCTTGAAGCGATACTTAATGTAATGAGTAAAATGAGTATACGTGTATATCTAACATACTCGTATTACATATTTTAAAAGTATTACGACTTACGAGTATGTAAATTTTCAGTTTGTCCCTTATGTCATATATGATGTTTAAAACGTATACGTTTTAAACATAAAAGAGCGAGAAAACCTTAGTACGAAATGCCTGAGCTTAATAGCTATAGCTAGCTAGACAAAGTGGGTTATGCCGCAGCCCAACCATAAAGTAACCATTGTACGAACGTCTGGTCGGCTATACCATACAAGTATTTGCGATATCAAGTATTTGGCATACCAAGTATATGTTTTGATTGGAGATATCAAGTATTTTTACCAATGGCAATAAATACGCCTTACCTCGACCCCTAACCGCAATTACAGGGACGCGGGCGAGAATTGGCTTATGGGGTGGTTTAGCTATAAAAATAAACTTGAAAAGAATTAATACAGTGGAAGGTGAAAGAGTGATAATGGAGCGGCATAAAGGATATGGCAAACGACCCAGAGAGCGCGAGCCCAGATCAGGGCATAAACGAGAGGATGCATAACGGACTGATTAACATCCCAGGAGCCATTCGCGCTTACCTGTAGAAATGCTTACTCATTCAACATCTGAGGGAGAGTATTGAATTTAATCAATTAGCAGCAGCTTTATCAAGTGTTGTTCAATCAGACTCGAGAAAACATTTTAATGATAAATTTCTGCCAGAGTTTGATCCAGAGACAAATAAATTTACTGTAAATGACTGGCTTGATAAGGTTAATAATTGTGCAACTGTTTATAACTGGGCCGATAAAAGTAAATTATTTTTTGCAGTATGTAAATCAGGTCGAAATGAAAAAATTTGGTATGATGAATCGTCTAACCCCTTATTCACTTGGGACGGTTTCTCCGAGTCAATAAACAGCCGGTTTACCGACGAGCTAAGGTTAGCAAAATAATTTAAAGAGGATTTTTTATATATTAGTATGCCTGGACATGATCTTAAGACATATTGCTTCACAAAAGTCGGAAAAATAAACCGTTTAAAATTAGATTTATCGGAAGACAAATTGGTAGCTTTTGTCGCGGTCGGAATTCACGATTATAATATATGAACGACAATTCTAGCATCTAAGTGTAAATCAATCGCCGCATTAAATAGTATGTTGAGCATATTTCAAACGTCGGGTAATAGAAATGTAGATCAAAAACGTTACATACTACGCGATGTTCAAGACAATAAACACCGTAACCATAGAAAAACAAATATCTGTTATAATTGAGAGAAAATAGGTCACATAAAAATAAATTCCCCTCAACTGATCAGAGACGGGAAGGGAAAATCATGAATAAAAAGGTAACAATATAAAGCAAACTAAAACTTGCGGAATCTGTTACGTATTTGGTCACACGGAAGACGGATGTTTTAAGAGGAAAAATGCAAGAGAATCGCCGAGTAGGAATATTTTTATGATATATGAATCTTTTAAGTTATTAGAAAACGAAAATGATAAAGAAGTCTCTTAGCACGCTAAGAGACATCTGAAAGAATGTATTATAAATAAAATAAGTAAGATATGTACTATCGATTTGGGTAGACACAGTGCGTTAAGGAAAGAAGAGATTGCTGGATTCTTAGGATTACCGTTTATCCCAACGGACGTCATATTAGCTGGATTAAAAAATTCGCTTGTTGTCCCAATAGCTTCTGCCAAAGCGTCAATTATTATCGATGATATAAATTAGTATGATATAATTAGCTTTAGTAGATGATATAATTAGCTTTAGATATGTCAGAATTAGGTACATTAAAAGGCACGGAAATAAAAATAGAATTAACTAGCGATCTGTCTATTTTTCGTCGATCGTATCCATTATCCTTAGCAGAACGTGAGAAAGTGAAAGGAATTGTTATTCATGATAGTAGAACGAAATACGCTAGTCCAATATTGTTATTTAATAAAAAGTATGCACGTACGTATGTCGATTATTGATCGTTAAATAAAATTACAAACCATCGGAAATTCTCTATATCAAACATTGACGTTTAAATTGATCAATTAAAGGGTAAAAAGTTCTATACAATTATCGATATGAGATTAGGGTTTTATCAGATCAAAACGAGCCCAGAATCGTTTGGGAAAATTGCATTAATATTATTTATGCACACCTGATAGCTATTTCGTTTCTACTACTGCCATTTGGTTTGGTAAACGCACCGGAGGAATATCAGAGTAATATGGACCCTATATTTCGTGACATAGCTGGACCTAACATTGATGATTCTTTTTTAGTCTTAGATATTGAAGAAATGTTTTGTACATTAAAGGCGTTCCTACAACGCATGAGAAAATATTGTTTAACATTGCTTAACTAAATGTAAATTTTTGGAAGAGAAAATCGAGTATTAAGGTAGAGAGATATCCGCAGAGGGAGTAGGACCAGGACGGGAAAAGATTAGAGCAGTTACAAAGGCTGCGGAAGCAAAGAATGTGATGGAAGTAAGACAATTTTGGGACTAGCTGGGTATTTCCGCAAATTCATTAAGAATTACGCTTAGAAAGTGGCACCGCTTACTGATTTAATCAAAAAGAACGCATGATGGGTGTGGGAAAATAAACATTTGCAGGTCGTACAAGAAATTGAAAATATTTTATGTAGTCGACCGGTACTGATAATTTTTGATCCAGCTGTAAGGCTGGAAATAAAAAAACACTAATGCAAGCTCTGTAGGTCTAAGGGCGATGCTAATTCAGAAGGAGAATGACAATAGGCACGTAATCGCGTATTACAGTTGAAAAACAACAGCCATTGAGAAAAAGTTATATTCTTATGATTTAGAAACGTTTGATGTCGTTGCTGCTTTGAAGACGTGGCGAATATACCTGTTAGGAATTAAATTCGCAGTAGTAACAAATTGTAGTGCAGTCTGTGCGACTGCAACAAAAAAAGATATATTACTTAGGGTTGCTCGATGGTGGTCATATGTTCAGGATTGTAATTTTGAAGTTGTGCATCGACGTAGTATGCATCTACAACATGTCGACTATTTGAATCGAAATCCTATTGAAAATATTGAGTGTCTAGCAATAGATATTACCGATGTGTTCGAGTGGATAAAAGCTGTACAATGATGATGATATTAGAGCAGTGTCTAAAATATTAGAGTCCGGTCAGATTAAGCCTAAAATTAGGCATTACTTTGATGTATACAATTTAAGAAATGGAATACTATTTCGAAGAATAGGAAATGGGAACAAACAAGTTGTACATAAGGCATGTAGATAGACTATCGTGAAACTGTGTCATGACGACCAGGGATATTTCGCCTTAGACAGAACGATAGAAAAGGTTAAAGAAAACTACTGGTTTAAGGGAATGAGAAAGTTTATTTCCAAATATGTAAAGGCATGCTTAAGGTGCCTAGACTATAAGACATCCTCAGGTCATAAACCCGGGTATTTAAACCCAATTGAAAAAATAGCGATACCCTTTCACACGTTGTACATTGACCATCAAGGTCCCTATGTAAAAAGTAACCGAGATAACACACAGATACTGGCGATAGTAGATGGTTTCACAACATTTTGTATTCTCGAACCTGTGCGAAATACCAAATCAAAGGGGTCTGCAAGATTCTGTAACAAGTTTTTAATTTATTTAGTGTACCTGCTTCAATAGTAAGCGATAGGGGTACATCATTTACCCTTCATTGCTTTGAGATATTTTGCAGAGAAAATGATGTCAAACACATATTAAACACAATAGCCACTCCAAGAGCTAATGGATAATGTTAATACATAATAATATATAGATAATGTTATAACGGCTTAATCGTATCATAGTAAGCTCGTTGGCCGCGATCTGCGCAGGTGAATCGGAAGACCAATGGGATTTAGTCTCAAAAAGGTACAAAACGCGATTAACTGTTCGGCCAATCGAACGACATCGCGAAATCCTGCACTACTGTTACTGGGCTATATACCAAGGAACCATACTGACGCTGCTATACTAGAAGGAATACAGGCCTCGTCCGACTGACTCCGCTGTTGAGTGAAGGATAGCCATCGCCGATGGCGGCGAGGAGTCAGCAGTTTTGACACGTTGATTCAAGGAGTATGATGTATTACTTTGGTCTCATGGTGTACTCCTCTGGCGAGGGTGGACTATAAATTGTCCCGCTGAGGGGGGGCCATGAATTGTACCCGTTGAGGGGTAAACCATGGATTGTGTCCGTTGAGGGATGGACCATGGATTGTCCCGCTGAGGAGAGACCATGAATTGTACCCGTTGAGGGGTAGACAGTAGATTGTACCCGTTGAGGGTGGACCCGGAATTGTCTCGCTGAGGGGGACCATAAATTGTTCCATTGAGTCAAGAAGTATGGTGTACTGTTTTGGTCAGGTGATGCATAGATGTATTCCTGTGGCGAGAGAAGGACCAAAAGATTCGCGAAGCCAGACAAGTTACAGAATAAATTGGTGATGGTCGCCACTGAGTTGCACTTGGTCTTGGCGACGCTGTTAATAAGTTCTAGGTAAAGATCCGGTCTGAAGAACCACCTTCCTAATGATAATGTTGATGAAGCTGATGGATTAACCTTTCCTATCCTAAATCTGTTCCTAAAGAAGTCAAAGGTAATCATTATATCGTGGATTTTGCTGATCAGGACAGAACTGATCACTCTCTCTGGGCAAGGCTCGAGATGCATGATCACTTGCCCCCCCATCAATGTGTTGTGAAATAATAAAGCTAATTCCAGTATTTATGATAAATTTCAGAGAAGATTGGTGAATCGAGTCGAAGACGACTTAATTGCAGGAAGGCCGAATGAAATCCGCCATGACGTCTCCCTCTTCGTCACTGTAGTTATGGCGTATAGCGCAAGATGACGCCACCAAACCTTCTACACGCCGATGTTTTTATTGTTCATGTGCACTGAAAGACTATCTGTAAAATGAATACTTAGGCGATACGAGCATATCTGTGTGATCTGTGGATATGAGTATTTAAAATACTGTGTACGACGAGTACGAGTATTATAAAAAATATCGCTCACAAAATACTGGACGAGTATTGGTGGCATAATTCCGTTGTGAGGAGACCATATTACAAATGGCTATAAACTTACGGTCGCGGGAGACGTACAGTCAATCTTAATTGTTATCATGAAGGGTTGATCCCTTCATGATAACAATCTTCTCTTCCCTTTATGATAACAAGCTCATATTCTTTATTTCTTACAGCTAAAATTGACAGTGAATAAGACATTTTTAATAAAACACAGTGTTTCATTTTTCCTTCATACCAATATAAATATTTATGGCTCCAGCCTTAGGACTAAATGGTTTATTAGGTATAGTTATTCAGATGGCATTTTTCAAAAATGAATTACATTATTTACAATAATTACCATTATTTTAAAAGAAATGGATCAAGTTACTAAAAATTTCATTTGTTCAATTTTCATCAAATTGTTTTAAAATAATGTAGTAAGACGTTCGGAACAAATAAATTGTTCCGTATTGATTATTGTTACAGATTGACGTTTTCTATTTAAATGTTTCCTTAAATTAGATGCAGAGGTTTTGAATGACAATTTAGTTTTGTAAATATTGTAAAAAACAAAATAATCACCCAAGTCTGAAAATACTTCCATAGGGCATTGAACTTTCTTGTGGACATAATGATCAAATTAGAATTCAACCTAATGAAGAGTTATTTTTTATGTACTCTGTTTATTTACAATATTTACACTACAAAGTAATAACGCTCAACTGTGCCATTAGAAAAACGGAGAATCATTAGACGAAAAGAGCATCGTACTTAAAATCCTTATATTAAAATACTCGTACTTGTCGTGTTAAGACAGACCTGAAAATTACCTTGGATGCAAAAGATGTATCAAAGATTAACCGCATCGATCTCAATAAAGAAAACAAAATAAGACCTGTTCTTATTGCATTTGCAAACAGATGGAAAAGAACAGAGATATTAAAAATGAGGAGGAGTCTAAAAGACGTATAGGTTACCGAAGATTTTCCAAAGGAAATATTAGAAAAAAGAAGGGAATTGAAACCAAAGCTATTTGTAGTATGTGCGAAAGGAAATATTGCATATGTAAAATACAATTAATTGATAGTGGAAAAGAGAAGTTCAAACAATGAAAGAAAGAAAAGAGATTAATCAACTTCGCCGATAAATCAAAGTCAGGCCAAGAAGCCAACGAGCAAAAATTCACCAATAATGGAGATTAGGAGAAATGCATTCAAGCTGATGAGATCTAAATCAAGCTCACTTTCTAGCATTCCAATCCAACCCAAGTAGCAACTAAATAATCGCAGACAGCAAAGCCCCAATCCGGCTGGTCCTGTGGGGTTACTAGACCAACACCCTCCAGAATATATTCTTATGCCAAATAATAAATAATAAAATATACCTCGTAGCGTTAAAGGTCAGAACTCTAATGACATATAATAGTAACATCCAAACATATGACGCGTCTATTTAACAAAATAAGGTTACTGAACAAATATCTACTCAATGGACAAAGTCCACCATTGTCCTGATATATAAACAAGAAGATAAAGATGAAATAAATACCTACAGACCTATATGTCTAATGTCCAATTTATATAAAGTGTTTTCAAAAATAATACTTGGCCGAATAACGAAACAGAGGATAAGCAACATTTGGAAATGATATTGGTCACTGAAATAGATATTTAAAAACGAAACAATGCCAACGTCAGTGAAAAACAAACTGTACAACACATGCATTCTCCCATGTCTTTCGTATGGATGTCAATCTTAGCCTGTTACGAACAAAAACAACCAAAAACTTGCAGTTTGCCAACGCAACATGGAGCAAAGTATGCTAAACATAAGGCTACAGGACAGACTTCAAAAATAAGGAAAAGAACAAAGATGTTTTACAAAAAATAAGAAAACTCAAATGGAACTGGACTGATCACATCATGAGAAAAATGGGCAAAGAGATAATGGAATGGTATCCTTGAAATGGAAAAAGACAAAAAGGACGTCAAATCAAAAGATGGGAGGATGATCTAAGAAAAGGATGGAGAAGGTTAGCTCGGAATAGAGATGAGTGGAAGACAAGGGGGAAACCTAACCAATAAACTGGCTGCTGACGAACATTTTATCTTATAAGATCTGAAATATTGCTGTTTATTCTGTGTAGAGTATAAGTTAAAAGTTTATGTTAAGGTCAGTGAATAAAGGCTTTATTATTATTGTACTTGTCGTATTGAATAAATATTTGTCTGCGAACTGCAAAGTGTGAAGCAATATTTAACGTAATGGCTAAAATGAGTATACGAGCATGTTTAACATACTCATATTGCATACTTTAAAAGTATTACGGCTATGAGTATTTAAATATTAAGTTTGTCCCTTATTTCATATACGTTTTAAATATGAAAGAGCGAGAAAACCTGAGTACGATATGTGTGAGTGAAAAAGCTAGCTAGAGCTAGACAAAGAGGGATAGCATTTTAGTATATTATCTATGGATAGCATTATGCGGTAGCCCAACCATAAGTAACCATTGTACGAGTATACGGTTGGCCATACCATACAAGTATTTACGATACCAAGTATATTGTGTTTTGCATACCAAGTACGTATTTTGATTGAGGTATCGAGTATTTTTGCCGGTGATAATAAATACAGGCATATTTATTTGCACCGGCAAAAATACCTCTAGTAAAATGAGCTTAATTCATTCTATTCTTAATAGTGCTAAATAAAATATATTGTTACATATTTGACAGACTATTTACAGTAACTGAATTACATATGACACACAATTTCGAAAGACAGTTTTTAAGAGGAACTACTTTTGTCACAATAAAAAAAATTAAAAATGTTTTTCATTATTTTGAACATAAAACATTTTTGGAGTATGTAAAACCACACCCATATCTGAGTGAGTGTATTGAAGTAGGTGAAAAAACATGCAAAGTTCAAAATTTAAAAACATTTTCTAACATAAAATACTTCAGTGCATTTATCACGTCAAATCCTTCTACTCCCAGAAAAATTAAACTTTAAAAACTATCAGAAACGCTTTTTTACAATTAAATTTATGCTAAAAATTCTTTGAATGTAGGCACATATTTTCAATTTCGTAGCTGATATTTATAAACAGAACATTAAGAATAAAATCCTTAATACTTTTCATAATTATAAAAATGTTTACTCATTAGACCCATGACAAATACATCCAATTATCATATATATTACTCGTAACTTCTTCCTATAGCATATTAGTAATTATTTTATTATTATACTCCTAATACACTATCATATAAAAGAGTTCTGTTCTGAATTTTTACAACCTCTAATGTAACTTAGAATATTGTCTTTCCATTGAACTTGGATGATGTATCATATAAAAGCAACATTTTTATGTTCCAACCCAATCTTCCCCTACGAAGAGTTTAATAAAACTGATAAAAAACCACATGATGATATTGCAGTTATCTTATCTATTGCAATGTATGTGTTACAAAATTGCAGCTTATCTATTGCAATGTATGTGTTACAATTCACTTGCTGTTTCTTATTCCGCAAGTAAAAATGTAACAAGCTGTAATTTTTTTTTCTACGTTTGAAAAAATGCTACAATGTATGCATTATTTAGAATTGCCCTAAGTTACAAATTTCGCAGAATAAAACCACGAGCTGGAAACGCTAGTTTGGTTTAAGCCTAAAAATGCTTTCACATTAAGCATATTACCCAAGCGATAGTAGCATTGCACTAACAGACGCCTTCTCATTGCTGCGGCTGCAACCTTGCTTAGTCCTGAAACTGCAGCTAGGAACTGTGTGTGACAGTCACGCAGCACGGTCACGCCTCTGATACATGGTTTTCAATCAGGTACAAAATATAAGTTTTCATTTTAAATATGGATTCCAACAAACACTTTTGCTTCTGTTACTTTTAATACTTTTTCAACAATATCATCGTTATACAAAAATGGAAGAGGTAATACTGGATCTATCCATTGCTTCAAAACCAAATCATAGCAAAATTTTTTAAATATGTTTGAATATGAGAAAATCATTCTTCGAAGTATTGGGTCTCCTTGAGAACAGAATTCAACATTGCAACACTAAATTTAGTAACATCTTTTCAGCAGTGGAAAGACTCATTATTACACTGAGACGAGTTTATAAATGATATGCGCATATAATACACTGTCTTAGTTTTAAATTTTCGCAGTCACTACACATTGTTAAAATATATTAAACAACGGTATTCTTGCCATGAGTTTCCGAAACTTCAGTTTAGTGGCATACACCATGATCACATATTATCTGACGTGTCGCCAGTAGCACATCATTGGCAGACATATCTGTGTACCCGCCTTTTTCATCATTTAATATATTTTAATAATGAGCATATAAATAAGAAATGCTTTATTTGGGCACAATTTTATTGTTAAACAATAATTATCAATGGATAATAATATTATATGTCAGAGTATTGTGAATGATCTGACATCACTGATCCTCTTGCAACTTCAGACTGAGTTTCAGATAGTAACTGTTGATTTTGTATATAGTATCCTTACATGTACATCAGGTTGTTATATTTTTTATGAGATTTATCACTTTAATTTCTACATCCATCTTTTCCTCTGATGATATCTTTTTAAAATTTTTACGCATTGATAATTGAAAATGCATATCTGGATCTGGTGTTTCTTGCGCATTATTATTCTAAATTTTATCTGCAATAACTGTCATTAGGGTAGTATCATCCTTTATCTTCTGATACTTTCCTATAGATACTGATGAGGCAGGAGACTCTGGTAAAGGGGATTATGTAGACCAAGATTATTACTATTGGTTTCACCGTCCTGTGATAGTTTTGCAACCGAAAGTGGTGACAAAAATTTTGAAAAAACACATGTTGGTAAAACACTATACATGTTGAAAAAACACACATTGCCATCGTGATTCAGCAGCTGCTCCATTTTTTACCTTCTTTCAGTTTTTTAATTCTCGCCAATTTAAATAAATGCAAATTTTTAAAAGTGCTTGGGAGTAATAGATAGAAAATACATCATATTGATAAAACCAGTACACAGTGGATCATTGTATTTTAATTATAAAAAATATTTTTCTCTTGTATTATGATGCAAATTATAATTTTACATCTGTCAATATGGGATCATTTGGAAATAAGGTTGATTCTCAAATATTTAAGTGCTCTTCAATATATAAAGCTTTTGCGGAAAAACATCTTCCTATTACTGCAGCTATTTGTAGTAATGGTCAGCCTCTTAACTACACTTTCATTGGTGACAATGTATAGACACTTTCTGATTATATGTAATGCCCTTATGGTAGTCACAATTTAACAGTAAGGTAGAGAATTTTCCACTACAGATTATCAAGAGCACAATGGTTTATAAAATGCAATCTTGGTATATTAAGGAAAAAATGGAGAACATTCCAGCATCCGTTAATTGTCTTGAAGATATGGTGAAAGCCTGTTGTGTTCTACAAAATTTTGTAAGAAAACAAAATAAATTTAATTACAACCTTACATTATCTTATATGTTCAATGAGTATGATGTTAACGAAAATATTATTACGTCTAGTCAGTTATCATTGGACACATGTAACAAATTTGCTGACTCTTTCATAACGCCCAAGGGGGAATGGTAGTGTAAGAAAATGAAATGGATTTAATTACGATAAATTATCTTATATATTCACCACCTATTATGCTGATGAAAATACTATTACGTCTAGTCAATCATCATTGGACACACAACAAATTTACTGACTATTTTATAATGGCCAAGGGGGAATGGCATTGTAAGAAAATTAAATGGATTTAATTACAACCATACATTATCTTATAAATTCACAGAGTAAGATGTTGATGAAAATATTATTTATTTTTAGACTAGTCAGTCATCGTTGGATACATGCAACAAATTTTCAGACTATTTTATAATGCCCGAGACAGAAGTATCATGGCAGAATAACATGATTTTAACTATTTATGATATCCGAGTATAGAATTGTTATAGTATTAGACACCATTATTAAAAGAAACTTTTTAAACATAGGACCTGCATTCAGTGGCCAATGAAAACTGAACCGCGTCACTATATTTATGATCCACATTTAGGTAATTATGACTAGATATTGAGCATGACAAGTTAACAATAAAAATAAATGGATAAAAAAAAACATTAAATTACCTCCTGCATTTTTTCTGTCATCGTTTTATTTTCAAAACCTGATATGAACATTTCTCACAATTCTTACCAGCGATTTTTTTTCCTTTTTTTGGTTGCCGAAATCATCGCAGCTTGAATAACAAAAGGCAGGCTAGGGTTGAATATAAATTATGAATTTTTCGGTATTGACCATGGTTGATACCTGTAAGTTGTACGTATGCAACACTGACTCAGTGCCCAACGACCCCAGTACCCGAGGTACTGGGGTCGTTCGCTGCTGTCGCACTACAGTTGCATTGATGTTACGCTGTCTATTATTACATGATCCCTAGACTATAGCGCTACTTAGCCTTCTGGCTAAGCTGCCTAATGTGAAAGCAAAGGTTAGCTGGGTGGGTATATCTTAAAAACATAGACAATTTCTAAAATGTAAGACATTAAGTAAATTATATTGTAATTTGGATGTTTTATTTTCATTATTTAAGGCATTTTCTATGTTTAAATATTTCCACTTAACATTTTCTCAACTTTCTAAAAGAATCTTAAACACGAGGGATAACAAGAAACCATTTAGTCCAAATCAATAAAATATGACATTTTGGCAATGCAATTCTGCAGTCGAAGATCAAGAGTTAAGTTTATAATATTTTAATTTTATAAATAAATAAGTAAGTAAAGATAGCAAATGAGAAAATAACCTTATTGTAAATCTTTATTTTATTTTGAATAAATTGTTTAAAATGTATATATATTATTATTACAGGAATGATCTGTTTATTAAGTAGGCGCATTACATACTATTAATGGCGTTAGATAAAATAAAATGTATAATAAAAATAAATTAAGTACTACAAAAATATGACTTAACAACAACCGTACATTTTCATATGTAATTCTCTAATTTCAATATTCTCGGCTTATCAAATAAACCCTACTATTAAAAGGAGTTTTCTGAACGATTAATAAAATTGGTATTGAAAGAATTTTGATTTTAAGAATGTTACAGATATGCTGATTAAGAAAATTTAATTCAAGAACAAATACTTTGGAAATGGAATGTTAAAAAAAATCATAAATCTCTATTTCTAGATATAAACATTAACAAAAATAGTATACTTCAAACAATAATATTTGATAAGACAAGTGATTTTAAAGCTCATAACTTATACAAGTTTAACATTTCAAATTAAAGTAATAGTTGTTTTTTGTAAGATAACCTTACTGCGTGATTTCAAATTTATTGAAAAAATTTGTTTTTATTAATGGTCCAGAAATTGTTCCAAAATCTGTCACAAAATCACTTCATTCTATTATGCTTTTAAAATAAAATTATTTACAACTCCAAATAAACATTTTAATAGTTGATGGAATATATATGTATTTACATTATAAATATATTGTTTTATCTAGTTACATTGCCATCAATATAATTGATTGGCTTTGATATAATTTGAAACAATACACTGCTGTCAAAATAATATATCGTGAGGAATCTTTACAATATTTATATAATTTGTTGAAATTTACACACTTCAGAGGAATTTATTGTTTTTTAGTTTGTATTTTATAGATATATATTATATACAAAATTTCTATACAATGTATGATTTAATCATATTATGAGCAGCTGCTTATGAATATATTCGGTAAATAAAAAAGCAATACGGATTTATTTTTTAATAATATTCATTATAATTTTCATAATTTTAAATGAATTATGTTTGTATATAAACACTTTGGTTGGTGACCTATAACTTTCTTGGTTATAATATTCATAACCTTGAATAGATATAGCCCACTATTATCCACATAAAATAAATATAGCATAGTGTAACTGAAAATAAAGTAGACAATATTTCATCAAATATTAATAATCATTTCGCATACTGTAAGTTGTGAAGAAACAAGTCGAAACCTGTAAAAATGAAATGAAAGTTTTGTTATTTGTTGGTTATGTCATAACTGCTATTTTTTAAATTATCAACTGATCTTGAAGTATTAATAAAATTATTGGGAAATGTTGATACAATATTTATATTAGTTGAATTTTTGTGTTGCATAGGATAATTTTCTATCTATTTTTCAATGACTTGATATAATACTTGAAAATTTTCCAATTATAACATTTTATTAATACAAAAAAATATGTATTTTTATTGAATGATGTCCATATAATTTCAGAAAAGAACAAACAAATTGTGTTATGAGCAATTAAACTCTAACAATATTAAATGTATTTAACGTAAAAGAAAATTGCAGACCGAGGCATTGATGAGGTATATATTCTGTAAACAATTTGATTTGAGTGTTATTGAATAGTCACATGAAGGAGCAAAAATTAAATGAGAAGCGCAACACACAAAAAGCAAAGTCTTGTACTCAAATGCTTTTGTTTTCTGTAATTTCATTTATGCACTTTTCATAATCCACCAGTTTATCGTATAATTGAAACACTGAATACTGAAATTGTTTGTACTAGTTATTGTTGATTAGTTTTGTCCGAGACTCAAAATAGCAAAAATATAAATATTAAAGCAGAAGATAAACCATAAATTCTTAATTTGTAATGAACAACAACGTCTCATTGATATTTCACTATTGGCGACAATTTGTCACCAATTTTAGGTACAACGTTTTCTAACAAAGATCAATATTCAAAAAAATTAACATACATTTTACATATGTAATAGCCATAGGAATAGTAAAAATGTTAGGCTAATGCTTTTCAGCAATAAAACATGCTATTGTGCATAATATACACAACCATATATTTTAAATCATCCTTTCTCAGACAAACTTCCAACATGCATACGGCCACAATATCACTTATACATTTAAATGTAATTAAAATTAATATAAAATTGAAATTAAAATATATTGTACATTTCACCTAAAAATGTTAAACAAATATAAAACTAAATAAAGTAAAACCTCTATATTCAATCATGACACATGTACATAACATATTAACAATAGACTAGTTGTTATATTATACTCAATTATGCATTTTATGTACCACACTTTAATCCAGAACTACTGCTGCTTAATCAGTTTGAAGCCTCTATGTTCTCCCTATAATGTTTATATGTATATATTACTTACATCTTTAAGTACAGAATAACTACTCAGGACGCAGAGTTTCAATACTTTAGAACCTTGCTCGTTAAAATTAAACATACACAGAACTGCATATTGTCCATCAAATCTTGTTAAGCCTATAAAACAGATTTTCCATCTAGTCATATATCTACAGTGTTTCGTCAATTGACTACGTTACCACACTAGACCGTATAAGACAGGCTATATTTACGATTGATCGGTTTAAAATCTTGTACATGAAAACTACTGACCACACATGGTTGCTTATAGTCGAAGTTAATAACAAACATAAAATTGGTCAGTAATAAAAATGCTGAGATCCTTCTACTTGGCTAATATGTTCATAATTAAATTATACAGAAAAAATATAGCATTTGTAAACAATAGAAACAAACATTGTTAAATAATTTAAAACGAAAATGTTTATACTTCACTAGAAGATTTAGAATGGAATGTTTCGATAAGTGATTCTTAAAGTTTTTTGTAATATTGAGGTTTTACCATATTCACAATATCTTAATGAATATAAAAATCACAGTGACAATTGTCCTAAATGTTATTACAAAACATTCAATTCAGCGTAATATACGAACACATTAGTATACATATGTTAAAAATAGCTATCGTAATACCATTTATTTCATTTTATAAAAATAATTAGTCAATCTTAAGCAATTGCAATATTATGGTGGCTATCAATGTTTATCAAAATTAGTAAGAAAAAATTTCATTTACTTTATTCGACCTAATTATGAAAGATATATTGCTTTACATACTATTTACTTTCAAATGTTCGCTAAAGAAATATGTCTCAAAAAAAAATCAAAATTGTAAATATTAAATGTTTAAGTTTATTTCCCACTGTGTCCGTTTATAATACAACTAGCCTCCAATGAATTTTGTGATAAAAATGCTTACGATAATTTGTCAGGAATGCTTTATAAGCAAAGAAAATAACCAATTCTGTAATCCAATTACACACAATGTCTATATATGCTATTGTTATACTAAAATTAGTACTCTGAATGCAAGTTAAAACAAGAGTTACAATGTCATGGCAATTTAAGTATAATTTTATATTTAAAAATATAAACGATTGGTTTAACCATGCATAATATGACAGCAAGGAAAACAATCTTAGCTTTCATTGCAAAAATGTTAGAGTTTGCTAGACAAATATTACTCACATTCATAATAATGTGTAACAACAACAGCACATAATTCACTTCATACCAATGCTATGGATTCTCAGTTCAATACCGATAATCTTTTTTTAAGATATTTTCATTTTATGGAACATTGTGCTAAGAAAGAATTTTGTTTAAAATATGTTGATAAGATTTCTGAGAATTAATTAAATCAACCAATGAAAACATGATTTTAACAAACAAATTTACTTTTGAATTCCAATAAAAATTACAGGTTCTGATCAGATATTATTTTTAGAAAACACATTCCGAGTCTAAACTCAAATTTGACATCTAAGTAAGGCAATGAGAGTGAAATGGAGCCTAAATAGGAATTTATTTACCGCTTGATGTTATAAATAATAAATGTCAATTAATGTAGTGGTACATGATCCAAATTTATCACAACATGGCTATCATTTTTTATTTTCAGTTTTAACAATTTTAATGTCAATTATATTTTAATATGAGTAAATGTCAAATAGGGAAAAACTTTAAAAATCACCAAACTGAAATTAAAATATAAATGTTATACATATTCCATGATTAATCAACAATTGCAATAAAGGCAAATTAATATGAAACAGGTGTCTAAAAGAGAAAAATAAGGCACAGAACTGTAATTATGTAATTGATAGTTATGTATTTCACCTATATATTTAGCAAAATATACGGAAAACATAACATTCATCTGGCAATTGTAAAATCTAAATGTAATTTTTAAAAACATAAAAATTTTAGATACATCTGTGGTGAGGCAAGTTAATTGTATAATGAAAATGTTTTAAATTAATAAAATTATTTTAGGACATGGTATAGATTCTACTGTATTACTAGTTAAGGTGTGCTTTTAGTTTAAATCTATTTAATTTACGACATGAAGCCAACAAATTGATGCTGTGCATTTCATTAACTCTATAACATCGTTTTGAATATGTCCCCCAGTGCAATAGTAATAATGTCAACATTTATTTTAAAACTGCGTGTGTTAAAAATTTGGACACAACTGAGAAGAAACTTGATGATTTTGTGAAATGAATGCCGATTAGCCCAATTTTCCTTCATTGGAATTTTCTCAAACCATAATTTCATTTAAATTGCATTTACTACATTATAAATTTTCAAAATTAATTGGTGAAAGAGCCGTCAATATATAATACATTGCAAGCAAGCGAAACAATTTTATGAAAATTTGTGAAAATTGCAAGAATAATGACTCTTATAAGAACCTCTAAGAGGAATCTTAAAAGAACAATGACTCGAGATAAAATGTTTGTTAGCTGTGCTACTAAAGAGGTGGGACGAACAATAATTTAAATCAGTTTTGCATACTATGGAAGTATCTCCTATATTTATCTTTTCCACTTGGAGCAAGGAAAAGTTAATTAAATAAAAATAACTTGCACAATAACAAACGTCTGTGTAATATGAAATAGTAACATGGGTAAATAGACAAGTTAGTTACATTTCTTACTGACTACCAGAGTACAGTTCATGCACTGTCCTCTCTCAAACCTGAGTGACGCACTGCGCCAGCTTTTCCACTTCAGTCTGTAATGCCATCCGTTTTTCTGTTTCAAGAAGTAGCTTTGTAGTAAGTTCTTCAATTGCCGAGCTAAACTTTGCATTTTGCGCTTCCACCAACTTCTCCAAGTTCGCAATCTGCTCAGGAAAACATAACAATGAAAATAGCATCTTTATTTCAAAAATAACCAATAAACTTTGATTTGTAAAGCTTTTTTTAATTGTTAATTCTTTTTAGAACAAAACCACCATTTGGAAAAAAATGCCATATGAATACTTATTTTTATAAAAGATATTTAGTAAGACTGGAATCTAGCATAGAGAAATTATTTAGTAACTTGGAAGTATTAACATATATCATTTTTTTTCAAAATACAAAACAAAAGAGAATAAGAAGCCACAGATACTAAGAAAAAGCTTTCAAGTGTTGTTTAGTTCGATAGATACCTGTGTTAACATTTTGGACTAATTATTTTATCTGCTCTTGTAAAAATAAACATGATGGTAAAATAATTTGCCTTGATCGAATCATAACTTGTTTTGATAAAAATTTGACAAAAAAAAATTGGAAATAAGATTGTGATAAAATTAACATCAATATAAAGCGTTAAAACATGGACTTATCAAGTATGAGGTCAGCTTGATATCCTCATATCTTTTGTATCCCCATATCGATACAAAATCACTATGTCTGCCTGTTTGCGGTCTCGACACGTACTAACAAATTGAAAACTTAAAAAGGTATTCCTGATAACACCTAAATTCAGCAGAATAACAATGGTGGAGAGATACACCTTTAGCCAAAATAACATAATCTTTCAATAAGAATTGTTTTGCAATGTTTTATAATTTGAAATTCAAGTCTTTTTAATTTTGTATCAGAGTAAATCACTACAAATTAGTAACTTTCATCATTTATTTACATAGCATAATAGCTTTAGCTCGTGATATTACTACAAAAAAAATGTTTTCATTTCGGTTATAATGTAGAGAATCAAGATTAGAAGCTTGGTGTTTAGAGTTGTTGCACACCAAGAAGCGACATTGCTACATATGTAACATTTAAGTCCCTTCAAGTCACCAGACATATGGTTTTGTATTGATAGTAACATTAATTCAAGATTGCAGTATATAGCCCATTTCACATAATTACATAAAAAGCACACTTTTTAAATTACTTTTCACTACACATTTTGTCATCGATCAATCATTTAATAATAAGTTCATACTTACTCTACTATTTAGTTGTGCTATTAAAGTCTGCTCATTGGTGAACAGCTGTACGGGGGTAAGAGTTCGCACAAGCTCTTCACTCGGTGCGTGAATAGTCCGTCCTAAAATATATCAAGTGTTTAGTCAAATAGGCCAAATGTTCACATCTATTCTAAAGCTTGAGTTTGGAAACAAATATTAATAAATGTAATTTGTAAATAAATTGATTGTAGAAAAATGCTAGACAAATATATGACTTGTATGCAATTGTAATAAGATGAGATTAAATAATTGCAACAAGTTGCCATTATTCTAGATTATAATACCATAATACTAAGTCTAGACATATTTAAATGTTATTTCTATCTTACAATTTCAACTTGCAAAACAACAGCAAAATTCTGAAAATGTTTACATTCAATAATTATATATTAATTTTTGGCCGCGGCATATTTAATCAAAGATTTTATAAGCGTTAGATTTTTTCATTATGAAGGATGAAACCCTAAAAGAGGTGTTTTAAAAATCTAAATGGGATAAAGAAAAGGTAAACTGGCAACTAGTAATGTTTACTTCGCTCATGTATCCCAGGAATTCCAACAAATCCCTAGACAAAATTTGCAGGAATTTTATAGAAGATCACAAGTTATGGCTCTAATTTCATTAATTAGGAAATAATCATAACCTGAATATTCCGACTTACTTTAACAATCTGTTCCGTAACAAATATCATACTGAAGTATATTGTATTGCTTCCAGTTGCACAATGTACTTGCGCCACTAGCTCCATCTAGTTTATGATTTTGATTCTATTTATATTACACGTAAACTTTAGGTCCTGTTTTACTACATTTAGGCCCTATTTTATTAAATTTTTGGCAATCTTTACAATTTCTTAATCAAAATTGTATATTTCTCAATTGTGTAGATTCCCACTTTCACTCGTATAATCACTTCAAAACTGCAGGTTGCTAGTAACAGCAGAAACATATTCAGTTATTGAGTCATATTAGGCTTTTAAGTTTAATAATTGCAATGACACGAGGTTATGGCTCGGTAACCATAATTTCCTAAGAGTCTATGGAAATATAAAATATGGAAATTCTAGGAAATATGAAAACCTGGAAACAATTTCTATGCATGGAAAAAAGATCGAGGAGAATCTAATAATCATAGTGAGACGACAAGATCATTATCATTCGATAGGAATGATTGTATATACTTTATAATACCCTCCTGTCAATGTTCACTCATCGCATAATGTAGCCAATTAGTGCGAAGATTATGATTCTTTTGACATACTCCCCATGTCATTAAAATAGAACCAGAGACAAATAAAATGGGAAAAATGTTTACCTCCCTTTCCTCTTACATGCAATGGGCGTTTTTAAGTTCGCGGAATGGAAAGGTAGACCATTAGTAAAGTTCATTAGCGGAATGATAGCTAGTTAAGTAACTCATTATTAGTATAAACCAAGTTTTATCATCCAAGAATACAATTTTAAAAATTCTCCATGATCATCTTAGCATGACAAAGGTCAGCCGCAAGATGGGTGCTGAGAATGCTCACACCGCCTCAAAAACAACGCCACGTGGAGTGTTCTCGCGCATTTTTGGACCTCTGTAGTGAAGACAAGGATGGACTTTAGAGTCGAATTGTTACTGGAAACAAAACTTGGGTTCATCATTATGAACCAGAGTTCAAAAAGGACTCAATGCAGTGGCACAAAAAAGGTACACCACTGCCCAAGAAGTTTAAGGTGTCACAGTCGGCTAGAAAGATCATGGCGATAGCCTTTTGGGATTCAGAAGGGATCCTGTTGACAGATTATAAAAATAAAGGTGATTCCGTAACCGGAGAATACTATGCGTCAATTCTAGAGAGGTTGAAAGAAGCAATCAAAGAAAAAAGAAGGAGTAAATTGACAAAAGGTGTCCTGCTTTTGCACGACAATGCGCCCGTTCACACGAGTATTATTTGTTTCCAAACCTTAAAAAAGAACTTCGTGGAAAGAATAAAATAGTTTAAAAGTTATGATTTTTTTTGTACTTTTGGAAAAATCTTTACACCAGTCACACAAATCACTTTTGTTCGAAAAATATTCCACTAAATTACTTTAAATTTAATAAAGAAGTAGAGGAGCTATGTAGCAAGCATGCAATGGGTGATTTTCGAGTTGATTCTTAACTTCTGCAATTCGTTGAAACTTTATATTGATTTTTTTTTTGCTGTCAAAAAATATATAAATTTAAAAAAATCACCGTCGTAAAATATGTACAGCGAAAGAAAATCAACAGAGTTTCAAACAATAACAGAAGCTCAGAATAAATATAAAAATTGCTCATTGCATGCATGCCACATTTTCATGTAATTTAGTGGAATAGTCTTCGAACAAAAAGATTTGTGTGACTAAAGTAAATATTTTTCAAAAAAATACAAAAAACTTCTAAACTATTGATTTTCGCAGAGTTAATATTTGTTTTAAATGACTTATCATGATCTAAATGGGCCACTTGTATCTACTGAACGAATTATTATCAGCACATTGATACAAACAGACATGTGACAATATAGGACATACCAGCAGCAGTAGGCGAGTGGGTCGGACTGGGAAGTGAGGGAGGCTGCATTGTGCTGGTAGTCTGGTTGACACCAGTACTGTTGATAAGTGGAGCCGCAGGTTGAGACACGCGTCGCTCCTGCGCCGAAGGTTCGGCTGATGCCTCACGTACACGTAACTGTAACTAATGTTGGTTAATATATTACAAAATTAAAAAGTTTACATATTACTGTATTACAATATATAAAGCCATTGACGTGAAGTTATAAATGGATCAGATTCGGCTTCAAACTATTTTTTACATTATTTAGTATAATAAATAATCTTGAAAGACAAACAGAGATTAATATGTGGATAAACCGTGGATAATCATCTGATTAGTGTGAAAAATTTAATCATTAAAGCCAAAAACATAATACCTCCTCAAATGTTTCCAGCTTCGTAACTTTATTTGTAATAGATGACATGCTCTTGGACATCTCCATAGAATGTGTAGACTCCCGTTTTCTCTCCTCAGTTCCACATTCCACTATTCGGTCCGTACTGCCTGTTTTGCTCTGCAAGGAATATTGCGTGTGACTGCTCTCCGAGTGACTGCTTGCCGATACTGATTTAGATTTGCCTATATCTGATATAGAAGAAGTCTTCTTTGCTTGATTTAGCTTTAATTCCTCCATCCATGGCGCCTTTTGTTTTTCCCAATTACGTGCCTTTGGTTTCATTTGTTCAGTCTTGTCACCTGAGTAAGTTTTTTATAGCTACATAAATCTAGAACTCGCAGCTACATACTACACTTATGTAATAACATCACTCTAGATGATTTTTAGCAAAAATTTCAACTTATACTATATTGACAGTGGGAAATAATTTTTTCTAGGATCAGTATATTATGTATTTTGTGATAAAGTAGTAAAAAAACATATTTACAACAAAAAATTGAAAGATATTTTATGCTTTCTCTATTCGATAAATGCGCGTTTGCGGCAGGTTATCAGATATGCAATGATTAGTTTCTTTCATTTGTTTTTCAATAAGTATGTTATTGTATGTAGAAATAATTATAGATATAATATTGTCAATATTTTTACGATAGCAAAAAACATGTTTAGGTAATAAAATAATTTAAAAAACGTGTTCTACTCAGATACAAAGTTCAGTTATCAGCATATTTTATAACTTGATGTAATTTGACAAAAACGAGATATATTTTTATAAGCATTCATCTTCAAAATTTCATCAACTAAAATTTTATATATATAATATATATGTATTATTGACAATGTGTATTTATTGACAATCTATGAATAAACTGCTTTTTAAATTTATTTGAATTTTACAGATTGTGTTTTATTACCATCTTTGAGCTTATATTTAGGGAAAAATTAGATAAAAAATATGATTTTATACGAATATTTTTCAGAAAAAAATATTTTATTTCATCAGAACTCACTCAAATGTGCTGTGGACAAACCATAGAATTATTTTTAGAATACTTAAGACTTATTACATGAACATGATATTTTGATATATTTCGAGTGATAAATACTACGTCACCTGATTTTTAGACAGGACTATGGTAAAATATGACGAAATAAGAAATTTTTATCCTTTCGTTGGACAATTAAGATTTTATTTTCATGAAAATTATACCACTTTTTTAGAATATCATATCAAATTCAACAAAATTGTAAAATTAAAAAATAAATACTTTCAATATAACGATTTTTGTTTGCTTTAGTTTTATGGGGCTATGTCACATAACAAATTTATACCAACAGCCTGCAAGCTATTGACCACTTAAAGAAAAATATGACATGTGTTATTAGTGTTAGGTTAGTATTAGGTTGCCGAATGTACCAAAAAGAAATGAAGTTACACTAACTTCTTTGTTTTATTCAAAATTAATAACACGGCACTCTTCCTTATAGGACGACTTTATTATCCTCCTTTGATGACAAACTTAGAATTCTAGAAAGGGTTTTTATCCTGTAACTACAATTACAGAATGTATGATCACTAAATAGTGCCCCACTTCAATCCGTAATAGTGCATCATGGGTAGATAATCAATATGGAAATGCGTCAACTTATATGTTTTATTTTGATAAATGTAAGAAATGTGGCAATATTGCATAAATACTCTTCTCAGTGATCGATGGTGAATTTGACATTTCTAACTATCCCTTTCATTCACACAATTGTAACAAAAGTAGGTTAAAAAAAGGATAAATATTGTGTTATAATTCAATTTTAAGGTCAATTTCATTCCAAGGTTAAGGTTGTCTAGAATTTATAAATAAAAGTGATTGCCATTTAAAAATGTTTAACATCTATAATTTGCTCAAATATCTGAGGTTAACAAAAATACTATCGTAGATTTTTAAAATAAAGTTATTGGAATAACTATTAATACAATTTTTTTTCATTTGTCATTTAGATGAATCATTATTTGCTTCTTAATGATAATATTAGTCAAATTTTAATTATAATTTCAAAATAAATCTGCATGGTTTATAAATTTTTTAATATGGGAACACTCACACACTCAATCATGTCTACAACTGATCAGAATGTTTGAATATTTGTTGTTGCAAAATGACAGTTGATTTGTGTTATTGTATAATGTGCTTTAGTGGTTTTTGTTAAATGTTTGTGATACAGTCTCGAGTGAGTGGAATTAGTGAATGTCGTTTTTAGAGCAAACAAATATTTGGACATGATAATAGTAAGTAAAGTATGCTTGGTCAAGTAATCACGAAACCTATACTTTGTTTTCTAGTTTTTTTTCCAACAGATAAATGACAATTCATCAACATGAAATGTCAACACATTTGACAATTTACAATACGTTACGTGTTGCCAAACTGGCAATTGGCGCTATTTACACAGTTCGCTAATTTATGCATAATTATGATTTCTTACAAAATTTAATTATTTTATAAACTAGGCGACTGATTTAAAAAAATTACATTTTGCTAATTACATGTGATTAATTGCACAAGTGGTTGAAGTGGCACTACATAGTGATGATACATACTGTATTTATATGGATTTGAATGAAGTTATAATTTTTTTTAATTTTTCTGCTTCTTTGCCAAGAAAATAAATTACTTCTTCTTGAATTAATAAAGGCAAGTCTTGGAATGAATGTAACTAAATTAATGGGGTGATGTTTGAGAAATTACCAACTTTCATTTTTGCATTTCAGGAGTTAAGAGAAAAAGAAAAGACTGGGAACGAGATTGTAATAATAATAGATTAAACCACTCAAAGCTCAAAGATTAAGTTTTTAGTATATGAAAATAGACAACCAAACATAAAAAAAGGTTCTTTCTTGAATACCTTCATGCTCCACGCCATTGCTGAGGCCAACAATACTGGGCTCATCCCGGGATGGTTGGGTTGGAGGTCTTCGGCGAGGAGCCTTTGCTCTGCACATAAGCATTTGTTATACTTGCAAATTTGATATACAGTGTTTTATTAACAGTAAATAGAAGTCAATTAATTTCTATACATAACAAATTTAATAATAACTAAGACAGATTATGGGTAGCAAAAAGTAACATTATTTAGAAATATTTATATTAAAATTCATTAAAAAGAAGCGCAAGAACTTATCAAGATTACCGTTCGTTCAGTGGTAAGTCTCAATACGTTAATTTGCAGCAAAACTTGGCATATTTACAAATAAACATAGAGAAAGGCCTTTTTGAATCTACATATTTTGGTTCAATATTTCTACTACTTTGATTGATTATGGAGATATGATGCGAACCTGATTACACAGTTTGTCACACCTCTTAAAAATAACTATTTTCTATGTAAAACAAAAATGTACTCTTGACATAGCCGTTTAGGGTTTAAAAGTAGTAGCAGTAGGTTTTGCAGGTAACAAATTTTTTTCTGTTTCGAGTATAGTGTCTACTACAGAGTACAGGAGCAAGAGTGTTTAATTTATAACATATAAATATATTGGCTGAAATGTGCATGTGTTACTTATGTTAAAATCGTTCGGCGACAGAAATTTGATTACTTGCATAGTCTATATATATATACCATAATAGCGGCACATATAGTTGTGCTCTACTCACTGCTTGTTATTACCTTAGTTTAATGATTTGTTTAAAATCATTTACATTTGTAATGACTAGAACGAATATTAAAAATAATATTTCATTGTATACAATAGATTATTAAAACAATTTCCAAAAAGTTTATGAGGCCTTCATACATTTTTCAGGATATTTCAAGATAAAGGTAATACATGATTTTTTCTAGTTCTGGTAATCCATGATTTTTTCCAGTTTTCCAAGTGTATGGCAACCGGAATAAAAAAAAACATTTAAAAATAGAATGTCTCCAAAATTTTTCACGTTTCCATTAGGTTTTGTAAATAATAATAATGCTAAAACAAAAACAGGCAATGGTTTGGGAGATTTACAACATGTCACCAGTTGTATACTTCTTTTGCCTTCCCGCAAAAACCCTGCACTATCTGCACTCACTCCCTTTCATTTATTTTAGTTGTTTACAAATAGCTACCAGTCACAATGTACGTTAATGTAGAAAATGTTGAAGCGTAAGACTACTTTTATCATTTTAAAATATACAAAGTGCACATTATTTAATCTAAAATTGGAAGTCCTAAATTAGCCAACAAATATAGAGTAGGCACTTCAACAATATGTACTAAGGAGGAAAAACTTGAAATAAAATAAAAATGATTCTAAACATCAATACTCCTACTATTTTTAAATAAACCTGTCACGTATATATAGATTCGCACTTGAGGGTTCTGTACACATTTAAGCATGTTTAAAGGTACATAGTATTTCCATTACACACATTTAAAGGTACATAGTATTTCCATTAACCTATTTACAAATATTAACAGTATTTCTATCGACTTGTCATGGATGAGGTCACGCCGGTCTCGCTTGCATCAATTTAAAATTAATTAAATTTACAAAATTTTAAAATTAATTCAATTTTCAATTGGGGCTAATGAATTTAAGCAATTTTTTAACCAACTGGGTTCTGTGTTTATCTGTGGAGGAGACTGGAACTCCAAAAATACTTATTGGGGATCAAGACTGATCAATCCAAGGGGCAGACAGTTATATAAAGCCACACTAGATCTCAATCTGAAATGCATTTCTCACGGAAAGCCAACATACTGACCTACAGATCAGAATAAAATACCAGATCTGTTAGGTTTCTATGTAACAAAGAATCTTAGGCATAACTACTTAAAGATTGAGAAATGTGAAGATCTGTCGTCAGATCATACTCCAGTTATTTGAAATTTATTCAAACAAGTCATTCCCATTGAGCCACCTTCCAATATTTACAAAAAAATACAAATTGGGACCTTTATAAAGAAATTATTTCAAGTAATATAGATCTAAATATTATACTGAAAACAGACAATGACATTGAGACCAGTATCGAAATGTTAAACTGTACAATACACTTGGCAGCCACTGCCTTTACACTTAAAAATAGAAAAAGGAAGACCAGACAAAAGGAATTTCCAAAAAATATAATTGAGAAGGTCTGCGAACGACGCAAACTAAGAAGAGAATGGCATAGAACTAGATTTCCCTCTGACAAAACTATGTTTAACAGAGCAACAGAAGAACTGAAAGACATGATCAAAGAGTATGAGAACCTCTGCCTACAAAGTCACCTGGCTCACCTCACCCCACATAAGGATACTAATTACTCACTATGGCGAGCAACCAAGAACCTAAAGCGACCCAAAAACCACATCCCACCTTTAAAACAACAGGATAGAAGATGGGCTAGATCTGATACCGAAAAAGCATCTACATTTGCTGAACACTTACAAAACGTCTTCACATCTTTGAATTGTACCGAACTCAATAACGATGATGAAATAATAGATTACTTACAGTCACCAAATCAGTTATGCTTTCCTCTAAAGTCAATAAGTCCCAGAGAAATAGCTCGAGAGATTAAAGCCCTACCACCCAAAAAAGTACCTGGTTATGATCTGTTAAACTCCTTCCGAAGAAAGGCATAATATTTTTGGTAATACTCTTTAATGCATGTCCGAGATTCTCCCACTACCCATTCCAATGGAAACTTGTTCAAGTTGTCATGATTCTTAAACCTGGCAAACAATCAAACGAAGTTTCATCCTGCAGACCAATTAGTCTTCTCCCTTTAGCTGGCAAACTTTTTAAAAAAGTTATCCTGAACAGAATGCGTCCTCATCTAGATACTATTCTTCCTAGGCACCAGTTTGGATTCAGACAAAAACATGGTACCATTGAGCAGGTACATAGGTTGACAGATAGCATTAGCCTCACTCTGGAAAATAAAAAATACTGCTCGGTTGTCTTCCTAGATATAAGTCAGGTATTTGATTTAAGCATGTTGGACTCCTTTTTAAGTTAAAAAAATATCTACCTCACTCTTTCTACTTTACACTGAAAAGCTACTTGGACAAAAGATGTTTTGAAGTTAAACTTGGCAATGTAACGTCGGACTTGTACGAAATCAGGTCTGGTGTGCCTCAAGGAAATATTCTGGGGCCAGTGTTGTATCTCATCTTTACAGCTGACATCCCTACAGATGACAATACCTTCATTGCCACGTATGCAGATGATACTGCAATAATGTCAGTAAATGTCAATCCAGGAATCGCACCAGCCAATCTACAGAAACACATAGCTGAAGTTGAAAAATGGAAATCCGCACACATTACTTTTACACTCAGAAAAGAGGGCTGTCCTTCAATTACACTGAAAGGAGAACAAATTCCACATGGTAATTCCGCCAAATATCTCAGCATGCACCTGGATAGGCGGACTGACCTGGCAGAAACATATCTGGAGTATAAGAAAAAACCTGGATGCAAAACTTCGAGGCATGTACTGAATAATTGGTAGAGAATCTCAACTAACCAATGAAAGCAAAATGGAAATTTACAAAACTATATTGAAACCAGTTTAGACATACGGGATTGAACTTTGGGGAACAGCAAGTAACAGTAATATTGAAATCCTGGAAAGGTTTCAGACCAAAGCTAATAGATCTATGTTCAACATTCCGAAATGCATTCACAATAAATGATTAAGACCTGAGGCTTAAAACTGTGAAGCAAGAAATCGCTATCCGTAGCCAAAACTACCAGCAAAGATTAACCAAACACGTAAATGCCTTGGCTGCCAATTTATCGGGATCTGGAAGTATCCAATACACAAGACTAAGGAGAAATAGTGTTCTGAATCTTATTACCCGATTCTCCAAAGAATAGTGAGGGTAGTCAATAGACATTCCCTCACAGCTTAAACGACATATACATACAGAGGCCAGATAAAAGAGCAACTAAATGTCTATGACAGATTGCTGTGTTGAGCGGAAGAAAAAAAAAAAATTCAATTTACAATTTCATATTAATAACCAACAATAATAAGCACCAAAGTATGGAACTATATTTTCAAATGTGATTTTCAAAACCTTGCAGGCAATTAATTACAGATTACGGTAGTGCGCTGACGCACAGTATTTATGATCCGGCTATCCTGCAGCGGAGCACTCAAGTTATTAATATTCTTTTGAACAATGTAAAAACATTGCCTAGTATACTTTGACAGGTGTGTAATTATCGTTAATTTCTTAGAAGCTACGAGATTCTACAAGAACTGCTAAGAAGCTACAGTTATTGCTGTAATTTTCCAATAATTGTAGGTAAACTTCGAAAGAAGTTTCAGAGGTGGAAAGGTAGTATGTTTTTGTGGATATTTTCAGCAATATCTACAGAAAACTTTTCCATAAAGGTCCGAAAAAGATTTTAGTTTTATTTTAGAACCCTTTTAATTCGCTCTTTCAAATAATACCTCACATGACACATTGACTTTAATATCTTTTTTGGTACAAATATTTTGGAATAGGTATTGTCTATATCACTATGCCAAGATTCAACTCAATGGTTACTGGGAAAAATGGCTCTGACAGACAGGGTGACATATCTTATAAAAATTCCAATTTTTCCTTCAGAGAAAAGGGAAAAAACCCTAAAAATTAACAGTAGGATTCCAGAAATACATTACCGTACATTTAAGCCAAATTTAAAACAAATAGATCATCCAACAGACATACTTTCTTTCTTTTAAGACATATTATATAATATATAGATATAGTAAGTTATAAACAAACATACCTGGCAGCCCTCAGATCATTGAGGATAGAATTACGTTCAACGTGATCAAATCCATCAGCGGCAGAAGGCGAGGCGGGAGAGGGTGAGGATGGTAGAGCAGTGGCGGGGCCTGGTGACACACTGAGCCGACTGACACTTGTTCCATCCAATCTGTCTACAGGTGGCGTAACAGTTGCTGATGGGTCTTTCTCTTTATCCTTCTCTTTAACCCAATCTTTCTCCCTGAAATTGTTAGTTAATAATTAACAAATTGTTAGTTAATAATAAACTAATCTTTTAAACCATCTTTAATGAATTTTGTAAAAATTCTGTAAAAATTGGTGTAATTTTTATTAAAATAAAATGATGAACAAGAAAAAGTATGGAAATTTTTTTTCTTCATATATTTCCATAGTATTCTCTAAAATCGGGTGAAATAGTATGTGTTACTCAAATTGTATACTCCCATTTACACATACATAATCTCTGAAATATATATAAACAATAAAAAAATATTATGTTTATTTGCTAAGTGCATGTATTTTAAAATAAATCATAAACTTATGTTTGTCCACACCACATTTTCTGTGAGTTACATTTCTAAAAGACAAAAATTTTCCAGAAGGAAGTTCATACAAAATTGCACTTTTTTATTTACGAGACTATTTTATTAGTTAACAAATTTGTCTTTTTTTTCTTCTGAAGAAAATTGAATGATTCTTAGGAATAAATATTATTCAACTTGTAAAAATATCTCCTACCTCCTTTGCAAACAAGTCCATTTGTTATATAATTAATAAATCAGGCGCTGTTTGTAAACAATTGTGTGGAACACTTGGGTGACAATGATATAGGACATACACAATGATACTTACGAATAAATATTATTCAATAAAATAGCACTTGTAAAAATAACTGTGAATCCCTTTATAAATATGTTCACTTATTGTGTGTAACAAATAAATCGTGAGCTTTTTGTGTTTAGAAAACAAAATTTAAATGGCTACTTGACGGTTTTTGGAAAAGTATTTTAAAATTTGCAATGTTTATTTTATACCCCTTACAATTATCTTTTTCTCGAAAGAGCATTATTAAATAGAAATAAATACATTTTTCTTCATTAATTTGAAATGCGTGCAAAAACAGTCAGTCACGTGAGCATCTTAAGCTATGATGTGATATTTCAATACGCCTTAAATTTCCATTTCCAACGCCCTAAACGTATTTGAGAGTATAGTTTTGAAATTTATATAGCTTTTTCACTGGAATTGTGGAAATTATAACCTACAGGACGTGTGCTGTACCAAAGGCTAGAAGTATGACCATTAAATATCCTGACAAATTGTTTATACATGTTTCTAAGTGTCCTAAATGTCGAAAGCAGTGGTTGCAGTTAGAATGCCGAGACCGAAAGAGTACATCTGATAAATCTGCAATTTTATTTTGTGAAGTTCACCTTGATGGAAGTATTTTTCTAGAAATCAACAATAAGAAGGTATATCATCAAATCATTGACATCTTGCTAAAATTAATTAATAGCTGCCTAATGACATGGAAAATTACATTCAATAAAGTCTAATGGGTTCTGTTGGCAAAGTAAGAATGAAGCCATACTGTTTGCCTTAAAAATTTGTATGTCAACCAGACAGAATAAAATGTACAGTGCCTCAGAGCCTCGATCAGCCATAAGCAAAAGGCAATGTATGGACGTAACAAAAGACATAGTTTTTAAGGAAACTGAAATCCAGCAACATCAGGCGATAGTGGTGAGTAAAAGTTATAATTTTTCAGTTTAAAAAGTTTCAATATCAACAAAAACATCTATTTAAATAGCTTGTTGTCATACATATACCTATGTTATACCTAAATAATTTAAGTATTCTGAATGATTCAGATACACTGTCGTATATAAGATCCCCCTACCTACAAATTTTACTCGCAGAACTATATCCACAAGTTCTGATGAAAGTGAAGATAAAAGGTCCTCGACTGAAGAACCTCCAGTTCTTGAAGATTTTATGGGTTGTCAATAATTTATAAAAGATGATTTCTTTCAATATTTAGTTACTGAATCAAATAGATATCGCTATCAAAGTATTGAACGATTCCAAACATATTGCAAAACTATTAAACGGCGAGATATTCCAATTGCAGAAATGACGAAATTTTTGGTTCTAATAATTTTGATGGCACAAGTGTGCAAAGATAAGTGAGTTGATTATTAGTCAACAGACCTGTACTTGGAAACGCAATTTTTTCCCAAATCACATCAAGGGATAAATTTCGACAAATTTGGGCAGCTTGGCATTGAAGAATAATGGAGACATTACAGAAGAATCAGGAAGATTACTGCGCATATAATCTATTATTTTTCTGACAAATTTAAAATATGTACAAACCAAAAAGGAACTTATCATTAGATGAGGGTATGATACCATAGAGAGGAAGATTATTTTTCCCCGAATATATAATACAGGAAAACTTACAAAGTACAGAATACTTGTGAGAATATTATCTGAGAGTGATACTGGTTACATTTGTAATTTTGAAATGTATGATGCTCGAGGACCAAGGTTGATAGAAACAATTCAAACTGAAGTTTCACCATTTACAGGCATTTGGCATCACGTATATGGATAATTATTACAATATTGTGACTGCTACACAGCTCATCGAGGACAAAATCTGGATTTTCGGACAATAAGAAAAAATAGAGGCTTACCACCGTACCTTCAAAATACATGTTTGAATAAAGGAGAAACAATCTTTCGCAGAAAAAATGACATAATACTACAAGTCTGGCAATCAAAGAGAAGAGTATCTCTTATCTCTACTATCCATTCTGCGGAAATGCAGGAGAGCCATAATATTGATCGACGAACACGACAAATTGGCTTTCTGATTCTACTGGAATATTGGATCAAACCACTGACCGTTTGGACCCATTAGACACTAGACCATCCATATTTAATACAAAAGCAACTTCAAAAAAAGGACCCTCCCACAAGATTATCGATGGACATGCGTAAACATGTGACTACTAAAATTATCAGTACCACCAACAAAAAATTGCCCAAAAGGAATGTTGGATTTGCGCACCACACAAAAAACGAAGCGAAACAAGTTGTGTAAACATTGTGAGATTCCCCTTAACAGGGGAAAATGTTTTAACGATTATCACACAAAAAACTCTACTAAAACTTCATTCTTTCTTTTTTTTACATTCTTTTTTACAAATTGTACATTTTTCAAAATATTTTCAATAAATTGGAATTTTCACATATTTTATTACTTTTATTAAAATTTTCAGTATTTGTCTGTTTAAAATTTAAGAAAAATAATTTAGTATACATTTTATAATAAATCACAAAAAGTTTCATTGAAACAAATATGTAAAACTAAAGTTATCGTACTTTTATTGAATGTTGCCATTTGCGCAAAAAAATTAGCAAAAATGGCGCAAGCCACAAGTTAACACACAATAAAAACTACCCGCAAACAATATTTTAAAATAAATTTATTGAATTACCATTTAGATAAATTATTATTTGCTTTGTATTAATGTTAGTCGCATTTTAATTATGATTTCAAAATAGATTTCCACAGTTTACTTATTATTTAATATGACAACACTCACAAATATCTACTTAAACCAATCAGAACGTTTGAATCTTTTTGAAAAATGGTTATTGTTTTTAGTAGTTGTGTTATTGTATAAAGCGTATCAGCTTTTTTGTTAAAGTATTTGTTACACATTCTTGAGTCTTAAGCAAGCTAATATTTGGTTAAGATTTTAGTGTATGCCAAATGCAATTATAATACTGGCGAAACCATTAAGATGCTGCAAAGTAGCTGGATCAAACTTAAAATTTAGGTAAGTACAGTACATTCTAAAACAAAATTGAATTATTATGTATGTGCGCACAAACAAATTTTCAAATACAAATATAGATGTCACGAAATGAAATGGGTACATAATAAATGATAAAAGGAAGCATCAAATCGAGAAATAGGCTAAGTTAATTAAGAACGAAACCTACGCTTTGTTTTCTAGTTTTTTCCAACAGATAAATCGCAACTCATATTGACATTTGACAATTTACAACACGTTACACTTTAGCAAAACTGGCAATTGTCACTATTAACACAGAGCACTAAATTATACATAATTATGATTTCATACAAAATTAAAACTGTAATTATTTTATGAATTAGACGACTGGTTTAAAAAAATAACATTTGGCCAGATTACACATGATTAATTGGACAAGTGGTTGAAGTATTTAGTGACGATACAAACTGTGTATCTATAATTATTAACACATACAATAACATATTTATTGCAAAACAAATCAAATAAACTAATTGTTGCAAAGATGGTAAGCCGCTGCAAATGCACAAATTATTTTACAGCGGGAGCTTGAAAAATGTTTTTTTAACTTTATCACAAAATAAACAAAACGCTTCTTACCTATTTGCCCTTGTGAATATGTAGTGGTTAAGAAATCATTATTACGACTAACATAAAATGAGATATCTACATCATGGGTACAAAAATGGGTACATCAGCATGAAAATCGGTCATTGGAGCAATGGAAAACACATCGCAGATTACATTAAGAAATAAATACAGACTGTTTTTCGTTTTTATTACAACATAGACATGATAATATGATGATTTGGAACTAGTTTATAGGAACAATTGTGAGAGACCTAGTTGAAATTGACAGTATAGTGAGGAATATCCTTTATATTTGAACATTTTAAGGAGCCTTCCTTCATAGAGAAGTTATTTCATAAAGGAACACTTGTGTTCCAACAAGATAATGATTCAAAATACTCAGCAAGAATGTGTAAAATCTTTCTAGTAGAGAAGGAAATAGCTGAGTATGGAAATTATGCTTTGACCTCTCACAGTCACCAAACTGGTCTTCTAGTAAATTTAATTAGACGATAAAGATCAATTAGACAGCAGGGTCAAGTGAAACAC
Source organism: Druceiella hillmani (assembly GCA_039881145.1). Lineage (NCBI taxonomy): Eukaryota > Metazoa > Arthropoda > Insecta > Lepidoptera > Hepialidae > Druceiella > Druceiella hillmani. The sequence continues at coordinate 5,634,149 of JAYKKI010000070.1, forward strand.
TAAACAATTATAGCAATATTAAGAAGACATTTGGAATCAAAATGGAAAAGAAAATTTAATAAATTTACGTAAAAGAATGCCCACAATATGTATAACTGTTATTATGGTTAAAAATGTAATTAATGATAATTGGATATTGTTATATACATCATCATTTAATTAATTTTTTGAATATTGTTTATTTGTATCTAAAGTAATTGTAAAGAAAAGACAATCGTACTTTTTAGTTACACCATACTTTCTGCATAAAAACTACCAAGACAATAACATATGATGCAATGAATTGATTAAACATACTTGTCCGATGACAGCATCTTATTCTTGAATCCACTAAATAAGCTCCCAACTGTAGAGGTAGGTGTCGGACTCTTCTTAAGAGGTACTGGAGGCTTCTTGGGCAACGAATCATGTGAATGTGGCTCACTGAAATTACTCGCATCGAGAGATGTACGTTCAGATACTTCCGTCTGTTTCATACTCTCTTTATGTGTAATCACAGAGTTTTCCTTTACTATACTCACACTTTTACTAAGGGTATCATCTTTTACTCGGCTGAAAATTCAAGAAAGTGTGTATCAGTTTATCAGTCGAGTTACAAATATTTAAATTAGAAAAATTTAAACCAGATTCCATTTTTGAGATTATAATTTTATGATGTGCTTAGATTTAAGTTTATGAAGTATAAAAAGAGATTTAAAGTTTTTACCATAATTTTATTAGTTATTATTTATTCAATTCAATATACTCAAACTATTTAAACTCATTTTGAACAACACAACCTAAGTACAAGATGACAGTTGGCAACATTTTTCCACTATTACCTTCCAATAAGACCCCAATTACTTCAAATATCTCTGATGTCATGCATTTCATAGCTACCATCATGAGTAACATGAAAGAAGTTCAAAATGGGTTTATTATATGATGTAGTGACTTAATTAATAAAGCTATCCATGCACGATTAAAAAGTTAAAGAATGAGGAGGACTAGACACTACAACAAGAGTTGGGTATCCATATCGCATGAAGGAAAAGCCACAATATAAAACATTACCAGATATTTTCCATCTCATTTTGAAGGATTTCTATAGTGACACCCCACTTGATTGAATCTATAAGGTGGTTCTATTAAGGGGTTTTAAAAAAAACAAATAATTTTTCCTTTACTACATTACCTGCAAAATTTCATTTCAGTCATATTTAACTAAAAGAGCTACAATAATGTGACACGCAGAATTATAAGGCTCTCTTATTGCCATATAGCTATGAAAGCATAAAAAGGGCTATGAGGAAAAATGGATAATTTACCAATTTATTGAAAGCTCTTCAATTTACAAAGAAACAAAAAACTTTGTTATCACTGCATATCGCAGAGTTTTAAACTGTTAAGTGTTGAATCAACTTAATATAGCTCTACTTTATGAAATAATTTACGAACCTAGTTTTAGAAAGTGTTGATTCCTTAATAGATGAAGTTTTTTCTGAATGCTTACTGGCGACTGGAATGGTGCTTTTTATCGCTGGTGGGCGGTCTGGTTTCTTCTCAGTGTAATCTGCTAAAGAAACAAAAATAATACCATCAGTACACTAAGGCAATCATAAAATCAAGAGCATAGAAACAACTTTTTCTAAACTTACATAACACATGCAAGTTAAAAAATGTCATTTTAGTAATGACACAATTGGGTATTTGACTAATTTTTTTTTATTTCATTAATCATAATTTCAAGGTACAGGCTGATGAAGAGTGAAAATTTTTTTTAATAATCTTAAAAATTGGCCGAATTATAAAAGTTTAAATTTAACATTTAGAGAAGAACGACAATACTGTGTTGTGATGTCATTTTTAATATTGCACATTATATTCTACGAGAGGAAAAGAGACGGGGATATACCCAACTCTATCCGTATCTTCAAATTTAGAAGCCTACAACTGGCTTATTTTTCAATCAATTTTTGAATTTTTTTCAAGACTGTTTTTTAATTAACTTATATTTCACAATATTGTACGAAAAATTTCAAAATTTAGAATGAGTCAACTACCGTATTCATAAGATCAAGATATATCTCTCTTTAGTGACATAACCTTGGTAACTTAATTCGAAGTGGTGTATTAACAATCTTAATAGATGAATTAGATGCTTTGTATATTTTTTGTTTGAATGAAAACAATTAAAAAAATTTAATTATCCACCTACCTATTTATTGTTTATCAACAATTGATTAATGTAAAAAAATTGTGCGCTGGAACATGCATGATGTTAGATTTCTGATAATTGTCTATAGTTCTTGAAACTGTTGACACAATTAAACCAATCGAAAGTTCTAATTAAAGGCTAGTATCTATAATTTTATAGATTCTTAAACCTATAGCTGGAAAAAATGCACGGTGCTACAGCTCTCAAAAAGGTTTAAAAATGAAAAATGATAAATAAAACAGAATTTCATTTTAAAAGACCTATCTAATAATAATCCACTCGGAGGAATGCGCGTAAAACTTTACACGTATGGGGACTTCCACATAACATTTTTCTCATATATTGCTTCATTAATTCTGATATCTACTTTTATATAAATTTTATGTACATAAGTCTAAAATTCATTACATTACTCTCTTCACTAAAGCACTGAGATAGAATTTTCAAAGTTCATCATGCATGGATAGATGCATATTTATTTAAAGTTACATCAAATTAATGCATAATATGAAAAATCATCATATATTCAATTCAATATATTTCAAATCATTTAATTTTGCCTTTGAAAAATATTCTAAAATAATAAACTGAAGAAAATAAAGACATTTCTCCCGTAATGTTACATAATCAATTATATTATATACATACCAAATATATCATATTTATCACCCAAGTAATCTTTGTCTATTGTACATATGTATAAAATTTGTTACAAGACAAAATTTTATGATATAAGTTTTCATTATGTTACATAGAAAAGACTCCACATTGAGAGTACACTAAATGATCTTGCACAAGACGGAGATCACATTTACATATGCTAATGACGTAAACAAACCTTCCCAATCCATGATTTAACCTTCAATCTACAATACTGATGGCATCTAGTGATGTCATGTTGATTGCATTACCACATTACTTACAGATGGTGATGGAATATTGCTAAATATGAGTAATATTAGTAGTGCCATACATATTATGAAATAATTGTTGAATAACATTTCCATGTATGGTAATTTCACCATTTATATTATTGCTATTAATTTATTCCAAAAAAACTTGAAAGAAATGTTACTACATGTTCATAATAATTTATATCTGACAGCACCTGTCTATTATTAACTATATTGGGTATTATTAACATTTGAACTTTATTTATGCCGTAAAGAAACCACAGAAACAAATGTTTTTATATTCCTACACTGTGTTAACGAGAAACAAGTGTTATACATGCATATCCAAAGTACAATATTCTTACTAATTAATATGAAAATTTATTGCTTTCTTTATTTATAATTCTATTACACAAACATGTAATAACATTTAAATAGAAAATATTTTATTTTTGTGTTCTTTAACAAAAATGGCAGAATTAGGTAGTATTGTTCAATTGACAAGTAACAATGTTTACTAATTTGTTTATGTTTTTTTAAATATAAACTTCATTCATCAGTTCAATAACAAAAAGCGAGATACTCACTATCGATCAATTGAGTTGCAATGAATCCGTTACTATTCTACAATAATATAATGGCCATAATTCCATAAACATGGTGGTTTCTCTATAATATATGTAATATTAATTATTAATATACAACAATAAATTTCCATTCAGGAAAATATCCAGCTATTAAGCCCAGTCTAGGGCACAGCCAACATTTTTCTTTTTTAAATTCAAAGATAAGTTATAAATCTTAACATAAAATATGTTAACACAAAATTCAGATTTATTGGCTTCGTTTCATCACACACTTAGTGATTCTCTTTACGTCTTTCAGATTTAAAAAAAATTTCAATTTCATCACAAAATCCATAATTAATGGGAAGGTTGTTCACCAACCTTTGTATATCTTCACAGGCGTAAAAGTATCGTAAATAACTCAAAACTAAAACATCTACAATCACTATAGTTTTCCGCTAAACTGTTAGTAATGCTGTTTTTTCCACAACATTGAGTTTAGCAGTTTCGAAAATAGAGGGGGTGAACGTATTTTCTGGAAATATTTTCAACAATTTCATAAAATCATGAAAAAAAATTAATTTAATACTCTTATAACTTTCTCTTCCAATTGATATCCCACACGATACAAAAAAAATGTTGAGTATTTTATTTACCCACTCAAAATTTTCCGAAATATATCCTTAGTATGCAATTTATTGAGATATATGCAGGTTGGCACGCGGTATTTCTATTCTTAATTTCAAATATTTATGTCAAACGTATTTGTCAAAAACATTTTCTTAAAAAACAGCTGTGACAGTCTGACGGACATATGAGCGATCATATCAACATCGCAGGCAAGTCTTATATCAAATCCTGCATCTTATTTAATCACATTTAAAAAAGATGTTTATTAGATGTTCTTTTACAATTTTGGCTGTTTATGATACGTTCCAGGACTGATTAAATTAATGGCATTAATGGCCAGAAATAACAACTAAATATATACATCTCCATAATCATAATTCGCAGTAAACTTTTTTTATAAATTAATTATTTTACACTTTTATTTTATACTTTCTTGTAAATGTTTTTTGTACTAAATCTTCAATACTTGATAATTATAGAACCATTTGAACTACTTATAAATAAAACATCTATAAAATTATTAGTTATCATTAATCTAAGTCATTCCATTACTCACTGACAAACATACTCTGTAGGCACATTATACTCATTTTTTCCTTGCAATAACTCTAAGCCATAACCCTATCATAAGCGTAAACCTAAGCAAACATACAATGATCGATTGCTCACGGTTAGTCACCGCTCATAACACGTAATCACTTTGTGGATATTCATACCAAGTATGTGACTTACGAGATAACAAAATGAAACTATGTGGATGATAAATGTATTTTTCAATGAAAACTATACAAGATAACTAAATAATAATACATGCTGTTAATCTAAGTTATTAAAATGTTAACACTAAACTTTAAGCGAGGTGAACTGTATATTTAGTGAAATATTTGATTTTAGTTCTAATCCAGTTTATATCAATATCAATATCCCAAAAACTTCGATAAAAGCAAATTGAAACTTTGATATAAGTTGAATATGCAATTTTCAAATAAACAAATAGTATATTTATCTTATTGGATGTATTATTATTAACCAGCTGTTTGTTAACAAAGATCATTACAAATTTTCCTGGCCAATAAGAACTATGCGCACAGGTGGCTGATTAACTATTACAACTATAATCTCTTAGTTAGAACCACATAGCTAGTGATCTTATAATATTTGCATTACTGCAAAACTGTGAAAAAAGTGTTAATCTATCTATTTATGCCTATTAACTATGCTGTTACAATAAACTTATTTATTGTAACAGCAACCTAAACCAGAACTTTAATAAATTATAAATTTTCCATTTGGAAAGGGTTGATTTCATTGAATTTGGAATACATATCGCAAATATTGATTCGTTATGTTAAGTAAATCTTTTTCAATTCATGCAGAGCCCAAAATATTAAGCTTCTTAACAAGTCCAAGATATTTAAAAGTGATTATCAATTTGTTGTGTGTCATATATTTAACCCCTATGCAATCTGTTGCACAGTTATATGGCGAACTAACACAATTATAGATTGATTTAGTTATTATTAACTTCAATAGGTCAACCAGAATGCTGGTTATTTTAAGTGGAAAATCTCCGAAATGGGGTTTTTCAAAGCAATTCTGACATAAATATTCTGTTAAGGAATAAATACCATAAACTCTGCCCATCTCTTCATGAATGTAAGCAGCTTTCCTGCATTTACGAAAATATAAAAGTAAACAATGTCAAAAATGCTTGATATGAACTCCATATTAAAATGACCTTAAACTAACAGCTCCAAATACAATTAATTTTTAAAAAATAACCCAAATATACATAATTTTCTTATATCTTTATTTTTTTAAACTAATAGTCCCAAATAAGTGTAATTTTCTTATAAAGCAAGCTAAAAGTTTCAGTTATCAAACATCTAAAGGAAAAAATGATAACTTTAACAGGAGTCTTTCAAACAAATATACCCGAATATCCTATCCATTGGTGAAAATCAAAATTACTTTCTTTTCAATCTAATACAGAATTTATCAGATAATAATCGAGTTTTTACTTTTGGCCCACTTGATTACTCTACAATGCTAAACAATAACTAATATGATAAATCACAACTGTTCTTTCTTAATCCTTCTTTCGAGAACACCTAACAAAAAATATAGAACAGACATATATTATATATATGTCTGTCCTATATTCTCTATTGTGAACAATATATGCATATCGGAAATAGGGGAATGTATAGAGGTTAAAAAGAATAATTTATGGTAGGACTTATTAATAAGTATAATGCTAAAGCCAAAGTTAAGAATGAACTTACTAAGCCTCTAAGAACTTATCAGAGGTAATAAAAGAGTTTTGAGATAACAATAATCTTTAGATATTCACGCGACTTGCAAAGTGTTAATGTAGAATTTTGACAAAAATTCAGATGCTGATTCAGATTATATAAAAAATTCTATTGAAAAAATGAAGGTAAGTACAAATACATTGTATACAATACTAATTACATACATTTTTTTTCATGATGTTGATTTTTCTCATGAATATCTAATTTTTTTAAATATTTCAAATTCACGCATCCGCTTATGTATATTTGGTATTATACTTTTACTGTGTTTCTTATCTAGGCTTATTTTTTACAGATTACGAAATTGAAGATGAAGCAGGGCAGTAAAGAGTGGAGCAAGCAGAAATTTGAGGTGGACCTCCAAATGAATTGCAAGATGAGTGGTCAGTTGTTGATACCATACTCAATATTGATGTATTTTGTTAGACTTTTTTGAATACTGTGTATTTTTTTAAAACAATAATTTGTTACGTAAATCACACAGATTCATGTCTGCAAATGACAATAAATGGAAGACTTTCAGTATAATAGAAATTAGCATTTTTGATCATTGCTTTCCACATGAGCCATTTGCTTTTCACAGAAAGCTACAGGCAGCGGGCCACTGGTCCCAGAAGCCAGTCATCTCATGCAACTTCTCCAAACCTTGTGAGTAGGAATTGGTTTTTACTCATTTTAGCTTATATTGACATAAATAACAATAGTATATTTGGACCCGATCCAGCCAGGACACAATCCACTTCATACGGTATATCCATTATTTAAAAATCTACAAATTGTTAGCAGAGAGCCATATTACCATGTACATGCCTAAGAAACTAAATAAGTATAACATAAAGCTGTCCATGCTATCAAAATCCAACATTAGCTACTACATTTTGATTTTTAAGTTTACTATGGACAAAGTAGTACAGTGGTGGTTTGACCGAAAGGCTGTTAGGCTCTTTGGCAGGTAATAATACTTTGTGCAATGCCTGTTTCTATACTGAGCAAGCCTTAGCAAGAGAATTGGAAAGGCTAGGAGTAGTATTTGTAGAGACAAAAATCAAAAGATGATGAAGCCTACCATTTGTTGTCAAAGACAGCAGGAAATTGAGGATGGAATAGAGGAGCAAACACGTATTTGACAGGAATGGTTAAGTGTTGCTTTACAGTGGAAAGACAAGCTTGATGTCTATGAGTATGTTTCACAAGGCGATCGCAATACTCAAAACGCTCATTGCTCGCTCCATTGGCGACAGCAGTCATTATGGTCGTGATCAAAGCGTGATTATTGACATCATTGTTCATAACAGCTTGGAGCACATGCCAACCTTTGTATCAATGTGAGTCATTTCGAATATTAATCTATCAATTTGACTTTGACACATTGACATATAAAGTTTACATATGTAAATTATATCATCTTTGAAAAAAAAGACGCAAAACATGCAAACAATCATCAAATTTTTATAGAAATTAAATTGCATGTTTACAATTACTGTGAGTGTAAATTACTATTTAACAATTAGTACATAATAAGAAAATATAATGCTATAATCTCTTTATTTTTGTCCAATACCTGCCATTTCCTCATAGTTATGAATAGGCATTGTTCATAACCCATTCCACTTGGACTAACAGTTACAACATTGACAAGCTAGTGGAATGGATATGAGCACAAGTGATACGAGCGGTTAGTGGAACATACTCTATATTATCTGCACCACACATGTTGCAGAGATCGTAACATACCATGACAGACTTGACAATGAAAAATCAAAACTGGTTTGTATTTCACGTAGACAAAAAAGTATAGTGTAAACATGTCAGAATAGCAGATATGCATATAATGCATATAAGTTGATCAACTGGTAGAAAAAATTTACTTTCCACACATTCCTGATGAATGTGGTGAATGCCCACATTTTTTATAATAATGTAAAGATCTAAAAGATAAGCGTGCAGTTTATAAACACGTTATGTCCAGATCTAATAGTCTGTGAAGATCTCTTATCATTGTTCCAAATGTAAAGTGGTTCTGTGTAAAAAATCTGAATCCTTAAGTTTTATTATTTCAAGTTTAGTTAGTGAGAGACCAGTAGTTTAGTGATAAAGTAAAAAAAAACAAAGATCGATTAGTAGATAAAGTGTATATAAAATAACAGTACCAATAAAGATTTATAAATAAACAAATTTTTACTGAAAAACAGCAAACATAAAAATTTAAATACATTCCACAATTTTTTAAAACAAAATGTGTATATTTTATTGTCATAAACAATTCAAAAGAAAATGATTTCCTGATTCCAGTCATATAAGTACCATGTCATTATTGTTTTAGTTTCAGATGTGATTTTCAAAAATCGGCAAAAAATAGCTGCGATGCCAGTACCAGGACATGGCTAAATGTGGCTGAAGAAGTCAAGATGTATTTCTCATGTTGTAAATTACATTTACAACAGCGATATGTGCAGGTTCATTGCAGATTTATAAATAAAGTACATATGTTGTTAACGACGTCAAACTCAGGACCACGTACATCCCACATTAACTTTATTGCACTTTTTAAAATATTGTTACTATTAATAAAGTTTCAAACATCTATAAATAATTTAAGATCTTACAATTTTACGATTTACAATTCTCTTTTCTAATCAATAATTGTAGATATTTAAAAAAATTATTTATTACAACGTTTTGCACAGTAACATATAAACTATTAGCAATACAAAATGAGTGGTTATGATACAAAATTAGTGGATGTTGATTTAACCTTTCGCAAATTTTGACTCCTCTTAAGCCATTTCTGATGTAAAGTTGTTTCTATGAGCGAATTTATAAGGAAACTGTCCCTAAACAAAAAAGGTCTGTATCAAATCTCTGATAGCTTAAGATATATATACGCTTAAACTGAAATGTATAAAAAGTTTAAATATTTGTTAAATATAAACAAATACAGATTTAAATTTAAAAAATGAGTCTGAATATGACAATATCCACTTATTGACTGAGACGTGAAAGAAGTATATTCATGTAGAGGTTTGTAATGACAGAACATCATGTATCAAAAATTCTGTCCAAAAGCGAAGAAGCACGTAAACGCAAAATATTTTTTTTTAACCGTTAGTGCCGACGAGCGCCATCGCGCTCGTGCTTGTACTATCTAAATTTGCCATGAGCACGATGGCGCTCGTGAAATTAGTTGCTGTTTAGCGTGCGGTAGGAGAGGTCGCTCGCATGCATCGCTAATTTTTTCTCTTTCTAAATGTTACATAAAGTTCAAATTATAATATTATTAGTAATTACAATATAAAAAGGATCCAGGAAAAGAAAATTTTGTCGAATATGAAAATAATTAGAGTGAAAATGATCGTTTTTCAAGTTGTGAAGGAAGTGATTGTGGGAGTGACATTGTGGTGCACTCACAATTTGGCATAATGCAAATTTTGAGTGATAGTGATAACAGTGATGAAAACAATTATTTTGCTGATACAGAGGATGTATCGGACTGCGAAAATGACGATGTGACCTTGATTTCAGTCTTTGTTATAATTTTTGTTCACAATATATATTTCCATAGTTTTCTTTGTATTTTATTATCCTTACACAAGTTTTTATTAAGAAAACACCGAAAAAATTATTAAAATTGGATAATTTTTATATAATATGAGTAAAAAACAATGGCACTAAAACGGTTAATATTATTATACGGACAAATGATACTTCATTTTTATCTTAACTCAAAATGGCAAATAAGCAACAAACTGAAAATTCTACTTTAACAGGAGTACCCAATCATCAATTAAAATAAATGTATAAAAAAGAAAAGTTAAAATTATATATTGTATAAATTTACATTGAACATCCATTACCACTTCGCTTTGCTGTACTGACACACGAACTTTTCTCCAAATATAATCCACACACATTGTTTTCACACGTCAAAATTTTTTAATAAATTCTACCTCAAAGTGAGCCAGTAGCATTTAGTCTTCCCTATAATTAATTACGATTTTATATCATTTAATATACTTATCAAACAGTACAGATAAGCTTGCCTGTAATCACCAAGATAAACATAAGGGTAAAATGAGATAAGACATTCACTTGCATTCCATTATCGTTAAAATTTACTCTTCAGACTCTTTAGAAATAAAATCAAGAATAACAAAAGCTAAACTATTGCGAAATTTATAGCTTAAAATTGTATACAGGATATTTACAAACAAGGGAAAAAAGAGTGTGCAATGTGTATATAAACAGAATATTTAACCTGCACTATGGAATATACTATATATCTCGAGGGAACCTCTTACAAACAAGTTAAAATGAAGCCAATGTAAATTGACTCACCAGTATTAGGAATAGGAGCGACAAAGTTATCGGGAAAGAGTCCAATTCGTCCTCGGAGTTCTCCCCGCCACCAACCGCGATCTGGGCCATCTCTCGACACCAGTGTCACAATATCACCCTCCACTAGAGTTAACTCATCTTCATTGATCGCCGTGTATGGAAATAAAACTCTACACTGCTCTTTCACTGCAAAATAAGATGGCAAGTGTATGCTCAACACATTTCCGGAAAGAACATTTTCGGGACTTGGAATTTTGATAAAGCAACTCCATATGCCTCCAGCTATATGCAATATGCTTATTAAATTTCCCAATAAGGTCAGTTTACATAAATGCAATTTTCTTACATAGTGCTCGATTTTCATAGTAGGCAATATATACGTCTACTCCCCAATCTTAATTTATTTAAGAGCAGTCATGTGCAGCTACAATAAGCAATATCTGACTCAAACCATTCTCTATTGGTTATTAAAAGGTGCGAAATACAAATTGTTAATGAGAACAAAACCTCTATTTATTGAAGTCTTATTGAAGTTAATGGACTTTGTGAAAAAATATAAGTATAAAAACATGTAGTAGAATACATCAAATCCGAAACAATGTGTGATGAAGCTATTCGATAATTACTTAATTGCCTTTCTTGTTTCATTGGCAAGTGCTAACCTCCGATATCTTCTTTATCCTCACTCATTATTAACTTTTAGAAATTTTATTTAAATTGAAACGCCTAATTAAATGCAACAAAAAAAATTATTAATTTCCACTTTACAAATTTTTAAAAATATTTTGTTACATATTAATTGAAACCTCTATCAAACATCTACTTGCAAAATTCATCTACGTTCGGAAGGATGATTAGACCTTAAAAATGAATACAAGAAATCTGTCACATAATAAAAACTATATACCAGGTTTAGGAGGCAGTGACGGTGCTTCAGCTTGTGACACAGGTCTATGCGCAGGCGGAGGCGGATCAAGGAGCACCACAAAATTTGAAGGGAAGACTCCGAGCTTGCCGGAACGTGTGCGGCCCTGCCACCAGCCCTCCTCCACCTCGCCCAGTACTTCCAGTATGTCGCCCGCACTAAGCGAAAGCTCGTCAGGGTTCGCGCACTGGTAGCTGAATACGGCTCTACAGCGTCCCGACGGACCATTCTTCCTGTTTGAGAATGATTCTATTGAGTAAAGTAAAACATTAAGTAAAAAATTATAAAAAAATAAATAAGATCCATTATAAGAAACTAAGTGATTTATTGAAAATCACTTTTACATTAGGCAGAGCTCAATAGCTAAATAAAATAGAGATAATTCTTACTCTGAATAAATATTGAACAGATTATTTATGCTCACATTTATCCATAGCGCTCTATTCCAATTCTTCTTCTTTACTGCCTATATTAGATCACATTATTTTTATGTTTTTAATTATTATTCCTTCGCATTTTGTGTTAGCTAATATTCCGTTACGTAGAGTAGTGCAAATTTAATAAACCCAGAAGTTATTAAAAAAGTATATTATATAGATAAATGCATAAAAATATTTCTTGAATTTTTAAAATCTTTTACCACAGAAGCTAAAACAAATTTGGTGTATTTTAGCTCAACAATTACACACAATTTTACAGAATTCACTACATTTTTTACAGATCTACTACTTTCTTTATACATTATTTTTATTGCATTTTATTAAAACAACTTTTTATGAAACTATACTTACTATATGAAGCTATACTATTCTTTCCCTCTCTTGATTCATGATATATAAAAAATTTAAATCGGTCCTACAAGTTAAAAGAAATCGAATATATCACTAAAGACAAAAACATAACTTTCTACTATTGAAGTCAACTTATAAACAATCTCAGAAATAGTATTCACATGTAAATTGAACACCGTAACATGATTCAGTACTTTCTATTCAAATTAGGATTTAATATAACTTTACAACACATATTGTATATAGTTAAGTCAAAATCCGACAGCAACTTTCACATGACTACTACTATTTTATTTATCTCATTTTACTTCTGTTTAAAATAATTATATCAAGTAAATGTATACTCTATGCCTACATCTTTATACTCGTTTATAATATATTATGTATGTATTCACAAATTGGTGTTTAAAAATACTTAACTGAGTACACATAAAGTGTGCTTCTTAAAAAAAGTAAACATCATTTGTATTCATATTATATAATTAATTTCTCAATAACTGTGTATGCACATATTTTACATTTATTACGTACATTGAATTTATTACATACTAGCTGTGGCTGTGACTTCATTCACGTGAGCTTTGGAATATTGTTCACAAAATTTCTCTGTACACAAGGTTTCCTGTAAAACCGTCAGGGACATAAACTAATAAATTGTTAGCGTTGCTGACGCGGGAGAGTGCTACATACAGCTGTCCATGCGAAACGCAACTGATGCTAAGGTCCATGTCAGCTACGCGCAAGGTTTGTCCTGTTTTTGAAAACACAACGAAATCACGATTTACCAAAATTTACTTGCGATATCTTTCGTTGAATAGCATGCAACGAAGAATAAAAAAAAAACATATCGCTTTTGATTGTTGTGTCATGTCGTTATTGCTTGTTTGAAAAATTTATCAAAACAACTAAAGCACGCTATTAAGAGTTGTATTTATGTTGTGTTGTTTATTTGAAATCCCTACTAGCACCATCTATTGCAGAAGAGCAAAATAATAATACAAACCTTGTAACTTTATTTAAGCCTGAAAATATTTAGAGACATCTATTGATAATTTTTTAAACTGAACTTAGTTAAATATTATTGAGCTGTTTTACTTAATTTTTTTAATTATGGGTATTTATATATATTTATTGCCTCATTTTGTAATTTTTTATATTCACAAATATATATATTGATATGTACAGATTAGCAAAAATATCTAGATTCCGAGTGATTTTTGCACGAACCAGTTTTTGTATTTTTGCTTGGGAATAAGACATTTTTCCAAAATAAAAAGTATCCTATATGTTGACCCGGATAGTCAGTTATCATCATACCGAATTACATCAAAATCCATCCAGTGGTTTTTGCGTAGTGGTTTTTGCAGAAAGACAGACAAAAATTTTAAAACGGTAAATTTAGTCTTTGTACCTATAACAATGCCTATTAGAATAAGATTTCCCTAAAAATATTCAATGTACAGACACGGCTCAGTTATAGTTTTAGTATATGCATAGATTATTGCTATTACATTTATGGACATTCAATAAAATGTTTATATACATGAATTACATAAAAAATAGGTTATGACCTTTCTATTTTTCCTGTTAAGTATTATCTCTTAGGGTTATTATTTATTTCACGACACAATCAATTACTCATCTTTCTACTACACAATTATGCAGTTACCAAAATTCATACCTTAAGACAGGCAAGTCTCCATCATCTCCCTTGATGACTGTTACAAAGTTGTCAGGAAACATGCCGTGCTTGCTGTTGAGCTCTCCGCGCCACCAACCGCCTGGTAACCTCTCCACCTCACGCACTATGTCACCCACGCGCAGTGTCAGCTCGTCTGGCTCCGACGCCAGATACTCATAGTTAACTATGCACTCCACTGTGGATAACATAAGTTACTGAGAATAGCTTCTACAATATGTATACATAAAAATAAAATTAGAGAAATGAGAAAAATTTAACAAAGATTATTTTTAAGTAATTTATGGTACTGTGAACTAACTTGTATGAGCATTTAGTCTTTACGTTAAAGATACATACATTTAATGTATTTGATAAGTAAGGATTTAAAATCTGAATGGCGCAATGCGTGATGGTCAGACTCTGAATATTGTTACAGAACTTGTATTCTTTTTACGTTATTAAAAGAAATTGGTAACAAAACTCTATTTTAAATACTCTAGTTTAGTTTCATTACCGGACTGACATTAAGTCAATCTGTTGTTAAAATTCTATAATCCCTGTAGGATTAAGGAATTTTAATAAGACCCAAAAGTTCTAATGGATAACAATAGGTAACACCATTCATAAACATTCTACTTAAAAGGGTATTTACACCGAATTTATAGATATAAATTTGTCATTATAATCGAAGAAAAACCCTGTTTGTCTCTTCTAATAGTGTCCTTTGTGGATTATTACATTATTTTTGAGATACATGTACTTAAATAACCATTAGAAATATGTAGACACCAACATTTGCAGCTGAAGATTAACTTTACTATATCAATTTCTAAGCATAGCAACAGTGTCAAAATTATAAACCAGGTCAGAAAAGGATGTAGTTAATAGAAAAGCAGGCAAAAGGTTTTTCAAGAAAATTAATAGGTACTTTTTTATTCTGTCAATTTTTTTATACTACTATGTTTGCCTGTAAAATTCCATCACAATCAGTCTTAACTGAAAAAGTTAAGATGCTGTAACATACAGATGGACAGACAGACATGTCGAAATAGGTTGCATTTTTGCCATTCAAGTATAGAAGCCTAAAAATTATAATCTTCTTAATTTTTTTTAATGTAAAATATTGGAAGATTTACCAACTGTAAAAAGTTTTTAAAAGTAGTTAATGCCGAATAAAAATGACCAAAAATAAACTCACAAATAAAATATTTTCGCTTTATTATTTATGATAACCATAGAAAAATAATAGCTTAAGTTGAAAAAAGTAACGAAATTTGGAAGATTATGACATTTGTACAGGCTTATAGCCTGTACAGTTTTGTTAACAGTTGTAAATTAATGCAAAAGCACTAAATTCTGCTAATTTATCCGCTTATAATTATGAATTATATATATCTATATGTGTAGGCATATGTGTATATAATACGAATATTGAATAACAATATGTAATATTAATATAATGATAAACTGAATAGAGAATTTATGAGAAGCTGGCATTTCAAATTAATACTATAAATATGTAATAATTTATAATGTGGTTAACAATTACTCATTCAACAAAAGCTTATAATGAAACTGAATTATTTTGTAGTTACAGTGTCAACAGAAAGTAGTCAAAAACCATACAAATACGTTACTAAAACCATTAGTTAAATATTACCATGCATTTGTAAATGAACTTGAAGTGAACATAAACATGTAGGGATATTTTTTAGTTCTCAAAAGCGAGGATAACTCTCTCTGTGAGTATGCATATGTTTACATACAATTAGCTTGTACAATAGCTGTACAAATATAAGCAATTACATAAAGAATAACTAATGATGTAACATTGCAAATCAGCGCAGGTTACTTTTGTTAACACTATTGTGTGTGCTCAGCGGGAAATTTTTACTAAAATAAACATGACTTTCTATGTATATTTCCATAACATTTTTACATAGTTTGGGAAAAATGCACAGTTACTCCCTGGGCTCAAAAAAATTTATTTATTCCCCGAAGTTAAAGAAACTTGAACTATATAATATTAATTCCTCATATTCTTCTATATTCTATAAGTACATTGAATTAAGAATAGATCCAAACATCCTACTACAGTTCAAATGGAAAAATTGGTAAACATAGTGCATATATAACCCATAAGTTAAGCGCAGAAATTTATTAATGGGGTTATAACAAATTTTAAATAAAGGTCATAAAATGGTTATTAAATTTAAATGTAAATTTTACAACTGCGAATATTGTGGTATTGAATATTATTTCTGATCGTATTTACAAATGTGATTTTAGAATGTTCTTTACAAATTTAAGACAGCCATATTATTTTAAATTGCGTTAACATTATTCCTAACTTGAAATATGTTAGAAACCTGCAATATTTTGAATATAAGTCACTACTGACAGCTTACAAATTGAAAAAGTAGGTTAATTTGACAAAGAAATTAATGGGACTCTTATCAACAATATACCTAGTATGATAAAATTATATGGAACTGTAAAGGCAAATTAAATAATCATTTATTAGAATTCTCTTTGACATGTTGATGTTGTAAATAAATTGTTATTTATTGTTATAAGATGAAACAATATACAACTAGCAATTTGAAATAAATTTCAATTGAATACTAGATACGGCATTGAAGTAAAATGTTTACCACAATACAAAGTGAGTTTTTAATAATATGGGATTTTTACTATATTTAACCAGAATAGGGTCAGTGTGAGATGCTATCAGGACCATATGGTATCACTATTAATGAACTTATGGTTACACTGCTGTCATTTTTTTTGAGTAGTCCCCATGGTATACATATTGTAATCAATAAAATTATAATATCATGAAAACAATATACTGTTTAATTTTTCAATCTTTTGATTCTCATATTTACTCATAACATAATATCTTTACCTTCAATGATGTTTGACTATTTTCTGTCGATAAAATAATACTGTACTGATATTGACAAATCTAGCTATTTTCAAGCGACGTCTATGTTTCTTGCATGGTTTCTAATAATAAAATATAATAAATACCCAATTCCTTACTTGGAACGGAAATAGTTTTGTCAAGAATTATCTTTTACAATGTGATTAACATTCCAATGATTATAGCACTTTAGTTTTTTAATGCGACTAGTTTTATTACTCTTTTATGTATAATCAAAACTAACTTTTTTCAACTATTGTGTGCCTAATCGTTACGTAGACCTTTCTATAAACATAAGTTAAAACATTTGTATTTCTAGATGTTATAAATGTATATCATCTAGTATTAAAAGGTTAGCAACATCTTCATTTATCAGACATGAGAAAAGAATATTTTCCATTTATACCCCACACCTATCGTTGGCCAATTTCTTTATGCTATTAACAAAGGTTAAATTTAAAAGTTTATAATTTCTTTGCTTAAGTTTTACAACAAACACCTATTCACAATTAAATGAAACTACGTGATGTAGTATTATTTCTACTATCTTTAATTTCTTTACCACGACCTAGGTTTCGTTGTATTACAACATCTTTGCTAATATCCCACCTGAAGATGTTGTAATACAACGAAACCTAGGTCGTGGTAAAGAAATTAAAGATAGTAGAAATAATACTACATCACATAGTTTCATTTAATTGTGAATAATGAATTTCTACAAAATTAACGCCAAATATATTCAATAATTAACAAACACCTATGACAAAAAGGCTATATTGTTCTTATCTGCATATTTATTAGTTACGGAAATAAGAAAATACATGATCTGTACATTTCTTTCCTAGTTTTTTATTCCCCTGGGCAGCTAAAACACGTATAATTTCTTTGCTTTGTTCAGCATGTTAATAACTCTGTAATTCAATCAGTCTTTTCGACACTTTTTCCCCCTTTTCTCCATATTAACTAACACCAAGTATAATAACCTGATTGTAGTATTTTGAAATAATATAAACATTACATAAGTAAATCATAGCTGGTCTAATATTCTAGTATTCCACTGTAATTTTTTCCATGCTAACCATGCAAGGGAAAAGGTCAGATGACTCTTACCTTCTTTTGTATTTATTGGCATAACTGTGTTAGAAATCTGAAATTTCAGATAAACATATTTGTATTTCCCCTTTTCAATTTTTTTACCTTGTACTTTTCATAGGAAAACTCATAATAATTTTTTATTTCAATCATACTTTCCTTGTTTTTTTTTCCTTTATCACCCTTAAATCATCATTGTGGCAAGATTTTTCGAAAAACAGCAAATAATTATTGTAGAGTGAATAAAAAAATTCACTCTTTAAAAAAGAAGAACCCATGTTAATAGTTTTACTTTCATATTTATTATCAAAAAAATACTATGAACAATGACAACAACCAAATTTGTAATAAGCTAAGTATTTAACTATAATAAAAGCTAATCCTACAATGTTTGTAGTAAGTTTTTAGTGTAATAGAATGGAATAAATATTTAATTCTGGAAACAAAATAATCTCATTACCTAAAAGTGCAACGCTTAAGAAAAAAATAAATTTGAATAGGCAACAAAATTAATAATTATGTTTAATAATAATTAACAACTATGTTTAAGTATATTTTCTAATCATTGCCATGATAGTCTTATTAAGATAAAAATAACTGATAAATTAATTCTAAGCTATTATTTTAAATATAAATAATGGTTTAAAATCAAAAGTTTAACCTATAAATCTATTTTTCTTCCTCTGTGCTTACAGTTTCCTTCAAAATCAATCTAAATACCATTTATTTCTATGCTCAAAAAACTACATAGATTACTTTATTAGATGGCGAGCTACATTGCCAGTTTTTATTAGGTTTCAAATTTTTAAACAAAAGATTAATCACTTCTGCTGGCAACAAAATTGTTGATATCAAAAAGTGATTTGCTGTGTACACATACACATTGATAACAAATATTATCAGCTATTCGTCAGGATTAATTAGGGTAACGTAATCAGTCGTTATTTCACTAGTTACTTTAACGAAGAAGAAAGAGTATGCAGATGTATATCTTTCAAATTTGTTTAGCTACAACATGAGTCATATCAAACAGCAGGAAAACTACAGGTGTGACTCTCGTATGACGTGATGCTTTATTTATGATATAGAACATGCCGCACCGTGACATAAGCGTAAAATACATTTTAGTATGCTTTCGCTTTTATCTCCTAAATAATACCGGATTAAATAGGTTAACGGGTAACAGGGGCGTGGATTGAAATTCGGCCCTGTCAAAATTTACAGTTATCTGACCCATACTTGGCAATTTCGACTTACCCTTTTGGTTGTGACCACTAATATCCATGTTAAAAGGTTTTCAATGTTCATCAAGAATACGGCGCGACACACTGACACTAATAATTACAAAATCACTTCACCCACATTGCAACACAGCTTATTGTCACATCATCGATATATCCAATATACAGCGTTCGCCTGCCATCATCGTATACACTGAACCAACACCATTTTAATGTCACTCATCATCACTTATGTCAAACTTGGCAATTTAGTTTTTGGCCTTTCCCTCGCAGCTACTTCGTAACTATCCTACTGGAGATCCGCTAGCAATAAATATAAGCAATAATACTGCATTCACATAGCTCACACACAACAGCGCGCAACAGCGTCTTTAACCAGAATGTTATTACTCTACTTCAGATAATTATTATCTAAAAGTCTTATCATATTGTCAATAGATGGCAGATGCTACAGTAGTTTTTGTTTGTTTGAATATGTTAATTTCTTCTGGTAGCATACATTTTCTAATATATTTAAATTGAAAGAGTATATTATATGTTCCTGACATATCTTTCTGTGTCTAGTAATCAGTATTATAATCGTCGGTGAACTAGTTTCAAATAATATCTCCAAGAAAAATATATTTGCAGTTTATTTGAAATTTTATACTATTAGTTCAATAAATTTAATAGAATATTTGTTTAGTTTTTAATTTATAAAGTTATTTATTTATATTTTGAATAAAATGTATTCGCATCAAATAATTTATTAGCTTGATTAGTGTTATCAAATTATAAAAAATTTAGTTACTTAATAAATAAAAAATTGTTTTATAATTTAGAAAAAAATAAATATTTAACACTATTAATTAGTATTTCATTTAATATTACTAATATAACATTATTATTTGAACAAAACTCTAGCAGCAACAAAAAAATAATTGTTTATGGTCTATATCATGAGTTTGTCTCTTGGTCTGTGTTTATATGTACGTCACTTGTCAATGAGATGTCCGAAGCTGTCACGGTTGCAAAATATTATATT
Source organism: Druceiella hillmani (assembly GCA_039881145.1). Lineage (NCBI taxonomy): Eukaryota > Metazoa > Arthropoda > Insecta > Lepidoptera > Hepialidae > Druceiella > Druceiella hillmani. The sequence continues at coordinate 5,654,765 of JAYKKI010000070.1, forward strand.
TAGATAAATTAAGCCATTAATCATGATCGATCAGTCATCTACTACAAACAAAGAAATAAAATTATAATTAGATTGAACAAGGTGGTAGCAGTTTTCCTCCTAATTAAAAGTTTTTGATATAATATTTTACGATGTCTTCAACAAATCCTTATGACATCGATTCTACAAATTTTAATTCCGAGATGTATTTAGAAAGATTATTAAAAATGGGTACCTTAAAGGAAGTAATGGATAAAGAATATGAAATTATAAACGAAGGGCAGCATTTACAATCGGAAATGCAAACATTAGTTTACGAAAATTACAATAAGTTTATATCTGCCACTGATACTATTCGTAAAATGCGCTCAGATTTCAAAACTATGCAATCGGAAATGATGCAGTTAAATGAGAATATGGAGAAAATGACTAGTTTTAGTGCAAAAATTTCGAATAACCTTCAAGAAAATGGCCACAATGTTAATAAGCTGTGTGCTACAAGACAGCTATTGGATAGATTACAGTTTTTGTTTTTGATGCCGTCTCAATTAAACAAATCTATAAATGAAGGGCAATATGCGAAAGCTGTTGAAGATTACGTATACGCACAGCGTGTATTGGTGAGGTATGGAGGTCAACCGTCGTTTCAAAGTATTCAAGAAGAATGTGAAGATATTATTAACAAATTGAAAGTTACTCTAAAGGATCGTCTTCTAAATACTGAAAAATCTGCCATTGAATTAGCAGAAAGCGCCCGTCTTTTAGTACAATTGCAGGTCACTGATGAATCTCTAGACAAAATCTTTTTATCTTGTTCAGAAACTCGTTTGGAGCATCATTTGAAACATTTAACAAACATAATAGATTCCTCTGACATCTTAGAATGGGTTGATAAAAGTAATTCAGGGTTACTAACTGACCTAAACATTATTGTATCATCTTATAACGAAATGTTCGCCATTGAAGAGCGTAACAGGGAGGGGCTTGCAGATATTGTTGCTTTTACAGATAAAATTATCAATCAGTATTTTGATTTGGTACAAATATTTCTAAAATCTACATCAAACTGCGGTACTGAAATGTTGGTGAGAGGCCTAGATAAATTTTATAGACATTTACAAGCAATGACCGATGTTGTGACTAGTGATAATATACCTTCCAAAGCAACTGTCATTGTTATAAATGCCATAAAACACCAAGGGGAACTTCATTATAATACAATCAAAAACCACTTTAAAGAAAGTTTGTTGCGAGTTCGACAGTTACTGGCAGGAAAATCAAGTAATAACATAGATCTGCGTGAAATTCTCAACTCACTTCAGGTACACCTTGTTGAAAAAATACAAGCATCTCTCCAGGATTTAATGGTGTTTTTACATAATGGTTCATCATTTAGTTTGAAACCATGGTGTGTCCAGACAGTTTCAGATACATGTTGGTATATAATAGTGAACACTCTAACAAATGTCGCAGATGTTGTGAAAGGATTCTCCCAACCCCAAATTGCAAATAATAACACCCCTTATGAACTCCTCCTTATATTGGCTAAATTATGTTTGGAATTACAAGACAGTGGTCTGAACACACTTCACACTCACATGCAGAAGTTGTTAGAACAGGCTACACCAGTCGAAAATGTGGAAAATAAAAATACCAATGAAATTATTACAATATTAACTACTGGTGCCCAAGCAGCTTTAGATGCAGAAGTAATTTACATTGGTCAAATGGCTGCACAGATGTTGAGAGTTTCTGTATTAGCTCGTGACTGGCTTCGAGCTCCTGAGCCAAGAGGGCCACGAGCAGTGTGCAGGCGGGTAGTAGAGGCGCTTACCTCAGCTGACTCTGCTGCGGCACAACTCTTCCCTATGGGCACTAAGCAATCTAGTGATTCTAGTAAAAGAACATTCTGGCCACGCGCCCCTTCGTCATTTTCCCCACTTAACAGGCTGTTTTCAGAAAGAATTGAAGTTTTTGGGCCAGCTGGTGCAGATAGGGCTGCTCTCTCGGCAGGAGCTTTGAAAATAGCTTTGAAAGCGTTTGTCGAATGTGTACGATTACGTACATTTGGACGCCATGGACTTCAGCAGTTACAGGTAGATGTCCACTTCCTCCAGCAGAGATTAGCTTGCTTGGGTAATGATGAACGTCTTCTATCTGCTCTGCTTGATGATGCTTTAGCATCTGCACAATTTAGATGTGTGGATCCACAGCTGATGGAGCCAAGTATTGTCGATGTTATTTGTGAGCGTGGGTAAATAGTTTACAGGTTCCACACAATAAATAGAGTACACCTAAAACTCAATTAGCAAAATTTTATAATATTTAATGATGTAAAATAGAATAAATATGTGAAAATAGTTTAAAGCTCTAAATTTAATTTTATTTTAATTTAAAATTATTTTTGCTTATTTAGATTATCTCTTGACTAGATCCAGATATTGTTAAGAAATAGGTCCGTCTAATATGTACAAGACAAAAATGCTTTTTTCTTTGATTTCATAATATATTTGTATAATCAATAAATAAATATTTAAAGATTGCATCAAACCAATGTGCGATTCTTATTCATATATCATAATAATAAAGAAGATTGTGCTTTTATTTTTCTTCGCTTCTTTCCATATTACACTAAACATATTTATAATAAACTAATTTTAAAAACTTGAATAAAAAAATGTTTAAAATGAATTTCTACAACATGTAATTTTATGAAAAATTCGTTAACTAAAAATGATAAATACATTTTCTGAATCAATATTCATTGACAAAGCAAATATATTTGGAAAAAGTGCAAAAAGATACAGTCCCGATTTGGTTTTGCCATTTGCTTAAACAAAACTATATATATAAACGTATGGAAAGTATCTTCTATGTTTTTACCACTGGCCTATAGATTTTACATCAAATGCATTCTATATGCAACAGTATATTCGGTCCGGTGTTAAGTACGTATATAATATTACTCTTAAGTTTTTGTAAAATGAAAGTGAAATAACACAAGTCTGCAAATTTTAACTTTAATTTTCTCTTTTTGGATTTGATAACTGATCTTAAGGCATTTTGGTGCGTTGATTACGAATATGTGATTAGATTTTACCCATCTCGCTCAGTTTTTTTTCGAATAGCCCTATGTATGAAAAGACAAAAAACAAAAGGTAAAAAATTTATTCTACAATAAAAAAATAATTACATGACTTTCAAATACTATAAATACATTTAAATGACATTAATAAATAAATTAGAAACCTTAAATACTTTTATGGTTTCTTGTTTTTTTTCATCGAAGCTCCGCTAAATCTACTAAAAGACCGACTTGGATCATCTCAATTTATCAACCAACAATAGTCTGCCATCATCCTTTTATTCTACCATCCCTGATAGTGACATTCTATCTCTTTCATATTCTGATGAAATCGTTCGTAAAACAAAGTCCAAGTGCGAATTAAGGAAGTGAAATTTAATATCTATTTTTCCGAAATGTTTAATCACAATTTGGACTTTTATGGTTTCTTAGGTAATTTGTCACTACTTCCTTAGAAGATTTCCAGGCTTTTAGTTCAATTTCACTTTAGTTTTTATCGAAAGTTGTGTCTTTTATCAAGTTTCTTATGCCCAGTGCAAGGAAAATAACTTCTTTCACTTTAGCTTCAGACAGAGGTGGAAAAATTTGGTGTAGATATTTAAAACCTTTTTCTTTATTCAGCGTCTTTTTATACATACAAATTGTTTCATCATTCCTAGTTTTATGTGTAAAGGGGTAGCAAAACTTTTTCTGGGGGGCTTAAATTTTCTGTCACAACATTTTTGGTTTCAGAAACTAGTTCAGTTCTCGGTGGCCACTCTTTCTTCATCCAGTGCCGTCTGTTTCTATTAATTTACCCTCTTCTAACGATTTAATTACGATTAAATGAGGTCTTTAGCAAATGACCTAAAAATCCACCTTTTTTCCAATAATAAGGGTATGTAATTTAGTTAATTATGTTATGTTTAACTATTTATGAGAACTTATTCACTGTTGTCTACTACAATCATTCAGTGTGTGTTTTGTTCAATAAGAAACAAAATATCAGTTCTTGACTAGATAGGCTTAGGTTCTTTTAGCAAAAAAATCTATGCTAAATACCTAAAAATCCTGAAGTGATTGAATCTTTTTTAACATTTTTTCCGTAATCAGCGCCCCAAAATTTATTAAAATCAGTCATGAAATCTGAAAGGGGAAAACCATTGTAGACCTGTGATAACTTGTGATGGAAGTTTGTTGAAACCACCTGTAGTCTTAAGTTTATAATTTGTTTTACTAAAATAATCGCTGCTAATAGTGAATTAATTATTAATAAAATGATGAATTAATTACTAGAATGTGACAATATTAGTAAAATAGCCCTTTAATTTGTACAAATATGTAAGAACTAAATATCTGTAGGAAATATTACAATTTTTAAGAAATCCATTAAAAAGGATTGGTAAAATAATGAGTAAGGAAATAAAACAATCATTCTATGATTGTGTTTCTTAAAATTAGATGAGACTTTTTAAGATAGTTTAATCACTTTCTAACTAGCCGAATGGATAAATTACTTAAAAATCTCTATCAATTTCATGTTTACATCATTATATTACTCCTATGACTATGTAAACTTAAGAATAATGTAAGAGTGTAGATTTTAGCATCTACTACATTTGTATTAATATAATTTTATCCTTAACATAATATTGTTCTTATTAGATATTGTCACCGCACGAGTCACTCGTCCACAATTATTGCAAGATATGTTAGTTCATTGTCTGTCAAACTTTTAAGACTGTGAACCTTAAAGAAAATTAGAAGCTTAAAGAATCCCTCAAGTTGAGAAATGACATATTAGTTTAATGTTAGTCAAAAACATTTATATGTGACTAATAGGTTGGTCCTTATATGGGAAAAAAATGTTTTTTCGAATTTTGTACAGGGCTCTATATCATTTGATTTTCTACCCTAAAGTTCAGTATTTTAAAAATTTTTTTTTAATAATATTTGGGGGTCGCTCCCAAGGTTTGAATTTTAATAAAGAAAAATTTAAACACTATATTAATCACTAACTTGTATTTATTGATATAAAACATTTACTTGTAAAATTTATGTTTTCATACAAATAAGGACTTAACATCGAAATCATTTGTAATTAGATACAAGTGTTGATTTTTTTGTATCAGGATACTTCTTTTCTCATACCAACAAAAACAAATATTACTTTTGCTCTATTGTTATCAACTTATTATATTCCTTCATTAACGCAACACCACGGTCTGCAGTATAATTCACGGGTAGTGAATTATACTGCTGAGATAGAAAGGACAATTTTCTTTGCAGCCACAAAATCAGAGTCGTCCTCCAAAGTTTCAACATCTTTATTCAAAGACTGTGATGAGATTCAGAGTATCTGGAAAAATCATAAAGAGTTGCTAGTCACAAAATCTTCTATTTCTTTCTGTTCGACGTCAATGCTTTTTCTTTTTGAGCAATCCTCTACAACATAGATAAGTTAACCACTGGATTGCGCATAAGAACAAAGTTAGGGTAAACGTACTCAAGTAAGGTAAACGTACCAGAATACCATTAGCCAATCAGTGCTTTGTTTTGGGGTAGCACAGAGGTGTGGTTTGCTTGATACATACGTTTTCTATTTCAAAGTAAGGGTTTTAACAAACTAAAAACATTGTTATATCAAAAGAAGGTTTTTATTATATTATAATTACTATATTAACTTAATAAACTATTGCACGAAACAATGTTATAAATATAAATATTACACCGTTATTTTACTAATGTGGATTGTGAAATTTACAGGAGAAAAAAGGACAACACTTCTTTTTGATTACACAAAACTCAAAGATATAAAAAATTTTACAATGCCTAAACTGTCATTATATTTTGTTCACAAACATTTCCTTTTGGAATGGAATGGAGTGTACAATAATAATAGAATATGTATTATTAATTTATTTACTGTATACATGTTTACAAACATAAGGCATATTTATAGCTGCAGAAGCAAACTCTTTCAGTCCACAATAAAATAGTTTTATTAATTAGTGAAAGAGTGGGTTGAAAATATTATAAGTACATATTAACAATAAAAGAGAACACGTGTTATATGACGGAAGGTTAAATTGACTTTTTAAAGCAATACTTTAATTTAAACTAATTTATTATAAAAGAAAATAGAAATACACAAAGATACAGAGATGTTACTAGTACTAGTTTTATAAGTGAAGTGCCTTTTATGCTTAATCATTGAATATTTTTATTCTGGGGCTTACAGATAACGTACAGATAAAATTTGAAAAGAAACGAATATTTTAAATATATTGCTTTGACTAGTTGACAGATCCACATTTTTGGTGATATGGACTAATCATTGGAAACAAGATTAATAGGATGCTTACTTTGAAACAGACCGTTGCTTATTTGTGAGGATGATAACTAAACTGATTACAATATAATTTATTACAAAAGTGTATTATCTAACATTTGAAAACCAAAACAGGATGCGACGTTTACTCTGTAGCAGGTTGTTTACTCACTAAGAAGAAATCATTCCCATATGGAATTTTATCTCGAACAGTATTTAATGAGTCTATTTAATTTATCTACTCTATTTAATTGAATTGGAATGTCCTCCATGTTTTCGAAACAATCGTCGATTTGAATGTCCGGCAGGACTACTGGGTACTGATATTTATTGATACTGTGTCGTTAGTAGTTAAAGTCATACTTTCAGTGAATAATTTGCAGTTAGGTTGCAGAGTTAGTGTCCCTTGTAGCACATGGTGCTCTGGTTTTGTTTCACACTGAAGAACACTTGGTGTTTCTTTACTTAACCAGTTATTTTCCCCCAGTGGTTGAAATACGTCGATGCTTGCAGGGAATGTTGTTAGTACAGAGGAGCGTGACATCATTGTTGAGACGGTGTATAAAATCTCGACTTCACATATGGGACTAAATGCTCTGTTATGAATGATATAGTTGTAGCATATTATTTTCTTCGAAGCGTATTTTTTGCAGTTCCGAAGATTGTTGCTGACAATGTATTGCTGACCATGGGCATTCTTCATAAGTGTACTCAGGAATTATGGTTGAGTGGAATAGGGAGTCGGGGTATTTAATGGAAACAGAATAAAGATGATATAAGGTGAATATATGATTTTGGATGAAGGGAAATTCCAATGCGGTTTGCATATACATAAGCAGATATATTTGCTGATTCTAGGATCGTATGTATATTTTCGATTGAAACAGATGTAACTAATCTTTTGTTAGTTCTCAAATGATTTGATAATAGTAATTCGTTTTAAGTTTCTCTAATGTTATGATGGAAGGATGAATTGTTCCAGATTTAGTAAAAGAATGCTATTTATGAAATTGTCTGTTTCTTGTTCTAGGTTCAAGACTAGTTCCAAAATTCGGATGGATATTGGTGATATTTCTTCTCTGTCTTATGTTTAATATGAGTTTTCCCGTTTTATTGAGAAAATTATTTAGTCTGTTAATGTCCTCGTTGATTATTTGTTCGTCATAAGAGATTTTAAATAAAGTTTCATTAAAGTTCTTTATATTTTTGATATCATTTGCATTTGTTTTTCCATAAGATACATTAGAGTTAATTCCTGTTTTTCTAATTTATTTATACATTCATTATACCTGGCGGCATCTTTGACATCAGGTGTACCAATAAGCCATTCGAGTACTGAACCTAAATCATCGAGAATTTCTCTTTTACAGGAGATTTTTCGCCAAGGTAAAATTTTAATTCTGACAACTGCGAATTTATCCTATCCAGGTTAATATTTAGGAACGAATTTGTATATTACGATGGTTAGGATACTCGGTCATGGCATTTTTGAAATTGTTCCCTAGTCATTTTAGAGAATTGCAGGCGATAAATAATGGCTTTAAATCTTTATAAACAATTAGTTTCCAGGATCCTTCAGAAATTACGACTTAATTTTCATAATAAAAGAATAAACCAGAGTGGGATGGAATAGTTTTTGTTATGGTAGATCCCACAATTATTAACGTGGAGGACCTGGAAAAGGAGATATCTGTATTTCAGTATCATTCAATTCCTTGATGGTGTTATTTCGGGACTTTCTTTTAATTATGAGATATAGTCTATGTAATATATAACAAAATAGTTTTATTGTAGAATGTATTATAGAAGTATTTTGGATATCTAACTGGCAATTCACTTTGGTCAGCATGGCTAACCTGGAAGAATAGTGAGATTTGTGATCATGAAATTGTCATTTCAGAAAGTGGTATATTAGAGATATAAGGTCTGAGTCTATTGGCATGTACTAATTGGTTTTGGCATGATTTATAGATGACGTAGCTTTCGTTGAAGCCAATTCTAAATACATCATAGGGCCCATCCCACTTAGGGTTTAGTTTACTTGTTGGTCTAGGCTATATGATGTGGGGTTTTTTATTTAACTGTAATATCTAGTTTTCGCTTTGTCTTTTATTGTCCGGGCATTATTAATAGCTGCTTGAAGAGCTATGCGTAATCGTTCATTGAGATGGCAGAGATAATCATAAGCTTTGTAGTTGGGAATTTCTTTCATTGAGTAAAATAAAGGAGGTTTGTAACCAAGCAATAGTTCATAAGGTGTATAACTAGTAGATTGGTTGACATAAGTATTATGACATATAATTGCAAAAGGAATTATCTGATCCAATTTGGGAGATTTATGAGCATAGTACATTCTTATGTTTTCTAAGTTTTGTATGGAAACGTTCTAGAGCAGATTGTGGATGATAGGCTGTATTAAAAGGGTGATTGGCGCCTAGAAATTTGTTTTAAGACATATTGAGTTGTTTTAAGACATTATTCATAAATTTACTGCCTAGGTCTGAATGGAACCTACAGGGAACGCCGAAATGCTGAGCGAAAGTTAAAATTTGTATTGGTACAGTAATTGCTTCTTTGTCAGGAATAGTATATGCTTGTATGTATCTGGTCAGTTTGTCTTGTAAAGTGAGAACATATTTATTATAGTCGTTTGCGATGTCGGAATGATAAAACTAAGTCGCGAACCTTTTGAAACGCGTTCAAAAGGTTCAGTGATTTGTAAAGTTATAACTATAGAGGTTTTAAAACTTTTTTGTCTATATGAAACTTAAAGTACTAGATTTTCAGGAGGTATATTAAGAGAGGAGTTATTATAATTTTTCATTGTGAGGTTTTTAGTTTTCGATTTTGAACGGGATTTAGATTTAGTTTTTGATGGATTGCGTAATCATTTCGATTTAGAAGAATTTGAATTGTTAATTGAGATGGAAATGGATTTTGATTTAGTAGAATTGAATTTAGAATTTGACTTAAAGGAATTAGTAATTATATTAATGTCTGGTTTAGAATTTGATTCAGTGTAGCTGAGGGTTTGGGCCTGGTTATCCTGTTCGTGAGCTAAACGATTTGAGATTGATTTAGTGTAGCTGAGAGTTTGGGGCTGGTTAACCTGTTCGTGAGCTAAATGATTCGAGATTGATTCAGTGTAGCTGAGAGTTTGGGGCTGGTTTGCATTGAAATGTTACGATTTGGCTTTTTGTGTAAAATTAACTGATTATAAGTAGGTTTTTCACGTGAGGTTAGTATTTTTTTTGTAATTATTGGTTCTTTTAAAGGTCTTTGAGGATTGGGGTAAGTGGAATAAGGTTTTGCACCGGATCGAAGTTCGATGGGTTGCAGTTCAAAGGTGAGTTTAAAGAATTTATATTAGAATTTTGCAGGTATTGTGATTGCAGCATAGAATTATTGTAGGCATGTTTGCGACAATCGGCAATGACATGACCAAGGTTTTTACAGTAATTGCAAAACTTTTGGTGGTTTGGAGTAGTAGAAACCGGGAATTGTCATCTAATTGAATTCTGAGTAGCAAAGGATGGAGGTAGTAAGAGTCTGCAGTTGTTTTTAGGCGAGTTAAATTTATATAGGAATTGTCTCGCTTGGTCCATATGGCGAATCATGTTTTCTTGCATCGCGTATCTACTTACATCGGATAAACTAGTGAACTCTTTTCGTTCTAAGCATTATACCAATGTCGGAGGAGAAACCGTTTATGAATACATTCAGTGCCATCTCTTCGGTGCAGGCTTTTCTACCCGGGAGGGTACTATCATTTATTTCTGCTGTGATTTTTTATATAATTAATTCTAGATAAATCAACTCTGTCGAAATAATCGGTTATTGTTTCGTTGTATTTTTGGAACATATCTTGTAAATCGGCAGCTCTGGGACCTATTATCTTATTTAGGGTGTAAACTAAAAAGGATTGGTGTGTTGATAATGCTACGAATGCTACGTCGCATGAGCGACGCGAATGCTACGGTGCATGAGTGAATGAACTAGTATATTTCTCCATTTTGCCCTGTATTAAAATCAGGTATTAAATTTATCAGTGAGCCTAAACTTAACGTTTCGGTCGGGGCTTTCTGATCTAATGTATTCTGTATTTTGGAAGATTTAGTTGAACTTAAGGATACGAGAAGTAAGGTCTATGATTATAAATATATGTATAAATACAGAAGAGATACAGAAATTATTACTGGTAATATATATATTGACTTATTATAATTATAAGGGTTGGATGAGGAAGAGGATTTAAAATAAGTACACTATTTAACCACTCGACACAGAAGCAATGTCTGGATGCGCATTCTGGTCCGGCAAGGTAATTGAAACTCTTAGAGTACCGTAAGTAGTTGGCGATGTTTGTCCTAAACACACGTCGAACCTTGTCTTTATGCAGCTGAAACGCGTATCCTACCAACTGCGCTAAATTGTTATGTGACGAAAAGTCAAATTTACTTTTTAAAACAATACTTTAATTTAAACTAATTTATTATAAAAGAAAATAGAAATATACAAAGACATAGAGATGTCACTAGTACATGTGTTACAAGGGAAGTGTCTTTCATGCTTAATCATTGAGTATTTATAGTCTAGGCTTTACACATATCGTATTTTTCAAATATTATCAGTATATATATACTGATAATATTTGAAAAGAAATTAATTGTTCAAATATATTACTTTGACTAGTTGATAGATATATGTTTTTGGTGATATAGACTAATCATTAGAAACAAGATTAATAGGATGCTTACTTTGAAACAGATCGTCTACTTATTTGTGAGGATGATAACTAAACTGATTACAATATAATTTATTACAAAAGTGTGGTTATCTAACATTTGAAAACCAAAACAGGATTCGATGTTTACTCTGAAGTAGATAGTTTATTTATGGAAGTGACAACTTAAATTTATTACGAAGAGTGGTTATCTAACATTTATGAAGAATGATTATCTAACACAAGTCAATAAAAATTTTTTTTTCCATCGATTAGTCCATATCATCAAAAACATATATCTGTCAACTAGTCAAAGTAATACATTTGAAATATTAGTTTCTTTTCAAATGTTATCAGTACGTTATGTGTAAGGCTTAGACTATAAATACTCAATGATTAAGCATAAAAGACACTTCACTTGTAACACATGTAATAGTGACATCTCTGTATCTTTGTATATTTCTAATTTCTTTTAACGACAAATATTTAATAAAATGATTCTATTCAAAGGGACTGCTCTTTGAAAAATCAATTTATTGAATATTTGTCATTTGGTAAATGCCGGGTTATAATTTTGTTGTCAAAAAGTTAAGCTGGTAATTAAATATTTATCAATTATCGCTTTGGTTAAATCTATTAAATGATTTGATAAGGGAGCTGTATCAAATTGATGCATTAATAAAACTTCAAATAAGGTTATGCCAATAAAGTATTTTAAAACTTGTGTGAAACAAGTAGTATATTTAGGTTTGATCTTTCCATTGCTACATTGCTACTTTGTAAGCATTTCTTCAGAACTAATTTACATGTACGGCAAATCTTAATAACATCTTTCGAAGGATACATAAGATTACCTTTGTCTTTTATGTTTATAAGGTAACTGGTGAACTTTTGAATTTAAGATGTCGAAAACATCATTCATAATATTTAAAAAAATTTCCGTTTCCGAAACAGACTCAAATTCATTTAATTTTAAATTTCATAAAAAATAAGAGCTTCTAACACGCTTCTACTAAATAACTAGTGTCACAGTTTAACTTTCATTACTCTTTTCTTAATTTATTCGCCGTATGGAAATTATCTGATTCCTGTAACCTGTTACTTCTCATGTTATCATAAAATTCTCGATAGGCCTCAAAGGAGTTGCGAATTAATTTAAGCATATGGCAGGGATTTAAAAAAATTGCAATTGATTTTCAAATTGAAGGATTAATGAGATCGGTCTTCAAATTATCGTGGCTCCAATGAAAAGCCTATGATTTTTTACCACAGATAAATTAAATGGGCATCCGTCAAAAGTCAACGCTACTATTTCTATTCCTATTTCACTAACAATTTCAATGTATTTTAAAACATGTCAAGCTCTTGGGGTTACCGCATACATCATTCACCAAAAAACATTCAACAGGCATTTTTCAATTTGCGTTAATTTCTAGTAATAAAAAAACTAATGCTTTTTTAGCAACATCCATGAAATCACTTTCAATACCAGTTCCCAAATTGATATATCCACAAATACGTTTCTCGTAAGGAATCCAATCAATCTTTTGGCTTACAGCCATCTCATCTATTACAAGTGTACATAATAACTTTGTTCTGCATTGTTCAGCTTTCAGTTTGATAGAAATGGGAGCTTCATTTGTGAATTCTGGTTTTCCTTCAATACTATGTTTATTAACAATCAATCATTTGTTTATTAACGACAGATATAGGATCAGTACCGGAGACGCTAATAAACGCCTTCTCTTACTTTTGCTCGCTTTCTCTTGCTTTGGCTTTGCTATTAAATAGTACTTGATTTTATTGGAAATCATGACTTACATTGCCCAGCCACCTATATCCATTTTTCTTTTCGGTACGGGTAGTTCAGAAACCTAAAATAATAAGTGAAATATAAATAAAATATAATATTATATGCTTAGAAATCTAAGAAATTATTTTAGTTCATAAAAAATATTTTATATATAATTTTTTGGATTTTTATGTAGTAACAAAAGTTTCGAATTATTTATCGATAACGGCGTGACACATCTCTAGTGGTAAAAAATCAACAATATGGTGGACTTGCTGCCGGCGATCTGAGTGTAACATACGAAGATATACTTACATAAGTAATATTTAACAGCATACTTACTTGTGGAAAGAAAAACTTTCTGAAGTTATGATGTTATGCTTCTGTTTTGGCACAAGAAGACATGGTTTATTTAATTTTGATTTAAAATTATGAAATACTTTCACTGTGACATTCGTTTTCTTACTGAAGGCGTGTAAACTCTACGCCCAGAGGGGTGGCACAAATTGTGCTAGCGCACGGCTAGAGTTTTTGTGTTGATGCATCATCCAGAGGGTAACTTATCCATGCCTACATCTTCGATTCTTAGTGCATCTAGCATATTATCGCAAAATGAAAAAAGAACACTAATTCTTCAGACAAGTACCATAAATGGCCTAGTATTTTTTTCATGACGACTTTAGCCATTGTTTGGTTTATACTTTCAAAGGATGCAAGGTCTTTTACTAATTGTATGTCGTTTTTCAGTGCTGAACATCTGACAGAAGCTTGAAACCAGTATTTTATACATATTATGACTGTAAAATACGTATATATTTAATTGCTTCCTCTTCGTTTTTGTCAGTTTAAACTGATTAAACTGATTTAAATAGGAAAATCTTCAAGCAATACATAGCTTTAGCCATCCATCTAGCACGGTGAAGACCAGCAGGCCTCCTGAATAAAACTTCATTTTCAGGTTCTCCTCCCTGGGAGGAGAACTTGAAAAACTTTATATTCATCTCGAAGTTGATATACTTGGAGTTGTTTTTGAGCAAATGGAGTCCTGTCTGTAGCAATATTTTGTATGATGTTCGAAGACCTGAAATCATTAATGACTGGTTTACAATCACTTTGTTCAATTTTATCCCAGTTCTTCTTAAACCTTTTAAACAATTGTATATCAGGATTAATAGATGCACCGAGCGATTGACCGACAAGCCAACCAAAGCATGTCTCTCCATTTTCTGCTCCAGAAGGACACAAGCTCCATTTTTAAACTAGTGTTTGCAGCTCTATAGCTGTAAACAAACTATTGTCAAAACATAAACATTTTATTTTATAGTTCAAGCCCCATGAATTTATTTTTTCATATAACTGAAACCCAAGCTTTGTCTGTTTCCCCATCCAATTTTGGAACCTCTAGAAGCGGATCGACTCGAAGTCCTGATACCAGAATTGGCAGATGATCTAGTTTCATGTCCACTTATATCTTCAATCAACTTGCCATTCCAATGAATCGTTAATGGCAAATCAGTTTTGAACTTGCTTTTAAGAGACTCTGTTATTGATTTTCAATTTTTCAAACACTTTTGACTAATAGAACATCTATTGACATTAAACTCTGAAAGATCACATCCTGCATTTTTCAAAGTAGATGCTACGACCACAGCAACTATTTCTATCACTTCATTTAGAGACATGAACACTAGCAACTAAGTTAAGGCTATTAATTATGTCTCTTCTAGCTCGTTTTTGTGGCTGATAAGACTTTGAAACCAGTTACAATAGTTTCTTCGCTGGTAGTCGAAGAAGAAGTAAGCACTTTTCTGTTAAAGCCGAGGTACTTTTGCTTTCAATTTCATGCAATTTTTGGAGGTGTTCTGCTTTCTTCTTTCTCAATTGCTCATTTTTTCTTAAATTTTTTTATCTACTAAACTTTTAAACCCCGGCGATCCTTCTGTCGAGTTAATAAAAACTGCTTATCCTATATATCTACAGTCATAATACTTAAAGCTTCGAAAAGAGCAGTATCAAACAAATCTTCTTTAATGCTTCCGTTCTTCGCTTTATTTTTTTTCAAATTTAACCACAAATTGAAGTGTTTTCCTTTTTTCAATCTCATCGGTATACTAGCTGTTTCCGACAAATTTATCACTTCACATGCGGCCGCAGTCGCAGAATTCCAAACGGTTTTGTTTTATTTGTTTTTATATTAAAAAAATTAATGTAATTCTTCGAAGGTAACTTTGACTGATTCGGATTTGGTGTTGAATGGCCGATAAGGCAAATATTGGTTTTATTTCTAGTTAGTAAACTTCCACCACTACTTGTGGACGCCGTGTCCAGTTGTAACAAGTATGTATAGTGTGGGAAAGAATATGTGTGTGATCTCTCTAATGACTAAATTCAAACTGAGGTCCAGGATGGGGCTCAACCTCAATGCATAGGCTCAGGAAATGAGTAGAAGAGGGGGGAAGTGAGAGAAGGGAAGTGAGAGAAGTGAGCTAGTGAGTCTTTCTTCATATTATATAACTTCAAAATAGACTAATAAACATACCAGAGTTAATAAGCCAGATTCAAAGTTATAGTGGCCATACAATGTTTTTTTCTGAAATTCTTTTGTTTGACTTATGGCAGCGACCTCTAAAACATTTCAAAAAATAAATTAAAAATATACATATTCATTATTTTAGGGTAGAGAATCATATGACAGGGTGCATAGTCAATTTTTCAAAAATAAAAAAATAAGAAGCACCCTAGTGACTAAGGATACATAATTTGTTTTTTGATATAATAATAATTATTCATAATTAAACAATCATTTATAAGTAAATAATATACAAATTAAAGAATACTATTGTTTTTATTAGATTATTAGCTGGTACATTTATACCCACAATGCTATAAAGATTTAATTGCAAAAGCATATTGTGGGTATAAATCATCGCTAAGCAAAAAATTATACCATACTTAAATACTCTGTTCTATAACAAAAACGGAAGTAACACAAAAGTCATTTATTTTGGATATTCAATTCATCTAAAGGAGGTAATGAATTATCCTCAGTAGAACATTTAAACACTTTCAGTGGGACTTCCTTTACGCCAGATGATTTTAAAAATTGTTGATATTTAGATCTGTTGGCTGTCACAACACCTTCCTCTTGAACAATATTAACTGGAACCACACGATGTTTACCAGGCAAGCTTGTTGAGTGTCCTTCATCAGCTTCAAGAGCGGTTTCTACATCTACAAGTGCATGGTTTCGGCAAAGAAGCAGTGATGATAGCTGTAAAAGTATTTTGAAAACACCACTAATGTAATAAAAGAAATTGTTAAAGGTACAAAAGACATGTAAAAAAGTATTAATTATCAGGAATGTAATGATAGATGTAATAATAATTAATTGTAGTTTAAGAAGTGTACAATGTAACTTATATACCCAAAATATTTAAAAAAAATATATATCATTAAATAAAACTTTATAAAACAAAATTCAATTTATAAAATAAAATTACAAAATTGGACCACAAGACCAAAGCCATAGATATACAAATAACATCTTGCCCAAATTCCATCTGGTATGAAGTTTAAATAAATGTAAACATGTGTAAACTTTGTGATATTGTAGGGTATGGGATTACAGTACATTAGAGTACAGTACAAAAAAAAATTGTCAAGGTGACAGAAGAAAAGTTAATTAACGTTTTTAATACTTTTCAAATATATTTGTTTGTCTTTTTTGTGGTTTTTCTAAGAAACACAATTTTCCTAATTATTGGCACAGTTTGACCAATTATCATCAATTAGCAAACCCAATTTATTGGCATATCAAACACTAAGTTTAATTAAAAAAAATGCCTTTAGCCAAGGTAGGTGTAAGATAAAAATAAGAACATTAATAGAGAGTAATGTTTAGTTAAGTCCTAGTTAGGGCGTGTTCCTACAAAAGAAATATTAAGTTAACATAGGTACTTAGAAGGTAACTAAATCTGTTTTGGAATATATTTGGCACATAGCCTATTGTATAATTATAATTTAACTCAGTCATTCAGAAAAGTCTTTTGAAAACTTGAAATAAGAAATAAAAAAGTATACCTGGTACTTACCTACCTACCTAATTTAATAAAATAACCTAGTAATAACATAAACATAACCTAGGTATAACATAACATTAACAAAACCTACCTAGGTATATAGGTACTTATAAATCTTATAATCTTGGTACCTATTTGCCTAACTAATTTAAATGTAAGAGATCAGTTAACAAAGTCCACTTATCTTATAATGTATTTATTTATCTTTATTAATTCAGTCTTTAAATTAAGTTAAACATTTTTCTATATCAGCATCACTGTTCAATATCTTATTATTGTTTGTTGTTACATTAGCATCTTCAGTATCATTTTCTTTTTCATCCAAGTCATCCAGATTGCATTCTTCATTTCCAGATAGAGGTGGTTTTAAAGATATATCCACGGCATTCCCAGTTAGATAAGCTTATTCACATGTTTGTTTACTGTTTCATTTTTATCCTTCTTCATTTTAGGTTTAGCGGCTAAACCTTTTTGTTTGGTCTGTTCTGTTTTTGTTTCCAGTTTCTTTTTTTCTTTCTTCTTTTTTTCTTATTATGCCCTCCTCTTTTTCTTGTTTCGTCCTAATTTTTTCATTCTCTAGGGATCTCCACTCTTCGGATGTCAGCACGAAAGATGCTCTCTTTGTGGTATTAACACTTTCATTGGAGTGTTTTAGGCAATACAAGATCATCTGTCAGTTTTACGGGAATGAGGTTTAAGAGAGTGGCCAAAGGTTTTTTGACTGCCTTAATTTCTGCTTCTTCAGTGAAGTTTCGATTTTGTTATGGTCATTTATTTTCGTAGTTGTATTACTGGATTTCTGGAGTATTCTATTTTTTGAACTCTAACAGACTTTCTAGTATTGTTGGTCATATCAGTGTATATTTCTGCTTTATGAGTTATTATATGTGAAACTTCTTGTGAATAATCGTGTAAGTCAATAGTTCTATCTTCTGCAAATAAATCAATGTAATTACCCTCATTGAAAACAACTGTTGTCACACCCACTTTAGAATCAAGTGCAGGTATGCAATATAGAAGCTGTTCATTTAAGTTTCCATCAATAATAAATGGCATATTTACAATATCCATTGCACCTAATGTCATATCTGTATCATCTTGGTTCAGAGTATTATCTCTGTTAAAATTTGTGGTCAACTGAGCCTTTGTCAAGAAGTTCCAAATCTTTTTCAAGTCTTCTTCCTCAGGTCTTTTTATTTATCATTTTCTCCCCTATTCACAGGAAGCAGACTATTTGACTTTCCTAGGCATTTTGTATAGTCCACAGTATTGATATTCCATCGATAGTAACCTGTTGCTCTAAAAACATTATCAACTGTTGGTGATGTTATCCTATTTTTAATAATGTTGTCTAGAAGTGGTATGAAACAGATTTTAGTAAGAGCTTTTGATGGATTATTTCGCTTCCACTCCAAAACAGTTTTCTATCCACCAAATTTCAGTGGCTTGAAAGCTGACATATCTGCTAGTTGCAGTAATCTTGTACAATTGGGGTACAATGCAATAGCAATTTTATACAAAGCTCACTAACTGCATACGTTAAATAAGTTTTGTGACCGTCGACAAAAAGTAATATGGGGAATTGGGTTGCTTTTTTGATCAAGTGCAGATATAGTACAGTCTCAATATAATCACGAAAGATTTCAGCTTTCATCCATCCGTTGTCACTAAGTCCTATTCCCCAATCTGAGGGAATCGTAGAAGTAATATCAGATGACAGTCACTTATTCAGAAATACGACCATCAGAGGTGTTAGGTCTCCATTAGCACAAAATGTAAATATCACAGTAAGAGATGTTTTGGCCTGTGCATTGTCTACCTCGTAAACATTTCTTTCGCCTTTAGGAGCAAAAACAACACCATTGCATATGTGGGATGGGTTCTCAAGAGATCAGTTAACAAAAAAAGGTTAACTCCGATTTGATTAAACCATCCTCTCACATCGTTTTCTGATATTACAGCACTAGCTCCTGTAACTGCCTCGCTTGTGTGGACAGAAATGTTTGAATGACGCTGAAGAAAAAGTTTATACCATTTCTGTCCGTTCTTGAAATTGCTGGCACTGCCATTATTTTTTAGAAAGGTTGTAATACTACTGTTTAAGTCTTCCAGGTTTCCTTCTTCTGATTTCAACAAAATTGTAGGAGGGTCTGGACGTGACTGATGCTCAGGATAATCCTATACTGCAAAGTAGCCCGTGGTACATTAAAAGTCCTGGCTGCCGACTTCTTGCTCATTCCTCCATCTTCGCAAGGCTTTTTTTTAAGTTATCTGAGTTATATTTCTTCTGTCGACATACTATTCTTTCTTTCTGTTTTCCGGATTTTTTATTATTATTTTTTGTTCCATATTCAAAAAGGTAGGTAGACTGAAAAAAACCGCTTTAAACGTCAGGACAATTATTAGCATATTTAAGCCGTAATTATTGACCCTACTGCCAATAAATAGTATACTCATAGTTGGCAACAGGGTCAGGATTTGGTAACATTGCATTTTTAGCCTATATTTAACATATTTACAGTAAGTAGGTATGTACATATTTCATTTAATTTATTATGCACAAATAAACTTCGAAAAAGAATACCTCAGAAAAACCATTTATTGACAGCAGTGCAAATAAATTACAATAAACAAGCTTTACTGCACCAAATGTTAGCACTGCAATAAAACAATGAAAGTAATTAAATTTTCGAGAATTAGCACTCGGAAAGCTCGAATAAAAATGTAGAATTATTTTCAAAACCAGCACCAAATTAAAAACGTTTAAATGAAGTAAGATTTGACGAGATTAAGAAAGGCCTTAACTTAGCAAAAAAATAGTTTCTAACTGATCAAGTAGAGACACGTTTCGTTTTTATTGCATTGACGTCATTATGATTTTATTTTATTTTGCCAGTATAGTAAGCTAATATTGTACTACATCACAAGATTTCTTTTTTTTCTTATTATTGATATTAAATCAATGAAGTGTCAGTAACTGGTGGGGTGCCAAAATAAGGTCACTTTACCCGATGTCAGATGAATGAAAGGTTAAACTTGTTCAATAGTGTAACACAAAAATTTAGTTGTAGATCTAAAAGGTTGAATCTTTGACATTATGTAAAGAAAGTGTATGTCCAAAGACACTGTAAGTATGAAAAACTTACAAGCTATTTCACACACATTTTTTATTAAAGTTCTCATTAGGGTGCCGCACCTCACAATGAAAAAATAGAATCTTTATGGGATCAGTTTGCTGTCAAGACTTTTTAACAGAAACAGTCACAATCCTTTAAAAAATTTAAGGTTGCTAGCTCGGTGAAGTAAAAAGATATGTATTTTCAAATATTACATACTTGATACTTATTTCACTTATCAAAACAACTAAGAGTTCTTTCTCCTTTTTAAATTTTTTTGAATTTTTTATCCCTTTTAAAAGAACTCCCTAACTCAATAATATAGTTACATTACATTTTGTTCTTACACCATAATTAAAAATTAAAGACCATTATATTTACATTTTGTATATGCAATGAGGATGAATCAAAGTTTGCGAAATGGATGACAAAGGTTGGGGATTGCTTACTCCAATGAATGTTAATGAGAGACTTATTACTAGTATATATACCAAGTTTTAGCTTAATTGTGTTATTAACCTCTGAGCTATCATCGATCAAGTAACTGATTTGGAAGAAGTCATTGACTATGGAGAAAACATTCCTTACAAAGCAAGGAAAACACCACAAATTGCATTGTATAAGAGAGAAGAGGTTCAAGGTGTTGCAATCGGGCAGAAAAATCATGGCGACAGTTTTCTGGAATCAAAGGGTATCCTGCTCATTGACTTCAAAGATAAGGTGTTTCTATTAAGGGAGAGTACAATGCTCCATCTACTGGAGCATTGCAGAGAAAAGGTGAAGGAAAATCGTGAAAGGTGTGCTACTTTTGCACGATAATATCCCTGTATATAAGAGTTATGTTGCGATGTTTGCCCTCAACAAGTTCAGTTTTTAAATTTTGCAATACAATATAAATCCCAGACTTGTTCTCGAAAATGGGCTTCATGGAAAAGAATTCAGCGATAATGAATGCAATTTCAACTTATTTTCAAGATAAAGAGAAAACCTTTTTTGGGTGTGAATAATTACTCCACAGATCTGAGAAATGTACCAGGGTTAAGGAAGAATATATAGACTAGGAAAAACAGCAGCACGTTTTTTGACCTTCGTATCATATGTATGAAGACAGTGATAAGTAAGCACTTTATTAAATCTGAAATGTTAAAAATTTTTTTGTATGACAAACATGATTTATGATGTAATTTATATACATACATGTGTATATATGCATATTTGTGTATATATATATATATATATATATACTAGCTGACCCGGCGAACTTCGTATCGCCTCAGAATTAATAAATATTGTGTTAACTTATTAGCTAAATTAAATTCAGTTTTTTATTAAGATAAAATGAATATTCAAAATGAATTAAGTTCAATAAATGTACAAATCAAAATGAAAACTATTTTAATTAAATTAAAATAACATTAAAATCACGACTTTGTAGTCATCACTTGGCATGCGATCCATCGCAGTTATGAACAACTGAACCAATGTAAGATATTCATGAAGTTGTTTCTGCAAATCTTGAACAACTTCTCTTTTTATTGCCGATTCGATCTTTTGACACCGATGAAGTTGTTCCTCCATGTGGCCCATGAAGTAAATTTAGAAGAATTATTATGCTGTGCATCTTCAAGCAGTTGCAATAATCCGATTTGATTGAAAATTTGGCCTTGGATCCATAAAGTCGAAGGCGAAGTTATATTTATTAAATTATGATCACCAAAAGAATAAACGTTTATTCTCTCTAGCAGAAATTACCTTGAATGTCAGATTGAATCCGCGTTCTTCGATAATGTTTGCTCCAAATGAAGTAATTTGGAAACAACCTTTGTATCTTTGAACGTTCGATAGAAAATGTCGTGATTCTGGTGTTTCGGTACGTAATGAATGGAATGACTCAGGTGGCAGAAGAAAGAATGGCAATTTTATCTTGCCACTGAGAGAGCACAATCCAGGCGTTTCTCCAGCGAACTAATTCAATACACTGCAAGGGTCGCACATAATATCCATTGGGCCAATTGGCACGAAAGGATGCGAGCTGTAGTCAATTACGTAATCGTATTGAAATGCTACTCGATTCAAATCAACGCTTGAAGCATTTATTTTTGCGCGTCGAAGATTATTAAGTTGTTGATCTGTGCGATAAGCTCGGCGATTTTTCGTTACCAACTGAGCTGTTTGTCTCGTTCTTGTGTTTGTGAAGAACGAAGTCGGGCCATACTTACGCAGCTCTTCCCGTGCAATTTCTTGTTCATCTGCAGTGGATTGATTCGTAATATTCCTAAGTCGAATTGCAGTACTTATTGTTGTGAAAGATTAGACTCCCAGCATTATAAATAACACTTTAAAATTAATCAAGTAAATTACATAATGAAGCAATTATCCATGCCAGCACAATCACAAATATCATAACCTCACAAAGTGAACATTTTAATAATACTTAACTATTTAAAATCACTGTTCGCTAATGAATTTCAGAAAAAATCGTTTAAAGAGAATTAATGTAATCGAATTAAAATGAAATAACGGTCGAAAACTGAATAAGAATTATTAAAAACCAATCATCATTTTCGTTCGTGTCTGTCATTTATGACATACCTTTTTCTTTTCTTTTCTGTCATTTATCACACATCACTATTTATACACAATTAAATTATTTGTGATTTTTTTACTTTGCCAATGCGCAAGGAAACTTCTCGAAGCCGAGATAAAAAAAATATTCAATCAATATATAATCAATAAATAATAATCACAAATTTCCAAGGAAAAAAAAATCAGTCAATCCTTTCTCGATATATCATCAAAAAAGCCGTTCCATCCATAAATTTTTTTTCGTGAATTTTTCCGATATTTTCGTATTTATTATCCGATTCCCGACGAAGACAAATCCAAAAACACAAAAATAAAAAAAATTGGTCCAGCCGTTCTTGAGTTATAAACGGTGTAACTAACACGACTTTGTTTTATATACATAGACATAAATTTTCAATGAAAAAAAAAATATCAGTGAATCCGTTCTCGATATATCATCAAAAAAGCCGTTCGATACAAAATGTATGAGAAAATGAATTATCTTCATAAATTTTTTTTCATACATTTTTCCAATATTTTCATATTTATTATCCTATTCCCGATGAAAAGAAATCCAAAAACACAAAAATAAAAAAAATTGGTCCAGCCGTTCTTGAGTTATAAACGGTGTAACTAACACGACTTTGTTTTATATACATAGATATAAATTTTCAATGAAAAAAAAAATATCAGTCAATCCGTTCTCGATATATCATCAAAAAAGCCGTTCCATACAAAATTTATGAGAAAATGAATTTTCCTCATAAATTTTTTTTTCATGAATTTTTCCAACAATTTTCATATTTATTATCCTATTTCCGATGAAGACAAATCCAAAAACACAAAAATAAAAAAAATTGGTCCGGCCGTTCTTGAGTTATAAACGGTGTAACTAACACGACTTTGTTTTATATATATATAGACATAAATTTTCAATGAAAAAAAAAACATCAGTCAATCCGTTCTCGATATATCATCAAAACAGCCGTTCCATACAAAATGTATGGGAAAATGAATTTTCTTCATAAATTTTTTTTCGTGAATTTTTCCAATATTTTCATATTAATTATCCTATTCCCGACAAAGACAAATCCAAAGACACAAAAATAAAAAAAATTGGTCCAGGCGTTCTTGAGTTATAAACGGTGTAACTAACACGACTTTGTTTTATATATACAGATATATATATACATATACATATATACTACATTATTTTAATTTCAATAAAAGTGCTGCGGGAAGTCATCGGAATTTGGAGGGAGTTTATGGTGAACATGCTTTAGCTGAGCAAACGTGTCGGAAGTGGTTTGCTCATTTTAAGAGTGGTGATTTTTACTTGGAAGACAAGAAACGACCTGGACAGCCAAAAAAATTTGAAGATAGGGAATTGGAGGAATCATTTGAAGAAAATACATCATTGGGGGTCGATTTATCAACTGTAGGAAAATGCCTTAAAGCTTTGGGAATGATCAAGGAAGAAAGTTGGGTTCCATATGAATTAAAACCGAGGGACGGTGTTTTTTAACCTGTGAATTACTGCTTCATCGGTACAAAAGATAGTTTTTTACATCGGATTGTTACTGGTGATGAAAAATGGATGTATTATGACAATCGTAATCGAAGTGTAAAAAATCACGGGTTAAACCCGGACAACCATCATCATCAGTGGCAAAACGTAATATTCCTGGGTCTAAGCTCCTCTTTTGTATTTGGTGTGATAAACAGGTGTGGTTTGTTATGAACTGTTAAAACCGAAAGAAACCATCACTGGGGATCGTTACCAATTACAACTGATGCGCTTGAGTCATTGACACGATAAAATTATTTTACTACACGACAATGTTCAACCGCACGTCGCAAAACCAGTGAACAACAATGAAATAGGAAGTCCTAACCTACCCGCCATATTGTCAGATATGACCGTTTCGGACTACTACCTATTCCGATTAATGGTTCATAGTTTGTCAGGGGAGAAATTCATTTCTTATGAAAATTGTAAAAATTGGATCGGTGCATGGAACTTTCGAACCCAAAAGATGGGAAAAAGTAGTGGCAAACGATGGGCAGTATTTTCATTAAGGTATAAAATACCTATTATTAAATAATTATTTTCATTTAAATCATAATTTTAAAAATAATATACAAAATAAATCATTATTTGTCTCCCAAAAAATACTACAAATTAATTCCAACACCTAATACTATTACGACATATTTCCAAATTTTATTTTAATTTTTCTCATGCCCACATAAAACTATTATTGAAAATAATCCTAAATAAAACCACATTTGCTTTAGTTTAAACACAAAAAATATTTTGTTTAAACTTTTTCTTGAAATTATTAGAAGAAAAATACACCAACTATTACAATAACTTGGCATTATAGTGCAAAATGTATTGGCAGATTTCAAAATAATACATTTTACACCTTGCTTTATAAAAGAAAAAATTTTATCTAAACAAGAGTCAATGAAAATGACATTCAGTGCTTTTCAGCAAGATTCAAGTTTCAGATTCATTTAATCTGAGTTAGCAGACGTCAATCTCCAGTCCGATTAGTGTACTTCTCAACTACAGCTTTCATTAAATCAGTTAGAAGATTACTCGAAGGAAAATCTCCATATTGATGGAAAGAAATGCAGTGAAAAATCTTCGTGGATATAACATGATTTAAAACCTTGACTATAGCTTTTTCTTTTTATATTAATCAATTAAACCAATGTATATTTTAAATTTATTTTTAAACCTATTTTATTAATTTTTTTAACCTATCTTACGAAATTAATGAAAAATATATTTCAATTATTTATTTTCGTAACATTATTATACTATAAAATTATTATTTAAACTAAATTGCTTTAAAGTGTGAAGCTTTTATCACAATAAGAATTATAAATTTAGTTACAGACTGAGTCTCTTTACAATTCAGGACTTACGTGGACAGTCAACTAAACCTAAAACTTCCCTTAAAGACTCAGGATGATGTGGAGGAAGCATATAAACATGTCACCAATTTAATCCAAGAAGCCTGCTGGACCAACTCACTAGAACTAAATAAGTCTCAAAACTTGTGTTTCCAACCTCTCAATATAAGATTTAAAGTCGAAGAAAAGTGTCGATTAAGACGGGATTAGCACTTGTCTCTATACCCCTCAGACAAAAGGAAGTTCAATTATACCATAAAAGAACTGAGAGCTTTGCTCCGGGACACTGCAAATAATAAGATGCAACAAATTATTTCTATGTTGCCTGCTTCAGGTCAGGGTGAGCACTCTTTTTGGAGAGCTTAAAAAAACCTAGACAAGTCCCAAGAGCATACTCTTCCCATTAGATCACAATTATCTTAGCTAGAATGGACGGTGAAAAGGCAGAGATCTTTGCATCTCACCTGGTAAGTGTCTTCAGACAAAATGAGAGATATACAGACAACTATGAGATCAACACCATCCTGATCTCCAAATGTGCTTGCCCTTCAGACAAACGTCCCCAAAAGAAATTACCAAAGAAATAAAATGACTCAACCCAAAGAAAGGCCCTGGCTTTGACTTGATCACTCCCAAAGTTCTAAAGGAGAGATAGGCCCTAACTTTTCTAGCTTGCCTATTCAACGCAATATTCAGAATGGGATGTGTGCCTGCTCTATGGAAGATTTCCCAGATAATCCTAATTCATAAGCCTGGCAAACCTGGATATAAGGTCTAGTCTGCACAAGATCGAAGCTGGAGTCCCACAAGGTTCAGTCCTGGGACCAGTCTTGTATAAAATCTTCATTTCCGATCTCCCTACCTCAGCAGATATAACCATCGCAACTTATGCTGATGATGTTGCTTATCTGGCAAAAGCCAAAGATCCATATTTTGCCAGCAACAAGCTCCAAGTATTGCTGGACAAAATGTAAACTTGGTTGCATAAATAGCACATCCGTGCCAGCGCACAAAAATCGACCCACATCATGTTTACTTTAAGGAGAGGCAATTGTCCTGAAGTGAAACTAGGAACCAACATGTTACCACACACTGATTGTGTTAAATATCTGGGCTTCTCCCTAGATAGAAGGCTTAACTGGAAAACTCATATCAAGCAGAAATGTGACTGATTAAATATCAGGTATAAAAACCTGCACTGGCTGTTGGGTCGTAACTCTGTGCTATATCAGTGGGCAATAAACTACTATTATACAGCTCATTCCTCAAGCCGATATGGAGATATGGCATTCAGCTTTGGGATGTGGCGTAATAGCAACATAATGTGTCTCCAAAGAGCTCAAAATGCAATTCTAAAGAAACATAGTGCACCTTGGTTCACACGAAATTGCAAAATTCACAAATACCTCAACACTTCCACCATTCTAGAGGAGATTAACAGATTCAGAAAAAGATATACAGAACGGCTCACTACCCACCCTCTAGCTACAGAATTGCTGGACAATACCAAATTGATTAACAGGCTCAAAAGAAACAAAGTGTAGTTGGTTTCTAATTGAGTAGCAGTGGCATTGGTTTCTGCACTCTAAGTGCCAAATTTCTCACCCAACAAAACTGATATAACAGTCCAGAGGGACAGATCGCAGTTATATAAAAACAAATTTTAAACAAGTAACAGGCAGCAAATGAACTGTCTTTATTTCAACTGATGTTGAATTGTAAGTTTCTGTACATTCATATTTTTGAAAATTTGTTAGGGCATCATTGGATCAATGGATTTGCTCACCATCAACATTATAAAAGTAAATTTTTACGGTATTTCTGCTATATTACGACGCTGATCACAATTGTCTTGCTAGGTTTCATTAAATGTCTGGTTTCATTATAGAGGAATGCTCCATAGGGAGGTGCATTCATAAATATAGTTAGGTATTTCTTTAAAGTAAAATACTTTAAAGAAGTATAGTTCAATACTGATCGGTGTTGGTTGTTAGCATTGTCAGTCCATTTGTCGTTGTTTGCTAATTATCTATGCACCGCAATTTGCTATCATAATTTTAAACACTGACAGCAAATGAACCGTTGCTATTGTTTAATTACACATCTTTCCAAATTTAATTTTTATTTGTAATAAAATTGTATGAAAACAACTGGTTTCCATACAGTTATGGGCTAATGAAAAAGTAAAAAAGGGTGTGGTTACTTTCTCACAATTACAGGAAATGGAGTTTGTATATTTAAATTGGTTATTTGGGATTTCATCTTGCAAGATTTGAGAAAACTTTTAAGCTAGAAAATGTAGATTACACAGTCAAAGACAAAGAAAAAATATATACAATTACGGTCCTCATTCTGGAAGTAGAAATATGCTGATAAAACTAAGTTTTGAACAAACATATTATAAATGTTCTATAGTATTAGTAGATTTAATAGTTTCATTTATATATCATCCGCAAATTGAGTTCCAGCGATTTTCTTTCTGAATAAAAAGGCTGTATGTTCTTTCAATTCCGTATGTAGTCAGGTCTGTTCAAAAAAAATAATTTTGACTCCGTATTACTCGGCAGTCATTTATTAAAATCATTTATAAGAATAATAGAAAAAAGAAAACTATTATAAAACAAAATGTATTAACTTTTTGCTTTTTAATGGCTTTCTTTTTTCTAATTATACAGTGATCTTTTTATGATACATGTTATGATGAAAGCAAACTGATATGATGTGGGGGAAGTATATCTCATACTAGGTACATTATAGTAATATATTATGTTCCTAATTCCCTTATTCTTATACTTATACGAATACGATTATATTCCTAATTATTTTATTTATTTTTAATTATTCATTAATATTTTCTTTTTTTAATTCACTTTGTGACATTCACGTTGGTAAAATGATGACCGAGTGGTGGAGGAACTGGAGGGCATAGAATGGTTAGGCAGTGGCGTGACTAGGTGGGGGCGACCTGCACCAGGTGCCATCTGTTTGGGGGTGATACCCGATGAAAAAAAATTAAAACTTACAAAAATTTCATAAAATTACTGCTAAAATTCAATGATATCTATGTACTATGTACTGGAGGGTGCACTCAATTTGTCCTAACGACAAATAACTACGAGTCGTATAAAATATAAAAAAATTGTTTAATCTATCTATATATTAAACAAAATATTTATATTACTATAAGTCCTGAATATTTCAGATAATAGATTAAAGCACAGTTATATTCATTTATTTGAATATAAATGAAGTATTATTAAGTGTATATGACTTGTAAAAGCAACACCACAATAAGACCAATGACAATAAATCTTCACTTTTTTAAACCAAACACACTGTAATTAATTAATAATGAATTTTTGTCTTCTCATTCCATTCGCTATATGATGTACGTGATGTGGTGATTGTAACGAGAAGAAAATAATTTTCCATTAATACTAACTACTACTACTATAACAAGATAATGAATATTTAAAAAATATACTTTTTTAAATTTTACTACTCAAGTTATCATTCGAAGTCTGCTTTATCATTAACTCAATATAACAACTAAGGTTGGTACTATGTAAGAGATGGCTAAGTATAGCTCGGTCAGGGATTCCCTCAGAATTGTTCTTGTAGCTCGTATCATTTCTCATTTCTTTCGTGAATTGTGGTCATCGTGAATTGAATCGTTGTTATTTTGGTAATGTTGTCTAAAAGAGTCTCTCAGAGAGAGATATCTTCTAAAAAACTAAAACCTACTTAGTTTTAATTGACCAAGGTAAATTCAATCATTTGCTAATTTATAACATAATAGTTCAATAACTGCCTTCTTAGCCAATTGGTCCGAGTGACAGACATCACTCGTTCATTAATAAAATGTATTTATTATGAAATGTTGATATACCTATAATCCTACAAATAGATATATTAAGAATTTATGGCACCGATGATATTAATTGAGAATACTTTTTTAAAGTATGTGTACTAAATACCCAAAAAGAGAAAATGCCTCGGGGAGTTCATACATCTAAAAGAAAAAGTGGGTTTCTATAGAGAAAAGCCAAACAGGCTAAAATGGATGTAGTTCATATCAGGCCTGGATCTGTCTTTAAATATATTACAAAAACTGATGACAGTCAAAGTTCATTAAAAGAAACTAATTCTCACACTAGTATAAGGAATAATTCAGATAATATCAGCTCATCTTCAAGAAGCAACAGTGACAATATAGATTTAATGATGACAACTCGTCAAGAACATGAATTAAACAATAATACTGAAAATGACAGTGATAATAATGATAACATTACTACTATCAAAGGCAATACTTACATGAATGAATCAATTCACGACTTGAGAGATGTGTCACATTGGAGTATACCCGTTCCTGATATTGTTCACATTGAGATCATAAGAAAGGAAATGAATATTTCCAAAACAGAGAAGAGCTGTTTGCCACTGCATCTAGGTACGGGTTAAAAATAAAATAAGAAACCGTTTTATTTTTAACCCGTACCTAGATGCAGTGGCAAACAGCTCTTCTTTGTTTTGGAAATGTTCATTTCCTTTCTTATGATCTCAATGTGAACATTAGCAGGAACGGGTATACTGAATAGTGTGGGAATGTAAGTATAAAGTGCGCCTAAGGGTGAAAAAAGTTTGCAGCCATGGATGGTTTACTCTCATATAACTAATAACCTGTACTGTTTCTGCTGTCGTTTCTTTGCTGTCACGAACAGTACTAATACAGGAGCAACATTTACAACTGGACTTCAGAAGTGGTGGAAACTAGTCGTTCGCTTGTAGTTTCATCGTCGTGTCTGACCATGAAACTACAAACGAACATCTTGAAAAGTGGAAAACTTTGAAAATGAGGCAAAAATTGCAAACTAAAATAGATACGGTTTGGCAATTAGTGGATATGGAAAAACAGAACTTTCATCTAGATTATTGGATATAACTTTATTTCTGGCTAAAAAAACCTGACACGTGAGCATGAAGAAGGACAAGGCTTTACAAATAAAGGCAATTTCTTAGAACTAGTCAAAGTATGATGAAGTGTTGAAAGTGCACATTTTGAATTAAGAGTATGGTAAATAAACAAAGATTCATATTTGTCGCCAGACATACAAAATGAATTCTTACATGTTTTACCGAACCAGATAAAATCTAAGCTTGTCAACGAAATGAAATTGACCACATATTTTGGTATTATGTTTGATAGGCCATCTGACATTTCATATATTGATTAAATATCTAAAGTGATTAGTTATGCGAAAACTGATAATAGGAAAGTATACATCAAATAATCCTTTAAAAGGAAAAAAAGCCACTGATCTAAGAGATGAAATTCTTAAGAAATGTGAAAATTATGGTTTAGTTGTTATGATGAGTCTTTCCCAAAGTTATGACTATGCAGCTGTTATGAGCGGCGTACAAGGAGAAGTACAAGCTATTATTAAAACAAAAAGTAATAAAGCAATTTTTGTTCCATGTATGGATCATTCAGTTAATTTATGTAGCCAACACTCGTTTACACGAAATGTATGTTATGTAACATTTTTCTCTAATTTACACAAAAAATATTACACTACATTACACATGTAATGTAATATTTTCCAGAATAGTAGAGGCAATTTTTACATTTTTTCTGCTTCCACTAGCTGTTTGGAAGTGCTTATTAAACATGTATTAAAATACTAAGCATGTATTAAAATACTCTCAACAATGCGTTGAAGTGCTATACCGGCAGAAAATTTTGTAATTGAGGAATTTTATGATCAACATGAAAGTTTCAACATCAGAGGTGTAGCACGTAACCTTGTGCCTGCTGTGTGTAATTTCACATTTATTTCCTATCTATTCTGTTGGGATAATGTACTAAGGGAAATAAATTGTACTCAGATTGCATTGCAATGTAAAGCCTTGAACAATTAGCTATAAAAATAGAGGCATTTTGTCTTTATATTGAAGAAAAAAACTGGGGTCATTTTGCAGATGAGGCAACAGGTCTTGTTGCGAAAAAGTCAGAGAACTACGACATTCCAATAGAAAGACGAGTTTTTTTTTAATAAACGAATAGCCAGTGAGTCGACCACTGATGCAGGTCTCACACCGATAGCTGAACTTCAAAAAGATACGTTGAAATCTTGATTGATTCAGTATTGAAGAAATACTTTGCTTTTGGCGAACGCGAAAGAGTTGAAATTAGCAGTATGGAAATTTATTGGTCTTTATGATGATATCAGAAGCAGAACTCCTTTTAGATACCAAGGTTAAGAACATTGAAAGCGGCCAATATTTTCTGATTGGATATCTCTAGACTTTTTTAAATTCATTGTCGAATGGGATTTTACAGAATTTCTTGCAAATTTTATGGTCACACTAAAGGTATTTATGACAATTTGCATATCAGTTGCTTCATGTGAGAGGAGTTTCAGTAAAACAGTGACCCACATGAGGCTTAATAATCTTGGCATATTAACAATAGAACATGATGCAATACAAAATATAAATTTTTAAGATGAGATTTCTGAGTTTTTAGATGATAAAGCTAGAACGAAGAGATTTAAGTGTTTGTACATGCATACATTAGCACAAGCCCGTTTCTCAGAAGTGTAGACAAAACAACAGATTTTTATTTGCTATGATCCCGCTATACCTCTGTTTCAATTCTTTCTAGCCTACCTGTTTCTTATAACATTATTATTTATTCTATCATTAAATTTTAAACCACACATACTTCTCAGGGAATACATTTCCACTGTATTAATTTTACTCCCATTCTTACTGGGCCATATTCAACTTTCGCTCCATACATCAATGTTAAAGAATATATGTATTATAAAACAATACTATTACCATATTATAATATTCCAATTTGATTATTAATAATTCCATTTGTATTGTTTACATAAAATTGTACTTGATGTTTATCAGATTTTTATTGATTCCTGTACTTTGTTATGATATTGTTTTGCTTCAGAATATGAAGTTTATTTTAATGTGGTACAAGGAAGTTCTCAATTCCGTTGTAATTAAGAAAGTATTGTGGAAATTGTGTTTAGCAACTCACGGGAAATTATCAATTAATTTTATTTAGCGATATTATTTTATATATTTATTAACTTCAATGTACCGAAGATAACGAACATAAGACCATTTTTTTGCTATAAGTTTATTATAAAAACTGAATCTCATATGGAGAGCGATTCAAAGATATTAAAGGTAGGTATTTTTTAATTAATAGCCATTCTTAGAGTAAAAGATAGTGTATATAAATATGTATGCACTGGCTTTGTTGTATGCACTAAATACAAAACAAAGGACAAAAAACAAACAATAATTTTAAAAAAAGGTTATAATATTAGGGTCATATATCACAATGCCAAATAATAAAATGCTTATGTTTATACATGGTTAAGAACAAGAATGAATAAAAGAATAAAATGACAAGTTTTTCTTAATATTGGGGACTAGTTTAATTAAAAATTAGATGGCGAGGACGTAAAGGAGGAGTAAAACAATATTTATATAAGGCCTAAGGGAAAATATAGGCCATAAATACATTAAATTCGTGGATCTGGAAGTGAGATTGAAATAGTAAGACTAATCGATACCAAAGACTTGTTGTGTGAATACCTAATAGCCCAAAGTGAAAATATTTCGAGAAATACAAACATAAAAATTATCAACATCATAAATCCTATAGCTTTGTCATAGTTTTTATAAATTCAGCATTTGGCATGTAACTTCTGAATAGCTGTCATTTAATTCATTTGAAGAAATCGAATAAAAAACATTTTTAATGGATATGCATCTTTTACAAAAAGTTTATATCAGTGGAAACATTAAACTATTGACGTAATTACATTAAATAAAAAAAAATCGCACTTTCCTGGAATATTTTTGATACAGTTTGAAACATTATTATTAGATAACCTTAAAATAACAGAAATATAAATATAAGAAAGGCTTTAAAAATTAAAAAAAGCAGCTCCAACATTCATGAAAATCTATTAATATCAGAAATTTTTTGCAAAAATTGTTTATGGACTTATTATTATAATATTTGTTTATTAATCCTTTAAGCAATTCACGTGCAAACATAATTCCACAGCTACTTATAATAAATAATTTTGTGTACTAAAATTTATTATTATGACTACAAATTTACAGTTTGCATAATGATAATTTCTAAAAAAGCTTATCGGATTATGTGAAACGGAACAAAAACAAATTACATATACGTTCGAATCTCTTTATGGCATCATTTCTCTTTAGTCCAGTCCTGAAGATCCTGACAAGTGTACTCTCTTGCTCTTGATTCAACTTTATATTACCAGTAGCGCCTTAAAGTTCTGTGTACGGGGATATCAGTTAGCTCATTTGCCATCTATATTTCATAAGATGGCGGCGATTACTCAACACTATATGATTTATTACAGGCTATGTACTCAAAACAATTGAAGAGATCTTTACTGTAAACGGGCAAAAAAATATTAATACTGAAATATTATTTAAGCCCTTAAGGCCGTTTTTAGAAATATTCAAATATTTATTTAGCTCGACTACTACCCTTACTGAGTTTTAATTCTTGGGGTGATACCATCAATATCCATACTAGGTGCCATCCATGCTAGCTATGCCATTGTGGTTAGACAATTACATCATCTCTGTCCATTACTGGTTATACAGAAACTGGGTAATTACATGAATAAGGTTACCTGACCAATGTTAAAAGTCTTCAGACATGAATATCTTTGTGTGAGTAAAGAAATAAAGGGAAAACAAAGTCATTCATCATTATCACTTCTTGCATTATTTTAAGTATAGCATGTTATAATAAAATTAATATATTTTTTTATATTACGAAGTATGCAAATAAGCCTTATTCAAGGTCTGTAAAGAATGATATATAATCATAAGCCTTTATATCTAGAAGCTTAAACCTTTAGGGCTCTTAAACATCACTCTAGTGCAGCATCGCCTTGTATGAACAATGTTGCAGCGTGTTGCGATGTTGTTTCGCAAAAATCTCCCCACCGCTGGTATTGTATGACGAAATAGTAACCAGTTCTTACAGAGCACGGTTTTTTCAGAGATTTGTCATTTTTTTTTTATACAATAACATGTTCGAAGAGTGAAATCAATTGTAAGGCAGCACGAAGTCTCATAGCATTGATAAGTTGTGCATTGTAGTATATTTCTGTGACGCGACTCCACATTGCAGTGATATGTAAGAGCCCTAATATGGTCAATGAACAGCAAGTGAACAGAAACTGCCACACCATTCACTCTCATTATTATTTTGTAAATATCAACTTGAGGAATGTGCACCATCACGCTAATTTTGAAGAAGGGTGGAAATTATTGTGTTTAGAAGATTTAAATTTACCTGTAATATTTGTCCCAATGGTTGAGCAACAGCATTGGGTGGTCTAGGAATTGCTTTGGCGAGAGCAGCTGCAGCAGGAGGTAGTTGAGCCCGCAGTAGGGCAAGTGTAGCTAGCTCCCGTGCCACATCTGCACCCTCTGCCAGGCCCTCCTCATCTTCATAATCACCCGATTCATGCAGTCTTCCTCGTTCTTCTATGCGTCTAATGTTGCTGAGACTGTTGCTGTTGCCATGAAAATTAAATGAAAGAAGTAAAAGTTTAAACTGTATCTTTCAATTCAGATGAGAAAATAAAAATGTATTTTGCTTATATACTTAGAATATAGAGTAATCCAGAAGGCGTATACGCAAAAATCTCTTCGCGGCCGCCTGAAACCCAAAAATCTTCCCCCCTCCATTGCGCTTCCACTACCGGCACAATAATTTTTTGTTTTTTTTTGTTTATACAAAAATAAAACAATTAGCTTAGTGTCTTTAAGTAAAAAGGCAGGTTAAAAAGCCTGCTACAAAAATTTGAAAATAATCGGTCTCTTACTAAAAAAATTCAAAACGAGAAGAAAAAATTAGTTATATTAATTAGTGTTCAATGTAATGATAAAGTTTCTACTTATTAGGTGGCATTTGTATGCAAACAATATCAAGTGACATTTTCAGGAAATTGAAGACGGCGAAAATTAATAAATGTAAAATTTGTTTCTTTCGCGTGTCTCCATAATCCTACATACAATGATTATATATTTAAAATTTCAAATGTTACACCAAAATCTCCAACATTTCCCAAATGCCGATTTTTTTATAATTTAAATTTTATATTTTTCAGTATTAAGCAATTAAGACGTTTTAATTAGGGTAAATAATTTTTTAAGAGGTGACAACACCAACAAAAATGGAGCGCTTCTATTAATAATAATTTACTTTGGTATTTTAAGATTGCATAATTAATTGAAAATGAAATTAAGTAATAGTATTTACATACGAAAAGTAATGCCCATTTGTTTCTTTTGCAGTCCATTGATATTTTTGCGGGTGGTAATAGCATAAGCCGGCATTCTAAGCGATGTTGTCACATACAAACCACACGACCGTTCAAAATGGTCTTAGATTTCACTGACAGCCGCATTTTGATACTATGTATTTTATGCGTAGTTTTTGTGGTCACACTATCGCGCGTATTCTCGCCTTCTGGTGTATTCTAAGCTCCTAAACTAAACAACAATAAAAATATAAAGTTTTTTATTTAAGTAACATGAGGATTAAGACTACATGTAATGTTTCTCACAATGAATGATTATGATTATACGTCGATAGTGAATATCCTTTTTATATGAAACTAATAGATACTGATCACTTTGCCTGTGGAATTTAATAAATGGCTGAAGACACTAATGGCCTGTACAAATCTCATATTTAGTTTCAGTAATTAACAATTAAAAATGGGAAATGATTTTCCATTCTTACTTTGAGAGATAAATCAGTTAATGCTATATTACATGCACATTAGTTTTAAAATATACATAGTCAAATATATACTTGCACAAGTACTAAATTATGAGAATTTAAATGAGGAAAAATAAAGTGGCTTAAAAATTACATTATTACTATCTGTAATCCAATGAGGGTCATTGAGCTTTAAATGGCCACCAGGTGCGGCATTAGTTTGAGAGAAGGTGTCGAAAAATGTAATATCAATGAATATTGTCTGTTTATGCTTTATTTCTATGGTTTTAAATTGTACTTTACCTCAACTGTTACACATGTTTGTGAAATATGGAACAAAGACCATATGGCTCTATAAGAATAGGTGATTTGAAATCAGGGAATAATAAATGCAAAATAAAGTGGAATTAAAATACAATTAATAAAAATTGCAAGGCTGTTAATATTAACACTGTGTTCATGACTTCAAGATAATGATAGAAATAAAAATTTCGATAGAAACAGAAGTGAAATACCACTAGATAGAGTTTTTAACTAAATGGCCTCACGGCTATCTGTACAGCAGTGTAAACTCAAAAACTGTGTTGCACAATTTGGAATGACTCAATCCATTGCAGCTTGTAAGCATGTTGTATGTGTCTGCTACACAATTTTACAATTTAAAGGATATTCTGAATGGGTTATTAAAAACCTACGTAACTCACCTACCCAAAACAGATATGGTATGAACTAAAAAAGTTAAAATTAAAAGATGCAAAACTATGCCATCTAGCGATCACATAGATGTTGATGCTGTTAATTGGATGCTTAGAGCATTAACATCCCAGAGTGAATATTCATATAATGAACATTCATATGTGTTAATTATGGTTGATGCTTGAGAGAGAACAGGCAAATAATTGTAAGCAGAACGAGAGAGATAGTATGTAGTGACGCATATAGTTTACTCTCTTCCGCACTGACCACACTTAGTACCTATTCTCACTAGGAGTATATGCTCTAAGACTGGATGGGCTTTCCCCTGACCTCTCAAAGTTCGTTTTGTGCACTTGCTTATTTGTTATAAAATTGCAAAGAGTCTTTACTAAAGTGGTGTATGTAGTCTCATTTAATTACGTCAAAAAGAACATGTTTAAGTGGTTCAAATTAAAAGAAAAAACATGCAACTCAAAAAAAATATCAGAACTAACCTCATTTTCAAACTATTATTATATTCATTCAAACTATCTAAACTAACCTCATTTTCTACACTCGAGGAAACTAACAAGCAGTTTAATTCTTTGACCTCATCATTTCAAGATGCCTCTAAATTTCGTAACTCAAAAACAGAACCCACGTTTGACAGAAGATAAAATTATTGTTTTGAATTTATCGTTTCCAGACATAAAACCAGTCGTACATACATTACAGCCTGGTAAGTCTGGATCTTCTAGTTCAAGCTACTGCTAATTACCAACTACATGTATTTTAGAAAATACATCTCGCAACCTGGTACGCAATGTTATGAAATTTTAACCGAAGAAGTATGGAAATATGGATTCCCAAAGGGCCAGAGTTTTCCAAAATAAACATTGCTTCTTCGAAACTTCTACAATTCTTCCTGATATAAGTTGTACAACAAAAACTGGAAATTTAAATAGGAATGTTTCACTTGCAAATTGAGGAATGGCGAGTGTGTGGAAGGAAAATGGCTCCTATATTCCCCTTCAAAGAAATCTGTATACTGTAATTGCTGCTGTCTACTTAATAATACTACGGCCACGGCAATAATTTAAGTTCCTCTAATGGATACAAAGATTGGAGGTATATAAGTAACTTATTATTGGAGCATGATACCACAAGAAGTGAAACTTCTAGGCGACTTGACAGTGAATTGATTTCGCAATGTAATGCACAGGTCAATTATTGCAAGAATGTACTTAAAAGAATTGTTGCAGTTGCGAAATTTTCGCATTCAAAGGACTTGGATTTCGTGGTGGCAATGAAATTTTGGGGTTTTAAAATAGCGGAAATTATTTGGGATACATAGAGTAATTAAATGAATTTGATCCTTTTCTTGCAGATCATATGCAAAACAGCAGAATTTGTGAAAAAGGAAGTACATTATATTTTTCTACAAATATTTGTAATGAATTTATTATTAAAATGGGACAGCAAGTGTTAGCGATGATTGTTAATGAACTAAAAGCAGCTTTTTGGAAAGCTTTGATATTCCCAATAAAGAATTGTTGAAGATAGAGCAACAAAAATGCAGCAAATATGGCTGGAAAGAAGGTCTTCAGACTAGAATAGAAGAAAAATGTGAACTTGCTATTCACTGAATTCAGTAGGTGTTCAGGCAGTTGACCCTCTGAGCTCTGGTCTGCACATGCTGATGCTCGTAACGTTTTGTGTAAAGGTTATAATCAAGTTTCTCCGACTTGAGTATCTCAGTCTTATATACTCTGTTAAAAATCGCACAAAAGGGTCCTTGCTAAACTCTTGTATGCTCAAGGACTAGACTACAAAAAAAATGGAACTGTGATGAGATTGGCGTTAACTTTTTCCAAAAATATGCTAAAGTTTTAGGTACTAAAAACCAAAGATCAGTTGGAAAGCTTACTTCTGCAAAGCATAAAAAAAACGTGACTGTGCTTTTTGCAATGAGTGCTGGTGGTCAGTTCGTATTTCCACAGTCCCGAATGAATGAGAGACTCATGATTAATACACCCACATGAAAGTGCAGATGAAGCTCTGCCTTTTTTAATTTCCGTCCTTTAATCGCTTTGAAATTGAAATTTGTATGAAGACTTATGACAGATAACAATAAATGTATTAAAAGTTTATAGTGCAATATAATTAAAAATTTGAGTAAAAATTTAGTTACACCAGTAAAAGTGCATTATACAATTTTTACTCATTGTTCTTTGTTCCATATTTTTTAAATTTTGCACATAAAGTTATGACAAAAGTTATGACACTGCATCTTTTTAAAGTTTTTAATGAAATGAAATATAATTAATAATTTCCGTAAAAAATTAGTAAGTGCACACTTGTGCAATTTTCACCAATGTTTCTTCGTTTGTCCATCACTTTATGCCAGATGACAATACATGTTTTTAATGCAATGTTATTAATGATTTCAGTAAAAATTTAATTACGTTAGGAAGGGCTTGTTAATGTTATACAAGGCATTAAACCTGATCGAATTGATACACTGCTTCTCAAATAGTAGGTAAAAAGTATCAGATAAAACCAAGTCTATATAAGCTCTATAATAATGAACGCCATCTTTCAAGTATTATAAGTAAATACACACTAATTGGACCCTGAAAAAAACATTGATATTTTTTACGTATTATCAATTCAATACCATTGAATAATAAATGCTCTATCAAATCATACATTTTATGCTAATTACTTACAATTTATCCTGGCTTAATTGTGTTTGTAGCGGATTGTGCGTTACAGGAGGTGGTGTAAGCGGTCGCGGATACATCAAAGGTTGGTATAAATGCAAGGCCATTGCCACAATATGACCAACGTTAAGACCATTTGGTCGCATAAGTGCTGCCAATATCTGACCTGGATCTGGAACTAACACTGTAAATATCGACTTAAATTATGTAAAATCAATACATATATTGAAAAATAAAGATAAAAAAGTCTTAAGCAAAATTTAAAAAAAAAAAATGAGTCAATTATTAATGACATTTTTGTTGTCTTCCTGTTTGTTTGTGCATGTGTTTCATTATAACTTTTAATGGGCTATTCAATTCTGTACTTCAAGCTTCGGAAACCAGGAGTAAAATAAAATTTATATGGGTGGGCCAGAAAGTTTTGCAGATTTGCAAAAGCGGTGCTCGCCAAGCAGTTTCACGGGTACACAGATATGTTCTGTGTAAAAAATTATTGTAACAATGACGGTTTGTGCATGGTATTTGTTTTGCTATGAATTCAGACTGCAAGACCTAAATCCGTGTCCCAGTGAAAGTTTGACATGATCAAGAATATCTTTGCAGTGCATATGGACGAAAGATCTAAAATTAAACCCCTATAAAATTCAATTAGTGCAGGATTGGAAGTCAAATTGGTCACAATTTATGTCGTGTTTTTTTTGGAATAATGTTGGAGTTTCAACAATTTTCTCTTTTCGGACGAAGCCCATTTTCATTTAAATGGGCACGTCAATAAACAAAATTGCCGTTACTGGGCTGCAGAGAATCTAAGATCAAGACATCAGAAGCTCCTGCATTCGCCAAAAGTAACAGTTTGAGCGTCCATTTCAGCACAAGAGATCATCAATCCCTATTTCTTGGAGAATCAGTAAGAACAATCTGTGGCCGTAAATTCCGACTGATACACAACCATGTTATGAGAATTTTTCTTGGCTCACCTAATGACTCATCTAATGACTCACTGAAAGTTGTGAACGAGATGTTTGCAGGGCAACTCATATTGCACCAAAGGGATATTCCATAGCCGCCTAGGAATCCAGATCCGACATCACTAGACTTTTTTCTATGGAGATATATGCAGAATTGAATTTACTATAATAATCAAACCATGATTGTCCATTGAAAATTAATATCCGAGAAGAAATAGCTGCTATTGCACATGCAATGTGTCAGCGAGGTTTTACAAATATGAGGTCCATGTTGATGTTAAAAAATTAATTTTCCAGACTTTTATTTCTTTATATATATAAATTTGTTTGTGTACTGTTTTTTCACATTCATTTTTTTCTCATGAAATTTTCAAATTTACAAAACTTTCTGGTCCAACATTAAGGAATATAATACCTATATCATCTCTATATAACATCAAGGATAAATAATATCTGTTTATTTAAACTTATTTCATGTAAAAAATACTTTTACGCTATAGTTCATTTCCAATCTAGGTATTTCAATAGTAAAAAAGAAAGAGTGTCAGCCTACCGACTAAAATTTAATTGATTAAAATCACCAAAACATTTATTTTGTTTCTTTATTATTATGTTTAATTGATTAAAATTACCAAACAAATCAAACATTGGTTCTTTATTATAAATGTATAATGATATTTTGTAACATAAATGTTTGCATTTTTATTTACAATTATTTTGTAACCAAAATAATTGTTCATGTGCATGAGAAACTTAGTAAAGTGTGTTAAAGGTCCCAAAGACATACTGCTAAGGCAGTCCTTCTTCAATTTTATTTTTTAAAGGTCAATATTTAATTTAAAAAGGTAATAAATCTTTTATTCAACATTTAATTTGCATTGAAGAATAAATTTTTAAAAATATTTTATTTATTCCTTTGTTGTTTTGTAACAAAAGGAATAAATATAATATTTATGAACATAATTTTCAATAATTTTCTTACAATTTACCATTTGTATACAATATCAGCACACATATTTTTTTTAAAAGTAACTGCAGAATTGAGAAATACTGCTTTGAAGTAACTGTGACTGTGAGTATAATTTTCATTGATCTTACCTCATGTCTCAGTGTGGTAGTAAATATAACTGGCAGTAGGCAGACTCATACCTTTCTTATTTTCAGTACAGTAATAATGTACTACATTTTATACTTACATGTATTTCTCATAGATATAAGCATAGAAACAAAAACAAAGTCGATAAGAGGTAATTGAGGTCCTTGTGCGAATATGACTCCCCACAGATTAGACATTTCACTTCGCGGGAATTCTCTACCAAACAGTAATCTAAGCCATCGTCTGCAATCACATGAAAATTATTTTCTTCTGTTAATTAAGAATGACATAAAAATTTCTCATATGTTATAATTGTGAGATATGTAAATCGTAAATGTATAATAAAGATATATCTATGTATTAAAAACCGTCAAGTACATATAAAAATCCCACTATGAGGGTTTTGTACATACTAAGGAACCTACAAAAGTTTAAACATTCTTGACAACAAAGTGTTTCTGTTAAACTATTTATAAAAGTTAATATTATTTTCCATCATATTGAACATACTGCTTAGTATATCTCTCATAGTCATAATAATATAATGTAAATTTCTTAAAAACTATAAGGTGTAGGATATTTGATAGTTTTTATGTAATCTTCTAGTCAGATTCTACTAACCCTTTTTTCATGACTTTGGTTCAGTAGTTTCAGAAATAACTTTTTTTGCACATTTTAAAATCAAAAAAATTATTTCGAATTCCTTATAACTTGGTTATAACACACAACAAATTAACCAAAAAAAATGGAACCCTTAAAAGTAATCAATCATTTTTTGGATAATATGGCCCCTATTACCGAGTTCTACACACTTGTTCTGCTTATTACATATCATCACTTCAATACCAATTTATCTTGCATGTGATAATAATAGTAAACAGTGCTTTATCTATTATTTCTAAAAACAACAAAAATTCACTTTTTGGAAAGAGTTTGTTTTTAATTTGAATTTACATTTGTTTTTAGTTTAGAAACTAATTTTATATATATGTACTGCTCTAGACTGAAACATTGACGAGGCAATTTAAATTATTGCAGGACCGAAGGAGAAAAAATAACTATGTAGCAGAAGTAATGGGTAAAATTAGACTATGTTTCTTTGTATACTTACATTCCAAACAACTCTAACGATATATTACTACTACTTAAGTGTGATGCCAATGCTGGATCCAAAGGCATCAAAAGCCGTTCATTCAACATTCGTAGGTATTTCACTGCTTCATTTGGTCTCTGAATAAATATAATATGGTGAAAATTATTTATGTCTGTCTCAAGTTAATAATTTAATTTAGATAAGGCTCAGCAGACAATAAAATAAACAAAGATTAATTGACCAAAAGTAATATCTCAATTTTTGCAACTTTACAGGAGAGTGTTTTCTTTCACTCTCCTGCAAAGTTTAATGATTTTCGGTAAAATACTAGCAATTTTTTTCAGTAAATTGTGGTCTCACATCGTTTATATCATATTTAAGTGATAGCAGTCAGCTGAAAACAAATTTTATAACTGGATTGTGCTAAAATCAACAAAATACCAAAATTTAGATGTGTGATGTTACTCTTTGATCTATGAATTTCAACATTACATCGTAAGAAATTTTCTAGATACCTTCAATAAAAGTTGAGTACTTATTTTAATATAATATAGTAATATTGCTAATGATATTAAAAAAAATATTTTTGTTTATTTCATTTCTTTTATTTTTATTACTATATAATAAATATTGTGATTTTCTGTGGTCTAGATTTCAAATTAGAAAAAAAAATTGTCTGTAATCAACAGAGAGATCAGTTAGAAGAACTTTGAGGGTTGAATTTTTAGGCAAGATATGAATTGCGGTGGACACTTACATGCGGTGAAGTGCATGCTGCCAATCTACCAGTTGATGATGGCACAGCATCGCCAGTACAATAAAATTTTGCCATTCCTTTCATGAGGCCGGCAAACAGCATGCTGCAAGCATAGATTTAGTAAGTTAACATTTTAATTTTGTTCCAGTATTTTTGTACAAATATTAAACCACAATTTTTAAAAATAAATCATTTTCTAAGATTGTACTGGATTTGATGAACAAAATTTTGCTTGTTAGATGTTTTATAATTTGTACAAGTTCCTCAACAGTTTTTTGGCTGCAATGTCTTTTTATATACCATATGTAATAATGATGTAATAAATATATGATTTTTGTCACTTGTGACTGGGAAAATTCGAAACCAATATTTCAAAATGTGAATGTGTTAATATTAAGTAACTTGCACATTGATTTTTAGAACTCATAGAACTTAAGAAATAATTCATGGGTAAAATTTTATAACTTGCTGTTGATTTGATTTGTTGTTGATTTGAATTAAGTGATTTATTCGAACAAGAGGAAAAAAACTTCATTCTGTTTAAACTTTTTGATAATAGAATTTGTTTTTATTTATTTTATATTATTTAATGAGCAATCTTTGTATACACACACACACATGCATGCACGCACGTACACACACACACACACACACAAACACATGTATGTATACAGGTGTATTTTTCCTTACAATTTCCTTTCACAGGGCTGATTCCTCTCATCATTCTGAATGTACAATATTTTGGTGAACGTAAAAACATCCAACCATTTCCAAGATGATTGAATTGAAACTTAGAAATTAAAAAATAAATATTTAGCATAAATTCAATTCAATACATATATTACATCTAAAGATACTACTCTTAGAAAAGTTAAAGTTTAAAAAGGCCACAAAACTTATTTTCAAAATTAAATATCACAAATAAGGTTAACTGACAATTTGCAGTGAGGACATGGCCTATTTTCGGTAATTTTCGGTGTAGGTGAGAGTCATCACATCATATTGTTTATTCTCAACGGCTCTAACAATTTTATGAAAATCACAGGTTATGAGCTTTTGGACCTAGAAATTGAGCTGTTGGGTGGGTATTAGCTTTGAGAAAATTCATGTACACAAATTTTTTCACATCATATT
Source organism: Druceiella hillmani (assembly GCA_039881145.1). Lineage (NCBI taxonomy): Eukaryota > Metazoa > Arthropoda > Insecta > Lepidoptera > Hepialidae > Druceiella > Druceiella hillmani. The sequence goes on from JAYKKI010000070.1 coordinate 5,699,604, forward strand.
TCGCAATTTAATGTGAAAAGAGACATCTGACTTTTTTTATTTATAATGATGGTGATTTATATTCATTTTCACCATTTCTTATTATTGTTCATCATTTGTAAATAAAAGTTCACAATAGTTCCAAGTTAAGCTCAGTCAAGGAGGAAATGAAAATTGATTGTGTATGATGTAAAATATTATTCTTAAATTCTTCAAAGTAATTATTTAAGGACATGAAAAAGTAATAATCCATTATTTACCATGAACTAGCCATTACTTCATCTATGATTTTATTTACATAAAAGTTTATTTATGTTCAGTCGAATATTCCGTAGGCAGTATTATGTTTTTATTAGAATCATCTAGTGAAAATACAAAGATTATAAGTTATGATAACCATATTGATCACAATTGAAAATTTAGCATGGGGAGGTCTCAATAAGTACAGAAATTCATCAACGAAATGTGCCCTTTGGGTAAGCGCAGATTGTGATGTACATACCCTCCTCTGCTTCATGGTGCGTCTCTAATTACACCAATATAATAATTTTTATTTTTGTCTGAAATTGGGTAAATTATTTTTGTCTTCTAGTCACTAATCCCTTTCATTTGGTACCCATATCAAGAGAATAAAATACTATATAAAATAAACCACCTCTTGGTGCACTCGACTCGTTTTTAAAGCAAAATGACATAGGCGCTCATCGATTGGAAAAAAATAATAAGTACATAAATTTAAAAAAAGTGCCAAGTTGTAGTTAACCTGTATCATTTTTAAAATGTTAATAAACTCTACAGCTTTATAATTTTACTTATCAGTTATAACTTTCTATGTTACCACTGAACTATACCTTTATATTACTTACTTTAAGACAAAATATTTTAAGTATCAAGATTTTCCATACATGTAAAATCATTGATTCATACCATTATGTGTTATTAAAATTTTAAAGATAATTTTATTGTAGAATGATGTATAGTGCAGTGAATTTTATACCATGTTCGGATCACTATAGCATTTACCACATGTTTAGCAACATGCAGTATGAGAATACATAAAATTGACAGCGATCATTAACGGAGCGAAAAGGTAACAGAGCCTTAAATTATGTCGTATTTGTAGTTCAAAAATGGATACGGATCCAGATATTTATTTTCAGCAGAACATCCACAGGTACAGTTACAGATATTCGGCACTTTGATAATAAGGCACATTACTTATGATGCAAAGTCGAATAAGACATGTAAAAATCAATAACAACTATAATAATTATCACAAAGTATCAAGGTTTTTTTATCTAGAAATTTAGTAGAATGGCCGCCATCTGCATATTATCGCAAGAACTCAGGTTTCTGAGTTATATAGGATTGACATATATATTGAATTATGTAATACTAAATCAGTGAAGGGTTCTTAAGCTATTGGTCTTTATCTTTATCTTTGTTTATATAGCGTTCGTTCTCTCCAGAAACCTATTGGTCAATTAAATATTAATTTTGCAACATTCCAAATTTAGTAAAATATTTAAATTATAGTAGTTCATACAGAAAACAATTCTTTGTAGTGGAGTGCCAGTACCTAGATCAATTTGAGAAATATTTATTAAGTAGCTGTCTTCATCTCAAAAATAAAATTAGTAGCTACTGTAAAATTTCGTAGGAACTGTGTAGCTCAGGTATTTTTTGGGGGGTTGTCATTATGACCACGCAGTACTATATCTTATTTATCAAATTGTTGTCCAGCAATAACAACTGCGACTTCACTTGTAAAAAGAGCGGTATAGTGTTTACATTTTCACTTGCAGGTGTTTTATTTGTGTGACAATATTAAAATAGAGAACATCTGGGTGTACACTTTCAAGAGCAGCTTTAAATTATGGAATATATCTCTTATGAGAGTACAGCATATCTCATAACAATCATATTATTTTTTCATCAAGTGGTTGTAGTGTTTTTCTACGCAGAGTAGACGACTAGATTTTGGAATCTATTTAAAAAGTAGTTAGTCTGAAAAGAAACAGACTAACAACTAAATGGTAAATCTGCTCCTATACTCTAAAAGAAGGCATGAAACTAAGTTCTATAATTTGTTGAAGAGACGGTGGACAGATCCATCTATCGAAACTGTAGGATAATTTTTGTAATCTATCGAAGAATCATAATTCATTGCAATGTACTCTATCTGTTCACAAATTGATGGTTTTGTATTTGTTAATTAATATACCTGACCCTGTCAGCCAACTGCTGGGTATGTCGTTCAGCTGAAGTCTCTCTTTCGAGTTGGGAATTCGGCTTTGCGCGAGCTAAAGACAAACTAACGTCACCCAATATCTCCTTCCTCTTCATGATTTATTATATTGAATGTGCTTTAATCGATACAAAAGAAAAAGAACTCTCTTTTTGTTAGAGAAGATAATCTTTCTCTGCTGTTTGTTAAATATTTTTCCTTCAATTTGTTTCTTTCATTTTTATGTGCTAAACATATTCTCTTAACTTCCCATGTACTACATATTATGTTAGAGCTTTGTCGTTTTGGCATGATAGGCGAATGTTTTGAAAGAAATTGTCAAAAAATCTTTTAAAAGAAATCTTAGAAAATAATTATACCAGAAATTAGAATAGCAATAAGCAGTAAATTATTACAAGTTGAGCCATCTGCTTATTTATCTATGATTTTACTAGAATGTTAGAATAACTCTAGACCTGCAATTGGTTCACTGAATCCCCACTTCTTTTCTCTAAGGAAAAAAAGTGGTGGTTCAGTGAACCAATCACAGTTCAGGAGTCATGTATTATTCCAGAAGATAACCCTCAAGAGACCAAATTTAAGTGTTCTAAAATATTCTGAAATATTCCAAGTCTACATTGCGAAAGATTCTAAATATTCCAGTTTTTTCCCGAATATTCGAAAACTTTCAATAGTCTCGTCCTGCTTTTTCTCACATTAGACATGCACCCAAGAACTTATTTTGACGAAACTTGATTCAATCAGACACATTCACTCAAACGAGCCTGGCTTGATAAAAACAATGACGGTGGTCTAAATAAAAATATTGGAGAAGGAAGCAGATTTATAGTCAGTGCGAGTGATCACGCAATATACTTTGTTATATACTCACACCTATTATTGCTTTGCATGCAAGAAGACTGCGGTCGTATTATATTAAAGACTCCTTGTAAATGAGTTGTTATGATGTTGATGGAAAATATTCTTTAATACTTTCAAGAGGAAGTTTTCCAGGAACAGATAAATGAGTATTGAATGCGATGAAAGACTCGAATGACAACGCAGTGCCAATAATAACAAGACTGTTGTAAATTCATTGCTTTTCTATCTTATAATTTTTTCAATACTGACAGAAATTTTAATCTGTAAACAATGCTAATAAAATGTAAAATCTGCTAAGTGTGAGCTTAGGCTTAAAATTATTTTCTATGTTGTATATGAATAGAGAGAAATTCAATCTAGACTGTTGATCGATACTGGGTATGAAATTAATCGATGGATAACTATTATAATTAAACTATTAGGTGTCTCATGAAAAGATATTAATATGTTTCGTGGGCTTGTGGATATTAGTCAAGGATTATTCAAAAACATTTTTGACTCAACAGTGAAACATAGTAACAAAGTCTGTACATAATTCTTTGTATCAAAAAGCTCTAAAAGAAAAATAATGAAAAGTAAAAAAGGTCTCATGATGATTTAAAAGTACCTGGCAATGATATATAATAGTTGGAAGAAACACATTTACTTATCTCAATACAATCTATCATATCAATCTAATCGGTTTTTATAGTGGAAAAGTATTGAATTTATTTATAAATACTTGTTAAGTTTTTGTTTTTTGAAGTAAAAAAGAAGGTATCAGGTTGTCCGGGAAGTCCGTATACATGTAGAGTAGCATGATTTCGAGCGACGTGTGCAAACAAGCGTCAACATGTTTGGTATTGCGTTGTACGCATCTCTCTTCTTTCACGTCAATATGAGATTGTCATCCCTCGAGTACAATTGTGTTACTCACAGCTTAAAAACATGGAGCGCCACAAAATGCATTTGCGACATCTTATGTTGTTCTTTTTAAAAAAGGCTATAATTAAATCCAAACAAGAAATGAAATTTGTGAAGTAGACGGTGATAATGCAGTTTCCATTGTCACAGTTTGCAAGTGGTTTAGGCAGTTAAAATCCGGAGACTTCGACCTTGAAGATTGAGAGTGTTGCGGAACACCTGTCACGATAGATACGGGCCGTATAAAGGTGTACATGGAGGAAAATCTTCGCAATGGAGTCCGAGATATCGCAGAGGCACTGGAGATTCCCCAATCGATTGTATTTGATCACTTGAAGAAGATGGGATACGCTAGCCGCTATAACGTTTGGGTGCCCCACCAGCTAACGGACCGACACAAGCAGAACCAGATGTCCAGCTATTGCAAAAGCCTCTTTCTGAAAAGGTCACCGGGGACGAATTGTGGATCCTTTACAATAATGTGAGCCGGAAACGATCTTGGTCCATGCCGGCTAACGCCCTGCAGACAGTGTCGAAGCCAGGTCTGCACCCAAAGAAGGTCCTTCTGTCTGTGTGGTGGGACTGAAAAGGCATACAGCACTACGAACTCATGCCACCAAACCAGACCATCAACTCCCACAAGTACTGTGCACAACTAGAAGATTTGGAATGCGGGCAGAACTGCACAACAGAGTTGTCTTCCACAACGACAATGCGTGACCGCACACACTTTCGGCAACCCAGGACAAGTGTTACAGTTAGGTTGAGACGTACTACCGCATCCTGCATATTCCTCTGATATTGCACCTTCAGATTACTACCTCTTCCTCTCCCTGAAAAATTCACTTGCCTGTAAAAAATTTCATTCCCTGACGGATGTCAAAAATTACCTGGATCACTTTTTCTCCTCCCATCCAGTTGAGTTTTGGAAAACTGGTATTATGTCTGTTCCATCCAGATGGGCAAACAGTTAACAGAACAGAAACAGTCGACAGTTAATAGAATGGAACGTATCTGCTTCAATAAATACATTTCATTTGTGAAAAATTTTCCTCTTTTTGATGCGAAAAAGGTACGGACTTCCCGGACTAATACTAATGAATGGCTTGAAAATCATAAAGCGGAATGCTCAGTAATTCACGATGGATCTGCAGACAAGATGGAAGTGGATACTGTAAAAGAAATGTATTCCCAATCAGAAGAATTATTCAATGCAAAATATACTTGTGATGGAGATTTCAAGACATTTAAATCATTGCCAGATTTAAATCCGTAGGGCGATTTTCGAATTGTCATATAAAATGAGTGTCTCTTACACATAGAAAAAAGAATGGGTACTCGGCTATGAAACAATAAAAGAAAGGAAAAGCTCAAGGCAAAGGAAGATTAATTCATATGAATGCAGTTATTTGAACAACACTACTTTATTATATGTCAACAGATGAAGAACCAAAACATCAAAACTGCATGCTAGTTGGTGCGAATGGTGTAAGCCAGAAGCCATCAATCAATGGGAATCATATGAACATCTTTCTCCTATTATTCCACTGGATAACAAGAAATACATCACATGCATTTATGAAGACCTGTCCAAAAATTAATTTTAAATTAGATGTTGAGGAGGTCATAAGTAAAATTCAAATGAGAATTTGAACTATTAGGGCATTTCAATCCTAATCACTTGAACTCAGGGGTAAAAAAATTGATATAATTGCATATATTGCTTCTACTGTGTTCAATGAAGGTTATTCAGCTATTTTAAAAATTATGATGCTCTGAACGTAATTATTGAGTAGGAATGCAAAGTAACTATGACAGGTAACGAACCAATAGGTAAAACCAGCTTCAAAATAATTACTACCTAGGAGGCTCGTACTGCTTGCAGAATGGAACTAACCGTTAAAAATAAATTATTTGAAAAAGCAGAAGGACTTCTCTATTGGCTTAGTATTGTAGACTGAGCTACATATGTTTTAAAGTTGAGTAAGTATAACGTTTCTCAATGGAAACTTAGATGGAGTTTTCCTCAAAACTACTTTCTAGAATAGTCATACAAAATATAAAATGAAATAATTAAACAATTCTTTTTTCTTTTATCTTATTAGTATTTGTATAAGCTATTGATAAACCAAAATATCACAAAAACCTATTTTTTTCCCAGTTTTTAAATAATAAATGAATATTTTGAGTCGAAACAAGTTTTTCTTCTCAAACCAAATTTTTTTTAATTTTTGACAACATCAATATTATTAAAATTATTCTATGATTCTTTTTTTGGTTCAGATCAAAGTTAATGTGAGGAGATAGTACGCCTATAGTAACTTTGGACTTTTTCAGATGGTGTGACAAGTGTCAACAATTTCTAATATATAATCATATTTTTATTTTTTATCATTTTCTATACACATGTTTGTATTAAAAATAATTGCAAATAATCAAAACTATTAAATTAATTTTTCATGTAAATAAAATTCCTAAAAATTAGATTCCCCTTTCCTACTATTTGACAGAAATCATTCGTATCATTGTTTTCGTCATTGTGTTTTTTAGGTAATTATAATTACTCTGTCATTTTTTCATGATTAGCATGTTGTCAATAAATTATTTGGTGCAAAATATATGACTTTTATTGGCATACAATTACCCAGTCATCTTTCCTTGATATAGCTGTTGTCAATACATTATTTGGTGCAAAGTACATGAATTATATTGGCAATACAATTACCCAGTAATCTTTCCTTGATACAGCATGTTGTCAATACAACAAAACCTTCTGGATGGTTAAAATCTATTTAAATTCACCGAGTAGTTCTTTGGCATTAAGCAAACATACAGAAATACAGATGCAAACGAAAACTTTGTCCTGTAATGTGAAGTGATATACGTATATTACATGTGGCGGTAAATATGTGTAGAGCATCAACCAGGACGGATAGTCTTCGGATTCAATAGTTAGTTTTAAAATAAATCAAAACCATTTGACCAATCAATCAATTGGTTTAAATCCTGCCTCAAAATGATGTTTTGAAAAAGTATTGAAACTTAACTGTTTGTCTTAACTAATAACTAGTTTAATTTTTATAAGAATTAATAATACTCACAAACTGTCATGTTCCATGTATTTAGGACTAAGGATTTCACTAAGCATATCACTGAAAAAAAAATGAATGAAAATCATAATATTATCACAAAAAGAATTGAAAATCGGGAATGGGACATGTATGCAGAAAGTTCTTATAGCAGCATGAGAAGCGTAATATTGTAATAGCAAGTTATAGACGTCGAAGCAGTAAGCTTTATTCCTTTCCATATGGTTCTCAATCAATGCAAGTTAAAATGGTGTTATGTGGTGAGAATACATCAATGACAGCACATAACTCAAGCAAAATCACATACCTGAATTTTCAAGCACTGAAAATATAAGACAAATTTATTGTCATTAATGGAGAACAACAAAATGGTTGCAGTTGAGAGCAGTATTTAAACTGTATATAAATTTTAACGAATATTATTGTTATTAAAATTTATACATGGAATGTGCACTGTTCATAACTGCATAGATTTTGTTGTTTTGTGTGTCTTATATTACAATATAATTTCTAATACAATACATATAATCGATTTATGCTAGAGAAGCATATTATCACATTTGGTAAAGAAACCCTGAATTTTGTATTCATAATATGTATAAATTTTAATATTGGAAAAAGTGTGCTGAAACATAAACCAACTATGTAATGTAGTAAATTCATTGTCAGATTATATCCACCATCTTGTATTTACTGTTTGTGGACATAACTTTATTTGAAATGGTTCGATTATACATGCATTATATATATATATATATATATATATATATATATATATATATATGTATATATATATATATATATATATATATATTTACACACTATAGTCGTAAATAAATGCTATGACTATATTTGTCATACTCTGACTAAATTCTATTTTAGTTCGTTTTATACAATATTAAATTCTCAAATAGTGTGTAGATGACTTAGTACATTATATTTAAAACTACATCATAAAAAGATTTACTAATGGTTCACTCTAAATAGAGGTATATTAATACTAGGATGAGTACCTATCATACAAATGTAAATTGTTTTGTAAAAGAATACCTTGACGAAAATGGGGATAATGGCAATTTTTACATCAACAAAATTAACAATAGTTAGAAGTTATTATGGACATTGAAGGTTTTAATAATCACCTGGTCGATGGAGGCATGCACTGTCTGTCAATATGGAGTTCTGAAAGGAGCGGTGCTAAAATTTCATGCATGCCTTGTCTATAACCGATATGTGGATTACAGCGGGCCCATACGAATAATACTCGCACCTGTTGACAAGTTGAAGTCACATTTCATTTCGCATCTTAAATCCGTAGTCAGCGATTTTATTTCCATTATAACGTACCATTAGATTTTGTATATCTTTATCCCGAAAATATAATTCGTCTGGAAATGTTCTAATCACATCTTGAAGTATTAATTCTCGCAACTCGTTATCACAGAAATGCTGGTTCCAGGCACTCTGAAATTTAAGCATTGATTTTTTAAGATTTTTATTGTATTTTATATTGTATATAGTGTATTAAAATTTTAAACTGCCTTAACAAAGGCCACCATAGTTTAGCAAAAAGTCCTAAGTAAAATATGGTAACAAATATATAAATTTTATTGAGTAAATATGTATTATGTTAGCACTTCCTTTGTAAAATTTGCTTACTTTTAATACTAAGTTCTTACCTCATCTTTCTGAGAAAGCGGATCATCATCAAGTACTAAATGTGGGTTTTTTGTGAACTTTGACTTTAAATCTTCATAATTTGTTCGTGCCTCTCTTAATCTGCAATAAAATATTTACTTGTTTGTGTATAACAAATCAATTCATGATTCGTGGAAACAAACAGAGAAAAATTATGAAGGCTACAACTTAAGAGCAAATAAAGGAATATTCGAAAACAAATAAAATGAAATAATGTTTGAATTATGTAGTAAAAATTTGTCTCTAGTGTAAGTGAATAAGGCGATATGCGATTGTGACATTTTTTTGCAATTGATAAAATTGCAGTCATTCAAATTTGCAATTGAGTCAATCATCGACTTGCCCAATGATTAAACATCAAGACATTTTGTTATTATTTCGAGTCGACCAGAGGAACACGGCTTGTTCGCACCCTTCTCACCGACCAAGGCTTGTTTGCACCCTTCTGTTCGATCAATTCTCCCACTTGCTACTCGGTCGACACGCCAGTCGGCCTTTATTTTTCTCTGCTGGTAACCTAATGATTCAACGTAATTAAGGTACCTATTTAAGATAAATCTTACTGTTTTTTACGATTGCCTATAATTTTAATAAAGAGTTAGATAATGACAAAATCATATCAACTCAATAGAAATTATGAAGCATGAGTTATAAGTATTTTTGTAACACAACTAACCTCCATGTCACCTAAAAAAGAATCAAGCAATTCAACTAATGGATGCACAAGCAAAACAAAACCTGAACGAAATTTAAAACAGATTATTGTAGAGCATGTAATTTTTTCCAAGCACTACAGTTCTACCAGTTGAAATGTGCACCACAGTGCACTTATTGACAACAACTATTGGTACAATTAACGGCAACCAGCTAACATGTCAGATTACCACTGCAAAGGGAGCTAACCGTCTGAAATTATAAGTATCTTGTATAACATCTGTGCCAACAAAATGATAGAAGTCCACTGTCAACTTCTGTCTATTGATGAAAATTATGTATTTAACCTGTGTCTCGAAAAGTGTTATTTGAAAATATATTACCTGAGATATATGTATCATTATTTCTAACCTCAAAAACATGTTATACTAAACTAATATAGTTCTGTAGCCACCGATACATGGTCATTTAACAGCAAATGGACCTACATAACAGTCACCACATATTTCATTTATGATTTTAAAGTTAATTTTTCAGTATTATTAACCGAAGAAGTGTAATCTGATCATTCAGCCAAAAATATATCTCAAACAATTTTTAACATTGTTAAGAAATGGCAAATTACAGTCGAGATATTTACTAACAACTTTCCATCGCTGTTATTCATTACCGTAATAACCTTTGATAAAGCCTTTTTTATTTAAATGTCACTCATACACTTAACTTGTCAGTTCAGGTAACTATCACGGCAAATCTGAGCCTTAAAAATTTATTATCTAAATGTAAATCTTTGGTAACTTACTTTAGACAAAGTAATTGAAATTAAGGGCAGAACAGCAACAGACGAGGCTTCAAGAATTAAAACTTAAACAAGATATATTTATGGTTGAACTCCAGTGTCGTTATGACGAAAAAAATTGTTGAAGAAATTACCTTTGTTGGCAGCTACTTCTTCCCTGATGAATTCATTATATAATTTTGATGGATCGAAACAGGAAACGACTGACGATTACAGAGTTTAATAAAACAACTTTTAATTTATTTACCACCAAATAACGCTGTTGAAATTTTGCAGTGCCAGTATTACGACATCTAAAAACTAAATTTTGCTGGTACAGTTTACTTTGTAAGAATGTTATTCAACACTGAACTAACTTATTTATCAATCCATCCGCAGGGCATGGTAGTACTTGCAGCATTATAGCCCATGCATAGCTTCGAGGTCTGGCCAACTTCAAGCTTAAAGCAGCTTCTTTTAAAACAGATTCTCTCCATTGCTCTGAGCTTAAGCTGAAATCATTAGAAAAAATATTGGTAAAAAACCTGGATATATCAAACATGATTTTCTTGAATTTTTTTATATTAAAGCCCCAAATAGCATTGCAGAGCCTCAAAAACATCTTTATAAGCCTGGCTATATTATATATATTCATAGACTTTCAGAATACAACACTTGGTATAAGTCTGGTTTAGCAAAAAAGCTCACTTTTTTAAAAAACTATGTATTTAAAAAATTACAGCTATTATTTCATTATAAAAAATTTATTTCAAATATGCTCTTCCTATGAAGAAATACCCGTCAGTTGGCTGTGAAACATAAATTTTTAACCTCACTTTGCTTATTTTAAACTTTTGAATTATCGGGTTTGTTTTTTTTTAATAAATTCCTGTTTGTTTTTGCAAATTTTGTGTTTATGATTACTATGATTGGCAATTCAGTCGAAAAACTTATACTTTTTTGATAAAGTGTACTTTTGTATGGGAACTTTTTTTAATAAAATAATCGACCTTAGTTTTTAATCACTTTTGTTCATTTTACTTTTTCACATTTAAACACTTTCACTTTGTTCTTTACCTATATTCTTTCATTTAAAACATAAAATTGGAAAATTCGCATTTTCGCTAAACCAAACTTATTCCCAAAATTTCATTAATATCTTAGTGTTTCTAATGCCATAGTTCTCTCTGTTACAATACAAAATGATAAAAACCCATGAAATGGACATGAATATTTTCTAGATTTAATTCACTGCAAGGCAAGGCATTTGAATAATATTGATGAGATATTATCCTAAATTTGAAAAAATGACGATGAAAGCTTATGATATATAACATATTTCTATTAGACAACTAATACGAGAATTATTGTAAATGTATATTTTAAATTAACTGAAAATATGCCTTGTTAGGTTATGGGTATGTAAGTGTAATTTCTAATAATGCTTAATCATATAGGTAGTTTATTTCAAATACTTGTAATCTTCCAAATAGTAAGGATCATCATTATCGTCATCCATTTTTTCTATCTATCTTATCGAAGTCGATTATTTATTGCATGAAAAAGAACCAATTAGCAAGTAACAAAGAAACATTGAACGTCAAATGTCAAGTTTCGTTGTATCAGAACATAATCTAAGAGATATACTTCAAAATGCATAAGTGATTGCAACATGAATTTTAAATGAACTGTTTACAGCAAAATGAAAATAACAAAGACAATATAAATAAATATGTATTGGAAATTAATGTAGAAAACACTTCAGCTAAAAATTTATATTTCTTTGTTATCTATTGCTTAGACATATGACACTCAGGTGACACTGACATTTAAGTCATAGAGAATGAACAGTAAAAGGCCAATAAAAAATAAAGTAAAAGCCAAAATGTGTGGGTTATTAAGGGTAATACGGTTATGTTTTGTTTGAAAACCGTTTGGAAGATGGCAACTCGACTAAGAATAAATTGCTGGTCACTGTTTAGTACTTTTCGAGCGAGCTCTCCGACACTAGACAGACATGAGTCAAGAATACAATAAATATATTATAATTTTAAAAACCAAAAACACCGCAACTTAATAATTATGAATACTTAAAACATTTGGAGTTGGTTTAAATTTATGAGTTAGAAAATGTTTAGTTACTTTTTTATAAAAAACAAAGATTTATACTAGTAATCTTTATTCTCTTTAATTACCCACAGATATATATATATATATATATATATATATATATATATATATATATATATATATATATATATATATATATATATATGTATATATATATATATATATATATATATATATAATATGTATGAAAATCAGTACCGATGCGAAGAATTAGTAAAATTGTATTATTGCTTTGCATCTCACTCGTATCTGAAAGTAAGGTTTTGTAATTCGTTGAATTAATTACCCAATATTATTATCTTTTATTTAAATAGTATTATTCTGTCAACAATGAAAATGTGGAGTAAAAGGGAAATAAAACTCATAATTCATGCTATTTTTTTTCAAAATGGGTTTAAATTGTTGTCAAATTAAAAATGATTTATGAGTAAAATAATACGGTAGGTATAGAAAGACCAATAAAATTGTACTTTTAATAGAATATTTAATCTCATAATGGTGAGAGCTACAAGTATTTACGCATATTGTGGTATATCGGATATGTGCCATATGCTTGATTTTCTTATCCATTACATAAGAAATGTGACAAGTATTACGAAATTGTCATATTTTAGGTGAATAACAAAAAATCATAAATTATATATTTTCTAAAAAGAAAATTTATCACTTTAGTGACGTAAAAGGTCTGCATGTTGTTTAACTTACGAAATTGTTTATAAAATAGGAATGTTTGAATGCATTAAATTTTCATTATGTAACACTGTAAAGATACAAAATAATTATGAATAAAATATTTTTTTGTATTCTGCTAATGCTTCCATCAGCCAATTATTGTAGCTTTAAGATCTTTTATCTTACGAAGACGCGACGCTAGCCCCCGTTTGCGCAAGTTCTGTACATGTAAGTACCGTCCTACAATTTTCTGTCGATCACTTAATTATGACGGTTATTAAAAATAGGTACAGAAAATCTTCGACAAGCACAACAAAAAATTACTTATTTACGCCTACATTACATGCACGAATATCTTGGTGGCAATCGCTTTCGTAGAGGAAAGATCCATAAAATAATTGTATCATATTTTTGGATCTGGTATAATATTAGTATCCATCGATTCCGAAGCACAATTCGACTTTCTATTTGACTTTGACGTATGTGACACAACCCACTGACGTTTCGCAATACACTTGGCACACTAACGAGACTTGAGGAGGTATATTATTACAAGTGAAGGCAACAGTCCATTTAGTTACCGCACGACGTTCGACTACAGCGTTAGCCAACGTGAATTTGATCTGTTATAAAGGTGAAAGTGTTTTGTGAAAAGTTATAAAAATGCCTTGTCCTTTCTTGGGATCACTTAATCAAACATTTGTAAGGAATTATGGCAATCTGATAACTAAACAATATGCTCAGTTTTGTCCCGTTATATCACGAAACACGTCTTCGATGCCACCAAATATTAAATGTCCTTTCATTCAGAATAATGCTCCGACTATTGAGGTAGCTGCCAAGGAGGTCTCAGAAGATATTGTCGACATTACGCCAGTGAAAACATATCAATATGAAGAATTTTTCCGTGACCAAATTAACGCAAAGAAGAAGGACCATTCTTACAGGATCTTCAAACGAGTGTCTCGGTTAGTAGCAGATGGAGTGTACCCTAAGGCTTTGGCAGGACCCGACAGTCGTCAAGTTACTGTCTGGTGTTCAAATGATTATCTGGGTACTTCACGCAATCCAGCTGTACAAGACGCAGCAATTGCTGCTATAAGAGCTCACGGAACGGGTGCGGGTGGTACTAGAAACATTGCAGGCAACTCACAACTTATTGAAAAGGTGGAAAAGGAACTTGCACAACTCCATAATAAACCTGCTGCTTTGTTATTTAGTTCATGTTTTGTTGCTAATGATGCGACACTCTGCACATTATTGAAATTACTTCCAGGCTGTTTGGTTTTCTCCGATGCTGGTAACCATGCTTCTATGATTCAAGGCATACGAAATAGTGGAGTGACAAAACATATATTTAGACATAACGATCCGAAACATTTAGAAGAACTTCTTTCAAAATATCCTGTCGATGTTCCTAAAATAGTTGCCTTTGAAACTGTGCATTCGATGAGTGGTGCTATTTGCCCATTGGAAGAATTATGTGTAGTTGCAAAGAAGTATGGCGCATTAACATTTGTTGATGAAGTACACGCGGTAGGACTTTATGGGTGTCATGGCGCAGGAATAGCTGAGGAACAAGGTTTGTCTCACTTGATGGATATTGTGAGTGGCACTCTAGGAAAAGCCTATGGTAACGTAGGTGGTTATATAGCAGGATCAGCTTTGCTAGTTGATACTGTTAGGTCATTAGCTCCTGGATTTATATTTACAACTGCTCTTCCACCACCTGTTTTAGCAGGCTCTCTAGCAGCCTTACGGTTATTAGCTGGAGATGAGGGTAGAACATTACGAGGAAAACATCATCAGGTTGTTAAATATTTAAAATCTGGACTTCGTGAAGCAGGAATCCCACAAATGGCCTCGGCTAGTCACATAGTACCGGTTCCTATACGAGGAGCTGATAAAGCCGCTCAAGTGGCTGATTACCTGATGGCAAGAGGGCATTATGTTCAAGCCATTAATTATCCAACTGTTGCAAGAGGTGAAGAAAGACTAAGGTTAGCTCCAGGTCCGTTTCACACACCTCACATGATAAATGAACTCATTGAAATAATGGTGGATGCCTTCCAAAACAGTAATATACCTCTGCACTCCAGAAATGGCAATTGTGGACTCGAAGTTAATCTCAAGATGTTTAGAGACCGTGCAATTGAATATCCAACATATGTTGCATAAGTGTTACAAAATCTGAATATATGACTTGGTCATTTTAATTTCATTATATAAAAAGGGGTCAGGCAAAGTTAAACAATAATATTAATATGTAAAATGATTTTTAATAAAAGAATTAAATAAATTGATTATATTAATAAATGAATTGTTATTAGTCGGGTTGTAATTTATTTGAGTTATGTAATTAACAATGTGTTGTTATATCAGGTTTATTAGTTCAAACATAAACAATTTTATCTATTTATATTACTTTATCTTCCAAACAGGCGATAATAAAAAGCTAAACAGTGATAATAAAAGTTTTAAAAGGCTCGGCTTACATTCTTCACAATTAAATAAAATTATGTGATGTAGTATTATTTCTACTTTCTTTAAGTTCTTTAGCACGATCTAGGATTCATTGTATTACAACATCTTCAGGTGGGCTATTAGCAAAGATCTTTGCTAAGGTGGGCTATTAGCATAGATCTTTGCTAATAGCCCACCTTAAGATGTATTACAACGAAACCTAGGTCGTGGTAAAGAACTTAAAGAAAGTAGAAATAATACTACATCATGTAGTTTCATTTAATTGTGAATAATGAATTTCTACAAAATTAACGCCAAATATATTCAATATTCAATTACTTTCTTCACTTACAAACATGTCTCCCAAAGTTTTCATAATGACCAAGAAGTTATTATTAAAACTTTTAATTTTGTTTGGCCAACAAGATAAATTATTTGTAAGTCAATTATAAAGTTCAGACATTTCTTTCAGATTTATCATTTGATAATTGAATAGCAAATATTGAAAAAAAAGTTATTGGAAAATTTTGCATTTTGAGTTTGAAAGACATTAAATACTTTTGTCTACATTACCTATTAAAAATTATCTTCAGACACATTGTGATGAGGGCTAACATGAAATTGATTTTTGAAACAGTTAGTTGGCACTGTTAGGTCTAAAATAAAACAGAATTATTTGAGAAACAAATTATATCACATAGCACAGCACAACTCATAGAACTCAAAAACTACCCAATTACACTGTACAATAATTTTTGAAAATGTTTAATGTTACCTTTTGTTCCTATAATTACCCTTTTAAACATTTTGTTCCTATAATTATCCTTTTTCCATTATACTATATTCAATAATTATGAAAAAAACAAGGACAATATGCAAACTTCGGATAATTAAGTATTTTATCAGTATAATTTGAAAGTGTCACATTATTTTTCTCTAGTTATTGTTAGGTACTGTCTTATCAATTTTAATCAGTTATATATTATGGTTAGTAACAAAGAGAGCTTAGTTTCAAAATGAACAATTTTAACAAAATATACAGATTTATATATTATTCTTATCCAATCATTATATTAAATATTGTTTTGCACTCAGTAATAAATTGAAACGTATAAATGAAATATTTGTTTTGCTGTCGGTAATAACTTTAGATATAACTTTATACATTTTTGTTCATAATAAAAACGGGAAAAAATTCTGTATATAGTATTTAGTTTATTAATATTTACAGGTGCATTAGTTATTTTAGTGTCGTAAAAAAGAAAAACAGATTCTAGATTTCTCTGGAACAAAAAATATTTCCCTTGATATTATAAATTCTTTATGGAAATAAATAAATAAATTCTTTATGCAAATATATATTAAGCAAATACAGTTTCAATGTAATTAAGATGCAGCTTTTGATAATATTTTTTATGTGTATGATTATAACGAAGGTCTCATTTATGGTTAATTATATGGTAGACTAGTGATAGATATATTTAAGTTCTATCAAAGTTTCTTCATTACAATTAAATTCACTCACACTAGAAAAGTTTTTTGTTTAACATTTTAATTATTTCAAGACCTTCAAATTTATAACGAGTTTATGGTTGAGGCACTTTTGTATTAACAATCAACAAATTAATAAATACTGTTGGTTGTAAGAGACCTTTTTAGAATGTGTTTCAAATCACAAACACAATAACTATTACAATTAACCTTGGCATTTAGAAGTTGTAGCTAAACAACAGAGACTTCATTAATTTTTTATTAATGTTAAAGATCTGAACGGTAAATGTTCCTGGAATCATTCAGTTGTATATTTAATTAGAATCCAATTATGTCTTTTCATTTCCTACACTACACGGAATGATTGCATTTTAATCTGGCAGGAGAACAAAAATTAAAATGATACATTACTTGAACTAAAGGGCTATTTTTAAGTTAAGCTTATGAAAATACTATATTTGAAAAAAATTGGAAAAGGAAACATAAAATTATCTCAGTATCTGTATATCTAAATACTGTTCCATTCAAAATTTGAAATTTGCCATAACATTAGTGAGTAGTGGCCTAAGTAAAGATATAATAT
Organism: Druceiella hillmani; assembly: GCA_039881145.1. NCBI lineage: Eukaryota > Metazoa > Arthropoda > Insecta > Lepidoptera > Hepialidae > Druceiella > Druceiella hillmani. The sequence continues at coordinate 5,717,153 of JAYKKI010000070.1, forward strand.
ACAAAAGATTGAATTTTAGAAGAAAAAATTTTCTTTTCAGGTCATCATTTTGGGTATCAAATGAAAGCTTATTAAAAGGCTAGTTCAAAAGTAAAGTCTTTCTAATCAATTTCTCTAAAATCTCCCTTTCCCCAAATTATCTCGAACAATATAAGTCAGAAAAATCCGATAACAGCAGGAATATTGTTCTCGTACATTGAACAAAAATTATCAGCATTGTATTACATGAGACAAATAAAAAGAAAAAGCAAAGATTGATAAAACTTATCATATTCAAAAACAATGTTAATTTAATTGTTTCCATATTTTCATTATTTGTCAAATTACTACTTATCGCATCATACAACTGGTAAGACTTAACTTGCTTCAATACCTGTATGTGTCTATACAATGGTATGGGACATTAATTGTGCAAGTTTAATTTGCACTTATCACACTAACAGTGGTAAATTTCAAGTATGTGGCTGTGATTAAATAAATATAATTAAGAAGAACAATTTTTTATAAGCAAAATAAAGGAATAAAACTAAAACCGTACAAAGTTGTATTTTGATTGATCAAAGTTTAACCCATAACGTTGATGCTCTTTGGTCATTTGATCTATGCTATTATTGTAAGTTTATTAAACAAGAATTGACAAATAATTTAATATGAGTGCAAACTGTTCCATTGCCTCTTGGGATTTGAATTTCTCGTTTTATGTAACTTTAAGCCATGACAAATGTCCTAATAAAACATCTTAAAGTTGCATGAGCTATAGATGACCAGCCCCTTTACCCTCATTGATCTCGCACGAACTGATTTTGCTTAGAATTTTCCTGCTACCTTTGACAGTATTCATTTACTGCAACTGCGGTGCCAGGTTGCATGAAGCATTAGTAGCTTTTACCAGCACTAGACTAACAAACCATGAACTTTTTCTGATTGATCATCTGTATTTGACATCATTTTACTTATTAGGATTAAGGTTGTGTGACACTCATTTTTTTTATTTAACAATTTTATTCAAATTGCTTAATAAGGTTTTAACACTGATGTAAATCCTGTTGCTAGCTTAGCCACAGTTTGAAAAGGGTCAGCTTCCACAAACTATATAGGTTCATCATTATCATTTCACTCTCTGTGCGCTCATGAAAATCTATTTAGAGAAAAAACATGTATACTCCATGAAAACTGCACGCTGTTTCATGGTGCATGTTGTCAAGACAATATAGTTGTTAAAAAATAATGAAAATTTTCAACTTTCCTACAATGGCATATGTGACGAAATTCAAACAGTAACAATGTATATTTACCACATGTTGCAACTGTTGCCATTTTGAATTTTAACAAGAGTTAGTATGTATGTCGAACACAAAGAAAATTTACAAAAAATACATACTTTTTATGTCAAAAATGGATACATCGAATGAAGATATTCAGAATGTTAACACAGACACAAATTTTCTCTTTATTAAAGTCAATATTTTATTTAGTCTTATTATTGTATACAAATTTAAAATGTATGTGTATAGGTGTATGATTTGCTTTTGTGAGAAAAGCAAATAATACACATATGTTTATTATTGAATTTCACTTAATTACTTACTGCAAAGTGTACAAGACATAAGTAAGGTATTGTTTTATACTTTCAAATTTCATGACTCAGGCCGATGGTCACATCGGTCTGAGTCATGAAATTTGACCTCATGTTAAATTATAAAACTATGTATACGTGATAAAAAATTTTTATTCATAGAAATGTACGTAATATAATAATAAGTTTAATCCCAGTATTTAATAACTCCATCCCATCCCGCTGTAAGCAATCTACTCGGTTCATGCGGGTGCCAAAGTGCAGTTATACATACGCCATCATGAGCTCGCCATTTTTTGTACAGTTTAGTAGTTTTCCAGTCCCAGACATAACATTTTCCATCAGCATCACCGGATACCAGGTAGCTACAAACAAGACAAATACTTTCATAAACATTTATGGAAATAACATATGGAAGTTAATGCTAGAGAAAAATATAATCCTTCAGACGGTCGCAATATTTAAATAAGCACATATTTTTTACAACTTATTTTATATGCTGTTTTTGTTGATCGAATTATTCCTGAGCGAATGACATAGCAGATTTTAAATTTGACTTGCGAATTTTGTGTAAATACCACATTTAAATTCCAAACGGAAAAAGAATGAGTGAATGTTTCATACTGGAAATGTTAACATTGTATTATGTGTGCAGGAGCAATATATTCATTATTACTTTTACAGTTCATTTGTAGCTTAAAGGTAAAAATCTATTTATACTATTGATTAAAAACTGGGTTTTTGACTGTGTACTTGGTTTTTGTAATGTAATAATTTGCTGTGATTTTGATTTTGAAATTGAGCAAGTAATGAAAACATTACCAAGATAAAATTACCTGAAAGAAAAACACAAAAAAAACAAGCCAAGCACAGGTAGAACTCGCATTATGAGTTCCATACACATTGAAACGTTTATAAACGTTTCCTATTACTGAACACCTGTATAGTATTTCTATTAAACTATTTACAACTTTCAATTTTTCGCAACGTAAATATATGGCCTATAATATCTTTCATATGCATTAAAATGCAGTGCACATTTCAATAGTTATAAGGTCCAGGATAATAGCTGTAGTTTTTCCTATAACTTTGTTGTAGGCTTCTAAATCCCTTATTTTTTCATAATTTTAGGTTATTTTTAGAAATAATGGTGAGGGAACATGTTTTTCAGTATATCTCTGAAGGTATACAAGTCCATAAGATTTTTAAAAAATATTTTCCAGTACTTAATATGTTTTATTACCGTTTTACCTGTGTTTACCTTTTGAGGTACGGAACCCTTATGAAAATCTACACAAAGTGAATAGATTGTGAACAATATGTAAATATCTGAATATCTGAAAATATTGATTAATAATAGACATAAAGGCTGAGTTTTTCGTTTTTTTTCATTTTAAATTTTTTAGTGTACAGGTGTCGACTTGCATGTTCTGTCTTTTTGTTAACTTTAAACAGACTAAATTATCTATTAAAAAAACAACATCACTAGATAAATGTCATGCTTGGTTCATTCAGAGAATGGACATCATGTGGCTGATTTAAAAACTTTTGAGTGTTGAGTAACTGATAAGTAGACTAGATAGGGATATGACTCAGCTAAGAGCCACATGAACTTGGCCCTTTGGGAAAGATGACTGCTCAGATTAATAATGGCATCCTTTAAAGACATTAGGGAGACAAGAGAGGTTATATTTCTTAACGATTGAGCTAAAAATGAAAGAGCCTTGTGGTGGCCATCGGAGTTTTTTAAGTATGACCATTAAAAACCTAGGTGTATATAAATGTACAAATATTTTTTGAAATTATTCAGTCATGATCTGTAATTTTATACCCATATAAATAGGGTTTGAACGAATAAAAAAATTTCTGAGACAATTTTTTGTGACGTCGTATAGCCTATGTCACTTGGTCAGATCAAGCAGTATTTAGTGATACCTCATTTTTAAAATCCACTAGCTTAATGAATTTTGACAAATGGTTTAGGTTTACGAGGGAGTAAAGAGTCTCACATGCATACATACGTATAGAAAAAATCATAAAACATTTTTTTTTTTAAATATACTAATTAATACTTTTCATTTGTTACTCTATATATCGTATTTGTTTTAAATCTGTTAAGTTGCTTGTTATAGATAGTTAATATTCACTATATTGACTTATGTTAGTTGCACAGTAAGATAAATGGACTGACATCTCGTTCGTCAAAATCCGACGACTGGTTTGGGAGATATGGAGGACTACAAATGGGCACACGTGCATACAATTAAAAACCTCCTCTGTTACCTTTGGGCTCCGGAGCAGTTGTGTAATAAGTATAATACTAAATGGTTAAGTTATACCTAATGAAGATTTACAAGTCAGGCAATATTTCAAAGAGATAATAATAAAAATTTTATTTGTGAGACAAAATGATAAATGCAGATAGCAACTTTAGACACGTAGTAAATTAGATAAAAATCGAAACAATGTTAATTCACAGATTTTTCTAATATTTTATAAAAATATTACTTCTAATGTCTAACTCATTTCATCATCATATAACTAGTAAAATTTATCATATTGATGACGGTCTCGACGGGAACGTGTATACAAATTAAGTGCGTTATCGACCACTTCATTTGTAAAATTTAACAAGGAGCATAAGGTCAAACACGTCTGTCAATATTGTAATCTTTAATTAGATTTGTGCGTCATTGATAATTTGAAATTCAAGGTAATTATTCGTAACCAGAAAACTAGTTTCACTTCAATAATGCATGGAACTAAGGTTGTGACATATTTTGGATCAAACTTATTAAGTCAGTGCTTCTTACACTGAGGCAGTAAAAATATTTACTAAACACATCTAATGACATACAATTAATTACATTAAATAAATTAGTATTTAGTATTGAAATGGCACAATTATTAACTGAGATTTCTTAATGCATTTAAATTTTTTTAAAGCAAAATCATATTTTATGTTACAATTTCTTATTTAAGTCACCATCTCATATTTTAACATGTATGGAGAAAAATTACAATTAAAAAAATTTAAACTTATCATTTTTAGTTATTACTTAAAACTTCTTTACTAAAAAAAAGTTTTATTATGCAATATAAGTAACAACAATTGTGATGATGAATTACACTATGATATAATATATATGATAACAATTTTGATAAGATTATGACCTATGCTAATAGTAGAAAAGAAAGAAATATTGTGTTTGTTATATTGAGCAAAAGTAGAAAATACAATTTGAACATAGCAACTATATTTATATATGTGTATGTATATATATATGCCACACATATATAAAAACACTTGAAAGTATTTTGATAATGACTATAAGTAAGCTAATTAGCTTTTAAGAAAAAATGTTCAATTAAACTACTTATGTGGTCAAAGAAAATCACATATTATAAATAATATGCAATAATTAATTAAAATAATAAGTCAAGAACAAAATAATAAGTAAACATTTTTGAGATTATGACTAAACAAAAATGTTCATTTTAGATTTGTCTTAATTCAATGTAAATTGCTTGTTTAGGACCATAGTTTATAACTATACAGCAACACAATGAATTAAAGGGATTTCCTTCCATTCTTTCAAAGCTTTGAATTATATCTCTTTACCCAACGATATAATTCCTCCCAAAGGTGTTCTATGGCATTAAGATTATCATTTTGATTAGAATATTCCACTACATTGCATAAAATTGCTTATATACTTAAATTTTTGTTTTGTGAATTATCACATTAAAGTTTTCTTTAGTATTGGGTAACATGTGATTGTTTAAAATATTTTTGTACATGAATCAGTCCATACTTCCTTCGATTTGTATGATAGGTCTAACTCTATAAAGGGAAAACCAGCCCCAAAACCTAACAATGCATCTATCATGTTTGATGGTGAGTACCACTGAATTAAATAGTGAACATTGAATCTCTCGTTACATCGTACAAGGACGTACTTAATGCCATCAGATGACATTATATTAAATTTGCTTTTATTAATCCATAGATGTGACTATTATGGCTTGTCCATGAATTGTTTAAATGTGTTCAGGACATTGTTGAAAAAATTTCTTTGTTTTTTGCTTTTTTGGTGGTTTTTCTGTTGGTTGGCGTCCATACAATCTACTGGATAGAAGATCTCTTTTGACAGAAGAAATATGAAGATTTGTGCTGTATTTTTATTTATTACTAAATTAGACGTATCGTTTGTGGATAACCTTTGATTATACAATCTACTGCAGAAGTTGTTTTTTTTGGAATGACCATTTTATGGGTTATTGTTGATCGCCTTCCATGATTTGTACACCTTATTCCTATACACTAAGTAACTTTAGAGACATGTCAAACTGCTTTCTGTGACTTTTGTTTTTATGTCCAGTAGGTTTTTGTGAAGTGGTAGCTTAGATTATTAGTATTGTTTATGATGTGGAGCTTCCTAGACACTAACTTGTGCGTGAGACTTGTTATTTGCATATAACGTAATATATTCACAATAAAAAGCGAACACTACTATAGTTTATGTAATCAGGAAACACACATGCATTTTTGTCATGATAGCACTGGTGAGAAACTTGTTTTAGCATTGTTTAGTGTAAAAATGGGTTCACAGTCTAGTATAAAGACACCTAGATATATATATATATATATATATATATATATATATATATATATATATATATATATATATATACATACAAACATACCTATATATATATATATATATATATATATATATATATATATATATATGCGAATGCGGAACAGTCTGACATAATGATTGTTCAAATGAAGAAATATGAAGTTGGGGATATGCCAATGTACATCAGAGTAGTCTATATTTGAGAACAACAAAAATTTTTTTTTTTAATTTCAAACTACGTATGCACGTTTACAGTACAAAGTTTGAAAATTACAGTGTGCATTTTAAAATAAATGTACTTAGGTCTATGTCTCTTTTTTAATAAAAATGTTTTGCAAAGTTTTTATTTTATTTAAGCAATTTTTTCATATTATTGTTGAAACGGTGAGTCTGTTGTACATTATTTTGAGAACAATTAAAAAAATAAAGTCAGTTTAGAAGAAACAGTATGACCTTCAATGGCTTTATAACCAATTTCTACTGTGTGTATTTGTATATTTATATGTGTATATATATATATATATATATATATATATATATACATATATATACATATATATATATATATATATATATATATATATATATATATCGAAAAGATAATGTGAATTCAAAAATATTACATTGTGGAGCATTGCATCAATTGACTGTGAATTGTGTAAAGAAACTACGTCAGAATGTTAATTATTTATGTTTAATGCAGTCATTGACCAACAGGTAAAACCGGCCTCAATGGAAACATGTATATGACAATATAGACAAAGTACAAAGTGTTAGGCACCACTACGGGAAGATGCGCAGTTGAATTACTGCAAAAATAACCTTTGATTTATGCTTATCATGAAACTTACTTGTGAAATAATTTTGAATAAATAATATGAACATCGAATGTTTAAGCAGTTTAAATAATATAAGTATCTCTAACAAAAATAAGTTTCAATTTTGTTATCTCCAATTTTCGATCTCTCTGCTGGCAAAATTAGATTACCTTTAAAAAAATTTAATCTGTTTTCCAGATAAGTTTAAAAAATCAATATACACAGAATATGAAAAGAAATTCCTAGTTACATCACTTTTTATATACAACTAATTTTAATTCTATTTGCAGTATTGGTTGGTCATTTTCTGAGGAAGGTTTTGATGTAATACGTCAATATATAGAGAGTGCAAAGGAAAATATCCTAACCATGTTTATATGCCTGGGCTAATCTCGGAAAATACTAAATGAATTAACTCAGTGTACATTCACAATCAAATGAAACTACGTAATGTAGTATTATTTCTACTTTCTTTAAGTTCTTTACTATGACCTAGGTTTCGTTGTATTACAACATCTTCAGGTGGACTATAAGCAAAGATCTTTGAAACCTAGGTCGTGGTAAAGAACTTAAAGAAAATAGAAATAATACTACATCACATAGTTTCATTTAATTGTGAATAATGAATTCTACAAAATTAACGGCAAATATATTCAATATCAGTGTACATTATTGGTTAGGTCTTTTTTGGAGGAAGATTTTAGTACATAATATTTCCAAGTGTATTGCAAGGTAGTAAAAAAGTAATTTGAAATGATCACATCAAATTAAGTGGGAAACAAAACAGGTGTTACGAACAATAAGTTATATGTAATTTTTAACACAGCATTTTTGTGATTCATTTTCTTTACTGAACCTAATAAATATTATTTTTTTATTAGCAACATAAAAAAGTATTGTAATTAAAAAAAAACAATTTGTATTCAGCACTCAAAAATCAGAACTTTTAGACACTTCATATATAAAAAACATGAAAAAAATTTACGAGTTGATACATTAAATATGAGAAATTTTCATATATTCAAATAACACTGAGAAATTATAGAGACGATAATATTTGTTTACTTGATATATTATACTTTATTTTTCAAACCAAAAACTCTAAAATTTGTAATACAATATACAGAATATTGTAATTACAAAATTCATGATGATGTATGAGAATGTTAAAGGCAAAACAACACATGCATGAAATATAGCTCGTTACAAAACAAGTAATTGCAAGAAGTAGGATAATAATTGAACTTTACAGACCAAAACCAATTCAAACTGCTTATTATAGAGTGTAATTGATATCGAACTGCCTTATATTGTTTATAATTACATTAAACAGTATCAGCAATATAACTTTTATTGACATTACAACCTTGATATGCAAACCAGAGAATCATTCATAATAGTCATGTGTTGCGACCTTGTGTAGAAGAAGTCTGTCTATGTCCGCTACATAATTAACATTGAATCCCATATAAAGTTTACTGCAAACTTCTCATTTTAAAGTTTTAATGACCACTATCTTTAATTTTATCAGATACATGAACGAGAATGAAACATTTTTAAAAATATCTTTTTATTTAAAAACAATTTCCTAACATGAAACGTGCATTAAATACTGTTATCAAGAATTGTAAAGTTTTAAGACGACATTGTGGTATATTGAGATACCAATAGTAATTTTTACACAGACATGTATATGAGATTAAATATATTTAATTTTAAAAAAATGGCTCTTTAATTTTTAAATTTTAATTAGATAGAACTATTTCTATAACCAAAACACAATGTAAATAAAAAAGTACTCTGGAAGTTACGAAATTATATACATTCTATTATTATAGACTGTTGACACCTTCGCTCAAGTTTTCTTAATATATTTTGGACTAGCTGGAGCCCACAACTTCGTTCGCATGGACTTCAGTTTTGGTTTTATCAGATTTTCTTGTAGTGAAAAGTTGTTACTTATTTGTCCATCTACATGTATTCATATATCATAAATCATAAGAAAATAGAAAGATATTATATATTTATAAACATACAAAAAGAATAAAAACTCCTACCAATTTTATAATGCCCTACTTATTATAGCTACTCTTATGTAAGAATGAAGTAATTATTACAAACAAAGGATTTTAGTTAAACACAATAAAACCAACGAACGTTTTTTCCTAACTATAATAATCTAAGTTACCAAATAAGTATATTTACAGATACACGTACATAATATTCTTCAAAAATTATATGAAATTATTTTATTTAATTATTTTCAAACACAAATTATATGAAAATATGTTATTAAATAAATTTACTAAATACCGTAGATTGACCAGCTAGACTCCACGTTACCGAGCCTAGCTGTTACCAAGGTGCTCCATGCGACTTCGAATACGTGCGTTCACTGTGAATCATCCAAGTGGCTCACAGTGCGCTTTGTATAGGCGAACAGCACGTGAGTAACGTGCGAACAGCAAGTAAGCTGATCTCTATTTAATATGGTTGACCATATTGATGAGAGTTCAACTTAAATTGGACATGTCTATATCTTGAAAACCATGCATTATTTTTTAACTTTGTGTTCATATATATAAACTTAAAACATGGTTTTAAAAACTATAGTTAACAAAAGTTTCAGCTAAATCAACCGAAGTGCGTGTCTAGAATAGCGCATATTATTTTAATCAACATAACTTTTTCTTTGTGAACCGATTGAAATAAAACAAACACTAAATGTTATGTGAAACTTGCAACAATACATCAGTGAAAGCCACATTCAAATCTGTTAAGTTGTTTCTGACATTAGCGTGCAAAAATGCACAGACGAACAGACAAAAATTCTAAAAACTATTTTTTTGGCCTCGGTAACAAAAGTATGTGTATAAATAATTTTTTTGAAAAAATATTTAATGTACAGACACAGCTCGTTTATGATTTTAATATATGTATAGATTATGCAAGTGTAAAATTCTACTCTTGCGTTATGGGTGCAAGTTTAAAATGAATAAAGAATATTTTACTGAATTTATAACTTTTCATATAAAATTCTACAAATACAATTATTCAACTGATATGCATAATAATACTATTTTGTTATATAAACTTTCCACTTAATTTTCATTGTTTGGTAATACCACTAGTCCTGTTTACAATATCTTCATTAAAAACCGAAAAAAGCATTATTTTTCATCCGTAATGTCAAATATTCTGTCATTTTCCTACTACCATTTACAATATAATTAATAGTTGTATACTGTCCCTGATAAAATTAAAATCTAATTTTCAAGTGAAATTTTCCATAAATATTTAATCATTTTAAAGTTTCTTTAAATTATTGCTACTAAATGAATAAGTAAGTACAACACATTACTGTGTCATTATGATGATTGCCTGTGAACGCAATACATTGTGTAAGTAAGGCTAACAAGCGATATTAAGTTGATATTATGTTATCAAATATACAACAATCATTCTAGAAAACTGTTTGAAACATAAATAACTTCCTAATAGTATATAAATTAATGTAAGTCATGACACGTCAGCACTTTATTTTAATTGGCAATACTGAGACACCATTCTTATGAATAATGATGACTTTCAAAAAATATTGGTTACGTGAATAACAAGATATACATGTTGTGCTACATGTTATTAAATAAGGTCAATCAATAAATGAAATGCATGATCATGTATATCGTTACAGATGTAACAGGTGTTTTTTTAGAGGTATACAATTTTAAAATTAAAATAAACAGATAAAAATTATGATAATGACCATGGTATCACATCATGGCCATAATATTATCAAAAAGGTATTTTTATGCCATTTGTGTTTAAATACGATTTTAGGCATACGTGTGCCACACCAGGCTCGAATATAGCACAATCTGGAAGTCCAATTCTCAATAACATTTTTGAGTAGTTGAAGTTGTATATCGGCAATAACGCAGCGCTGGAGTTCTACATCGGCAATAATTTATGCGCTCCTCAAATATTTCCTGCAATGAATTGATTTTGTTGCATGCTGTATGGCATGTTGCACCGTCTTGTTGAAACCAAAGCTCTTCAACATTAATGCCATTCAATAGGGGAATGAAAGTCAGTAATAATGGAAGTAAGGTGTTCCCAATTGACTGTAACATTCTCGCCGGCATCATATTTAAAGAAATACAGGTCAATGAGTCCACCAGTCCATAAAGCATACTAAACAGTGTATTTTTGTGGATATAACAGCACGTCAATAATGGCACATGGATTTTCTTCACTCGAAATCAGGAAATTTTATTTATTGACGTAGCCATTCGACCAAAAATGAGCCTCATCACTGAACAAATTATATATATATATATATATATATATATATATATATATAAAAATGGCTATATATATATAGCCATTTTTTTATTAAAAGACAATTCATGGAAATATGCTATTTTCACATATCCTGGTCCTTCAAATGTAAAATTTCAAGTTCCTGGAATTTGTGAACTTTGAAATTTTTTAAAACTGTCTGGATTTGGAATATAAGAGCACCGATAATATAATTAATATGAACAACTACTACATAATTTTTATTACAAAATTCATGTTTTGAAAGCTGTTACTATAAGGACAATTTGCAATATCTCTTAATTCTTCATGTTTCATGTTCACCATATTTAGGTTGCAAATTTCTCTAAATGAATGTTATTAACATTAGTATTCTTAAGAGATTTTTTTTATTTCATGATAATAATCTACATGAACATAGTTAATACAACGTCAATTTACACAATTTTCCCAATGTTAGTATATTTTTTTGTGTTATTTACTATAACAATATATTAAAACTACATTTTATTAAATAACCTCATGATAATAATTTTCTATTAAGAGTTTCATAGCTTCAAATATAAATTATAAATTTATATTCTCTTTAAGTAGAAATTTATATTAAAAATTATATTTACTTCTACTTTTATAATGTGGCTATTAGAAAATTATGAAAATCCAAAGTTTCTTACATTTTGACAAAACGGGATTGTGGCAACTACGTATACTTGGTGGATTTAAAAAAATATGCGTAGTCAAATATTTTATATGCATATAAATACCTTGTACTGACAGTTAAAAATTTTTTTGAAAACAAAAAGATTTCACTTTTATCACTTCATTAAAAGCATAAAATCTGTCGAATTCATTATGAATCACGCATTCAATTTGTTTTGAAATGCACCACAATTAATAAGAATGACTTGACATAATTGGCAATGTCATCCAATGATGATGTGTGATTACTTGCATATATTTAACACAATGTTTTATGTCGGTATGTTCAAGGATTTTAGCATACTTAATTTATAAGAATCATGCAGCAAGTGGATGGAGGTCAAATGCAGTAAATTTTGACGTAATGAAAATTTAGGTAGATTTTTAGGAGTTACGAAGGCACAGAAATGAATTCACTTGAGAAATACATCTTTAATGTGGCAGTAATAACAGAAAATTAGAACATACCTCATGTCTGGAGAAAAATCTACTGAGCAGGCATAGCCGGCCACCATGTGTCCTGTAAATGTTTTCTTTCGGTTCATCTTAAATCTATTCAGCGCACTAAAAACAATCACTTTATTGTCCATAGACTGACATGCCAACCACTTTCCATTGGGAGATGAAGTTACAGCAGGTAAAGAATGCATGGATGGATCGGCTATATACTTCATATCGACAGGTATATCCCTGAAAAATTAAAGAAATTGAATACATCAGCCTTTTTTATCTTTATGTTTATATGGGTCTACAAGAAAAACACTATCGAGACATACTACTTTTGGATGCATATTAAATGTCTGTAGGTAACATATTGCAATATTTTTTATCAGTCAGTTTTAAATTATACAGTTGTGACGCAATATAATCTTCAAAATTTGAATAATATATTTTTTTTAACTACTTTTAAATACAGCTAATTGAACTTATATTAATCTTCAAATAAATGAAATAATTGTGGTACAATAACAGAGCAGCAATTTTCTTATAAAAAGTTTGATTTGTTTAAGAAGCAAACTAAATTATTGCAATATTTTCATTGTCAGAAGAGAGGTAGTAGTAATCATTGATACACAAACATAAAGAAATTAGCAGAAATACGAGTTTATATGTCACTTTGTCACAGACCAAAATATGAATAAAAACTAGAATAAGCCTATTAACACTTTGTTGGCCGCATGTGTGACTAAAATTTGTTTCTTTGGCATAGCTAAGTATCAGATAGATCCTACAACCTATTGCCAGCATTTTTCAAAATGCCTTAATGCAACTTTAAAAGCCCAATAGTTTTTATTGCCGTGTCGCACATTTTTGTAAAACTTCGAGGATGTGTGCAAATAAATGTAAGATATTTTATTAATATATATGTATAAGTTTAATATCTTTCTCAACACTCAATATTACTCCTTTAAGTGATAGGAGAAAAAACATAGAGCTAATAACCACTGGATGCTCCATACTTGGGCCACTCTGCTAGTTGTATGCAGGTAAAATCCGACATGTGCCCTATTTCTGAAAAATCGAATATGAAGGTTGCATATAGGTCACAATCGCGAACACATTGTGCCAAAAAAATGCCAAATGGTACAATTAATTGGTGCAGAAATTATAATGGGACATCAAATTTTAGAAAAGGATGACATAACATTTCATTTGTGAGTATATAACATTATTTATTTCAATGCTAATAGTCATCATTTATAAATTACTTTCAATAGAAACTGATATGTACTTCTTACGAATTAGTAAGGTGTGAACTAAGCGCCAATGTTCTATCGATAAAAATTAATGCTCTTATACACGAAAAGTGAAAAATGTGAATCCTCATTATAACAATATCTAATGATATTACTTGGCAAAAATATATCTTTATAACCTTTTTATAATTAGTATGAAAGTGTATTGTAATTGGAAAAGGGACCTTTAAAGTAATTTATTATTAATATGTAGTTTTAATAGACAAAAGCTTGTCGTTTGGTTAATTATATTAAATATTAATTATTACTGGTTTTATTATTTGTATAGATTCTCAAAGGACCCAAATATAAAAATTAAATGGATATAAGTTACTCAGCGATCAGAAAACTGGATACCCATAACATATAGTATCTACTCAAAGTGTATTTTACAAGTTTAATTTTGTACGGTTTATGTAAAATTCACATACCGCTACGTTCGCTTTGTGCATGCGAATTGCAAATCATATATTGACGTACGGAATACGCTTAATATTTAAATATGTTTAAATTTTCATAAATATTTGATGTATATATGCTAAATGTTCACAGCAAGCCATGTGTAATTGCTTATAAGGCACTGGGTGCCACTACATTTGTAATACCATTTATGAAGATACTTTGTACTTAGAAATAACTAGATTCATTATCCTTATACTGATTAAATGATTAGATTCATTGTATTATAAAAATTTAATAATCTTTGAAAATGATGTGCAATACTTTTCAATGTGTCCTTTCTTTAAATAGAATAATCCGTGCATAAATATAATGGTAACAAAAAAATTTAATATTAAAAGTCACATAAATCTGCTTATCTTTCATTTATTTCACAGCGTTTTTCTTATAATTGATTAAAGTTTGATTTCAAAATCGGTAAATGGCGAAGAAGAATTGTTAACCAATCATAAAGATTATATTTTTTAAAATATATTTAAATGTCTTGGCCTTATTTCCGCTAGTAGCTAACATATTTTCCATATAACGGGTTATAGCATACCAGCATGTCTACATAACTGATTATGAAGTATTGGTAATTTTACAGTTGCTAAAAAATTAAGATATAATTAAAATTGGTTATTCTTACTATTTAGAAAATGTCTTTAATACAGAGCATATAATATAATGTCTTTAAGTACATTAAAATTATTAGTAAGATTAATTGGACTAAGTTTAAAGAAACAAAGTACACATTACAGATAATAATTTTCGATAGTACGTAAATAAATATTATCAAACAATGGTTTATCGATATTGTGACAGCCGTGACAGTTATGATTTAAAGCATATGGCACGTTTTTTGAACAATTACAATAAGACGTGTCCAGGGCATTAGCCAAACAGAAGTGAGTATGATCAACTTGTCCCACTCAAATTTTAATACAATGTAAATTGTAATAGTAAATTTGTTTAATTACTCGTCCAGTGGTTATTAGGTCCAAGAGAAAAAACAATCCCGGAGACTAAAATAGGAGGAATAAAGGAACTCTTACACATTGGATTAGTAGCTATACTTATTCTATTTGTATAACACAAATCACACCAGTTAAGAAATTTGCATTAGTTGTACTATACTCCATTTCATTTCACAGGAGAATGCTTGTAAACAAACTAATTTGACAGTTAAAATACAGTTGGCACAATTATATATTGAATGTGTTAACAACTGTGTACAAAACTTTTTGTATTATGCCCACAATATTATTAAACAATATACTATAATCACTACATTCACTTAAAAAACTACCACAATAAATAATATAAATTTTAGAATATTTTACTAATATGAATCCATTATTTCACTAATATGAATTGTTGAATTTAGAGAAATTGATAACCCTTAATTTTGATTACGCAAAATTCAGACCTGTAAAATATCAAGAATAAACTTTTAGACCTTATATGCTTATTCATTCGTTTTATAAGACTTTAGTGTAAAATAGCAACATTGAGCCGGTTCAACGGCTATTGAACTATATTTGATTGCTTTATACACAAATATTTTTTATGATATTTGGTGTAAGGATAATGAAACAAATAAACATTGCACGGTGGTTCCATTAATAGGTCATAAATCGAAAGATCAATACTTTAAATTAAATTCTCACTTTTAACTACCTCACTAGTTCGATAAACAAACTACCCGAAATAAATAAATACCATGTTCGATATAATAATTGTTTTTTCACTTGCATTTTCACCTCTGAAATGTGTGCATTGCGTGCAGTGTTACGAATCCTTTACCGCGCATTTATCAATGAGTCATTTTTGCAATAACATTTCTCTGTATTTGTTTGTTTATTTATTTGTGATATGAAAATCCAAGATCAAGGTATGTATTGCAATATTTAATACATTTAAATTTTATATGTTTTGTAGCATTTGTAATATTTTATTGCATTTCTAATATTTTAGTTTTAGGTTAATTATAATTTGGGATAAAAATGCATAATTTTGATTTCCCATGGTCTTACAATTTTTAACAATTATGCGCGATTGTTGCAATATGTTTTTACATACTGATATAAATGTAGTCTAACGTAAAATGTATGAACAAACATAGCCTATGGATGCTATGTAGTCTAACGTAAAATGTACGAACAAACATAGCCTATGGATGCTCTTTATGTTAATTCGGAACATACATTTTTCGTAGCACGTCTACAAGATTTTTACAATATTAATTAAACTGTATGTTTTTTCAATTAATTCACTGGGGTGCTCCTTTGATAGAACGTATTTCTTTGAGTTCTGAGATTCAGTAAAAGGATATACTAAAGAAAAATACGTATTGGTGTTGTTAGAAAACTTTGATATAATGTAAAGAATACAGACATAAGTCCCTTAGAGTGCCTAGTTTGTGTAAAAGTGTCGAGAAATACTATAAACTTGTGAATGTAGATCAAAAATGTTTAAAAAGTATGGTTTAGCTAGTTTAGTGCTATTTAGTGTATTGAATCAGCAACAACTGATGAGCAATAAAATCTGAATGTGATTTAGCTCTACCTAGTACATCTTCCTCTAGTCGCAGTCGTTAATGGAATTATTTCAGGTTGACAATTCAGCAGTTAGTGCAATACTAACAATTTGGATCGTCAACATAAATATATAGTAATGCGGATGAAGTTTTATCTCTTTTTGTGGAGGCTAAGCTTAGAATCATCTATATTTGTTGACAATGAACTTTGTTAATATTGAGACTTCTCATAAAGTTTTTCCATCGTATCAGAGGGTTTTGAAAGCAAAGAAAATTTTTTAAATTATTTCATAATTGATGAAATACACAGGTCTATATTTAGTTATTTATTCATTATTTTGTGTAAATTTGTTTACAGATGCATGAACGTCGTGCAGCATCAACTTAGCACCATAATGATAAAAATATTTTCTCCAGAGACACGAACAAATCAGCAGACTGGTCTTAATTCAACTGCGCTGTCATACTTCCGGAAAACTATTTCGGGCAGGTTTTGATTCCGTCACTATCCTATTGGTATCCTAGTAATATGGTAATGACAGAATCAAACCCGAGATTGAGTTGCAAAGTTTGTCAGATCACATAGCTTAACGGATCTTATAGTCAGTTAATTTAACTTTAATTGGGAAATGCGGTTTTAACAGTAGTGTGGGTCATAGCGAGTATAAATAGTCTTTCATGTATTGTAGTTTAGATGGTAATAGTAGTTTATTTGTAACTTTTTACGTTCTTTGCAGTTAATAACAAATTCAGATAGTGAAACCTGTAGAGAGCAGGAGCAATTCAGATAGTGACAACCGAGATACTGTATACCTATTCGTTTCCAATTTTTGAAGGAAAGTTCTATTATATCTAAGAATAAGGAATCTTCTTTTATAGAAAAGATAGCTTCCCTGTGTCTGACAACATTCACATTAGATGAACACATTTTCAACATCGTTCTTTGCAACTGACTATGGTCGATGGTAAAGTTTGTAGTGCGTTAAGTGGAAAATCATTTCTTAGGAATTATATTTGTGGAGCAATACCCAAAGAAATGAATGACATAGATAAGTACTTGCAAAAAGAAGCTTCACTTCCGTTTGTCACCTCTACATTCATGGATTATATTTATACAAAAGCAAGGTTATCTGAAAGTTAGAACAAGGTTATACCACTAATTCTACATACCTCCGGTTTCATTTATTCATATTTTTATTTATATATATATACATATATATTTATATATGTATATATATATATATATATATATATATAAATTTTCTTTTTTTTAAATTTTTATATACTTATATTTATATGTGTATTTGGGCTGAAACAATTTGAAGAGTACTGTAGTATAGATGGTTATACTACAGTACTCTTCAAATTGTTTCAGCCCAAATACACATATAAATATAAGTATATAAAAATTAAAAAAAAAAAAATTCAAAGAAATAAATAAATATAAAAAAATTAAAATAATAAAAAAAAATATATATATATATATATATATATATATATATAAATATAAATAAATAAATAAATATATGAATAAATAAAACCGGAGATATGTAGAATTAGTGGTATAACCTTGTTCTAACTTTCAGATACCCTTGCTGTTGTATAAATATATTACTGAGAATAACTTCCATTTAATTTTATTACATACACCGGAACATTTGCATTGTACAACCTCATATAATAACAACAATTGAATTTATTACCCTCACTAAACTACTGGTATATCGTATAATTCTCGGAAATATAAAAAAGCCACACAGCTCCCCTACAATAAACTCACTAACATAAGCAGTGGGAAAACCCACACAAACCCGGCTTCCCCTATTGTGTTTGAAATATATAAATGCTGTTGGAAACATATAATTGCTTTCTAAGAGTTAATCTTTGCTAATATCCCACCTGAAGATGTTGTAATACAACCAAACCGAGGTTGTGGTAAAGAACTTAAAGAAACTAGAAATAATACTACATCACGTAGTTTCATTTAATTGTGAATAATGAATTTCTACAAAATTAACACCAAATATATTCAATATTTGTCTCAATTAAGCTTAATTAAAGCCACGAAGTAGAACCTCGAACGACAAAAAACCGAGAGTAAATTCTTTTCGAATTCAGATGTTTCAACCAAAATCACAGACTTAAAGAGAGATTTAATTGACCGTTTTCCACAATTTTGCAAGCTTTATCTTCAGCATATAATATCAATGTATAGTCATGTCGTAAATTCAGTTTGGAATCAGCGCGACTTTTGGTACAAGAATATCAATTCTACAATCTCCCAACATCTGTCCACAAGTACTAATACATGGCTCATAAATTTTAATGTATTAGCACCTATCAGGGAATTAATTATCTTAAGAGGCTGCCGAAGTTAATAACAAAACTTTGAAGGTGTTTAGATGAGACCTTGCTCGGAAAATAGCTCGGGAACTTACTAATATTGATATAATGAATAGAATCATGTTATAGTCAGACCCCTTCGTAGCCAGCCTATGTCTTTTAATAATTATTTATATTTTTCTCAACGTAATTTTTAGTTAATGGATAGTAGACATCACTGTCAGTTTATTTCAAGGCCAAATCTTGCAATTAATTGTGCTTTATGTTAATTATTGTTACACAGACATTGAAATCTACCATTTTTTTATGTTTACTACAATTTATTTTCTTGTCATTTCTAACCAAATTATTCATAAATATTTTGTATAATATAATAAATTAAGTAAATAACACTTTGTTTTATTATTTACAGATATAATGCTTTATTTCCAAATTAACTATTTCTGACCACCCCCGCCTTAGGACTGTGTACCACTGTGCATCATGACATATTATTTTCCTTCCAAACAAGTGTTGATATTATTTTCCAGGCTCGAATACATATTTTATATGCACTTTACAACAGTTTCTTTTTTATAACATTGCCATAAAGGGCGTATACTCTTTATTTTGATACATATTATAATTTTACGACATATTTATTAAAAACATTAGAAAAAATTTAATGTTAATGGTCCTCAGGCGGATAATACTTGTTAAAATAGGAATTGTACACTGATTACCATGAATACCGAGAGGTAGCTGGGAGCGGAAAAGCAGCCTTGATGATATTTATATATATTATAGGTACTAAATATAGTGCTTTCAAATGCAGTGATTTGTTATGACGGATCGTAATAGTTTTGCCAAAAAAAAGGCCGCTCTTTTGCTGGTTCTATTTTACAATCATACAATTAATGACAGTGACACTGCTCAGTTCTTCACTAAGTATCCCGAAGAAGTTTTTATCCCTAACAATGTATGGACACTATAAAAAACCAGATTCAGCCATTAGCGTTCCGATTAAAAAGTTTGTGATTGGTGAAGGCTCCTGGATAAGATGTGGTCATGCCTAAATTGTTGCGGGAGTTACTTGAAGAAGCTATTAAATTTTGAACACAAGTATACAATGCGAACTTTTGGCAAGGTTTAGTAACTCTACAATGGAAAGTGGTGTCATGACAATTTTGAAACCTGGGAAAAGTCCAGAAAAAGAACCACCACCGCTTTCCGCTTAATATACTATGCTGCTTATTATCATCATTAGTAGCTCGACAGCCCAGGGTGGGCCACGGCTTTCCTTTGAAGCAACTTCCATGAAACTCTGTGTGGCAACTGATCTCCAGTTAAAGATCATCAGCACCCCAAAATCCTTCTCCACCGCATCTTCCCATTTCATCTTAGATCTTCCTCTACTTCTCTGTCCATGCGATTTAGCCAAAAAGAAAAAGAGAAGAGACCCTTTTGAGGGGGTTTGAATCTTTCATTCGAACAACATGTGCAGCCTAATTTAGTCTATTAATTTTGATAAATTTTATGATGTCTGGGTCATAATAAACTTTGTATATTTCCGAGTTGTATCTTCTTCAAACATCATTTTCCTTTATGCCTCTAAGAATTGATCTTTAAACTTTTTGTCCAAAGATACCCAAATGGGCGTCATCTGATTTTGTTATGATGTCCATGTTTCAGAGCAATAGATCAAAATTGAATGAGGGCTTTGTATAACCGGAATTTTGTTTTCCTAAAAATAAGTTGTGACCTGAGAAGGTTTTTGGGTCCATAGAAAGCTCCATTAGCAGCAACAATTCTGTTTTTAATTTCTGACAATATTTTATTTTGACAATTCATTTCAGATTCAAAGTATTTAAAACCTGGTACTGAATTAAAAGTGTACGTGCCTAAAGTAATCTTGGTAGAAATTTAGTGAGATTTTTTTGTGAAAAACATGTATTTTGTTTTCTCCTGGTTTATATTTAGATTCATACCCCTTGTAGCCACATCAAAAAGTTAAAAAGTCGTCCATATCCGTGTACCCGTCTGTCTCCATAAGGTGTGCCGTTTGTCTTCTACATTAGATTTCTTAACAATTGATTTTTCTTTACAGGGTAGGGTTGTCAGCTTTACGCCCAACCGCCAACCCAGAGAACCAGTCTCCTAATATAATCCCCAGGGGCAGGGTGCCCTTATATACCCCCGGACATTGGTTGACCATTTTAGTCACCTCTTACGACATCCATGAGCTCCAGTGGGACAATTCATCACAGTGGGAAAATCTGGTCACCACTCGGAACATACTGAAGCACAGCTTTGTCTTTTGTGTCGGGTGAGATCCCTTAGGCCACATCTTCCTAGACTCAAGGAGTCCCCTTGACGACTTACCATGCCACTTATTAATAAGCTTATAATAAACAGCATAGTGTACCAAGTGGAAAATAATATAAAATTGGAAGGGTTATTCTGTAAAAAGAACATATTTTTTGTTTCATTCAAGAAGTTTAAAATGTAATATATGTCATTTCGGCTATGGAAAATATGTTGAAATATTTATATAGAATTGACATATCTATATTAATTTCTAACCTACCATCTAGTATGACCAACTTAGAAACAGATTTTTAATTAAAAGGGTAATTGAACATGTTGTTTTTGGCCTATTTTGCCATATATAAATATATGTAGGATTAAACAATATGTGCCTATGTAGTGACAATTTTAATTAACCTGAGTGCCTAGTTTCCTATAATTGTTTGCTACACTCCTTATCTATACGTTCACACCGGTGTCAAACTAATTACGTCAGTATTCAGATTTTTAACATATCAATTGTATTTTTTTATTGACTATAGACCATTGTGTTGCCATAGCAACTGTGCGAATTTATCAATTGATTGGGATAAAGGGCGTGAGTCATGACACTTGGTGTCGGTAAAATAGAGTGAACATTCTACGATTCATTCACTCGCAATATTTTAAATTCAAATATTTTTTGCTGCATTTTTTTCCTACAATGATTTAACAAGGAAAACATATCTATAAAAATATATTGCGGAGGAAATACTTGAAATTACCAAGATTGTTCTTAGTACAGTATACAGACCGATAAAGGACAGTTTGAAGTACAGAAAAGAGAAACAATTTTAAAAATGGAAGGAAAGAAGCGAACAACATATCATTTGGATGTGACTTGGTTCAGTGAATATCACACAAGTATTGTATTGCACAATGCATCCACACATTCATCACGGCAGGCCTTTATGGAGGGATTGTCAACTGATTTGAAGGTGTGATCAGGTAAAGGAAAACATCTGATCGTACACATTGAGTTGAAGAAAATTAATCACCGCCACTTAGAATATACATTCATTGTGATGTGTTGTTGCACTGTAGTGTAATTTTTCCTATGAAATATTAATACATTTTTTGTTTTTTTTATGTACAACAAAATACTCATTGATATTTTATTTTTTAGGATCTTTATAGTGTAACTGCTGCACTTCAGTGTCTTTCATTCTATGAAATATTAGAGTAATTTATGTTCTGAAAAGTATTATATATTGTATACATATATGGAAAAGTATTGTATACATAATTTGTGTATTTTCACATATTAGAGTATTTTATGTTTTGAAAAAATTAATTTAATATTACTCAAATACTAGTATATTTAGAAACTAAAGTGTTGTTTGTTTGTTAAAGTATATATATACTTGACAGATTGATTATAATTGATAAGTCAAACATTTTTCACTAATAGGGAGTATACTCTACCAAAAAATTTTGTAAAATGCCAGTCTTTTAACACTGCTAGTCTCAAGCCTGGAAAATGTACGAGAGGAAACTTGTTATCATTATTATAAGTTTTTTATGTAACAATATTTTATAAATTATTTCAAAGCTTTCATTTCCTTATTTGATTTCTCTTAAATATAAAATATAAGTTATATAAGCTAAGTTACGTGTGTATAATGTGTAAATATGTTTAACAATAAAAAAATTATATTCTTTATTTAGAAATACCAATATGTATTTGGTACTTACTAATGTGATTTTAAGAAAAAGGTTTACAATACTTGAACTATCAAATTGGTTTCCAAACATTTTCTTTTCAAATCGAATGGATTATCGTTATTTTTTCTTTATTTTCCAATTCAGTTGTAATCAAATTGTTTTTTTTAATTTGTAATTTTTTTTTTTCTCACAAATATTGCCATTGGCATTTCTCCAGTTGTATTGCATGCACCACCAACATGATAGTGCTGATGTTTATTTGATATCTTTCAAATGACAGTAACCTAATTTTACCAGAAGGCATATGTTAATGATTAGTTTTTGGTAAACAGCTCTAATTTAAAATGGAAATCTGTATTGGTTTGAATTGGAAGTTGAAGCTAAAGCCAAATTTAAACCAAATCATTTTTCCTTCTAAACATATGGTTATTATGGTTTTACTTCTGAAAAATACTAAGGTATAAATATTTTATTAAACAGTCGTAAGAGGGTTTTAGTACCTAATGAAGAATAGTTTATTAAAAGCATTGTAAATTTGTAAGAACTTAAAGAGGTTTTAAACATATTTCCTACTACAAACCGACGAAAATGAGGTCCATAATTTTTTACTTCCTTTTTTTATTATAATCAATCATTAACTTATAAGAGAAAATGAATCACACTTACCATTCCCATACCCTAAGACTTTTATCATCAGAAGTTGTGACAAATCGTCGATTTTCATCGACAAACGTAATCGTATTTACAGCTCCTAAATGCCTGTCGTATTCTTGTACAATCTCACCCGTTCTTGTATCCCACTGAAAATAATCAGTAGTTTAATCTCAATTGCTAAGGATAATTTGTGGATCAAAATTGCAAAATAAGGAATTTAAATATGTATGAATTTTAATATGGACATTTTAAATATGTGTAAAAATTTTCACAAATATTTAATATTTAGGTTGAATTTAAGATTAATTATCATAATAAAGAAATAAATGTTAAATGCAATTTCTTTGTTGTCTTTAAACATTAATGATTTTGGATAGTTAACATTTTTATTAGGAATGTTGCCTTCTAGGGGCATTCCGAAGGTGAAATAAAATAATTTTAGTTGTAAATATTTTTTAAACTGAATAAAATAAATTACTGAAATGTTGTGGATGTCAAATTTCTTTATTTGAACATACTCCATATTTGAAAAAAAAACCGAAGTGCATTTTTAAGATAAGGGATTATGGGATATATTTAACTAATTATTCAAAAAAGAGATGAAATTTTAAGATAAAAATAATTGATGTCTAATTACACATTACATTATTTAAGATAAAAATAATTGATTGTAATTACACAAATAATTTTTTTATCCGATGTTCCGGCCACAAATAAGTGCTGCTTATCTTCATCGGGATGAAATTTGGTGCAATATGGTACTTTTCGCGATGTATACCTTGAAACGCATTCACCAGTTTCAGTGTCCCACAGTTTAATGTATCGGTCATAGGCTGTGAAAAATACCAAATAAATGTATTTTAGTTAAGTTAATTATTACATTAGCATTATTATCTATTAAAATTTCAGCTTTATTAAAATATTCTAGTACCAAGCTTCATGATTTTTTTTTTGGTATGATTGCAGATATTAATGTTTTCTTTTTTGCAATATTGTTTATTAAAAATTTTTTTTGACATGATTGGAAAAAAATTCTGTTTTTGTTTCATTGTAAGGTTTTATGAAATTTTGAATCATCCTTATTTTAAAATAGTAGATTATTCGGTATAACAGAATTGTGGAACAATATTTTTCATTGAAATTTATTATTGAGCTGTCCATAAGGAGCTAAACAATTTAGTAAACAATTTAAACATATGAAATACAAGGTCAAAGTTCGATGTAGATTGGACATAAATTATTTTGTACATACAATTGGTTTATTATCTCTTTACAAGTAATAAATAGACATTTAACAATTGCTTATATAAAATTCTATAAGAACAAAAGAACAAACCTAAATTAAATAAAGTAATGCAGTGGTAGTTTCTTTCTGGCATTCATTCTCTGGTTTATTTTCCATAAATTTGTATTAAATAGAATGAATAGAAATTGCACGCTTCACAACAAGGCATTTAAGATCTCAATTTTTCAAGGAGGCAATTTGCGAACACTCTAAATGGCTGGAAGATTGATCCACTCTCAACCAAGTCACAGTGACTGAACTGTGACTTGGTTGAGAGTGGATGTAGACAACCTAAAGAATCGCGTAAGTTTACTTTACTGCATAGATGCATGCTCTCAACAAAACTCTATGTACATTACTGTGTTCATCGCAGTTAAATAGAATATTTTCCAAGTCCTGAATATCAAAACTGTAAGTACAGGTCGAGTTCTCTTCCGGAGCAAACCTATGCAAAATCACGCAGAAGGCAACAAGTCCCGTCAGAAACTGTAACGTATAGTAGCCAGGTTTGAGCCAAGTTTTCTTCACCGGCTCATACCAATGGAGAAAAACTTTCTAGTGATCTCACCTTTAGAAGTCGACGAAGACAATCTAGTTTATCAACATGCACATTCAATCTCAAGAATGCAGCTTTTTTAGATACTAAAGGGTTCATCTATCAAAAACTCAAAGCGTGAAAATCCACCTTGAAACTCCTGCTTCGAGCCAAGTCACTTCAACAGACACTAAAAACTTCAATAAAATCTCGATGAATGCCAGCAATAATGGATATTCAAATTACATCCATGATTTCTCTAGAAGCAATACAGTATCAGAGATAAACCATATTGGAGTAAATGAAGTTTTGAAGAGTTATGTGTGAGAGGCGAAAGACCAGAAAAAGATTGAATCATCTCTTTGAGAAAAAAATCTTAACAAATAGTTGAGAATGAAAGGATAACCATATCTAGGTTATGAGGCATCAAGAAGCCGAAAATAATACATATTAAAGACAGCTCATGATAATAATTAGGACCAACGTGTTCTTAAAATTTCTGCAAAAATTCAGCTGTATGTCCTTGCGACGATATAACTGATGAGAAACATAACGAAACTCATTATTTATTCTGGGATCTATCAAAGATTAGTTTATGCAGGAAATAACTTGTTTGTCGTAAGGATAAAATGAATGACAATCTCTGTAACTTCGAGACATAGGGATTCTAATGGTGGAGGATTGCCGTTAAAAAGTAATGATACCATGACAGAAAAAATTGTGGGAAAGGGAAATGTATGATACTAAATACAGATTTATCAGCTATGAAGGTTTACAAAGCATGTGCATATATTACAAATCGAAACTGACTATACATAATTATTCTATTTACGGCGTGAGTAGCCACAATGCCATCTGTTGTTGGTTTTGTGAAACTGAATTAAACTTGTTATCATTCATATTTTCATATATGATCATTGATTATTTGCAAAAATGTGTTTTTAAAAAATCTACCATGGTTGTACAGTACAAAACTGTAAAAATATACTTTCAAATGCTCTACTAATGAATTGTGCAATCTGTTATATTTCCATCACTCAAAATTTTTTTGAAGTTAGTCATATGTAGTTGGAGGGTGATTCAGTACATAGTTGCATAGTGAAAAAGCTTAAGGAGATGGTTTCACTCTTGCTTCTTTTGCTGCTGTTAAAGAAGCAAGAGTGAAACCATCTCCTTACTGTAATGTTGTCTTACATTTGTTTTAAAACTAATTAAATATTTATGGGACCAAATTCTTATAACATTTATAACAATACCTCCTAAATTTAAAAATGCATTTTTTTAGAACCAATATCTCTTAATTTGCCGAGTATTGGTAACACTTTTGAAACTTCACTTATGTAAACATTATCAGAAACTAACTTATTTAGGAACTAGATCCATATTTACTATAGCTATTAATTCAATTTCATTCAGGTTTATATTTTTATATAGGTAGGCTGAAATTTTAAATTCTACAAGAGTGAATGTGACCGGTAGATATCCCTACTCTACTCTTACTATTAAAATAGAAAGTCACAACTTGCTTATTTTTTAATGAATCATTATAATTTTTTCACTTTTGGTTTTTATTTAACTGGTATTTTATGATATTTTACCTAAAACAGCAAATTTAGGAATATGAGTTTTTCAAGAATCAAATATAACAATGAAAGACATAGACACATTCAGTATTTAGTTGTGCGTAAAAAAGTAACTTTACAGCATAAATAAATACTCAAAATCAATAAACATGTAAATACACAGATAGTATGGACAGAATAAAATTATAAGAATTTTACCTGCAGAAAGAAAATGAGTTCCACTGTTATTGAAATTAACATCTCTTACTGCTTGCCTGTGCCCAAAATATGTTCTTATACATCTTCTCTCTCCATAAACTTCCCAAATCTGTAAAAGAATTTTATTAAAAATAGGATAATTGATGGTAAAATGTAATTTCATACTTATTTTTCTAGTATTTAGCTTTGTTATAACTAACTAAATAAGAAAGTAAGCTTCTATGGCAAAAATGGGTCGAGTGTTACAGAATTATTCTCTTTCTCTCATTTAAAAAGCTGGCATATTTTAGAAAATAAAAAGCCAAACAATTTAATGATTGGTAATTACGGGGTTATATACAGTTAGAAGGCCAAAAAAAAGCAAATTTTCCAGATTTTTTTCTGAGAAAACTTTTAAATTTATTGATCTAAAAATTTGTACACATATTATGGTATTTTGTAACTATATTTTAAGACTTAGTATTAGTAAAAATATTTATTTGGAAAGGAGCTACAGCTGATCTCCGGGAGCTCCTCTCAAAAAAGACGTTTTGCGGTGACCACTATATTTCTGAACTGGATTCTTTGAAATTAAAAAACCAAACAGATTTCGTTAAAGTAATGTTAAATCTAGTAATTGATCGAAGGAATAAAGAAAATAAAATTTTTTGACAAAATGGCGGTTTCTCAAAAAAGAAATCGATTTTTGACCAAAGTTTCAGCCTTAAATTGTATATAAAAATATTTAAAAAAAATATTTATCGGTGAGAAAAAATCTTCGATTAATTACTAAAAAATATAGTTAAGAAGCTTGTGTTAAAATTTGAGACTAATCGGTTTAGCCGTTTTCGAGTAATGTTGGTCACCGACTTTGAAAACACCATTTTGAGAAAAACGCCTTTAAAGTTTGAAAAGTACTTTCAAGCATTCTGAAACGCCTTTTCAAATTTGCGTGTAACTTCGAAAATTTTCACTGGAACGATATGAAATGTCTTCTGTGTGTATTCTTAAATATATGTACATTAAGAAAATAAAATTAAAAAAAAATCGATTTTTTGATAATTCTAACTGTATATAACCCCTTAAGAGAGGTCAAAAAATTAAATAAAATTCGTAACCATAATAACAAAGAATAACAAGGAAAAAACTTATCTTCAGAAAAGCCTATATATTATATTTTCAATATATGAAGAATTGTTAATAAGAGATAGAAATAACATTAAAAATGTAAAAAATATATAATAACTTTTTAGAAACTATTATAAAATATAATCAATTCTGATTCCTTTTTTTTAACTTGTAGCCATTGTCTAAATTAACCAAAATGAGCTGTTATGTATTGTTATTGAAAAGAATTTTCTTTTTTAACTTTCAAATACATGATGTAGTATTATTTCTACTTTCTTTAAGTTTTTTACCACGACCTAGGTTTCGTTGTTTTACACAATTACTTTTTTCGACGACCCTGTCAGGCCTGCAAGTTGCATAGTCACATATGTGTACAGAAGACACAACAAGACATAATTTGCACTTTGTTTCTTTCTTTCGTAAAAATAACATTTACAAACTATCATGAAAAGTAATCTGAATGATAAAAAAATATTTCTCATTTACCTAACTGGCGAGTTAGAGAAAATTTTTAAGAAACTTATTTTATTTATTTTCCCTATATAACAGTGTCATTTTTATTCGTGTAACATCTGGGGGGCCCAACACTATATGATATTTTACCAGTCTCTTGATTATTGTTATGCATCCCTTCAGTACCATATTAATTAGTTGACATGTTGAGATTAAAAATCTTTTAATACAAACTAAAAGCACCATTATGTTAAAAATAGTTTTTATACTACAATGACATGAATGACATGAATATCTTGTGAAACAGAAAATAATTGTTTTTAATTTACTTCCACTAATGTTAAATAAATTTTGAATATTCTTTTGACCTGTATGCAACATAATAATGCTAGCAACATAATAAATTGTAAGAAATGTATAATACCTTTATTCTGCAATCCATGCCAGCAGAGAGCATCAAATGTGCAGTGCTGGGAAACCATCTGACAGCTGCTACACCTTTTGTGTGACCTTTCCACGTATGTATATGAGCTTTCGGAAGAAAACAACGCACAGGTGGAGTTGAAGATTTTAATTGTGTTTCACTTCTGGGTGCTTCTAACCAGGTTCTGCCTTGATAATCTGTGCTATTTGCAACTGAAAAGCAATTAATGAATAATAGTAAATAAGAGGTTTAATTACAAGTATAATTATTTATACTGATAGAAAAAAGAATTACAAATAGAGAGCTGTTTTATACAGGATGGCGATTTAATCACCTGTAATATTTCAGCAGATGAACTGGCAAGTAATGTACAACCAAAATGAATAAAAAAAAGTGGAACCTTAAATTTTCATGAGAAGTCCCACGTTTTACGCAGTCGTAAATTTTTGATGCAGTCTGATGGCTCGCATCACAGAAATAAATAAGTAAACACAGATGAATCTAAAAAATACACACGTTAATAGAAAGTGATGCCCAAGTCGTGCGAAACGCTCCGCTCAACCCCCGTGCTACCCATCATCAACCCCTCGCTACACCCCACCTAACCCCCGAGCTACCCATCACTAACCCCCACAATAAGATGAATGGGTCACGTATAGATCATTAATATGACATGGCACGCATCGGGATTGAATAATTGGTAATTAGTATCATCAACGCTCATCCTTCATTTCCTGGAAGATGGAGCAGTTTATGAATTGTAAATACACAGAAATGGTGAAAATTATGGGTATATGTGGTGACAGCATACTATGTGCTAAACCATTTTACAGACTACACGGTTATTACTGAATTATGGTCTTTGCAGGTAACAACTCATGCACAAAGTCGAGGACGATCTAACATATCGCTAGAACTAAAAGAAGCAATTCTTGGGTACTTCGAAGAAAAGCCTCGAGCCAGCCAGCATCAGGGAAGCTGGTCGACATTTTTGGCGTTCACCATAAAACAGTGTGACATTTGTTGAAAGTGAGATATGCAACTTGCATTTCATTATTGACTTTTGAGATTTGAATATGCTGGATTATGCTGCAAGGTTATTATTTTCTTAGTAGTGGTTTAGGCACAACTTACATAAGAGTCAGAAGTGAGAATATCTTTCTTTGGACTGGATGTTTACTTGCATTGGACTTTACAATATTAGTAATAAAATTGGTGGACGCTCATCAAAATCCTCACAAAATGAGAAAGAACTCATTTCAAGTATGGTTTATTGTTAATCTATGGACTGGCATAATAAGCAATAAATTACTTGGACCTTATTTTATCGAGGGCCGCTTGACTAGTGCAGCAGATTTAGAAATGCTGCAAACTATAATCGAAGAGACGTTGGATGATTTGCCACTCCCAGTAATGTTCATCTAGCGCTTCCAGTAATCCTCCATCTTCCAGGAAATGAAGGATGATCTGCCTCCGTATTATGAAACACATTCGTGGATACCTTTCCACGAAGCTTGGCGGCAAGCGGATAGGTCGTGGTGGGCCAATACTATGGCCTACTAGTTCGCTCGATTTAACACAGTTAAAATTTTATTTACGGACTCAAATCTAATGTTTAGTATATGAAACTTATATAAACAATGTTAATGAAATAAAATAAATGTATATGTGAAGAAACAAAATTAGCATGAATTTAATACATAAGTAATATGATTTTTTATTAAATATTGCAAACAATGTAGTTTAAAATTTTGTTAAATACACCAAAATAACCACCTACTGATTTTTAAATTAATAACTAGAGTAAATTTGTATGTTTTATTTGCAATCCTTTGCTGTTTAGTATTTTGCTGATCCTAACCCGCAAAGTATAGAGGGAAAGTTGAAATTTTATTGTTTGTTAGGTATACTACAGCTCAAAAGTATTTGAACACAGAGAAAACGAACTTTGTAATAAATTGTCGTAAATTGAGCCTTGGGTGACAAATTTCTTAACAATAAGTCAAAACGATAATAGTACTTAAATGTTCAATTTCCAAGAAAATCCAATATTACACTATTCAAGTTTTATGACCAGGAGTCTGCAAAACACTGCATATCTTTTTTTTATAGATATAGATTTTGCAGTGAGATACAAATTATAGATCCTAATATAACGGTCCTGAAAATATAAAGAAAAATATACACGGCCCAAATTTTTGAGAGGTAGTGTAAATATTATTGCACGGGTGCGTCATCAGCCGTGCGTAATCAACATGTAGGGTGACCAAATGGCGTGTTGTTTTTGGGATAAATGTGAGTTAAAATAATTCATCTTATTTAACCAATTTATGAAACCAAAACAACACTTTGCTCGAATATTGCAGGTGATTAAATCGTCACCTGTATAATATTAGTAATTAAATTAATTCAAATTTTATAGCATATAAAAGTTTGAATTTGCAGTCCAATATGTAAAAAGCAAAGTTTTTATAAGTTCATTATCATTGAACCTTAGTATTTTTTTACCAAATCTATATAAGTATGTAGATCACAAAAATCGCTTACTATGTAAAACAGATTTTTCTTCCAAAGGTTTATCCTCATCCACTTTGCCTTTCTTCTGCCGTTTTGCCAAAATTTCCTCTAGCTGAGTAGCCTCTTCACCTTCCGGTCGCATTACCCTAGAACCACAAAAAGAATATCAAATTATTATACAAAAATACCAATAAATAATATTCCTTATCTATACTAGTATATCAAGTTTTTACAGGTTGTATATGTTGATGCAAAATTTTGTCAATTTTTACTAATGACTGAAAATTGTATGGTAGAATCCTTGTTATCATACAATAATTAAGATATCTTTTAAAATTATCTAACAATTGTTAATGTAAAAGCATTAATGAAACATTTACTA
Source organism: Druceiella hillmani (assembly GCA_039881145.1). Lineage (NCBI taxonomy): Eukaryota > Metazoa > Arthropoda > Insecta > Lepidoptera > Hepialidae > Druceiella > Druceiella hillmani. The sequence goes on from JAYKKI010000070.1 coordinate 5,749,393, forward strand.
AAATTGCCATGAAGATGCTGATCGTGTAAGTAATAACACTTACAGCCGTTTTCTCATCTCTATTATTTACTAACTTTTACCTGTAGCTTCGCTCGCGCGGCTATAATTAAAACATGCACACATTGAAAGATTAAAGCTACATTAAAAGATTAAGGTTAATTCAAATCTTTATTTTGTGACTTTATAATGATTTCCTTATATTATGTATGTAACGTTTCAAAAAATCACATCGATCCTTTTCATTTTCAAGCAAAATTTTTCACAAATGAATGAGATTTCCCGAGATTAAAAAGTAGCCTTATATTATTTCCCGGCCCGCCAATGATCTCTGTGCAAAATCACAAGAATGAAAGACGGACAAACAAATACATTTACACATTTATATCAGTTAGAACAGAGAGCTGCATTTTTAAGACTTAATTAAAAGGTCTACATCGATGAAAACCTTTATTAATCTAAAAACTACTGACTCGTTTTGTTAAAACTGTTGGTTTCTCAAAACCTCAGGAGTAGTTTAGGGTTAATATCACTGTGACGTGACGCAAAAGCACTGAAAAACAAAAGTGACAAAAATACGATTCCGAGCTCGCGTGTAAGAGCATGGCTATTGGAATGAGGAGTGGATCTATATCTATAAGTTTCTGGCCGTGACTTCTAAGAAATCTAACTCCCTATATCATAGGTATTAATCCCATGACACCTATGGCTTAAATATTTGCTTTTAAACACTCATCAGAATGTGTTTTGCCATGAAGATTAACAAATTCTAAGGATAAACTCTCAAAGTATTTAGTGCAGATCTCTGAATTGAAATCTTTTCTCACTTTCTCACAGCAAGTATTTGTAGAAAATTTATAGATTAATTTGTGAAATATTCAAACTCATAGCTAATAAGAGCTTTAAAACTCATAATTTATGGTTATTAAAAAACTTTAAAACAGTTGTCACCAAAGTTTTTAACCCACGTGAGCAAAGCCACAAGTACAACTATTGTATACATATATGAATTCAGTTAAATGTAAAATGGTTAAGGTAAAGATTTTTTCAAAAATAAATTAAAATATAGTAATATAAATGTTTGGGGAGCACTTAATAAAACAAAATGTCCAATCATCAAATTTATTTATGCAGCCCTTTCTATTAAATATCCATCTGTAAGATTTCAACTCCTCCAAAATCAAGCACAGGTAATTAAATGTCAAGTTTTATAGCTTTTCTACTTATATAGAATATAAACAATGAAATTATTAGGTATTTCAAAAAGTTTACCCATTTATCATATACTTAGTCTTGCCATAAATATTGATACCAAGATATTTTAACTGGTTGGATATACTTTATTATAGCAATAGTAAACTACATCATATAAAGTAATTGTTAAAAATGGGCACCATTTGCTTTAGTGAAGCGCCGAAGTCTGTTCAGAGGATATCCATAGGAAAATGGTCCACAGCTTCTACCAACGCCTGCTTCAGTAACTCTAGATTGAGGTAGTGTTTTGTACAGAACATGCTCTCTAAAACTGACCACAATTTATAGTTGAGCAGATTAAGGTCTGGTCTTGCAGACAGCCAATATTTAGTACTAATAAACTCTGGTACATGAAGCTCAAGGCACTGTTGATTTGTTTTGGCCTTATGAGTGGGCGCAGAGTCTTGTATTTCAACAAGACTCTGCACCCACTCACCTGTGTCAGCTTCCATGAATGGTTTTGGAACATGGTTTGGTTCAACGGCTCCACTACTTTTTTTAAAAATATCTCACTGATAGTTTTATGCTGCTGTTTTAACACCCTTTTTGCAAAAATATGAGGAAGTGAGGCCGTCATAGGATACCCTCCACCAAACCATCACTGTGGCGGGACAATGACCTTGTTAAATCCTTGGCACCAGTTTACTGGCTTCCTTGGAGGACCGTGCATACATCCTATCATTCTGCTTATTAAAAGTTTCCTCCGTGGTAAAGATTTTTTCTTTAGTAAACAGGATTTTTTTAAAACGCTCTTTACCGTACATCAACAACAGGTGTCTCAATTTTTTGATCCTATTTTTTTAATTCAACGTTAAGGCGCTGTCCTATTTGTCGTTTGAAAGCCTCAAGTCTCAAATCTGTTTTAGTGAAGCGGCTCATGGTTCTCGGCGCTATATCCATTTCATGAGCCATGATTTTCTGTTTATGGACAGAATTTCAACCTCACAGCATTGATGACCTGTGGCGTACGAGCCGTGCGAGGCCTTCTTATCTTTTATGGTCATTTACATTTCCAATATCAGTAAACACAAAAACACGCATAATATTCAATGGTTTTAATAAATAAAAAATCGAGATCACGAGATCTTTCTATTCTACACTTATGGTGAGCAATAACAGCAATACGGTTCTCTTTTTCTGACCACTCCATCGTGACGGCTCAAACTATACTGTTTGCGCATTTATAGAGCACATGCCAATAGTCAGAACTGCCAACATAACGTTAGCCTGCGTTCCGGTTATCGGTCGCCAAAGGAGCATGTATACTTGTATCAATATTTATGACAGGTTTAGGTATAATGTAAATAAGGTAACGATACCTGTCACCAAGAATTTTTATTGCTTATTTGAGACACTGATTGAAAATGGTATATTTCTGAAGTTTAATATTGCTGACACTAATGTATGTAGCACTAAAGTATTTTGGTAAATTTTTTGAATAACTAGAATGCATTATATAATTGTAAATATAATTTTATCACCTATATTTACCTTTTCTCATCAACAAAGCCTCCCCATGGCCCTAAAAATCCTTCAATATCATCGGGTTTATCATTTTTTTGTCTTTTTCGACGATCCAATTGTCTAAGTTTTGTTGATTCAAAAACTGTTTTTCCTTCTGTTTCTTCAGATGGAATTATGGTTGCCGAAACTGAAATTGAAACAAATACACATGTCATACATATATATAAATAAATACATATATATATATATATATATATATATATATATATATATATACACACTCCCGGCCAAAATTTTGACACCACTTGTAAAATACAGGTCTCTAAACACTTTTTATTACCTACAACTAAATTGTAGGTAATAAAAAAACATCTACATTATTTTACAATAAACTTTTTTTTAAATATACTGTTGTATATTTCAGGAATAAAGGTGCAATAAACGTGTTTTGCTTCAAAATATCAAAGAACTCCGAGCAACAGTCTGGTAGGCAGGGTCATTGTTATATTTTATGACCTTCTTATTACTAATTGTATTAACCAAAATATATGATTGTTTTAACTTCCTACAATAGATTTTTCTTTTGGATTACTTATGCTTTTATAAATTTATTCACAAACAGATCAACTTAGTATGCACTTGTGGTTCCTACAGCCAAGACGTCTTCAAAATGGGTAAAATATGCAAAAGTAGCACTGAAATGCGATCTGTCATCATTGTTTTACATAATGAAGGCAAATTCGGACGTGCAATTGCCGAACCACGTAAAATATCGAAGACTTGTGTTCATCGCGCAATTAATAGACACAAGGAAACTGGCAGTGATCAAGATCCACGTTCCACTCGTAGTGAGGACAATTTCATCGTTACATCAGCAAGTGGAATAGACGCCTAACAGCACCAGAAATTTGCACCGAAGTTAACAAATATCGATCAGAACCCGTAGCATTGGCTACGGTAAAAAGATGATAGCACGATGCTAACTTGTTTGACCGTGTTGCTGTCCAAAAACCTCTGTTAAAGCCACAAAATAAAAAAAGATGAATGCAGTGGACAAAAGATTTTAAAAAAGTCCTTTCAACCGATGAATCGTTTGAAATATTTGGTTCAAAAAGGCAAATTTATGTTCGAAGCAGCAACAGAGAAAAGATGATGCCAAATTGTGTAGTGCCATCCGTCAAGTATGGCGGTGATTCTGTTATGGTCTGGGGTTGTTTCTCTGGGTCTGTTATGGTCTGGGATTGTTTCTCGGGCCATCGGACTGGCAATTTAGTTCGAATTGAAGGAATAATGAAAAAAGTGCAATGTAAGGTAATTCTACAGCAAAATGCTGTTTCTTCAGGGATAAGAATAATTGGATAGGGGTTCACACACCAAAACATAGTTCTAAAATAAAAAGGTTATTTAGAACGAAAAGAGATGGAAGGGGTATTAAAAAACATGGTATGGCCACCTCAAGTCCTGATCTCAACCCGATCGAAATTTTATGGGAAGAGAAATAAAATATTCAAGATCTATGTCTCTCTTCACAAGAAGACATGTAAGCTGGAATAATATTTCCCAAGAAACTCGTGAAAAATATGACTAAATACCAGGAAGGATTTTCTATGAAAAGGCTGTTTAGATTATTTTGGCCATTTTTTATATCAGTGATTGATACTTTATGAATATTTTTAAATATTTCATTAGTCAATGAATAATACATCTGATAATTAAATCTCTTTCTTCATCCACTCTCATTTCTTCGAATTTTATCTAATTTTCCAACTTTACATAGGTGGTCTGAAACTTTTGGCTGGCAGTGTACACACTGACAAATTTTATTGAATTATTGTCTTTATTCTTTTAAATGTGTTGTCAATATTGATTGGATTGTTTTAGGTACTGCCTGATCTTATTGCCATTGTTCATGAGTGAAAACAGGGGAGCGCAATTTTTTAGTTTTTCAGGTTCCAGTTTGAAAGATTGTCAGTTCTAGAGCCAAGGAGTTTGTGTTAAACAATCTTAATCACCGCATCCTGTTCCATAGTTTTAACAATTTTTAATCTTTCAAACTATAATGGACTAAAGAGTATATACTAAAAGTTTAAACTATAATGTACTAAGAATTCATCGATGTTTTGCATTTTTTATTATTCCCTAGAAATAAAAGAAATATAAGAAAATTTCAGTTAACCTATAACAGAAAAAAGATATAACAGGCAAAGAAATTAATATGAATATATATACATAATTGAGAATATTGTCACAACAGTCTCAGTTATAATATAAAATAAAATTTTGGCATATATTGTTAATCAAACAGTAATACTGCACATCTCAACTTTTGACAGCTTCCAGGGTTTAGTGTTATAGTTTCTAACTAATGATAAGATCTGCTATCATTTGAAGGAAATAGAAATGAAATGAAAACCACTATAAACTCAAAAAACTTTCTAATATCTTACCACAAAATCATTGAAAAGTGTTTTTTGTGCCCCTGTGTAAAGTTGGAAAAGCAGATATGTGCAGTGTTACTGTTTAATTGATGATATGTGTAATTACTACTAAATAAAATTATAACTCCACATAAAGTCATAATAGCCACTCCACTGTTATTACAAGGCATAAATGATTGTCACTTAAGTACCTATAACATTTCAAATGACTTATTTCTAACTTACCTACTACACTATTCTCAGTACTTGTCTCTGCTTTCTCTGTTGATGGATCAACTGCATATCCGTAACTTGTAAAAGTTCTGCGTTGATTTTCAAATTGAAATTCACTAATGTGAGCCTTTTCGACGAAACCTGAAAGCATGTTTTTATGAGCTTTCATTTGTTGTGTCAAATATGGATTTTCTGGACCCACACTGGGAGCAAACAATTCTTCGTATTTGGGGTTATGGTGAACTTCTTTAGCTGTTGATGGAATGAGTCTCAATTCTTCTTCATTCTGAAATAAGATTTAAAAAATATACAGCATAGAAACGAAAATGTATGTAAAATCAGACAAAAAAAGTAAATTTCTTCATTAATGAATAATTACATTATACATACACATAACACTGCTGTTTAAGGTTTAATAATCTATACGTGAAAATAAAAGTTTAACTAAACGTAGTGAAAATGATTATGTATTCTCAGGTTTATTGTTATGGTTGAAACTTACGGAAGGCATAACTTCTGGAGCAGCGCATATTTGCATCGATTTCGCCACCGACAAAGCTAGATCTACAGGTTTAAAAATATTTTCCAATGATGTTTCATTACTATCACTTTCCTCGTCTGTGCTTCCATAACCTTTTAAATTCAACATCTTTTAATTCTCTGTTAATTAAAGTTTGCACATATTATTTATAAATGTCAACTTTAGTTGTCAATTTGAGATTTCAGGTTAGATTGTTTTTTTGTCAGGCTGTCTTTCTTATGGCAATTTTTGATATTCATTTATACGAACCAGGAACGGGTCTTTATTATATATAGGCTTCTATTCATAAACTTATAGAAAAAATGTATTTATGAGGGAATATTGAAAATTTGTTTTGAGTTTAATAATAAAAAAATGATTCACCAGTAAGTGTAATACCAACTGTTTTTACGCTCAATTCTCCGCTTTTCCATATTTGGTTTGTATATAATATCGTTGTTTAATTTCTTTCCAAATATAACTATGAGCATGTTGAACTTTTTGTTAGTTAGGGTACCGTTGCAGCGGTGAAGACAAAAGGAAAACCACACACCTATCAATGAAACAATTAGTTTTTACATGTATCTGTCTCGACATCGAACATTATACTTTAACTACTTACCAATTGTTAATTTTAAAATGCGGGTATATAATTAATATAACATACAAAGTTACATTTTTAATAAAACTATTTTTAGATAACTAATTATATTTTGAGATAAAGATCATTCCATGACTGTCGAATCAACTGCAGCATATTTTAAGTAAGCTTGTCGTATTGAAACAGTTCAGACGAGTAGTTAGGGAACTAAGTGAGTCAAAAAGTTCATGAAAGTATCCCAAGTACTTATTAGAAAATGTTTTTTCCCAAAACAACCGATGTGAATGACATTAGTGACGGCTAAGTAATCTACGACATCATTCTGATCATTGAAATCTTATCATTAAAACCAGTCTTTATTATTTCATTGCTGGGTATAGGTCGCGCATCAACTTTAAGTTTTCTGTTATCCACACCGATCATAATCTATTGATACTGAGAGAAAGCCCTATTTCTCAGCGTTATTTGTAGTCTACCTTTTCTATCTTTTTCCGGCTGTATTTACTCATGCTAATAAGCTCCTTTCTTTGTCCACTCTTTATGCTTTCTTATTTTTTTTTGTTGGTTACCTATAAGCAATTCTGATGTTAAATCTGGCCGGTATATAATCTTAATCTATTAATTAATTAAATATTCGGCTTTGACGCTACGAAAGTCAACCTTAATCAGTTGAAATCTGTTTAATCTTGTTATGCATGAAAAAGCTAATTAGATTGCGCACACGAGAAGGTCGATGATCCGATATCAACTAGAGTGCTATTTATAATGGACATTCAACTTTTCTGGATCATTATTGCATACGCTACCCAAATTGGTATTTATTCTCAGTGAACAATTGCTCAACTAATTATCTCCAATTTTGATGTTACTAGCGACTTATGTTTCAGGTCATTATTGAAAATAATTAAGACTGTTCTTGATTTATTTTTGTCTTTCAGATCCATTCCATATTCTCAATTTTCCTGATTTCAATATTAACGAGACCTAAACTTATGTACATTTCAGCATACTCTAGTTCTTTCTTTAATAGCTATTCTTTCCTTTAACCTTCTGTTATGGAAGAATTTTTTCTGTATTTTTTATGTTCTTGCGAGTCTTTTTGTAAAATACTTAGGTCAATTGCCACTGCCTGTTGTTGTAAGTTTGATCTTCAGATAGGGGATAGCTTGTAATACGCCTTCATTTAGTTGGTGATTCATATTTATAGTCAGTAATAGACAAATTGTCTCCTCTGACAGTTTGCTAAAACATGCGGCTATTTCACGTAACTTAGCCTTGTTGGAATTAGACTGCAGAGAAATTAAACCTTCTTAGAGTATTCGCGGTCGTATTGTATAGTGATTCCTGCTCTTATTCACAATAGTATTTCCATGAAAATCGAGTCATTAGGCAGCAGCATGTTTTATCATAGCTCATTCTATTTAAAAAGTTCAACCCATAGATTAAGAAAAATAAATGAGCCAAGACATTTGTTTCCAATTTCGAGGGAGTTATGTTTTCGTAAAAATATTTTTCTTCCATTGGTGAAAGTTCCAGAAGATGTCCAAGTGCCAGGACACATTTTTATCAAACCGAACGTTTTTTTGTCAACGTTAATACTTCATCAATTATAAATAATAAATGACATATCTTAAGCCCAACAGCAGAACTCGGATTATTTTATCGAACGAGACCTGTTTTTTTTAAATACTGCTGGACCCATACTTTAATTTTTGTAATAATTAAACTCTTTGCTCTTCTTTCTGTATGGAACAGGATACGTAGAATTTTTTCATCACGACTTTTTTCGGAATAACATGAAATACATTCTTCTGATCATCATTAAATTTCCTATATTTTTTTCAATATCAACTTCCACTTCTACAGCTATGTTTATATTATTAAACTTATAGCATTAAAAGCTTTTAGTGGTTAAAAATCTAAATAATTAACAGTACCTTCACTTCCGTGAATGTTTTCTATCCCCTCATTTCCAGTTTAGCCAACCAACCTATTGTAAAACAAACGTCCCCATACTATAAAAAACCTTCCAGCCTGCTTAAAACTTTATGTTAAATGATAAAAGTGAATTTTTACGATGCGCACGCATGATGTGACAAAATCGACATAATGAAATTGATCACGATGCACACGCACGCACAGAATAGATACGATACACGCACGATCCGATGAAATTGGACAATATGAAGTTGCTGATAATGCGCGCGCACGATGCAACAAAAATCGGTGGGATGAAGTTGCTCACTAAACATATATTTATATGTGTGTAGTGACTGATGCTATATTCATGAGAGTTATTGAGGTATTCTTAAACAACGCAACGCATACGCAACACGTGTTTCATATGCATACAAATCTAAGTTATGTCTGTGCTTTTAATTAATATTTTTTAGTAACAGAAATTTAATATTGGGTCACGTAATAAAAAAATTTTTATTTATTGTGAATATTTGTGATAGAAATAGTGCTTATAAGCTTTTTAAAATATATTTTAAGTGAGATTAAGTTTCGGTAAGTATTTATTTGCATTGTTTCAAGTATTTAATAATAACTTTATCATTTATTAAATACTTGAAATTAATAATTGCAATAAATTTTCACATATTCATTTATTTTCATTGTTAATTAAATTTTATTTAGATTGTTTTAGTAGATTTAACAATTCATTATATTAATTGAAATTTTTAAAATAATCAAATTTAATTTCAATATTTTAATAGAAAAAATTAAAATAATAAAATAAAAAATATTAATGTAATAATGATTATTAATATTAATACAATAATAACAGTTATTTTATTCAGCACATTTATTTATTTGTATCATTCATCAAAGTTTATTTTGATTATTTTAGTAAATACATTATAAATGAGCCAATAATATTGCTATTTCAGGTTTCAAGCTGCTTAAAATCAATGCAAAGAACTGAAAAATCACTGGAACCGAAAGCATGACCCATCTAAAAAAAGTGCTTTCATAAACAATATCTACTGAACGGAGTCAGGCTCATTTGTTGAAAAAAAAATGCTTAGACAAGGAATCTAATCATCTCTCAATGAGTTTTCAAGTGTTCCATCAACATCAAATTCACGAATGATCTTTTCTAATCATCATCTCAGCCAGTCCAACCACATCAAATTCACAAATGATCTTTTCTAACCGTCATCTCAGCCGGTTACCACCGGTACAAATTCAAATCATCCAACTGTCGTAGTAGTATTCAGTCATATTGTTGATCATGTTGGTGATAATTCACCCCATTTATTTTTGTCTACTGTAACAAACTACAATCAAAACTACATTATTGTACAAGCTGAAGTGCATACAGAAAATTCTTCTGTGCTGTGTAATTGGCATACAAAATCAAAAAATATTCCATTAACAATAGTGGATCGAAGTCGACAATCTTAAACACAAAAAAATAATAAACAATTAGCTGACGCCTCGACTGCAAGAATGCAATTCGTTGAGTCAAGACATTATCATGGATCAAAAATTACTTCAATCGGACGGACGATCTTAATTATCTTGACTTTTCAGACCAGTTAATAATTATTCATTTTACTAGTAAGTTAGTATGTTTCAAATCAATCTTTGCCATACAGCAATTATCGTCAATTTAAACAAGTACATCAGGAGTTTTTTGAATTATTAAATGATAATGATTGTAACTCTATGAGAAAATAAATTTTAATTCTTAAAATTTAATTATTTCATTGAATTTAGATTTTATCAACCTTATTTATAGTCACGCTCCAGTCCTACTATTTTATTTCAAATAATTATTTGCATACTGGATAAAGTTATTCTTGTATTATGCCAAGAAAGTATAACTTCCAATGTGCATAAGTACACACACAATTTTTTGTTATAATCTCTGCTCCATTTCTTATTAATTGTTCCCAGTAAAGCAGAGCATCGTACAGGAGTCCTGTCCATCACTTGTTCCTTACCTTAGATGTTTATTTTTAGGTCTGATAATGTTTAGGGGCGTATCTATATTTCGACGAAAAACCTCTTTTGCTAAGTCCACTTTAAACTGTGGGAATAAGAAGTACCATGATTTTGATATGAAAAAACCTGCCAAGCCTGAGTGGAATTCACACTACGAGGATCCCGTACATATTTAAGTGTTTATAAACATTTAATGGTACATAATATTCCTATTGAACTGACTGAATTAACTATTTACAAAAATGTTATTTTTTTTAGAACAAAAATATATTGCCTACTATCGTTTACAGGTGCATATTTAAAAAAAAAATGTTATGTCATATAACTACAAATTAACGATTTTCTGATTTTTCCTTTACTTGTGCTGTACGATCTTGCTTTTTGCCAAATTTCATGATTCTAGGCCAACGGGAAGTACATATATATATGTATATATATATATATATATATATATATATATATATACATAGTATAGGTTTTGGTTTATTTGTGAGTGTCAAAATATGCAGCATAAATGGCCGTATTTTTAGGGTTCTTAATTGTGTTGATTTAGCAGCTTGATTTTTTTACAGCTCCAAGGAACCGTAGACATAAGTATTTGACATTAATTTCTATTTGATACCTCTGTGCGTTCCTGCGAAAAAGGGACTTGACCCATCGACAGACGGACAATGAAGTGAACCTATAGGGGTTTCTTTCTCCTTTTGAGGTACAAAACCCTAAAAATAGATCAGACCATCATCTATATTTCGTATGATGACATTTTATTGGCTTCACTCATTTTTCTTAATGAAAATAGGTTTTTCGCAAACCATTCCTCGCTAAAATTGTTATAAAGGGTTAAGTATACAAGATTTATTCTAAAAAATTATACTTTAATTTGAAATGCAAAAAAAAGACGTAAAATGCTCATTTGCTCTTCTTTAATTCAATGCAATAACAATTTTGATTAACGCAATAGTGGAAAAGAAAAAGGTAATTTTTATTAAAAAAAATATAGCTTAAATTTCACATTCATTTTTTAGGCCGCGACGAAGTAGCATTCCGCGTTGACTGTTTGTACTGCGATGCATTCATGAATGATTGTCCCAGATGCTGTGCGTGATTATAGTTGAATTAAGGTCTTCGCAAACCATATTGCCTCAACGCCAACTCGACTCAAATTAAAGCACTGAAATATGAGCTCAACTCAAATTAAAGGACTGAAGTATGAGCACGACGAAGCACTGATATAATACACGTGGACTGCGCGTTGTTCATGCGTTGTATACTTCAGGCTATCTGTAGCCCCTCACCGTTCCACACTTGTCAGTTTCGCGTTGACTCCCAGTGGGTACCATATAGCCAGTACACCACCACCCACCCGTCTTACTCCCTCCCCAAACTCAGCCATCATTCACTATACAATTGTATAACAGAATGCACACACACTTCACTTTCTTATTCTTGGCAATTTTTTAAAAATAATGATGAATAAAGAAAAGGCAATAGACGAAGTGCAGATGTACCCACTTTATACGACCTTAGGTGATACCAAATATAGCAATACACAAAAGAAGGAAAACGCATGGAATGAAATTGCCAACACATAGTTTCAACCAGGTACGTTTTTTATTGTATTTTTTTGAAAACAAAATATATACATAGTAATCAAGTTATGTCCTTAGTTCCACCAGAATAGCAAGAGATATTGATTCCTAATTAGTGCTTATAATCCAGACAAGACAAATACTCTTCACTTTATTATTAAATTCATATGTATAACACGACCAAATTAAGTAGTATTAATTATTTCAATATGTATTAATTGAGTACTACAGGTGTTCATTAAGAATCAATATCTTGAGATTTCGCTGTTACAGATATGATCAAGTCATGTTTGCCGTACAATCATATAAAAAAACATGATTTATCATTTTGAATATTACCACGAAACTTGTCAGATGACTGAAGATAAGTTGCAAACATTGTATATTCCAAAAGTAGCATTAGGAGATTGATTGAAAGTTTCACTATGTTTTCTGGTAGTCCTCTCAGTAATCTCTGTTCATCATCATTAACAGATCTGTTGCTTTGTATACCTTGTATCAATCAACTCATCCTTATTTCAGGGCTATAGGTCAGGAATTATAATAACACTGCGTAACATTGTGTAAAGACCGCAATATCAACATGGTTTGGGTCTAAATGTTAGGTTTTATTATAAATTACCAAAATTTCATACAAAATGCGGAAAGCATTTTTAACCACTCTGCGAGCTCGTGATAAGCAGTAATTATCAGTACATATTGTATACATTTTATTATTATATATACAGGGTGTCCAGTGGCAAATTTCAAAGTTTGAACAAACATAGTTTCTGAACGCAACACATAAGAGGGGCGCGGGGGGCGTCGTTAGAAGCGCAAGCGGTGCGGATGTTTTAGTAGCCACGGAACAGTGGAGTGTAGAGCACCGCGCTTTTGCCGTCGAGGCATACATTTCGAGTGGATTTTCGCTGTCTGTAGCACGCCGTCGATTTAATAATCGTTACAGTATTCGTCGATTACGTGATGGACCATCGATCAACCTCATTCAGTCATGGGTAGCAAGGTTCAGAGCTACAGGATCAACATTAAATAGGCCCAGGCCAGGACCTACACCATTGGTAGCCACCGATGAAAATGTCGAGCGTGTTATGGTTTCTGTCGTTGAAAATCCCCGTTTATCACAGCGTACACGTTCATCGATATTGGGAATTCCGAAATCAACTTTACAGGTAATAATGCGAAAAAAGCTCAAGTTCCATCCATATAAAATTCAAATTGTTCAAGATTTACACGATTCTGACTTTGAATTAAGAAAAACTTACGCGGAGGTGATGTTGTTCAGATTTCGTACTGCTACCCGGATGGGCAACATATTCTTTAGTGACGAAGCTCACCTTCACATTGGAATATATGTGAATAAGCAGAACTTTCATTACTGGGATGTCCACAACCCAAGACGAATGCATCAAGAGCCTTTACATAAGCCTAAAGTAACAGTCTGGTGTGCCATGTCTGCATCTGCAATCATAGGGCCTTATTTCTTTCAAAATCAACGTGGCCAAACTGTAACTGTGAATTCGGAGAGATATGCCCAGATGTTAAATGATTTTTTCAGAGTAGAACTACAGAATAGTCCATCCTTCAACCAAAACACATGGTTCCAGCAGGACGGGGCCACAGCTCACACTGCTAATGTGTCCATGAATGCAGTGCGGTAGTTATTTCCAGAAAAAAAAACATATCCCGAAACGGTACCGTACCGTGGCCACCTAGGTCACCCGATTTAAGCCCATGTGACTTTTTCTTATGGGGATACTTAAAATCCGTTGTTTACAAAACAAATCCGAGCACTGTGACACAACTTAAAGAAAATATTCGAGCCGAAGTCAGTAGGATACCCCAGTCGCTCTGCAAACGCGTTTTTGAAAACATGCGTGCTAGACTCGAAGAGTGTGTCAGACTCGATGACCGCCATTTGGAAAACGTGGTTTTTAAAAAATTAAATCCGCATTTGTTGTTATAAAGTTAGTGTAGTTTTTTCTATAATTTTTCAAACTTTGAAATTTGCCATTGGACACCCTGTATTTATATATTTTATTAGCATTAATATATCATTTGTGACATGGCCATGGTCGTAATAAATTTCTTTTCAAAGGAAAGCTTCATTTCCTAAAAACACATGTGGATTTGGCGTTTCCATATCAGATAATGGTTTGTATTCGGAATATTGAATGTGTTGTCGGAATAATGAATGTATCTTCAGTTGCTCTTCTTAATTTTGAGGACGCCAAAATTCCACCATCATTATGGGCATCTTTATCAACAGCTATAAATCTGCATTGGTCATCAACAATAGCCTTTAGGACGATGGAAAAGTGATTTTTAAAATCATAAATTAGAGAGCCACTTTTAGGAGGAACTATTATGTTTACATATTTTCCATTAATCGCGGATAAGTAGTTTTGGAAACAGCATCTGGTATTGAAACCCTAGTGATTACTTACCAAAGAGTCACCCTTAACAGTCTTCAGGCATAAGTATCCTCTTCATTTTATTTATGGTTGCACAGTATACAAATTATTAATAGCAACTGGAAGGTGCTTACTCCTAATTTGAAGCTTGAAATCGTAGTCATAAATAAATTTCCACTTATACATCTACATTAATAAAATATGTCATCAATAATTTATGCCTTTTTATTTATTTTTATTCCATTTAATTAAAGATAAACTACTGATTAACTCATCTTCAATATTTAAAAAACATACTCTGTTTACATGTTTTATCAAGAAACAGAAAACATGACAAAATTTGAAAGAATATCATTGAAGAGCTCTTAAAAAGAAAAAAAAACTAAGTGTTCAGGTATTTCGTCTATTAAAAAGAATGGCAATATGAAGATGAGATGTCTTTTTTTATTATCACATTATGAAGAAGTTGTCAGTTTCAGGCAATGAACCAGATGATGATGATGAAGACAGCTTGCGTACTGTCAAGGCAGTTAACATTTTGACCAATAATAATTATTCTCAAGAGTCATTAAATAGATCATATGTGGAACATCAGGAATTTTCAGTTTTTAGATTATCTTTTTCTAACATAGCGAAAACGACTAAACGATAAAAAATGGAAGAAATTTCCATGGTTGTGTTAATGGAATATTTATTGGAAAAAAAAGGATGATAACCAATAGAATGAAATGGAAGATTTTTTTGAACTATTTCAGCAACAGTAAGAAAATAATCTACCTACAATCAAGCACTTCTAAAGACAAAAATTTCTCATTTACTTTGTGAAGCCGACATACAAGAACTTCATCATAGCAAAAACTGTTACTTTAGTGATTTTTTAACACCGGGTCGTACTTCAGGTTATACAATATACAATTATTAGACATACCCAACATTTTCTCTTCCTGTTGTTTCTTTCTCTTTTGTCATCAAGTACGATGGCTATGAAGACCAGTCCACAAATTGTAAAGTGAGAAATTTCAAAAGCAACACCATTCCTCTGGATGGAATTCAATTAAAAACTGTGGTCATTCTAGCATTATATTGATAATGAAATTAATCATATTTTAGTCAATTAATCAAATTTCAATTTTATTCCATTTATTTTGTTTAATGTATTACACTCATTCCTTACAGTAAGTTATTTTAGTAAGTATACTCTCAAGGGGTATTTGAATTATTTCATCCATTTTTTTTGATAGTTTTTACTTCAATTTTAAATACATCTAAACTAATGAAACATCACAGTTTTATTTTTATTAAATTTCAAACCGAGATAACATTCTAGAATAACACTAATTTATTCAAATTTGGTATAAAACACGTCTAAAAGAAGAGCCTGTTTTATCCATTGCTCATGTGATTATGGGTACAAACTTAAAGGCATATAGAATGATCAAAATAAATTAAATACTACGCTATTATTTACGTGACTATAATACAAATGACAATAAAAACAAAAATGTTCCCCTCTAAAATAGAGAAATTGCTTTGTTGTTTCGTTCGTGTGCTTTTTCAGTTTCAAAAATAATTTTCCCGAAAAAATTAGATTTTCCAGGACAAAAGTAACCTATGTCATTCCCTACCCGACAACTATCCCTTTGCAAGAAATCACATCAATCTGTTGCTTCATTGTGAGGCAAAAGAAAGACAATCAAATACGCTTGTAATTTTAGTTAAGTTTAAAATATTAGTTAGAATGAGATTTGAAAGGCTGAAAAGTAGTTTTTACCATTTCCCGGTCAGCCAATTATCTCTGTGCAAAAATCACTTGTGTTTGTTGTGACGTAAAAAAAAACAAAGAAACCCACTTTCATATTCGCCATCTATGTGCAAAAAATCATATTGATCCTTTGCTCCGTTAGGATGTAAAAGAAGGACAAACACATTTTTCCATTTATAATATTAGTAAAGGTTATAATACTAGTTAGAACGATTATTCAGGATGAAAGTAGCCTTTGTCGTTTCCCGGTTCGCCAACTATCTTTATGCAAACAATTACGATGATCAAACAAAAACACTCTTAATTTATAATATTAGTAGGGGTTATAATACTAGTTAGAACGATTATTCAGGATGAAAGTAGCCTTTGTCATTTCCCGGTTCGCCAACTATCTTTATGCAAACAATTACGATGATCAAACAAAAACACTCTTAATTTATAATATTAGTAGGGGTTATAATACTAGTTAGAACGATTATTCAGGATGAAAGTAGCCTTTGTCATTTCCTGGTTCGCCAACTATCTTTATGCAAACAATTACGATGATTAAACAAAAACACTCTTAATTTATAATATTAGTAGGGGTTACAATACTAGTTAGAACGATTATTCAGGATGAAAGTAGCCTTTGTCATTTCCCGGTTCGCCAACTATCTTTATGCAAACAATTACGATGATTAAACAAAAACACTCTTAATTTATAATATTAGTAGGGGTTATAATACTAGTTAGAACGATTATTCAGGATGAAAGAAGCCTTTGTCATTTCCTGGTTCGCCAACTATCTTTATGCAAACAATTACCATGATCAAACAAAAACACTCTTAATTTATAATATTAGTAGGGGTTATAATACTAGTTAGAACGATTATTCAGGATGAAAGTAGCCTTTGTCATTTCCCGGTTCGCCAACTATCTTTATGCAAACAATTACGATGATTAAACAAAAACACTCTTAATTTATAATATTAGTAGGGGTTATAATACTAGTTAGAACGATTATTCAGGATGAAAGTAGCCTATGTCATTTCCCGGTTCGCCAACTATCTTTATGCAAAAAATTACGTTGATCAAACAAAAACACTCTTATTATATTTGTTAGGATCATAAAACTACAAATGTGGGCCTGTCTGTATATTTAAGATATCTATGAAAAAACAACTTAGGGGCACATAATCAAAATAATAGTACAAAAAGATATTGTTTTAGCAATTTTTGTATGTTTATCTGTTTGCTTGTTTGTGTATAACATAAAAACTATGGACTCAATTCGGTTGAAATTTTTTGATTAATATAGGGGTTAACTTAACTTAATATTTAGTTTTTATTTTATTAGAATCGTTCGCTCTATTAGAAGATATGCAAATTTAATATTTTCAAAAATTAATTTACATTGCATTAGTACAAAGAAATGTATAGATGTTCAATGCGTAGTAATTACACAAAGGTATAGCCTACCTATATATTTGTTGTTGGTTTCTAGCCTACATGCATATTGGAGAAGGACAGAGGAAGCGAGCACATCAGCAAATGTCGGAAGTATTAGACAAATAACTTTTTTGTATTTATTAAATTCTAATGCACGTAAAAATATGACATTTAGTGGTTATATTTTTACATTGTGCTATTAATTTACAGGCAGTGAGACCAACCAAAGTGCATGTCAAAAGGCAAAAGAATAGTAGACATTAATTAATAGTCACGAGCTATTACTGCCTCAATAAAGCTGCATGTGGAAAATTAAAATCATTTGTGTACAGCCATTCTGGTTTGCTGGCGTGATCAGTGGATAAAATTCAAATTAACGCTGGAATAATACTAATATTGGTTATTATAATTTGTTCATATCAAAATATAAATTATATAAAAATATAATTTAAATTGGACAATATAATAAAACACAAGTTATAAGTAGTGGCTCAAATTAATAGAGCACTTTAGAGTTAGAGTTAACCAGACAAGAATACTTATCAGTGACGGAATCAAGTAAATCTGTCTGCTGTCAGAAACAATTTCCGAAACACCTCGCCAATATTAATTACTCTTTTTTTAATAAGATTTTAGTCCAAGTTTCATGACTCCTACAAAGTTACAGATTTTCGAACGTCACCAGTGTTACTTTATTGAAAATTATATATATATATATTTATATATATATATATATATATAAACACTCACGCACATACACACAGCTTTATGTAAACCGTAAAATTATCATAACTTTTAAATTCTACCGCAGATCAATTAAAAAAACAGTAGAATTGAAAATTAGCCCCTCTTTAGGACTGAGTTGATTAAAGATCATTTTAGAGTCTGAAAGATGTTTACAAATTGTTTTATTTTTACCTTTCTGGAAAAAAAACTGCACATTTATTTAAATATATTTTATTTATCACATTTGTTACCATTATGTATTTAATTTAGTAATTTTTAACATGCTTTTTGTACTTGTGCGTTATAACAGAAGACAAACTACAGTTTAACTTGATTGTTTAGATTGTCCTGCAATTAGAATACTGAATAAACAAATAACAAAGTTTTATGAACAATCTTATAATTTGATAAAATTGTCCAGTAAAAATGATGAAATTTTACTCAATTTGTTATTTTTTATGACTGTAATAATATATTTATATATATTCCCTTAAAATTATTTTTATCTTGAAGCTGAGAGTGTATGGCTATTCTACCTTCTGTCTTCAGTTCTTTTGTTTTATTTTTTAACCGATTGCCTTAATTTAGTTCATTAAAAAATATACTTTTTAGCCACTACAAATTTTATGTCATTTGAACAATTTATTTAAAAGTTTTACTTTCTTTATCTTATAAATAAGAAAACATGATGAAAACAAATGCGTTTATTGGAGATCAATTGTTCCCCCGCTTTTATTGAATTTTTTATATTATGAAACAATTCTACCAAGTAAGAGAAATATTTTCCACAGCTTCAGTTGCTTGCTGGAGTTGCAATGCTGCGGTCTGCCTTCGCCATAAGACAGGGCACTCCAGAGCTGTGCATTCATTATAATATGTATGGCCAGTGCAAGAAGAACATATCTGTAAATAATAGAAATTTAAAATTAAACAGAGGCTATCGCCAATACAATAAAGTACATCTGCTTATAGTTAAATAGAGGCTACATTTTATTCATTACTTTTTTTGCTTTCATTACTTTTTTATGCTTTTATGAAAAAAATATAACAGTTATTGAAATATGAAACTTTTTCATTCTTACCCGGAAGCGCATTTGTGTTTTACAATTCCTATTTATTATTCAGCCTTAATATATATTACAGCTAGCTAAGTACCCGGCATTGTTTGGTATTTTTTGACCCTTACCTCCATAATATGGTAATGGAACAGACTGAGGATGGCTATCACTGAATGTTACAGAACAAAATTCATATTTCTTGTTCAAAATTGACATCTTTACTAATGAACGAATAGTATAAAAGTTATTTTACAAATGCAAGCGGTATTGTGAAGTATAATATTCTCTTATACTAGTCAATAGTAACTTATCTGAGCTTTGGTTTGACAATTTATTAAGACTATTGAGACAACTGCGACATTTTCTATATTTTTTTTGTCGTTTAGACATCATGTTTTTCATATAATTTATCTTAGTTACCGCACAAAATCAATTTTATTATTCTCAAGAGTAAAAAATTGAAATATAATATTGCTTCCAAAATAGAAAACTGAATGTAAAGTTGATAATTTTAAAACAAATATTTAATATAACGAACCTGTCGACAAGAGCTAAGTTGCTGTGAAGTTTTTCTTAATATATCCATGACTGCATGAACAGCTTTATGAGGCTCGGTGGAGCACTCTGGACAAATACAACGTACTGAGCGTCGGCCACACACCACACAACTTTCTCGCCACATATACTGCACTATGCCACCCACACCCAGTTCGGGTCGCCGGGGTATCTCATTGTACCTATATGATAAACATATGTATACCTGTTTATAGCAAACAACCTTTTCCGTTATGACAGTGTTGGGTTATGCACGCAATCAATTAAGAAAATACAGTTTCATATCTCCTATAAATATTTTTCCTATTATTTTAATTTCATATTCAAGCACTGCCATATGGTTGTTACTGCAAATAGAAGCTTACAATAGAATAAAAGGTAAGCAAATTATGGTATAATTGCTACATTGAGGGACTAAGACCATGACTAACTTTAACTTAATATAAATAACAAATCTTGTATTTAAGCACACAATAATTTTTTTGAGTGAAAACACACATTCATCTGTCTATTACAGCAGTTTACTCAGAAGTTTGAAATTTAACATAGTGGTAAAGTATATATATTAATCGGTAGTTATCTCAAAACTTAATACTCAAAATATTTATATGGAAATTTTAGAGCGGGTTTGAAAACCATTTTTTTTTCTGATGTGTTGTGTGGGATAATAATTGAAAGAGATATGAGGATTCGTAAACTATTTTTTTAGGATTCTATGTAAGATATTTATGAGAAAAGCAGTGCTCCTAAAGGTTTTCTAAAAGTTTACTAGAAAATTATAGCGATGATTATAAATCTGATAACTTTTAAAAAATTTACAATATTTTTACAGCTGTGAAAGATGTATCAGGGAATATATTTTACCTGGTGAGAAATAATATTAATATTTGTAAATAGTTTAATAAAAGTGCTGTGTATCCTTAGTTGTTTATATGCCTAAATATGTATGGAAGTTTCTTCTTATTGTATTTTCTACTCGTACTTTATGGATTTTATTTTTGGTGTTATTCGTTTGCCTAATTTTACTTAAATAATCAGAAATATATCTGTGTAACACATTCCTACCTATGATCAATGATAATTTCTGCTTAATATCAAACTGCACAGGACTGATGAAATCAATATTGATTGTGCTTGTTATAAAAAATTGACTGAAATTTATCATTCCGAAAATTATACATTGCCCTACAGTTAATGAAATCCATATGTTTCTTAGGTTTCATTCTGAAAATTATACATTGCCCTACAGTTAATGAAATCCATATGTTTCTTAAATTTGTGTTAGAATTTAAAAAAATATCTAAAATTAATAAGACATTATAGCAAATAAGGCCCAGTGAGTAAGGCTATAGTACAAAGTAGCCAACTAACTCAATTTGCCGCAGTTGAAAAACGTGGAATTCACCAATGAATTATAATAAATGACCTGCAAATATAACTTACATTTCGGCAATCCCATAGACAAAGATTCAAGAAATTCTATTAACTCAATTACATTATCATTACCAATCTGGTATTATTCATTTGTATACTATACAATTCGAAAAAACAATGAAATTATCTGTTTAGAAAATAAAAACTTGAAGTAACGTGGAATCATTAAAATTAATCTGCTACAAATTTTGTCATATCTGTGATTCTGTCACAAGTTGCTATTATGTGTGACCACGCTGTGATTTTTGTCACAAGTTGCTCTTATGTAACTTTACGTCTAAATGGAGTCACACATTGGAGAGAAGTCATGGAGAGTGTGCCAAAATTGCCATAAGCTTACTTGTAGCATTGTTTATGCTAATGAGTTACTATCCAAGAGCAAAATTTATGCAATTAATATTATTATATGGCAAAATTTATGCAATTAATATTCTTATATGGCAAAATTTATGCAATTAATATTCAGACACCTTTATTGCATAAATGTTATTAATGTTAAAATGCTGCCATTAGAAAATACATATTTGAAACATAATGATCTTATACAAATGGCTAAAGAAAAGAAGATTACTTACCATTGTGACTATTAATATACAATTTTCAAAGAATTAGGCTAATAAAAATGAAAAATATTGTTGCCATTAGTTAATTAAGCAGATCCCCATTATTCCAGTGGGAGACCATTTTCTAAATATTTTTCTGTTGCTAATTATCTTTGAAACAAAACGAGATATTTGATATTTCAGAAAACTATATGAGACTAAATACAAATAGATGGTAGTATATATTAACCTTAAACTTTAATTAGTATGGAAATATTGAGACATAAATTCAATTTGCATTTATCTATATTTTTGTATTCATTTTTTATCAATTCACAAGTAGTAATTACACGGAAACAACATGTATTTAAGAAGCTGTATTAAACATGACAAGTTTCATCATAATATTATTCAAAATATTTTCATTTTAATTTCAATGTAATAAGGATATTTATAATTATAATTCTATTATTTATGTGAAGTGTATTTATATACAGTACGTGAAAACTGCAACATTGTTATATAAATTTTCTATTACTACAAAATTATATTTAAAAAATGTCAAAATAGCAAACATTCAAAAGTGTATGCCCTTATATACTATGTATAAAAAGTATTCTAAACTAAACCCAATCCCAGCACTTACCACTGAAATACATCAACACCAATTAAGGAGAAACATCTTGCGAGTGGTGGCAGTAAAACACGTGTAGCATAGTAAGTTGCATGGGGCCGCAACTGCGGCTCAGCACACAGTTCTGCAGGGCTACGGGCCAACTTTACAAGTGGCAAGCCAGGGGCGCCCCAGCAGATCACCCAACTGACACGTTCGCTAACCCGTGGTGTAGAACGACGATCTTTTTTCTGCAGACGTCTGACAAATGAGTTGTATATGTATTTATCAATATTAAAAAATACAAAATGAGTATGTTTTATTGGAAAATTTTAATCAATGATATTTAAAACTTCTTTAAGCTGTATTGAATCTAAAATTGTATGAGAAATATATTTGCAAGATATTAAGAATAACATTATGCCCAAATTCCAAAAAAACTGGAATAAGTTGGTATAAATTTTAGCAAAAATGCAGGCAGGCAACAAGGAAATCCAGCTGTAGTTCTGTGACAGGAATTTTCAGCTGCAGCTGTTGTGTGGTGAGTGCAATCACTTGTGGATAATGATGTATTAAAAGTCTTTATCTATAATGTAGCAATATATAGATACGTGATTGGACTAATAATATATTCTACTTGCTGCGCCTACGATTTTGTTCACGTGTAATAAAGAACAAATTTTTTTTTTGTTCTGTTTTGTCTTATATGTTGCTTCTGGGTACATATACTATTACCATACTAAATTTTATCAGAATCTGCCCACCAGATTTTGCATGGTACTCGCTCAAAGCAATATGCAGACAGATAAGACAAAAATTATAAAAAAAAGGTTTTCCAGCTTCTATTATCATTCTATACCGAATTCTATATTCGGTATTTGTGTATTCGGTAAGTAGAGCTGTAGTGTAATGAAAATCTATTATCTTTGACATTTCACATCGTAAATATTGTTTCTGTAATTTTTTTATTGCTTTGGAATTATATTTTAATTTGGTTCAATAAATTATTTTTAATTTAATTATTAAAAAGTATAATCTTTATTGTATGAACGTGATAGGACTGGCTAACAGTATGGTCTTGAAGATTAGACACAATCAAAAAAGTCAGCAAAAACACCCCTCCCCCCTTCTAAAATATAATGTTAGTGTTGAGTATAGTATGTATTTTTATTTTTATTTATCATATTACTATTCCTCATATCTGTCACAGGAATCTTGACTTACCTCAAATTGAGTAAACAGACCAGACATACGAGTTGTTTAATATTTTGAAAACCTTATAATTATTGTTTAATGAGGATGGTTTGTTCCACAATGTTCATGGTTAGATATTTTAATGGTTACATTACACAATATTGGAAAAATAGTGATTTGAGTATCAATGGCCTTACGTAACTTCAATTGTCAATATTTAGTTATACCCAAAATTTACACAAGAACTTTTTTTTAATTCGATATACTGAACATACGTACATACATATATTGAACATACATGTATACATATATTAAACATACATGCATACAACAAAGTAAAGCCAGTTTCATCGAGGTACAACTACTTTCAATATGATACCATGTTCCATAATGGTGTTGGCATTCCCCTTTAAAAATTACATTCTCAGTATTCACTATTATAATTTCAATGCCTCTCCTTATATCTATATCCTCAATATAAAATTAAAAAATGGCTAATCACATCCAATTACCAACCTGGCGAGTTCGAGAGGTGGAGCAGCAGCGCCGGGTCTGTAGCCATTAGGTCCATGATACTCGCGCGTGAATGCCAATTCCATTAAAGGCAATCGACCATTTAGCAGGCGACTTAACACAGAACATACTCTCTGCTTTACTTTACTCACATCGCCGCTTGAGAATAATTCACATAGTGATTGGGTCAGCATCTGATAATATAAATCATTTGTGACAGTTACATGTCATAGAATTTATAACATCTGGCTTGGAACAAATTAAGAAAAGGAACAAAGAAAATGTTCAAAATACCTAATTATATGCTGACTGAGTAAAAAGTCACTGTTTCATACTTGCTTGTTTGGTTGCAGGCCTGTCTTAATATCTTTTACCAAAATTTAATATAGGTTTATGAGAGGACTGTCAGAAAAGTTCTCAATTAATCTATTTGTTAGGTTAGTCAAATTAATTTTTCAGTACTTTGATATTACACACATACATATATTTATTATGTTATGCTAAGTTGTGTATGAACTTAAGCTAAGTTGTGTATATACGTTAAGGGAACTGGTGACATTCACATAAAATGAATACCACATTGAAATCTATTGGATAGTAACTTTTATAAAAAATTTTATAAAAGTTACTACGTTTTCTTTCTCATTATTTTTTTCTAACTTTGACCAATTTTAAATCTTTGAAAAATAACTTAAAATCTAGCTTATATGAGTAGATTGTGTATGCCAAATTTTATAATGGGTCTAACAGTCTAACATCAGGAATTATAAGCCTTTAAGTTCGCTATAATACCTGCTCAGCTATGGATTAGGCGGTTACACTGCATGTAAATGTCTTAAAAAACCATATATTGCTCGAAGGAAAAGTATAAAAACTCTGTCAAGTATAAAACATTTGTAAATAAACAAAAAAAATTAATTTATTACTATTAAAATCTTACTTCTTTTCTTGGCCAATCATATCGGCGCTTAGATGGGGTAATAGACTTTTTGTAATTAACTCATGAGTGATCTGCATTGTCAAGCATTTCAAGTTACCACTAAGCCCATCACTAGGCATGAAAATGAATTTCAGCATTTGTGACAGTGATTTTCAGACTATTATCTCCTCCTTGATAGAATACTCTTACAACAGTATTTACATCAGTTGCTAATTTTTGTGAATTGTAGTGTGGGTAATACTGATTCGCCTTAGTAAAATGACTCATTGAATTTTGATTGGCAAAAAGAACCAATTCACTTTAATGACTCAATGACTCTATCAGTACAACTGTACACTACAATTCATCTGACTCTGATTCTTGTTTTACATTCTATATATTTATTGACATGGAAAAATCTAAGGTATGAATGAAAAAAATTCAAACGAACAGAATTAAAATGTATGAAATGACCGCCAGCAGCCAAATGTGCAAGTAATCAATACAAGTCCAGAAATATATATACATATATATATAAAAAAAAAAAATATATATATATATATATATATATATTATATGTGGTAAATAATTTTTAAAATTACAATTATAAAATCAATACCTACAATGGCAAAATTGTACCGTTATAATAATATCAATGTATCATACAATGGGAAGACATTAGATACAAATACGTATTCCTATTAACTTAATTTTAAGACTAGTTCTTATAAAATAAAATACGAATGTGTTTATGAATATATAATTCTTTTTGAGAAAGAAACTGACGAACCTACCTAATACACGATGGATTAGATGCTTTTTACTCTCTCTGCCTGATTGTTTCTTTAAGAAATAGAAAAAAGATGCACGTAATCAGTTTTGTTTTTTCGATAAGGGCACATGGGTCATGTGCCCAGAACATCGTGTCGTCGTTTACATGGTAAAAGAGGAGCTCAATTTTCAGTGCAATTCTACTAAACAATTGCTGTTACAATTTCTAATTTAAGGTGTAAATTGGGAAACAGAGTTCCAAATACAATCAAAAAATAAACAAAATTTTACTAAATCTAAAAAAATCACAAAAATATATGCTTAATGTAAAATTTGTAATTACTTTTACAAAATGTATACAAATACTTTCACCAATTTTAAAATGTTTAAAAGATTTTTGTAGTTATCTATCTTGACGTCAATTCATGTCAAAAGTCGGTTACGATTGCGGCCGTAGATTTATGTCAACTTACTGTCAAGTTGGTTATTAAAGCAGATGCAAAACTATGCCATCTAGTGGTTACCTATAGGCAGCTATACCTACACTACACCACAGATGATGCACCACATACACATAGATATTAACGCTGTCGATTGAATGCTTAGCACATCTAACTCCTAGGGTAAACATTCAATGGGTGCTAAGTATGGTCCAAGTGTGACAGAGAACCCTATTTCCGTCACTACAAACCAACTCTCAGCCAATTTCATGTGGAGCGATAGAGATCGCATGTTGTGAAGCATGTAGTGCTCTCTTACATTTAAAACACGCATCGACCACACTAAGCGCCTACTGAATGTTCACTCTAAAAGTATATGCTCTAAGGATTGGATAGGTTTCCCCTTATGTCTCAAATGTAAATGTTTTATTTTATAAATAACAAAGAGTCTTTATTAAAGTGTTCTATGTAGTCACATTTCATTATGTCCAAAAGAACATATTTAAGTGGTTCAAAAAAAAAGTAAAAAGCTGCAGTTCATAAAGAAAATATCAGCAGCTTACACTCATACATTTGAGGAAACTTACACTCATACATTGGAAAGTAACAGGCAAATTGATTCTTTGACCTCATCATCTGAAGATGCCTTTAAATTTAAAAACTCAGAAACGGGGTCCACATTTGACATTGAAGATAAAATTATTATTTTGTGTTCATTAGTGCCAGACACAAAGATAGTCACACACCCATCGCCTGGTCAACTTGGATCTTCCAGTTCAAACTACTGCTACTTACTAACTAGAAGCATTTTAGAAAATATTTCTCACTATTGTGCCGAAATTTTAACGGAAGTATTTGGATTCATAAAGGACCAGAGTTTTTCCAAAATAAAAATTGTGACTTCTCCAAAACTTCCACAAGTTTTCCTGATCTAAGTGGTATAACAAAAATAAGAAATTTATCATATATTCGCCTTCAAAGAAATCTGTATACTGTCTCATTGCTACCATCTACATAATAACACTACGGCCACGGCAATAATTAGAGTTCTTCTAATGGATAAGTGAATTTTACCCTTTTTTTGCTGACCATATATAAAACAGTGAAAATCATGGAAAAAACAGAAGACAGACAGAAGTGCATCATATTTGTCTGCAAATATTTATAAAGAATTTATTAATATAAAGGGACAAGAAGCGTTAGCGATGATTGTTATCAAACTAAAAGCAGCGCAATACTAATTAAGAAATGTGGTTTCCACTCCAGATCTCTCTCATTTTGACCAACTGACATTATGACAGAGACCCTATTGAGATATTTTGTAATTTTAGCCTATGGAAGAGCATAACACTGATTATAATCAATGTAATGATTATAATCACATTTCAGAAGCTTTAACATTGATTGCTAAAAACATCAATCGACCAGGTGAAATAAGAAACAAGGTTCAAAGCATTGCCAAAAAGATGGAAAAACTGGAATTATTCTCCAGTGGCGTGCAGTGACTATGAGTCATATATATCACATATTTTT
Organism: Druceiella hillmani; assembly: GCA_039881145.1. Lineage (NCBI taxonomy): Eukaryota > Metazoa > Arthropoda > Insecta > Lepidoptera > Hepialidae > Druceiella > Druceiella hillmani. The sequence goes on from JAYKKI010000070.1 coordinate 5,777,322, forward strand.
ACGAAAATTTAAACATATTTAATTTATGGTATTCAAGCGCAATTCAATGTATTCTCGACTCAGAAGTGCTCTATAAGAAATTTAAATTGATTACATCACTTCAAGTCGCCGATTTAGACCGAAAAACAAGCTACAATTTGCTAGCTTACCTTTGGTTATATTCTGAGTGAAACAATCCTGTGTTTTATCACATACACACAGACATTAAGAATCATTATGTTAATGCAACTTTGCTATCAGTCTCTAATTATCTTGTTAGAAAAATAATTTCATGAATAATCTCTAGTTTTAAATAATCTCATAATTATCTAAATAGTTTTTCAGTTTTTAAGTATACATATTATATTTTGTTAGTGAATTACTTATTGTATTACCCATTATCTTTATACATTAAAATTAATATTTCATCAGTTTATTTTTCTGAATGTACATTTTTGTTGTGAAAACAAACAATACCGACAACCAAATATTGTTCTATTGACTATGTGACTAAATGTAGAATTTTCCAATTGATCTTTTGTTGTATCATAGAGAATAACAGTAGACAAGTATAATGGTAGATCAAAGCCAATTCTGAAATGACATGTTTCTAATAAATCTAGAGTACAGCATTTTCAGTGATTTGTACGATAAGAATTTGTGGCTAAATGGGAGATTTTAAATAAAATGTTTTGCTGGCCTTGTTTATTATGCGGAACTGAATACAATAAATAGAATAAAGATGGTTTTGATGATCTAGGTCATTTGACAAATTGTGGTAAAAAACATGCTGATTCTGAAATTGCCGATTACTGTGTATATTGAAACATTAATTATTGTGTATATTAAAACATGCTGATTATTGTGTATATTGAAACAGTATAAAAATTTTGGCTCTTCACATTAATTACATCGGGACTTTATTATTTTTGAGTGTCTATAATTAAATTATTGAGACACAATTTCAATCCATTATCTTCAATGCCGTTTTCAAGGCTATCGGGTTGAATTCAAAATGATTTCATTTCTTCCGTGACTGACTCTATATTTAACAAAAATGGTTTATATATTGCTTATACTAAATTTATTAGTAATGTGAGCTGTGATACTGGTCGTAAAATAGAGTATTTGTACTAGTAAATAATAGCAAAATACATCGTTACAACAAATGCTCATATTGCGACATATAAAACATCAGGTTACATTTTTTTGGCAAGAAATGGCATCAGCTTGCTCCAATTATAGTGATACTAGTATTAAAATAATAGCAATACTAGTATTAAAATAACTTGGTATAATTTACAGCAATCGGTTCAATAGAAATAAAATAAAATTTTGTTAATAATTTGAATTGCTCTAATTTCTCATTGATTTTTAAGTATTTAAATTTTTTTTTCTAAAGTTGTATCAACATTTCAGTGCAGTGCTGCCGCCTAACTTAAAGCTAAGGATGCTTTTTAGTGTGGTACCATTGAATTTGAAGGACTCGACTAATGTACTGCGAGACCAATTATGAATTTTGGTATGCACAATCGACATACAATAAGCCACTTTTCAAATTGTTTTTTAATGATTTAAAAATGGTCAAAATTAAAAAAATTAATTTAGAGAAAAAGATTAATCTCAAATTTAAGTCCATGGCAAGAAATGCATTTTTCTATAAAAATTAGGTTGCAATTAGTACCTAAGTACTCTGTAACCTCCTTCAAATTGTAACATACCACACTTTATGCCAAAAAATTAAACATTCGTAAAATCTGCACGTAAAACAATGTTGCAAGTATACAGACATAAAATAATGTTACAAGTATAGTTTTCAGAGGTACAACTGACCCAATCAAAAACTAATTTGAAAAACTTTTTCAGTGTCTTCTTCACGTAATGTAGCAAATTATAAAATGTGGATTGCTTTGTTTTAATATTATAGGACGAGCATGGAAGATGATCCTTGACAAGATTGCCTATTTTTAAGGAAATTTTTAACAATGAATGAAACTTGAATAAACTACTAAACCCTGAGACAAAAGAATACATAAAAAGGTGGAAACAATACTGTTTTCCAACCTCAAACAAGGTAAAGGCAATTCTATTTGCGGGGCAAGTTATAGTATGCATATTTTGGGTTCCTAAGTTGATAAATTTTATTGCCTATCTTCCTAAAGGTGAAACTGTTACTAGTCAATACTGAGCTAATATTATTATTTGACCGAACTGTCGAAAAAATTAAAAAGAAAGAAGTAAGGATATGTTGTTTGGTCACACCCGTGGTGTTGCGATGATTAAACTGCACGAGTTTCTCATTTGTTTTGGTAGTTGGGTAGCAATTTTCAATCAAAGAGGAGGTCATAGAAGCATCAGAAAACTTTTTTGAGGAGTTCGGAAAACTGCCTATAAAAATAAGATACTTATGGAATAAATGTGTTAAGCTCAGTTTTGAGAACATCAAGATTTAATTTATACGAAAATGAATTTTTTCTTTGTTGTTTCTTTATGATGATGGCTGAGAATTTTTCAAAAATCTTTGTATATAAATGGTGCAGGAAAGCAAATTACAAAAGTGGCCTGAAATAATGAAAAAAATGGTATCTGTTAGATTATATTAGTATGTAAATTATATTTATAAAATAAACTTGTTATTAATTACAAAATGGGTAAGCAGTTTTTGTGTTAATAGACTTGAAATGAAGAATATAAAACACAATAATTTCTAATCACCTCCACACCAGCTCGACAGCCATCTCGTCTAACAGTCTCAATTCCTTTAGCTTCGTAAACAGGGCTAGTTTGCTCTGGTGTCTCATACATGTAGCCCACATATCGCTTTTTGGTCTGAAGTATGCAAGGCTGGTACACCTGTGATTAATATTAATAAAATATGGTATGATACACATTATTAAAATATAATATCTTTATATTATAAAATATGAATGATTTGTAAAAAAAAAACACTTAATTTTTACTAGAAAAATACTTAGAACGAAGGGGCATGATTGTTGGGACACCGATTTACTTTTATTTTTGAAAGGCATGTGCCATGATTTCACAAAGTATGTCACCTTTAGGCTAGTCTATAATTATGCATAATTAGTCTGAAGGAAATTGGTATAACAAGGATCATGTCCCCCTTTTGTTAGTGCTTTACTAGGAAGAAGGAACATTGTACCGACTAAATTTTTAAAGATGTAAGACAGGGACCAACATAATAAATTAAGGAGGGAATAAATAGAGGCGAAATATTAATCTCGAGATCAAATTCCATTATGTGATAGCTCCTATTATACAGTGTACGTATACACCTGGTGGTAGGTGGTCACAGGTGATAGAACTGTACTGCATAACAGCGGATACCTTTCCTTGTCACTTTAGTGCACATAAGTCTCGAACATGAGTTTTTTATCTCTAGATAAGCAATGATTTTGATAGGATTTATAAAGATACTAATTATATTTTAAATAAGACCTTGACATTGTTATACCAAAACATTTTATTTCATCGTATATCGGGAAAATTAAGATAAGTATATGAGTGTAATAACTACATAATTTAAATTAAATGTTTGAATGTGTATTAGTACATCTTTTCATTTATCTACAAATAATTGAGATACCTTTTCAAGCTTGAGAGTGACAGGTGATGGGTTGTCTGCAGTCACAGCAGCTGCAATGTCAGCACCAATTTGAAAGGCTTGTTCACGAGTACCACCAGGTACCATCACAAACATAGAATCAGTATCTCCATATACTACCTGGACACAAATTGGTATGACATTTAAAGACATTTAATTTACAAGTTTAATAACGAGTAACTGGTGATGGTGTTTTTCTTAAAATTTCTTTATACAAATGTACCAATAACATCATATATTTTGGTTGGAGCTTTTCATACAAACAAGATCCAATATTTTCCAAATTTATTGGTTTTAGTCACTTTGCCTCTATGTTCAATAGTGTTCACGCAGCAATGAAATACTCTAGATACTACAGAGAAAATAGGTTTCTACAGTGAAGTAGGTGGTCACTTCAAACATTACAGTTTTATATTGCAGCACTGAGTGCATTGCATGACAATGTAAGTAATACATATACTCCTTATTAAAATATGATCTGACATTACACTACAAACCAGGACATATTTATTTTTAATATATTTTTGTCGGAAACATTTTACAAACTTAACTCATTGAGTATTAATATCAATTTCTTTAAGAAATTCCATTTCTCTATAAAATTTTTATAATTCATTAAAAATGATTTTCTTTAGACAACAATCTATTTTAATAATATCACCTTGGCATTCCAATCCTTGTTATTTTCAACCAATTTAATTGCTCTTTCTAAAGTTTCCCGACCTTTCGCCACAACGCTGTCAGCGACCTCAACACAAGGCATACGCCCACTGAAATTGGCTGCCGTATATCCATAAGTCACATTTGCTATTAATTTCAGACCTAAAATTAAATTTCTTTATTATAAAGTAGTATATTTCTGGACAAAAAATAGGTTGACTGTTCTCGTTTTCACCATCATAAGAAAAACATATTCCATTATTATATCAACATTTTTAGTTGGAAAATATTAATTATTTCCAATTGATTTTGTTCATATTCAAAACAAATAAAAAATATTTTCTTCCATAATTTCTTATTTCAATTTCATATTGATGTAGACCTTTACATAAAAGATATTTCACTATTTCACTACAAAGCTTACTTGTACCCTTAAATCTATGTAATCGGTAGGCATCTTATATAAAAGTGGATTTTGATGATACATCTCTGTCAGTTCAGCTGTTATTAGAAAAAGTTGAAATGCGGGTAATTAGTTATTGGGGCTTATTGGTTATAGACCATACCATTGTAGTTGTCTCTTTTTTAATTTAAAGTTTCTACTGAACAATATTTAAAAGTTCATGGAGTTTTCAGGAACAATGATAATTCAATTAAGGGAAGCGCCTCCCATTGGTTTCATTGTGACATTGGTGCATAAACAGATGAAAGACAAATTAAACTTAAAAAAGAAGAAAAACCAACTTCAAAACAAACTTTCTCATAAGGCAGTGGAAAATGAAAAATTATTTTTTATCATAACTAAGTACTGTATTAAAAATTGACTCCGACACCTCTTAAGTACATACCAGAAATTATTAGCTTTTTTGGGATCAGTGCTACATCCAAATTAAAATGAATAGGTATAGTAATGAAATTGGATGTAAGATTTTTTATCTTTGTTTTTTCTTTGTTCATTTTTATTGGGACTTGGCACTAATTCCAAAAGATGAATAATTATTGGTACGTACTTCATTCGTGACATTCAGCCCGAAATTGTACATTGTGAACCATCAGATAATGCTACGGCAATTGTTTGTCAGATATAATTTTTTATGCATGTATATAATTAAATAAACTGTATCACTTAACACAAACTTGTTTAGTAGTAGTTCAAATAAGTATTTATGCATTTCTTACCCAACTGTCTAGAATGCATCGCTTTCTTCACACTCTCATCTGTTTGCAGTTTTGCATTTGCTTTTACAGCTTGTCTCGCCGCAAGAATTCTCCTCAATAATGCAGGTAACACTCCACGCCGAACTTCAGAAGTTACGAAACCAGAACCCACGGGAGACCAATGAACTAGCCCATGTCTTACTAATTTACGTAGCTTCTCACCAGGCACACGGAGTCGCCATGCACCCAATTCATAAGCCGCATCCCTATTGTTCGAATTATCCCAATTTAAATATGACAAAAAACCACTTTGTTGTAAAAAAATTACTGCAAGTTTTTGAACCCAAAAAAAGATGAAAAATGATATTTCTATTCTTTTTGCCTTTACTTTGTATGCACTGAAGAGCATTTTTATCTAATGCAGAGTATTTTTTACAGGGAAAAAGACAACTTGAGATGTTTCTCTTGTTGAAGTATATATTTATGTTTTGTGTATCTAATTGCATGCTTAGGAATTTGTGATAAACAAAAATTTATTATAGACATTTAGCCTTCTTTTCTTTTCAACGTTGCTGCCATCAGCATAGTTTCAAACATTTTCACACTCTACCAAACGCACGATAGTTGTATTAAAGAAATAATGATTTGTGGTACAGTATGATTGTATATTTTTATACTCAATTCAGTAGTGAGGAGAGAGGAGGAACAATGTAATATTAATGAATAAGTCCCTTTTGTGACTTTCCTTGTAAAAGAATTGTTTAAGTAAATAGAAAATTGGTAATGAATGTGTTAAAAGAGTCATGAAAATAATCAAAATGATTATTTTTGTAAATCTCCATAAAAGGTATTAGCTAAAAGCATAAAAAATAATAAGATCAGTTCAGGAGATAAAACTGCAGCCTCATAAATGTTTGGTTACAAGCTAATTTAAGATATTTATTGATAAAGAGGGGACTTTGTGCAGTGAACAGAGCAACCTTTCTAAATTACATTCATAAGGGTATTCTTAATTATATCTTTCTCAGAAAAAATTTCAAATAAAGTGAAAAGACTGGTAGGAATTTTGAAGCAAACATTTATTTTTCAAGTGTTTAAACGACCTAAAAGTGTAAAAATATGGAAGAGAAAGGAAGAAATAAGGTATCAGCAAATAGGCATATTACTGAAAGTGACGAACCCTCAATTGAAAAGTAGAAAAACCATTGAGTTGAGATTTTCCCTCCCTATGTGTCGATTACTTGAGCTAAAGTAATGAAACTAACTTCAGCTCATTGTTAACTTGCGCCTAAATTGGGCTGAAACTGGTTTCATTGCTTTAGCTCCTTTTGTTCATCGTATTTTCCTCTGGTCTTTAAATTGTTGTACTTCTTCAATATTTATACTACAGGAAAATGAAAAATATATATATATTACAGGAAAATGAAAAATATATTAAGTATTGAATTTTTGGACCTTTATAAGACTTGAAATATCTCATTTTCAATTTTGCAGAATAGAAGTGATTATAGTATCAAACAATAAATAGCTCATGACAAACAAAAGCTTCAATTTAGTTGTAATATGTAACAGGTACGAACCCATTCATGTTCTGTACTTTTCCCAGGCAAGTTGAAAAACAATAATTGTAGGCAATCATCATAGATGGATATAAGCTTTGAAAGTCAAGTACAATTACTGGATCAGCATAGAATCTCGATTCTGCAAAATAAAAAAACAAATATAAAAAAAATTGAAAATGTAATAATCATGCAAGTAAATTATAAAAGTAGAATTTAACTTTTTTTTATTTACACTTGCTTAGATTATTTGGACATATGGAATAGATAAATAAAGAATAATTAAAAAAAAGTATGAACAAGAACTGACTGAAATAAAGGTTTCTAATTTATCTGACTAAATTTGTGCCTTTGAGAAATTTAGTCCCATGTTGACATGAAGACTAGCTGATTGTTTATTTACCAGGTTCAAAAATGAGAGGAAGAATTTCAGGTGCCTTCATGGTAGATCTTTGCTTTACACTGGGTGATAATGCAATGAGATTGAGAGGACGAGCAGCACGTAACATCAGTGATTCAACACGGTACTGTGACCCTCGTGATAAAACCTCCCACCATTGTAGACCAAATAAACGAGCCAACTCTGAAGTACGATCTGCAAAACAAAGATTACCAAAAATATAAAGCTTATTAAAAGTAAATGTGATGTAGAATTTTAAATTTCTAGTTAATTCTTTCTCCTTTTTTAATTAAGTCTTCCTAATTTAATAAATTATTTAGTTTGTATTAATTAGGTCATTCAACATTATTGCGGAGCATGAGAAAAATAATGAGGATAATATTTAACAAGGGAAATATTAAAATGTTTTTTTATCTAGTATACCCATAGTAATTTAAATTAATTTTTTGTGCAAGTGTTATACCAAACGTAATTAATATAAACCAAATTAGTATTTATAATATTTAAAAAATTGTAAGACTATATGCGTCTTGTTAAGTACACTCATTTGGCTGTATAATTTCTCTATACTATGATTTTGATGGGCAGAACGAATTTTGCTTTTGCAAAGTTTATAATAATGAGGAGAATGGTCATAAATTATACTTAAATACTACTTAATCACATAAATCTACTTAAGTATACACTAGCTGCTCATCCCGGCTTTGCCCAGGCAAAAAGGGACCATGGTTGCACTTTGTATTGTATTTTTAAATAATAATAATTTAAAGTTAGGGATTTTTCAAAGGTAAGAGTTACTTATATAGTAGTTTCCTTCTTTCCCTGTGAGAGTCTAAATACAAATTTTCATGTTTTTAACTTTAATTATTTCGAAGTTCGCATACAATCTTCCACTCCACTTTCACACCATGAGGTTGAATTTGGAAAATCCTTTCTTAGCCAGCACCTGAAAGGCAAAATAACTTCATATTTCTAGAAATTTCATAATGAAACAGTGGTACTTAGCTTTTATACTTAGGTATAAAAAAGAATGTGTCTATTAATCACACAAATGATCCGTGCATGAAATTGAGTAGAAAATGTTACGTGGCGGCTCCGCATTCATGCCACAAAGTCCCGCGATCGGATGTGAATGGGAATGTTTAGAGTCTTCGTAGGCTTCACGCCTGTTTCTTGATTGGAGTCAGTTTTTTGTCTCGCGAGAAAGGGTTCACGTTTGGTCTACGTGACGCAAGAACGCAAACACAGTCATAGTGACCATTTAATTCACTACAGACTACTGATATTAACGGATGTTTGTTCAAAAATGCAGCCGAGCGTACGAGTACTACGAGGTGGACAAACAAATTCGAATTGTTTTTCTTCTTAGAACATTATCAAGCAGAATCCATACTGTGGGATTCAAAACATCCCCAATATAAGGACAAAAATAAAAATCATGAGGCCTGGGTGCAAATTAGTGATTTAATGAATACTGAAATTGCTGAATTAAAAAGAGAACATTGGATACACTCATAGTTAGACATTTTGCACTTTCTTAACACTTCTATTTAAAAGTACATACCTATAAATTTATTCATAAATTTATAGATTAATTGGTTTATATATACTTATTGTGAAGTTAATTTTCTCAAAAAAAAGAAGCTTAAAATTAAGAAAGTTTAATTGTCAACATCATTGAAATTAAAGAAATGCCCAAGAAATATTGATGATTATCCAAGTCAAATGAAAATGATTTGAAATCATAGGGAGAGTAATTTTAATAAGCTATAGTGAATAAAAAAAATATCTTGAGGCTATCATGGCATAATAATATATTCTATTGTACTTTATTGAGAAAGATCTCATTTATTGAGAAAGATATTTCAAATATGACTTAAAAATATATATACATTCACTATTACTCAGCCATTCTGAAAATAAATGAATCCTGATGAATTTTATATTTTTAAATGTATTCAAAATTTTGTGGCTTAGATAAAAAAATTATTTACACTATGTGTGTTGTCTGTTATCTAGTATAAATAAATATATTATATAAAGTAGTTATGTATATGTAATCTATTGCATAAAGATATATGACTATTTAAAATTTTCTTTAATTCCTAATTATTTTCTTATCCTGGATGTACAAATAGTTAAATATTGCTAAAACAAATAAAGTCAATACTGCAGCTGCTTCGACATCTATTTCGCGACAAGTTTTGCAAAGAACATATAATTATAAATATAGAGGATACATTTTTCATGGCTGATTCACGGCGCGAATTCACACCATGAGTTCGCGGGATAATGTAGAACCGTCAGAGTAACTATATGAAAATTCCTAACCTGTTCCTTAAAAATTAGTATAAAAGTTGAAGTCAATGAAAAAAATTTACATTTTTTACAGAAACACGCTTCAGATATACTCAGTTTGATGTATAGATCTTTATGAATAATAAGCACATTCTTTGTCTCATTCTGTATAAGTATGCATAATTGTTACTTACTAATAAAGTCTAATTTCTCCAACATTCTAAGTGTCCCAGACAACCTACTCATATAATATTCAATAGTCATCCACCGTAGAAGGTGTGTAGGCTTCTCCCACCATTCGGCAAGCGTCTTGGGGGAATATGAAGGCACTCTCTCATTCAAAACCGCTAGCATGGTCGCCTCAAAACTGTAACTTGACAAGGCCAGTTCATATCGTAACAATCTCCACGCACCAAATATTATTCTCCCAATGATTTTGCCTTCGTAATTATTATTATCTACATTACGATTGGTTTTTTTAACTGTAGTTATTCTGGAAACTTCATGTAAAATTTCTAACCCGAGATGTTGTGCGCGCACTAACAAATAACCCCATGAATTCATTTCGATTTCATATCCACAGAGAATATCGGGATCCCATTTCTTTATTACCTGTAAAAATTTATATATCAAATCGAGTTCACTGCTAACATACTCTACTTTCATTTCTTTGGCACATCTATCAAATTTAAGAGAAGATGGTTGATCGGCTACAACTAAACTGGCATACATTTCCTTAGGAAGGAAATGATTCTCTGGGCAGTCATTAGAGACGATATAAAATAATGAATTGATGGAATCAAATTCAGGGTCTGGTCGTAAATCTCCTCTCACGTATGTGTTCACTTCCATTGCCATAATAGTCAAGAAATCATGCTGCAATGAATGAGAAGGTTTTTAGATTACATTGCATGAAATTATAAATCTGCTCAAGTTATTTTGATTTGGTCATCCGTAATAAAACATGCTCTAAGTTAAGTTACACAATTTAGTTTTAAATTATTACAGCAATTTATTAGGATTCTTTTAATAAACAATAAATTTGTATTCCCTTACATTGGTTATAGATGTTTCTACTGTATTCGTCTCACTGTTGCAACCATAACAAAGAAATGAGCCGTCAGTGTACATTGACTGATTAAAACTCTCTTCGTTTCCCTTAGATTCCTGTGGAAAATATAGCAGATAATCAAAACAATTTCTGTTAATTTACTAAAATTATGAGCCAATGATATTGTATTACTATTTTCTATTAAATTTGGACAAAAACCTAATATGGGTTAGATTTGAAATGAAGAATTTTCACTAATTAAAAACCACTGAGAAGCAAGCTTACAGTTATTGTCTGACTAGCATTACTTGTTGATTCGTAAGTTTCCATGTCGTGTGGCATATCCTCTTCAATAATTTTAACTTTAATTTCACATTCTTGTGCAAATTTATTTCCTTTTTTATTTTTTAGCCAATCTTCTATTTCCTTTTTGCTAGGTGGATCCTTAAGTGGACCCAAAACTATTTTCTTATTACACGCCAGCATGGAGTTCAAAGTCCGACCACTAATAACCTCCAAATCGGATCCATGTAAATCTGTAAATATTTGCCTCTGCCACTCTTCTATTGACAGAGATGTATCAAGAATTTTGTCAAATGTTTTTAAATGCATAACATTATGACTGGACATTTTTAAAATCATTTGTCCCACTTCGATCCTCGAACCCACATCTTTATAATTGGAATAATATGGTTGCAAATGGTTATTTTCCAATATATTATAGACATCAAGTGTTGAGCGAACATCATTTTTTGATGGGGGGTTTACTTTTGGTGTTAAAACTATCTTTTTACCAAATGAAGAAATATTTAAACTATTATTGCTGTTATAAGTAAGAGGATATTTAGCGGCTATTGTATCTGTATGCCGCAATTTGATTATCGTGCTACTGTTCAAATTTTCTACTGTTTCTGATGTTGCGTTTGGTTGTTGCTGAACAGATTCTGTTTTGATAACAGTTCTGTTGTTTTCATCAATTGTAGTGTCAAAGACATTTGAAATGTCGTAGAAACTTGTGATACCATCTCTGCAGAATGAATTACTATTTGAATCTGGAGACGAATGTAAAACTGTAGGTCCTTCATTATCAAGAACCTGATAAGTATTTATTTCACTATCCATATTATTTTCCTCATTGTTGTGTTTAGAATTTATTTCACTGCTCACCTCAACACATTGTTTTTTTGCTATAGAACATTGTAATGTGTTTAAAAATTCTGGAGTCATCTTGAGAAAAAATGAAGTATTATGATCGTCATTTTTTTCATTATCTTCGATAAATTTAGTAACAAATTCTTCGCTATCCGTCTGTTCTTGTTTCTTTACTGTAATCGATTTGGGACGTGATTCTTCAAATTGACAGTCATACTTCATATCCAGGGACTTTAGGTTAGGCATACTTCTTTTGCGCTTCGATGCCAATCCCAAAGAACGAGTTTGTTTAACTTTTTTTTTCCCAATACTTCTACTAACTGAAAGTTAATTGATAAATTATATGTTTGAAATAAAAAAAAATAAATGTAATAAAAGTTGACTAAACAAAGCTGTTGTTTTTGAAATATTAATTTAGTATGTGGCTTCTAATAAGTGGCCTGCACGCTGAAAGGGTTAACCCTTGAGCGCACAGGCCACTTTTACATAACATTGGCGCTTGCGGCATGTGCGTAATATTATGTATAACTCTAAAAACATTGATTTTATTTTAATGAAATTTTTTATATAGGCAGAAAAGGAATGTAGTTAGAACATATTCAAAGAATGAGCGTAAAAAATAATGAAAACGACGAAAAAAATTCGCCGTTTCCGTAAGAAAACTGCTTAAAAAGGAAAAGTCTTTAGAATATAACATTTTTGTTATTACCATAAAAAAGTATAACCAAAAGTTAAATGTAAACGTAAGTAAAAAAAAACACTCATCTCAGTAAAAATGTTTATTGAGAAGATAAAATCTAATCTTTGCTAATAGCCCACCTGAAGATGTTACAGTAAAAAAAAAAATAATACAACGAAACCTAGGTCGTGGTAAAAGAAATTAAATAAAGTAGAAATAATACTACATCACGTAGTTTCATTTAATTGTGAATAAAGAATTTCTACAAAATTAACACCAAATATATTCAATATACATATATATATATATAGATATATATATATATATATATATATACACATATATATATATTATATATATATATATATATATATATATATATATATGTATATATATATATATATATATATATATATATATATATAAATATATATATTTCAAAACACTTTTGCATGTAAATTTTAATACTCACAATGAATCTCTTCATCATCTGCTCCATCCAACTGTGGAATATTTTTTGAAGATTCCCAGAATGAATCTTCCCAATCAGGTGAAATAGTTTTATCTCTAAAATAAAATGACTTTCTGTTACCTTTAAAACATTAAATAAACATAACAAAACCTAAGAAAACACAATCAGGTTCTGATTATAAGATGGTACTGGCAAAAGTTGAAGGGAAATTTTAAAATTGAAACTAAAAAGCCAAGTTTGCATTTTTTTACACCTAAAAAAAGAGACAAAGTAGGAATAGCAAAGTAGTAGTAATAGAGAACCTTAAAACTGTAAATTTTAAACTCTCAATATTTGAATGTATTGACAGAATCTGTTAATAGGATCAATAAATGAACACAAATATATACAGAATTGTTTCATCTACTTTTTACGGTTCTATACGGACCGAAAGGAACCTTATTGTTGTGGCAATGTCATCTGTCCATCTGTTTGTCTATCTGAGGCAATATTGTATTTAAAATAACTTAAATTTACACTTCAAGGGTGCCCCTAAATATGTAACGAGTGGCTCGAACCTAAATGGCTCGATGAGTTTGCTAATAACAATGTCACACATAAAGGAAGGCCGACGGTTTTTTCTGCTGAACAGGAAATGGAGCTTGCTTCTTTTGCTTTTGGAAAACCACATGTTTGGGTTAACAATTAAACATGGACAGCGTTTAGCTTACCAAATTGCAGAACATAATAATATCTCACATTTCTTTAATAGGGAAAAAAAATTACTAGCAAACTATGAATTTAAGAGCATCATTCAAAAATCAATGTTCGACAACCGGAGAGTACTTCACTTAAAAGAGTAAAAGGATTTAACCAGAACAACGTGTACACGATTTACTGGACAAGACTGTAGACGATAATACAATCCAGGCTAGTAACATTTTTAATGTAGATGAGACAGATATTTTTACTGTACAAAAAAAGGCCCAGAAAGTTGTGAGCTTAAAAGGTAAAAGGCAGGTTGGTTCAGTGACAAATGGTGAGCGTTGGCTCAACACAACTGTAGTATGTATCACAGCAGCTGGTCAATTTATTCCACTGATGTTGATGTTGAGACGTTGTCCAGAATTAGCAAATGGTGCCCCGGTTGATAGTATCGTCATGATTTCATAGACTGCCTATATTAATTCTACTCTATTTATTCAGTGGCTGAAGCACTTTATTGCTACTGTCAAGCCAACACCAAGAAAAATGGTGCTCCTCCTAGATGGTAATACAAAAAATGTAGAAGCTCTTCTATTGGCAAGATAATTATAGTTCAACTTCCTGAGCACACGACACATCGTTTGCAGCTTTTGGATGGGTCATTCTTTAAACCAATAAGCACCTATTATATACAAGGGGTTGAGAAATGGCTTCGTTCAAATATAGACAGACAAGTCATACAATACCAGATTGCAAGGTTGTTTGGTGAAGCTTACATAGCAGCTACCATTAGCAATGTGATAAACGGATATTGAAGTGCTGGAGTTTAGCCCGTAAAGAAAAACGTGTTTCCATTACACCTGTTTAAGCATCTGATGCAATTAATGTAAATCCAAGTGAAATGAGTGAACAATTGATTTCGCCGACTACTAGTTCCACAAAGAAATCTGAAAATGATGGAAACCAATCGAAAAATACCTTAGAACCCTACCCAGCATGTTAATTATAAAAATTTCAAATTCATTAAACCTTTTTCTCACCTATTCCAGAAATTAAAGCAAAAAAAAGAGAGTACAAAAACTGCTGAAATAACATTATCCTCATATAAAATATGTGTGTACTTAAAGCGCTAAGAAGCTACTTTGATAAAAGTGAACCCCAAGTAGATTGGCTAAAATGTTTACGGTGCAAGAGATGGCTGCATGAGACCTGCACAGCAAACCCTGACATATGTGATAATTGCTTGAATTAAATAATATTCGAATGGCTGAAGATCATGGGTTGTTATCCTTTAGAGGTATTCCTGTTGATTATTTGATTTTATGATAATTATTCTTAAATTAATATGTTGAACATTTAACATTATCTTGTTGGTGTTCATGTAGATTATAATTACTAAAAACTAGATATTCATCACAATTAATATAATATACTTTTTGAAAAGACTGATCATACTTAAGCACTGTGCATGTATAATTTCAGTATTATACACTGTTTAGAAATATAATCACTTATTACAATATAGGTGTCCGGGAGTAAATTTAAGATACAGGTTGCGTTAATTGAAAAGATTCAGAAGTATTTGCTATTATGTCAAAAGTGGTCTAATACGGGTTCTTTCCCCTAACAACCTTTTACAAAATATAAATATTTATATCAACTTTAAATAATGTCAGAATATACATCAAAAAGATGAGTATCAGATTCAAAACACTATTCTTATTTGACGTATGTTAAAAAAACAGCTTTGAATAAAAATAAAGAAATGATTAGTTTCTATTACCCGCTATCACCTTGAAGGGTTTCATCGTGAAAAATTTGAGAGTAGTCAACCTCTCCTTCGGCATCGACTTCACCCTCAGGCTTGGGTGTCTCAGACTGTGTTCCCAAAATGCTGTCATTCTCCACTTGTTGAGCCATATCTTTTAACATCTCCACAAAATCTAAATCATCTGTGTCCACTAAAATGAAAAGAAATATTTATTACACAAAATACTACTTACGGTAAATTTTTTTTAAGTGTGCTCAAATATTAACGTACAAAATTTATACTCACGTGAAAGTTGAATGCTACTCTGTGTTAAAGAAAAATTTAGACATGCGGCTTCATCTATTACAGTATCATCAAAAATTTCACGTTCAATAAGATTTGTTGCTTCACTGCTATTACTAGGTTGGTGAAATATTACATTAGTGGCATCCAAGACTTGACTATCGTCTGGATATTCAGCTGGATAAGACAGGTCCTCAAATAACTTTGTACTATTAGATTCACTCTGTGAAACAGAGACTGGTTTCTCTAACAATTTTGACATTTTTACCCAAAATTTTTTTTCAAATTCATGATGCGAATCTGTTCCCAAGTCATCATACCTTGGCGTAAGCTTAGACTTTAAAGCCAAGCTAACATTCAACATTTTACGTCTTTCCATTTCTTCATTCCATACAGACTCCAAGCCAGGATTTTCAATGCCATTCCCTTTGCCAACTTTTAATCTATTTATTATGTGTGAGGCCAGGCAATCACCTTCGTAATGGCACATACTCATTTTTTTGATTTCAGCAATTTCTTCATTACTATCTTCTAAACGAAATTTAACTATTTGTAATTGCATGTAAATCATACCAAATAAATTAAAATCAATGAAAAATTGCAAATGAAAGTTGAGATGCGCCTCATACGGCTGAAATACTTGACTCAAAACTGCCCCATTTTGTAACAATTCCACTGCTTGTTTTATAAGGCCTGGATTATAAAGGAAAATTTTCAAAAACAAATGTTCTTTATAATGGAAGCCATAGAACGGTCTGAAATGAAATATAATAAAATAAATTTATTTACTAAAGCACTAACTAATTCATTGAACATGATGAACACTATAAAAAACATTTAAAATAATTCTATGAATACTTACAAGCCCTTCACTAATTTGATACAATATACATGTTGATCTGTTGAATTAGTTTGTTTCATTGAAATGTTTAAGGCTTTATCTAAACTAGCAGCAATCTGTAAGAAATTATGATTAAAAAAATATTTTATAGTCTAACCACAGCTTAACCTAGAAGAGCAAAATTAAAAATTCTAATGCCATTATAAAAATAAAGCAAACCTGATATAGTAATTGTGGCTGAGGATTAGGTTCACTGCAGGGAATGTAAAAGTATGGAAACACACCATGGACATGGATGCAAGCTTTGTGACCATCTGAGGCAGGTCCAAACACTCTTAAAATTGGTACCTTAAAAAACATCCAAATTTGTTTAAATTACAGAAGACAAAAAGAAGGTCCATAAAAAGCTTAAGACAAGACTTACTTGTTTTATGGTAGAACCACGAAAGTCTGAGTAAACAACATCAATGCCGGAAATAGGTTTTGCCATATAATGATCGACTACAACTATCTTGACACAAAACTTTGGTGAACAATCTGCAAATAAAATTATAACTTGAATTAAAAACCATAATGTAAATTGAGTTTATAAGTATTTTAGCAGTCACTGAAGAGTAAAAGCGATGAGACATTTTTGATTAAATTATTAATTATTATTCGTAATGGCAAAATTTTGCAAACTCAATCACTAACAATTTAATATTATAATTTCTGTTCATCAACATGTTTACAACTAAATATTCAGCGGCAAGGTTTAGAATTTAGGTGCTATATTAGATATTATTTCTTGCACAATTAACCCAACATTTAATAAATTTATTCATTTGGCATAAATGTTCGACGCCAGGGTTGTTAAACTTTTCTTTAGGTGAATGTGAGAATATTTTTAGTAATTTCATTTTACAAATTTTACTCGTAAATTTAATAGAATTGTTTATGGTTAAACCAATTTTTTATATTCTTAGTTACATGGAAAAAGTGAGTGCTAATCAAAGCAATGTTCATTTTAATAGAAGAGACTTCAAATGCTTCATTGCAATGACAGATTACCATAGCATCTGATCTTTCTAAGTCATCTACCACATTTGTAAAGGCGATTGAAATGTTAAATCACTGTACGGCTTCAAGTCACATTTCCACATACATTGGTTCAGATGGTAAAAGCACAGATAGAAGTTTTACTTTGTAAGCCCTAATGTGACTAGGTGCCTGAAGGAATAATTACTTTGTTATCTAAATCAATTTGTTTACCAGAAAGGTATGTGCATAATATTATTCGGCAAATTGATGGACTCCATGAGCAAAGCAGGGGATGTGTATAAAATTAGGATAAAATACTTTTGACTTTGGCTAGCTTAATTATATAGGGAGCTGGGTCAGAGAGATACAAGTACATTCTTTCATCTAGAGAAGGATCAGGAAATATTTTTCAAAACTCTCGTTCACAAATTCAGCAATAGTAGAATAATTTATGTGGTAGAATGATCAAATAAAAAGAAGAAAGCTCAAATACCAATTTCCCGTTTATTAGATTCACAATATAATAGCCGCCACAATGGCTTGTAATTTCTTTCCCTGAAATCCAAATAATGCGAAAATGTTTAGTACATAATTTTTACATTGTATTGATTTATCAAGTATATTTTAATACAAACAATATTTTTCTAGAAATATTAGGAAGTAGGATTTGATAATTTGTAAATAGGAATATTACTTGTAAGTAACACTACACAAAAATAAAAGCAAAACTAATTTTTTGTTTGTCTTTAGAAGTAGAAACACTGCACTTACCATTGTCATAAATTGTGGTCGCGGACATTTCTTATTCAAAACTGAATACTGGAACTGACTAGTACTTATTTTGTATTACTTGATTTAATATGCTAGTCTATTTAAAATTTGTGCACAAAATTATTTTTCTCACAAACTCCACAGTATAACATATTTTCATGGTATTTAAATATTCCACGATATTGTGCTATTTTCATGGTATTAAAATATTTCATGATATTGTGCTATCTATGTCGATACACATTTTCCACTAAAGGCAATGTGCAGATAAAAGAAATTCAATTTACACACACACAATCTTAACATTCTGTGCGTACAGAAAGTTATGTATTAACATAACTAACACTCGCATAGTTTGATCAGCGTGTGGCACGAGTGCAGTAGGTCCAGAATAAAGTGCTTGCCACTTTCGTTACTTGCAAATTATTCAACAAAAACAAAGATGCATACAAGCTGTGAGTTTATTCGTTTAGGTCGGGTAAAATATAAGACTTTGTAAACCTACATTACATGTATAAAGATTTGTAAAAATAACGAAAATATACTCAATTGGTACATTTTTAGCAAATGATGCTAAAACCAAACTTATTCGAAAATGTGATTTTATCTTACAGATAAATTTTCTTTCAATAAAGTTAAAAAAAATAAACAATTGTACTTTTGGTAAAATACACTTGTTTAAAAAATATAGTATATGTTTGCTATTAACCTTAGTTTATATTTATTTCAAACAGAAGAATATAATCTGACAAATTAAAAAAAAAATACATACCTTCCAAAGTAAAATTCATGTTCTGAAGTTATGAAACAAGTACCTAAGTTTGATTTGAAAAATTTTACTTATTTTTATAAAATGTACATAAACGTTCTTTACGATAAGCACTATATTCATGAAAAGTAGCTTAAACAGCTGTATATATATACAGGTACTTCTTTATGTAAACAGTATATTATAATTTTATTTAAATAATTATGATTTTAAACGTATTTTGAAAAACGATTATTATGGAATATGACAGCTGTCAAATTTCCGAAAGTGTGGCCAGTCTACGGCTGGCAGCATAGATAATATACTAAAGATGGCAGGTTATTTGTAATGAAAAGGCCAGTTGACTTCTAGGAAAGTAGTCAGTACTTTATCTTAATGTCTATTTAATCCAAAAAATTATATTTTCTTAAAAATCAAATATTTACATTTTGCGTTTTAAAAAACGAATTTAAATTTACCTCGAAAAAACTCAATACCATCATGGCGTCTTAAATGACATCACTACATATGCGAAACAAATCAAACGATTGTGCTGTGTATGGCAGTTGCTTCTTTTTTTTTAATTAAAAATTAATTCGTCTTGTTACAAGTACTCTGTAGTGCATGGATATAAAATCAGAACTATTAACAGGTTAAAAAAATATTTATATATGTTCCAAACAATAAACGAGTACGGAAAAAGTAACTGAAACTGGCAAGGAGCTTGTAATTTATTTAGAGAATATATTTTTATGAAGATCATTTTGATGTAAGTATTTATTTACGGTTTAAGTACAGAGTCCGGACACTCCATACTAATATATTTTTTCATACAAATTTTCTGGTGTGCATCGACTATCTCTTTCTAACACAACCAACTTCATTGTACTGTACATTTTCTTGACATGCCATAGACTTATGCTATTGTCAAAATGCGTCTCAAAATGGCTGTTCAATCGTTTAAAATGTAAGTAGCTTCATCGAGACTTATGCTTTTTACGCTTTCTACTATCGCTTTTGCATTTTTTATTTACTTTTAACTTTGTATATGTATTAATAATATATTTGTATCTGTTTTAATATTATCTGCATCTATTTTTATTCGTTCAACCCTATTTACGTAGTTGTCAAATCGCGAAATTGTGTTGTTTTCTTTTTATTATATTAATATATCTTTGTATTCGTTTTAATATTATTTCCATCCGTTTTCATTTATTTCATTTCTATTTACGTACTTTTAAAATCGTAAAATAGTTATTTTTAAAGATGTTTGCTATGCATGTGTATAGTAAATGTTCCAAAGGATGAAGAGATGAACAGTTTGGCTAAATATTATTGTACGTCAAAACATAAAAATGTTATTTATTGCAGGTCTGAAAAACTTCGTACAAGAAACCAAGTGTGAATATGTTTTGGAAGGTAAACGTAGTATACTTTCAATAAGTGTATTAACAATTAGTGATATTAAAGCATCCATTACTTGTGTTTATTTTTAGGAATTCTTTTACTACAATTTAGGAAGCTAAGTAATTATCATATATTTATCCCTTACTTTATGTGTCATATATACTCATAATTTAATTTTTATTTATGACTAAGGCATTTAATAAGAGTTTTTTTTTAATCGAACTGTTTTTTATTTTAATCCAGTCTCGTATTATGTAAACAAAAGTGAATATAGGCACGTATGGCTAGGTCGTAAATTCGATGGCACATGCCATTTCTTTCTGACAGTGTTAAAAAATTGTATGGAGGTCCCATCTATTTAGTATTATATCTATGGTTTAAGTACCTATCTGATAAACTGTTTTCCACAGAATAGATACGATACAGAACGGACACGATCCATACTAGCCCATATAAAAAGAGTAACACTTTTTCATACATGGCGAAACGCTGTCAAAGTAACTCCTCTTTCCCCTCGCCTCACTTCTCCTGACCAAAGACTTGTGTAATTATTATTAATGCGCATAGATGGCGTAATTTCTTACTTTCTGTTGATCACAGATGGCGTTATCAAAGAAAAAAGTAATTTTAATCCATAAATTTATTAAAATTATAAAAATATTTCACAAAAGACAAAGATGAAAATAACATTACTATACAATTTAATATATTTTAAATATCATTACTATGAGAATAAAATACAAGAAACTTTAAATAAAATAGAAAATACAATTGTAAATAGTATCAGGCGTCTCCAGGTAGCACTCTGGAATCAACTAGGTGGTAATTGCATAAATGAAAGTGGGCAACTCCTCAACAACTGAAAACAAGCAAAAACATACACAAAGCAGACATGATTATAGCGATATCTATTAGTGGTTGGAGTATATTTTCAAACTTTTGTCACAACTCCACGCTTGGCCAATAAATAATTATAAATAAAAAAATAATTTTTCAATTCATGTTTAAATAAAATATATGATTCTTTTGATAAAATTAGTTTTAACATTTGTTTTATTTTATTAATTTGTATACTTTCCATATTACTTACTACGCCGCATAGGTTTCCGCAATCTTCTTAACTTCCGTCTGAGCTGCTGAATCGTCTTGTTCTGTTGACGAATCTTCTTTATAAGTCTGGACCTCTTCAGCTTTCCGCCTTTTTCGCTCTTCAGACGCTGCCTCTAAGTGTACGTCTTCCTGTAATTATAATAACAGTTGTATTCATGACATGTGTTATTTCAAAATTATACATGACGTTTATATCACATATTCAGTTGTGCAAGTGTGCATAAGGACATTTTGGTATTATCACTTAAATAACCTTAGATATTCTCCTACAGAAGCCCCTAAGGTCTTGCTGATAGTTTCCTGTCGTAACTGTGCCTGAGCTTGTGCTTGGTTGTTCGACTGCTGCTCTAGTTTCTTCAGTTGGTGTTGGCAAATACTGGCTCGGTGTAGCATTACTATATAATAATTTCCTAGGCTGAAAAGTTGTAAAGTGTCGTCCGCAGATTCTATGTTTACGTCTGAGGTCATTCCAAGTAACTGCCCAGTTCTCCCTGCCACACAATTTCAGCCGCGCTTTTGCCCTGCAAAAAAACAAAACATTAAGTTAGGTATAATAATTTCAATGAATCCGCCTTTTCCTTTCTTTCAATTGAAAGAAAACTTACAACAAACAACGTTTGATTAAATATAAATGCTGCTCATAACATTATTTAGTAAAAAATTATATTTGGAAAACCAATTTACTATCGGCGAATACACCCAACTGTGTGTCAGAAGTAATTTCTCCGAGTTTTCTGACAAGAAAAAACTTTGTCACAAAATTGTAATTTGTGTGGTAATATCTTTAAAATCCATTTTTTTATATAAATATCGTCGATAACTAACTAAAACATCTTTAAGTGCAAGTTTTCTTTTAAACAAAACAGTAAAAATTCGTTTTAACCAAACTTTGCAACTCTTCGAATTAAATTTTGACAAACAACTGCAACGTCGCAATTGCTTTGCGCCGTTAGTGTATAAAATTTATATTAATTTTTGAAATGTTGTATAATAAGCAATAATGGATAACACTTACCGGCTTTCATTATGATGCAGGGAAAAAAATGACATTTTGTTTTTTGTCCTATGTAGGAATTACACCCCGGTACAATACACGCCATTACAAAATAAAACAAAGATCTTAATATATAATAAAACAAAATAACAAAGATCTGAACACATAACAAAACAATAGCTACAACACCTTTTTTACTTAATTAATATACAAAACTTATAATATTAAATGCGTGTAATATGTTTTTGCGCAGTAAATAGCTGTCACTCGTTTCAAGCAGACTCAGTATTGGG
This sequence comes from Druceiella hillmani, assembly GCA_039881145.1. Lineage (NCBI taxonomy): Eukaryota > Metazoa > Arthropoda > Insecta > Lepidoptera > Hepialidae > Druceiella > Druceiella hillmani. Next base: position 5,800,276 of record JAYKKI010000070.1, read on the forward strand.
CGGTTTCTGTCTATGTTTTCTAGAGTGTTCGTAGCGTCTCTTGCATGGTGACACATAGCCGTCGCTAGAGGTCGCTGTACATATTTAAATTTACCGCCAATTTCCTTAAGAGATGCTGTCACTAAATCGAATACCTGCTTGACCACCCCCTGCTGTTTTCACTACAAAATCATCGTAATTATGGTCCTGTCTTAAACAATAATTTCGATTTGTGTTTTCTATAGAAAAACATTAAAATGTCGAATCTCTAAGCTAATATAGTTGCTCTGAGCCGATTACAAAAAAGCAAATTAAAAGAATTACACACAATCTATTTCTAAATCTAAAGCAAGATTAATGAATTTTTCAGAGTTACTATTTTTACATGTTTATTGATAAAATAATAATATATGAGTTAAGATTAAGTTGTTTATGTTTATGCTTCGCATATCTAACCTCAAAGACAGTATCAATTATCCTAAAATACGTGTGTAAAATAAACGGTTACTAAGTAGGACACTGAAATAATACTTATATATTTTACACTCGTATATACTTCCACTAAAGTTTAGCATTCCGAAAATCTAATGAAGTCGCTGTTTGACACAAAAAGTATCAATTTTGTGCATATAACTACTGTTTGCTTTGCTAAGCCCTGTATCAACTTGACAAACCTTTTTAAAAACAAACATTTCGTCAAATGACCTATTCTAATACGAAAATGTTAACCCAACAATAGTGTTTTGCGTGGTGTGATTAGTGTTCACTGTCACGGTAATTATTTCGTAATTTCGCCGAATTTATTTCCTAAAAATAAAAATAATCTTTACTTTTAATAATAAATAACTTTATATTTTGATATCTCCAAATCATGATTAATGATTAGAAATTACAATCCATCCGATTTATTCTTAGCGAAAACTAACCTATTGCGGCATAGATATGGCACAGATTAAGTACTATGAGTTATCTGAAAAATAATGGACGGAACTATATCCCACGTAGGCTTCCCACCATAAGGTGCTCTAGAAATTTTGTTACACTACGACGGTAATCCACTTAGAACCAGCCCATGTCATTTAATTATTCCATATTACTATCATTTTCTATTCCAGTTTTAACAATTAATTGACGACATAATAAAATATAAAGAAAAGAACCCGCACAAGAAATCAGAGAATCCCCAGAAAAAAATTTCAAAAAAAGAAAGAAAAAAACGAAATCAACACTGCGATCATGCGTGAATTTGCTATTGTTGAACTTTATTTCATTATTTTCCATCTTTATTTTGTTACTATTTAATTGTGTACTGTATGTAATTCACACAATTAAAAATTTCAAATAATAAGTTAACAAGCAATATGAAGGACGCTTCTTTGTATAACGCTGGATTAATAATTATGTCACATTTTAATGAAGATCCCGAAAGAAGACATGTAACAGAAATCAATGTCCATAATAAAAAAAAACACTTTCCTTACATTCAAATTCCCAATCCTCTTAAAACTACTCGTTGATACTGGCGCAAATAAATCATTTTTATCACCAGCCGTGATTAAAAATATTTCAATAAATTCCCCATCAAATACGATCCATTTAATACCACAAAAGTACCTCTTAAAATTACTTTCCATTAACTTACTTACTTTCAAACAAGTGAATGGACCGGACTCTCCTAATTATTTTCAATGATCTAATTAAATTTAAACATGAAAAGTTGGAAGCCAAGGTACATTTCCACGAAAAAAATACCAATACTGAAAAAGACGAACCCTATATTAGTAATGAATCCGAGATACAAACTTTTTCAAAAAAGGTCATTTGTTCGAAATAAATTCAACAAATCAAAATATCAGCGAAGCAAGTACTAAGGCGGATGCTTGACTTAAAGTAAGATGTAAAAAGTAGAAGTCCAGAAATTTAATGAATTTTATACACAGCAATACAACCTAGACGGCGACACACGAAACTCGACATAGATCATTGCGAAAGAGACGGACAGTCGATGAGTGAAACAGAGCATAGCGAGAACACTTCATGCCCTGCGCCCCTGGTCTACAAATAGACCCGTGCCGAATCTGTTCTTTTCTTTCCAACGCCGATCGCCATAGGACATAGATGTAACGGAGCTCCTGAGCGCCGCACTGGATGATGGCGCCCCGTGTCTCTGTTCGCGCGTCGACGTCGACCGATGATAATGTGTTGCTTAAAGCGGCGCTTGGGTGTAGCCATCGTTTACTGCGAGCTGACTTCATTGTTATAGAATTTGTCTTGAGTTTTATTATTTAATTGTCTTCATAGAAATTATTTTGTGTTTTGTTATTTGAGCACAGATGACAATAATTGGTTGTCGCCATTAGATACTTCTGTGCACCAGTATTACTTTTCAGCGACAAACTCGGTCATTACCAGAATTTTTCTGTATACCTATAGACTGTATACCAAGCCAATTATTTCCACCAAAAATTTACTCAGACGACATAAAAAAAAGACAAACTCTACGGTAGAAAACGTATGTTACGAGTTTCACTGAATGTTCTTTTGACTTAAAAATGCTCTATCTACATATTATTGTGTTAAATCCTGAAATTATTGCATTTTCTCAAAATACCTTTAAGAACACATAATCTTAAAAGGTATTTCAATGACTTAGAGAGCCAAATTTTAAAATCCAACAATATAAACCAGAATTTCTGAAGCTCGCAACCCTTACATTGGATATATCATTCCCATATTGAATGAAACCTAATCCTGCTAAAATCAGAGTAAACAAAAGCTACTTCATTAAAATAGACAGCTTATGTGGACTATCCAAGGCAAACATGCAAACAATTCTGGAATCGCTCACTAACATCCAAAAAAGCAATTGCATTCATGCAGTTCCACGTTGCATACCATAGCATCAAACCATTGGATAATCCAATTATTCTGAGTATGGGCAGAGAAATATTTCCACCAGGAAGACCTCCTGATGGAAATATTTCTCTGCCCATACTCAGAATAATTCTTTCAGAACTCAGAAAAAAATTTGAGAAGTCTCATTTTCTGTGGGAAACTCTGAAAAAGTATTGGTTATTCTACAAAAGTTATTCAGAATTATTAAGACAATTTGAATAACTTTTCTGGAAGAGTCCGAAATCGTTTAAGAAATTTGACTTCCAATTACTTACTAAAAGTTTTTCTGAATAACCAACACTTTTTCGGGAAATATTCCACTAAAGCTCATAATACAGACATTGAAAACCTTATATTCACCTAATCTGCTAATTACTAATGATTAGGCATATATTAAAGACTGTTCCGACATTATTGAGATAGGGTCCAACTATACCGAAAACACTGTAGTTTTCCCCATAAAAATACCTGTAATACACGAAGCAGAGTATTTTGATTACCGTCTGTTCCCTAGCATTAATATTCTGATTACCACCTATATAATACCTACACCGTAAGTCCTATGTATGTATTTCAGGCATACAAGGGAAGAAAATATATTTTCTAATTATTATATGAACCTACCAATCAATTTACAGGTTTGTAGGGATTTTAAAGACTGATTTTGAAAGACTATTAAATAAAGCTCCTTAATGTATAAAAGAGACACTGAATTTCGAAAAAATATTTAGCTGCAGAAGATATTATCTGAAGCTTACGGTATTAGTAAATACAGGATATGATAAAGGTAAAGGAAACTACAGACCCAACCTTTAAATATGTTTTCCTAAGTTCCCCTTCTGTTTGCTCTCAATTTTTGTATTTTCTACCAGTCGAAGACTGAAAAATAGTTGCGAAAGGTAATTATAATTTCTTCAGATACTAGTGAAGAATTCAACTGGCTGCAACAAGAAACTCAATTTAACAATATATTCCTTTATTTTCTGAGGGCTCTTGACGGAAAACATGTAAACTAACAACAAATACTACTATAATCACTAAATAGGTTAAATGGTTCTGAATATTTATAATACTATAAACATTCATTCAACATTATTTTATTAGCCTTGGTGGATCACAATTTTTTATTAATGTTCAAGATAAGAATAATAAAATTATGTGGAGTATCAAGAAACGGCGTTTGAACAAAATGCATACAAATACTTTACATATGTCACACCCTAAACAACTTTCTGATGATGATTTAAATATATCGTACTGTTATACCCCTGACTTCCCAGCCATAATGCTTATGCGGCATTGTTCCCAAGCAACACAATAACGCCATCCTGTCCTCAACATCTAAACATCCTTATGATGCTTATGCAGCATTGTTCCCAAGCATATCATATTAACATGATAACGCCATCCTGTCCCCAGCATCTAAACATCCTCATAATGTTTATGCAACATTGTTCCCAAGCATATCGCATTAACACGATAACGTCATCCTGTCCTCAACATCTAAACATCCTTATGATGCTTATCCAGCATTGTTCCCGAGCATATCATATTACCGGATAACGGCATCCTGTCCCCAACATCTAAACATCCTCATAATGCTTATGCAGCATTGTTCCCAAGCATATCGAATTAACACGATAACGCCATCCTGTCCCCAACATCTAAACATCCTTATGATGCTTATGCAGCATTGTTCCCAAGCGTATCATATTAACATGATAACGTCATTCTGTCCCCAACATCTAAACATCCTCATAATTCTTATGCAACATTGTTCCCAAGCATATCGTATAAACATGATAACGCCATCCTGCTCCAAAGCCTAAACGTCCTAAGATAAAAGCGTTTTTCGCAGAAACCGCAACAAGATACATTCCCACACATCTGCATTTTTAATCTTTATAAATTTATGTAGTTTGATACAGTTTAATTTTATCTGATTTAATTGACTTAATTTATTATGATTTAATTTGTACTGATTTTAAATTTTTTTTCTGCAATTGGGTTTGACTCCATTTAGTATTGATTTTATTTTATTGCATATTTTATGATTTATTAATGATGTAATTATTTACTATTTATACTAACATTAGATTAAGAATATTGTTACCTATTAACACAATTGTATGGACTATGTCTGAAATGAAATATTATCATCATCATCATCATCATATATATTAATACGCTAAGGTTAAGATGTTACTCTCCCTTTTTAGAAAAAACCTCACAACTGATCCACATAAATTATATATCATTTTATAGATAATTGCTTGCTCTACCGGCATCCACAACTAAAAAATTTATTATTGCTATTGTTTTTGCAAATTAATTAATTATTACAAAACAGCAATGCTGCCATCTAACGGCTCAACGTCGATATGATTGACGGTCGGTAAAATTTTTGTTTAATTTCAAATCCACTCACGTATAAATAAAGTGGCGCTTTAGCACAATGCTTTTGATACTTGCGCCTCTATATGTCAATTTTAGTAAAATAATTGTTTGATCTGTCATCTGAGCTTCATAATGGAATAAATAATGCGAAGACTTCGCACGGGTCACGCTAGTTATTATTATTATAAACCCTGGCTAGCAGCCCCGCGCAGCTCAGAAGTTCGTAGTCCCAGTACACGTCAGTTGTCATTTCAGTTCAGTCTTAATTATATTTAAGAAGTAATCGTAAATCTTACAATTAAAAGTGTTTTGTAATTTTAAATAAATCTTAATGAATTAAATGATTATGGTAAAATTGTTTTTTTTTTAAAGCAATCCAACGAATCCATTATAATATTTGGTAGCAGCTTAAGGGATTTTAAAACAAAAATCCGGGAAACGTCTTAGAAATTTTCCATTTTTCTGCAAACTGTCAACGAATCAAGAATAAATCAAGCCAAATCATCGTAACGAGCTCATCATAATTGAACATATGTTCATCGTTCTGCATACCTCGATCAACACATCTTCGGCCAACACCACAACGAATTCCAGTCTACCTGCTCAGTAAGTGGCACTGAGAAATAGACAATGACAGTGCATCCAAATTCAAAAACACACTCCGGGGTCCAGCGCCAGAGGTATAGCAGCGTTACGCGACCTCAGGAATGTAGAAACTGAACATCATAACATTGTAAGCTATTTGAAATAACAATTTGAAATAATTGTAATTTAATCCATTTACTTCGTTGTATAATAACATATATTTATTTTTCATTTTTGTTCATACTGTATTCATTATAACGAAACTCTCTTACGAAATCGTACACGTAAATTGTACCTTAAAATAATTTTGTTACAATTGTGTTCCAATATTGTCATTTTACTATAATAAATAGCTCACATTTATTTATCACATTCTGTGATTAATATACTCCCCTCAAAAAGTTTCCGAAAATTTAATTCAAAGCAATACAAAATTTAAATTCATTCCTAACGAACTGCACAAACGCAATAAATTTAACGACTCTACCTCAAGGCGACATAGTTTTCAAATTTATACTTAGTCAATTACAAGGCAAAGCGGCCATTGCTTGTTCCATAAAAGAATTTGAAAATTGGGCATCACTCAAAGAATTTCTTAAAAATCAGTTTGGGGAACGTAAACATTACGCCCACCTACTCACCGATTTACAAAATTGTCAACAGGGCGTTAATCAAACAATAAATCACTTTTCTTTGCGCATAGAGTCATGCCTTTCCAAACTACTAACCGAGGTTACTATTTCTAATCTTGTAAAAGGGGAGCTTAAAGGTCGCATAACACAAAGTCGACACGGGTAACCAGCCCCAGCAAGGAACTATTCTAAAACTAAAAGGCATCGAGGCCGATAACGAATCTACCTCTACCCTAGGAACATTTAATTTAAAATTATTTACCGATAATCATTCATCAATTTCATATAAGTTCCATGTAGTTAACAAAATTAATTTGAATTGTGATGGTATTATAGGCAACGACTTTTTAACAGCTTTAGTATACCTTATAGATTATAATATAAATATTTTAAATTTACCAACTTCGCACATTAAACTACTGTTCACTGAACCCGTATGCACTATTCCTCCACGCAGCGAGACAATAATTGAATGTTCGGTATCAAACTCTGAGATTAAACAAGGTGTCATACTCGATCAGAATATGCCTGAATTTCTCCTTTTAGCAAACTATATAGTACGAGTGAAAGATAATAATGGAATAAATATATCCATCGTAAATATTTCTGACAAACCTATTTCACTGAATTCTAAGCTGAAACTGCACCTTAAGACCCTGAAAACTGAAACGCGTTTACCTGTTAATACGATATCTTCTTCCCCGAATCACTCTGTCAATTCGTTACAACGCACTAACCAAGTTCTAAACCTACTCCGAATTTCACACCTTACCGACGAGGAAATAAGTTATTTATACGATGTATGCTCTCGAAATTCAGATATATTTCAGTTGCCTTCGGATCTGCTAAGCAAAATCAATGCCATTGCCCATGAAATCAAAACAAGTTCAAATGTGCCTATCCATACCAAATCATACAGAATCCCGGAATGTCATAAACAGGAAGTAAACGAACAGATAAATAAAATGTTAGATCAGGGCATAACCCAACCTTGCAATCTTCTAAGCATGTCTCCTTAGTCATCACCCATTTGGATAGTTCCAAAAAAATTGGACGCCTCAAATGAAAAAAAATGAAGAGTAGTCATCGACTACAGAAAAAATCGACTAAATGATTACAATCGGTGACTCGTACCTAATACCCCAGATTTCCGAAATTTTGGACCAGTTAGGCATAAATAAATATTTCTGGCCTCTCGACCTCGCTTCAGGAGTTCACCAGATACCGATGGCCGCTGAAGACGCGCCAAAAACTGCATTCAGTATTCCGCGAGGACCCTTTGAATTTACGCGTATGCCATTTGGATTAAAAAATGCACCCTCCACGTTTCAACGCCTATTGACTTCGGCTCTTTCCGGTTTTCAAGGTATTCAATGTTTTTTTTAGACGACCTTGTTATCTATTCCCACGATTTAAAATCACACATAGAAAATTTGTCTGTTATTTTTGATAGGCTACAAAACTTTAATTTAAAACTTCAGCCCAATAAATGCGAATTCTCACGCAAGGAAGTCGCTTACCTAGGCCATGTAATCATCGAAAAGGGTGTCAAACCAAATCCTGAAAAAATTAAATCAGTTATTTCCAACACCCCAATTGCCCTAGGATATAAAATCCTTTCTCGGTCTCGTATCTTATTATCGTAGATTTATCCCTGACTTTTCGAAACTATCAAAACCACTCACCACCCTCCTATAAAAGAATGTACAATTTTCATGAAAACATGAACAACAATTTGCTTTTGAAACCCTTAAAATCAAATTGACTTCCGCCCCTTTACTCGGCTATCTTGATTTTATCAAACCAGTCATTCTGACTTGTGATGCATCCAATTATGCCATAAGTGCTATTCTTTCACCAGGAGAAATTGGGAAAGATCGACCTATAGCATATGCTTCGCGAACCCTAAATAAGAGTGAATGTAACTTGAGTGTAACTGAAAAGGAATTGTTAACCATTATTTTTGGCTGTAAAAACTTCCGACCATATCTTTTTGGCCGAATATTCAAAATTATCACCGATGATCGCCCTTTAAAATGGCTCTTTAATCATAAAGAACCAAGCAGTAAGCTTCAACGTTGGTGTTTACAATTAGGAGAGTATGAATGCAAAATTGTTTTTAGAAAAGGTAGATTAAATACAGCAGCCGACGCCCTTTCACGTTATCCAGTAAATCCCTCAGTTAAGGGCTCACGATAAAGGTGACCAGATTACTCCGATTCCAGTTTCGGATCCTTCCGAATCCTTAACAGGCCAACCTCCTTCTAATTCCGAAAATCTTGGTCGCTTTAACGAAGACGTGATTGACGAATCATATTCCAAATTCCTAAAATCATTCGCAGAAAATTCACAATATAACACAAAAATAATTGAACACAACGATAACCTATTGAAAAAACAACAGAAATTCATCGTCGTTCCCACATCTCTAGATTTGGACGAAACTGTACCTTATATTGAAGTAATCCTGAAAACTTATCACAATTCTGAAGAATTAGCAAAGTCTGAAAGAACATTACTTTCTCACACGTCATAGATAATAAATGATAAAACCTATTACTTATTATTTACAAAAGTCCATCATTTTGATCCTTGTTCCTATGTCGACATATTCGATACGCTGAAAAACCGATGAAATGGATTATTAATGTGCGCCAGTGAAACTGTAAAAGAAATAGCAATTTCAGATTTCAAAAATCCTTTTGATAAACACACATATATAAAAATATATAACATCCTTGCATACTTATTCCACGATACCTATATTAAAATATATATGTATATATATATATATATATATATATATATATATACAAAAATTGAGTTATTTTCTCATCATTGAACGAAATACCTAAAATATTAAAAGATAATCATGATATTCCTATTGCCGGACATCTAGGTTCATCTCGTATGTACGACAGAATAAAAGAGCAATACTTTTGAAAAAATATGCGTAGAGATATTGAAAACTATGTTTAAAATTGTTCTTCTTATCAAGTAAATAAGGCCCTCAGAAAGATAAACCGCGTGCCCATGCAGATAACAAGCCCATCCACTGCCCCATTTTAGCATGTCGCTCTGGATATCGTAGAACCTTTATCCGAATCCGGAAGTGCAAAACTCTTCAATATATTCTCACGTTAAAAGACGACATACCAAAATTTTCGATAGCCTATCCTATTCAGAGAACTACCGCTGAAGAAACCAGCGAGTGCCTAATACACTTCATTTCCCTATTTGGTGCGAACTATTATTTGGCCATAAGCCATGCATTCCAATTTCCATTTACAACCCCACTCTTGACACTATCTATCCTCAATATATAAAAATGCTTCAACGTCATCTTAAATACTCTAGAGAGAAAGCTATTGAGAATATACAAAAATCAAAAGAAATATCAAAAGCCTATTATGATTCCAATTCACGTCCCATAGAATACCAAGTTGAAGACCTTGATTTGAGGTTAAGAAAAACCCTTTCTCCTATTCGGAAAGGTCCTTATAAGATTGTCAAAATAAGTGGGCAAAATTCGCTGACTCTATTAATAAATCGATGCCATGTAACCCATGATTATGACGAAGTAAAATTAGCAAAGAAAAAGAGTGACAATACGCCTTAAACTACTTTTCCCTTTGCACGTTTGTTTTAATTTTTTTTTACAAGTCATTACGTCTATTACTTCACGATTTTCATGTTACATTTGTCTTACTATCTTACTACTACGATTAGATTTTACAAATTTTATTATACAACTTTTATAAAGAATTTAAAACAAATAATAAACTTTATATTTTTATGAATTACTTCATACATTTTACGGTGCCGTCATCCACAACAAACTGATTTCATTCAACCGACAAAGAGTAATCCCGGTATATATTTCGATTCCACATCACGTTTAATTCCTACAAGATCCAAACGCTCAGCTTGGTTTAGCGGTATTGGAACAGTTTTCAAACATCTTTTCGGCACAACGGACGAGAAAAACGCGATAAAACATGACAACACCATTCAAACTGTAGAAAGAAACCAAAAGAAATTAGCAAAATATTAAGAAATTAGTAAACAAAACATTTTTATTACGTCATCAACACTCATCATTTCAAGAAACACTGAACAAAATAAATAAGGAAAACAGTTTGAATAGCGGTGTTTAGAGTATTATTTTAAGATTAAAATTTAACTACTGTATCAAACAACTTATGTAATTGTTAAATATTTTAGAGAATAGAATTAGACTCATGTTGCACTATTCTGAAATATAAAGACTCGAAGTTTGATAGCCCTATTGTGAAATTGAAAAACATTAATTTAGATTCCCTTAAGGATAACGATAGAATATTTAAAGAAATCGCTCATATTGTGAACTCAGTTATAAATAAGCGTCACATTTTGGAATATGGTCATTTTATGTACTACCATATGTATATATTAAGTGTCATGTTTACTTATGTTATAAGATTTATAAATGTAACACCTTTCATAAATATCTAGTTAAACCCTCTTCCACCCAAGATAATATAGATCCTGATCCTATTTCTGACAATACAATCAGTTCTCCAATTCCTGTGCCTATTAGGAATGGGACGTTTATATTAGGACGGATTAGGATTAAGGATTAGTACGTTTATAATATAAACTCACAAGGGTGTAAGTTTAGTCTTCAACGTGGGAGCTGTTATACCTCTGACTTCCCAGCCATAATGCTTATGCAGCATTGTTACCAAGCATATCATATTAACATGATAACGCCATCATGTCCCCAACATCTAAACATCCTCATAATGCTTATACAGCATTGTTCCCAAGCATGTTATATAAAAATGATAACGCCATCCTGCCGCAAAGCCTAACATCCTAAGATAAAAGTGATTTTCGCAGAAACCGCAACAATATACATTCCCAGACACATCAGAATTTTTAATCAATAATAACGTATTCAGACTGATTTTGAGGTAATCGAAAATACAGTTTAAATATTAATCTTTGTTAAATATTCTTTGAAAAATAGTAAAAAACGTAAACTTGTAAAATAGTCAAATACTCTGAGTAATACAAGTAAAAGATTTTGTTGCGCAAAAAAATAAAATATACGAGGTCATGCTCCTTGAATAAAAAAATTACACCTATTTGTCAAAGTATATATGACTTTAAATAAAACTGAAACCTTGTAGTGCTTGAAGAATTTGACTAGTTCTAGGCCGGTTTATTATTGTTTACTTATTCAATATATATTAGAAATATTATAAAACATGTCATTCGTTCGTTGCTGACTAAAATTATATTTAATTTTAAATACAAAGGTACAAAATTGCTATTTATAATGCATAAAAGCTATTCAGAAACATTACCCATAATAATAATAAAGCATACACTTTATTTTCCCAGCAATTATGTGTTACCTATATTATTAATATGATAGATAAAAGTGACGCACTGATCCAGATTTGGACACTTATAGGACATATTAAATTTAATTTAAATTGGATGTTTTATCATGTATAGAACAGACTATTTTTATTCTTATCAGATTTAACTGATTTAATAGGAAAATATGAGAGTAGTACTGAAAATGCTTGGAAGTGAGTGTTCATAATAATGGTAATAAAAAACAAACTCAAATTTCGAAAATCAAACTCTTTGGTAATCCTTTGAAATGCGTTGGTTTAAAGCTTGAATTTGTCATTTGTTTTTGCAAATTGGCAACAATTTGAAATTTAGAATTTAAAAATAGAATGCTCCTTAAGAATTTAACATCAATGCTGTGCGGTTCATGATACAGACTGACAAGAGATTAACCTATAAACATATACGAACAAGTTTAAGTGTAGAGTTAAGTATAAACAATTTAACATTTAGGGGTGAGGGAATTTTGTGGTATGTGGTTATCGCATGATTTGATCGAGGCCAAAAAACACCGTAGCGTTGACTGGTGAAATGTTGGAAATATTCACGGAAGCTACTCAAATACTGGATCAGTATATCCAGTATTTGAGTTATAAACCCGAAACTGGCATGTAGTTTGCGGAGTGCGAAGCGGGTGAATTATCATACAATAATTGTTTTGGAAAGTAAAAGAACAGTTCCCGCAAACCGGTATACCAGCAATAATTTGCCTGTTGTTTTGGAAAAAGTTCGAGAGCAACACCTTCGCAGTAGAATAGTCCTTTGTCACAATTGTTTTTTGTTCATAAGGAAATGGTTTCGGATAAATCCCATGTAAACACACAGCACATGATAATGGAAAATGGAGATATCTAAAAGGCTAAATAATAAAATATAAAGAACTTCTTAACGCATAAGAGAACAATGCCCTTTTGAACAAACTGATTCCGAATTTGATCTCATTTGACATGTGTTTATAAGTACCTACTTTTTTGGTCAGAAATGGTGTCCAGGGTCTGACGATAGAGTCGGATGAAAAATTTTACGATTTTTAGAAAGACATTGAAATGAAATTAGAATGTAAAACGAAGTACTTTTAAAAATATATAATATAGCACGTGAAATACAAATGTTATTTTAATTTTTTGGAAATTTCAGTTTTATCTCGTTAAGATACCACTACGAAATATCCCCAAGGTGTTCACCAAGTTAGTCAAAACTGCAACCACGAGATATTTTACCACTTTTTTGTAAACCTTCCGTACTACTAAAAAAACAAAACTCTTATTACATATATACTTACCTATGAAATCTCTAACGTGTCTATCATAGATAATATACTAAAGTGTCTATCAACGTCAATATTGTTTGTTTGACAGTTCACTCGGAAGTCGAGGTTCTTTATTTTTTATTCTATGGCGATCATCCTCTCCATAGAAAACCCTTGTCAATGTAGGTGTGGCTAGGCAATGTAGATTACATCGAACTCCGGATGTCTGTCATTGTTACTAGGTAATAAAAAATAATTATACAGTAAAACGAAAATCAAATAGAAGTACGCTATCACGTTGAGAAGAACCCTACTGTGAGTATACATTTCTAAATGAAATAAATAAAGTGAAAAAATGAATAATAAAATATATTCATAGATAATTCAAATGTAAAAATAATATATAGAGGAGTAAAAAGTAAGTATACACGGTTTCCGGGAATAAGTGTGGGACAAAGAAAGACGTTATTCCTTAAATGAAAAATAGTTGATTGTCGTTAAAATAAAATTTAAAAGATGACTTTTTTCAGAAAATTGAAAATAATGTTCATAATTATTTGTCTTCTTTTTTGTACACACGATACTTTCGCACATCGTTCAACGCCGCTCGGGGGAATAACCCGAGAACAGCTGCAAAGACATCGCCAATGTGGGTAATCATCGCACTCCGGAAAAGTATTAGGTGTGTTAAAAAGTATTATGTGTAATATTTTTTTGCATTCAATTAGAAAAAGAGCGTGTTTACGTTTTATTTCAACGACAATTCATTCCTTTATGGCCAACGGATAGCATTTTTCTTTGTCCGACATCTATTCCCCGACACCATGTATATATATATATATACATATATATATATATATATATATATATATATATATAGGATAACTGTAAAGAACTTAAGGATTAACAATGTATTCCTCGAGGAATGTCCAAAATCCTTTGGGAGGACTTCAGAGTTTTAAAGTATTACTGGAAAATGCCGAATAGTCCTTTGAGATACTGAAATATGCCGAAAAATGTAGAAAAGCATACAGTATAAAGACGCACAGACATTCCGCCAGACAGGACGTTTGATGCGGTTGTAAATATTGGCGTTCAATCTATCCAAAAAGTGTTCAAGATGGAATTGGAAACCCCTGGAATTGGAAAATTGGGGGAACCTAACCCCTAGAGAACGCGTCCCCAGGTGGTGGATAGGGCAATGCTCGCCGTGTGCCTTGCAAGTGACACTTGGAGGGTAAGAGCGTAATAAAATAACTCCCGTGGATCAACATGTCGAAGAAAGTAACTTCGTAACAAATCCCTTCGGCGAATTACTCTGACTTATTTCGGAGTTAAGGTCGATGATAGTGCTGTACACTAGGCCAGGACGCACAGAAGGGATGGCGGTGGAAGAGCCACATAAGAAAAGGCCAACGGCGGCGCCCAGGTCTGTGAGACGGACAGTGACCTTGGTGTCAGGTAGCAATCGGCCGTAAAAACTATAGCCAAATTAAAAATCTCCAAGTACAATGAAATCACAATACATGGAAAAAGATATAGAGGCTAGGGCGTCCCCTAAAAGCGACCATATTGGACGAAGCGCTAACAATATACGGATAGCTTGGTGGAACATCGGATCATTGACCGGACGCAGCCAAGAATTGGCAGACTTTACACAAGCGGAAAATTTATATTTGCTGCCCGGAGGAACTTAAATAGAAAGGCGCGAAGTCCAAAGACATTGGCACGGAATAGTAATTCCTCTACAACGGGACAATATCAAATATAAATGGAGTCGGCATAGTCATCGACTAAAATCTAAAGCAACCAATAATTAAGGTAAAAAGGAGCGACAGAATTATGAATGTAAAGCTAGCCCCGGACAATCATCTCCCCTTAAATATCATATCAGTCTACGCTCCACACGCGGGTTCCTCACAGGAAGAGAAAGAGTCTTTCTAGGAGGTCTCCACGATGTCGTACAGAATATACCTATGGAAGAAAAGAGAATTATCAATGGAGACCTGAATGGACATGTAGGATGTACTCCACCTGATTAAACACGAGCCCATGGTATCCTTGGATTTGGTACCTTAAATGCCCAAGGGAGAACTATCAACGAAATGGCAACTCAGTTCGATTTAACTATCGTGAACACTTTCTTCGAGAAGAAAAGCGTGCGACATTTGTACCAGCTGCCCCTGGTAGGTCATTCTTAGATAGCAGCAATGGGATGCTGCGATTGGTACATGAAAGTAAGCACTGGAAATGTCTATTTTTAACATCCAATCTTAATGTTGGAGAAACTCCGGCACAGTGGCCGGTGAAATTAGTTTGAAATATTTTGTATGAACATACCTTTTTAGTCCCCTGAAGACGAATATGGGGCGGAATCCACCATCGCTCTTCGGGATTATAAACATCCTCGATAGGAAACTTGGACTCTTCTTGTCGGTATACTTCAGAACCTTCTGCTCTATTAATTCTCTGACTATGTATATCATATCTGGTATAACTTTGGTTTTTTACAGGTTTTTCAGGGAAGAGGTTGGGTAATTTAGAGGAGGTTTTATGATGAAAGGGATACGGCCTCCTGAGATTATTTTCAGGATAAAACTGTTGTTAGGCTTGAATTTTTTTTTAATTTTTTTGTAAATTTTGTTCTATATTTTCCAAGACGGTTAGTTGAAACACGATCCGCCTGAGTTGGTTGAGAAGTTGATTTTGTGGCTTTCGAGGAGGAGGTTTATTGTTTTTTGTATAAGCTGGGACATTCAGCCAGTTTGCTGTTCCACCTAGGGATTGATTGACGGGCATTAAGGTACTCTGGTCGAAGAGGTTCTCAGCACTTGGAGGAATTGTTCTTACAGTAAACTGTAAGTTTTTATTTGGAATTTCAGTTATAATCCTATCTCGTCTTGCCTTAATACACTCTGCTCTCTTTCCACATACAAGTCGCAACAAAAGTACCATATTTTTAAAATTTTGAGATGTTTGACCAAAAAAAATTTAAAATCTTTTCATACAGAGCAGTTGGAGTCAACTCAGAAGGGAAAGTGTTTGTCCCGTTGACAATTTTCTGCAGGTTATTCCTGACTATTTCTTTTTGTTCAAGTAGTCCGTTGGTCAAACCAGCCATTACCTTCTCTGTTGACATTAAATAATCTTTGCTCTTATTCAGGTGACACAACTCCTCATTCAATTTTCATTCGGAGAAGCCTGGTTTTGCTGGGAGTGAAGGTAAGACCTATATATATTTAACGTCCTTCGGACCCTCACATATTTAACTCGGCATATTTAACGTCCTTCGGACCCTCAGCGCGATAATGTTGCAGTTTCATTAATTCGGCCGCACGATGTGGGGACGCGGTTTTTAAAGCCTTACTGTCGATCACTGTATGAACGTTAACTAAATATTCTCCCGCGGAACCAGACCGAGCTAAAATATTTGAACTTGCACATTCATGAAGTTTTGTATGTAATTTGTCAAACTACTTACATGGGAAATCAGTGCGTCGACCTGCGAGTCAGTCTGATCGGATTTGTTACTTTTGACCCTTTTGTTGGGTCAAAAGTAACAATCCGACTCTAGACAATAGTCAAGACACCGACTCCGAATCGATGTCTCCACTACTGTCTTCTTTCTCTGTAAACCTCTCCGCGAGACACGGTACTTTCCCGGTCAGAATTCACGACCACTTTTTGTCCATCCTTGTGCCGTTCAGTCTCATCTTATTGTTCGTCGACACTCATTGCAATAGACTTGTAAATATTTTTAGTGAAAACTTGTCACTTATCACTTATTTCCAAAAAAAATGTGAAATAACGTAAATTTTTGACTGCCACGCGGAAAATCACAAAACGCTATGACGAGCTGTCAGAATAACAGGTGAGCCAACCCAACGAGTAACAAACTAAAAAGATAGTGGTGCCCTCTTGCTGGTACAAACAGGTACAGTAGTTCCAACATTGCGGGAGTACTGGGTAGTTCACAAAGCATTCTTCATATCGACGCTGTGTATTTTGGTAGATACATAATAAAACAATATTTTTTGTTTATTTCAGATGTACGAGCTGCCCACACTCGTATATGTAATTACCACCTAGTAATGCCAGAGAGCTACTTGCAGAATCCTGATGCTATTCAATTTATTTAAATTTTCTTGAATTGTATTTTAAAAGTAATCGTATTTTAATAACTTAAAATATAGAGTAATGTTACTTTGACATTTGTTTTTTCATTGAAATATTTTTGTTATAATGGTTTTAATAAATAAATTCATAAAAATAGAAATTAATTTTTCTTTGATAACGCTATCTATGAGAAATAGACAGTAAGAGATTATGCCACCTAAGGGCATTAATAATAATTACAAAAGTCTTGTCATGAAGAGAGATGAGGAGAGAGGGAAGTCACTAACAACGTTTGGAAAGGTATGAAAAAGTGTAATTCCTTTTTTAAATAGGTTTGTATGCGTATTATCCATTTCGTAGGTATCTGTTCTGTGGAAAATATATTAAAAATGTAATATTTTTTTCCTAATATTCAAATTTACTTTTATACTTTTTAATGAAATATATTTTGTTTTTAAATATATTTTATTGAACAGGTATTTGTCTCCCTTATTACAAAAGATATTTTAAAACATATAATAAGGAAAGATGTACAGAAAAACGATATTACTTCTTCACTACTTAGTTTTGCAAACCGTACACATTTGTTATATTTTATTTTAGGTCTGTAGGCAAAATAACAAGAATTCAAAGGTTAGAAACAAGTAAATGACGTTTCTAATTACGCGGGAAAGACATACAACAACTTCGCGATGTTCTCAAGCTAACATACTTCATTTAATAATTTTTATAATTATATTTGGATATACATGTATGTAAATTATAATTAAGAAACGAGTATAATAACAATATTAATTTCCGCGTTTTCTTTGAGTATTTATTGTTTTTCGAAATAACTTAGAAGATATAAACACGAACTAAATCAATAGACCTTTTTGGAAAATATGAAGTGCATAATACCTGAAATATCGTGGCACAATAGAGATCCTGTTTTGAGTGTAGATTTTCAACCTGTGAAGTCTAGTAAAGATCAGCTTCGTCTTGCAACGGCTGGAACAGATACTCACGTTTTGGTTTGTTTAATTTTATAAATCGTCGACTTAAATAAATTAAATGTTATAATAAAAGAAATAATTTCAATTTTATTTCTATTATGAAAAGTATTGCTAACATAATATAACTATGATTATATAACAAGTGCAACCTTGTTTGTAGTATCAGAAATACATATACAATATTTATAATGAAATAAATTAGCAAAATTTTTTAAGAAAGCTTAAAGTAAATATTAAATAAATATTTTCAGATATGGTATGTATCACCCTCAGAATCTGGTGGTGTGACTTTAGAAGTTGCTGCAGATCTTTCTCGGCATCAAAAGGCAGTGAATGTGGTGAGGTGGTCACCATCAGGTGTGTATTTGGCGTCTGGTGATGATGAATCGATTATATTTGTTTGGAATCAGAAAACAGACAAAGATCCACCACCTATATTTGAAGAAACTAATGAGCAAGACAGAGAAACATGGGTTGTATATAAGGTAAATAAAGTAATGTGAATATTTAAAACCTATTTATGTCAAAATGAGTTTAATAATTGATCTCCGATTTTCAAATACAATACTTGTTAAGAGTACATATTTGAATAATGTAAAATAGTATTCTTTTTGAAATGCTGAGAAGTTTTTAAATTTGAATTATATCGATATAAAGAAAGATATTTTCTATATTTCATACCATAGGTTTTAAATACAATACTTCAATCTACCAGTTACTGGATGACTTTTTTTACTACTTAAATTTGAATAAAGTAAGGGGTTCTCTACCAGAGGAGTGTAGGACATACATATAAGAAATTATATTTGTTATTGCCCAACAGCTGTAGGCTAATGAATTTGAGATATAAGGTTATCGAATAATTGCTATCGGGCTTGGTCAAGTTTTATATAATATTGATAAATAAAAAAACAATAAGCATAGTGTGTAACTAGCAAA
Source organism: Druceiella hillmani (assembly GCA_039881145.1). Lineage (NCBI taxonomy): Eukaryota > Metazoa > Arthropoda > Insecta > Lepidoptera > Hepialidae > Druceiella > Druceiella hillmani. The sequence goes on from JAYKKI010000070.1 coordinate 5,819,469, forward strand.
TTGTTGTAAAAATTGTAACAAAAAGTCTACCTTCAAAACTATCAACTAACTTACATTCCACTTCAAACTTATGTTTTATGTTACTGTCTTACTTAAAAAATGTTACAGTAATTTAATTAATTTAGTAGATTTTAATTAATTTTTGTTTTATTGCAAATGTTCACGTTCTTATTTCGTGGAGTGACTTATCACTGCACATCTGAATGGGTCAGTGACTTGGTAGTACTGCTATTATTTTAAAGTTTCTGCTTTTTTTAATTATTAACCTATGAGATAACTTTACAAAAAATGTCATTAATGGGTACTGGCGCTTTGCTCATGCTATTCATTTTTATCAAGTATGTTTGTAAAATTTTAATTCGTAACTATATACATAAATTTGTTTTCCTAGTTACAAGTGGCAGTATGTAGTCAGTGGATAATTATGTTGTGGTTGTTGTAGGTAAACATTTTTAGATGGTTTGTTGGGATATATTAAAATCTTAGTTGGACTTACATACAGATTAAGAGAAGAAAATGAACACTCCGAGGAATGAAATCCTCATTTAAATCAGGTACATTGTCAAAAAGATAGAAATTTAAAAAATCACAGCATTTTGTTCCATAACTTATTTAAACCTTTGAACACAAAACACGTTAAATTTACAAACTTTTGCATTTACTACTTTGCTATATGCACAGATTATTTTGGGTGTAATTTCACTTTTTAATCATTTAAAATGTATCTAATTAAATTTTATTATAGTAAGTAGGGCTTCCGAATAAAATTCTGTATACAACCTTAAGAGGAATTAAATAGGCTCTTGAAATGGTTATACTAAAAGCTATTTACAAAATAATTATAAAATATTTACATTTCAATATGACCATCTATTACAGACACTAAGGGGTCATGTAGAAGATGTCTATGACATAAGTTGGAATTTATCATCCACAAATCTCGTGAGTGGATCTGTCGATAATAAAATTATATTTTGGGATTTACATAAAGGACGTTCTACTTCCATCGTGTCTGATCACAAGGGTTTTGTTCAAGGCGTTTCTTGGGATCCAAAAAATCAATATATCGCAACGCTCAGCTCAGACCGGTAAGTTAAACTCATTACATTTCATACATCATAAATAAAAAGTTTGTATTCTACATTATGGTAACATGCAACTTGTATGTATATTTCCATATATATAAATTTTAAAGTATATCTGCACATATAAAAATCATAATAAAATATTTTTTTGATAAGAAAACTAACTAGACTCACGAGGACAAAATATGCAATTACAAGTCAGTCTTTTAATTTTAAATTTGTTGCACTGATCTCTTAAAGCCACAGTGACATTTTTAGGTCACTTTTTACATTTATTTTCAAATAGACAAATTTATCATTATTCTGTTTACATCTCGCAATTAATTTCAGTTATGGCCTGTGCCATATAATTGTTCAGCTCATATAAATTTCCATTTTTGTATTTCATCCATATAAAGCACAAAAGAAACATCGGCTGAAAATGTACGATTAATATTTTCAGATCCCTAATGTCATGTTATAAAAATCAAATATCAATTAATAAGAACACAAAAATAGTTTTAAGTTGTAAACTCATTTTAACTAATATTATAATTGCAAAAGTGTATTTATTTGTCTTTGTTCAATCACAACGGATCGATGTGATTTTATGCACAAAAATTATTGGTAATCCGTAAAATGATATAGGCTTTTTATACTGCTAAATCTTATTCTTATAGAAATATTATAAACGTAAAAGTGTATTTGTTCTATTGTGTCGCAGCAGATTGTGACTTTTTAATATTATTCCTTTGGGGAAATTCTTATTTGAAACTGAAAAAGTATACAAATGAAATAAAGAATGACTCAACATGATTTTTTGAAACACTACATATACAACATAAAGGAGCTAAAGAGTCACTCTCTCTTTATTTCCTACTTTAGAGAGAAATAGCGCTCGAGGTATGATGCTGCATCAATGTAAGCTGTTTCTGTGGGTGAACGTACAATATCACAAAAAAGCAATAGAGATCCTAAACTGCTACAGGGCATACGAAACAATACAGACATTATAGGAGGAATGATTATATTACGGGCTGGAGACTTCTGCCAAATATTTTAGCAGTGAGGGGCATGCATACTAGCAGATGAAAATAAAGCCTATCTCAAGTTGTCAAGCTTATGAGCAAATGTCAAGAAATTCAGTTTGACAACAAATGTGAAAGTGCACTCTTACAATGATGTTGATATCATGATAATTTTAAACCCTGGCAAAAACAGTTAACAAAACACGTTTAACTATTCTAATTTATTTTAGATATTGCGTAATCATTAATTAATTGAATACGTAATAGTAATCATGAATCTATGCATTGTGATATCATAGGGATAATTAATAACACAAAGTATTAATAATGAAATTGTGATAATTAATATTCGATACATTTTTCATATTTTTAAGAAAATAATTTTCGCAACAGTTCCCTCGTACCTTAGCCGGCGTGAGTATCAAATCCCGTGTCTGTCATAAAATTAATAGATATGTAACAATTGCTTACAATTATATTTGTTTAGTTGGAAATAAAGTAGAAATTATTCAAACATAATTGTAATTAGGAGGTTTCCATTTTAAAATATACCAAATTAATGTTAAAAAATGTATTAAAACATCTTAACTAAATTAGGCTGCTTCAAAGTCCTATTCGCAATTTATCCGTCCGTAGCTTTAGTGACATCACACAAGCCAGTTCGTGGGGTGGTCACATCAGCTAATATTCAACTAAACAATTAGCATATGTTATCAACTATAGTTATTTGTTGCTAATTGGCAATAATATATAAAACGACTGAAAAACTCCCTATAAATGGCTAATACGACTGTCTTTAGTCCATACGAATATTTCTTTGCTGTGCCGAAATAAAAAAACATGCGCCATGCTGAACATTATGTGAATACGCTATTAAAAATTTGTGATAGGGTTGGAAACAAACGTCGAGGACTATGTCACTAATAGCCATTTTTCTAATTTGGTGAAAAGTGATATAGAACTGATTTTTAGTGTTTGTTCAGGTTTACAAAGTAATATAAAATTACTAGTAGTGAATAGGTCAAAGAGCAATTCCTGCACCAAAAAATGACATCATAAACAAAATTAGTAGTAAAATTTTGAAAGAAGTTCAAGGAGAAATAATAGAGCACTTGTCAGGAGACACAATTATGAACAAAAAACAGAGCATTTCATATCTTGTAGAATTAAGTGTACCACTACAATTAAAATTAGGCATTCCAGTCATACTTGTGCAAATTTTATATGTAATAGGACAAGGCTTCACGACACGCTACTTAGGCGGAACATAACTGATACAAGTATTCCGACAAGGGCAAGAAAACACCAAAACGTTACCATCCTCGGGATCCTTATAATACCCACAGACCTCCCTTCCAATTCAAAAGGTTGCAATTTCCTCATGCTCAGTTTTTCTATTACCATCAACAAAACACAAGGGCAAATACATCTTGTAGTAGGGTGCACTTGGAAAAACATGCTTCTCACATGGCCAGTTCCAGTTCCATGCCTAACATCTTCATGTCTTAGTATCAAATAAAAAGACTTACAACATCATTTACAGTGTGCTGTTATGTATTCACGGTTGATGTTAGTCTAATGAGAAATACTCTGACTTGTCTCCCATGCATTTATACATATGCATTTGCACTATAACCACGTGAGCGAAGCCGCAAGTAAAAGCTATTATTTTCATAAAAATTACTTATTAAACTAACTGATGTTGAAACTATGTGATGAATAATTGTTAATCACAAATAGGAACTAATGTACAGTTAAAGTAACAAATTACTACCCAGCCTTAAAAGCTTTGGCATTTTTTCTTTTAATCTGTACAGTACAGGCATAATTAGCTTTAGCAGACTGACATACGGACAGGAAACTTGCCGTATAGATTGTGTTTTTATTTCTTTTGTGATATATAATTTTAAAAAGGCGTCAATTTAATCCTTAAATAACTGAAGATTTTTTAATGATTTTAAAATTCCGTAACCGAATGTCAAGTTTTCTAATTTCGTAATGTCTGTCTGGCAGAATATCATTTGTTCATTCAGTGTAAGACCAATTGTGATGAAATTTTACTGAAGTCACAGTTGAATAACGCAAACACCCAGATATAGAGAAATAACATTTATTTAGTGAAAAGATGGTGACTGCAATAAAAAATGTCTAGTAATATTTTCTCAGCTTGCATCTCCTTCAAGGTATAGCTTTCCAAAATGGTGTATATTGTGTCTCTACTCCCTAAATTTTTTACCATATATATCAAAATTGATAGAAATTAGAATATTGGCATCTTCCAATTTATGCAATTTGTGTCTGACTTTACCACAAGTCACTACAATATCTATAAAAACATGGTTAAGGAAACCAAAATTAACTTGTGATCGAAACACATTTGGCCAGTTTTTAAACATTGATACTTAACAAAAAATTTTACGTGTACTTATGTACGCGCGTTAGAAGTTATATTTCTTTGGAGTAATACAAGAATAACTTTATTTGGTTTGCAAATAATTAATGGAAAAGTAAAATGATAAAAGGACTGGAGTGTAATTATAAATACGGTTGGTAAAATCTAAATTGGATCAAATAATTCAATTTTAAATAATTTATAATGCAAACAAATACCACACTATATATACTATAAAAGACATGTTGTGTATTTACAAATACCTCAATAACTATCATGAATATAGTATCAGTCACTATACGTATGTTTAGTGAGAAACTTCATACTGTCGATTTTTGTTGAGTTGTGAGCACACATTGTAAAATTTCACTCTCATAATTTTTGCCAAAAGAAGTGTAAATTCAATACAACTAAGCTGGTATCTTGGTGTTCACAGTGCATAGCTTGTCGTTCTAGTGATGCTGCTGTCTGTCACTGGTCTGTGGCATTTTAGCTACACAATTACAAACATCACTTTAGACCTGCGTAAGAGATGTTATAATCACGTAGCTAAAATGCCCCAAACCGGTAATGGACCGCAGCGCCGCAGTGTCCCACACTGTCAAAAACTTTAAGCCCAAACAATCTAACACATCACTGCAGCGATTTGTATAATTAGAAGTAATTGCTGATAGAAAATATAGTTAAAAAATTATATTTCCATGTAAAATTGATTATTAACTGTTTGTGTTTCCAGGGTATTCAGAGTATTTGATGTAAAGACTAAGAAGGTTGTATCCAGAAGCAGTAAGGCGATCTTGCCAATGCCAAGTGCTCATCCTTTGTTTAATCAGACCATGCGATTGTATTATGATGACACTCTTCAATCGTTCTTCAGAAGATTACAATTCAGTCCTGATGGTTTACTCATTGCTGCACCCACTGGCTATATTGAACCTGATCAAAACAGACAAATTAAAGCCATTCATGGAGTGTACATCTACACAAGATATTCTTTAAAAGTGTAAGTGGTAATCATTCAACTATTAGCCAACATGAGAGTCTGTCCAATACATATTAACCATTTCACTGCCAAGCAATATATTGCATTGTCTAATTGTGCCCCACATGCCAAGTACTTAAATATACGGTACTGCGCACATGCCAACTTCAATGTGTGACCATTAGCACACTGGGTCCGTGTGAAAAATTTTATTTATATATTTTTTTTAAATTTTTCATTCAAAAAACACAAATTTATCAATGTGCAAAAAACGTAATAATTATGATCAAGTTTTAAATATCATCAAGGATATCGATAACTTTTGTATATTTTTAACAGATTCTATTATTTAAAACCACAAAGACAAACTAAAGTGTTAAATGAAGTAATTTGAATAAAATTAATTAATAAAATTATTGACATACCATTAAAAAAAGAAAGGGGCGGGAGTGCGGGGAAATAATTAATCTAAAAAAAGTGAAAGTTTATGAATACTCTTTATTAATATCACTTTTAGAAAGGGAACAAAATATTATTATTAAAGAAATTATATTGATAGTGAAATAAGCATGAAATACTCTATAACCATTTTGATTATAATTTCTAATTTTACTTAAATAAGATTAAGAACTCATTAGAATCTTAACTACATATTTGAATTTTGAAAATTAAATATACGTAAGAATATAAAAAACAGTGTGGATCCTACACCATGCGTTAGAAATAAACATTGCTTCTTGTCTTTCTCAATTTTCTCTCCACCACTTTCACCCTCCACCCCTCTCTAAGCGCCTCCCTCCCACTCTTGGATTTCATCTTTCTCCTTCCTTTTCATCTTTGTCCATTTCTCACTGGTATATTAAGAATGACCTTGCCGTTAGAATTTTTAAATAAAAGATAATTTTCAACATATGAATTTAGCCTACAAGAAGTTTTCACTTTAATAATTGTCTAAAAATGATCATAGTGAATTTTTCTATTAATCATAGAAGATAAATGTTTTGCATTATACATTTTTTATTAAAATTTTCACATTCAAGGCCAACATGCATATTGCCATGTGGAGATACCCCAGCTCTGGCAGTCAGATGGTCACCGCTTGTATATAAACTTAGAAAAGATGGTCCCAAACCTGCATTTGGCCTGGAGAATAAAAGAATGATCTTAGCTGTCGCAACAAAAGCAGCGGTTCTGTTATATGACACACAACAGAAATCACCCCTAGCTGTAATATCAAATATTCATTATACCAGGTAATATAGTTTTCCAATGTGCTGATAATCAGGTGATTTATTATTTGTCGTCTTATTTATTTAGAGATTTATGGCGATTGTAGTTTAAATCCAAATTAAGTCCACTATATGTCAAAAGATTCTATTACTACTAAATATTACAACTTGAATATAAATTTTATAAAAGAATAGTATTGTTTAGCAAAAGCTATGTAAACGAAAGATAAAATACGTATATGATGTTATTGTTACAGATTAACTGATTTAACATGGTCGAGTGATGGTAAAATAGTTGTAGTCTCAAGTACTGATGGATTTTGTTCAGTGATATACTTTTCTGATAAAGAATTAGGGGAAGTGCATGTTGAACCTGTAGTCGAGCAAATGGAAGTTGAGAATTCTTCAAGCGAAAGAAATCAACTAAAACAATTTAAGATGCCACCTGAAAAAAATGACGTAATTGTAATAGAGGATGAAATTGAATCACCGACAGTAAAAAAACCTCAAATATCTGTTGATGTGATGGACGAAATTGCTATGGAACCCTGGTCTGATGATTTGCAAAATATTTGCAAATCAACAGCACCAACTCTAGCAGAAGAGGCTAGTACGGATATTAAACTGGTGTACGATGAATCACAATCCTCACAGACTAAAGTTGTGGAAAAAAAGCCTTCGCCTAAATTAGTCGATGAAGTAATTGCACAAGCTGCTAGCACTACTGTCAATACCTGTCCAAAACCAGGAAGACGTCTCACTTTTGTTACATTATCCAGTCCTAAGAATAAAAAGAAAGTTTAATAAACAATACTTTTTATGAAAACACCTTTTTTTATAACCAACTTAGTTTTTTCAAAATGTAATATATTAGCGTTAAGAGTATTATAAACTTAATGGGGGTGGTACTATAAAAAGTGATACAAAGTTCATAGATGAATTAAGGGAAATTACAATAATTAAGAAGTTTTTGGGTTTAGTTTGCCTGAAGGAGTGTGTTAATTATAAATAGAATTGGTGTCATTTAATTTTTTTATAATGTAGATATTTTAAAGAATAACATGCAGTAAAAAATTGTCACTTCTTAAAACGTCTTTCATCAAAAGCAACTAAATACCTTAATATCATTTAAGTTACACTATACTTACACACTATATGATTCTAGTGTGCTTCAAAAACATTCGTTATTTAATATAAAAAGAAACAAAATGGATCAGATCGTTCCACATAGATATTAATCCACCAACTCGCATTACATCATAGCCACTGCATTTAAATTTCATTACCATGAGCGTAAGATTTCGTTAAATTTTGTACACACGTAATTAATTATTTATTTATATTTTAATATGTAAAACACAAACATGTTTGATTTAAAAATGCAATTTTATTATAAATTCTTAACACTAAAGTAATACTAAATGTTTGCAAAAATGATTTTGTCTTCCACAAAGAGCAGTCTCTTTTCTCTATTGTGAGTATCGTAATACAGTTCATTGGACAATACCAATTGATCACAGATGTGCGTATCATTAAAAATTACTTCTAACATGGATAAAACGGTTATTGAAGTGTGCAGTAACTAATTTCAATATGCTAAATTATAAAATAGAGTTGAGAATATATTTAAGTTGTGATACTCCATTACTGTTACATATTCCACGTCGAGTCGAAGACGAGATCGAGAAGTAAAAGAGAATAAGATCCGGCTACAATACTTTAATATTAAAGTATATTAGGTAACTACATTCACTTGGATAACAAGTCGAGCATTTCTATCATATTGATTGGTGTGATCTCTTTCGCCAATGTATTTTAGCAACAAAGGCAGAGTATCATATCATACTTGAATATCAACGTAAAGCTAGTCGCGTCAAGGCGTCGGTTTTCATTTAACAAAATAGAGAAGAGTCAGTTCATTTGCATTAGCTGTGTACATTGAATGTTTCCAAATCTATTAATGGAAGCATGATAGCTTAGTATTAGCAATAATAATATATAGTTAGGATATTACTTTAAAAGTAAAACACATAAACGATGCCCAATTTTAGAATCGTTGACAATATGTCTTCTATTTTATAATTAAATTGCAACATTTACCAGCATGGTGTAATTTTATTATAACACAATAGAAGGCGTATTTGTCAACGATTCTAAGATTGTATAATATTAACCACTTATCCTTACAAATGTTAACAACTTGTGCAACCAAAATTATTAAATATTAGGCTTTTGTCAAATAGCTGATGTTATAATATTGAAAATCAAATTACTTTGGTCAAGAAAATAAAGTAATTGATCTTGCACATGTTACAGTACTTTGTCAGCCAATTTTGACACTTGTTGGTATAAATTACTGAATTTTTTATATACCTTATTTTTTTGGAAAAATAGTGACGTAAATCCTATAAATTAAGTATACATAAAATTGCTCAAAACACTTCCGACAATATTGTCTTTTGAGCATTTAGAAACTGTTCATAAATATCACAAACTAGTTCTGGTATTGTTTGCAATGTTGGCCAATATTGAGTTAATACATTGATGTCAACGTAGAGAAATATTGAATTAAAAATATCTGTTAAAAATAGGGTACATAATATATTTCTGTTTGATTACTACTCATCATTTGCACAGCTTGCTTTATTAAGTAATAAATTGACCTGTTTAATGAAAATTCAGTCCACATGTTATAATTGCAGATTTATAATAAACATAAATCATGTGTTTTAAACACATTGTATTGACAAATTTGCACACTTGCTAACATAAATAATATAAAAGTATAATAAAATAGCATATAATAGTATAATAAATAAGCAGGGGTAAGTTTATCAAACTTATTTTTTATATTCGTATTGGAAATATTTATGTTGATAAATTTATTTTGAATAATAAAACAAACATTACATATAATCTTGAATAATAAAACAAATAAACTTGTGACACAACAATTTCAAAAATAGTTGAATAAGCAATAGGATAATATTTAGCCAACGTAACACAGTGTGTACATGCATTTATCCAAATGTCTGCCCAATGATGCTTTAAATTTCAAGTAGCTGCTAGAACATTGCTCTACTATATAAAAAATTGGTAAAATAGTTGTAAAAATCGAAAAATAAAAATAAGAGAGATATGAGAGTTAGGAGTGCTATTTTTAAGCAATTTTTAAATACAAAAATATTAGTCTGTAAATAATTTAATTTTTGTCATATGTATACACACAAAAGTTCTGATAAAGTGTTTATAAATTTCATTAATAATGGTACTATATAATTTTAAATACTGAACAAGATAATTAAGAAAAATAAAAAAAATTATTTTAAAAATGTAAACTATGAAGGCTCTTAATTACGTGATGTCAAATTGTAATTGTTATTATTTTGTCAATAATATGAACAAACTGGCAAGATTAGATTGTGATGTCTTCAATCAGAAACATGCATTTTCAATTCTTCGATACCTTTTCAAAGTATTTTTTCTTTTCCAATGGATTAGGTATTATCTGTGAAAAAGATAAAACATAGATTATTGATATATTTAAAATGTGTAATATTATTTTTTAAAGTAGGTTAAATACTTACTGTATCTTGTCCAGGTTTCCATTCGGCAGGACATACTTCTCCACGCTTATCAGTATATTGGAATGCTTGTACCAGCCTAATAGTTTCATCGACGGACCGACCAACAGGTAAATCATTCATTGTGATCTGCCGCAGTACACCTTTATCATCTATTATAAAAAGCCCTCTTAATGTATGGCCTAGATCCTCTAAGTACACACCATAATCCTTAGATATAGAGTGAGTCAGATCACTGAGTATTGGAATGTTAATTTTTCCCAAACCTCCTTCTTTACGAGGTGTATTAATCCAAGCGAGATGTGTGAAATGAGAATCAACAGAGCAAGCCACAACCTCCGTGTTCAGTTTTCTGAATTCCTCTATTCTATCAGAAAATGCTAAAATCTCTGTTGGACATACAAATGTACTGAAAAAAAAAATATAGATTTGTGGTAAAAGGTAAGTTGGAAAACGTTTGAATTGAGCGTGTGGGTGTATTTTATTAAATTAAGCTTATTGAAATATTTGTATCATACAGTGGAGTCTGCTTATAACAATGGATGGCTATTTAGCTTTGTACTAACCATAAAACGCTATTAAATGACTTCAAATTAAATAGATATTGAAACATATATTATGTGCATATGTGTTATGCCCACACGTAAATGCAAACAAAAGAAATAATTTAATTGAAAGAAAAAATATCTTCATTGCAACAAACCTAAAGTTACTTTTACAGTGTCTGTTATTTTGGTTTGCCAGACTTTACTTTCGTCATGTAATAAAATGATTTATTAAGTTGTGAATTATGAACTATTTTTACGTCATCCTCATAATTGGAATGTACAACAGGTATTTAGAATTTCTGCAGCTTTCAGGGCCTCAGCGGTTTTTAAAGCCAATTGGATCTCTTTGATCTCACCATTGTCTCCACTTTCATGCTATTGTCTTGTTATTAACAGGTGATGGTCTACGACCCTCGTCTAAATGGAAAGTGGCGTTACAGAACAATTGTTACGACACTCCAATCCTGCCGAAAACCGGTGCGCTTACACAATTCTTTATTGTGTTTTGTGAGACTTTGATTTAGGCACCACAAATCATTTAGATGGCGCTGAGTATAGTTATCTTAGTAATTGCTTAACTTCAATGCATGAATTTGAACATTGATCCATCGGTTGCAGCACAGAAGTGGTCATAGGGGTAAGAAAGACAAGAGAAATGCTTTTCAAACTATAGGATGTGCTAGGCAGTTGTCAACTAAAATGTGGGTTTTTTGCTGCCAACTCACTATTGCAGGAAGGTACTTATTTTGTAAAAATTTCAATATTTTTTTTTACCAATCACCAAAATTTTTTTTCAATTATATCACTCATATACACTGCGACAATAAATAAGAATTATCCTCTCTTTATATAGAATACACCATTAAATTCACCTTTGAATTTTAAAGTTTTTTCTAGTGTTAGTTTATAAAACAATTCTGTCTCAGCGTTATATCATTTTGCTTACAGATTGGGCCTGGCATTACTTGACCAGTCACTGTCATCATTTTGTCTCTCCCAAAAAAACTAGAGAGAACACTGTCTAGTTTTGAATTAGCTGATCCAACTTGATGTACATGAAGATAGGACCATTTGTCACTTTATCAATGCTAATTCCACTTGTTCCTGAGTTGAGTGAGTTGTACGTTCGTTTAGGATTCAAAACCTTAGCATTAAATAACTGCTCAATCTTATTTCTGTTATACATTGTTGTTGATATGGCAGAATGAGTTACTTCAAAAACCTTCACAGGGGTTATAATTGATTGACTTGCCTACAAATATTAAATTATTGCATTCTTCAACAGAAAAAACTTCTGATGTTTAAGTGTGGTCATCTTGGCGTGCGTAAATTAAAACACAGAAGGAAAAGGACAAGGTGAGGAAACGTTATAGCTCTGAACTCTGAAAAAAATAAAATGTTTGTAAACAAATTTGTGACACATCATAGTAATTGAACAAATTAAAGTGTATTTATGTACATACAGACTGTTAACGACCATAAACAAATTATTATGTTTAAATTTCTATAAACGGGTGGTTCTTCTAAGCAGAGTAAGCAGATTCCACTGTATTTTTATCAAGCCAATAGATAAATCACCCGTTTGATCTATTATTGCATACTCTTGTTGTGTATTATAAAAAGTCTCTTAATGTCTAGTACGGGTACTTTAAGTATAAACTATAATCCTTAATTACGGATTGTATCAGATCACTTAGTAAAGGAATATTAATGGGAAAAGCAATTTCTTATTTTATAATTTAAATAAAATAATGGAACAAACAGGAAAGTCAAATCACAATTCCTTAATATGCTCGCTGGAGGTTAGGGGCCATGCACGTACAAATTAAGAACAAGTTTAAATCTAAAGCCATTTGCAAATGATTTGACAAGAATTAGCAACAGGTTGTGTGCAAAGTAATTCCTTATTTTATAAAGTCCGAAAAAATAATATCTGAACTATATTTGAAGGATCCCTAATGTGACAATAATAAACAATTCCCTGTCGAGATGGCCAGTGTTTTATAGTATTTATGTAAAATTGTACAACTAAAAACCAATTATCCTTCAATGTTTAATCCATTAGCTTGTTTATCAAACTTTAGCGATTATACCAACTTATGTTTTATCGTATGATAAGTGCACAGCCCCAAAGAATAGTTCGACGAATTGAACAAAAAAATAATATAAAATGAAAATTTGATCTGAATAATTAAGTTTAATACTTACAAGTCTAAAGGGTAAAAGAAAAACACTAAATATTTTCCTTTAAAGCTAGATAATGAAAGTTGCGTAAACTCTCCATCGACGACGGCCGTCGCTTCCCAATCGGGCGCTTCTTTTGAAACTGAAAATTCATTATATTTGTAGAAAATACTGAACGTTATTTTTTATTTTAAACTAAAAACAATCATACTTACTCACGGCTTTCGTAACTTGAAGTTTGTGATCTAAACTTTTAGTACTACCGGGGAACACATTTCCACCGGCAAAGGAATAACAGGAATCATCGGAGTATAATGAAGTTGCCCTGTTTATATAAATGGCGAGAATAAAATAAAATAAATTATATAGTGTAAACATTGTGATACAAAAAAGAAATACGCCTACAAAGTTTACAATTTTTTCAAACTTGGACACGTACACACGCTTTAGCTACAACACCAATCAGCATGTGTTGCTTATCAACATTCATAATGTCAGTTTGGGCGTAGGAATGTACATCGATACTTTTAAAATATCGATATTTTAACACCGAAGCATATTTCCTATAAATGTCAATTTGACCGTGTGTATGTTTCAAAAAGAAGTTATCAATTATTCTTGGAATAATATTATTTTAATAAAAGTTTAATGGTTATTATTTAATTACTTCTGGGAATTTGTAACATTAAAACGATAATTTATACCACGTGTATATACGATAATATTTACTCTCCAAAATAGAACATGGGTACAAAGTTATTTTTAAATCATATTTTATGGAGCATATCCACTTCATGGTAAAAAGTAAGACATGACTGTTTTCATACCACTTTCACTTCTGGTGAACGTTAAAGAGAAACTATAAATAAAACAATCAAAATCCAAGAGAATACTAGATCCTGGTTCCTGACTTATATTTGCTTAATGCCAGAATAGATCAACATAGTTAGAAAAAGAGCCAAGCAAGTAGTAACGTTAAGTACTTTTTGATGTTATTTTTTTTATAAAACACAGCGTGTACAGCACGGAACTGATACACAGTTTACAGGACAAATAGCATTAATAGAGAAATGTAGAGAAAGATACTACAATATTTTAATTGGCCCTATTATCGGACTTCTCATACAACTGTAAATTAATTTGAATATAACAATATTTTGTTCAATATTGATTTTTATAAATAATTTACATGTACAATTTTTTATTACATAGTTAAATTTTACAAAACGATGATAACCTTGATGCATTGTTGGCATATTATTCCCACATTATTATTCTAAAACAAAAAAATTATAAAATGTGAAGCTTCCGTATATTAAATAATTAGATTAAAATAATTATTTCATGTTGAAATTTTGTCATAGAATTAAAATAATGTACGGTTGAAATTAACATAGTATTAAAACTATGAGTCAGTTCTGTGTTTAAAACGCAGTTACAATACGGTGCGCAATGTGTTGTTATTAATATTATTTAATTATATATTTGTTTACGACATGGCAACATCGGGCAAGCATCTATAGATTGTGTTGGCCGTCGGTATTTTGTGTTTCGACATTAAAATTGTGTTTTAAAACAGCATAAACGATGGATTTGTTTAATTTTAAATCAAAATTAAAATTATCGTGTGCTTACTAATTGTTATATGGTGAATGAGTACTATAATGGTGAGAGTTTATTTCGCTGAAAAGTTTGGTTGTTCTGACTTGACATTCATTATGGCGGTCTGAATAATTTGGTTGCATTCGATTTAGAATTTCATGAAATGGAATGAGTTTAGATTAATATTGTTTGCTGTGTTTATGCTTAAAAGAAATTGGTTTTAATTATTCAGATGGATGTATCGGATGAAGCACTCCTCGATGTTGATATACTAGCTGAGGATGGTTCAGACGACGAAGGAGATGCTCCACCTTCATCTGGTTAGTTTATATCTCATCATTTCTGTGTCATTCTTTTTTAAATTAATTATTTGAGTATTATTTTTGTAATATCATTACTAGTCAAAACGCACCTTCAAATATTTTTGTGTACTTATTATGTTATTTTGTATAATATAACTTCAGGGTCATTCCCCTGTATAGGAAATGATCTATTATATCAAAGTATCATGGCACAGTTCGATGAGTCTTGTTATTAGTTTTTAGAAATTTTTCCAGAATTTTAGTATGAATTGACTTTCAAATATATCTTATTAATTTATTATGTCGGTAAATTGTTTTTAAACTCTGGTTAGATTTTCTGATAAACTTTCAGTGATCAAGCTGTTGAGTAATTGATCAGCGAGATTGTTTCTTGCAGTTGTATAATCAAAAATGTTACATATGTAAATAAAAATGCATATAAATTATTTCCATATAACCCTAATTTAACTCTTTAATATTACTATATTATAAAGCAATCACAGGGTCGAAAATGCAGTATTATCACACACATGGTCTATTTACCATAAAGTGATAAAGATTCATGTGTAACTAACAAATTTACACACTCTTAATTGGGTTATGAGGGATATTTTAAGCTTGCATATATAATGTATACATAGTGCAAATAACTACGAAAGGTAACCAGTGTTGCATCATGAGTGCTTATTATAATTTAAAAGTTTCAAAATTGTTTTGAATTGATACTTGACTCTGTTCTTTTCCCCCTTGATTTTAGTTTTTTTGATGAATTGATATATTTTTTTCCATTTTATATGTTTATTTCAATTTATATTTGAAATATCGAGACTGGTTTTCATAAGGTATTTCGACTACATAAATAAATAACCAGAAATATTTACAGAAGCCATTAAATCATTCTGTTGCGGATGGTGCTGTAGTATAGAATATTCCAGGAATCTCTTTAGAATATAATAAGAAATTATTGAGAATATATTTTTTTTTATGTATCCAAGAATAAGAAATGAAATGAGGCTTATTTGTAACCATTTTATCAATACCCGTAAAGAAGAAAATTTTAATACGTTTTTCGGTGTTATTACATTTGTCGTTTATTTCTCTCTCTACAAGATAGTCTAATCATTGTATCTACATGTGATTTTAAATAATGTTAAACAATATTAAGGAAAATTTAGTATTTTATATGATGTTTTATAACTTTTGTCACACTCTCCTAAAAATGTTCTTCCTTGGGGAAATTGTTTTAATAGTGATATGTTCTTTGAGTTATTATCAATTGTGTAATATATTGATAGCTCTGAGACATGTTATTTGTTACTGTGAGCTTCACACCACTAATTTGATCATACTTCACTGGTTTAAGAAAATTTTCCTGTTCATAAAATGGCCGAATGAAATTTTTATGAATGTATTTCCTTCAATGGTTTAAACTATTCCAACAGAAGAATAAAATATCGGCAAAAATAAATTGAAATATTATTTATAGATTAATTAAATATTATAATTTATATCTATAATATATCTATTGGGAAACAATATGGACCGTTTTCTAATACAGGCAGAATAATAAAAAGCAATGGATTACCACAAAAATATCTTCTGATATACTGAAGCTCTCTTTTAGCCTTATGTTGTGATATACAGTTCTAGATTTATTAAAGTTGTTTTTGTTCATATATATGCATGTTAATTACATTTTATAAAAAATTTCATTATTGTGAATTTTTCAACTTTTAAGCTTTCCATACCTGGAAAGAAAAAAAACTGAATATCTCTTTTAAGATCACCTGCGCATTCATCCATGTAGTCATTTGGCATAATATTAAAGTATATAAACCAATACTGAAAAGTTTGTATGGAAATTTTTGAGAGAATAAATGATGTACTCAAAATTTTTTTCAAGTGGTGTGTGAGGCATCTTTTGAAAGAGCGAGATATAAGTATTCCAGAACTATTTTTATGTAAGATTGTTCTAGTGATATAACTGGAAATGTTCCTAAAAATACATTCTCCTTTCCATCACCGAAATGGTAAAAAGTCAATATTATAAAAAACAGTGTTACTGTAAGTTTATCTGTAGTTTACTGTAAAACTATAGCATGACTTTAAATCTCAAAATTTTTGACAAAGTTATGACATTTATATGACTGTGAAAGATGTACTATTACATAAAGCAAATTGTTTACATGGTGAAAAATAATATTGTTATTTGTAATTTAATAGAAATACTATGTCCTTTAATTGTTTATTTGTATCTGTTTTCACAACTCATGTAGTGCGGGTTTTACTCTTTGTCCTCTTTTATTATGTACAGGAATTCTATATTAATTACATTAAAATATTTGTAATTATATTCATTATTTTATTGCACAGTTTGACATTTGGGAAGGATAGAAGGCGATTGTGGCATTTGTAATGCACCTGTGAAATACGAAATCTTTTTATGTTTGACCCATTTACCATAGAAATACATAAATTTGTTTCTTCAATTTAAAAGTTGAAAAAACAAAAAAATGTGTATAAAAACCCAGGGAGTTTCATTATTTGTTAAGATAATGTAAAAGTATTTTAAAAGACTTCAATAAGGTAAAGAAATTAATCATCGGAATTTGCATAAAAAAGGTGACAGTTAAATAAATATATTGTAAATTAGATTATTTGGGAATATATATAGTAATACTATGAAGAAAACAATTTAGTTTGGATACATAAAAATATAAATACTGAACAAATGACATAAAGTATAAACAAATGTTTTCTTATAAAGAGGTATGTAAGACCTCAAAAGTGAAGAGTTTCATAACAGTAATATGGTTTTCGTAATAGAGACTTTACCCTATGTGGACTTGCATATCAGTAAAGGAAGCAAGTTAACAAACTTACAAGCTAAAGAGACGTGACATGTTGATGTAGATTATGGGCACTAAAGGTAGATGGACAATAATGATAAGATAATCAATTAATTCTGTGTATAAGTTAAGTTTTATAAATATGTTTTTAACTGTAACCATTTTCTATTTCGCATTTTCTTGTTACTACTAACGGCTGGTTATATTCCGGTGACATACAGTGTAATTATCACTTATATATGACAATGAATTTTAACTAATTATTAATATAAATAAATGAAAAAGGAAGGTGGCCACTGGTGTAATTAGTAATAAAACGTTTAGTTTGTTAAAATATATTAATTATTAGTTGCCTATTTAAAACAAAAAATGATGGTGGTGCCTTACAAAATTTTTTCATGAATTTCGTGTAATTCTTCTCATAGTGTGTTATTTTCAAAAATAAAGTTAAGCCATATAATATAAAATTTCTTAACATATTTATAAATAGTGACAGAACAGTCAACATTAAAATATGGTAATAATAAATTTACTTTATTTAAATGAATTATTAATATCTTCTGATTATCTTGGGTGTATTAAGATTTAGATGTAATCACTATTAACAATCAACTATTAAAAATCAACTCTCCTGTGACTTTTTGAAGTAATCTTGTTTTTATACCCATTTCCTTCAATGTTTTATTAGAAAAGTTGGAGAGTAATTACCATAAATTTTATACAACACTTAATTATTCAAATGTCATTCATTAATATAAATAATTTATTGAAGTAGAAATTTCTATGTTCATATTTTACCTACTTAAAATATTATTCTATATGAAAAATTGAGAGGGCTTTATTACTGTAGAATGATTGGAATTCATATCAGAATGGATTTTGTATACAGAGACCTGTTCTACAACTTGATATTTCAAAATATACATTTTTACTAATATTACATCAGAGAAAGTTTGTTTGCTGGAGAGTCTCAGAAAATAGTTACACTAGTTTAGTTAGGTTAAACTATGACAAAAAATGAACTACAACCCAACCTGAGTAAGTTATGCAGTGTTTGATGTAAGTCACACAAATGTCCACCTTTACATGTCACACATTGACTTTATATTTTTTCGAGGGCAGTTGGTACAGTAATCTTTACTGCAGGGGTTAGGCTCCACTGAAATGCCGCAGTGATAGAAAGAAATTTTGTATTAATATATAAAATGTACCCTTGTGTGTAACTATAAGAATTTATGTAAATACAAAAGGATAGTTTTCATATCTTCCTTAATTTCTTTTGTATTTTTTATAGGCTGTGGTAGGCTCTCCAGGAGTAATAGATATTCACAAAAATTTTTTGTTGTACATAAAATATTATTAACATAAATCAAAATATTTAGGGCCTGCATCAACACCAACTTCTTGTACATCTTCACCTCCGCAAGGTGTGGAAGAACCAGCATCGCCACATGGTGGGTGGGGTGGGGTGCTCGCTTCCCAAGGGCCATTTTTTGGACCTAATAGTGGTTTATTTGGACGCTCCTTTTTTGGTAGTAGACGGGGCCCAGGGCGACCAAGAAAAGAAGGTGTCAAGCTCACTAAAGATGGCAAAATTGCACGAAGGTATGTGCTGGTTTCTAGTAGGTTTATTCTATTGAATTGTGATAATGAAAATTATAATTGTGTATTTTATTTATTTATTTATTTTTAATTATTTATTCACATACATTTATAGATTTACTTTCACATATCATAGACACGTCACACTCTGGTGTGACCGCGATCAGTTGGTTGAGCTGTTGAATACTGCAAGAAATTGGAGAGTTCTGATGTAGTTCGGTTCTAGAGTGTAGCAATATGATTGTATGATGAACACAGCGAACAGCATTTTACCTTTTAATAGTCGGAAGGAAAATTTCATAAGCGCAACATAGGAATCACTACTACTATAACATAGGAATCACTACTACTATAACATAGGAATCACTACTACTACTACTACTACAAACAAACACAACAAGGAATGAAAACCTAGCATACCTAAGAGGAAATCGGTAGGAAATAGAAAGGGGAAGTGACCGTACTGTCTCATATATAGATATATGGTTTACATTAAGAACAATATTAATATTCATTTTCTGACTTTATTTGTAACACATTATTAAATTATCAAATTATATTTTAATTGAAGGGAAATTTTACTGTGAACATTGCACATAAAAAATTTTCTTTGTAATCCATTGCAGTGACGAAAATTTAAAGGTAGCTAAGTATGAATTTACTAAAATTAGACCAGGGTCGATAATTTTTGAAACCAAACAAAATCGTAGTAGAATGAAACCTATTGGAAAATGTTGAGAATATTACAAAAATGAAAGGAAAAATAAATTACAGTCGATTCGAGGTCGGGAAGTGGGAGAGAGGGTGGGTTTGTAAGGGTTAAAATCGGTTTATCTCGATTTCCGGCAAAACTACAAGTCTTATGGAAAAAAGTTACACAGCAAAGTTGTAGGTAACAAAAAGATCTACAACTTTTGTATTTACACTTTTTTCTCATAACCTCAAAATTCACATGAAAAACTCAAAAAACCACGTTTTTGGTTTTTTATTTTTATCTTTTACAAAAATATTTTTTTTTCATCAAATTTGGTGAGAACTTACCTTTGTATATACCAAACACACAAGAATTTTTTGGATTTGAAAAATTAATTTTTTCTCCTTACTTTTAATCCAAAACTGAAAAAGCACCCTAATTTTCAATCGAAAATTCACGCGTCAAAATATTAGCTTTTTTTTTATTCGTTGGAATCTCTACTTTCTGATAGTGTAATAAAAAATATACGTCACTATGGAAAATATTTTCAAAAAATTTAAAAAACGAAAAAAACTCGAATCGAAAAATTATTTTTCTATCATTATGTACAAATTGGAGCTATTTATTAATATTAACGCTGTAATTACTCATTCAACGTATGATTCTAAGTTACATTGATGAACAAACAAATTTTCAATTAAAAGATACTACTATAATTAACAAACAACTAAGTTAATAATGTGTATATTTGATAAAACATCTACAATATTATAAGAAAGTCATAAAATTTTCTTTAACTTAAATGCGTAGATGCTTATTATATTTATTGTCGATTCTTTTCTTGCTGGAGATGACTAAACGGTTCAAAGCTGTTTTTTTTATTTCACACATTGGCTTATCATCTGCCTTATTGCAGATTATACAAACAGATTCATCCATACTGATAATCTGAAAAGACAAAATCAAATTTATAATGCCTTCACAGTTTTATCATAAGTATAATTAAATTTGTTTGTGCAAAATAAATAAAATTATTATTTTTAATCTTGTACTAAATTATCATTTGATTTTAATTTTGTAGGTTATGTTACGGTAAATACGTTTATAAATGATGTTGTTCACTGCTCTGTATCTTGTATACTAGCAATACTAACGGTTCTTACAGCTGCTACGAAAGAAGAGGTATAGTAATAAGTCCGACCCTCCTAGTCCCTTCCCCACTTCTTTACGAAATATCTATTCATGGACTAAAATTTTTTGAAGGTCACTCAGGTATATAAATTATCTTCAAATAGTAATAAATAAGCATCTACGCATTTAATTTAAAGAAAATTTTATGACTTTCTTATAATATTGTAGATGTTTTATCAAATATACACATTATTAACTTAGTTGTTTGTTAATTATAGTAGTATCTTTTAATTGAAAATTTGTTTGTTCATCAATGTAACTTAGAATCATACGTTGAATGAGTAATTACAGCGTTAATATTAATAAATAGCTCCAATTTGTACATAATGATAGAAAAATAATTTTTCGATTCGAGTTTTTTTCGTTTTTTAAATTTTTTGAAAATATTTTTCATAGTGACGTATATTTTTTATTACACTATCAGAAAGTAGAGATTCCAACGAATAAAAAGCCCACCAACTTTTTTAAAAAAGCAAATATTTTGACGCGTGAATTTTCGATTGAAAATTAGGGTGCTTTTTCGGTTTTGGATTAAAAGTAAGGAGAAAAAATTAATTTTTCAAATCCAAAAAATTCTTGTGTGTTTGGTATATACAAAGGTAAGTTCTCACCAAATTTCATGAAAAAAAAAATATTTTTGTAAAAGATAAAAATAAAAAACCAAAAACGTGGTTTTTTGAGTTTTTCATGTGAATTTTGAGGTTATGAGAAAAAAGTGTAAATACAAAAGTTGTAGATCTTTTTATTACCTACAACTTTGCTGTGTAACTTTTTTCCATAAGACTTGTAGTTTTGCCGGAAATCGAGATAAACCGATTTTAACCCTTAAAAACCCACCCTCTCCCACTTCCCGACCTCGAATCGACTGTAATTTATTTTTCCTTTCATTTTTGTAATATTCTCAACATTTTCCAATAGGTTTCATTCTACTACGATTTTTTTGTACTTTTTACCTTTTTTGAAGGCTTCGACACTGGTCTAAATACATAAATTGTTATTTTAAAAGAACAATATTTAATTATTTCACAGAGGTAAAATTTTAAATAAACTTTTTTATATCATGGTTTCAAACCATAAGTCTCGTTTGATTAATTGGAAAAAATTTTTATTTTATTAGTATTTTCTTTTTTTCTTATTTTATTTTATTAGTATTTTCTTAAATTGGACAAACGTAGTTATTAAACGGAGTTATATTTTGTTTTCCCTCTTTTGGCAAATACAACATATTTTAAGGAAATTTTTTCACAAATTGTTTCCATTTAACATGTCTTAAACATTAAAATTTGGCAGAATATGAAATTTGGTGTGAACTTTTTCAAAAAAGAAGTTTTTTAAGAGTAGATCTTGTAGGATTCTAGTTATTACTAACTTATCTACTTGAACCACCAGTTCTTTGAGTAGTCTCTATGAAATGTTTCGAGAAAAAATGTTTAGTAATTTTGATGAAAAATCAACCGAAATAAATGAAATGGCTTGTTTGTATAAATATGAAATTCCTGATTTTTTGTCATAACCCAGTCTTGCACAGCCTTTGAATTTTTTATGGGTGTACTACTTTTTCATTACTAATTTGTTACATGGATTAGTGCAATTGCATGTATTATTTACTCATGATTTAACACCAGTCCATAAATTTTTTTATTGATTTCAAAAAATTGTAAACATACTACAACTTTGTGTGGCTAAACATTTATGTACTACTTAATAGGTTATCATATCTAGGCAGAATGTTAAAAATGCCATTGCGCTTAGGCTCTTTCGAAAATATTAGTTCGAAAGCTTGAGTTTTACATTTACGAATTGTCTATTGTCTCCTCATTCACGGTAAAAGATTAAGATAGTTTAGCTAGATTATTATAGAAGAAGTTATTTTTAAAATCCTCTTTGACCAGGATCAAAAAAAATCCAACTTGCATTTTTTCAATTGTTCAGCAAACCATTTTGTAGCGTGGAGTGCCAGATTCTGAGTTTAACATATGGGGATGGTATAGTATAGTACAGTATTTGACAACAATTCAGATACATCATCTTCCCACGTACAATTTTGGATCCATCAACTTTCAATATTTGACTGTTTTGTACTGATTTATTGTATTATATTGTTGTTTATTATAGGAAGGCAATGTGGAAGGAATGTGCTCTGGAATCTAATGGATAAAATAGGGTGGCATGGCCATAGTGGTTATGTCGCCTTACTTTGAATACTAAATTTTCTATGTTGCTGTACTCATTGCGAGTCATCAATATAAGGAAATTAGCAAAAATGGGCCTGGTGTTATAGACACGGAATATAATTTTTAAAGAAGCTGGTATTTTTTAGAAAGTAAAAAGCAAACAATTTAGCAGCTGACAATCAGGAACCAGCAAAAAATAAAATACAATTTGTAACCATAATACAAAACCAAAAGCTATCTTTGTAAAAGTGCATATACACGGTGACTTTTTATTCATTTTACACTTAGAACTAAAGTTTGCACTGCCTGTTTGCAATGTTAAAGAGTTGTGAAAGAAACTAATTAAATTTGATTTTGAAAAAATATTATGATTAATAAACTATTAAACATACTGTACACTTGATATACAGTGTGTGAAGTTTTGTTAACCGCGTAGCGGCAATTAGTGTGGATTGGCGAAATTTGACAAGTGACAAACGTAAATTGCACAATAAATAAATTAAATAAATAAAAATTGTTACATTGACACTCCATTACTTCTCTGTTATTGTTTAATTCGGACAGGGAAATGTCCGAAACCCAGTAATTAATGATTAATTTTTTGATAAAGGTACATAAAATAATTCAGGTGTATTTAAAAAACTGGAATCAACTTATAACAGATTAAGTATTCATAATGATTTAACGACGTATGTACAAAAATGTACAAATCAGCTATTGATATTTTAACAGCTATTCAAAATACATGCCATTCTGCTCCATGCCACATCTCTATATGTTTTCTTTCACACGTATTAGTGTCAATGTTTCACGTCTAAACTTTGCGCCTCTTTTGTGTACACTAACCGGTTTAGTTCTGACCACAATTAAAAGACTACAGGTATCAGGTCGGGGCTGCGGGCCACTGCATTCCAATGATTGCTAAAGACACTATTAAGGTACTCCCGCAATGAAAGGGGTACGTCGACGCATGCCTTAATGGAATGGGGTTTAAATCATCACTGTTCGGCAATTTCCAATTGCTGCTACCATTGTACTGCTGTGCGGATGGTGTTTAAAATATCGAGCACGTCTTCTTCAAGATCGGCATGAAATCTTGGTCTACTTGAACCTTGCACATGTCGAGGTACTTCAAAGTGGCCGAAATCAATCGGCCTCTGAATAAAACCGTCTAGCTCTACCTAAAGAGTCTTTAGCATATAACATTTCAACATACTCAATGTTCGAGTATTGATTCCTCTCTGCTGAGTTGCAAAGCGCGTCAATCACATAGCAGTCGGTGAATCAACTAAAAATTGAATTTATTTTAAGAACAAGAATGCGAGGTCGTGGTAACTGGCGATTGACATCCCTTATGCTGATTGGTCTAATTACCGAGCGGCATTTTTATTGAGACTCCACGTGGACTAAATCTTATTGGTTAATTGTTCTAAGTTGGAACTTGTTAGAATATTTGGCAGTGTTCCATGTGTAAAATTTACATACAGGTGATTATTTTTTTATTTCGGATTTTAGGCTTTTTTTTTCAAATTTCGTCATCGTAGATTGAGTTTGGTAATTATTTTAATGTTAGTTTTTGTGATAAACATGATGTGAAACTATGAATAGGAAGTCATGTCATACTTTATCTTACATTGTGAGTGGATACTATTCATGATAGTTCTAGATGTAATACTTTAGTTCTGGGTGTAAAACCAATAAAAAGTCACCGTGTATTATATTTATAAAATATAAAAAATTGCTAATAAGAAATAAAAATAACAATAACATTCTAATGAAGTATGTAATAAATTTTTAGAAACGGTTGTAAAAGATGAGCAATATTGATTGTTTTTTAATTCGTAGCCTTTGAAAATATGTGAATTAACATTGGCGTTTGTCAAAATGAATGTCTTTTTGACTTCTGTGAAATACCTAGAAATTATTTTACATATTGAAAGCTAATTTGTATAATTTGATATTAGTACTGCCATGATAAGGCACTAATGATTAGTTGAAAAACTGTAAAGCGTTTAAATTTTTCTAAATTTTAATAGCAGTGAATACAAAAATTTTACATTTATGTATCTTAATCTTTCCTTATAATTCCACCAATTTCTTGGAATGCGATAGTCATATTTCATGTAACAAATTTTTCAAAGCAGTAACTCCCTCGGTGGTTGATTTAAATGGCTAAGAGTAACTTTTAAACCTGGTCTCCTTTTAGTTGATGTATATTTGTGAGTATATACATTAAGAATAATGTGTGTTTGAAATGTAATTTACATATTTCTTGATGTTTTATTTTACATGACTTAGATATCGAGCAACTCCAGGCACCGTGCGAGGAGCGAAGAGGCATAGAGGTAGTCGGGACGATAGTCTCGAAGACTTATATGATGAAGATGATTTCATAATGCCTGCACCTGATGAGCCACCTTATTTCCCAGAGAAATGGTAAGAATTAACTTAAGTGATTGTGTAAATTATAAATATAAACATGCCAATAATATATTAGTATTTAAATTTAATATGCACGTCCCTAGAATGGGATGTAAATATTTCTTAGATTAAATGTTCTATGCAGTGTTTTGTATGTGGATGAAACATATTATTATCTTCCAAAAAATCTCAATAAAGCTTTAAATTTGTTAATGTAAGTTGTAGAATAATTATTAATAAATATGATTCAATTAGGGAATAAATTTGATAGAAGTTCTATTTAAGTTATTAGTGTTCAACATAATAATGGTGGCACATTATTATATTTCTTAGGTAAGGAAATAGCAATACTTTGATAGTTTTTCTTATGGACTTGCAGTATGATGTCTTACTATAAATCTAGGCTTAAATTTTGCCTATACGATTCCTTAGAATTTGTATTCGGGTTTTTTGGGAGAGATGGTATAGATCTTCATTTTATTCATATTTATTTCATATTTATTAGCTGCATTATTAATCAGCAGTAGGAAGAAGATTAGAGACAACACAGAGTTTTGTAGCCTTTGTGATGAGATAGCTATATTAAATCTACGGAGATTAGGATACGTTAGGCCTCTAGAAAGCTAGTGGTTCTTGTTGTAAGTTTTTGGTAAGATACCATTTGCAGGCAGCATAATAATAATGTCTTAGTACTATTTTGAAAGCTTAGGATCGCTTTCACTATGATGGTGTGACTTTCATTTGGCAAATTTTTAAATTGTTTGCCTATTCATGTTAAAATATTGAAATTAAAATTGCTAGAGATTATTACACGATACTTAGAGTTAGATTTATCAATCTGTCGGGCTATAATTGAAAACAAAATTCAACTTGCGTCTTTCTAATTAAATAATTTGCACAACGAAACGTTCAGCAAATAGTAGTGTTAGTATTTGGGTTCAATGCATAAATATATTCTCGTTTCAATATTTTTACCCTTATCAATAGGGCAGTCAACTACTTTCAATTTTCTTGTTTTTAGTAAAATGTCCTGAAAATATAGATCAATTAAAAATTAGTAGTGAAAAAATTATAAAAATTGTTTAATAAATAAGTGAGTAGTAAAAGTGGTAGAATGACGATATTTTCCTGTCTCATTCGCTTGGGAAATATAATGAGCATTCTTATAAATGACATCATAATTTAGTATTGTGTTCCATGTCTACGCACTAAGTACCTTTCTAACTCTGTAAATTTTTTAAATTTGTTAAATAAATTTTCACTTCGTTATTTATGATTTGTCAAAATATTTCTGCCTTGAAATACGGTTTATAAAATTAAAAGATTTAGACAAATACCATATTTTAAGTCAATTTATATATGCAGTACAATTAGTTAAGACCTATGAAGTTTTTAAATTTTTCTACAATTTATTATATCCAGCTAACTGCATAAATTTTATATTTATATATTTTACTCTATATAATATTTCATGGAATACGGTAGTAATATTTGATGTAAATAATCATTTTTATTATTTTGAAAGTAGTAATAAGATTGACCAATTTCCGTTAAATTATTGTGACAAGAAGTAAATTGTGTTAAATATAACACAATTTATTTTTTGACTGATTACTGGATGGAAAGATGATATTTATTCAAATTGTTGTGTTTCCGTCTTACTTATTCCATATGTCTAGTGCTTTGGCTGAATTTGTAAGTTGGGTTTCAAGAAAGAAATGAGTTTATATTTAAATAAATTTAGCAAGTAATCATTATTTAGCGCAAAGCACATACTAATGTTCTACTTATTATCATTGCAATTATTTTCTACATAATTATAAAAGGCAATTTTGGCGGTTCCAATATTTTAATTATTGTTTTAAATGGCTAAGAATGATGTAATGTGATATATGCAATACATTTATGACACTTGATAAAAAAATATGCAATTATGAATTGTGTAAGAAAAGTATTGGAAATAATGTTTACAAATAGCAAGTTTACTAACAATTATTTTTAAGGACATATATTTTATTATAAATTTATTGATATGGATTATGTGGAAATTATAACATAATTAATATCACCTGACTGTGCCAAAACTCTACATTGCTGTCTTTTGTTATCGAGTATGATAGGTGATGTTAATTGTGTTGTATTTAACATCAATTAATTGCATAAATTCATGGAATTGAATTAGGAAAAACCCTTAACACAGGTTACATTTACTACAAAATGTAGAAATATATGAAAATTGTTCCAGTCATTAAATAACATAACTATGTTGAAAAAATTAAACTTATCCAACATTTCACTTGCACTGTTACAATGTGAACTGGCAATCAATGTTTATTTTGTAATCAATTTGTCAACATGATGTTATAAACAATTTGTAACAAAACTGCCTTATTGATATTCATAATAGCAATATTTAATATTGTAAATTCATAACAGATATGGAAAAATTTTGATTAACTAATATTAATATTAAGGGTCATTAAGATTAGTTCAATGTGGGAACATGGTAAAGCTACCAGTGTTAGTAGTAAGTTAATCCTAGATTATGTTCCATTTTTTAATGTATGCCAGTGAGTAATAATTTGTACAGAGAAGACCTTTTTAAACAATATAGAATTACAATGGTGTTACAATGAATCTTTCTCGATCATTGTATTTTTTCAGTTATTTCCAGCAAAGCTTTTTATTTCTCCTTCACTCATATCGTGAAACGAAAGAAAATGCATTTTCTCTTTTACTTTTTGCACTGATTATCTTACCTTTTCACACTGGTCGGCAAATACGGATAAGGTTGAGCATGATAGTAAGTGTGGAAATGGCCATTATTGTCAATAAATAAATTTTGTTTAAAAAGTAAAATCAATAAGTAATTTAATCCCAAAAATTTTAATTTACATAATTTATTTTCCTCCATCGCTTTTTGACACTTTTCTAGTGTCATGGGTAACAATGACACTAGAAAAGTTTAACAGTGTCATTGGTCAAAAATGTTTAGACACTTCTGTCGCTCACAAACGACTAATGCAACTGCACGCATTGGACCGCAATTCAGTTGCCCACGGATCGAGCGTGTATGCAAATAATATCTTAATAATGTATTCATGTTTTATGCCTTATATACATGTGAGAGCAATGTTAAATTTGTAAGAAAACAAGTTGTAGCTTTTATGAAGATAGAATGTGTTTTCAAGAATGTTTGTAGAAATTGTTAAGCATTAGCGTAATACATTGCTTAACATTTTGAGAGCATTTACATTTTTTTAGATCAGATGTAATTTGTTCTGATGGCTTCATGTTTACTTTTATTTGTCAACCCTTTAAATACATAGTCGTAAGTAATAATCTAAAGAATCCACATTGAGTTCAGCTGTTATAGGTCAGATAAATATTCAAATATCTATCTGATTGAAATTATGCTTATTTAACACATAAATAAGCATAGTTTCAATCAGATAGACACATAAATTGAAATAAATTATCTGATCTGGGGAGATTTTAAGTATCTTTTGTAAAAATGTTTTAAAACTGTGGAGTAGGTTTAAAAAACCTTGTGATGAAAAAAATAATGCATATAACAAACAATTAATGGAAAATTCTAAACAGGAAAAGTGTCAATTTTTTGTTCATTAAATTGAAAAAGTTATTATGAATTTAGTTTCTATACAAAAAAATGAGAAAATAAACTCCCTTATGAACTAAAAGTCCTAAGTACGATATATTTATTTTAACCATTTTTAATGTTATTACTTATTCTATTCTAGTAATCAAAAAATATAGTCAAATACCCTATTGTAAAAAAAGAAAAACATTTACAGTGTTGTCTCTAACGAATTTGTATTCGGGTTTTTTTGGAGAGATGGTACAGGTCTTCATTTTACTCATATTTATTAGCTGCATTATTAATCAGTAGTAAGAAGAAGATTAGAGATAACACAGAGTTTTGTAGCCTTTATGGTGAGATAGATATACTCAGTCTACGGAGATTAGGATACATTAGGCATCTAGAAAGCTAGTGGTTCTTGTAAGTTGTTGATAAGATACCATTTGCAGGCAGCATTATAATAGTGCTGCTTATTGCGATTTTTTTTGTAGAGTGGATAATTGTAAAAAAAGAAAAACATTTACAGTGTTTGTCTCTAACACTCTTAGTTATAATGCTTAGTTAGAATAAGACCTTACAAAACTTTGGTTTGAACAAATCTGGACTGCTATATTATTGTGATACCTTGCTGATGATGTGAAAATTTGTAAAAACCTGCACATGGACGTAGCACATCACAAAGCAGATACTTTAAAGTAATTTAATTATACCTTTATGATAAACAAATCCATGTTAAGTTTCATTTGCAGAAAACCTGAATGTTGATGGTGACTTGCCTAAATGCGATTTTTCACACTGTTCTTTCTATGGAAGCTCACCTGCCAGTGCGAATGCCTCCTCTTCTGAAACTTTTTTCTGTTGGTTTATGAAACTCTTTATCAGCAGAGCATTAAAAATGTTGACACCCGCGTATGTCTCATATATTACACCTCGTATATCTCATATATTTTTCTCGACATAGACCCTAAGCAAGTCGAAATCCACCCCTGGGGTCCATATAGACCACTTTAGACCACTTTGGGGATCATTGGTCTAAAACAATAAATAACATTTCATTTTAACAATTTTGCAGGCCTGGTAAATTATGCGCTTTTTGCAACCTGAGTGAACGTAGTCAGCTAGGCCAGGGGGAAATGCAGAGGCAGGAGTGTCGTGCACCACCAGCAGGTCAATCACAGGCTACTATGTCAACTGACGGAAGTTCATCTACAACTCCGCAGATGAGTTCTGTTGGTACATCCACTGATGACAACATTATGCAGGCTCAACAACAGCAAGCTCCTCTAAGTAGAAGGCAAAAAGGAGCAAATAAGTCAAGGTTGTTGATTCATTTCTGTTTTAGTTTCATTATACACCAAATATATTTGGATGGTTATTAATAGTTTGATGCCAATAGGCAAGGAAATTGATAAATTCTGCCTCAATACAAGAGTTAATTTTAAAAATGATTAAGTATTCAAATACAATCTGTTTGTCTAACATTCCTTCAGCCTTAGCATATATATGCATAGCCTTCAGTTAATATAAAATAACTATAAATTTAGTCTCATTTAAAATATTCCCTTCAAATGGCTGTTGGCATTTTTTTATTTGAAATATTTCTATATCATTTGTTTTCCAGGCACTGTACAGATTTATAAAGTAAATTTTAGCATGTTTCAGTTAGTATCAGGTAAAACAAAGAACGTATCTATTATTTGTACAGGCGATTCTGTTTACCAAACTGAGTATATTTTAAACAAGTTTCTGTGAAAAAAATGTAAATTTTTTTCCTTGGGACTGCGCAAGATTGACAGTTTTTTTTCAATAATGGTTGAGAATTGTCATATAGTTCCTTAACATCAGAGGAAAGAATCTATTGTGAGGGTAATAAATACATTTTATAAGGAAACCTAACTCATTGCTAAAACGTACGAAGGAGAGAGGAGCAAACAAACCAGTGGAGTAAGAGAGACGCCAATACTATAATTTGTGTGTTTTTAGTTTTTATTCTCATGTCAATATAATAAATAGTAAAAATGAAATCGAATACTGAATTTAAATATATTATCTACAGTATCTCACAAAAAAAAGCGATCGCACTCTTCCGAAATGAGAATCTCACTCCTACTTAAACATTTCGAATTTTGTGTGCGATTTGTTAAAATTATCATGGATTTTCTTAAGTATTTAGTTTCGCCAAAAACTTATTAAAAATTTTACATGAAATTTAATTCTTTATGGCTGCATATATTGCATTTAATTTCGTGATTGTCGTATTAATGACGAGTTGGTGGTAAGGCATGAATAATTGTAGAGATATTCTTTAATGAGGAATCCGTACAAATAGCCAGTACAACTTGTGATGTCACCGAGCAGAATAACTAATAGAGAAAGTGCGGTGACGGAGTTACAGCTTATGTACCCTCCGATATAGACTACACGGATTATACAGGAGGGACGACATTAGTATAGACTAAATATTTTAATGCCCCTTGATTAGACCCTACGTGATGGATGTAAATTTTCCATACCAGTTAAACTTATGCGGTGAGTCTTGCTTTCAGTTTTTTTTTAAATTTCACCTTAATTATCATTTTTCATATTATATGTTTTACATGTCACTATATACATCTATAAAATAATTGTACTATGTTAATGTACGCTTCCAGTTAGAACAATTTTGTTAAGCGTAATTAAGTTAGAACAATTTAGTTAAGCATACTTATCACCTCTTATCGATTTCAAAACGGCCTGTGACTGTATCAATAGAGAACGCTTAATCGGGGCTCTGAATGAATTCAACATTCCTGATAAACTGGTTAAGTAGATTTCCATCACTCTAACTGACAAGAAAATCAGAGTTAAAATTCAAGGGAGCTTGGAACCAGTCGAAATAGTAAACGGTGTTAGACAAGGCGATGCATTAACGTGTCTTCTTTTCAAAATTGCCCCTGAGAAGATTATTAGAGATTCAAAAATCAAGACAAGAGGCATGATCTTCTCTAAATCTCTACAAATTGTCGCATACGTGGATGACATTGACATTATTGCTAGAACTCAAAAAGACCTCAAACAGGTATTTCTAACGCCAGAAAGAAAGACCAAAAATGTACCTCTCAATAAATTGGACCAAAACCAAATACATGCAACTGGTGACCAACTCTGACTCCTCCACGCATTTTAAAATCGGTGATTACACATTAGAGAGGGTAAATTCCTTCATCTACCTTGGATGTGAAATCAACACCGGCAACGATTTGGCTCCAGAACTGAAGAGACGGACAACTGCAACCAACAGATGCTTTCATGGACTAAGAAGATTTTTGTGAAATCCAATAATATCAGAAGAGACACTAAACTACTGTTATATAAAAGCTTAATCAGATCAGTACTTACATACGCATCTGAAACTTGGACCTTGTCCCAAACTGATGAAAAAACCCTGGCAATTTTCGAATGAAAAATTTTCAGATCCATCTTTGGCGGGTTCTTTGACAATGGGTTTTGGAGAAGGGGAACTAATGCCGAACTTTATCGCTTATTTAAAGAAATAAAATTTATAAAAATTCAACGAATTGCTGGCCATGTAATTAGAATGAAGGAAGATTTTTCTTTCAAACAAAACAAATTTTTCTGGCCAAACCAACTGGCTCAAGAGGAAGACCCAAATTAAGATTGGCGGGTTGCCTACAAAGTGCTTTCGACGCTCTCAATATAACAAACTGAAAAACCGTGGTGCCCAGAAGTAAGGCTTGGAAGAATCTGCTTGAGAAGGTCAGTATTCACCAAGGACTGTCAAGCTGCTGATGAGGATGATACACACATATATATATATATATATATATATACATATAGCGAAGGGGCTATGGAGTAATTAGGCACATGGTTTCGACGATGTTGGGCTGTCATATCGCACAGGTCTATTTATAGATCTGTTACGACAACTCTTGCGGAATGTCAAAATATCGAAGGCTACATCAACAGTATAATGACCACGGTATGTAAACTCCGAAATATTGGATTTTCGGTAGACAAAGAATGGTTTGAAATAATGTTTCTCTCGGATCTACCGGAATTATACAGGCTTAGGATGATAGCAATCGAAAGCTTGCATATGAAAATAAGGTGAATTTGGTCATATAAGAGCAGAATTGCAGGTCCAAGCAAAAACATAAGAATTTAAGTTACGATACAGCTTTCAATGCCTCAACCAATGACACCGAGATATGGACATATACTAGGTTGCCTCCATGCATATGACAAAGAAGGATTATCCATTCTATGTGAGCACAAATAGCCACAGCAACTCCTATCGAGCGTCACCTATCAAGACGATAAAAGTGGCAGATTTTTTTTTTTTTTTTTCTGTTTGTATCCTGCGATCAGTCATTAGAACTATAAGCAGGTAGGTTGTGGTATGTATCTTGTTTGGGCCAATATAGGGCCAGTGCCCTTAATCGCTCTAATTAGGAAGCACGTCAGCTCTCTTGAGTCTCTTTATCGAGTTGGGCTGCAACAGCATGTGCGAAAGTGGGTTAGGATGGAATGTCAGACGATCTTTGTATGTGGCTGTGTAGCGTTTTGCTTCGTCTACGATGGTTGAAATTTGTAGGTATTCGTGGATTTCCGAATTGCGGGAGTACCATGGTGCACCTGATATGACCCTAAGTATATTGTTTTGGGCTTTTTGTAGGCAGAGTATGTTAGAATTACTGGCCGATGACCACAGTTGAATCCCATATGTCCAAATGGGTTTTATTATGGAGCAGTACACTCTTAGTTTGTTGCTTAGGGATAGTGCTGACTGTCTTCCTAGAAGCCATAGCAAATTTCTAAATCGAAAATTGATTTCGTTACTCTTATTTTTGATGTGGTCTTTCCATGTCATCCTTCGGTCCAGATGAAACCCCAGGTATTTGACGCAGGACGATTGCGGTAAGGTGTTGGTACCTAAGTTGACTGCAGGACAAGTTGCACGTCTCAGAGTGAACGTGATGTGGTGAGATTTTTGGGCACTAGCTCTTATACGCCATTTGTTCAACCATTTATTTGTGTCATCGAGTTGTGCCTGCAGCAATTTATTTGCCTCTTCTGGACTGCTATTACATGCGAGAAATGCAGCATCGTCAGCATAGGTTGCTACTGTAATATTAGGTGTCTGGGGTAAGTCATTCGTGAAGATGTTGTAAAGCACCGGACTAAGTACCGATCCCTGGGGTACTCCTGCGTGGCAACTATACAAGGAAGACCTGGCGTCACGGTGTTTTACTCGAAACATTCTGTCTCTAAGGTAAGAATCCATCAAGGGGTAGAAAGAGTGTGGAAGTGCTTGCTTTATTTTGCATAGTAACCCTTTGTGCCAGACCCGATCGAATGCCTGTTGGATATCCAGGAAAGCAGCAGAACAATATTCTTTCTTTTCCAAACAGTCTCGAATAGTACGATAGACTCTGTGTACTTGTTCTAGGGTCGAATGTTGCTTGCGAAACCCGAACTGATGATCTGGTATGACGTGATTGATATCTAGGTATGCATGTATCCTAGTAAGGATTATTTTTTCCCACAATTTGCTTAGAACTGGAGTTAAGCTGACAGGACGGTGTGAGGATGCATCGTTGACTGGTTTACCGGGTTTATGGATCATAACTACTTCGGATATTTTCCAAATAGCAGGGACATGTTTTGTTCTGAAGGTTGCATTAACGAGGGTTACCAGGAAGACAATACATTTTCTAGGAAGCTCTTTGAGTACCTTCGGGGTGTTCAGGTCAAATCCTGGAGCTTTCTTCGAGTCCTAGCTGGCTATTTCTTTGGACAACTCCTTTGGGGAAGTAGGTCTTATCGGCAGACACAGCTGCAGGTCCTGATTTAGGATCAGATCTATTTCAGGGTCCTCAGGGTTGTCAGATCCGTTAGGTTTGAAGACATTAGCAAGATGACTGGCGAAGGTCTCAGCTTTTTCTGGGTCTGTCCGTGCCCATGTATTGCCATTCCAGATTGGCGGTGAACATTGTTGGGGCTGTGGCATATTCCTGGTAGCTTTCCATAAAGAATGGGTCCCATGGCCATTGGGTGACATCTTTTCCAGTCTTTGTTTAACTGCAGCGTTAGTGACATCAGCAAGAAGAATCTTTAGCTCTTTTATTGCTTTGTTCAGTCGCGTTTTGTCTTCGCTGTTACGGGAAAGTTGCCAAACTCTACGAAGGCGGCGTTTTTCATAAATTTTTTGACGGATTTCAAACGGGAGCGGTGTATTCGCAAATGAATGTTTCAGTGTGGGTGTGCTTATCCACGCTGCCACTTGGATCAGGTTTGTAATGTATAGACATGCAGTGAAAGTGGCAGATGACAAACTAATTTCGTTAAAGGGCTTGGGTCAAGTTAGCCTTAGCATCGGTAATGATAAAAGTCAGTACAATAAGGTCATATCTAAAAATGTATTGTATATGTCAGTTTTAGCAACAAATTTATTGTTGGTCAACCAAGTCATTAAAAATGGTGGTCGCGTAACCACAAAGTGCTGGACTTAGTGCACTCGGATATTTGCAGTGGAGAAAAAGGAAAGGAAATGTGATTCAAAGCAAGAAACGTAATATTTACTGAATATTGTGAACATAAAAAAGGGTATCGATTTACAATACCCAACTTATGAACAATAATAAAGACTAGAGACGTAGAGTAGAGAGTAGTAAGAGTCTTTCTGAAACTCTGAAACCCACAGTTAAAAGAAATCAAGTTCCAGTGAATCTTACAAAGTCAAAGTGCGAGTTAGGTATATCTTGCGTTTCGGAAGGCTCCCAAAACATAGTAGAGCCGACAAAGACAGCTATAGATAG
Organism: Druceiella hillmani; assembly: GCA_039881145.1. NCBI lineage: Eukaryota > Metazoa > Arthropoda > Insecta > Lepidoptera > Hepialidae > Druceiella > Druceiella hillmani. The sequence continues at coordinate 5,855,734 of JAYKKI010000070.1, forward strand.
TGATTCTGGCAGGCACATCTCTGCACAAGTCCTTGTCACGTGAGAACTCATAGCCCCAAATAAAAGAATGAAGAGCCCCATACCTTTCATCATGAGGGTGAGATGAAGAAACAAACCGATAGGTGTCAGCACAATAACAGGAAAAAGCTACTGTGTGGCCAAGTATATACTATTTTCTACACAGTTTCGCAATTCTTCATGTTAAAGTTACAGAGAACCTCCACGTGGAATAATTATTGTGCCAGTTAAGTTTTCGATTAATATTGGTGAATTATTTGAAGACATTTTTACCTTGCTTCATTGTTGGTTTGACAATTTGCACATCTGTAGTTTATATTGTTTTTGATAGCTTCCTTGGTTTTTAAATGTTCAACTATTTAGACGATAAGTCTACTGCGCTCATAACTTGCTGAATTAATGTTGAGTTGGTAGATCCGGGTGAGTGAAGAAAAATAGTCTGCACAACTCTTAATGTTACTGAGTACATTAAGTAAAAGAGGAAGTGCGGTGACAGAGTTACAGTTTATATACCGTCCATAGACTCCACGGATTATATGGGAGGGGGTCGGCATTACTATAGACTAAATTATATACGAGTGCTAACACAGTGCACATGTTTTGTTGTAATAGGTCAGTAGACGCACAAATTACTTGTGCTTTAAATCGCAATTGCCGCAGCTGTGACAATGCCCATAAATATTTTTCAATAGTATTTGATTATCGAGCTACGTACTATCATACTATCGAAAATGATTCTCTGTAATATGTACTTTTTTCTTTAAAGTTGGTCTAATTAATCTTAATAATAGTTTTAATCTACTTGAAGACATTCTGCAGTTATTAAGAATGACCAAATCAAAAATTAATGGTCAAATCAAAAAGATGGTCATCATAATTCTACATCATTAATTTTATAGGGTTCCTCTTAAAATCATCACCTAGTAGATAATTAAAAAAGGGAGGATTGAAATAATTTCCTAGTGCATTAGTACTTAATACTATTATTAGTGACTCGATATTTAAGTACATTTATCTAAAGTACATATTTCAAAATGTATGTGATCGGCATAATGTAAAATGTAAATTTTCTAATATGCATCTGTAAGTGTAAATGTACTATTCAACTTAGTTATTAAAAAATAAAAGTTCTTTATGTTATCTACATTATGGACTAGGTAACTAATGGATATGCCATAGGTGGGATCCACATTTTTCAAAATATTGGTGCTTAAAGTTATAGTTTAACATTTATCATTCATGCATTGTCATCAGTCATAGTCACAGTTATAGACATAGTCACATGTTATGTAGGGCTGATATACAAGGCATACTCCGTCATGTCGAAAGTATATTATATAAGTATGTTTTTATAAAAAAAAATGTGGACAATAAAATAAAATATATGAACCGATAACATAATAAATGAAAAACATAATTTTTGGGTTCTTTGGGAATAGTCCAAGCTACAAGCTTTTCTCCATTAAAACTACATTTTATTAACAAGCATTACTCTAATGGTCCCTCTTCCAATTGCAATGACTAAACTTTTATACTAAGTACACAAATGTTACATTGATATATTTGACAAGTAAAAATGATATATATCTTTATAATGTGGATTCACATTTCGTTTATAGCAGCAATAATTTTTATCGATAAAACAGTGGTGCTTAGTTTATGCCCTTACTAATGTCTTAAATGGTATGTTAGTTTTTATTACAAATAATTTATAAATTAGAAATAATTATTAATATAATTGTTAAATACCCACAAATGAAATTTTATATCAAATTTAATGAATTAAAAATTCGTTTGTATCCTTTTTCACCTATCACAAAGTGGCCAGCTGTAAAATTTTGCATCCAAGTGGTATTGTTCTTTGTTCATAACCAATCATAATATGTCTCAAAATATTATGTATAAAGTTTTTCTAAGTATCTTATCTTTTGGAAACCTTTGAATAAAAATTTTTAATGTACAAATGCTAATAAATATAAGAGTCATTCAAATAAAAGGGTCAACAAAATGTCATGTTAGAAATCAACTTAGAAAGTGTAGAAATAACAATATGATTAATATATTATAAGAAAAAATAATACCACTGCAGTGAAAAAAAATTCACAATTATAAAAAATACCAAGCATTGATACCATAGTATAATGGGAAATATTTTATATCTTTTTAATTAACATTTTGCTTATAATCAATTATGTCATTAAATACCAAAACATTGTCCTTGAGTTAAATATCCATTGAAAATTTAGTTCACTGGTTGGTATATATAAATATTATTCTCGCCAACATGTTATATCTGCGTTGAACTGAGTGGTTTTCAGCAATATAGTTAATATGATTAACAAAAAATGTTCAGTGTCTAGAATAAACTACAACTTCAAAATTTGAAATTGCGATATGATTTGTATATACTGATAAAGTTGATATGGTTATTAGTTTAACTTAATGTAATAAATAACATTGTTTTTAAGTCCATAATGATAAATAACATTGTTTTTAAGTCCACATGTTTTCCCTATATGTTTTTTCCATTTTTGACGACATATACAATCATCTTCCAACAAAAATAAATATACTTCACCAAGGGAAGGCGTTTTGTCTCATAGTTCGACTGATATTAAATTGTGACTAAATGTGACAAAATTTATATCAAAAGTATGGGTATATGTATACTCGCTCTTTAGAATCTTACCTCCATGTGCTTACCGTTTTCTTCACAGTTTAATGGATGGAATCATCTGTATGAATAACAGATACGTTCTTTGTTACACCCTTTTACACTTTCATAGTTGATAAAATATTAATTTTGGCACAAGTATCGGCATTTTTAAATTTTATTAGTTGATAATAGATAAAAGCTAAAAATTTTCGAATATTGCAAATTGATTTTTATTTCAGTGTTAGTTATTATTTCGATATTCATCTTAATTAAATGTACTATATTGTTGTAACCTGGCATATAAATTTTCCTAAATCTATGTAGAATACTATTGTTTACTAGACTAATATTGTTTACACTAACAGGACACCTCTTTACAATGCGGAGCATACAGACGAGCTGTCAATCATCGGTCATACGGAGCTGGTCGATGCTATGACACTTATTAGGCCGGGATTCATTTATTATCACAAAGGTTGCCTGGATTTCAGTCCACCATTCCAAGATCAGGTGCAGAGTCATATCAAGGTAGAAGAAGATAGGGAAGACAGTGATGAACTTAGGCCAGAGGAGGCTAGATTAAATGGGATAATGGTGACTGCTTTGCAGCGGAAATGTGCCTTTTGTTCTAGATATGGTGCCAGTATCCCATGCAAGGTAATGAAATATTTGATTAATTTATCTGTTAAGGGCTTTTATTCTTAATTTTGCATAAATACAGTATTTCTTATTGATGTTTATTTGTAGGTGGGGTAATATAATAGATTTAAGGAAATTTTAAAGCCGTTAAAGTTCTCTAGATTGAAATATACATACATAACAAGTAATCACATAGTTTTGAACTTGACAAGGTCAAACCATTATAATGAGGCTCATTATATATTTTGGCTGTCCGCATTCAGCTTGACTGCTTGCCCCCCACGGTTTCGCCTGCATGGCTTTCGATTACGGTGGTGGGATATGCATGCAAAATCTGCATTCACATGACAAAACTGTAAAGCCATACGAGCAATCTATTTCATGTATGAGAAGACATACTTTTAACTTGAAAGACCAACGTTGCTATAGAATAGTTATAAAAAACCTACACTACACAACTCCACATAGTGCAATCGTTGCAGCAATTGAAGAGACTGGAAACAAAGTCTATGGTGAAATTATAAACTCAAAATATGGACCAGATAAAAAACCAACATCCACATTCTTTGTCAACATCGAACCTGGAGCTAACAATGCAACAGTGAAAGATATTAAAAATATCTACCACCAGTCTGTAACAATCGAAGATCCAAAAAAGAGAACAACATTGCCTCAATGTCAAAGATGCCAACAATACGGCCACTCCAATTACTATTGCATGAGACCCTACCGATGTGTAAAGTGTGCCCAGGGACACAAAACTGCAGACTGCCCAAAGAAGGACCGTAAAACACCAGCACAATGCGCTCTTTGCCAAGGCGCACATCCGGCCAACTATAAAGGCTGCGAAGTCTATAAGGAGATCCTAGAAAGACGCATGGCAAGAAACCCAGTACTCAAGGGCAAAATACAGGAGGTGCCAACTAAAGCTGTTCCCTTAGTAACTCAATCACATCCTGAAGAAATGCAAGAACAACTATACTCTGACATATTGAAAAAGAAAAAAGCTAACCCAACAATTGCAACTGGCATAAACATTAAAATAGAATAGCTACTAATCAAACAGTCGGAAAAATTCGACATGATCTTACAACAGATGAGCGCTCTTATGAGCCTCATAGTCACCCTTGTTGAAAAAATATCAAAATGACTGCCCTAAGAGTGGCCACTTGGAACATCAATGGTCTTGCCCCAAACAAAACTAACTTAGAACTCTTTATAAACAATAACCAACTTGATGTTGTTCTGATTTCCGAAGCACACTGTACAGATAAAAGTAAAATCAAAATCAAAGGATGCAATACCTATGTGACTAAACATTTAGATGGAACGGGGCATGCAGGAACAGCCCTTGTAATAAGAAATTCCATCAAACGTCAGGTGCTACCGGAGTATAGGACAAACCACATTCAGGCTACCACCGTTGCGGTGAAAGGTAACTGTGGTCAACTGAACCTGTCGGCAATTTACTGTCCACCAAGGCACATAATTAGTGAAACAAAATTTGCAGAATACTTTTCAACATTGGGAGGAAGATTTGTGGCTGGTGGTGACTGGAACGCCAAACATACATACTGGGGCTCAAGGCTAACAACAACTAGAGGCAGACAACTAATATATGCCTTGACGAAAATAACCTCAACTGTATATCATCGGGTGAACCAGCCTACTGGCCAATAGATCCAAATAAAAAACCAGATTTGCTGGATTTCTTCATAATAATGGGACTTTCGACAAATTACATGAAGGCTGAATCTTGTTTAGACAGTAGTTCTGACCATACCCCTGTCCTCCTAACTATTAGTACGTCTATCATTTGCTACGAGAGGCCTGATACTCTGTACAATAAACTCACTGATTGGGAAGGGTTCAGAGAATACATTGAGAAGGCATTGAATTGAAAGTCTCCTTGAAAACACCCGACGAGATAGATGACGCGACTCAACACTTTACTAACCTTATACAAAAAGCTTACTGGGTTAACACTCCTCTTAAAAAAGAAAAAGGTTACCAAGTTGTTGGGAACGTACCTCTTGAAATAAAACATAAAATACTAGAGAAGAGAAGATTGCGCAGGATATGGCACCAAAGTAGATGTAAAAGTGATAAGACTACACTTAATAAAGCTATTATAGAGCTGAAAAATTCAATCGACAAATTGAACTTAAATAATACCACACTACAAAATCAGTTGGAAAGCCTAACTGCCACAAAAACAACAGAATACTCCCTCTGGAAGCTTACAAAGGCGTTAAATAGGCCACAGCAATATAAATGCCCCATTAAAACCCAAAATGGTTGGACTAAGACAAACAAAGAAAAAGCTAACATGTTTGCAAAACATCTGGCTGCCATCTTTACTCCTAATGAAGGCAACAATGCGGAGTTCGAAAATGAAGTTGAACATACACTGCAGCAAGACCTACAACTGTCCATTCCGCTAAGACCAGTCACATTTGGAGAACTGAGAAGGGCTATAAAAGGACTGCAAGATAAAAAAGCCCCTGGATTCGATCTCATCACAAAAGAAGTTATCATGCAACTTCTCAGGAAAGCACTGGTGTTTTTAGTTATTCTCTTCAATGGAGTGCTTCGAGTACAGTGCTTTCCCAATCTATGGAAGGTATCCATAGTAACAATGATACACAAGCGAGGAAAACCCCCGGAAGACGCATCATCATACAGACCTATAAGTCTCTTACCTCTGCTATCAAAGTTGTTTGAGAGAATCCTCCTGAGCAGAGTATTACCCATACTCAACAAAGACCTGGTGATACCTAAATATCAGTTTGGATTCAGACAACAGCATTCTACAGTGGAACAAGTGCATCGAGTCTTTCGAAAAGAAGGAATACGGCTCCGCTGTATTTTTAGATGTCCAGGCAGCTTTCGATAAGGTATGGCATAAGGGCTTACTCTATAAAATAAAAACGTCTTTACCGCATAGTTACTACATTTGATGGAGTCATACTTCACGAACAGAATCTTCCAGGTGAGAGAGGACGGAGAACTGTCAATTATCCAAGATGTAATGGCGGGAGTTCCACAGGGATCTGTCCTTGGTCCTGTCTTACAATGGTATACATACCATCTACACCTCAGACCTCCCAGAAACAAAAGAGGTAACTACTGCTACTTTTGCTGACGACACTGCAATTCTCGCGAGCAACAAAGATCCGATTGTAGCATCTGCCGTCTTGCAGAAAAGCCTCGATAGGGTCAACGAATCAAAGCCAGCACAACCAAATCCGTACAAGTTACTTTTACGCTGAGGAAAGGAAGCTGTGCTCCAGTAAAACTGGGAAAAAATGTTCTGGCACAGACTGATTCTGTTCGATATCTCGGTATGCATCTGGACAGAAGGTTGACCTGGAAGAAGCACATCAAATCAAAACGAGACGAGCTGAACATGCGGTTCAGAAACATCTACTGGTTGATGGCACGCAACTCTAAATTGTCAATCGACAATAAATTGCTGATATACAAAATGATCCTGAAACCAATATGGACATATGGTGCACAACTGTGGGGAAGTGCTTGCGACTCCAATTTAAACATAATGCAAAGTCTGCAAAATGGTATGCTAAGAACCATTTCCAATGCACCATGGTTCATCACCAATACAGAGATCCACGAAGCTCTGAAAATAACAACAATTAAGGAGGAGTTAAAATTAATAGGGCATAAATATAAAACACGGCTGGAAAACCACCCAAATGATTTAGCTACTGCGTTAGCAACCATCTCCTACAATAAACGACTGAAACGCCATGATATAATTGGTGACAGATGGTGAAGGATGAGGTCTCTCCTGCTGAGGAGCTCCTTGGAAATGATAAAACGACATAGAACAAAATCTGTTTATAGTTTGGAACTGATTGCAAATAAACACAAAAAAAAAATGCATGAGAACGGAGGTGGATGATTTGTTTGAGAATTTAGAAATAATAAAATTAGACATGAAAATTTGTATTTAAGCTCAGATCGACATAAAGAAACATCTGTTTCTGAACATGTGTGTTGAATAATTATGAAATGAAAAAAAAACGATTAATACAAATTCGTTCATGGTCCCTTTTTGCCCAGCAAATCCAGGGCAGGCAGCTAAAAGATTGACATGTTGTATTACATATATTATCTATTAACATTTTCTAGTATTACATTTTTATTGTACAAAGTTTCATGAAATCTGATTCAACCATTTAGGCAAGATTGAATAAGAAACATATAAACACACTTCTCCTGGTGTTAGTGCTCAGCATGACCAAAGCCGTGTTGTTATTTCTAAGCTTACCTGTCATTGTCCTTATGGTTTGGTCTTTATATTTTTTTTCTGTATATGACTGAACCCAAATAATGTTTTAACATTCTCCAACTTGGTTCTTTTTATTTCATACAGTTAAAACACAAGGTTTTTTTATATTTTAATAATTCATTTATATTGGTTACAGATGAGTTGCAGTAAATACTTTCACCTACCTTGTGTTCTAGCTTCGGGTGGATTCCAAGACTTCACCACAAAATCATCATTTTGCAAAGAACATCTGTATCAAGCTCCGATAGTCTGTGAGTTCATAACATAATATTATTTTATTCCTTAAATTTAATCTAGAACTCTTATATTGTAAATATGTACTTTTGTTACAGGTACAGCTGACATAGATTGTAGAAACTGTGGGGTAGTGGGTGATCTCGCAAATCTTATGACTTGTGTGACGTGTGGTGCTCATTACCATGGCACCTGTGTCGGATTGCCACAATTACCAGGTTTTTATTTTCATTTACATTTATTTGTGAAACACTTTACCAAATCCGAATATAGGCAAATATTACATTTCATCGAACAGACTTTGAATTTCTTTTGTGCAATGAAAACATAGTTTCAATTGGCTTTGTTTTTTATGAGCCAAGTATTGTAAAACCTAATAGGTTTTTATATATGACCATATATCTTACATATATATGTGGTCATTACACATATATGTGGTCATTATTACATATGGTAATAATGACATTAGCTACTAGTAAACTGACGTCAATGGGCATAGCAACTTTTCTGTGAAACATTATTTTTCATGACAAAAGGTTAATTGCATTCTTTTAACTTATGTATTTCTTTTTAAATATGTAGTAGTTGTTATACGTATAGAGGAATTTGATTAGAGATAAAATGATTACAGATTAATAACTATTTTGACATCTAGGTGCTATATTTCTATGAAATAAAACATATAGTCAGTAAAAATCTTCAGTGATGTAAGTTATAAATAAAGTTAACTATATGTTTAATAATGTGGAGGTAATGTTGAAAATACTATTCGGACATAATCAACATGTTAATAGTAATTGTAAAATTTTTTAACAACTGTGATTGGTCTAAAATTTATAATTTACATGAACCTTAGTTCCCTTTCTGGCTCCTCATTTTTGTGAAAGATATGAAAGCACTGAAAAGGACCTATGATGAATATTCTACTTTCTAATAGTTTCTCCCAATTACAGTTCGCAACATAACATGGTAGTAATGATTTCAATATAGAATATGTAATGCTGTTTCAGGCGTGCGTGCCGGTTGGTCGTGCCGTATGTGTAGAGTTTGTCAAGTGTGTAGGGGCGGAGAAGGCACGGCAGGAGGCTCTGGCGATATGCGTGCTGTGGCCTGTGAACAGTGTGACAAGCTTTACCATGCTGCATGCGTTCGCCCACCTATGGCTACTGTGCCCAAGTATGGATGGAAGTGTAAGGTGTGTATTTTATTTTGATGGAGATGTAAGTAATCAAGTTATTTGAAAGGAATCTATTGGCAAACTACCTTTTGCATTTTTTGATATAGTATAATTAATTTGTAGCTTATTTTAGGGATTAAGGAAACAAAATATCTTATTTTGAAGACTCATATTTTTCTAATTTATTCACTATCAAAGCTATAGCGATATATAAAATTTTGCATAGTTGACATTGGGCATAATTGTAGATCTTGTGTAATGAATAAAGGAAAAACTTAAAAAATGCAATTTTCTTATCAAAGCCTGAATTATTAAAGGTTATCAGTCATGTCAAGTGTTATGACCGACTCGAATTTTTTTTATAGAATTCTAGTCAAAGTATTAGTGGGAAATATTTTAAAAGGAATAACTATGCATTAAACACAATAGCTTTGGCTTATCAGTGTTGAAAATGAAAAAAATGTGTACTTCATCCAATATGAACAGCTGATTGGTAAAATTTGTATGTAAGAGTAGGTGTGTAATAGAAGTCGAAAAAATCATTTCATAACCTTAGAAAAGTCATCTATAACATAAGTATTTGTATTTAATCTATGATACTTTCCTTCAAAAAATATGTAAATAGTAGTCATTTGTTAGGTTAGGACCCTTGAGACCAATTATAATAACGAATATATATAGTTAGAGAAATAGGACATGCTTTGTGGGGGCCGCGTTTCATACATGTTGAAAAGTTGCATTTATGTTGAATTTTACGTGGCAAGTTTTCACACATGTACACTGCCAATTAAATACCAGCCAGTAAAGTTTATTCTTTGACTATAAGTAATTTTAAGTTTCACTAAGTGCTATACGTAATACATAAGGTATGTTTCCTTTGAACCAATGGTGTATGAAAGAATGACTTGGAATTACCAATGAGAAAATGCTATAAAACCACTAATTAAAATGATGTTAAAATAAAACTTGGTGTCAATAAACAGTTTTTGAAAGTAAGTTTGTAAACAAAATTACAATCAAGTAACTATAGTCCATTCAATTTCAAGATGGAATGTTTATAAATAATCACTTTTGACAGATAAAACTTTTAAAACATATTTTTTATTAGTGTGCACATTTACACTGTGTACATACGTAACTTATATAGAATATATTTTATATTTATGAGAAATTCAAATAAGTAAGGTGAAGTCTTTCGAATAATTTAAAAGTATTACATAAAAAAGACATAATAAAATATTACCAAAAATTTAGATACAAATAGTTGTTTAATTAAATGATAATCGCAAATACTTAATTTTGAGTAATCATTAAAATATTTTTTTTTAAAACGAACTAATGTATAAAAATACACGAAATACAATAACATTTCACAGAAAAAATACGCTGCATACATATACAATTACATCACAATGCATCTTGGCTTCACACTGATATCCAAAGATGGTTGTGCCTAATGCTAGTGCCTGCGAGGCCGACCGTTTTGCCGATATCACTGAGAAATAGTATTACAGAACATATCATATCTATTACACAACATATTAGCAGAATTTATTCATTATATCTATCTATTACATCGTATATCACAGTAATTACATTGTATATCAACAATAACAATGTTCGTTCAGCCATGCCGCGGGGCTTACTAAATGACATTGCTTCAAGTAGTAATCTTTTGACATCGTTTAATTTAAAAGCAGTGTTTTCTTTCGCCACATATCATTTCTTTTGTGTCCAGATCATTTTGATTTTGTTTATCTTATAGTGATATGACAGCAATCTTAGTATTTTACAGTAATGTCTATTATTGAACAGCTATACGGTGTTTAGAACATTCGCCATTTTAATTACATTCGTACTTAAAAATATCACACATTTAACACAACGAATTAAACATTATAAAACACATAATAATATAATAAACTTAATATAATACAAAATATTTTTATGAAACATCAGAAATTTAGAGAGCAATATTGGAAAATGAGATGTACGGATATCTCCTGCCATTCCGTTGATAAGTGTTGCAAGCAAGCATAGAATATACGTTGTATAAATAAGTTGCCATACGTGGGCATACAGTAAACAAAAAAATATAATTGATCTCCTGAATCTAAATCTATCATATCTAATACAAATATAAATAATGAATGTCACAAATAATTATACTAGCTGTGCGCTCGGATTAATTCAGATTTGTTAGTCCTATGTAAATTTATATATGGCTACTTCAATACAATTGTTAGGTTTTGTGTTTGTGCAACAGGCGGACAGATAGATAATCATACGAACCCGCATTGGTTGTCCTCAAACCAAAGACTAATAAGTTAGTTTTACCAGATTTACATATCCGAATGGAGAATAAAGTTTATTGTTTGGCAAAATTCATAATCACAAATCGGCATTTTTATCTGATAAACTGATGATTTTTTGAAAGTCGAACGAAAGTACGGTGTCAAAATAATATTATTAACTAAATCTCAAGGTGTATTAACCATAAAAATGGGTATTACATTTCTTCTCTTTCTAATATCTGTTCAAATATTTTTCAGATTATTCGAGTAGTATAACAATTAATATAGGTAAATAAATATATAATTATTTGTCAAAGATTTTGAGATGAGGTAAACATTACATTTTCCGCAGCCATTGACATAAATATATTATTTAAACTAGTTGTACGAAACACAAACGTAGATATATGTTTTCTTTTCAGAATAATATTTCAATTATTATATTATTTTTCGCTTAGTACACTATGCCGCTCATAATGCGTTTTTTTTGTACGACTATTAAAATGCGTCATAAGGAATCACTGCGTATGCACTATAATATATATAAATACAATCAAGGCTGAGTTTCCGGGTCTAATACCTGGATAATTCAATATTATCGTAGGGTAATTCAATATTATATGGCCTGTTTGATGAAATGACCAACCGAAACATTTTACTTTCTGCTCTATATGTCGTGATATTTTTTTTAGTACGTTGATATTTGATCTTGCAATGTTAATATTTTAAAAATTTATTATGTTTTTACTCTTTTTTCGTTGAATATAATAACCTGTCGATAACATAACCTCAGATCGAATAACAAATTCATAAACGTCGCTAAATTTAGATTCCGGATTAATCTTTCCAGATTATGCTTACATATCTGATAACCTTAAAAATGACAGAGTTATTGAAGTGATTTCAATGAGACTGGAAGGTCCTACGTCTGAACTGGTTCAAAAAGAACTAACCACCAATAGGGCCTTTAACATAAAGATCTAATGAGGATGCTCACAAAAAGACCCAGAGAAAGGCTTTCAAAGTACCTGACTGATATGTACCCAGATGTAGAACTGCTTACTAGCGTTCGGAAACTGTCCAAGCAAATAGCAAAGGTACTCGCATCCCTCGATTGTATTAGTGAAAAAAAGGAAAGAGAAAGTAAAAATAATAAGATTATGAAGAAAAATCTTAATATTAAAAAGCAAGAAATGAAATTACATTCAAGTTCTGAGGAAGAAGAAACGATAGAATTAGCCGGTGAAAATTCCTGTCCCGAAGATAACATATATAATGCGTGGAATGCGTTTAAAATTACTACGAGACTGAAAAAATAAAAGATTAGCTACAACTAATTGTTTGTAAATTATGGCCGCATGTAAATTGTATTCCATTCGACAATTCTTGCAATGCAAGGAAATGAAGAAACAAGAAACGGAAAAGAAAAACTTACACGAGAAAAAAGAAAAAAGTAACGAACAATGCAAAGGAAGATGAAAAATGACCCGGAAATTAAGTGGCCATCTTATCCTTATATGAGCGGCCAACTTATAACGGATATTAACATTAAAGCTTTTTTTAAAGTTTTTGATATAAATATGTCAAATATTAAGAATAATAAAAAAATAAGAGTAAAAGCTCAGTTATTATAAAAACATTATCCTAAAGTACGTATACAATTTGTAGGCTACAATGGAAAATATTTTAGGACCAACACTTAGTTGAAGAGAAAATGAGATATGTCACAATGTTTGTTTAATTATCTATACGCCAAATATACCATAACTATATCTGTATATAAGGTAAACAAATCTAGAAATATAGCAGCGTAAGCTGACACATTGTAGCTATCTCACTCTAACGCCTTATAAAATTAATGAATAGCATATATAGTATAGATTTTTACAGCGTCGAGATTTTTATTATTTTTACAAAATGTTTGAAACGCCTATTTCGCAAAAAAATAAAGGGTTGTCCATTTTTACCGTGTAAAATTTTAGAATTCGTATCAATAAAATAATGGTGTAATACTTGTATTTATAACTTTTTTCATAGTGAAACTTTCTGAAGTTAATATTTTGATTGTGTATATACTTTAATAATACTCCGGGAATAATGCAATGAATTTTATAAATAGTCGTCAGCTGATGGAATATTATATTTGTGCCAACCATATTTTAACTGTCAAATTCGATTATTTGTAAACATTCCATTTTGAAATTGATTGAATTATAAGTTAAAGTAACTATACGTAAAGTCTGAAAGTTGAGTTGAGATCATTCATTTAGATATTATTATTATTGCTATACACTAATAAGTTTGTCAAATTGAGGGAAAAGGAATGATGTGATGAAATATTTGTGTATAGTAACATATTTGTATTATATGTTCTGTCTGTTTGCATACCACCTTCATTAACTTTGTGTACCATCTGGGGTATGTGTACCACATTTTGAGTAGTAGTGCCACTCTAAATATAAGTTTTTGTGTATAGAATTATTATCATACTATTCAATATGAAAATATAATTTTTTAATTTGAAAATAATTTTAACCCATAATGCTTATTTTATAAGAGCATAATATTGAAATGGGATTACATTTTGAAAAACACTATTGCTTGGTGATATCGGTTAGTAAAAAATAGAACTCTTTCAGATTGAAGCAGCTTTCATTGACACCAGATTATAATGGAAAGATAACAGATAGAGCATTATAAAGTTTTTTATTTTCAATTGGATTGCAGTGTTGCCGAGTTTGTTCAGATTGCGGTGCACGCTCCCCGGGCGCTGGGCCTAGCTCACGATGGCATGCACATTATACTGTGTGTGATTCTTGTTACCAGCAACGCAATAAGGGCTGTTCGTGTCCACTCTGTCGGCGGGCTTATCGCGCCGCGGCACAGCGGGAAATGGTGAGGTGTACTACTTGCAAGAGGTGAGTTGCAATTCACAACAAATTTTTACTGCGTTTTGGAATACACATGCAAAGGTTTTAAGAATTTATAGTGGATAAACTTTTGTCACTTTTATTTATAAAAGATAATTAGGCCTACACAAATGGTTATTTATTTATCTTTTAATGGGTAATGCCACTTTATAAAGGAGTTTCGGCCCTAAAGTGGATATAATTTAAATGGTTTATGATCGTAAAAAATTATGTCCTTAACTTGGAATCTTGCAATATTTATCATCAATAACTTCACTGGAATTATATATAAGCAGTTAAATTTAGCCATTAATCTTGAAACTTAAACCATCAAAAATTGTCTTCAAAGACCACTTAAATACTTAACATAACTTAAATAAGTAGATTAATTAAATATAGGCGACATAATCATCCAAATCTGGGAAAAATGCTTATATATATTAATAGGAATACTAGACCAAATCAAGAGTCAATAGCCCGCACAGTAATAGTTTGACGACACCAACACAACCTCAATAATATAGGCGCCGGTTTTGAAACAGTATCGACATGACATTGACAATTCGCACTAAATGAAATGACAATTGGAAACGTGATTCCCTTCTCAAAAAAATTCCAGTTGCAAATAATTATATTTACTTTATCTCTTATAGATAGATAAGATGCAAAATACAAAATATCATAAGACAGTGGAAGTCAGTTTTAGAAGTAAGATATTTGAGAGGCATATACTATGTTCTATTGAAAAATAGGACATAGTATGTGCCTTCCAAACTTATTTTCCCAAAGAAGTCTTACAAATTTGTTGTGTTTAGAGATTTTAGATTTGTTGAATTATTCTTGCGCTGGTGACACCGCATGAGTGATTTCTGAGATATTTCTGTATTAGGAGTCCGGACATTCCTATTATTGCATTTCTCCGTTCATTAACGGAGAAAAGATTGAGATAACTTAAAATATATTCAACACTCACCCTTAGTTAGAACCTTCCTGACAGATGAAAAATTTATATTTTGGTTACATTATGAACCTTATTTAAGATATATCTATCTATGACTGGTCTTCTCACATTTTATAAGTTTTACATGTCACTGAAGACCTAAGATAATTGCATTAATACATTAATACAAATAAATACTACAAATGCTTCTAACATAATTACATCAATACAAAGACATTTTTTTATAAGCAAATTGAAATACCTTCATTGTTATACCTTCATAAAAAATTTTTTGTTCAAAACTGCATCCTTCACTTCTTCTTCGCTTGAAAATTTCTTTCCATGAAGTTCTTTTTTAACTTTGAGAATAGATAATAATTGCTGGGAGCCAAATTAAGACTAGTGTGGGCGATCCAAAATATTGAAGCCCACCTTATGCAGGGCAGCCAAACGCAACACGACTCTTGTGAACAGGCGCATTGTCGTGCAGAAAGGCCTTTCGTTAATTTTCACCAAAGATGTTCTACTTTTGGTTAATTTTCCCCTCCTCTTTTCTTTGATGGAATCTTTCAACTCCTCTAGGATTGAAGCATAGTATTCTCCGGTTATGGAGAGGCCTTTATTTTTATAATCTATCAACAGGATCCCTTCTGAGTCCCAAAATACTGTTGTCATGATTTTTCCAGCCGACCATGGCATCTCAAACTTTTTGGGTGGTGGTGTGCCTTTTTTGTGCCACTGCATAGAGTCCTGCTTAGACTCAGGTTCATAATGATGAACCCAAGTTTCATTCATCTAGTAACATTCGACTCAATAGTTTATCCTTGTCTTCACTACAGAGGTCCAAAAACATGCGACAACTCTCCAAGCGCAGTTGTTTTTGAGGCGGAGTAAGCATTCTCGGCACCCACCTTGCGCTGACCTTATTCATCCCAAGATGATCATGAAGTATTTTAAAAATGATTGTATCCAACACTCCTACCATTTCTGCAAGCTGTTTCTTCTTCATCTTCTAAAATTAATTCTTCGTCTTTTTGAATGATTCCAGAGTAGTCACTTTGATTGGCCGTTCGGGCCGTTGGAGTGAGTCCCTGCCTTATTTAAAGATACTTTGCTATTTATAAATCTAGGTTTTACCCGGGCCAAAGTCACGGTAAATGTATACCATCTCTTCGAGTATCATTTGAATCGGCTTTCCTGGTTTGGTAAGGAACTTTATAACAGAGCGGTACTCAATTTTCTCTATATTTGTCACTTTCTTCCCAATTAAGTTGCTTGGTCGATGATAGTTCAAAGACTAATGGCTCTATTAAGATTAAACTTGCTATTTATAATACCAATGAGTGACTGAACTCTCTTTTATGACTCATTAACGTTTCCTCACTAATGACCTAAGTCAATATGACATGGTTTTTTATTTTCCTAACAACACAATCTCAGAAACCTCTACCATATACATATAAAGGATCTCTTAAACTTCTAAAAATATTGCTAAATTCATTTGTTATAATTTTTTCATCGATTATAATAGCTGCCTAGAGGCCCAACACATCTATATTATAATCTTCAGAATAAGCAATTGGAAATGGATTAACCAGATTCCCATACTTATGAAGCAAGTACGTATTTTTTGATATAAGTAATTGAAACTTTTTGAACATCCTTCTTGTCCCTCAAAAAGTCTATTAGGAATTAAAAGGCTTTGCATTGTTATTTCTTTTCGTCTATTATGACTTATTATGAAATTCTGGAATACAGTCGTAATTTAGCAACTCGAGAATTCCGTATTAAACATTTTACGGTTGTTTTAGGAACGAATATAATTCTGCAATATTTTCATTACTCTTTTTAATTTTATTAAATAGGCTACTTAATCAAATACTCTTTTAAGCATATCTGCTATTCTATATATTTCACGCACTGTCATGAAAATGTTGTTTTTCAAAATTAAATCAATATTTAATTAAATGATCATCTAAAGCTTCTATCATCATCATCATATATATTAATACGCTAAGGTTTTAAGATGTTACTCTCCCTTTTTAGAAAAAACCTCACAACTAATCCACATAAATTATATATCATTTTATAGATAATTGCTTGCTCTACCGGCATCCACAACTAAAAAATTTATTATTGCTATTGTTTTTGCAAATTAATTAATTATTAAAATTATATACACAAAACAGCAATGCTGCCATCTAACGGCTCAACGTCAATATGATTGACGGTCGGTAAAATTTTTGTTTAATTTCAAATCTACTCACGTATAAATAAAGTGGCGCTTTAGCTCAATGCTTTTGATACTTGCGCCTCTATATGTCAATTTTAGTAAAATATTTGTTTGATCTGTCATCTGAGCTTCATAATGGAATAAATAATAATGCGAAGAGCATAATTTGCAAGAATAATTTGCACGGGTCACGCTAGTAATTTCAAATTCTAAATTAGATCTCATTTGATTTTTCAAACAAGGTATTCTACTTGTATCAAAACTTCTCCAGAAATATTATTTAAATGATACCTGCAGTTCAGCAGCTCGATAATACATACAAATTAAAATCACAGAAAAGTCTGATTCATAACGATACGGTGCAGATAATTTTCCTGTTCATTACACCCAGGTTAAAAAAAATGTTTATGAATAATTGGAGCTCTGACATAAATAGACAGTAATATTGTCATCCGGAATTTGGTAAAGTGTGCATATCTACTTGATAACAACCAAACATTGGTGGAAAAAAGGAAGAAAAGAAGGTGGAAAAAAAGAAGGGTGCTGTTAAGTTTGTGCACCTGATGAATAGAAAAGTTTGTGCATTATTTATTTATTTTTTTTTTACTGTAACAAGGCAATCTGTGCAATCACAATAAGCCAATAGTTTGTCCTCTTCCTGGGAAGGTAACAAGTAGCAGAGTGAACATTTTGTATGGTCTCCTCCTCAGCTAGTAAATCTCACTGACAATGTTGGTACACTATGCCTCTTCAGTCTTGAGAAAAGTAGACTGCCTGAGCCTTCGAGGTTGGTCATCAATTCATTAACATGACTTGACATTTTGTCTTGGTAATTTTCACTATACTTAGTAATCTCATGTTTAACAGAGTTCATGTTAAGGTCCAAGTACATGTATTTATTGCTTACATATTGAGGTATGTTAAGCATTGATCGCAATGTCTTTGTCTGGAATCTTTCCAGTATTTCAATATTACTTATGCTTGCGGTCCCCCATAGTTGGTTGCCGTAGGTCCATATCCGCTTGAGAATGGCTTTGTATATTGCGATTTTACTTTCCTTTGTCAAGTGTGATTTTCGGCCAATTAACCAGTACATATTTCTGACTTTTGTGTCCAGTTGCGTGCGCTTAGCCCAGATATGCCTTCTCCATGTCAGTCTCCTATCCAGGTGCATGCCCAAATACTTAGCATGTTCAGATTGTGGTATTTCTTGATTGTAAATCTTGACAGGTGGGCATGTCTGTCTCCGAAGGGTAAAAGTCACATGAACAGATTTGCTCTGGTTCACCTTAATGCGCCATTTGTCAAGCCATACTTCCACTTGATTTATATGTTCTTGCAATTTGTCAGTAGCAGTGATTGCGTCGTCATCAACAGATAGTAAAGCCGTGTCGTCTGCATATGTGGCTGTTGTAGTATTAGGATGACTTGGAAGATCAGCCGTAAATATCAAGTATAAAACGGGGCCCAAAATGCTTCCCTGTGGCACTCCAGACAAGGATTCACAGAACTCGGAAGTGTCAGCACCACATCTGGCTTGGAAAACTCTCATACTGTGGTATGATTTAATGATTGGGTAGAAGCTGTGTGGTAGAAACTTTTTCAGCTTGAAAAGTGGTCCATTGCTCCAGACCCTATCGAACGCCTGGCTAATATCTAAGAAGACCGCCGAGCAGAATTTCTTATTCTCAAGAGTTCTACTTATGACGTCCGTTAGCCGGTGAACTTGTGAAGGGATTACCACTGGTAAATACGGGCGCATTCTGTTCATTATTATTTTTTCGAGCAGTTTTCCTAGTACAGGCAGGAGGCTAATAGGTCTGTATGAGCTAGCTTCATTTAGTGGTTTCCCTGGTTTGTGTATTATTAAGATCTGCGCAATCTTCCATTGTACCGGGAAGATTGCAAGTCTAATGCAGGCAGTTAAGATGGCATTCAGTTTCAAGATGGCTTTTTTTGGAAGCTGCTTTAACATTGTGGCACCTATAAAGTCGTAGCCAGGAGATTTCCTTTCTTTCAGTGACCTCACTTCCGACCATACTTCTTTAGGACTGGTGCTTTTTATTGGCAATGTCAATTGTAGTGGCGATTGCAGGTACTCTTGGACTTCCTTTTCATGCTCTGTATGTACCACAGGATTGGGTTGAAAAAGAAATTTTAAGTGATCTGCGTATACTTGTGCCTTCTCTGAATCAGTTCTTGCCCATAAGCCATTAGGGCTTCTTATTGGTGGTATGTGTTCCTTCGGTCTTTTAAGGTTTTCAGTTATTTTCCAGAGAGAGTAGTTGGTGTCTTTATTTGGGGTCAGGCCCGTTAGTTTCTTTTGTATGAATTCAGAATTCATTTCCCTGATAAGCACCTTTAGCTCTTCGGATGCTTTGTTGAAGGCTTTTTTGTCGGAGGGGTAATTTGTGTTGTGCCAGATTTTACGCAATTGTCTTCTTTCTTTTGCTTTGTCTTTGATATTTTTCGGATACTGACGATTCTGTGTAAGCTTTTTTGTCTGCTGTGGTGTTGATTGGTAAGCAGCTGTGTGTATAAGAATATTGAATAATTCAATCTCTGCTTCTACTTCCTCTTCGCTCTTTAGAGGGGTGTATGTATAGGTTGACATTATCAGAGATGAACTGTCTGTACTCCTCCCAATCTGTATTTTTTGTATAAAGTTTTGGTGGTGGTTCTGCGAGAATAGCTTTAGAGGTTATATTGAGTATCACTGGTGTGTGATCTGAAGACAGGTCTGTGTATTAGATGAACTTTGTGGGATGTTTTTTGCAATGAAAAAGTCCAGCAGATCTGGTTTCTTGTATCTATCTGTAGGCCAGTAAGTTGGTTTGCCATGTGAGTAGCTGTTCAAGTTTAATTCTTGAACCGCTAGGTGAAGCTGTCTGCCTCGCGGTACAGTTAGTCTGGATCCCCAAACTACATTTTTTGCATTCCAGTCTCCACCACATATAAATCTGTTTCCCAGCGTACTGAAATAGGTAGTGTAGTCATCCTTTCTGACAGCATGTTTTGGTGGGCAATATATTGCGGATATTGAGGTTTCCATCTTATCCTCCTGGATCTTGATTGAAGTTGCCTGTATCATTTCAGTCTGGTACTCCTCGAGTGGGTAGTGTTTGATGTTTTCCTTAATTATGCTTGCTGTTATTGCCTATATGGCCTGTTTTCCTTGTGCCTTGCCAGATGGATGATTTGTTATGTATGTTTTGTAGTTTTTTAGGTTGAAGTAGGACTTAGGTGTGAATTGTGTTTCCGATATTAGTGCAATGTCAATTCGTTCAAGTTTCAGTAAGACTTCAAGTTCTTGCCGGCGCTCAGTCACCCCATTAGCATTCCAAGTTATTAGTCTTAGGTTTAGGGGCGTTGTATGACGGCAGTTATAAGCTGAATCATACGATCCATCATGTTATCAAGCATCTTATTCATGACGTTTTGGAATTTGTGAAACATTGTCTCAAGTAGTTCTGCAATGTTGGTGGTGTCATTGGTTTTTAATGTCAGTCCTGTAGTGTCATTTTTAGTTACGTCTGCACAAGTTTGCTTCTGACCAACAAACACCAAGGTTTAATTGGATTGTTTTCTTCAGTCTGGTATTGTGGGGTCTCTTTGGTAGTAGTCGAGTTTACGGTTTGTGTCATATTTGTGTACACCTTTGTTTGCTTTTCAATTCTTACTGTGGATTGATTTCTGGTCTTCATGAGTTCTTTATATTGCTTGTATTTTTCGCAGCCTTTGTAGCTAGCTGGGTACTTGTCCTGGCAGTTTACACAAGTGGCTACAGTGTCTGGTCTTTTTTGACAATTTGTTGTTGGGTGATCTTCTCCACACTTGACACACCTGAAGGGCCTAAAGCACTGGTTCTTAGTGTGGCCAAATCTTTGGCATCGCTTGCACTGTAGAATTTCCTTCTTTTTGTATGGTGCTTCGAATGTGACTTTTACGCAGTTAAGCTTGTTTACTTTAAAAATGTCTTTGTTATTATGTTTAGGCTCAAGGTCCACAAAGAATAGAGGAAGGGGTTCTTTGGTGGCTTTATGACGTACATTTGTGATTTGCCTTACTTCATGGTTCATGTTGAGTAGGTCTTGTTTTATTGCATCCATATCTTCAGAGGAGTGAAGTCCTCGAAGAACGACTCGGTAGGCTCTTTCACTTTTCAGTTGGTAAGTGTAGTGGCTTATTTCTTCTTTTACAAAGTGATTTCGCATCATTTTGTATGTTTCAATGTCAGCTGGCATGATTTTGACTATATGGCCTGATTTCATTGTTGTCATGTTATATTTGTCACTGTCTGTTATAAGACTGAATGAAATCTTTCAGCTTTTTATTTCTGTCAGTAACGCATGTAACAAATATAGGTTCAGGTTTTGGCGGTTTAGGTTGTGAGTTTTCTGTATTGTGATCGTCTATGATTTCCGAGTCTAAGATGTCATATCTGTTTTGAGTGGCAATCGCATAAGTTGTTTTAATCAACTTGTGGTTTGATGCTCCTGGGCTTGTTAAGGCTCTCTTTTTAAAGGTACCTGGTCATTTTGCCAGGCTCTGTTATTTTGAGCCTTGGTACATTCTTCCTTATCGTTTTGTGAAACTTGAGGTGTTTGTGTATCACTTTTGGAAGTTTGGAGGGCTTGTGTTTCTTTTGACATTGTACCGGTCGAGTTGCTTCTAGGACGCTCAAACATACTTTTGTGAAAGGTTTGCTGGATCATAGTGTTTGGATTGTTTTTGTTTTTTAAGTGTTTTTCAGAATTTTCCATTTTGTTCCCACGAGTAGGGCCGATCTAAGAGGTCGCTTGTGGGGTGACACCCATCCCCACAAGAAGGCACATTACAACGACGTTTGCCGAGTCCGTCGAGGTTGGCGCTATCGGCTAGTCTCCCACTAGTCATGCATTCCTTTGGCACGTTTCCCACCTTGGAATTGGGGTATTTTTTTTATAGAGCTTGTCTTCCTCTTAGTCCGGGCGATTAAGCCAAGACTTCCGATCGCAGTGTAGCGGTTGCGGGTTGGAGAGGTCATTTCCTACTCTCCAGACCAGCTGGTTAGGCCAGTACTCATCGGGTTATTTGACCGCCGCCCAAGACTCGGCGTTGTAGTTCGTTTAGCACCACCCAGGGGACAAGTGTAAGGCAATGGTTAGGTATTTCTTACGGAAGTGAACTACCTCGCCCCCCTTATTTATTGGCTGGATAAAAAAAATTATTCTGGTTAAATGAAGTGACCATTTTAAAACTTTAGTTACAGGAGTAAATAGCTCGTTTTTTTATTTTTATGAACAATTACAGAATAATGACAATGTTATATACTCCTAATTATTATATCCAATAGCTGAATTAAGGAACTGGGCAATCATCTACATAAATCCAATTAGTTTTGAAATTTTTATTGCAAATTATATAGCTACTCAAACAATAAGTAGCTAAAAATTATTTACTAGAAAAGTATAAAATAACCATAAACTTTTGGATTAAACATATGCGACTATATTTAAATATTAGAAGATTTTAAACTGGTTTTCGTCGGTGATACTAAAACTGTTGTAATGACGTTTTCAAAAATATGTATTGTACATTTAATACAGGTATGTGCATGGAACTTGCGACGCAGAAGCTGACCTTCAACATTATCAATCAAAAAAGGCAGAGCAGCCAGGCTATGAGTATGTGTGCCCCATCTGCAAACCTTTAGGACCAGCACAATCAAGGAAAAATAGTATGTTTTTTAAAACATCTATATGAAATTTTTCATCTAGGATTATTATGAAATGTTATATCAGTAACATGGAACGGAACAATTTTAAAAGCTATAAAAGAAATGTGGTCAGAAATACAGATCAAATATCAAACCCGTTAATTATTGATGATGTTAAATAATTGACGTTAGTTATTATACTTGATTACATTAAACTTAATAAATTTTTGGTTGCAATGTATAAAAACAATTTTTTTAGTTTAAAAGCCTCTGGTAGAGTTTACAGTCCATCATTATAACATAAGTATTGTAAGAAAAGATTAATAATATAAACATTTCAGGCGTAGACGATGAAATGATCCCAACCATGTCCCAAGACTGTTCCCAAGGAGAGGAGCCCACCGTTGAACAAGATCCTCTAGCATTTGATACAAAGGTACATAATTATTTTTTAAATGTATTTCTTGGACATATTTCTTGGAGTGACATATTGTGAAGCTTCTTTTTAAAAATATGAGCATGTTTAACGAAAATATTTTTAACTGGAAATGCTGTGCATCTTTCAAGATATTGATGTTAAGAGTGATATTAAAAATATAAAAATTTGTTACAGCAGCCAGATGTAGGTTTGGGTAAAGGTAAGCCCTACAGCGCATCATCAAAGATAGCTAAGAAAAAGCTGAGTGGCTTTAAATTAAAGGGTGGATATGGAGTGAGTGGAAAGTTGGGGTTCCAGAAGAGGCAACGGGCTGATTTTATGAACTTTGGGAGGAAACGTGGCAGTAAACCTAAAATGCGTGGAGTTTTTGGTGTACCAGGCCTAGGGCTTCAAAGACCCCAAGCACAGGATACTAAGGCTAATGACGAGGAACCAGGTTTGAATAATTTTAGATTTATCTCATTGTTCTACGTTTTTATTTTTGAAATGTTTTGTATATTCAACAATCCAGCATAAAAAACCCAAATCACAGAGTATTGTTTTATGCACTCTTATGCTGTATTTTAACATTCTCACAGAATCAGATATGGTAATAAGGTATTAGTGCTTTAAAATGAATGACACTCAGTTTTGGTGTCATTGACAGAATGTTTATACATTCTGTCAATGACACCAAAACTGAGTGTCATAGTCCTAAAAGAAGTTAAACAAGACAAGGCATACTTTCTACACTATTATTAGTGTAGAAAGTATGCCTTGTCTTGTTTAACTTCTTTTCGGAAACTTCAATTCCTATTTCCTAGTAGTTTTAATACTTTGCATTTACCTCTTATGTTTTTTGCAAAGTTGGAGAGCTTTAATAGTTTGCTGTCCATTGGTTAGTAGGCTAGTATTATAACCAATACATATAGTTAGGATTTTACAATAAGAGGTGATTGTCATTTTGAGACTGTTTTCAAATTGCAAAAAATATTTCAAATAGTATTCAGTATTCATTGCAATTATATGAAAAAAAATTTGTAATATATTAGTGTTGTTAAAACTTTATTTAATTATATAATGTATTGATGTAGATGACCGCTATGTTGTTACTTTGTATCTTATGCAAAGGAATATTGAATAAGAATGTATAAAGCATCTGTCAACCTTAAATAAAATATTCGGCAGTACATCAATGGTAGCTATTAGATAAAACTGTTAAAGACAAAAAGTTTAGAAAAAATTAAGGGGTGATTCTATCGAAAAAAAAGAATAAAAATTAAATTTGTGCATTATCCAAATTTAACTGTACCGACTCTGGCGTAGGGGAAATAAGATATCTGAATAATGACACCTGAATTCATCTGTCAATGAACCTAGTCTAAAAAATTCCTTATCATGCATGACGCCAACCAAGTGTTTATTAATTTAACACAATATGGCGCTGATGGAATTTTGCACCATCCCTATAGCTACTATGGTGTTGTGTAAACTAGCCTAAATGAAATACGTAATTTTAATCATTTCAAAGCATGTGGTGTAATGAAAGTAGAATCAGGAGTAGGAAACAACAAGCTAAGCAAATAAAAGATACCAAAAGTGCAATCCGTCATTTATTTATATTAGAAATTGGCTTGAAAATTTGTAAGACTTGTATTTTTATTATCGGCTACTTTTTTTTACTAAATATTCACCACACTTTCTCATAACATTTATGAGTAAATTTTTTAAACTTATTTTGTTTTTCAATTTGGAATATGTCTTTTGTTAAAGGTGTAGAGAACAAGTTGGTTTTATGCTCCAGCAAGGATAAGTTTGTACTCACACAGGATATATGTGTAATGTGTGGAGCTATAGGGACTGATTCGGAAGGCTGTCTCATTGCTTGCTCGCAGTGCGGGCAGATGTATCATCCTTACTGTGTCAATATCAAGGCAAGACAAAATTTTTGAAAATTATTATCATGATTAACATCTTAGCATTACCAACTATATGCAATTTAGTATCCAAGGTCAGGCTGTTTCTCCATATTGTTGCAACTGTAGACATTTTGTATAAAACAATTTTCTTTTGTATACCAGTTGAATGACATGATGGAATTAGATTTAAATTTTTTCATGCACATTTAAATATATACATAACTATGTTAAGTATTATTTAAAAAAATTTGAGCTTGTATTGTGAATTTACTGTGTCAATTTGAAATTTGTGAAGATCTGCAATGAATACTTTCTTCTTACTGATAATGCGTTTTCAGCAGTTAGCATTGTAAATGAATCTAGTAAATTTGATCAAAAGTTTTTAAAATTTTTATTAATTTAATATATATTTAGTCTGTAACATTACTGCTGGTGATTTGTATAAAATAAATTAATGACAAAATTTGACATTTCTAAGTTTTATTACACATTTCATCAGGTATCAAAAGTCATAGTGGAATTGGGCTGGCGTTGTGTTGACTGTAGTGTGTGTGAAGGGTGTGGTGTACGTGGCGATGACGCACGTCTACTCCTGTGTGATGATTGCGACGCTGCGCGCCATACGTATTGTGCGCGTCCGCCTCTTGCAGCCGTTCCACGAGGCGGTTGGAAATGTGAGCGGTGTCGGAAGTGTTTAACTTGTGGTTCTACAAATCCAGGTGCTAATGCTACTTGGATGAATGGGTATACAGGTGAGTGGTGGACTGATATTGATGTTTATGTGTTTTATTTCTTATCAGAGACCTATGGCAGATGAGTTTCTTATCTGACCTAACCTTTAGCTACACGGAACAAAAAAACGAGTCGCCAGTTTGAAAACATGTGTCGCCAGTTGAAACAAATAAATTTTAAATCCGCTAATTACAATGCATCGTTCACCCCCCACTCCTGCTCATAATCATTAGGGAGGTGCTAAATTCATTCTCGTTTCCACCTGCTCGAGTCACATGTACTTATCCCACTAACAATAAATGTTCTTAAATTTTAATGATGTTCACACTACATCGACTACTCATCACAATATCAAGATAAAGTAGCTGTAGCAGCTATGTCTAAATTAAATTTTTTTTAAGGAAACTATAATTCTACGACTAATGTATATCCATTAGTCAGTTTGTTGTATCGCATCTAGATAATAAAATATTTGTTAATTGATTATCTAGATGCGATACAACAAACTGACTAATGGAAACCCGAGAGTTTGTAAATAGGTTTTACAACATTTAATTAAATTTATTTAACAAAATGTTTGTGCTCTCTGTTAATTTTGAACATGCGTACATCGTATTTAATTTTTTGAATGTAAATTAAACAATAAAACGCGTAATGGTCCTGATAAACAATGAAACCATTCAGCTTAACAAAATGAGAGGAGTACATCCCAAATTATATAATGAGTGAATAGAGTGACATAGGTAAAAATAAATAAATGAACAGTTTAATAACATAATTTAATTGCCAAATGTGATAAAAAAATTATGACAATTTGAATGTCTAAAGTCAAAACAAAAAACATACATTGAGATATTATAAATCTTGAACCTTTCTCTAAATTATGCTTAAACTAAACATACACACAAACTTTCATTTATTATTTTAATAAATAAACTTCTCTTTTATATATTCCAAAGTTTACTATTTTATTTAGTCATTATAACCAGAACATAAAAAGTATGTGAAGGAAACTTAAAGAAAACAATATGTTACTATTCGGTGTCATGTATATAATGCAAGAAACTTATATTTTGTCTGAAATTGCATGCGAACATATGTCTCCAATTTTGAACTCTGATGTTTTGAAGTACTAATAACATTGAAGTGCAAAATTCCACCTCCACTCAAAATATTACTATGTGTTCTGTAGTCTGCATATTTATCAATCGCTCATCCGGATATCGAGCTAAAGCAATATAACAGATTAGTAAATAGTATTAATTTTTATTAAGGAATTTAAATTCTACAAAGTTGTAATGTTTAAAGGTACGAAAATATTTGTTATTTGCATTTAACACAGGAAAATAATAATAATATGTACACATGCTTGTAATTTCCAAAATTAAATATATAATAGAAGGTGAAGGAGTAAAGTTTAAATAAAAAACAGGACTTAACTAAATATAAGACAAAAGGGTTCCAAGTTTCTAAAGGAAACTAAGTTTTCAAAACAAGTTACGGTTAGTTCTCAAAAAAAGTTACGATTCGAATTGACAAAAACGATTTTAGCCGAAAAAATAAAATAAATTGGAGTTATTTGGGTACAACTTAAAAAATTTTAAAATATTATAATTTTTATTTGGCGAATAAACTTCGGTGCGTGCACACATATTTTTCCAAAATTGAATAATGAAAGTGAAGTTAACATTAAAGATAGAATATTGACAGATAATAATAAAAACAGTTTTAAAATGTTTTTTAATATTTTAATGAAAGTATTATTGATTTATAGTTTTATTTCTTATCCAATTCATATAATATGTTCCTTGATAACCTCATTTCTATATGTTTATTAATTATGCTTTCATTCCATTTATAACTATTAAATTTCTTTGTAACACTATAATGTTCAGAGTGTGGGCCCTGTGCATCATTGGTTATGTGCAGCGTGTGTACAGAGCCTTATTCAGATGGAGAGCTTATCATCCAGTGTGAGCCTTGTGCACGATGGCTACATGCTTCATGTGATGCCATCAAGTCCGAGCAAGATGCTGAGAAGTGCTGCCAGGCAGGGTAATATTTGAACCTATATTTTATATTAATAATTGATATGATTTACACAAATTTTACTTAGGTGTGGCAAGTAAATAATTCCATAACTTTGATCATATTGTCTTATCTTTAGTCATAAGTATACAGGTATGATTAAATGGGTATAGTATGCCATCTTCTATGGGTTTCTCAGAACATGTAATTTTTTCCTATCTTGTGTCTTTCTCGAGATATCCTATTTCAACACTTATACAAAGGCACAGCACTATCAAAGTGCATCACTGCGACCCCTTGTTCGGTCTTAGACAATAAACAATACGAGTATAATTTTTCCAAAGAAAAATTGTTTATATCGGTAACGCAGGGTTATATTGTGAAGTTTTTTTTTTCATAAAGTTTCTGTTTATGATAATGACCGTTTCTTTATTTAATTATGATTGAGAAAGTGTTGAAAATAAAAATATTTTATAATTGAAAAATGAATAAAAAATTTTTATCGATTATTTTTAGTAAGCTTCAAACCTTATTGTTTTATTTTATTATGCAAGATATGGTTCTTGTTATCATTTTCACCTTATAGGCCACGATATTCTGGTTAGGGAGTGCATTTTTCTGAATTCTTACGGTAATTTATTTGATGTCTGATGAAGCTCTAGTTTTGCAAGTTTGGCTGTTTTAGGTTTGTCATCAAGAGAGGAAATATTGTAATGTTGGTTGCACAATCAATGAATTTCAATGCTATTTTTGATTGTTTGAGTAGATTTAAATCACATTTGCAGATTTGGGGCATAATAATTGAGAAGCGGTTCTCTTTGTTACCTCATTCCATGTTTACTATTCAAGGTATAGTTTAGAGACCTAATTAGCTTTGTTGTATCAACAAACATGAGAATGTCAGTTTGACATTTTGTAACGTGCCTGCGTACTGTGGACAGGACAAGGAACTGTAATGCATGTATTTATCATTTTTTCCTTTAAACTGATTACTTTTTATATTTAATTTCTGTAGAAATTTACTTTATTATCGTAGAAAATTTACTTAGTTACTGAAGAAAGGGTAATGGCCACTTTATACAAGATTACATTTTGGTCAGTGACCAAATTTTAAGGAGCGATTAAGATCTGGCAATTAAATCATATAATGAAAAAAAGAAATTGTTTTTGAATTTTAACTAACATTGCTCGCTAAATAAAAAAATTTATACTCGTACTACAATTTTAAATTAACTGCACATCAGCGATAAATGAAAATCATCTCTTTACCGCGCCCCCTCACATGTATAGGTAAAATAAAGAGTAATTAATTCAGTTAGCACTGGGCGTTTAGACAGTATGGGTGCTGTGTCTGTCCAGCTCGCAAAAAAATGTTTGTCCGACCAAAAATTAATTACAAGTAAATTTGTCAAGATATGAATTTGAAAGTTTACAAACTCTCGGAATAATGGGCAAATTTGACTGTTGTAATGTAATGGATTTCACATCAAACAAGGATTAAAATGTATAAACAGAAGTTGAATTTGGTACGTAAGTTTTCAAATATTATAAAAAAGTTGAGTTTAAATTTTTTAAGTACGCTTTAATTACTGATTTATAGATTAAGTTACTGATTTGTACAAAAAAAATTAATTATGACTGTATTGAAGATTGTTTAAAAAAAGATTACGATCGTAGAATCAAGGTTAAGGGGCCAGGTATTTGACCTTGAAACAGGTGAACCGAACGAATTTTTGAATTGTAAAAGATTGCTTCGATAGTGTGAGCATCCATTCCATGTTTTTTAAAAATCAAACGAATGCTTCAAATTTTTTTTTTCGTTACGGTAGAATGAATACATATGTAATTAAATTTAAGGTTCAAAGTAACCTCTTCAATTTTGTTCACTTAATTGAGAAATATTCCGGTCTAGGAGCTTTGGCTGAAAAGTAGACTTCATTGATGTCTGATAACTGATAACTGCCTATTTTAGTCAATAATTAACCTTCAAACTTCTCTCAAAAATTGTCATCATAATTCTTACTCAGACATAACACAAATACCCAGATTAAACAAATGTAGGACATATTATATATATATAGATATGTATTAAATAATAGAAATATCCGATTACCCAAGAATGAACACTGCCGAGGACTCTGTAGACAACTTGTCTCTATATGTCCATAAAAAGTCTGTACATTACATATTTCAAAAATATTTAATAGTCATAGACGTTTTTATTAACAAAAATGTATCGATCGGTATAATTAACTAATACTACTTCTAAGTTGTCCATACATATTGTTTATTATAACAAATCTGTAAGTTTAACTATCATACGAGTGTTCCATTGCTGAATAACATTTTTTCATACAAGTATATAAAAACATTTTTGAGGAAATAAGTAAATGAAGTCAAAAAGAACTTTTTATTGTATTTTAATTTCTGAAAAAAACTTTTCAATAAATGTGTTGCTTTTTGATATTACACATATTTTTGTCCGTGGTGAGGCCAATTTTGGCCATATCTCTTTATTTGTAGGTAGATATTTATGCCATGCCGTCATTGATAAATATAATCTATGAATTTTTCATGAAACTTTCTGTAAATTGCCTTTTCAATCACCAATGGGATAAACATAATCAATCAAATAGATGAGAAATTTTTGTTTAGAAAATAACTGAGAAAAAGAGTGCCACTTCCACTCACCTGTTATAACATGATGAGATTATTTTACTCCAGCTGAAAATTAAGCATCAATTGCTTCAGTATCAAATAGAAATTAAGCATTTGCAACATATCTAAATATGTTTTAGAAAATTTCAGTAGTATTTATTTGAAGTAGACAACATCTCGTTTACTGAATAGAACGGTATTGACTTATTAAAATTAATTATCTCATCTCCAGGTATGTGTGTGTAATGTGCCGGCCACGAGAGCAGCCCCCGCCACATCTGCGCCCGCGGACTCCATCTCCGGCGACGCCACCTCCACCACCCCCACCTCCGCCCCGAACTCCACCACCGGCGAGACCTCTTGCACTTGTCGGTGAATATTACGTAGATGACGTGTGCCTCAGTACACATGGCATGCAGGCCATGAAGACTCTCGAACACGAAATGCTCGGTGGTGTTTTCCATCCTAACAGGAAGAAGAGACGCGGGTTTAAGTCGGATATAGGGGAGAAGGATGCGGGTGAGTTTGTGGTAATGGCATCTAGGTATGCTAGTTTATATATATGCTAGTTTATCAAAATTTGTGACTTTATGAAAGTTGGTAACCAAACATGATTTAAATTGTCCTGGAAGTGTGATCTTTTAATCAACATTTTGGTTGACATAATTGTCACTATGTTTAGGTAATGAAGAGTAGTACATGGGGGGCTTGTTATTCAATGAAGGAAATGTCATGGATCTATGAAGGATAGGGAATGTGTTAAATCAGACTGATGTTTAGGTAATGAAGAGTAGTACAATTTGATAATTTTATGAGAAATAGAAATAATTCGTAAGGGCAGTGATATTAACTTAGAGTAATAACAAAGTCTATCAGACAGTTCTAGTTTTATCAAGGGGGGGCTTGTTATTCAATGAAGGAAATGTCATGGTCTATGAAGGATAGGGAATGTGTTAAATCAGACTGATGTTTAGGTAATGAAGAGTAGTACAATTTGATAATTTTATGAGAAATAGAAATAATTCGTAAGGGCAGTGATATTAACTTAGAGTAATAACAAAGTCTATCAGGCAGTTCATAGTTTTATCAAGGGGGGGCTTGTTATTCAATGAAGGAAATGTCATGGTCTATGAAGGATAGGGAATGTGTTAAATCAGACTGATGTTTAGGTAATGAAGGGTAGTACAATTTGATAATTTTATGAGAAATAGAAATAATTCGTAAGGGCAGTGATATTAACTTAGAGTAATAACAAAGTCTATCAGGCAGTTCATAGTTTTATCAAGGGGGGCTTGTTATTCAATGAAGGAAATGTCATGGTCTATGAATGATACGGAATGTGTTAAATCAGACTGAGATAATAAAGATATCTGGAAATTTCATAATGAATAGATATTTTATAAAGCTGTTTTTTGGTAATATAAACATATATTGGCAAGTTGCTGCTACATCAAAATAATATTAGGAAATATATTGGACTGCTAGTCATTTTTGTGTACAATATATGTATCTGTAAAAATTATCTTCACTCGTAATACCGAGCAGCTGTTCCCAAATTTTTATGGCTGTGGAATGGAGAATTTGCATGAAATTTAGATTTTAATAAAATGTTTATATTTGTAAAAACAAAGAAATATATTTGCGGAAATCAAATTTAATATATTTTCGATTTACGTGTGAAATTGCAATTTTAATGTTTTCAGAAATCAGGCGATATTAAAATGCTAATTTGCTTACAGTGATGTTATACAATTCAAGTTCTTTGACAGGGATATTATCGAAGTACAATGTGTGTTTTTTTGTTTTTGTAATTTATTGAATTAAAGTGGAAAGAGCCTTTATTAAGGTGGATTCAAGAAACCTGTCTAAGATTAATACAAAAATGTTTACATGTTTCTTCTTATAAAATGTGAACTTTTAGAGTAGGTGATGAAAAAATTTACTTACAAAAAAAAAATTAAAAATTTACTCAAAAATTTGCTTATTTACAATATTAGATGTAGGTTTAAAATCATTTAAGATTATAATCATAAAGTTTTAAAATCATAGATGTAGGTTTTATTGATTTCGTTTTTAGTTGTTGTTCAACAGAAGTTTGAGGAAAGAAAGCCTTTTCAAAAAAATATTGCCACCAACAAAGTAGACTGGCAAAAGACCACATAGTTTTTCCCAGGTTATACAAGAATAACCGGACAAATGGGAAATCTTGTGCTATTTTATGAAAAGTCGGTTAATTTTCCTAATAATTTGTAAATGATATTTCTTAACAAGTTGTAAAAGCTTAACAATTTGATTCAATTTTTTTTCCCCATTGCAAACACTTTTACATGCTGTGAACACTTTTCTCTTTTGTTAGACGTTTGAAGCTTGCAGATATTTGTAATGGTGACACATATAATAAAAAAAATAAATGAAATTACAAAAAAAACATATTAAAAAAAGCGAAATTTCTATTCCAGTCACACGTTCAGTATGAAACTTTTTGAATCAATCAGATGAAATAAAGTGCTGATTGTGTCCCATTATATCCTCTATATTCAGATGTAATATACTAGTCCATGAAAATTGTTAGTCCAATTGTGTCGCCAAAAACATAAAACTCAAAAAGAGCGAAAGACATTAATTTACAACACAGTAGTCGGAATGAATGTTAATGTGAGTTAATAGTTTATTTTTAATTTCTCTAGGCAATGGCTAAATAATAAATCGATATTGATTATTAGTTTTAGTAGTTTTTAAAATCAATCGTCAATTCCTGAATTGTTTCTTTTTTTATATTCTAAAAAGTACAATCTTTTTTATAAAAGATATTTTATTTCCGTGATCATGATTTTGAAGAGGGTGTAAAATGGGGATCCCTTTTTGCGGCTGCCGTCCACTTTTTATTTCTGCGTCTTTTATCACAGTTAAAAATAGTTTATTAGGAGACCTACTAATTTGGACAGGCATATATATAAGCATAAAACAACATTGATTGTGAGTACTTATAAAAGAATTACCACTATTGGTTGAACGACAATACATTGTAGAAGTTTATTATACATTAACAATTTTTGTGCAGAATATTAATATGTATTTAATCATTATTTAATACAAGAACTTGTTTCAAAAACTTTTTCCGTTATTTTGATAGGATGATAATAAACTTTGATAGACTGCAATTTTAATGCAAATTTTGGAAATATATTTTTTCCTATAGTTTTATTAGTGAATAACACATTTTATTATTTGTTTTCTTTGTTTATTTCAACTAAAAAAAATATTAAAGTTAATGTAAATTTAACATGCCAGTTCCCCATCTCTATATCCCATATCTATTTTCAGCAGAACCCCAACTCGTCTTATCAATATAATTTCCATATCCTAGCCATTTTTACCGAATAACAATTGAAATAATGCCTAAATCCTATCAATTGTTTGCATGTTACATATCATAACAAGTATAAAAAGACTAACGAAGAGACAAGAATGTTTCTTACTGTAAATTGCAAGACATGGCAAATATCTACTCTTAAACTAATGTGGAGAATGACACTGCTTTAGTGTCTGATTAATTGTGATCGATTTGAAATTTTGTTCTCCATTGAATAATTTACTCCAAATATTTGAAGAGGAAAACTATTTTCGTATTTTCGGAAACAAAGGGTTAGTGGCTTATTCCGAGCTAGAACTGAGTCCAATCCCGAACTCTTTTTTTGAAGGAGGAGGGGGAGGATGTATTTGAATTTTGATTATGTTATACTTGAGCGCGCATAACATTGAAACAAAAACAAATTTTCCACTTGGTGTGTAAGTTCCATTATTGTTAGGGAAACATTCACTCATACAAAAAGTCTTGAAAAACTTCCAACAAAATTTTTTGAATCTGTGAACACATAGCAATAGGTGAAATGCATTAAATCATAAGACGGTGGAGAACGGTAGGGGAACACTTTTTCCAACCTAATTTGTTACAAGTTTGCCGTGCTGCACATGCATTATTCTAGGTAGCATGAATGTTCTTATAGTTTATTGTATAAATATAGTTCACTACGCTATAAAATTGTATTTAATTGAAATAATGTTTCTGACAAAATTATTGATTATAACTGATTGCCGTTATGTAGCAACTGTTCATCGAAAGGCAAAATATGTTTATAAATAATTACAAAATGTTATAAACATTACAAGTACCATTAATGAGGGCATTGAAATTTTCTTTATTGCTTTTTGTTTGATATGTGAATTTTATTTTTATTTATTAATCTTCTACGGGTTCTTGAGAGCAAAAAGAGATCAATAAAATCTTTTCCGCATCTCATTCCATTTTCAAAATACATTATTTTAATATCAACTAAAAGGTTAAATGTTGGACAAATGTACCGCATACCAGGTTCCAGGAAGCACATTCGAAGCGATTTAACACGACATTGGGTGTTACAATCAACTCCTTAGTTGAATATATGAGTATTATTTCAAAGAAAAGAATACAGACTATAATGGTAAACTATTTTTTAAGAGCCTTGAAAAGCTTATTACTTAAGAGTTGTAAAAAGTAAATGTAAAATGACATAATTCTTATTCAGACAATTATTGTACAAGTTGTCTTGATGGGTCGTTAGAAAATTTATGGTAGGGTATAGAGGTTTTTATATTAGTTTTGCTATAATCTAAATTTCAGTTTGAACTGTCAAGTAGTTCTCAGCCAGTATTAGTCGATGAGGAGAGTATGTAGCAAAAATAAAATGCGTTGAGTACAGAGTTGTTAAAAGTTATCTGTTACATATTTATAGCTTAATTTTTATTCACAACTAAATGAAACTACGTGAAGTAGTATTATTTCTACTTTATTTAAATTTATAATCACTACCTAGGTTTCGTTGTATGACAACATCTTCAGGTGAGCAATTAGTAAAGGTCTTTACAAATTGCCTGTGTGAAATCTTAACCACAACCTAGGTTTCGTTGTATGACTTTTCTATGTATGACAACGAAACCTAGGTTGTGGTTAAGAATTGAAATAAAGTAGAAATAATACTATATGTAGTTTCATTCAGTTGTGAATAAAAATTAAGTGATAATGAATTTCTACACAATTAACGTCAAATATATTCAATATTTATAGCTTGTTACTTGCATTTTTGTATTACAATGAATATTTATAATATAAGTAAATATTGACAGGGTTTTTAAAGCAAGCTCGAAAAAAATTTGGTACGATGACAAGGTAGACACTATCCTATCCTATCTAAAAAAATTTGTCTGGGCATTTGTAAAATAAAAATAATTTATAAAATTATGGTTTATAGGTCTGCTCTAAAATAGGACTTAATAAAGTTAAAACATTATTTTGTTAATAAGGTTCATTTTCAAAAAAGCTATCTTTTCAAATTATCCTTGTATTATTTCTAGTAATGTAAAAAGGAAAGTGTGCTCATTTACTCTAAGTAATAAGAATGTCTATATTCTTAATCCCTCATTATTATGTACTAATATGCTTATATTATCTTTTATTGCCGACGATTTGATTGGAATTGTTAGAAATAATGGCATCTATTGAAACAGTCGTTCAGAACACCGAATTGGATCTGGCTAATGAAGACATCAAGCCTGATGGCACAGGCGACATCAAGGAAGAGCCAGGTTAATATAAGAATCTTTATTATGGGAGAATAAACTTTTTAAAATATTTTTGAATCCTTAATAGCACATTTGATATTAATAATGTTATTTTATTTTCTCATTAAAAGTATTAAAATTGCTTTTACACACTTTTTGTTTGTTTTTAAAAAAAACCAAATGCTGAAAAAAGCCATTTGCAGAAACTGCCTGAAGATATCAATTTTTGATTTCTTTTTTATTAAGTAATTGGTGTTTTATGTCGTTTGCAGCAAATAACTTATAGCTTGGAACAAATAATTTCAAGTGATGTAAATTTTTCAGTTTAAAAAAATAATGCTTAAGTACATGTGATACATAGTGTTCTAAATAAATGAAATAAATAGCCAAGCTATGGGAAAATGTTTTATTCGAATTTGTTCGGTTACCTTTTGGTCAGTGATGAAATTTTAAGAATCGGCAACTAAATCATATAGCGAAAACAAATTGCGAAAACAATTTTAAAATTTTTTTCATTATTAGGACCTCACTAATAGTAGGACCTAACTAATTCGGACAGGCAAAAACAATTAATACCCTTTGCGGATTATCGAGGCGTCCGGATTATAGTATGCAGTATTTTAATAGGAATGAAGCACATATTTAACTTTAGTTTCATTTATCACAAACAAGCAAGACAAGAATATGTATTCACACTTATGTTATTCACAAACAAGGCAAGAATATGTACATACAAATATACATGTAAAAAATTACAAACATGTAAGAAATTTGCGCACTTGAGATGAATTAAAAAAAACACGCTAAAAGTTAATTTTTCTTGAAAAAGTCTGTAATACTTTTCTACTTATAATTTTCGCACTTCATTTCAAAAGCACGGTCTTTTAGTCTACGGAAAAACATAACTTCATGGCTATCAAATTCGTTATCTTCAGCCCATTTCAAAGCAGTCTTTAAAGCTCCCACAGCCTCTGAATTTCCAACTTTTTTGTGGGTGACAACTTGAACACTTTTATAATAAAAATTCAACACTTCTATATATAGGGCTAACAAATTTCAAGATTTTGTCATTATCAATGCATCCAGGGTGCAAATTCTTCCATGATTTGTTAATTAGGGATGCTTTAACATCCATCCAAAAAAAGAAAAACTGTATACTTTAAAGTTATCTATTTTAATGAATCCACGAGGTTTTCACTACATGATGCAAGACAGTTAATCAAAAGTGATTTGCGGTAATTTATCCGGACCGGGACAATTATCCGACAGTAACATTGCCCGAGGAGGTAATTTAACAGACAAAAGATAGCCTCGGACCGCGGGAATGAATTCTGTTTTAAACCACTCAAGTCTTTGGTAATTCGAGCATTTTTTTGCGCACAATAACAAACTGGGAGACGTGTTGATTTAAATGCCCGTGGGTTTTTGATTTTCCTACAACAAGCAATTGAAGTTTATGGGTTCCAGACGCATTTGCACAGGGCATAAGTTTGATTCTCATCTTTTTCATTCTCCTGCCGGACATCAACTGCTTATTACCAGAGGCTAAAGTATGATCGGGTGACAATCGCCAGTATAAACCAGATTCGTCACCATTGTAAACCTGTACCGCT
The DNA here is from genome assembly GCA_039881145.1 of Druceiella hillmani. Lineage (NCBI taxonomy): Eukaryota > Metazoa > Arthropoda > Insecta > Lepidoptera > Hepialidae > Druceiella > Druceiella hillmani. The sequence goes on from JAYKKI010000070.1 coordinate 5,893,813, forward strand.
GTTTTTTCTCGAGTAAATTTCTGAAACTCTTGTTGAAATGGTCTCATAGCAACTTCATCACTTGATAGTTTTTTCCCACCATTTTTAAACGTCTTATTCTGTGGCGCTTCTTAAATTTATCTAACCATCCCCTGCTGCATTAAATCCGATATTGGAGTTTGTGATCTGGCGATCAAAAGTACGAGCTTTCTCACAAATCATATTACCACTTACAGCAACATGCAATCGCTTTTGTTGTAAAAACCATGTAAACAAAGCATCTTCTAAAACGGGATTTTCCGACTTATTCAATGTTTTTCGTGCACCAGGACTACGTTCTGTAGGGCTAACAAATTTCAAGATTTTATCTTTGTTCTTCTTTATATCGCCTACAGTTGATCTGCCTATACCAAATTTGAGCAATGACAGGATAGCTGTCACCTTTATCTAACATTTCTCTAATACGCAATTTGTCTTTTAATGTCAATGTTGAATGTTTACGTGGCGGTGCGATGTTGTCAGCGAGCGCGATAAATTAACCAACACTTACCCAGGGCGATTGACAAGACTGACACACCTACCGCCTCCCCCTCGAACGCCCCCGCCCCAACCATCGCCACCCATCTGGATTACAGACATCACCGAATAAGTGGGAGGCCAGATTAACGAGACCCTACTGTATTTAGTTGCCGATTTTTAATCACTCCTTACAATTGCGTCACTGAAAAGGTAACCCAGTATATACAGTCTTGTATTAAAGAGGTTAATTATAATTTTTACACTTTTTTTATAAAGATTACTTATGTACAAACCTATATATCATATACCAGAAACTTCACATTAATAAAAAATTAAAAATTTGTAATTTGTTACGATTTGTTTGTGGAAGTTCTCCTTTTCAAATAAGTCATTCAAATTCAGTTGCAAAAAGTTACTATACATATTCTATATGATAATTGTAGAATTTGGATCAATTTAGAAAGAATAAAAGCATCCAATGTACACAGTAAAGAGTACTACATCGATTTTAACTCACATAGTACTCTCATAAAATTTCTGTTTATAGTTTGCACAAAAAGGCATTTTCATGCGAAGAGTATTGTACAAGCGTGCTACAAGTTGAAAAAATACTTTGAGCATATTCACAGAAAACATTTTCAGGCGGATGATTAAAGTCTTGTGAGCGACCCCCCCCAGCCCCTCCCCATTATGACTGGCAAGCTGTGGTTTACTATTCGCATTTAAGAAGTTTAATAAAGTTCAGTGGGATGTAGCTATTTATATTACATTATAACTTAGCCATTTTTAGGCGCAATCTTCATAAAGTATGGTAAACAATAACAAAAATAATGTGTTGATTTGTCCTATCAAAACTTAATTATAAATTAGTAGGGAAGCTACTAAATTACTATTTATTTAATACTAATTAAATAAATAGTATAATGAGTTATCATTAATTCATTTAACTATTAACAGGAACAGTGTCATCAACATACAAAGAGGGTATGATGTGGTCAGTGACCAACGACGGGCCTCCACCTGAGGGTTTTACCATATACACGACTGAATCAGGGTTGACTGTATTGCGCCGCAAGAGGCAGAGGAACCTCAACAAATTAGGTATTGGTGGTTTCACCGTGCGTCAAAGGAATCCTAATACTAAGAATCAGCAGCACGACGATGATAAATCGGAGCAGCCGGCAGTGGAAGGTGGCCCAAGTATGTTGAAAATGTTAAGAATTTATTTAAATGAAAGATTTTTACATTGCATTATTACCTTGAAAGTAAAAGTTTATGTAAATGGAAAGTGGTCAATAGAAAGATTTAGGATTGATTTGAGAACTTTTGTAATAGGCTAAAATCTGTTAAAAAATAGGTGTTTGTACGAAAATTCTGTATGTGTGTGTACATTGTGACCGAATGATTTGGTGTAGCCGTGTTAATAGGTAACAAATTTGTTTCATATTAGTGCTGTTTAAATAAGTTTTGACTAGTTAATGATTTGATGTTGATTTTACATAAATAGAATAGATTTTCAAAAAATTTGCCACTATTTATAGGGGTTAGGTTCATTAAATAGAGGGACTTCCAGCTAATAGAAAAATGGGCTTCAGTGAAATTTTAATTGATATGGTTAAGCATGATTGTAGTGTGTTAATCACTTACTTTTATACTATATTTGGTATAAAATTTCAAATAACCTTTGGGTACTAACGAAATTATAATTAACCGCTTGACTGCCGAACTGTTTGATTTGTCGACTGTTGAACTTTTTATTGACAGCATATATTAATAATATTACTTCATTTTATAATTTGTTAAAATAGTTAAAGGAAAACTTATGCCTCAAACGAGAAAACCACTGGCTTTCCCATCACGCCACAGGGTTTGATTGCCTATTTTAAGGTTTTATTATTTAGTATCTAGTTTTATATGCAAAAATAATAATTAATATTCGTAACAGAGGACCCCGAGGCTACCACCCCACCGCCGAGTGTGATTGGCCTCTAGCACCCAAAACTGCACACCACTTCAAAGCGTGATCGGCACTCAAACTGTTAATATAATCTAGTCCTTGACATCTTTTAATTGTTGACATCCTGTAGTTTTCAGTAGATTTACAAGACACTCTGATATGTTATAAATTTTTCTAAAATTAGCTTCCTGATAAGCCATATTAGTTCTATTTCTTTCAACAGAATATGCATGTACATGCGTGTGTGCGTGCAAATGCATGCGCATATGCGGGCATAGGCATGCGAGTGTTAATATCATCATATTCGATTTCTAGTAAACTAAAATCACAAACTACAAATACTTAAAACTGTGAATAATGAGCTTATTACCCTATATGCTTAAATGGTTGCCCTAAAATGAATTCAAAATTTACATTGCAATTTAGACTCAAAGTGAGAATGCTAAATTTAAGTGACAGAACATTTTCTGATAAGACTTATGTTGAAAAATCTTGTACATTTTAAGTAGATTACAAACATATTCCCAAATTCAAATAAGTGTACGATAAAATTATTCTATATGTTTTGATAGAAGTCGACATAAAACATTACATAAATTATCCATTTCTGGCTAATTTTTATTATTGAAGTGTAATTTCTTTGCGGCAGTGGTGAGGGTGAATTTTCATGGATAACATGAAAAATGCGACGTCTCGACATGAGCAAGGTAGTAAGATGCAATGGTAGCAATCAAAATCTAATCTGTTAGAGAGAATGAGAGAAAGTGTGATAGTCTGACAAAGCTATATACGTGTTTTACTCTGTTGTCCTAATATTCCCCACTTTACAGTAAAACTGACGAGAATGTTGTCTCTCCATCATTTTAACATACACTTTAAACTAAACATTCCCCGGTGTTTTTCAGAAGACGACTCTCAAATCAGTAGAAACCGGAATTTTATTACAGTGCTTTTTTGTTTTACAGTGTCGATTTGAATACGCTTTCCATATTGTCTTGTTTGAATCGAAGTGTTTCGCTTACAGCACATTGAAGTTTGTATAATATTTTCTAAAAAAGTTTGTACGCTCAATGGTTTTAAAAAAGAGTAACTAGTTAATTACAGTTAACCCCTTTTCCAATTCACTGATACACAGTGATTAGGGTTCCATATAATTTGATATGACTCCTTTGATATTATTTTTTGCTTTCCTTTATTGCTTTGTGATACTTTATTAGTTCATAGGTGTATTATTTATATTATTGTGTCAACCCACATATTTATATTGCTGACACACACTATATTATTGTATCATATTTCACAACCTATTTCGCCCTTCAAAACATCCGCCATTATAATTTCTACTTTACAACAGAATGAAATTTAAAATGTGCAAAATAGATCCATACAAAGTGGAATATATTTTAAGAAAAAACAAAGAGAAAATATGGTATTTCATTTTCAGATTTGAATGAAAGTCCCAGCAACAGAAGGAAAACTCGGAGAAAACCACGCTCCAAGCTGATGGAGTCATTTCCATCATACATGCAAGAAGCTTTCTTTGGCAAGGAACTATTGGAGACACCTAAACAGCCTGCACCGGCACTGAGTCCAGGAGGGGTTACTAACCCATCAGAACCTCTCACACCTGGGAACACATTCTTTCCAGAGAATTCAGATAGTGAAAACGAAGAGGTTCTGTCTTCAGTTAATATATTTGTCGAAACTGATGTATCATCGACCATTAATTTAAGTTCGGTAAGATCTACAATTTAATATGTAATGTATAGAAATGTTTTACCGTTTAGAATAAAGTTTATTCAAATCTTGGGTGAAGGATTTGCCGGGAAATTGAAAAGAATTTTTACACTCCTATTTCCTTATTCCTTGACTTTAATCCCGCTTTAAGATAAAAATGTCGCAAATATAAAATATTTTAAATTAAGTCCTGTATTCTCTTTCGAGAATTTACTGTGATATACTCTAAAAGTAGTGGGAATTTTGGGAATTAATTTTGAAGAAGGCATACATATAATTTATTTACTTTTCGTCCTTTACTTTAATGTGTGACAAAGAAGTTCAAAACTTTTGTTTAGGCCATTGTGATACTAGTATCCCTGGTTTAGTGTTGAATTTTAAAATAAAATATATTTTTTACTAAAATTATTTTAAAAATGATTTAATATTTTTGTATTCTGTTTGAATTTTATAGCATTTATGATTATATGCAAGATGGAAATTAGCATTATTTTTTCACACGAGGTTCGTAATGAAAATAATGTTGCACCCAACGTACTATCTTGATAAGGAGTACGGAATAGACACTAATAAATTCCCAGTGCTTTTCTGATTTCATCGTTATAGACGTCCTAAGATTAAAGTTGGTAAACTAATGGTGATAATTGAAGTACATCCCTTCCAAACCAACATAAGCTTAGCAGCATGATTTCATGTTAAATTATCAATTGGTATTAAAGGAGACTGGCAAAAGTACTTACAGTGTTGGGCTCAGGTGTTCAAGAAAAAAAATTGAGCCATCAAGATGAAACTAAGTGCATATTGTGTTTCATTATATTGTCCTCTATACATAGACGTAAGAAATTAATCCACTAAACCAATAAGCTCGATAGGGTCTTTGAAAATAACTACCTAATTATATTTCATATTTAATTACTCTTTTATAATCATTTTTAAATAGCTATAAATTTCATTGTTTTTATTTTTATTCGTATTTCTTATTTACAATTTTTGATATAATACTTCATTTATGAAGACGGCTAGATTTAGTGTTGTGTTATGAGCACAAATGGCAGTTTGCTTTTGTGTTTTTTCCTGATTACAATTGCTGAATGGTTTGGTGATTTATGTTCTAAAAATGCCATTTTGTACCAAAATATAGGGGTTCTGAATCTAACAAAAAATCGATATGTTTAGCTGGGTCTCCTGTGACCACATTTTTTTTAGAAATGAGCCCTAACATGTTTTTCTAACAAAATAGGGGCGTGGCCAAACATTTTTTGTCGAACCAAAACATGCAAACATGTTATCAGAGATGAATGGATAACATCTTCCGTTCGCCTGCGGGGGGAGGGAAATGTCTGCCGTTAGTTTCAAACATCGCACACGTCACTCGCCGTCAGTCGGAGTAATATTCAAAGTTGTGTATGGTGTTTAGAAGTGTTGTTTATTAATCTGATTGGTTTCTTTTTCTTGTATGAAAAATAATTTCAAAACTTCAAGTACGTCTTCCTCGCCTGAATTCATTTAAGTCAAATAAACCATTATCTAACAGTGAGCGTTGACTTTTCGTTTAAAACGCAGGAGACGGTTATGTGTTGTTAACATGTTCACTAAATAAGTTTTGTTAGATTTTTGGCACAGGAGACCCGCCTTTGTACGCTTCTATGACGACATAAAAGTGTACAAAAAACAATGTCCAGAATAGAAGATCTCCAAGAATCTGGTCTGGTGGTTCCTTGTGATTATTAACAATTATAACTTAATGAGAGTAGTTATGGTAGGCAAGTAGTATCAAAGACAGAAAATGTTGGTGGAGAAACTCAGAATAAAATAACAGTTATTGGGGCACAAACAGTGGAAACATTCCATTATTCACCATACTTGCTAGCTTTGTGCTACTTGATCATTTCTTTAGAATTTAATACTGTTTTAATCACAGAATTGTATGGTATTAACACTGGTATTGAAATTTCAATCCCCAGATTTCAGATATTTTGATTCCCGGTCATGAGATCGGAATTATCATAATGAAAGTTTTTTGTACAGAATTGGATTAGAAGATATATTTTTATATTGTAAGGAATATATAATATATTTATATATAACAAAGTCGCACTACTTAAGTCTGATTATTTGGCAAGCTAATTATTGAGACTAAAATATGTTAGGAAAACAATAAAATGATGGAAACAACTGTTTGTTAAATGATAACCATATCAGTGCAGTATTTTATCGACAGAAAATAGGTACGAGTGAATACAAGATTAGATTTTTAAAAAATTAAACAAAATTTTTAATAAACTATTAACTAAGTTTTAATGATTAAAATGTTTTTATGCAGCACAGTACACCACAATATATAGGCACAATATATAATTTCTATTAATTGCAATATGTAGCGTACATACTTCATTCAAAAAGATTGCAGTAGTGTAACAAAAATTTTATTAGGTAATCACAATATGGCTCTGATAGCATCTTGCACGGTCCCTATTGTTTAAAACACACTAGGAAACGAAAACAAACATTAATCATAATTCGTTATAAGAGTTTACCGTAGTCCCACAATATTGCTCACTGGAAGTGTTAAAAATAATAGTGTATATAATAATAGAGTATAGTGTATATAAACCTTTTTACGTAGTAATATAAATTGTCGAAAATTAAGTCGTAAATGCTATTTTTATTTCAGGAAGAAGTCTTTCTATTGCAATCAGTGAAAAGTAAAGATGAAAAGGATGGACAAACGGGTAGCACCGACGGTGATGATAAGGCTTTGAAGTTGGAAAGCGGAATGAACGATGAAGGCAGTTTGAGTGCAACAGAAGATTCGACAGCCTTAAAGAATGCCATCCTGGGTCCCAACCAGCCGAGCGAAACCAGTAGTACTAGTGTAACACCCACTGCTCCCATCACACCTGCTACTGCATCAACTGGAATCAATAACCTGCAGCTTAAGCAGGAAACGGGACAAACTGGTGAGATTAACCTTTGGACTTTAGAAATATCCTCTTAAAATAAAGTAATAAATCCTGATCTACGCAAGTTAAGTAATATTGGTAATAAATGAACTTATATTGATGAAAAATAATTAATTTAATAGTCTTACTATTGATGAATAATTTCTAAATATATAAAGTAATATTGAAAAGACTATCAAGGTTGAGACATTGCTAAAGGTGATAATAACACTATGTGTATATTATCTCATAGTAGGTCGTAATCAAATTCATAGAGAATGAGTCTAAACACTTTATATGTAAAATTTTATTTTAAACATTTTATTGCTTTAAGCGCAGTCTTATTATCTGAAAATTTTGGGAAGAAATTGAATAGAAGAAAAATTTTAGTACACATTTAACAGCATAAATATTCAGAAATTTTATACAAAACGAAAATGGGGAAATTTCTTTTCAAGCATCTAAGAAAGTAGCAAAAGGTGCTTTTTTGAATGTCTCTTAAATCGTGGGTTTTCTATTACAAATATCCCATCATTAGTTGAAAGATTATTCATGATTTTACAATACACCTTTATATGAACAGAGACTGGACAATGGACAGAGATGAAGGACAATTTTGTAAAAGAATATTGTCGGACAAATTTGTTATAAACTAATAGTTGCCTTATAAATTTGAAACAGTTCGATTGTAAATTGAGATGCTATGATTGTGTCATAATAAATTCAGCTTTTTGTAGAAAGTGTAAATTAAGATTAACCCTTTTGAAATGAGTGTCTTTTTTTTTTATAGAGGACTCAAGTCAAGTATCTTCTGTTGCATCTACTATTTCACCGAAAGATGATTTATCTTTATTGGGAGTTAATCTTGATGCAATGGTACGCGACACCTTACCGAATATGGACAGCCATGATGTAGAGGAAATATTTAAAGGGGTTCTCACAGATGACTCTCAGGTTAGACTAAGAAATATTATGGTTCATGCAGTGAGTAAGTATAGTAGATGTAGATAAATATATTCAAGTTGCAACTACGGTTAGTACGAAAATGGATCTAATAACCAATAGGCACACCATACCTACACAACCCCATATCATGACTAATCTAGCACACCTGTGACTTTATTAAGCGTCGTTTGCGTCATAGTCCTTGTTGGATACGCACTGACACAAAATGACAAATTTTGCAATAATTTAGTATATGTGACTTCAACTTACTGGTCCGTCACCGGTTTGTCATAATTTGTCAGAAACACTAGCCTTCTCAATACCGCTAGCCTTCTCAATTCTCATTGTCAGAACCGCTAGCCTTCTCAATACCGCACGGGTGATCTACATCTTCATATCAATATCGATAAACATATCTTGATCTTCGCGACAATTAATTGTTCATTAATTATTTTATGTAAAAAAAAAAAGATGCAACTTGCTTTAGTAATATGTTGGACGTCTGTGGAGCCATATAATGCGGTATATAATCCGGATTAGCCGCCAAAAGTAAATTTTACGCTATTTTAAATACAAATCTTAAATGCATATTATATGGATGAATTTGATTTTAAGTCAAGGCTTCGTTGCTGTTTCACATATCGTCCACATTATTTAACTTCAGGCGTCCGCTTCACCAAACAGTAGGAAACTAGATAGCCAGCCAAATGTTGATAAAAAGATTCAATTGCATTTTGAAATTGTCACAACTTGAAAGCGTAGAAATGATATTTATTGTCTATATTAATCAATTTAAAAAATAACTTCTAAAATAAATAAATAAAATGTTAGTTTGCATACATTTCTCTTCCATTACTAGTATTATTTGCTAAAAATTCATTATGGGTATTACATAATAACAAAAAGCTAAAAATTGCCAAAAATTAAAATTCACTTTATATATTTTAATTTTTTTACTCAAACTTGTTGTGAGGAGATAAATGAAGTTTATTAATTCATTTTAAAATAATTGTTATAAGTCATTTTTAAACATGTATGGAGATGAAACTAGTCCTCTATTCTAAGTGAAATAAAAAGATTTTCAGAGGGGGAAGTAGGACACGCTTAGCGTGGGAATATGTTCATGAACAAAATGTTCTAGACTATGTTCATGAAAAAAATACATATCAAAAAACCTTAAACAAACACTTCCTATTGTACCCTCATGAAGTAGGGGTGGAACCTCAAGTACATGTATGTAAAACTGTACTTTGTTCCATGCCGTTTAGTTGTGAATAAACAAATTGAGATTTATAACCCAGTCATCATATCATTAAAATCTTATTTTTATTCTCAACATTCATGAGACAGCATTCAAGAAATAAGGATTTCTAATATTCATTGTTCTCGGATGCCATGCATCAAAAAATTCTAGAAGTAAACAGTCATTATAAAATTTAGTTTAGATTTCATTTTGTTCTCCCAAATTTGGTCATCACACTCAATCATTTCGACTTCTGATTGTGATCGCTTGCTAGTCCAAAGGTCAAATAGGCAATGGTTTCTTCTTTTGTAATGTAGCTCTTAGCTACCGATTGCTACTGTTTTCTGAAATTTTATTTTTTTATTTTCATTGCTTCTACTTTTTATTTCTAAAATGCCATTTGCGTATTTGTAGTAGCCTCCAAAAAATAATATTCCTCATCAATAAACAAATCGCACTTCTCAATATCCATATTTTCTTGCAAAGTTAGTTTAGTGCAGTTTGTTTACCTTTATCATATTTGAGGGACTGAATATTGTCTAATGGGGAACCGTACAAAATGGTTTTGATGAGAGATATGCAACAAATCTTTTTTCTTCGCTTGCATACCCTGTCAAACCGTGATGCAGTTACAAGTGTTTTTCCAATTTCAAGCCGCTTTGAATTACCAATTTGTAATGGTATTTCTTTCCAAATTATCTCGTTCAGGTTTGTGAGAGATCATTTACTTAAAAATTCACATTTACATTACTAAAGTAAACAGTCACTGTCATATCTGCTTGTTGGAAATTGACTCCATAATCAGCATCTATCAATACACGACCAGTCTCGATTTTTCTCTTTCGTGGTTTTGAACGTAAAATTATTGAATATCTCTTTGATTCCAGGCATGTAATTGACTCGTAAGCAGGTTTTCCAAAAATAACTTCATGAACAACGGAATGGAACCGTTACGCATTAAAAGATATTACTACTCCTGCACAGTGTTGACTATAAGAACGTTTTTGAGTAAAATGAATGCGCTGCCCTCTAAAAAATTTGGCAACCTGAACATTAACATTTTCTACCATGTTGCGTGTTACATTGTACATTAAATGTCTAGAAAGTTATACCCTTAATTCTTGTAGTTTACACATTACAGACTAATATTTTTATTATTATTACGGGTTGCTCGAATATCTGAGGAACAAAAATTTGGGCACAATTTGTGTCATCGCCAAATACATGACAAGGACCATCAAAAAATGTCTTAATTTTTTGATAAACATTTAATTTTTTCGTCTATACTTAATACTTTTGCTTCCAATGACGAATCAGGAAATTAACCCCCCGTTCTTAAATGTAAATAGTCACCTTTAACGATTTTACGTGGACCAATAGGGTAGCAAGTATCTTTTGGTTAATGCTAATAAAGCTTTGCGATAATTTTGTAAAAAATGATTTTTATATTATACTTTTTCCACTATATTACTTGCATATGGCTTTAAATATAAATCATTTTATAAGTACTGGAGTCACCATCAGAAATAAGTTTCTAATAAAAGAGCTTTTGATCACGGATTTAATTTTTAAACCCCTTTAAAAGTATAGTTGACTCCTTCGTGGTAGATGATCCTTCATGGTTTTTAAAGAACATATGTTCCGAAGGATTTACATTCTTATTTTTTACTCAAGTACAAATTGTACAATATCTATTTTGAACACCGAAACATAGTAATTTGTTTGTATGAAAGCCTATGATAGCAGCAGAATCTGAAAGAGCATTGAAATTTGTTATATATGATCTTTTTGATCAACATCCTTAAGCTGCTACCGTTATCGTAAGTATTCCTCGAGGGTCCACGTTGCTAATTGTCATTGCATATATTGCCTCTTCTTTCGCGACATGTCACAGAGTATGTTCTGAAGCGGTTAGCCACCAATCACATACCTGATTATGAAGACTACTATAAAGCTGCAAAGATATCTTTGGAACTTCCAAAGTGGCTGTTATGGTTTTTAAATGGCTAAAGCCATAACCAATCGACATAAAACCTACAAATGTGGCTTGATATTAGCCTTGTCTCGCTATCATATGGACTTTTGAAAGTAAAGTTTGTAACACATAAACGACATTTTAAATTTAATGTCAAGGAGAACCCTTTCGCTATTTCAGAAATTATAGGGATATGTGTCAATTTGCAATTCATGGTTCCGTGTACAGAAATTGGTTTAAGTTGATAGAAAAAAAAAGAAAAACTTATTACTCTTCGACCATGTATATCCATGGACACCATATTCTGAAATAATAAAAGCATGTATCTACTGTAGTATTTTTATGTGGCATTAAAGTGAATGGGTTGCATTCACTGACTTAAAAGGGCAGCTTATCATCTACTAAGTTACTCATCTTGGCTTTTTTTGATAAACTGTTTTTTTATGTATACCATCTGTAAAATGAATATAAAATTAAATATAAAATCCTAAAAATTGGCAGTCTAAAATTATGAATATGTACAGTTAATTTTATTATGTAAGCGTTGTTTTGCCACAAAAAAATATGAAAAACCAATTCAAAAATGTCATATTGCATTAAATATATTTAACTATAAATTGTCCAAGGCCGTGAATGCTTGCTATAAATAACAATATATTTATGTCGAATTATGAAATTATAAAATTGAACAAAGCGGCCAGAAGTTAGTCGTTGACGGATTCAGCCGTTGACTGATTGCCTGTCTATTTTTGCGAGTGTTTCATACCAGTTCAGTAATTTTGGGTGATATTAATTTGTGTTTATGAAATAAATATATCAGGTATTGAAATTCTGCTTCGTTAAACGTTAAAAATAAATATGTTCTTGATATACTGAATGTAACTTTTTATTGCAAATTAGCTTAATGGTTGAGATTAGGCATCCTAAAATACTTCTATTTCACAATTCTTCTGACACGTGCTTGTCAACAATGCAAAATATAATTCTCCGCATTTAATGTTTATCAGTTTTGTTTATGCGACTTACATATAAGAAATTTTGGAGACTAATACTTATAAAAATCAAATTATAAAATATGCATATGAACTTTCTTTGTATCTAGATAGGAAACATTTTTTTTAATTAATTTTTTACGACTAACAAATCAATTAAACTAATTATTACAAACATGATAAGCCGCCGTATATCTTGCACTTGGAAATATATTTTTTATTACTTTATCACAAAATACACAACGTATTGATTCCAGAAAAAATATTTCCCACTGTGAATATTATAAATATAATTACTTTGGAAAAGAATACTACCATCTTTTTTTGGCGTACTTGCATATATATATGTGAATTCAACATATATAAATTACACAATAGACTATTTAACTTATGTTGTAAAACTATTTTAAATTATTACTGTATTGCAATATAAGCACACTCCGTAGCCCAGTGAAATTAGGTAAAAAAAGGGGTCAACCTCGGAATGAAAGATAATAAGCTGGAAATTGGTAAAAACCTTTGTTTTGTCGCCCTAAATATTGTCTCAAAAGTCACAAATGCTATTGTGTCCGCGTCTTAAGATATTGAAGGTCAAAGGTCACCAAAAACGATTTTTCGCGAATATCTCGGTTCCTATTGCTTAAATGATATTTTCACCTATCATAAAAGTTGTAGAGTATAAAATTCTCTACAACTTTTGTCTAAACTTTTTTTTTATACGATCAACCGTTTTTGAGGTAGAGCGCGAAGAGTGCGCAGCGTACAGTCATAGGTGAAACCCCTAATATGACTGGGCTATCCGTTTATATTTCCAGGATGAATGCCGTATTTTACATATAAAATCGCTTTTAAAGTTTAAATTATCAAACTTGCGCTAAAAACGCAGTTTCTTGATACATGACGTCACACGGCTGTAAACATAACATTCCTGCACGCTGAAGGGACATATTATTTATTTTCATATTAAAATATGATTATTATTAGATTTGATATGACATGAGAGAATATACATTAAAAACGACGTATTTAAAAAAATCTGTCGCTTATTTATTATAAAGAAATCAATTTGAAAAATTTCATACCCTATGATTTCTTTTGCGAGGGAATATGATTTAACTTTTTTTTTTCTATAATCACTAAGCGATATAAGTGTTACACAATTAAAAGCAACATTTCTTATAAATTATTAAGTCTTTATGATAAAAATATAACTAACTAATTATCAAATTTTACTGTTTTTATCACCTAACAATTTCAACAATTACATTTTGTTTATATGGTACCAACAACTTTCAGGAAACAATATAGTCTATTTGTCTTTGATTAACGTTTCGAATAATATTATAGTGTTGATATATACATTAGTGAGTACATGTGTTTTTGCATGCATTTGTGTGGTGTGTGATGTTAGTTTTGTTTAAACAGTTTTCACCTTTTTTTGCTAATTTATGTATGTGTATGTGTACATACATACATATATGTATATATATATATGTATATATGTATGTATATATAAATATGTATACATAAATATGTATATACATATATGTATATATATATATATATATATATATATATACATATACATTTGCAGTCGCTTTATTTTTTAAATATATTATTTTTTCCTTTTTATTATTAATTTAATTAATAATAAAAAATTTAATGTTAATTATATTTATTGTTGATTATTTAAATTTAATTGTATTTAATATTTTTTTAAAACATAATTCAGCCTTTTTATTTTAAATATTATCATTGACAATTAATAAAATAAAAAACTTTTTTGGAATCTTTTAGGTTAGGTCGTTTGGCTTATTTATTCCAAATATTTATAACAAATTTTTTTTAGAAAATGCACTTTGCATGGAAATCATTTTTTAAATTATTTTTTTTAACATGTTCGTTACGACCAAAAATTATTTTAGTTAAATATATCATTTGTAATGTATTTCTTTTTTTGTAATGTACAGTACGTAATTAATTTTTATTATAAAAATTAATTATAATTATGTTACTGGAAATTTTATAGTAAATGCTAAGGGTGATAGTTATAAAAAGGAGGACGGTTTTAAAAAAGAAGAAAAAATTAATTATAGATTTAAAGAGAGTGAAATATATTAAATTGGTATTACTGATTTTTTTTGTTTGACGTTTTAATGAAATTGTTAAAAATTGTATTTTTTTAACGTACTTGAAATGTTTACTCCTAATTTATTTCATTTACATTTATTCCTTAATAGCCACGTTTATTACGTTTATTCAAATATTCAAAAAAATATTTACTTATTCAGGGATTTTAAGATAAATTAATTATTATTTTTAAATCACATTACTGCATAATGCTTTTTAAACTCTTAATACATATAGATATTAATAATTAGAACTTAATTTTTAACATAGTCAAATAGCCTATTTGAGTGAATATATTACAATATATATATTGCAAAAATCAATATATATTGTAAAAGTAATTTCAATAATAGATTTTTATCATTTGGCCATTGCAACAACATAGTAAAATGGACTAATCTTGTACTATATACATCTAATATTGCTAAAAATTTTGCAAGGCGTCTTTCATTCATATGTATTGTTTTTTGTCATTCCAAACAAAACTTTCCAAGCTCAGAAATCTGTTTCAATCTTGAGTTAAGCTACTGAAGTATTTAAATCTACGTCCTAAGAAACTAAAGAAAAACTTATTGTAATGGAACTGGACAAATTACAGGCTATTCCTGTTAGTCCATAGATGGAAATTTATAGCTTTTAGTTATAATAGGAAAGCATTTCCAGAGCTGAAGACAAAAAAGTGGAAACAAATTTAATCCGTTTAATTATTTTTCTTTTAATCACGAACAGAATTTACTCTAAATTTAGATTGAACTGCTTGAATGGTGACCTGCCACAGGTGAGTTCACATTGGGGCCGCATGATTCATTTTCCATTTCAATTTTAAATCAACAATACATCAAGTATCAATATAAGTATCAAAGTACAAAATTGTGGTTTCGGAAGTGATTTTTTAATTGCTTATGTCTGATATCCATGCTCTTCATCATCGATGACTGATTCAGATGTTTGTGAGGCAACTATCCTACTGCAGGCCTACAATTGGCCTCCCGTACCTTACCCCGCATCCCGCCCCAAGTGGTGATTGGCACTTAAGTTATTAAAACATTGCTGAATGCAAGTCGTCTCTGACTTTATATCAGACTGCTTGTTTATGAGTGTGTCAAACTGATTTAATATAGGATTATTGTTAATGCCACAATGAGTTAATATTCGAGAAGCTCTAATTACCTTGATTTATTTGATGTATCGGTAGATATATCAAACCAGCACTTTAAACAGAGTTATAAAATCACCTAATTTAAGTTGAACTGATTGAAGGAGATCAGCAAAAGTTTGTGATGTGTTGGGCCAAGGTGCTATAAAAATAAAAATGACACCCTTAAATAGACAAAACGAATAAAATAAACTCCTTAAAAGTTTTATTTAAATCGGCAATCAGATAAATTAAACATTTTGTATTTTTTTATGATTATTTTCAAATAGATTGTAAAATTTGTACGGGGCTTTTTTTCAAGATGAAACAAAGTGCAGATTGTGTCTCATTGTCCTCTCCATACACAGATATTACGTACTAAGCTATGAAACTTGCAGGTCTGACAGGGTTGCCAAAAAAACCCAAGTAGAAAGACATTTATTTTGATGACAACAGAACAATGGTCAGTGTCAACTAACAGTTTATTTTTATAAATAATTTTGGCAATGGCTACACATGAAAAAAGCAATTTCTCATTACACATCACAATCAGCTAATGTGCCATTAATATATCAAAAATAGTCTCATTAACAATTGTTAATTTATTAAAAATATATATGCGCAATTATGATGATAGCCTTTTTGTTTTGTATTATGGTTAGGTTAGGTTACTATTTTTTTCTCTTTCTTGACTGTCACCAGTTGATTTATTTACTTTTCTATATTCTAAAAATATCAGTTTTTTTAAAAATGATATTACACTTTTGTTACGCCAAGCCTATTTTCGCTGACCTCCTTTATACATCTACTTGTATTGTATTTTTTAACAGCTAACAGATATTTTTTTCTTGCAAATATTTGATCTCTTATGAAAATTAAGAGCATCTGCAACACTTTTCTCTGAACAGTTGCAATGCTAATTTTTCATTAATCATTCTATTTTCAAATGTTATACAATTTCTGACCAAATTATTAGATACACTGCAGTTTCTATGCAAAATCTTAATTAGTAGCCGTAAAAAAAATGACAAATATTTTACTGGAATATGTCAAATTTGTATGTCTGCTGCATGTAATAAGGTATGTGTTGTTACAATTAAAACATAGTTTTGAATGAATATTTGTTAACTTTCAGTAAAGGAACAATATTAAAATTCCAAGTATATTTTTGTATTGATATTTCGTTTAGTCACCTTTTGCTTCAATCCTTCGTGGCATGCTGTAAATGCTTAGTTTTACAGATGCTTTTGCAGATGATGACTCCTTAGATGGATGATCTTTTCAATAAGATTTTTCTTTAGTCATAGCCACTTTTTAGCCACTTCTCACTTTATCAACTTTCACGAATTTTCAATTGGGTTCATATCGGAACTGTTACTTAGCCAATCCAACAGTGGGATATTTTGGTCATGTAAATATGCTTTCATTGAATGTGCAGTGTGACAAGGAGGAGCTCTTTATTGCATAAAAATAAATGGTTCCCCATTTCAGAACAACTTTCTTAAGTGTGGGTGGACCAATTCTCTTCACTATGTAAAGGTGCTCTGTATTCTTGCTGCTGATGATGGATCAAATCATAATTTTTGCTGGAAGTTTTACGGTCTGTGCAACGTAGTCAGGGTGAAGTTTTTCACTTTAACGAAAGTGAAAAATTCAACATTTTTCCCTAAAATTTCAAACGTGTTTTCATCGCTGAAGCAGAATCTGTAAAAGAACTAAATAAGTGCTTAAATTGTAAGAATAAAAAAATTAACGATAAAATATTATTTATAAATGGGATATTAAATTACCAATCTCCAAAACTCCACATCTTTGTCTTTATAATCTTTAGCCCACTTCAGACCACCCAGCAGTCAATTGAGCCTTTCTGGCAGTTTCATGAGCCTTATAAGGATTTATCCTTCTGTCTTCTGCGAACAGTGCACTCAAATATAATAACACTAGCTTCTTCCAGTTTAGATTTGATTACTTTTGTGGTAGGAAATCTGTTTCCTACTCAAATTTACTTGACAGATCTTCCTGACCTGGAGGTGAAAATTTGCTTTTTTCCCCATTTTTTGATCAGTTAGTTCTTCACCCATATTGATTTTTTTTTCTATGCGTCATACGTTTGCTTCAGACGCATTAAATCTTTGTAAAATTTTATAGTTCGAATACTTTTTATTATTAAGAAGGACTTTTTGTTAGCTTTTTTACACGGCGAGAGGTCCCACTCTTTACCCATATTTCGAAAATTAAAGAATATTTTTTCAGTCAGAAAACCTTCCGATTTTAATTGAAATAAGCATACATATAATTAAATAATCCAAAAATTGTATAACAACCACCAGCAGATCGAAAAACACGTCCGCACATGTCGCAAAAATGCAACTGAAGCTTATCTGTATTTGATATGACAATATAATAAAACAAAAATAGGTTTAAAAAGGGATAATATAATAATTGTCCTAACCAATAACCTCTATTTATAAAGCATAATAACACCAAGTTGAGTACAAAACGGGTAATTATGTAAATATTCTGAAAAATGTTGTGTGCGTCTAATAATTTGGCCAGGGACTGTATATGTTCATCATTGTATTAGTTAATTTGCCATATTTTTAATGGTTACCATTTAGTTCTTTAGTAGTTTTTGTCTACCAAATATTTTCAATCAATTTAAAATATAGTATGGATACTTGAAATCTTTTTAGTATTAATTTTTTCGTTCGTCAGCAAGTTTTTTTATGGTTATTTAATCATGCAGAATCATATCATTTGAAGTACAGAAATGATTACAATTATCCATAAGATTTTGTCCACACAAGGTTTAAATTTTATTTGGAAGTTTTACCATATTTATTTTTTGGTTTTAGTTATTATGAATAAATGACTGAATAGTAAAAAACTACTAAGCTACGAAAATAAAACTACTCAAAGTATAAATGGTAGGTGTATATACCGTTTGGATATAAATGATTATTCCAAGTGATAATGGAGTGTCATTTTAAAGTTTAATTGATTGCCAATTACAATTACAGATCAAGTATGTAAGTTTTTTATAACTAGATCATTATTTTTTTATACCAAAGTGTATATTTCAGGCGGGTCTCCTGCGCCAAAAATCTAACAAAACAATCCAACAAAACATATTTAGTGAACATGTTAGCAAAATATAACTTATATAATTATTCATTAAATAATATAACTTATATAATTATTCATTTGAGCTAAAATGAATTCAGACGAAGACGTGCTTGAAGTTTTGAAGTTATTTTTCATACGAGAAAAAGAAACCGATCAGATTAATAAACAACAATCTTTATTCCAATTCATATTATCTCCAAAACACCATACACAAAATTGAATATTTTTCCGACTGACTGTACACAACAAGGGTGAATGATGTGTGGGATGTTTGAAAGTAGGGACGGAATAAACATTTCCTTCCCCCTGCAGGCAAACGGGGGATGTTATTCATTTGTCTTGGATAACATGTTTGCATGCTTTTGTTCGAAAAAAACATTTTGGCCACGTCCCTATTTTGTTAGAAAAACATGTTATCATGTCTCATTTCTCATTTCTAACAAAAATATGGTCGCAGGAGACCTGGCTTTAGAGTCTGAAAATTTTGGACCCGTTAAGTAGTATCTAGCAATGTTCATTGATATTGTGAAAACCATGTCAATTACCAATTATAATGAGTCTAGAACAACACATTTGGCATGTTTCCCTTTACACTTGGTAATTATGGCAACTTTGGTTCCGTACTAAATAGGCTTTATTATGCATCCAGTGGTTATTAGATCTATAACGAAATATTTTATTTATTAAGTCAAAATATTTTTATTGTAAAGTTAATGGAATATGAAACATTTTCCTTACAAAGTTTTGCATTAATTTATTTTAATTGCACTACACTTTTAATATTTGTCTTCACTTAGTTTTTAGTAAATGATTTATTGACATATTAAGTAAATATTCAGCAAATATTATATTTGCTGAATCTTTACTTAATATATAACAAGCAAAAATTTTACTTATAGAAAATATTTTAATTTTTGAATTTTTAACATATATAAAGAAATGTAACTTTTTTTTTACTAATTAATGGCAGTAAATAATGATACTAATAAATAGTTTAGGCCGAAAACTATAACAAATTTATTTTCATCCATCATTAGTTTTATCACAAGTCCAGTTGTAATCAAATTTCTCACTCATTCAGGAATCACAAGAGTCAGCGGTGTCATTCGTGAATTCTGTTGGCAGTTCCTGCCTTTATAATGTGCCTAAGCAACAAATAACCAGTCCATTGGAATATGGATCCTCTTATCATTCGGAGTTCAGTGGGTAAGTAGTAAATGGTCTCTGGTGGCCTAAACAAACTACTTTTATTGGATTTTTATGATTAAATGAATTAATTTTGGTTTGTCTCAAGAGAATGTTTGTTTGATGTCTCAAGTCTCTGGAGAAAGTTCAAATATTTTTTTAATCTGTATAGGTGTAATTATCGTCCATCATAGCCTTTTCTTTGTTAATTTATTTACAGGACGGTAGACGTAAAAAAAAATGTTCATTTATTTGCTATTTTACCTTTAATCATGGGGGCTTAAAAATAATAATTATCAAAATAAAAAAGGCTATGCTACGCTTTAGCTACTACTTCAGTTTTCTTTATTAAGGAATAAATCTTGAAAAACTTTTTTTTAGCTATTTGGAGGGATGTATAGAATTGAATACAGTGGTGTAAAAATTCTTATAAATTACTTGGATCTTTGCCCGTAAATTATCCAGTAAAATGTTTTTCAAATTTTTTTGGAAAATGTTCTAGAACATGCCTTTAAGACCATGCTGTAGATTTTTGTGGACTGTAGTAATACAAAATTTGATAAAATTTTGTTGAAATATCAACTCATCCATTAGGTCTTCTTGAGAAAAAGACATATAAAAATGTTATAAGCCATGTTCATAATGTAAAGAAACAATTTCTGTTCAGTGAAATAGACTTATAAATCAATGAAAAATTTTTTATTAATAAAAAGTATATGCATATAAATTTTTTCATTTACAATTTTTTAGTACATCATATATTAACATAGTAAAATTGGGTGAAATAGTACTTATCACTCAAATTGTGTACTTCCATTCATATATATATATATATAACCTCTGAAACATGTATAAAGAATAAAAAAAATATTACGTTAAACTGAAAGTGCAAGTATCTAAAAATATAATTAGAAAATGGGGTTTTTCCACGACGCATTTGTTAAAAGAAAATGTTTTATCCCT
The DNA here is from genome assembly GCA_039881145.1 of Druceiella hillmani. Lineage (NCBI taxonomy): Eukaryota > Metazoa > Arthropoda > Insecta > Lepidoptera > Hepialidae > Druceiella > Druceiella hillmani. The sequence continues at coordinate 5,914,641 of JAYKKI010000070.1, forward strand.
ACGGATATCCATATCAAATCTTTTTTTTTCACCTGAAGAAAAGCTTTCTTTGTGAATCTAGGAATGGTATTAATAAAAAACGAGTAGTAAAAATAGAATCAATTTGAAAAACAGTTTATTCATAGTCAATAAATATAACAGAGATTATATTCATAATTACGAATACATAAGATAAACACTGATTCTTACGAACAAATATTATTCAATAAAATAGCACTTGTAAAAATAACTTCAGATGTAAACATGTCCCTTTGTTAATATAATAATTCAATTTGCGCTGTTTGTATACAGAATATAATATAATTCTCTGCATTCTATGTTTACCAATTTTGTGTATGCGATTTACAAATAAAACATAATATTGTATATTATGTATCAGATTTTGGCAAATCAAATTTTGTAGGTGAGTACTTATAAAAAATATATTTCGTTTTTATGAAATTCTGTCATTTTCTAAGTTACAAAATATGTTCGCGACTGAACTTAGTGCGTGTCTAACTACAAAACATTCTTTTTTATAACTGAAAGTGTGTTTTCATTTTATTGTGAAAATATTGACAAATTATCTATAATTATATAAAATAACATCACATTTATTGCAAAACTAATCAAATGAACTATTGCAAATGAAATTGATTAATATTAAAAGCACGAAATATCTTCAAATTTTCAGTTAGAAATTAATTTTTTATATATTACACAAAATATTATAATAAAATGATTAGAAAAAATGTTTTGCCCTGCAAATATGTAATATTGTAATTATAATTACTTTGGAAGTGAATACTGCCATGTTTTCTTAGTGTATGAATTCAACCTATATAAATTGAGTGAATTGTTGGATGTTTCATAAAATAAATGAAATAAGCATAATCAATAAATACAGATTATTTATAATACAATATACATTGTAAAAACTTAGCTCGTTTATTGTTCCTTTATTATGGACAGTTATCAGAAAAAAACAATTCAAAACAAAAAACAAAACAAAAATCTCGGCTCAAACAAAGCACTGAAATGTGAACCTTACAAAATGTGACCCCTGCGTTGCTCCCTCGTCAGTCCCGTGTAGACTCCTCACAGTTGCCGCATTGTCCACGTGCCGCCGCACATTCGTCCTACCCCCTCCCTCCCTCCTTCCACCCTCCGTACTCCCCCCTCCCTCCGCCCCCTCATGCTTCACCATTCAATTGTAGGACAGAACACACACATGCTTTGTTTTCTATTCTCGTTGATTTTTTGTACCAATTATGAATAAAAATAAGTTAATAGAAGAAATGCGGAAATACCCATTGTTATATGACTTTTGTGATTTCAAATATAGCGACACAAATAAAGGAAAAAGCATGAAATAAAATTGCCAATACATTCTCAACCAGGTACGTTGTTTATTGTATTTTTTCATAATCAAACTTATTTACTCGTATTAATACAATCATGTCCATGACTCCAACGAGATTCCAAGTGACATCAATTCCTAATTAGTGCTTAAAATCCAGAGTTCTAGCTTTGCTATTTAAAAAATACCCTTTTTAAACATTTTCATTTAAATTACAAATACGTATGTATAACTCAACTAATTAAAAAAGTAGCATTGATAATTGCAATATGCACTAATTGAGTACTAATAGGTATTAATTAGGAATCAATATCTCTTGAGATGTCGCTGGAGTTACGAACATGATCAAGTCATATTTGTTGTACAATTAAAAAAAAACATGATTTAACATGAAAATGCTAAAAATGTTGCGATGATTTATGCCAAATGTTGCCATATTTATCCTTCAGAAGACTGAAAATAAGTGGCAAACATACTGTGTGTATCAAAAACTACATTTGAAGATTGATTGTAAGTTTCACTTGTGTTTTCTGATAGTCTACTCAATAAACTCTGTTTATCATCATAATTAAATGAGATCTGTTGCCTTGTATTGACTTCATCTTTGGAGTTCAGAGCTATATAACGCCGCATAATATTGTGTAAGATATACATAGTAAAGACCACAAGGCCTATATTGACAGCTATAAATTTGTATTTTTCATCTAATATGTTTCATGTAATCATCAATAGCCTTGAAGATGATGGAAAAGTGCTTTTTCTAATAGTAAAATAGAGCCACTGTTAGGAGGAACTATTATGTTTACGTGTTTTGAGGCATTGGTCCATCTGGATTCCTTTTCAAAGGAAGCACCAGTCTTCAGGCATAAGCTTCCTCTTCGTTTTATTTATGATTGCATAGTATACATCTTTGAATATTAACCGGATGGTGCTTTCTCATAATCTGAAGCTTGAACTCATAGTAATAAATAAAATTTCCACTTATTAAATATCTAAATGAAATATCTAGCCATATCTCTTATTAAATATCTCTTATTAATATTTATTAGCTATATCTCTTATTAAATATCTATAAGAACAAACTACAATTACTAACAAATTTACTTTAAAACAGGGTTATTTATATTTTGAAATAGTAAGGATCAGAGGTATGTATATATTATTCATTGCTTCTTTTTTTTATTTCTTTTCCGCTTTTAAAAAAAACAACATTAAATAAAATATCTTATTATTCATTTATGTCTTTTTGCTTATTTGTATTTCATTCAATTAAACATAAACTACTGATATTTAGAAAATATAAAGTATATTTTCTAAATACATGTTTAATCAAATAAATTTTATTTACAGAAATGGAATGCAAAAAACATGGCAAAATTTGGAAGAATATCATCGAAGAACTATTAAAATGAAAAAACTAAGAGTGATTAGGTGCTTTGCCTACCAAAAAATGACAATATGAAGATGGAATGTGTTTTTTATTATCGTATTACAAAATACGGTGAATATTTACATCAGTTTCAGACAATGAACTAAATAACGGTGATGATGAAGACAGCTTGCATACTATCAATGTAGTTGACATTTTGCCTAATAATAATGATTCTCAAGACTTGTCAAATAGATCAGATGTGGAACGTCAGAAATATTCAGTTTCTATGTATGGATCAACTAGAACATTTTTTTTGTAACATGCCGAAAACGACTAAACGAAAGAAATTTCCGTGATTGTGTTAATGAAATATTTATTGAAAAAAAAAAGCGTAATATCAAAAAAGATTAAATGGAAAATTTTTTTTAACTATTTCAGCAACAATAAAAAAATAATCTGCCTACGTCTAAAGTCAACAATTTTTAATTTAGTCTCTGAAGCTAAAATACAAGAACTATAATATTGCGAAAATTGTTACTTTAGTGATTTCTTAACTCTAGGCGGGACTTCATGCTGTAGCACTTGAAATACAATTATTAGCAGCAATAAGGGCACCCAACAATAAAGTGAAACCTCAACCATGGAAGAATCGGAGGTTGATGAGCGACACATAATTGCCTTTAATTTGTTACAGTAATAAATAAGTATAACTTTATACAAAGGTATCTTGTTGTTTTTTGCCTTAATGCCACTGCCAGCTTTTCTTCTGGTGATATTGTATCTCTGTAGTGTTTTTTTTTGTGATTACAGCGGTCGAAACATTTTTTGAAGTTATGCTTTAGGTGCGTTAAAAAAATGATGAGAGTGACATTTTACAATGCGCGCATGCGCACACACGAAGCATCAAAAATCTACAGGATGAAGTTGATCACAATCCACACGCATAATATAATAAAAATCGGCAGTATGAAGTTGTTCACGATGCCCACGCATAATATGATAAAAATCAGCGAGATGAAGTTGCACACTAAACATATATTTATATGCATGTAATGACTGATATATTTTTATTGAGGTATTTGTAAATACACATTTGTTTTATATTTATACAAATCATAAATTATATTTGTGCTTTTAAGTAATATTTTTTTGTAATTGAAATTTGATAGTGGTTCAATTAAAATTTTTATAATAAAAACATGTAGTTATTGGGAATATTTGTGATAGAATTAGCGCTACAAGCTTTTAAAATACATTTTAATATATATTTAAGTGTATTTCTCTACATGAGGTTAAGTTTCGGGATGTATTTATTTGCATTAATTAAGAAATTACAATAAATTTTCAACATATTTATTTATTCTCAATATTAATTAAACTATATTTAGATTGTTTTTTTAGTAAATTTGACAATTCATTGTGTACATTTTAATTTTTAAAATTTAATTATTAGATTGAATTTAAATTTTACTAGCCAATCATGGTTTTATTATTTTATTTCCATTCATTATTTGCGTACTGAATAAAGTTATTCTTGTATTACGCCAAAGAAGTGTAACTTCTAACATGCGTACATAAGTACATGCACAATTTTTTTTAAGTAGAGAATATCGTGATAAGTCATTTAAAAAGAGTATTAGTTCTGCAAAAATTGATAGTAATTTCTAATTATGATTTTTTGTACCTTTTTGAAAAATCTTTACTCAGTCACATAAATAACTTGTTCGAAAACTATTCGACTAAATCACATGAAATTTGATACGAAAGTAAAATAGTCATCTAGCAAGTATGCAATGAACGATATTTGTGTTTATTCTTAGCTTCCGCCATTGTATGAAACTTTATCTTGATTTTTTCTGTTTTCAAAAGAAAAAAGTACATTGCATGCTAGCGATATGACTTATAGCGATATACTTCTAAAATAAAGCAATGTTTTCATATTTAATCAACAGAAGCGACTGACTTACTTTATTCAAACTTTACACACAATAGTCACAGAGGGCACTACTGATTACTTAGATATTTTGTTCGGATACATATTTATAACACCCCCCCCCCTCAAAATATCTCTATCCTGTATAGACAATAATGAGAATATAATGATTGGTCTTTTACAGTTACACTTTAACAATACCTTATGTTTTCATGAATCTAAAATATTAAGCTGAGTTCAAACTTTCAGTTAGTATATATATGCTGGCATGTCTGGAGTACATAAATATTTAATCAATACAATTTCATTACTAATCATTTCTCTAATAATGATATCTCACATCAATATGCTCAGTTCCATTATAAAAGCTTCACTAATAATTTATGTGCGTTTCTATTATCATTATGTAAAGTGATTTGATACATCTTAGTAATTTCACATTGTTAATTTCTAAGATACATTTCATCTTTACAAGCCTCTGAAATTCCCACATATTCGGCTTCTGTACTGGATGGAGTAAGCACAATACACTTTTGCTTACAACAACTTTAAGATATAACAAATCTTGATAAAGACAGACAAAAACTTGAGTAAGACCTATCATTAAGATCGTTAGCCCAATAAGTATCTACATAACCTTCTATATTACCATTTTAATTTTTACAATATTTTAAATCTATATTTTTAGTTTCTTTAAATATTTTAATATCCTTTTTGCATACATGCAATGGTTCTCATTATAACAATTGGGTATTTGACAAAAATTTTTTTATTTCATGAATTATAATTTCAAGGTATAAGCTGATGAGAGAAAAAAAATTTTAATAATCTTAAAAATTGACCGAGTTATAAAAGTTTAAATTTAATCTTTAGACAAGAATGGGAATGCTGTGTTGTGAGGTAATTTTTAATATTGCACATTATATTCTACAAGAGGAAAAGAGAGAAGGATATAACCCAACCCTATCTGTATCTTCAAATTTAGAAGCCTATAACGGGCTTATTTTTCAATCAATTTTTGAATTTTTTTCAAGACTGGTTTTTAATTAACTTTTATATCACAATATTGTACGAAAAATATCAAAATTTCAAAAGTCAAGTTCATTGACTTAGATATGACACTGAATAAGCTACATCAGAACGTGTTAGAACTGCCAAATACATCAAACTGTTTATGAGCTGGTGATATGGAATTTGAGCATTAGAAAATTCAGTTTTCTTAACAGTTAGTTTGACCTCTAGGAGAGTCTGATGTTTTACAGTGAACACATTAAAGTTGGTTAGTTGATCGATATAATTCTCTTGATTCAAGGTAATAAAACCATTATCCTTATCAAAATGAACTGACATACCAAGACATTGTTTTACACATTCTAATTCTTTAATTTTAATCTATTACTCGACATTGATTTCAAATGTTTAAATTCACACTCATCATTTGAAAAAACAAAAAAATCGTTCAAATACGATGTTATAATAGTTTGTTTAGAACTAATGATTTTTGTAAATAAACATGGTTTTAATGTAGACTTATTATAGCCATTTGCTATCATTCAAATACCCACCTTCTTGTGGTAAGAGCTGGAAGCCTGTTTAAGACCATATTATAGCCTTTTTATTTTGAGGACTTTATTGTCATCTGAACAAACAAAACCAATACCAAACGTTTCTACATATATATTGTCTCATCCAGGTCACCATTCAAAAACGCTGTCTTTGACCTCAATGTTGTGTGTCTCACCACTGGAGAAAATGTCTCATCGTAATTTACACCATATTTTTGACTATACCTTTAGCCATTATTGCTCGATAACACACACTATTATCACGTTCATGCTTCTTTTGAAGAACCCATTTACACTTCTCAACATTAAAACCGCTTGGAAAATCCACTACCTATCAGGTATTATTGTCTTCGAAGTTTTGAAGCTCATCTTTAACAGCTCGTTCCCACTTCTCCTTTTTAGGCCCTTGGAGTGCTTCCTGTAGCTTCAGCTCCTCATTATTAATTTTATTATTATCTGTGCACATAAATCCATATTTTCCAGACTTATTTCCGGTTCTTGGTGGTAAAGTTACTTGAGTGATTTAATTTATGAAACTGTCATCAGTTGTAGTGCCTGTAATCGATTCTTCATTTGGTACATATGTTTCATAATTTAAATATCCATTATCCACAGATCTGAAGGAATAATTTAATTCATAGTAATCCTCCAAATGATCCCCCACTAAATTCTAACTTATTGCATCTGAGTTTTGCATATCAACCAAACTTTTCTGACGTATTTTATTTTCCTCAATAATAATGACATCTCTGCTGATTGTTATTGATTTATTAGCTGGGTTATATACTCTGTATCCTTTGACATCATCAGATTTCTTTTGTTGTTGACTCTTCATTTTTCAAAACTTTCATCACCTGTAATAATAACATCTCTGCTCTTATCCAATTTGTGTCTCTTTTCCTTGGGGATATGCTTAATGACTATGGCTACCAAATATTCTAATATGACTAACATTTGGCTTTCCATTGGTCCACAGTTTATATGGAGTATGATTATTCTATCCAAAATTTCTTGTCTAGCTTACCTTCAAACAGAAGACATCTGGTTTTTCTACGATTGTCGTATTCATACGTTCGCAAAGCCCACATTGCTCATGGGTATATGGGTTTGACTTCTGATGAATGATTCCCATTTCCTTTAAATAACTATCAAAATTATTATTGCAATATTCTCCACCATTATCACGATGTAGAATCTTGATTTTGTTTTATGTTAGATTTTCAACTTTTGTTTTGTAATTTTTAACGTACTGAAGAGTTTCACTCTTATTCTTTAAAAAATATACATGAGTCATGCGGCTGTAATCATCTATAAAAAGGAGAAAAATCTTGATCCTCTGAGAGAAACATTTTCCATTAGCCCGCAGATGTCACTGTGTATTATGTTCAACAGCTCTGTACTTCTATTGCCTTCATGGGGAAAAGGCAATCGACTTTGCTTGCCTTAACAGCATACTACACAATTCATTTTGATGATAATATCGGCCTTCTTGTCCAACATTACTCCTTCTACAGTTGCCTGTATATTATTCATGTATTGACTGTTAATGTGTCCCAACCTACGATGCCGTAGCTCATTAGACTCCACTACTGCAGCTAATAAACAAATGGACGTCTTTAGCTTACATACTCCATTTTTAAGAGGAGTAGTAAGCTACCAAAGTGTTTATCTTTGTTGTAGATTTCACATCCATTATTCGTAAATAATGTCTTATTTCCTTGTCTTATCATTTGACTAACTGATAATAAATTCGTAGTTAGACTGGGAACATATAACACGGTTTCAACCATAACCTCAAAGTCACACTTCGTAGTTGTAGTCGTGATTTTCATATTTCCATCATATAAAACTTGTAATTCATTTTCATTTGCCACTATAATTTCTTTAGCAAATCCATAATTACGCGCATCAACTACCCAATGTTGATTCGATGTTAAGATGTGAACTTGCTCCAGAGTCGATGTACCCGTCATTTTTATGAAATAATTCGTTAAAAAACACTGCACTAAATTAGTGGATTTCTTTTTACCTTCAACTGTATCCGTAGAGATTTTATTGATATTTTTGCACTGGTTGCGATGATGACCAGTTAGTTTCTCCACATTTATAACATTTGATATCTTGTTTATCTTTGACATTGACATGGAATTTATTCGCAATCGCGCCGTCTTGTCTTGGCACAAACTTATTTGATTTCTTATGTTGGCAACGGAAACATGCTATGCATTAGTCATATCACTATCTTCCGATTCGATGTCAATCAATTTTGTCTTAATGGCGTCAGTCGTTACACGTATGCCAGAATGTTCGATAGCCATTATCATGGGCATATATTTTTCAGATAATCCAGCCAGTGTGATAGATCCAATCCACTCATCATTAATGCCAAAGCCTGTTCCTGCCAACTTTTGACCCACTTCAATGAACTGAGTTACATACGTCGTCATCGATGTATAGTTTTCTAGGAGAATAGATATAAGATTTCTCTGTAGACTAATTTTTCTAGTAAATCCTGAGCCATCGAATAGCACTCTCAACTTTTCCCACAATTTCTTCGATGTACTGGCATTTTTAATGTGAACATGGGTAGACGGATCAATAGTTAACATAAATTTCACTTTTGTTTTCACAGTTTCAATAGTTGTTCCCGGCTCTGATTTTATACATTTCACCATACCTTTCAATACTAGAAAATTCTCTGCTGCGAAAGACCAGTCACTAGTTTTTGCAACCTTGTAACTTAAGTATACTAACTAAATAACTCGAGCTATTACTAGGCATGATTTATTCAAATTATACAAAGTAACGCACTGTTTTATTATTTCACTGCATTGTCCGATCGCGAAATACAAATATATTGCCCATCAAACTGATAATATTAACAAATAAATAGATAATTCATGAATATCTTGAACATCATGGGACTGAGGCCAAAACCTAAAATAAAACACTTTAATCAACGGAAGCGACTGACTTATTTTATTTAAACTTTACGCACAATAGTCACAGAGGGCACTACTGGTTACTTAAATATTTTGTGTGAATACATGTTTTTAATAACTTCCATACCAAATTTCATATGATTTATTGGACTAGTTATTGATCAAAATTGATTTATGTGACTGAAGTAAAGATTTTTTCATAAAGTACAAAAGAAATCATAACTTCTAAACTATTGATTTTCGTGGAACTAATTGTTTTTTTAAATGATTTAACACGATGTTCTCTATTTAAAAAAAATTTTGGACCACTGTAAATCGGCCACCTGCATAATAAAACAATAATAAATAAAAAGTTTCTTGGCATATGGAAATATTTATATAGATTTTTTCTTCATCTACCAGACATTTATTCCAATATTCCCCTTTCTTTTTCTTGACATGTCGATGTACCCAATATATTCTCTTCCTGCTGTTTCTTTCACTTTCTTCATCAAGTGTAATAGCTATAATCACCAGTTCACATATTGTAAAGCAAGACCTTTCAAAACCTACACACCTCCTGGATGGAATTCAATTAAAAACTGTGATTAGTCTTAATAGTTGATGCAGAGTCGTTGCATCGCTAGACGTGTTGTATACTTGTTGACGCCACATGTTCGACTAGTAAACACCGAATGGACTGTCTAGTAGATGCTGAGCTGAAGCCTTGTTGTCGCTGAATAGAAAGTTGGAGTTGAGTTGGTGTGGAGTCGGTATGGTGTGCGAAGGACTTAAGGTTAACACACAAATGGTTACATGTTTCTTAGTAAACCCAGAAGTTTTGTGCATGAAGAATAAAAATCTTATATGATGTGTTAGGCTACATTTGGTATTGTTAACTACTTACTTTTTTAAAGACATAAACCGAAAATCTGTATCATATTTAAAACTGATTTTTTATTGTATTCTGTCTTTAATCGTTAGATGTTTTATTGCCTTTTACTTTTTAAATCTCAAAATATGAGGATCTACCTGTGTCTACAACTTCGTTCATGTGAAATTCAGAATAAGATAGTTTTAGAATTTGTTTTTCTTTCACATGTTGCTCTTGGGTATAAACTATTACCATACCAAATTTCATTAAAATCTTGTCAAGTGAATGATGAACAAATTAACATACAAACAAAAATTCTAAAAACAGACTTTGTAGCTGGTTTGATTTAGAATAAAGAATGATAATAGTATCATTCTTTATTCTAAATCAATCACTCATAAAATATTTTCCGTGTACACAATACACTCTTGTTACAATTTTATTATATGTATAGGTGACTAACTTATTAAAAAAATGTTTGTTTTTACAAATTTTTAAGTCATCTGGTTTTCCCCGAAGTTAAAAGTATTAGGTAAAATTTAAAAAATAAAGACAATACAATTTCGCAAATAGGAAGGGTAATGGTTATCACTGTTATCTATTATATATGTATATCTATTAAAATTTATATAGAAATGATTTTTACAACATATGATTATGAAGAAGGTGCATAATAAGGACCCTTCCTTCACGATTTCCATCCACTTTTTTCTCATTTTAAATCATTTTACATGGTTAAAAACAGTTTATTGTGCACCTTTATTGAATTGTATAGGCGTATAGGCCATGTATCACGACAGTGATTGTTATAACTCCTTTTAAAAGGATTATCCTCCCTAGGTAGCTGACGACGATAACACTTTTAATCTAAAGTATTCCATTTGGAATAAATATTTATTATTTTGGATAAGAACACTCTTATCAAGCTAATTAAATCCTTCACCAAAAATTTTTTTAAATGTATATAATGGTCTTTTATATGTGCTTTCATTTGATTTCTCTCAAATTGAATTAACTTGCTTTTGATAATATGAGGGTTGACATTTCTTCCAAGCTAATATTGAACTAATATTGATTGATCCTGGTGAATAGTTTTTATAGCTACAGGCTTCACATTACTGCTATTTTCTCGATATTACGATCGGTCCTTAGTGTGATATTAATTCAATGTGCTGTGTATTTTTTTCTTTAGATTTTAAAGCCTACATCCAACACTTTGGGTTAATCTCTAAAGGGGCCATGGAGTTATTTAAGAAATTAAGAAATTTTCTCAATCAGAATTATTATCTTGTTGATAAAAATTTCTATTTAGTATGTATTTAAAAAAATCATTTTTGAATATTTTCTGACTGACCAATTTGTTCTATTGCAGTAGTAACTCCCAATTGAGTCCTGCATTTTCTGATGGCAGCGGAGTATGGACACCGTTGAGTGACCAACCTCAACAGCAGCCTGCGCCACAACCAACCACCACTTACAACCAACGTTCTGCGGATAAGATGCGTGCTGATGAAAGTAAGTGTACAATTAAACATTGTTGTATTAATGTCAGTCACTTTTAAGTTCACTTTCGTAATAATATCATCTGTCCTGAGACAGTATGATTCAATAATTTTTTACTTTCTCTTGCGCATCCTAATTGAGACTTTTGGCGATTAAGGAAAAAATCTATACCATGTTTAATTGAAGGTTATCTTTCATACACATTTTCTACATCATCCCAATTCAGAAAAGCCAAACTTTGTTATTGAGTATGTATTTTCACTTGGGTATTCAACTGTTTAATCACCTATGACAATGGTAAAGTGTGGTTTCTAATTTATGGAATTAAGTTTATTGTTATATTTATAAATTACTTTTTTGTTTAAATTACCTAGGTTTGGGTTCAGCGGCAACAATATCAGCCGTTCTCTATGCAAACATGAACCATCCCGAATGGAAATCCGAGTTCCCCAATTGGTCAGATCGCTGTAAGCAAATACTGAAAAAGTGGCGAGCATTACCAGGCGATCAGAAGGCTCCTTACTTGCAGACAGCTAGAGACAATCGAAGCGCCATCAGAATGAAGAAAGCCCAGCAGGTTTGTTACAATGCTCACTCGACTCGCTGTGTGTCCACCTTCTCTGTCTTGTGCTAACACTCGCTATATGTTTGTGTGTTGACTATCCATACCTCACCTCCGACAACACCAGCCATCAACCTTTTGTTTGTATTCTCACATGCGTTATGTAATAAGCCAAAGTAGGTAGATACCAAATGAAATTTCGTATATTTAAAATTGTCACTAATACTGTGCGTGTTACTAGAATTGCAGCACTTGGAACTAACAGAAAATAATTGTAACTATTATTACAAACATTATGTGTCAGGGATGGTTCTCTCTATTTAATCTCCTAGTTTCAATATAGCAACTTACGAATTGAGATCCATTGGTGTAATGTGATTGATATAATTTTTGATGTTGCTAAATAGTAATAAACATTTTTACATGTAATTCTCTTCATAAAATAATTTTTACCCGCTGTTCATAATTTCTCTTTCCATTCTATTATTGTTCCAAGTGCTCTGTACATAATCCCTTGACATACCATACAATATTTATTTCAACCTATCAAAGAAAATATCTACAAACTTGCCATAGAGTTCCCAATGAAAATTTTAATTTGTTATGTTTAATTTATGTTATATGGAAATTTCTGCATGGATTCACTTGCTTTACCCAAATGACATTTATGGATTACGAGGCAGCTGTATTAGGGAATTACAAAAATAGCACTACACAAGAAACATAGCCTTGTACAAGTGATGGTTGTATAATGTGAACACTAATTGCACAATTTGTCTGCCATACTTGCTACTAACTATTGTTTAGCTATACGTGTTTAAATGACTCCGACTGACAATTGTTATCAGAACTTGATGCGTAGAATACAGTACATTTACCATTGAAGAAGTAGGGTGAGACTTTGATGTATGAAATTGAGGTCGGAGGTGGAGAGTGTGTGTGCTAGCCGCGTGCAGTGTGTGTCTGAATGCGGAGTGTTTCGGCGGCAGATGAGCAGTGCAGCGCCGGCAACGACGCCTGCAGCGGTGAGCGGTGCCGTCGTGGAGCAGGAGCGGGAGCGGCAGCAGGAGGCGGCTGAGGTGACGCCAACCGCCTGTCCCCGCCCCCCCGCTCCACCCAATGTGACGGTGCGGCCTGGTGGCGCCTTCCACGCCGCCCCTGACCTGCACATCCGAGTCCTCACCCCATCGGAGATCATGCGCACCCTGCCCTGCCTGCCACGTGACCTGGTACCACCCCGTGACCGCTCAGCCCGCGCATTGACTTCACACCGGCTGCACAATAAATACTCGTTCAAATTTTCCAGCTTCATGATACATAAACAAAACAAATTGACTAATCAATCGCACTTGAATTACCTCTATTACGTGTCTACACTTCTAGTATGTGTAGAATAAGGTCACGACAATACTGGTTTGCTTATATGTCATACGTTGGAAGGTTTTAAATGGGGTATATAAAGTTTGCACGCTACCACATTATACCCAACAACCATTCGCACGTTACACTGTGCGTATCGGTGTGCAGTCAATTCAATGTCGGCAATATCGATCATGTAATACGTGTTGTGAATTTATTTCAATTTGAATTCAGTTGCAACATTTTTGTTTCAAATATTTTTTTCTTTTGTAATTGTTACTTTTAACATTTTCGCTGTTGTTGTTGCTTGCAGCAGGTAGTTTGAATGAATAAACAGCTTGGAACAGACTGTGTTTAAGTTTTCTGCAACATCACACTGTTGATACTCTACGGAATAACTAATTGTAAAACCTATAGTTCATGAACAATTTACATGTAAATGTAAATTAAAAATTGTGAAATTTTCTTTGGTGATACATTATAATGAAAAATGTTGAATAAAAAAATCAATATATTTAATTATGATTTTAGATATTTTAGAAGGATTCCAAGTAAGATATATAAACAATTTTTATTCTGTTTAATTTTACTAATATATGCAATACACTAATTATTTTACATGTTAACCGCAAACACCGAATAAATTTATTCTGAGGGAATCTTATTGATTCTAAAGGAAATGAAATTTAAAATTGGATATAACTTTAGTCCATATACAAAATGAAAAGATATAATATGTAGATTGTTGTAATGTAGCATGCAGTAATGGCGAAAATGTTTTATGTATTTTTTGGATAATGTCAATGTTTAATTTATGTGACCTTTTTTTGCATTTTGCTGGGCGGTGGTGACAGGTGAGCAAGTTTGCTGCAAGCTCTCCTCAATCGAGTTCATTCATAAAACTAATGTGATGAAAATATGTTGATATTAAACATGAACCATCTTGCCCAGTATTTCATTTTTAATTGTTTTAGAAACGTTGAGCCTTTTATTTTCGTATTTTATAGCTAATTTTGTAAGCGTATCAACTTCTTGCTGAGTTATAAAAAATATCGGGTGTTATAGTGATACCCGCTCAGGTACCGCACTTGTCACATCCCATCCTTGTCTGTTCCCATCCTAAATTCTCACTCTCTTTTACTGAATGCTTCATTTTTTAATTTATATTGTTGTAATAGTAGTTAGCTTCTTAGTTTGCTATTATCATAGTGTGATGTTCCTGGATTGGATTTGGGTTAACGCCTGCAAGTTTTATGCTTTCTTTTTTTAACAGGTTTCTACTAATATATTAAAATTTCTCACTTGTGTTGGTATGGTACTGTTTAATATTTGGTAATTTTTTTTAAGTAAAGGAGATGCATAGTTCATACAATTGTAGATTGGTGTTGTAAAATAACTAAACTCAGTTTCACATAATCTTCGTCGATATTTTAGGTTTGAAATAGTAATGTAAAGGTATTGCGTAGGATTTTTTTGTCTGCCCACGTTACAAATCGACAATTTTATTATTTTTTCTAAACAATTAACCTAAATAATTTGTATTAAGGATGACTTGGTTTTTAATGTATTTTTATATAAAATGTAACATTCTGAATACTTGAACTTTATTCATGAATAATGAATACTTGAATTTATGTATATCATGAACGTACGTGATATAAATATAGGCTCGAAAATAAATATCTTTCTAAATAATATTGGAGAGCAATAAATTTTTATGCTATACTGGGTAAGCAGGGGTGAACATTCTAATAATTTTTGGTTATTTCGCATTAATTGCATAATTACAATATTTTGAAAAATGTATACGACAGTCTTAATTTAATAATAGATTAGTCAATTGATCTGAAATTTAGTCAGTGTAACACAAAATGAGTGCGAGTGCTCTAATTATTGAATTTCTTAACCCTTTCCCAAAAATTAAATTGATCATATGTCAACCCATTTAAGTAGGTCAATAAATATTTTTGCAACTTTATTCTTTTTAAGACATGACACAGGAGCTGTTTACATGTTATACTAGGCGATTAAAAATATTATATCACTTCTGATTTTCTTTCAAATTCTTTTTGAAGTATACTCGAAATGGAGACGTTATTTTATTTCTGCGGGACCTTGTTTTCTGCCACGTGGAGAAAATACAGAATTGACTTTAAATATGGGGACATCCTTTTCATTCGTATGTTTTTCCTTATATTTTAGATCGTAATTACATTTAGCTGTGCATTTTGTCAATTTCAATTTATTATGGTTAAAATAAATGATTTTACTGTCATAGGTGGTATTTTGTTCAAGATATTAGGGCAAGAAGCAGTGACGTTATTAAATTGCGTGTTTGATAGGTTTTCATGTCTTGATATGTTTTTTATCAAAGTTAAGAAAAGTATATCATAACTTTTAATTTTTTTCTTTATCTATTAAGTATATATAGGGGAACATGTTTGCTGTATTATATAGTTTAAAGTTGGAACTTGTCAGCTTTGAATCGGGCACTTGTTTAAAGCTAACCTATTAGCTATAATGTGTATATAAATAAATAAATCTTAATATAATTAGTTTCCCTTAACATATTAAATTATTAGAATTTTTGATAACTAGAGGTTTTAGGAAAATAATCCATTTTAATTTGTTTAAATAAATTTTAACAAATCAAAATGAGTTTATTTTCCTTATGATCACAATAAGTGGAACATTGTACATGGGAGTTAAATTTACAATTTTTACAATTTCTCATCTACTCATTGAACTATATAATTGTTTTGCCATTAAACTAGCTAGATTGTTGAGCTGCCGTGTTAATTTAGGTCACCTATTATAGTTATTCTTATAAATATAGGATTTACAGAAATAATTGAATATTGAGTCTCTTTTTGAGAGAAGTAAGTTGTGTCAGAAATTTTCTAAAAAGTCTTTTATAGCCTCATAATTTAGATAAGAAGCTTTTAATTAGAAAGAATTTTATTGTATAAAAACAAAGCCATTTTCCAAGTTAATTATGACTAAATAATACATTATCTGCTTGCCACTCTTTTGATTGGTGATTTATGCGTTCCAATACCAAAGTTTATACATTATTATGGGGTCACTTTCATATCCTTTCTATCGAATGTGAATATTTTATTATCCAAGAAGACTGAATTTTTAATGATAATTGTGAAAGTTATACCATTGTTTTTGTAATTTTTCAGAAACATGCAAATAGATCAAAAAAAAAAAATTTTTTAATTTTTAAAAACTTCAATTGGAAACATACACCGAAGAAATCACCATGACTCCATACAGTTACAATACAAAAAAAATGTTATCACGTAATAACTAAACTCAATCATTATTGCAAAATCACAAGACTAATATTTTATCTAAACAAAAACTATTATAAAAACGGTGTAAACAGTGTTAACTGCAATCTTCTCCTCTAGGTTTATATGATAATGGTGGTTTTGGTACTAAATATACAATTACAATATTGTCTAATTACTGCATTTCAAACTGCCAAGGAACTGTCAAAATGTATGTGTATAAAATATATTTTTTGGTTGATATTCCTGGATTGAATTTTTTAGATTTGGAGCTCTTGTCACCCTCATTCACGGTTTCCAAATAAGTCACTTGGTATAAGTAAAATGTTTTATGTCATTTGCTCCATGTTCTTGAGATCAAGAGTTAAACAGGAACATTTACAAAAAAAAGGAGGGGAAACATAAAGAATATGATAAGACAATTATTTTCAATAAAATACCTGTGTACAGGTGAAAAGTGCCAAAGTTTTTGCAAAATCTGTTTAAATATTGTGCTAGCAACTAATCAAAGGTCATTCTATGGGTTAATATTCGCTGAAAATAAAGGTGGACTATGCTATCTGGCCTATGATGCTTATCAAATCTGTGTCATGTTGTGCAAATGTTCTGAGAAAGCTTATAAAAGAATACATTGATATTTGCACGCAATATATCTGCAAGAAAGGAAATAACCATGTATCAAAAAATAATTTATACAAAAAATTGACACAACTATCTGCAAGTTAATTTTGTCGCTTCATATTTATTTTGTTGGTACATATTTTCTATGATATATTTTTAACGCCAAATATTTGTACAAAATCACAATTATGTACAAGTTATTTAAAGATATATCAAATAGACCATTCATTTGGTAAGGATCCTACTAAAATCTACAGAGAAACTGAAACTGAATGTAGACTGTATTTAAATTTATTATGATTTATTATATGATACACGCTAAAAAAATTAAATTACAAAGAGAGCCTAACATTAAAAATTGATCATACTCGAAATATAAATAACATTATTTCAGTTACTAATCTTGTGATTTTACAATAAAATTTTTTGTTAGTCTTGTATCCCTGTATCGATTTATAGTGGTTTAAATTTTTTTTAGCATATGTGTAATGTGGCTCAAAAACGTTGAAGACCCTTAGATTTTGATTTTTAATCATGGATAGAATAAGACGTGATTCCTTCTCATATAATTCATATATAAGTAATGAAAAAAACCATACTTATCACAATTTATAAAACACATAATAAAAAATATTTAGAAGTTTTTAAAAAAATTCTTGAAATATCTAGTCCCGTTTTGTACATAAGTATAGTGTGTAGATTAGATTAGTAAAGTTCAATGTGAGTTTTTTATCAAAAACACAATGGCCTACAATTTTATGAAATACTTCTGAACTCCAATATTTATGTTATCTGTGACAGTTTAGGTTTAAAGGTGGAAAAATTAATAGAATTAGATATGTATTATAAATTGTTAATAATCTGGTGACATTTAATACCCTCTTATTGCATCTCCTTTAAAAAACTTTGATTTCATCGAAAAGAATCAATGCAGTGACGAAATGTTTGTGTTTGGTCTTATTTAACTATATCAATTATGTCTTTGACAAGAAATCAAAATGATAGCAAGGCTTTCTTAAATTTTCCTTTATATTTGATGCGTTATGGAACAATTTTAAACGTACACTAACGTTTTTTTAAACTCATACTGAAAATGAGGCTAATCATTCACTTTTTGAGTAAAATTTTAAACTTTATTTAAATTTAAACTCATTTGTAAATATGTTTGTTGTTAAAATGGACAAATTTGTCAATTTAGTTAAGAGAACCACTGCGATTGAACAAAATCAGAGTTTTGCTTAGTCACAATAACAGTAGCATGCATATTGGACTCTATATAATTAATTAATACAGTTTTGTAATATTTGAACATCTACACATGTATAGGACCAAGAACGAATGTCGGGACAGCAGCGAAGTGCACGTGAGGCTGAGCAGGAACGTCAGTGGAAACAGTTGCAGCAACAAAGACAGCAGCAGACACAGCATCAACAACAGATCATTCATGACCAGAGGATACAAGGTATCTATCTATGTTGTACTCAGTGTGTTTATTTAGGTCAGTGTCTATTAATCTAATAGAACTAAAACAAAATATATTGTCTTTTTTCATTGAATCAAGGTCAGCAGAGATGATGGTTTATCCTGGCATACATATTTTATTATTGCTTAATAGGTCATGTCTTTCTGGAAATTAAGTACGATTTACTATACCAAGTAACAATTAAATAGCATATTAATTATGAACTGACATTTTCCTGTTGTATTGTATTTTTTTTCTTCAAATTCTAGATCTAATGCAAATTATATATTATTCTTTTAGGATCTCTGTTTTATATCTTATCATTTATAAAAGGTTTGCATATGAATTCCTTAATGATTTTTCAACAAATTTATTTTGTTCTTTTACACAATTTTCATAATTGAAATATTCAAAACTTGGAGAAAAATTTAAACTCTCTACCACCATTTACGCTTAAGTACTTCTTACATCCTTCAGTGATTCCTGTCATATGATTTATGCGTCAAATGCCAAAGAATGACATATGCAGAAGTCGTGCTTGTGTATTTATCTATTTTGATGGTTCAACTCTTTATTTCCAATTTTATTTAAACATCTACTAGTATAAATGTGTGGTAAGAAAGTGGTGACAAATAATTGCTGTCTCCGTATAAGGATTGTATTGTCCATGTCAATTTATCCATTTACTTTGTATATCTTTAGATCTTTCTTTAGATGTTTTCTTATAATGAATTGGGGAAAATTAAAGAAATAACATTTGTATATTTTATAAAATGCAATAATTTCCACTTGTAAAATTATTACTTTTCTTTTATTCCTGGAGTTTATCCATGAATATTTTCTCTTTTGCATTGAAGGGGTTATTATATGGAAAAACTACACTACAGAAAATATTTTTGGAAAGCTTACCTTTAGTGAAAAATTCTTTAGGGTATTTTTTCATTGAATCGTTTAAAGTGTCTTCTTCTAG
This sequence comes from Druceiella hillmani, assembly GCA_039881145.1. Classification (NCBI taxonomy): domain Eukaryota; kingdom Metazoa; phylum Arthropoda; class Insecta; order Lepidoptera; family Hepialidae; genus Druceiella; species Druceiella hillmani. The sequence continues at coordinate 5,934,421 of JAYKKI010000070.1, forward strand.
ATGTGCGCAATAATAGGACAGGAGATATAAAGAGATCATAATTTTTTTTTCGTTTTATAACTAATTTGGAACCAGTGTCAATTTTAGTCTGTATATTATTTCGTTGTTATTCACTTAGTCTTGTAATAAGAGAGATGAATAAACTTGCTTGGAGCTGGTTCATCCATTGCAGCAATGGCCCGTATGCAGCGGCAGGTGAGTGCGGATCCACCATACACGGGGGATGCACTGCAGGTCAATGTGGGAGAGGCGGCACCGGGTACATGCCCCTCGCCCACACTGCCTCCGCGCTCTCCCTTTGCCGCTAGTCGCTTCGCATCTACCCCCGTACGTCCCGCCACTGTGCCTACGAGTCCACGTGAGGATTACGTACATTCGCCGGCTGCGCCTTCACCACAACCCAGCTTGGAACTTAATAGGCAACTGAGGGATTTGTTGCAGAGGAATCAGCAGCCCACAAATAAACCTTGGCCACCGCAGTGTAAGTTCTGTGAAGTTTTTTCTCTGATTAAATCTTTAGTGTATGCCAGGCTTAAGTCATATATTTTCATCATTTCTGCTCATTGTTTGAATATGATTAAAAATCTATGTAACATAGGTTTATATTAATAGGTTTTCTAATGTACAGCATTTAATCACCATTATAAATATTTAATAAATTAGTTACGGAAATTGATTTCAGAATTAGCAGCGAACAGCGATTAAACAATTGTTGGTAATTTGTAGTAAAAGATAGTTATGAATTTTCATAAGATTGTTTTATTGTCAATAATGTTTATATAACGGTAATCTCAAAATATAACTTTCAAATTGTTACATGTATACAGAGTATAATAAAGAAAGGTTTTATTATCGATACATGTGATTCTGTTCATCAAACTTAGTATAATTGAAGCGTGTTCCTGTAAAAAAAGTAAATTTTTTACATTAGAATTGCAATTTTTACAGTAATTTTTTCAGTAGCGATTGAGAATTTTTACGATGTATGGAATCGCATGTATGAATAATAGATATATTCTTTGTTACACCTGTATATAAAGTATTGAAAATTTTATGGAGTAGTTTATTAAGTGCAATATAAGTCACCTTTAAAGCAGTTATTTATCAATTTTACTTAAATATTGATAATTAATTTGTGAAAAAGTGTAGAACTAATCAAACATTCATTTTCAACAAAATTACAATTACCAAACTTTTTCATAAATTGGGTTTAGATAGTTTGATAAATATATAAAAATAGGAAAATGTTTTTGGTACAATCTTCATAGTCTTTATTATGAGGCCGATCTTCGCTAATATCTCTTAAATATAAATGAAATTTGGGTAAAATTAATTATTTATATATATATATATATATATATATATATATACATATATATATATATATATATATATATATAGATATATATATATATATATATATAGATATATTAATTGTACATAATTTATACATTTTTATTCATAGCGGATGAGCAACAAGTAGGGGTCCAAGTACAGAATCCAGATGAGCCTCAATTTCGACAACCATTACCACCTGGAGCAAGAGTGAGACCACCATTAACAGTGACCATGCCTCCTCAATCTCCTCTGCCCACCTCCATGCAGTCCCCCATTTCAATGCAGTCCCCTCAGCCATCCCCACAGCAGTTGCCGCTGCCAATGCAGACTTCTCAACAGTCTCCCTTACCGATGCAACCTTCACAGCAGTCTTCTCTTCCTATGCAAAACTTACAAATGATGCCTAATCAGCAGCAGCACATTGTGAGGCATACTTCACCAAATGCTAGTAAGTTTTTTATTCTATGTTTATATGTACATAGTCCTACTATAAATTCTGTCCTTAAGTATATCTGACATTTAGGTGTTTCTCTTTATAACACATTGGATTGGGTCTCTTGAACTATTGTAGACAAATAATTATTCAAATACATTGGACAGTAACCATGGAATAATGTTATTAAAGACAACCATGTCGCAATTATTGTATTTCCTAAGTGCCACAAAATAAAATGGGAAATCATGGTCTGTAAGATGAAAACACCGCCAAGAACGGTATCTCCCATACACCACCAAGACTTTAAGCTTGAGCCCTGAGCTTATCAAAGACTTACCGACAGTAAAGAGTTGACTGCAGCTCTATGAACGATTTGGACCACGAGAGTGAATTACGTAATTTCAGCCACATGGATGAGTGGTTGTATAGAAGACTTGGAAAAATTCTTTTCACAGATGGAACAATTTTCACCATAGAAGAAAAGCTCAACTGATAAAATGACAGAAAGCGAAAAGAGGTCATCCACTTAGTTTCAGTGATGGTGGGGAAGTTGGTCAGAATCATATAATGGTGTTACTTAACGGTATTTCTACGAGGAAGGTGTTAAATTATATGGAGCAAAGAAACTTTTGGAGAAGGTAGTGAAGTAACTAAATAATGCCTCGTTTGCAGAAAAGCACTGATTTTTCCAATGAGCTTTTGCATTGGCTCATAAGCCAGAATCCTAACAGTGTTGTTTAGAAGAATATTTTTCATTGCTGATGGTTTGATCTGTGGCAGATTAGACCTCAGTCTGTTAGACTATTGGTTGTGGAATTACTTGAAGGACAAGGTGTTCTCTAAAGCTCGCCAGAATAGCAAAAAGCTAATTTTGCTGAAAATAAAAGCTTCAATACCTCTGAATGTGGTGTGTGCGGCAATAGATGAATGACTAGACGGTGTGAAAAAGTGTTTGGAAGTAAAGTTAGATATTTAAAATAAATTCTGCATTTTGAATTTATTTGATAAGAGTAAACATTATACATGGTGTACAATCACAAAATAATACCATTTCACTGAATTGACCTTAGGTAAGTATGTAAATACATTAAAAAACAAAATATAGGGTGCCCAGTGGGAATTTTTCGATTTTGAAATTAAATAAAAAATAAACGAATAAGTTTAGAACATTTATTTTATTTTTAAAATTTAACAAAGGCCTGGGGATTTCACTTCTTAAAAATAATGTCTTCTAAATCACATCCATTTATCTCAATACACTCTTGTATGCGAAACCTCATATTGGCAAGTACGTGCGAGCAAAGTGCTTGTAGATGGCAGTGATTTCACACCGAATATTTTCTTGTAGAGTAGGATTATTACAATACCCTTTTAACCCCACAAGAAATAATCATATGGCGTCAAATCCGGGGATCGGGGTGGCCAGGGTATGTCTCCGAACTTGCTTATTAATTTTCTGTGGAAAATTTCTCTTAACTTCGTCATAGAGACCCTGGCAGTGTATGTAGTTGCCCCATCTTATTAAAAATGCGTTCTACTGTTGTGTCCATGAAAAACTTCCAATTGCGATACCAGAAATTCATCAATCGTATGGCAGTATGTCGAGGTAGTGATTGTTTTCTTTTATTGAAAAAATATGGATCAATTATTCCCGGAGCAGAAATCGTGCACCATACTGTCGTTTTAGGGTAGTGCAAACTCTTCTGATGCCATTCCCTTGGATTGTTTGGGTTCCAGTAAAATGCATATTTAGTTTATATATGTAGGCGCCTAGCTCTCCAAGCTTTCTTGAGGACCGAAAACGTTCCAACATTTTTCTTGTGTACATTTCCCTTAAAATAGAATCACTATCGTTAAGTTTTTCAATGATTTGCATTTTCTAGGGATATACGTTATTAGGGTAGATTGTTTGCAATACTTACGATATCGTACTTACGAAACAAAATCGCTAAGATTTCGTTTACAGAGTTAAATGATTGAGATTTTCCTGATCGGTTTCCTTGAAAAATTGCAGACAGACTTTTTCCGAACACCTTTTGAATTGCTTGCTTTATTTCATTCCATGAAGTAGTAACACTTTCAACACAGTATAATATGCTAAAATTTTTCTAGAATGTTTTTAAACGGGATTGATTTTGAAAATTTTCTTCATGTTCAAAAGTTCTCATAATTTGCAGTTACTGCTTATGAAAGGCATTTTCTTAGATAAAAAGCTTTAAAAAAGGCTATGACTCTTTGTTCCATTGACTGAAGAAGTGCTGTAGTATTAGGTGGCAAGAAGACAACTTTAATTTGTGGATCAGTATCAGCAGTTGGATGACCCGGAGCATTATCTATTAGCAATAATGCTTTATAAGCTAAATTATTTTTAGCACAGTAATCTTTCCCTGCCAGTATAAAATAATCCTTAAACCATTCTTCAAAGAGGTTTGCAATGACCCAAGCTTTTGAATTAGATTTCCAAATAACAGGAAGACAATTTTTATTGTGATTCTTTAATTCCCTTGAATTTTCCGATCGATACACTAACAAAGGCTTAAGTTTGAAGTCACCTTCAGCACTACATCCTAACGACAATGTGAGGCGAACTTTCGCAGCTATAAGACCAGGTATAGATTTTTCTCCTGAGAAATATATGTTCTCGGAGACAGTTTTTTTCAAAACAATCCATTCTCGTCAACATTAAAGGCTTGTTTTGGAGAAAGTGATTCTTCTTGGATAATTTTTATGAGGCACTGCGGCTCACTGATTTGAGACAGAATTTATGGCAGGGTTATGTATATTATTTAATGTCTATTTCATTAGAAAAGGCAGATTATTCGGTATCACTTTAAAACATTGTGAGTTGTTCTAAGAATACTATACTAGGAATTTCGAAGAAATAAGAATTTTTTTTTTTTTTTTTTTTTTCTCTATTTTAATCTGCAATCAGCATTTGCTTTTAGCGGTTGTTTTGTGGGCGATAGGTCAGGTAGAGTGTGCCCTCCAATGAGAGCATCTACTCGTAATCAGGAGATTAGGACATCCTTTCTTTTGAGGCACTTCTGATAACTACGAGTAAGTAGTTCAGTTGCGAGTTTGTTTGGGTGGCGTTCCAGCCTCTCTCTGTATCTTTCTGTCATTTGTGTAAACTCCGATTTCACAGTGTTCATACCCAACTGTTCAGGTATTTCCATGTTAGTGATGTACCATGGGACATTCGAGATTGAGCGCAGTATCATATTTTGCATTCGTTGGAGTATGGCAATGTTTGAGTTACTGGCACTTCCCCATAACTGAACGCCATGTAGCCAAACTGGTTTTAAGATGGCTTTGTAGATGAGTAGCTTGTTGTTTAGAGATAGTTTATTATGCCTCCCTAGGAGCCATAAAAGGTTGTTGTATCTTATCTTAAGCTCATCTCTCTTTGTTTTTATGTGTTGGCGCCAGGTTAAACGTCGATCAAGGTGTAGACCAAGGTATTTTACGCTGTCTCGTTGGGGAAGTGTGTTGTTCTCCAGTTTCACAGCTGGACAGTTGCCCTTCCGCAAAGTGAAGGTGACATGGACGGACTTAGCAGCGCTTGCCTTGATGCGCCATTTGTGGAGCCAATTTGTTATTTTGTCAAGGCTAGTTTGCAACATTTCTGAGGCTTCATTAGCATTCTTACTGCTTGCCAGAATCGCCGTGTCATCAGCAAATGTCGCAGTTATTGTGCCCTCTGTGCTCGGTAGGTCACACGTATACAAGGTATACAATAAAGGTCCCAAGACTGATCCTTGGGGAACGCCCGCTTTGACTTCATAGAACTCGGAAGTGGCTTCAGCCTCTTTCACTTGGTACCGGCGTTCTGTCAGGTAGGAGTGTAGTAGTGGATACAGGCTGTGTGACAAGTATCTTTTTATTTTAAGTAGTAATCCCTTATGCCACACTCGATCGAAGGCTTGTTGGATGTCGAGAAAAACTGAGGAACAATACTCTTTGTTTTCCAGGGATTTCCTTATTTTCTCAGTAACTCTATGAACTTGCTCCGTAGTGGAATGATGTGATCTGAATCCAAACTGGTGGTTAGGAATTATTTGTTCTTTTTCAAGTATGGGAAGTATTCTGTTTAGGAGAAGTTTCTCGAAGACTTTTGACAAAATAGGTAATAGGCTAATTGGCCTATATGAGGTTACATTGTTGGGTGGTTTTCCTGGTTTATGAATCATCAGAATTTGTGACATTTTCCATTGTTGTGGGATGTGTTGCACTCTAAGGATACCATTGAATAACATCGTAAGAAATATCACTGCCTTTTTTGGAAGCTGCTTCAATATCTCCTTCGTAATTAAGTCAAAGCCAGGCGATTTTTTGTCTTTAAGGTTTTTGATAACCCTACAGACCTCTGAAAATGTTATGGGAGCAGGTGGTAGTGACATCTCATCTTGACTTAAATTTTGGTCGATATGGTCTTCAAATTGTTGGTCGTTCTTGTCGTTAGGACAGAAAATTCTTGACAGGTGTTCGGCAAAAGCGTCTGCCTTTTCTTGGGGTGTTCTGGTCCACTTCGAGTTCATAGTTAGGGGTGGTTTAGCTATCTGAGGTGTATCGTAGTTCTTAGTGAATTTCCATAGTGAGTAATTAGTGTCCTCATAAGCAGTCAATGATTCAAGCTGTGTGCAGAGTATCATCACGCCAAGCCTGTAGCATTTCCTTTAGGGTTTTACAAGCACTATTTAAATTCATCTTGTCTTCTGTTAGTCTGCTTTGATGCCAGATTCTACGAAGACGTCTCTTGTGACTGCTCTTTTTATTTGTATGGGATAGTTGGTATAACTTGGGGGTCGAGTGGAGGAGTATTAATCCAACATGCTTCTTGTATCAGTGTTGTAATATGTGTTGTAGCGTTTTCCACTTCCTCTGGTGTTTTTAGAGCTACTTTTAGCTGTAGATGTTCTTCAACGTAGTCCCTAAATGATTCCCAGTCAGTTTTTTTGTTGTACAATGTTTCTGGCCTTGTGACTTCTATTAACTTCGTGCTTATGGTTAACATGACAGGTGTGTGATCTGAGGAGCTGTCATAGCATGATTCTGCCTTGATGTTGTATTTTGAAAGTCTTTTAGCCACAAAAAAATCCAGTAGGTCAGGAATTTTATTCGGGTCACTCGGCCAGTATGTTGGCTCGGTGTTGCTGTTGTGGCAGTAGTCAAGTTATTACTGGTAATACTTGATTTGAGTTGCCGGCCTCGAGTTGTTGTTAGTCTGGAGGCCCAGCACGTGTGTTTAGCGTTCCAGTCGCCGCCCACTACAAAACGGTTACCAAGCGTACTGAAAAAATGAGAGAACATTGCTTCGCTTACTTTGTGTTTTGGTGGACAGTATATTGCCGAGACAATCAAGTACCCATGTTTATTTTCGACCGCTATTGTGGTTGCCTGGAGGTAATCATGTCTGTAGCTAGGAAGTAGATGATGTTTAATAGATTTTTTTACTATTACTGCAGTTCCAGCATGGCTAGTTCCATCGGGGTGGGAAGTATGGTAACAATTGTGGTTTGCGAACTTAATACATGATGCAGGTGTACAGTGTGCTTCTGAAATTAGCAATACATCGAGCTTGTTTTCCGTCATTAGAATCTCTGCATCATTTTTGTTTGGAGCTAAACCATTTATGTTCCAAGCAGCTATATGTAGAGTTGTACCTATTTTGATAGTTTATCTACAAGTTTGACTATGAGACTCATTAGAGTGCCCATTTGTTGGAGTATGATATCAAACTTCTCAGTTTGTTTTAAGAGTATTTCTTCTAAAGAGAGTGACTCTTTTGTGTTGTGTGTGAATTGCGTGCTACTGATGGAGTTAGCATTTGTCGTTTGTAGTACTTTAGCATATGACTTTTTAGTGGTCTTTTTGTCGTCTCCAGGTTCAATGTTGTTGATATTCAAGTTGTTTGGTGTTTGAGCTTTTCTGTCCATAAAGTTACTTTTAGGCACGATCTTCCGAGTACGTCTAAGTAGTATTTCTTTGTATACCTCACATCCCTTATAATTAGCAGGGTGGGGACCGTTACAAAGGGCACACTGGGCTGGGGTATTACGATCGCGTTTAGTACACTCCAATGTTTTGTGCGACTGTCCACATTTCACACATCTGTATGGGCGCAGGCAATAGTTTTTGGTGTATCCATATTGCTGGCATCTCTGGCATTGCACTACAGATTTTTTCTTCTTTGGATCTTCCATTACGATGGATTGGTGGTATATATACTTAAGGCTCTTGGCCGCAATGTTATTAGGTCCGGAGATTAGGTTGACAAAGAAGGTTGAAGTAGGAATTTTATCAGGACCATATTTAGCGTTAATAATTTCGCCTGTGATTTGGTTACCAGTGTCTTCTATTTCTTATTTTATGGCGGTTATTGGTGTTGACGGGTGAAGATTCCTGATGACGAGCCTATAGCATCTATCATCTTTCCTGTTAAAGGTGTGACCGATTAGTCCATTTTCCCTTACCAGAGCAATGAGTTTTTTGTAAACCTCTATATCTTTGCTAGTTATTCTCAGCTGATTTCTAGTCACTATTCTGTATGTAAATTGACCTCTATCCATAGCAGTTTCCAGTATTGTTGTGAGCTTATTAATATCTTCTACTCCATAGAGAATAATTGGAGGAGGTTTATTGGGTTTCGTTGGTAAGGAACCCGGTTCATCTTCTGTCAAATCAACAGCTAAACCGCTGAATCTGTTGGTAGTTTTAGTAGCCTCTGGTGATGGGCTGCCAGTGGCTTTCCTTTTTTTTGTGGGATTTTTTGATTTCGGGACCCTTTGCCACGATGGTGGAGCAGGTGGGTTTTCCTGAGAGGGAGTTTCATTTTCAGTGTTCATTTCAGAGTGGAGATTGGTTAGATTACTCACTGAAGCAGATCTTGGTCTGCCAATGAAGAGGCTAGAATGAAATGCCTGCTGAATATATTTTTTATTGCTGCCAGTAGCATTCACTAACATAGGAGCCTGGTTGCCTACTCCCATGGTGGTATTGGTATTTGTATTTAGATCATTCATATTGGTCCCACGAGTGGGGTCGATAAAAGCTGTCGCTCCTGGGGTGACGCCCATTCCCACGGAGAAGGCAGTTATACAATGACAGTTCGCCTAGGCTGACAAGGTTGGTCGCTAGCGGCTGGCCACCTGCCAGTCACACATCCTTTTGGCGCGCCCTGCACCGTAGGATTAGGGGATTTATGAAGAGGTTACCTTCCTCGTAGTCCAAGTGGCGAAGCTCAGACTCCCGTTCCTGCAAAACATGACCACAGGTTTACGGTGCTGGGGCAACCCTTTCGGGCTGCACACTGGTTTTTTTGTCAGGGTTGTCTCCCTTAGCTAGATTTATCGGTTTTAAGGCGCCGATGACTCGCCTTCGCCCTTCTTAGTTTGCTATCAAGGTCACGAGGTAGATGTGTTGTGCAAGACTCGTTATTTACCAGGACATTGCCCGGGGAATGGGACGACTCATATAAGTGAGCCCACTACCACACTGCGGCGGCAGTTTGACAGTGGCGAGGACGTGTAAGATAGGACTTTATGATGCGCGTCTGATAGCCTAATCTTGCACACTTAGGCGTACGCTACCGGCTCTAACTCAGCTTTTTCTAGGTACATACCTACTAGCATAACTATGCACCACCGAGGCCTAGCACCATTTTCCCCCCCAAATAAAATAATATAATAAGAAAATATGTTAAAATTTTCGTATACAATAACTTATATTTACAAATTATATCTAAAGCAAATCTAGCCTTTAATGAAAACTTAGTAAAAGTTATAAACAAAATATGATAACCATTTTGTTGACAAATGTTATAATATTTGCAGTATTAATGCAGCAGCAGCGAATATCACCCCACGCTATGTCTCAGCAAGTTACCCAAGAGCAGATTCACCAACAGATGCAGTCTAGCAATCAGATAGTGGCACAGCATCAGCAACAAACTGATATTGTTAAGATGCGGGCTGCTCAAACACCGAAGCATACCGAAGATGCTGCAGGTCTGTGTATTTATAACCAGTTTAAATCGGTTGGTTCTTATTATAAAAAAACGGAGATATAGTAACAATGAGGGATGAGATAAGACTATGTTATATATGAGATCTAACACTGTAACGAATGTTTATAAATTATTTATAGTTTTTGAAAGTAGTCTCTTTGGCACTACATGCATCGTTTCATTCGATGGAACCACTGAGAGAAGAAGTCCACCCACTCTTCTTACGATGTCTCTTCTATGGTCTTTTCAGAGGCCTTTATCCTTCCAGTTTATCTCTTATTCTTGAAAATAAAAAGAAACAGCTTGTTAGTAGATCTGGACTGTATGGGTGATGACTCATAATTTCCACACCAGGCATTGTTAAATATTGGATCTTTTGTCTGGCTGAGTGTGCAGAGTTATTGTACACATTCTTTCTTACTTTTTTTGAGGAATAAAATTTAATTTTCTTGTTTTCCACTTTTTCAATTTTCATCTTCCTGTTTCCTTTTCTAACGGTACTTCTGAACTCTAGTTGATGATTATCAATAAGAAATTATTTGAAAAAATACTTACAAAAACATATTCTGCGTGTCAACTCCGACGCAGCACTGGAGTTTACTTGTTAATTACAATTGTCTTGGAATGTATAAAATAGATAACTGTATATAAATATAATATCATCTATCAATATATTTCTTATCATTAAGGCAGCGTTCGTAAGACACCCATTCCCTTGACTCTTTTTTCGTTGACTTACGTTGCAAAACTGGTCTCATGAAAATTATTTTTTAACGGGATAATATACAACCTGTGTGCATTCTGAAAGTCCTTTCTAAATATTGATGAAAGAATTTTTGAAATCGTATGAGTAGTTTTGGAGATTACTTCCTACATTCCAAACTTACAAAATTTTTTTTAAACTTTTTACACACTGGGTACACACTACAACTGTGTATGGAGGACATAACAGAACATAATCTGCATTTTGTTTCATAGTGCTGTTTGAAAAAGTTTCTGGAGAGGGATAAACTTCTATAAAAAATAAACCGAGTTTTCATAAAAAATACAAGATTTTTCTTTTCTTCATAGTGTCATTTTTATTCTTGTAACAGCTGGGCCCAACATTATATGAACTTTTGTTGGTTTCCTTTCTACTGGTAACTTGGTAGTTCATGTGTCTTTCCCAAGTTTATTGCTGCCTGCTTTATAATAGCCCTACGTCAGTGTGAAAAGTCAACGTATATATAGATAAGAAGCTTTAGGTTGTAGATGTTCATTATCTCCAGTGATTCGTTCTGCAACTTGATTTCAAGCAATATCAAGTTGTTTTTTTCTGGAGTAAATAATTTTTATCAAAAGGCTCAAATAAGTAAAAGAATGAAGTAATTATTTACATCACTGCTTCTTTTTGCATCAAGTCTTATGGAACAGTTTAAAATCTTTATAAAATAAAGTAATTTATCATATTAACAATATGAAACTCAAAATATTTCATATTACTCTTATTTCTATCATATTACTTGGTTGATATTCTAATCAAAATGTTACTTTCAGGCAAATTTACACCACCCATGCCCTCTAGTGCGAATAACTCAGGAGTAGTTCAGACACCAGCTGCAAATGAAGATATTGGTGATATGGATATTGAGAAATTAGAACAAGAAAATGCCAGCATGGCTGAGGTAAAAATTGAAACTGAATTATATTTTCAAATTCAATTTACTTTGACAAAATGTTCTTAAACATTGTAACAAAATTGGTATATAAATGTGACTGTATATAGTTGTTTTTAATCTTACTTTAATCAAACTACTATGATACAGGTCGGAGATATCCTAGGCGGGCTGGGCGGTGATGATGAAGAAGAGTTATTGGTTTCACTCACAGCAGAAATGGGTGATGACTTCAACATCTTAGAATATGCTGATCCTGAGTTGGATGCTTTTACTGATGCAGATACTTCACATATACTTGATGGTTTAGACCTAGCCGATGATGCTACCGCTGACCGTCATATCAAAAGGGAACCACAGTATGTTAACTTTATGTTTATTTTTAAAGTGTATTACCTTGTATACTTCTTATTTTATAAAGTCATGAAAACGCTGACAGAATTTTTAGTGAAGTTATTTTTCATTACGGTAATAATTCGATTTTAGTGGTTATTTTAATGATTTTAGTTAGATATTGATATTAGGGATGATATATTAGAGAAAGTACACAAATAAAGTAATTTACAGAGCCTTTTGTCATCACTACTGTTATTTCTCACATACCTGTTATGATATATATTTGAATAATATCATTAAACAATAACATAATATATCTATTAAAAATAACATGTTATTGGACATTATCGCTAATAACTTTTGGTCAGTACGTTCTTGAACGATATGGTCCATAAAATTTGTTTTCCTTTTGTACACAAAATGTTGTAGCATTGCACACGCGTACTAAAATCGCTATCTATATAAAATACATATATTGGTCTGTTTGTAGCTCGAGAACCACTAGTTCAATTTTAATGTGGTTTTCGATAGCGTGTAGGTAGGTTTTGTGAGCAAAATTTAGTCTACATTTGGTTAATGTATGTTGCAAGGATGCTGAGAAATGGCAAATACAGTGAAGAATTGCCGTTCGAACCATATGATATTTTTCTAGTTTAAATGAAACCAGGGCTATGAATACAATCCGTAAAAAAGATTTTGATAAAATAACATTTTTATGGTTTATTAAATTCCTTCATACTTATTTCAGGCTTAGGACAGACATCTTAAAGAAAAAGTTTGCGTATTTAAAAAAATAATCACACCATTTACTTTAATTAAACTTAAATAGTGGGCTATTTTGATTTCACTTCTTAATTTAAATTTTAAAATCATTGTTTTGAATTGTGTCTTTCGATGAACGTAAAAAGTTAACGAAATTTATTTAGTGATTGACGTTGACGAACATTAATTGTTAAACCTTGCGTGATTCTAATTGTGTCCATTGATCAGTAATAAGGTTTCCAGCTTTGGATAATATACAGTTACACGGAACTGACATAGCCAAGACGAGGAAATTAAAGTCTTTCTCCTACCAATTGCCAAGATTTTCAAACCTGGGTAACATTTTGTCTTCACCATATCTTGGCTCCTCCTTAATTGCTATTGAATGTGAAGATATTAACGACAGGACTTCAGACATAATGCTGTCTACGTTTTTCCATAAGACTTCGTCTGCTGACCTACTTGAATTTCAGTGACATTATTGTGAGTTGTTTCATTTCTCTGCTGTTTATTTACCAAAGCCATAACTAATTCAATAGCATCTCACTTTTCAGAAGTCAGTACAGGCAGTGTCTGGTCTAATAAACGGATTACACTACGTACAGATCCTGAAGCGTCAAAAATCTATGCAACATAAAATAGAGTTCCATCTAGTTGGTATTTCTTGTAATAATCTTTTTGGCTGTGTTGTATTATCAATAAAATTTTGTTGGATTATCAATTTGCTGTTGATATTTCATCAGTTTCCCAGATGCTACAACACTTTTTTTAAAATGCCCGGCTCGTTTTCACTCTGCCTAAAACGTCAGTGACGTGCTATGATTCTAGCACATCTTTTACAATAACTTTGCGTAAAAAAACCAAAATTTTTTAATTCCATTTGGAATATTTGGTGCATTGTCTGATATTACTATGAGTTTTTCTCTGATAATTGCTAATTATCAATTGTTCTTTTCAATTCTTTTGCTAAATGTATAGTCGTATAAGCACCCAATAGTGGTCCATATTCAAGTAAGATTTTATCTATATAATGAGCTGCAACAGCCATGTAGCTCTTGGTCAAAACTAAAGTCCAACAATCTGCCATCAAAGAAACTGATTGTACTTCGTTGCGTACTTTCTCCTGGACTATGTTCAAACACTTTTTGTAAAGTGCTGGTAACATAGCAGATGTCAATGTTTGGCAGTTGATACGATGGGTTAATTCTTTTGTTAATTCACGAATGTCTCCGTTTGATTTCGTCTACTATAGAAAATAGCTGGCAATCTTTGGTGAATAATAACATCAGTTTTTCTTCGATATGTTTCTTTTGCTCTAAACTTATTTTGTTAGGTATGTATCTCTCTAAACTAGGTTGGATGCATGGTAAACACATAACTGTCTTTTGAAGAAGTTGATCGATGTTACTAGCGATAGATTTTGTTCCTTTATTACATATTCATCAATAGTTTCCAAGTTGTTCTGTTCTGACAAATATCAATAAGTTGTTCTGATATCAAGTGCTTCGATTGTAAATGTTTTTCAAATTAGAAACTGCTGACTTGCAAAAGAATCGTAAATTACAGCTTGTGTAGCTTTCTATTACTACCCTCTCCATTATCTCTAGATGTCAAGGTAGTTCCACAATTTACTATTGTTTCTCCCAAAATATACATTAGAAGACAAAGTTTTTTCAATAAAAAAAATAAGTGTGTATTCATAAATTATAAACAAACGTTACAATTAAAGTCTATCTCAGAAATAACTTAAAAAAATTATAGTATTTAGAAACGGTAATGTATACAGATTGTAATCGCTGTGGTGTGTTGGGTTGATCACAAGTGGGGACCCAGGTTCGATTCCCGGCCGCTCGTCGAATGGGGCTGGACTGGTGTTCTGGTTGGTTGCAAAAGATTGCTGTCATAGCAATAAGTTCACTATATGTATCAGTTAGATACATTAAAGTACATAAATAAATAAATAGATTGCAATCAACAGAACACTAAATGAATATAAACATATACAGAATTCAAACAACGGGTATGGTTTTTAACTTTGTAGTAATTAACAGTTTATAATCATTTAGTAAAGTTCGGATGATAACGTTCGGTCAATATGAAACAAAGGAACAAAATATAAAATAGATAACACATAGAACAATGAATTGCATTAAGAAAAAGAACGCACTCTTTCTAGCCTCCTATTTACTCAGATGATGGCTTCCGAAGAGTGATGCATGCTGTTTGACAATAAAGCAATATAATATTTTAACACATCTACCGAGCGTAATGTTCTTAATAACATAATAATCGATAACAGGTATGGATTTTAATGTTATGATAGTTTATTAAATCATTCAGTATAATTTGGTGTCATTTGGTGGTGTTTGGTAAATATGAAACGAAATGCAATATAAAAAGAAACATGCTGTTTCAATCTCTCTTTACTCAGCAAGTGTAATCGTAATAAATAATGTATTTATTCCAGTCGATATTATGTTATCCATACCTATAACGTTATAATTCTGTCATCATTATTGAATATAAAATCGTGTATAAAGATATTTCAATTTTAAGATGTTGCAAAGAGTGGTGGAGACCTTGCTTTCATTTAATGCAATTGTGTTAATATCTTCATAAAAACAATCATATTTGATGTTTGCTATATGCAATAATTAAAGAGAAAATTTATTTACCATACCATACCTACCAATACAGAGGTTAGCATCATTATCTGTGGGCTATAACGAGAAGTGAAAAGACAGTGTCTTTTCTTCAGGTAAAAATCTATCTTATTACTTTATATATTTGTGACCCCTTATAAGCGTACTTAGTTTGGTAACTTTTTTTGCTCAAAATAGTGGCCATTATACGTATTTTAACATGAGAGAAACATGATACTCCATTCTATACTTCAATCCTAAACGTATTTATTGAAGTGACATGGTTTGCTACAGTCAACAGTCTGATTAGGAATGCCATCGTATCTGCATATCAAACTATTAGGTGTGCATTCCTCGTGTGAGACGAAAACAATAATGTTGGTTTGAAGTATTGATAGCTATACTACGCACGTCCATATATATGGTAAGTGAAAAGAAAAGATTGCAGCAATAGAAATATGAGAAATAATGCGTACAACACATTTCTCGAATTATGTAAAAGGCAAGGATTCTCATTAGCGAATGTTGATTTTGTTACAAAAATTATATAACTTTAAGGTTGCATTTCTTAAAGAGATCAAAAGTAAAAGAAGCACAGTACGAAATTGGAAGTTAGCAAGATGTTTATTAACCGAGTTTTAGGTGTTTTGATCTCCTTTTGTTTACCAAAGAACAAGAGACAATAATAATAAACATCTTAGACATACCCACTAAAGTCTCACAGTCTATAAACATCTTTTCACTGCCATATTCCACATGCAACTGAATACTGAGGTAAGTTATTTATAACAATTTATTTTTAGATTCGTCAAGTTGCCTACCTATGAGGGAAGGTCCAAGAGTCTGGAATGAAGGGGAAGGGCAAGGGTATACATTTTTTCTTGGTACACCACTAATTAGGAACTCATTAGAGGTATATAGTCAAATTTCAAGTCCCTTACGTCAATCGTTAATGAATAATCACCCTTTAGAGAAGTAAATCTGGAAGTGAACTCTGAATATGGAGCAAATCGAACTCACTGTGATTAAATTCCTCACCAAACAAAGAAAAACTCTTCAAACGATCATGAGTGAAATGGGAGTGGTTTATGGAGACCATTGTCCAGTTAAAACCATGATTTACAAGTGGCATGTGTTTATTTAAACAAAGTTGACACTGATTGAAGACACCCTACGTAGGAAGGCCGATTGAGGCCACCGTATCGGATATTGTCGAAAAAGTGAAAAAACTTGGACAATGTTCGCCTGAAGAAGAAACAACTTTCTGCATTAGTTGGTGTGTCAGATAAAACAATTTTGAGAATTTTACACAACAATTTTGGTATCCCTAGAGTCAGTACAAAATGGGTCCCGAGAATGCTTACATTTCCTCCGTAAAAGCAACAACAAATCAAGGTGTCTAAGGAGTTTTTGAAGCTGTATGCTGACAAACCTATGCCGATTTTGGAGAGAATTGTGACTGGAGATGAAACTTGGGTTCATCACTCCGCCCCCTAAAAAGTTTAAGGTCTCGGAATCATCTGGAAAATTGATGGCAACCCTTTTTTGGCATTGTGAACGGATTTTATTGATCGACTATAAAGAAAAAAGTACCACTGTCACTGGAGAATACTTGCTACCATATTGAATAAATTGAAGGAAGCTATCAAGGAAAAGGGACACGGAAAACTGGCTAAGGATATGTTGCGTTTACAAGACAATGTGCTAGTTCACAAAAGCAAAGTTGCGAAGAATGCTGTTCACAAACTCGGCTTCAAATCGCTAATTCACCTAACCTATAGCCCCGACCTAGCTTCTAGTCATTTTTACTTGTTCTCAAATTTGAAAAAAGAGCTCTGAGGAAGAAAATTTAAGGATGATAAAAATATTTTTTGATGGTTTAGAAAAATTTATTTCAAGATCTAATAAATTGAGCTTAAAGGAGATTATGGTGAAAAAGAAAAATAGTTATATTATTTTATTTAACTTGCAATCCCTCTGTTCCGTGGACTTTTGGATTTCCCCTAGTAATTATTCCTTGAGAGTAGTAATACTATATAATTTTTATACTTAATTGTAGGTATTGTGTTACTTTAATTATGTGCTGCCAGCTTTTACTATATTTTCTTGCCAAATGCTCTACCAAATGAATTAAACTATCATTTGTAAGTGTCTCTACTATTTTTTGTCACTTCTAAAACTTCTCATTGAAATTGAATCTTGTTAGTTCAATGCTTTCTCATCTCCAATCTCCTTCACATACAGTACCAGATTCAGTGTTTTCTCAGTCTTTGGTTATTGACATTAAATTAATATCGCTTTTCTTTCATGAAAAATTGTGACTAGTATAAATTGCTAGTATAGAACAACATGTTTTTCCCGGTTTCATATTATTAGGGGTATATATTATTTTGAATCCGAAAGCTATTAGGCTGAAAGCATTTTCAACAATATTATGAGCATGTGTGACAGCCTGTAATGAAATATGTGTTTTTCATGATCTCATTCCCTATGTGAATAAGGTGTCAGAATACGTTCATTCAAACCAATGCCTTAATCACCAATAAAAATATAATTTAAGTTTACATATATAGAAAATGTTTACCTTTTCTATTCTTTCCAGTATTCTTAATTTAATACCCAATAGTTTTTGTAAAATTGATATAACCAATGACACTCCCTCCAGACATTCTACTGTTTTTACCAATATATAAAAAAATAAGCTTATGAGTTTTTATGATTGACAGTGAATAAAGTGAAAATTTTTTGTAAATTTAATATTTGGCTCTGGCATTTGCATGTGGAATAATTCGAATATGTTTTCCATCCAGAGCACCATCGCAATTTACCTAATTCCAGCAATTCTTGTAACCTTTGGCAATTTTCAACCATTCATCTTTTGTTGTGGAAAATTTAAAATATACGGTATTTGATTACTTATTGTTTCAAAAACGTATTCCGATTTCAGCAATTTCCAGAGGTGTGAAGAGGAAATTCAATTTAATAGATGCTCTAATTAAGTTCATAAATGTTTGTTTAATCTTAATAACCTTTTCATAGCTATTAGTTCTTTAAAGATATTGCTTTGATAAACTACAAATAACTTTACATGCGTTTCCGAGCACTATTTTAACTATCGATTCGATAAGTATTTCTCCTCTGCTCCACTAGATGGGTCTTTCTTTTTTTTTAGTTTTAATTCTTTGCAATACTGTCCCAAAAAACATTCAGCAAATGGTCACGTATAACCTTTGGCTTGGAGGGTAACCGTCCAATGACGTGTACCCTAATAAAATTTATCTGTTATAGGTCTCGAGGGACGGTGTGAATTTGGAGTCACTATGCATTAAGTGTGCAGCGATATGTTTGGATGATTGACTATCCTTTTTCTTGTAGGTTTTTACAGAGCTTTTTTATCTCATCCGTGATGTATCGGATTTTAAGATCATGATGCAGTTGTTGGTTGGTTGCAAACCATAAAGCGTTAGTAACCAACCTGAGGATTTTGGACTGAAACCTTTGTAGAATTTCTATATTCGAGTTTGATGCAGTTCCCCATAATTGGATGCCATAGGTCCATATTGGTTTACGGATGTATTTGTATAGGAGTAGTTTATTCTCGAGTGAAATCTGGGAATTGTTGTTGAGAAGCCAGTACATTTTTCTGAGCGGCTTGCCTAAGGCTTTTCATTTTGTGAAAATTTGTTTTTTCCATGTAAGACAGCGGTCCATGTAAATTCCAAGATATTTGGCTTCATGATTGGGGTATCTATACTTCGTTACGCGTTACTGGACTGAATTTAATTAATTTGATTGAATACGCCAAGTTTTTAGCCAATTTGTTATGTTGTTTATTTATTTATTTATAAACATTTATGTATAGTGCATATGGTCGACTTATTGCTATATGAGCAATCTCTTCCTGTCAACCATAACAATTTGTATTGAAATTTAGTTGGTAGACTGTAAGAGATTTTACAATGAAAATTCTTTATAAAAAATTATAAGTATAAAAAAACTATGACAGACATGATTTGGGATGGGAAAGACAGGAAAGGACAAGGACACAAAAGAAAAGGTTTCAGGAGAGGCAGGACTTTTCACTCGATCTTTGAAAATATTTAGAGACATGATTTTCCTGATGTCAGGACCCAGGTGATTCCAAATTTTTGCTGCTTCGACAGTGAAGGATTTTTCGTAAGTGGTGTTAGGATATTTCATAAGTGTGTTTAGGAATAAGTAGGGTAAGTGAACTTTCAGATCGGAGCCCAAGGCCGTGAGCAGACAAATCTTTAAATTTGCCAATAAGATAAAATTGGGCTCTGATGATTTTTTTAATATATTAAAAAGAAGTGTAGGTATGTGAAGTTGGCATCGATCACGGATCTTCAGCCATTTGAGAAGTGATCTGTATTCAGAAATATGATCATATTTTCTGAGACCAAAGATATACTGGATGGATTTGAAGACGTTCCAACTTGCCCAAATCTTCTATATTAAGATCAGGATAGCACACATCTCCATAGTCAATTAATGGTAATAAAAGTGTTTGACAAAGGTAGATGTTTTGTTTTAGTCGGTAGAAAATGTTGAAGACGTTTCAAAGAGTGTATCCTGTTGAATACACACAACTAAGATTTTGATCAATCAGTAGGCCCAGGTTTTTAACAGTTGACGTGTATGGTATTATTGTACTATTTAGCACTAATTTCGGTAAATTAGGTTTACTTTAGAAGTCAGTCTTTGACTACCAATGATGATAGCTTGTGACTTACTTGGGTTAACCAAAAGACCCTTTTCATCAGCCCACTGACCAATTGAAGTGAGATGTCGATGGTTTTTGATAAGGAATGGAGGTTCGAGTGCATCTAGATTTGTAGATCATCAGCATAGAGATGATAATTGCTAGAAATATTTTTAAAAACATAAATAAATACTGAGCAGAGGAGAGGAGATAGAACTCCACCTTGAGGTACACCAGCTGTAAGATAAATCCACTCAGAATACGTATCTGACAACTTAATACATTGCTTGCGTCCATGAGGATACGAATTAAACCACTTAAGCGAATGTTGGGATATATTAAGATATTTCAAGGGGGCAAGAAGAATATCGAAGTCAACAGAGTTGAACGCACTGCTGAAATCAAGAAGAACAAGGACAGTGACTTGTGTATTATCCATAGCCAAGAGTATATCATCAGTAATCTTAACAAGGTCAGTTGAGGTAATGTGGCCAGCTTTAAAGCCAGATTGAAGTAGATTTAGAGACTTCTGAGCTTTGAAGAAAGTAACGAGTTGACAATGAACAATATGTCCAAAGACTTTAGATAGAAGTGGTACGATAGATATGGGCCGAAAATCCTTGGGTTGCATAGGTAATAAAATTTTAGGTGCGGGCACAATATAGGCTTTTTTCCATTCCAAAAGGAAGACAGCAGTTGTCAAAAGAGGTATTAAAAATATCAGCGATGATCGGAGTTTAGTGTTATGCTTGTATAGGCAGGTATTAAAATCACCCATGATCAATGTGTGGGGGTATAAAGGTAGGTAGTGATCAATTATACTTTCAAAATCATCGAAATATGAAACATCAGGAGGAGAATATACGACACCAAGTAGTAACTTGGCTTGAAAAAAGTTACATCGACAAATAAGTATTCATATATATAATTTTGAAAGGTAGGTCAGTCAGAAGATATATAGCAACACCAGCGCCACGTCTGGAAGTACGATCGTTACGTATTAAAACGTAACGTGGGATGAATACAAATTTGATGGGAGTGAATTTTTGAGCCAGGTCTCACTAACAAGACAAGCGTGAAGGTTCATATTTTCAAAATAATGAATGAAATCTGAATAATCGCATGGAATACTCTGGGCATTGATGTGGCAGAAGTGAAGATCTGGTTGTGAGGAGATAAAAGCAGAATGAAGTATATTATGTGTAGAAAGATTATGGGAAGTGTCGAAAAATGTATCGTCAGGTGAAGAATCAAGCGAATCGTTTAGACATCTTTGAAGAATTTTGCTGGCGTGCGATGGATTTTCGTGGTATTGTGTATTGTCTGTAAAGTCAAGGGCAAGTCCAAGGTAAATAAAGAATACAGAGTTACCCAGAACACTATCCTGGTGTACTCCAGCATTCATTCTATGTAGATTTGTAATTTCTTCTCCCTGTCTCACTCAGAAGAGTCTTTCCGAGAGGTAAGATTTTAGGAAAATGAAATAGTTGGTTGGTAGCTTGGTTCTTATCTTATACAACAGGCCTTTGTGCCGCATGCGATCAAATGGTTGGGATATGTCAAGGAAGACAGCGCAACAGTATTTCTTTTTTTGAAGCTCCTGTGGATTTCTTCTTCAAGTCTATGGACTTGTTCGATGGTGCCATGATTTATTCTGAATCCAAATTGATGGTCAGGAATTATTTGGAATTCCTCAATTACGGAATCAAGCATTTTAAAAAGAGGATTTCCATAACTTTCGATATTATAGGCAGCAGACTAATAGGTCGATAATATGTCCCCTGTTCAGGTGGTATTCCGGGCTAAGTATCATTAATATCTAGGCCGCTTTCCACTGTTGCGGGAAGATGCCTCTTTGTCAGTATGCAGTTGAACAATTGGGTCAAAAATGTAATCGTTACTTTAGGGAGTTCGCGTACAATCTTGGCCGTAATAAAATCGTATCCTGGGGCTTTCTTTGTGTTAAGCTTTCTTATTGCTGCTAAGATCTCATTTTTTGTGAACATTTTAATAGGCAGATCGAGTTGGAATGGTTCTTAAAGGCACTTAAGGACTTCTTCATTATGTGATTCTGTGTATCAGATATTATTTGGTACAAAGATTTATTCAAGATGTGAAACGTAGCTTTTCACCCTTCTCTATGTCACTTTTAGCCCTAGTGCCATTCTTCTTACGAATCGGTGGATTGGACTTAGTCGGTCTTTTTAATTGTTTTGTGGTTTTCCAGTGTGAATAGTCACAGGCTTAGGTAGCATCCAGATTTTTAAAATAAAATTGAACATTCTCGTTTCTTTCAGTTTGTAGTGTTTGCTTGAGTTTAACTATGAGGTGGTTTTGTCTGCTGGGTATCTAGTTGTTTGCCACTTTTTGCGAGCCCTTCGTTTTTTGGTTAGTAGGTATTCACATTTCTTAATAATTGGTGCCCCGTCGGCTATCCCAAGCGGCGTTCTACTTCTGACATAATCTCCTTTTCAGATTTGGTAGTTTTGTGTTTAATGTGGAGTCCACCAGAGTGCGAAACTGCTCCCAGATTGTTTTATGCTTGTGTAGTGTAACTGGTGGCTTTGAAGAAATAAAATTCTGTCCGACTTTGACAATTACAACACTATGGTTGAGTGATAAATCTTGAGAAGATGAGTAGAGAAAACGCTTTGGATGCATACCCTTTATGATGCAGAAATTACTAGATCAGGGATTTTCCTTGGGTTTTAAGGCCAGTACGTTGGTTCAACGCTCGATACTGCAGCCAAGTGAAGTTCACTTAGAACTGCCTGCACTTGCCTACCTTTTGGGGTTGTCACTCTTGATCCCCCAATTTGTATTTATAGTATTATAGTCACCGCCTGCTATAAATCTCGGTCCTAGTGTTTCAAAGAATTTTTTGTAGTCTTCCTTTTTGATTGCATGTTTTGGTGGGGAGTATAGTGTAGTGATATTCAATTGTCCCCGGTGATCCACAACAACTATGCTAGTAGCTAGAATTTCTGGAGTTTTATAGAATTCTGCTTCATGGTGTTGGATAGCATTCCGTATAATGATTGCAGATTCTTCTTGAGCAGTATCGTCTGAGTGGATGGTAAACGAGTAATTAAGCAATTTGAAAAAATTCTTCAGTGAAGCGAGTTTCAGAAATGAGTAAGATGTTAATTTTATCTAGTCCTAAGAAGGCTTTAATTTCTTGAACATCTTGTGACAGCCCGTTGATATTCCAAAGGGCTATTTTGAGGAACTCGAATTTGTTAATTGTGTCATGAGTTGCATTAGTATGTTAGTTATTAGATTCATTTGTTGCATTAACTGTTTCGGAGTGTCCATAATTTCTTCCATCTCATTACTGTTTGTTTGATGCTGCTTGCTATCTAAGGTGTTTTAATTGGCTGATGATGTAAGAGGTGGTTTTTGTGATAGAAACGCCTATTTATATGATTTATTTATATTTTTATTGTCATTCGTATTGTTGGTATTCGCCTTATGCGTTTGGTGAATATCCCCAGATATTGACAATGTTTGATCGTTATTGCTCAGCTTAGGTGTTTGTCTATGTTTTGACGACATGGGTGGGTACTTGATTTTCTGAAGTTCTTTGTACACAGTGCACTTTTATAATTTGGTGGGTGCATCGCATAGGACGCATTTGAGAGAATTAAACCTCTCTTTGTGTTCTCAATTAGATGACGCGTGATTTCCGGCGCATTTTATACATTTTGGCTTCTTGTAGCAATACTTTTTGGTATGCCTGTACTGTTGGCCATTACTGCACTGTGGGACTTTAGGAATATGGTTAAATTATCATTATGCGATGTAGTAAAATCTTGATGTCATAAATGAGTTTGTTATTATTGTTGGATTCAATTTCACCAAAGAATATTAGTAAAGATTTTTTGATGCCCCTTTGCATTCATTACATTCCAGATATTAGTCACTTTGTGACCATGCTCCTCAAATTCTGTTTTGATGTCAACTAGGTCGGAAGATAGGTTGAGATTTTTATTTTTAATTAAGCCTAAGCATGATAAGTGGGACCTACAACCTTGTAGGTCCCACTTATCATGCTTAAGCTTATAAGTATAACATTCTGTGTTCCTTTTTCGCACATTTTTAACTATTTTCATATATAATTCAGTACTTTTTGGTTGTATCCTTACTTTTCCACTCTTAGGACTTTAATTGAGTAGTTCCCCTCTGCAATTTCATCTAGCATTTTTAACAATGGTTGGATGTTACTAACTTTGTCCACATAGATAGGCGGAGATTTAGGTTTTTGGGTATTATCGTTTTGAGCCACATTATCATATTGAGATTCATTATTGAGTTCTGAGAACATGTTGGAGGTTGGTACAGCGGCTTGGTAAAGCCAGTATGTATCAAGTTTTTTCTGTTTTTGTGCAGCATTCTTTCCTGGACTATCTCGTTGTCTTTTTCTTACGACTGTTAAATCATCATTTTTAGTATCAGATTTGTGTGGCAGCTGTGTTATCTCGGTTATACATAGCGATTGAGATCTTGTCCTATTGAATACGGAGGGATGAAAGACTTGTTGCGTTAGTCGTTTGTTTATTGGTTTATCTTTATTTGATGGTTTTAAATTAATTGACTGCATTGTTGCTCCTATGAGTAGGGTCAAACAAGTCACACATGAGGGATAAAACAGGTCACACATGAGGTGACAGCCATTCTCATGTGAAAGCCACTATACAACAATGTTAGCCAGGTCCATTGAGGTTGGCGCTTAGAACTGATATCCCATCAGCCATTCATCCTTTTGGCACGTTTCCCATCATAGGATTGGGGTTGTGTGTTTATAGAGGGTAACTCCCTCTTGGCCCAGGCAGCAAAGCCAAGGCCCCCACTCTCGCAGAATGCGAGTTTATGCGTTGAGGAATAATTTCCTATCTCCCTAATTTAAGCGTTAGCTAGTCTAACTAGTAGGGTAATCAACCGCCGCCTGAGACTCGGCGTTTTTACCTGTTTGGCACCACCCCGGGGACACATGTAGGGTGGGTCTAAGAATAGATGGTAAATCCTAGCAGGTAACTTCATACCCCAAGTTTTTTCTTGGAAATAAAATTTTAAAACGAAATACAACATTATATTTTTTAACAAAATACAACATTAATACAATATATTCAAAATAGAATATTACTTTAGGTGCGTTAATATTAATTACAGAGTAAAAATATGTTCAAAAATGGTCTAATTTTTTAATAACATTGGCTGTATATGCATAATTGTGCCACCGATCTTAAAAAAGTTAAAATTGATGTATATCTGACAATGGCAAAACTAACGGTGAAGAAGTTAGAGTCTACTTCTGTGTGTCGTTATCACAGTTCATATTCTTCTATGTCTATTCCTACTTCTCAAATTACATATTCTCCTGTTTAAATTAATTAATCCAACTTGATTAATAATGTATTTTTATGGCGAGTTAAAGGAACTATGGTACTATATATGTATCCTTTCAAAATGTTTACTGTGCACCATAAATGTTGCACAGTAAACATTTTGAAGGGATTTCTGCGATCTCTCAAATTTCTGGGAATTGAGATATTATTTATAAAATGAATAATATCTTGATTAGAATTCATGAAGAAGTTGAATTTATAGCAACACAATCTATGGGATTATGTTGCTATAAATTTAATTTTAAGATATTACAAAAATACAAATTTGTAAAAATAACATGAAAAGGTTAGAGTTAATATATTGAGATTATTATTAGAGTTATGTTTTTTGACAAATTATCAGTTCAGTAGAGATATTGAATAGATAAACTGGTGTCAAATGTACATTAGAAATTGGCCATTAGTACCTCATAAATTGCTTTGCAGATTTCTGGTATTAATTTACTTTATGCCGATGGAGAGATACCATTATTGAATTTCAGACCTTCAAAATCACAAGATCTAAAAATGTCAATTTATTCGCACTCGCATCAGTCCAAACTGTGGTCAGATATCTAAAAATCAATTTAATACCCATGGTTTAGACCGCAAGACACGCAAACTACACATTTGAGTGTGCACTAAACCATGGTCACTTTTTTCCCTAAATTTGGTTTTTTGGACTGCAGTCAGTAATATGCAGTATTGTGTCTGATTTGAAACGTGACTAGAGTGTATGATCTGAACTTTACGTGTAATGGCTATTAATGTGTTGACCTTTGAGTTTTGACTACTGATTTTCTAAATGTTTGAAAATATTTTGAAATTTTCCTTATATATAATTCAGAACTTGAGATAAAGTAGACACTGATAAATGAATTAACCTAAAGTAAATTTATTTGAATTTTCTAGGGATATTGACCCAAAATCAGAGTTGAAGCCGGATCCCAATATGCTTAAATCCGTGAAGAATGTTGAAGTGCAGCTAGAACATACAATGGAACATCAGGTCAAGTTAGAGACTGAACAACATATGAAGATACAAAATCCGGCCGAGGAATCTATGCAACAGACTCTAGTTCAAGGCATGAAACAAGAGACTGCACCACCTTCACCTGTAATGCAGCAGTCTACACTCACCTTCCAGCAGATGTTTAAGACTTCTATGGGTCCACAACAACAGCAACAACAACAGCAGCAGCAGCAACAACAGCAACAGCAGCAGCAGATGATGCAGCAGCAAACACAGCTGATGAAGCAGGGTTTAGTACAGCGACAGATGGAACAGATGGTTAGGCAGGCGCCTCATATGATGAGGCCTGTGGATCCGACACTGATGCAGTCTCCTTCATCGCAGCCTCAGTTCCCAGCTGCCCAACAACAGATAAGGAGTCAGTTTCAGGGAACTAATCCGCAAGTTCAGGTGGGTTTAGTATGTAACTATTTACAGATGTCCAGTAAGGAGTGGACTAATGAAATGTCGGTGATAGAGGGGGTTATTACACATACGAAACAATAAATTTTATTAGCCTAGGCCTTATTTTTCATCCTGGGCTTGGAAATTTTTTTTTTATTAGGTATTATTACTATTTCTGCTTTTTTATTATCCTAGATCTTTAACAGAACATTCGTCTTCCTAACTAAAATGTTGTTCATTCGTTATTATTGGCAACATAAAAATTAAAAGCTGAAACATGTGCATTCTTTTGAATTGCAAAACATGAAAAGTGATTTTTGAGCAATGCTAGTGTAAAAAGAAATATATGGCAACCTTGTGGAACTTTATATCAAAAACATCTACAATTCACACAGATTCCAAAAAGGTATAATTTTTTGGTACTATTATATTATAATATTTTTTTATTCCTACAGTCATACACATTCCTACACCATTGATCATTTTTTCGGTCATGGTAAAATAAAACAAGTGTAGTATTTATGATCACACTGCATTTATTGATTTTTTATTACAGTAAATGCTCAAAATGCCTTCTCCTAGCTCTTATGCATAACCAGCATCTTCTTACAAAATTTCTCCTTAAACTTCGGAAGGCCCTTCCGTTGTTTTTTACCACTTCAGACACATGTAATTTTTGTCTTAATTGTTGTTCATTATCATTAGTAGTCTCATAGAGCGAGATAGATTTCCAAGTTTGTCTCTTAAAAACCATAGATAACAAACTCTATTAAGCCTCAGTGGGAGTTTAAATGGACTGATAATTTTGCCATCTAGGATCCCAGCCCACGAATTGATGTTACTATCTATCTTGCCTTACTATACGAGGATTCTCGACGGCCCGTTTAAATACTCCCATTTTTTTAAAACATGATTCATTACTCCATTCAATTTAAAAAAAGCGGATCTTGCCTGTATCGACGAAACATTCGAAACAAACGACGAAACATTTCCGGACCAAAATCTATTCATCGTTGGTAGTCAGTAAGTAGTAGTGCTTGCACTCGTTGTACATGGTACGGGTATGAATTATTTCTTCTTGAAATGCGGTGTATTGTACTTCTTGCGAGTATGTACCAGTACGTCGAGAAATCCGCTAAACAGTAAGGAGCTTCTTCCACTTCGACCAGCACTTGATGCTCATAAACATTTCTAGGTCTTCCTTCAGGAACTAAATTTCCAGGAATTCGATCCTCTAAATTTAGAGGATTGAATTCCATCAACCTACGCCTACTCAATAGCGTTAGCGATTTGAGTACCGCTTGCGATATGTGCAGCTTTGCCAAGCATTCCCATCACATAGCCCGTAAATGAAATACAATTCTGCATATTCACGAGCAGTGTAGGTATGAGGCATTTTGTAATACAGTCGGTCAAACAATATCCAAATCGCAAGCACAAACAAGGTCCAATTCAAGTGTAGGTCAAACAAATCAAAACAGTGGTAGGGAAAAAACAGCAAAAAACACGTTGCTAGCTCCGAGCGATAAGCAAGTCATTAAAGAAGCAAAGTTGTCAAGGTAAGGAGTAGAGGAGTCACTTGACGGTTGAGAACAATAAAAAGATCATACGAGTGGGAAAGAGAAAGCAAAACAATTTTGGGAAACGGTTGTTTTGGTCGTAACCATTTCTGCGAATGCAGATTTATTTCAATAAAGTAGGTATTTTTCGAATATTTACAGAACTAATTGTAACAATGTAACTTTTTTGGAATCTGTGAATTGTAGATGTTTTTGTATTAAAATTCCACAAGGTTGCCATACATTTTTTTTACATTAGCATTGTTCAAAAAATACTTTTCATGTTTTGTAATTGAAAAAATGCACATGTTTCAGCATTTAATTTTTATATTGCCAATAATAATTAATGAATAATATTTTAATTAGGGAGACGACTGTTAAAGATCTTGGACAATAAAAAAGCAAAAATAATAATAATACCTAATAATCAAATTTTTTTTCATGCGCAGTAACAAAAATTTGAAAAATCATATCTCTAAAACTATTAGGCTTAGAATGATTTATTGTTCCGTTCGTTGGTCTACTCCTTACGGGACACCTGTAGATATGCTGCATATATGGTTCATTTCACTGTAATATCTAACAGTTTTAGAAGAGGCAATGGATTTACCTGTCACATTTTTCAAAGATGCTTTAAAAGCATGAAAATACCACATGTGTTTCATTTATAAATAAAGTACATTTATAATAAAATAGTTTAGATCAGCAATTCTCCATTTGTCGTACATGCCATTAGTGGTAATCAGAGTTTTTGAAGGTGGCAAACAGACACAACATATAATACAAAAATTCAAATTTGTTGTATGTAAGTATGTGTTCATAATACAGAAGTATTGTATCATACATTTCTTTTTCCCTCAACTTAAGAAACTTATTTGTGTATAACAATAATATGAATATCAGTTGTATAGTTGGCAAGAATGAATAAGAATGTATGTATAATGGATGAAACATTAGCTGAACAGCTATATATATATATATCCGTTTTAGTGCCATGCTTTTTTACTCATATATACTTAAAAATGCCAAAGAAATCTTTTGTTTTTGATGTCATTTACCCTTGTCTCGAAAAAAAAACTGTATCTCTTCCAAAAATTATCCAATTTTAATAATTTTATCGATGTTTTCTTGATAAAAACTTGTACAAGGATAATAAAATACAAAGAAAATTATGGAAATATATATTGTGAACAAAAATTATAACAAAAACTGAAATCAAGGTCACATCGTATTTTCGCAGTCCGGTACATCCTCCGTATCAGCAAAGTAATTGTTATCGTCACTATTATCACTATCACTCAAAATTTGCATTACGCCAGATTGTGTGCGCACCACAATGCCACTCCCACTATCACTTTCTTCACAACTTGAAAAATTATCATTTTTACTCGAATTATTTTCATATTCCGACATTATGGGTTAAAAATTTTCTTTTCCTGGATGTTTTTATATTGTGATTACTAATAATATTATTCGCGTCGGCACTCTAACGGATATATTCATATACATATATCCGTTAGAGTGCCGACAAACGCCATTGCGCTCGTGTGCATACTAACTAAATTTGCCACGAGTGTGATGGCGCTCGCAAAATCATTTGTTGTTTAGCGCGCGTAGGGGAGGTCACTCGCACGCATCGCTAATTTTTTATCTTTTTACGTGTTACATAAAGTTAAATTAAAAAAACTAGAGTTTTAATTTATCAAATCCCAATTTTTTGATCCCAATTAACCAATATAGGTTAATTGGGATCAACAATTTTAAGAGACATACACAACTATGGAAGCCTACTTTATGCTCATTTTGAAACTGAATTTCATTAGGTTTATTGAGCAATTGACTAATGATATAAATTTATTTTTATTTCCATTAAATTGATCGATAAAATATAATTTACTGTGCTTTTAAAATTTGTTAAAATAATATCTTAATATGTCAAACCTTCTGTAACAGTTTCATAAATGTCTACTTTATATTTGTTAGTTAGCTTCAGTTTTATAATATACATAGTAAGCTATACAGTTCATCATGTGTATTATAAAAGTATTATAAAATTGAAGTTAATAAACTTTATGAAGCTGTTACAGAAGGTTACTTTTGAATAAATTTATATATCGCAAAAGTGGTTTGAAAATGGGATGACACAACTGATTCATCATAACATTCAATCTTTATTCTTTACTGATTATTTTGAGTATTACTTGTTTCACTTAAGTAGCCTGTAGTTTTCTTATAAGTAATTGCTGCTGTAATTTTTAACACATTCGCTTAAATTAAATGTAATGTTCCATATAAGTCAAATAGAAAATATTTCAGATCATTTATCTTAAATGTGTTTTAGGTTCTGCTTAAAAATTAGATCAATGGTTTCCATATAGTGTATAGGAATAAGGTTTCAGGCTCAGTATATAATGTCTACTCATTGTTGTTATGTGCTATTTCAAAATGAGCGTTAATATGTTAAATACATCTCTGTTACTGTGTATATTTCAGTCTACTTAAGAAAATTGTGATGTTATTCTTGTAATTTTTTAAATACACAGTAGCTTTATGGCTTGTCTGTCATGATATGGATATAACGTTTTATATTACTGAGGTAGAAGAAAAACGCTTTATACTAATGATGATTTTACTTTTGTAATGTGTTTATTTTCAATGGTGGTGGTTGTTCAACAATTTTATTTATCTATTGCAATTAAGTGAAGACCTTAATGAAATATGTAATTTTTATTGTTCTAAACCCACATGTTGTACCATTATAAGTGATAAGAAACATTTAGTTATAAAGGTTTGTTTATTTAACCATTTCTGGACCTTTTTTGTAGTTTATATGAAATAAAATATTTAGATAATATACTTTGCTCATTTTACAGGGTGGAGTTGTGGCGGCAATGGCGGCACAAGTAGGTGCTGCGTTGGCTGCCGGTCGGCCCATGGTGCCTGGCACACAGCTCTTGGCACCTGATGGTGCTGTCGGGGTCGTGCAGCCTGATCATACTGTGACTCTCGCTTATCATTCACATTCCAACAGTGAGTGTTGCATGATTTACTCTTCTGTAATGAGTTGGATATGTACAAATAGTATATAAATTATTTAATCTTATTTAATTATATAATTTTTTTATATGAACATGTGTCACATAAGGTTTAATCAATATATGGTCAATATATAACAAATAGACCTTAACATTCAGATACATAAAAAGTGAGAAAGATTTTTTAATAAAAAATATCTGAAACGTCTTTATACATTTTATATGCAGTCAATTCTGATATAGTTGTGAAGAAAATTGTGTCAGATAAAAATGTTTGTAATTTAAAGCCTTATAGGTCAAGAATAATTTCATAGTGTTTTTCGCAATTGATGGCTCTGGAGTCTTATAATTTTTGTAATACTAACCCTATCGAGCCATTCTCGTTTGAAAGGTGAATAACCTTTCAATAACCTTTCAATTAACCTTTCACCTTCAAATTCAGTTGAAAATGAGCCAAAAATGTGGAAAAAATTGATGGAGAAAATGTCACTTTAACCAAGTCGATAACGTTTTGCAGGCTTGTGAAAACAATTTGTGGTATTTATGGTGAAGATGCTTTAACACCATGCAAATTTACACATTGCTTAATTTTAACACATTGCTTGTTTCCACTCTGGAAATTTTGAGGTTAGAGACATGCTGCACTCTGGTCAACCAATAGTTCTATGAAACAAAGTCTATGAAAATCTCTAAAAAATAGAAGAACACTGGCATATTTTATCATATGATATCAATGTGGAACTAAACATGGAGCCGAAAACAGTTTAGAACCATTTTCATAAGGCTGGATACAAAAAGAAACTCGATATTTGGGTGCCAAATGAATTAAGAGTGAAAAATTTCATGGTCTGATTTTCTGTCTGTGAATTGCTACTGAAATGAGACAATTCATTTTCGAAGAGATTCATAACGAGTGATGAAAAGTGGATCACATTTGATAATAATGCGCTCACTTTTCACTGGGGTTATATGAATAGTATATAAAATGTTTAATAATTTTGTGCTCTCAGCAAATATTAACCTTAATGAAAATTCTACAAAATCTTGTAGTATCACAATTACATTATGAAAATCTATCAGAATTATGAAAATCTCTGCTATATACGATTAATAACTTATTTTTCAGTTTTGTTTTTCCAAGATAAGGTTTTATGACTTTTTTAAAATCATCTTCAATAAAACTCTTATTATTATATTCTGCAAACTATCTGCTTAAAATAATTTCAAAGCTAGAAAATGATCCATATATACAAATCTTTTTTTACTTTGTACTTTTCATACGTCACATATTTATTTCTCATAAGCGAATAGTTCACGTTAGTAGACAGACGTTTTTTCTTTGGCGAAGGTGGTTGTACAGCATTCTGAAACATTTTTGAATTTACCGTCTTCATTATTTTAATTGAATCAATGGGTCAAAACTGTAAATATTTGAAAAGGTTTTCACGTGAAAAAGTTCAGTCTATATAAAAAATGGTCATAATTAAAAAAGAGAAGAGAGTTTGTGCTTTATTAAAGGTTATATTTTTACAGGGGCTCTAAGTTATTGTACATACCTTTCACTGTGCAGGTATTATTGTAATTCCATATTGTGTATGGAGTGGCAGGTATTCTTCATTCAGTGTATACAATTTCTTTACTGTATGATTAAATAATGTGCACCTTTCCAAAAGCAAGGCACATAAAAATCATATGAGTATTTTTAGATAATTTTTTGAATTTACGCTCGTGACGGAAGCCCAATCGTAAATTTGTCTGATTAATTTATTTTTGTCAGTCTTCAAAGAATAAAGTTCTTCCATGATTTCAGCTGTATAATCTTTAGGTTGCAAAAATTTTAAGAATCTTGCATATACTTTGCCCTGTCATGTACGAGGTGGCGTTTTTAATTTCGCGGAATGGAAAGATAGGCCATTAGTAAAGTTGATTAACGGAATGATAGTTAGTTAAGTAACTCATTATTAGTATAAATACCAAGTTTTATCATAATCGGATCATTAGTCTTTGAACTATCGTCGAACAAACAACTCAATCTGGAAGAAAGTCTGAACTATGGAAAAAATTAAGTACCGTGCCGTTATAATGTTCCTTACCAAGGAAGGAAAGTCTGTTCAAACCATACTGAAAGAGATGGCATCCGTTTACGGGGACTCTTGCCTGGGTAAAACTATGGTTGCAACACTCTCTGTATGGCATAGTTTCTTTAAACAGGGTTAGAGACTCACTTGAAGACGACCCATGCCCCGTTCGGCTGATCGAAATGACTACTCCGGAAATTATTGAAAATGTTGATAAATTAGTATTGGAAGATGCCAGACTAAAGAAGAAATAGCTTG
This sequence comes from Druceiella hillmani, assembly GCA_039881145.1. NCBI lineage: Eukaryota > Metazoa > Arthropoda > Insecta > Lepidoptera > Hepialidae > Druceiella > Druceiella hillmani. The sequence goes on from JAYKKI010000070.1 coordinate 5,968,049, forward strand.
CCTGAGATAGATAGGAGTATCAGATACAACAATTTTTAAAATTCTCCATGATCATCTTGGCATGACAAAGGTCAGCGCAAGATGGGTGCCGAGAATGCTCACACCGCCTCAAAAACAACGCCGCGTGGAATGTTCTCGAGCGTTTTTGGACCTCTGTAGTGAAGACAAGGATAGACTATTGAGTCGAATTGTTACTGGAGACGAAACTTGGGTTCATCATTATGAACCTGAGTCCAAACAAGACTCAATGAATGCACACCATCACTCAAGAAGTTTAAGGTGTCACAGTGGGCTGGAAAAATCATGGTGACAGTCTTTTGGGATTCAGAAGGGATCCTGTTGACGGATTATAAAGATAAAGGTGTTTCGATAATCGGAGAATACTATGCGTCAATTCTAGAGAGGTTGAAAGAAGTAATCAAAGAAAAAAAAGGGGAAAATTTACCAAAGGTGTCCTGCTTTTGCATGACAATGTGTCCTTTCACACGAGCCGCGTTGCGCTGGCCGTCCTGCACTAGGTGGGCTTCGATATTTTGAAACACCCACCCTACAGTCCTGACGTAGCTCTCAGTGATTATTATTTATTTAAACCAGAGAACCCAAACCTTAAAAAAGAACTTTGTGGAAAGAAGCTTTCAAACGATGAAGAAGTGAAGTTTCAGCTTTTTTTGAAGGCAAAAACGAAACATTTTTTTATGAAGGTATACATAGCTAATTGAAAGATGTGAAAAATGTATTTGGGTAGCAGGTGAATATATTAAAAAAAAATTAGACCAGGAATTATTTTGCATTTTTATTCTCACTCCTTATCCTCCATTCCGCGAACTTAAAAACGCCCCCTCGTGTATATCTTATGATGAACACATTCACACTTGGTGCTGAATAGTAGAACAATCAGTTAATTTGTTTGTCTGAATTGCTATAAAAACTTAATTTTTTTATCTGCATCTCTGTTCCTTGCAAATTTCATAAATAGCATATAAAACGTTATGAATTGACTTTGATGTGTCCTTAAAAACCGAGCTACCGGATTAATGTTCACGGCTAAGTCTGTCTCGAAAAATCAACCTACCTCTATATGTAAGGCAACTTGAAATGCTCCACTATACCATACTATGCAATCTTTAGCTCTTAATATGTATAAATTTTTATAAACATATTTTTTGAACTCTCAATAGATTTTCGATAAGTAAAATCGAGCTATTTATGAATATAATTTATTTCAAATAAATCGCAATAATTACGACACAATCGTACACACTCGAAAAACTGATATTTTGTTATGTCATAAAATCGATAACAGCAATCCAAAGCGCATAACTTTTCTGACTTCAAAAGAGGCCTATGAAAATCACTTTGCTCAGTTTTTCACCCAGAAACTATAGTTATAAGGTGGTATGATGGTTTTACTGGAAAAATGTCAAAAGTTTATCGATCAAAACAGACCGTATTTGGTTTAATAAAGTTCATTTGAATTATAAAAAGTGTTTGAATTTTGATGGATTAGTTTTAATGGGTAATATAATAGCCCATTTTGGTTGTAATTCAGATCGTCTTGGCATGGGTGTGCGTGGGGTAGGAGTGGCGGTTCGGCGCCCCGCTCCTCCTCCACCTCCGCCTTATCCTGGAACGCCGCAACGCCTCGCGGTGCCTCCACCGCCTCCTCCGCCTTATCCCACACAGGTGAGCAATTTGTTCTCCATTGGCAACTTTCATCATTTATTTGCATATGTGAATTCTAATTGACACATAGAGTAACTCACTCCAGTTTATTATATTTCTTATAATTCTCAATATTATTATGACTTAAAAGTGTACTTAGCTTTAGCATAAAATAAATGACACGAGCTTAATTTCTTTAAATGTTTTTAATGATTTTTTTTGATGATACACTTATCACTCAATCAAATGGAATATTTTAAATTTCACTTTATGATTTGCTCTTGACTGATATGAAAAAGTCTATAGGTTTTGATGGCAATCTTTTCGAAGAATACTGTAATATTATGTTTTCCTTAGGGTAATGTATATTTTAATTTAAAAATACTTCTATTAGTGGAAACGGAGAAAGAAATAGTGAGCCCAAACTTCGATACAAAGTCATCTACACCAGTCTATTACTAGCAGTGGCTGTGTATTACAGTATTGTAATTTTTTGGTAAAAAATTTACTATCAAAATATTAAGTTTTGCCACCACAAGATTTCAGTGGGAGATGGAGCATAAAGCTTATGGCTGATAAAAGAGACCAGTGAAAAGGGGGAAAGCGTTATTTTAAAAATCTGGTGTTTTTAACCAAAATATTCAGCGATTTACAATCAGGCAAGTGTAAAAAAAATATACAATTTGTGATCATAATAATGTACAATTTGTGATCAGAACATTAATTTGCAAATATTATAATTTTAAAAATAAATATTTTATTTTTTAAAAATTTGAAGAAATAAAAATAAAAACAGTGAAATCCATAATAACTTTTTAGAAATGATTACAAAATATAATCAAAATCGATTACTTTTTAAATATGCCTATGGTGCTATAGTGCTATTGCCTAAGTCAATGGTTCCCAACCAGTGGTCCATGGACCACCAGTGGTCCGCAGAAGCCAAAATATGGTCCGCGAATGATTTTAAATTATTTCTTTTTATGTAAGTTCCTATTTAGTCTTTAATTAAAATTTATTACATTACTTACATTAAATTACGTTATGGTCCCTGCTGACAAGAATGATATAAAAGTGGTCCCTGGCCAAGAAAAGGTTGGGAACCCCTGGTCTAAGTGAATTAAAATGAATTGTTAAGTGGGTCAATCAACTTTTTTTTGTATTTAAAAGCATTTTTTCGTAATTTATTAAACTTTCATATCTTTTCTGTAATTGTGTAATAGTATAGTGGAATAGCATGAACTTCAAAGTTTAAGGTGGAGCAGTGCCAATTTTGGGCTCTTAATATAATATTTGTTGAGAGAGGGCATAAACATTTTGGTTAGTCTCTGGGGTAACCAGAAAATGGATCCGTTTTTTTCAAATGAAATAACACGGTATTTTGTAGTATTATTTTTTATTTTATTAAATTCTCAAATATGTGTGTTACACATATTCAAGTATAACATTTTAGTCAGTATTTTTTCAAAAATCACTATATTTAATGATAAAGTATTTTTTTGGCTTTTCTTTTTTTAAATTAATGGCTCCAAACATAATTTATAAAATATTAGATATTACTGCGAACTCCTCTAATTACAACAATAAACAAGATACCAGTTTTGTGAATTTTCAGTTATTTATACATGACAAATGAATTATAATCAATGTTAATTGGTAACAGCAAGTGAGCTAAGAGACAAATTAATGACTCCAGAGACACAATCATCGTTTGACATTACTATATTTTATTATAAAACCAACAGATTCTCAATATTTCTTTTTTAATAATTAGAAAATTGAACTTATAATTCTGTCATTTATTAGTATGAGATCATCAAGGTTTCCTAAAATTAAATTAACATTCATGGCCATCTGCAGTAGGTTTCGCTACAAAGATTGGTCAGTTTTGTGTAAAATAATAGCAAGAACATTTAATGGTTGGGTTTTAATGAGAATCATTTCTATATTTTGGTCTGGTTTGGCATGATTTTCATCTCCTTTTTGCTAGTTGTAAGAGTTGATACATCATCTCTAATGGAAAACTTTTTATTTTAATTTTAATCCCAGTGACTGCTATAATTTCTTCTTTTCATGTACCATCTATGCAGTTGAGTATATTTTTTAACAAAGTTTTGTATCGCTTTCTCCATACTTTTTGAAATTTTTCTTTACTGACATTGGTAAGTTTCTTATATTTAAATTTTTCATCTACTATCATTTCTTTGGCTTTTATTCCAGTCTTCGTTTGGTAACGTTTTTTATCCATCTCGTACTTTAGTCTTAACTTTTTTTTGTCTTGTTTTAAGATTCTCTTTATACAATTTTATCCTATCTCTTCCCACTTTTTTCTTCCTCTGCTCTGGTTTCCTGAATATTTTAGTTCCGGTATTACATGTGAAGAAGCTTGCTCCGTCTTATTATTATCATCATCACTGAAGTATAGTTGTTGTAGCAAAGGTTTTTGAACGATTGAAGGAGAACTAGGTGGTGTCATATTGATAACACGTTGGACATTTCTTTTGTTAACCTTTTTGCATGGTAATTTTCTCGTATTTTTCTTTTACATTCTTCATACTTATCTGGATCACGTTCCAATTTCTCTTTATACCATCTTTGCTTTTCTGCAGCTGTCAACCTTATGAAATTCAAAGAAGTTATGCAATACTGTCAGGAATGTACTAAACCAAATAGAGTAATTTTTTTCTACCGAAACATTCCACAAGAAAACAAGTATTAATGGATACTGCATCAAACGTCTCCTGAGTCACCGAAAGTGTTCTCCGAGTCACCAAAATAGAGACCCAAGTGACCGGTTATGGAGGATACATTTTAATGTTATTTGAGGTTATAGTATAGAATTTATTCAATAACTTCCTAAGTATACATAAAGTATATAGTTAGTACATGTTCCTTTATGGTAAGAATAATTTGATACTAATTGATCCATTGCTTACGAAAAAATCGCAGTCTCCCTGCAGACACACAATAAACACGCCCAGCCAGGTGATGAACCGTCGTCGAAGTGGCCATGCGAAACTGACGTTAAATCGAACGCACTTTCGGTCGGATGATCTGAATGCGACATTCCTATTGGTTCGCATCGAGAGCCCCTCTCTCTATCCCACACATTCGTGTATGATATTGGTGACCTTGAGGACTTCATTACAATAATGAAATCGGGGACAAATGTATAAATTACAATACCAGAACTCTTGATAAGCTTTCCGAAAAAACAAAATTATTCAATTTCGGGCCTTGTACTGTTGATCCAAATAGTAAAATAAAATAATTTTTTGTATATTATATGCATTAAGGCTTTAAATTTACTTAATATACATTAAGACTTAAATTTATTTTGTTTTATTACTTTGTATCACTCATATTTTGTTTTATTACTTCGTATCACATATATCACTCAAATGTCTCATTCATCATTATATAGTCAAGATTTTGCAGTTTGTCATGCATTTGGAAGCTGGAGACAAATTAAGGTATGGGACACGGAAATATAAAGAAAACTTGATTGACCCAAGTAGCAGTGACATTTGTTGTATGTTTTTATAAAAGCAAAAAGTGATCCCATTTTTCACAATCTTTTGGTGGCTCAAAGAGTTCTGTTGAAATAGCATTTACAAACTTTTATGAAAAATAACCTCACTTTTCATAAAAAAATAAAAGATTTCTCATTTGTTCATATGATAATTTAAATAAAAGTTTTTGTGTGTAATTTCTTTATTTTTTAGATATAAGAATGTAATTTTTATTCCTAGTAATATTCACCATTATTTGAATTGTTGCTAGTCTCTTTATAGTATAATTTATTCATAATGAATATGGACTTATTGTTGTAACTACACTTCTGTTTCTATATTATATACAGCAATATGAGCTGAAACGAGTCTTCAAATATTATCTAAACATACAGCAGTGTGTTAGCCAAAGTCAGAGAAGAAAAATGGGCGGGCACTGATTGCATGTGCATATTTACATCAATCATTTCAACCTACTTTTGACCTCCTTTATAAGTTAAACCTGTTTGACCTGTACAGTATTGTAATTTTGTTTGTCTATTAAGGCTCCGAATTCCCTAGAACTCTAAATTTTATAAAGTTGTTCTTGAGATATGGTCTCTTGAAAATTACAACTTCTGACACCAAGTGACTGACTCATTCGTCGAGAACCTTGACCATTTCCAGTTGATTTTAAAAGTTCAAAATTTGGCATAAAGTTAGGTGATTAGACATACAATCTGTAAAAAGTCTATTGCATGTGATTTTAGGCAAGGTACCTATTGGTGGGGCTACTTTATTTGTACAAGAATACATAAAGAAAAAAACAATAATTATTAAGTAATGTAAAATTTAAGTAAGTCCAGATACTCCCTTGTTCTGGTTATTAAATTTGTGCCCTTTTTTCACATTTATGTTTTTAGTGGGATATTGTTAACTCTAATATAGTCAAACCATAAAATGGGAATACTATGAGAAATGAAAACATTTACATGTGTCATATTGATTTATTTCATTCATTAAGTATATCTATTTGTCAATTGGAATTCACCCAAATAAAATCAATTACTACTGTCTTGATGTGGCAATTGCAATTTGTTTTCCATGTTGGTATTTTTAGCTTTATGCTTGCTCAGATATAACAGATATTATCGTGATATTAACATTTTTCTTCCATTAGACTTTGTGCACAAAATTAAGAATACATATGGCCTTGAAAGCCTACTAATAATTTTGTAATTTGATATTTATACATGGAGCAATATTGATTTTTTTATGTATTTATTTATAGGTTGAACGTTGTTGAATTTCTGTTGGTCTATATTGCGATCACTGCACATTTAGAAGATTTAATGTATTATTGTCATACTGAATTCAAATAGTTTACAATCAAAATTTTTGACAACATCTACAAATCATATATACATTACACACACACACACACACACACATATATATCAAATAAAAATTATATATATATATATATATATATATATATATATATATATGTATATGTATATATAATGTGTGTGTGTGGTGTGTGTATATGTATGTATGTTTGAAACACATTGATAGAATTGCTTGTAAATTTTAATTCTTTTTTAACGTTGAGCTTTGTTTGTAGCATTGAATTGATTTTAATTTGCTTATTTTAATGTAACATTTAATTATGAGAGGCTTGAAATTTGCGATATTTTGAACTACTGTTGGTAATGTTCTCAAAATTTGCCTTGTCATAATCAAATAATTGATGAAGGCACAATAAGTTGATAGTTGTAGTACGTTAATGATGTACAAATGTTAAATATAAATTGAAATATATAAACATCTCTTGATAATTTTTTGCTTTTACAATGTTAATAAAATCATGATGTTCATTGTTTTTAAAATTTGAAAAGAAAAAAAGTCATACGATTATAAGAAAAGGTGGTGGAACATCGGCATAAGTCCTGAAATGGTACATTTTAAAACATTATTATGCATGACTTACCTTTATTTTTATTGGTGTGAGGATGTGGACTTCGTCACATTAATGGAACATAGATACAACGGTGGCAGTATCATATCACTTTAAAATCAAAGTCATACCTGGTCATCTTTGGAGCTATGTTCAGATTGCTGATTTTGGTTGACAATGATGATGCAATGATTTTCCTTTTATGATTTATCAACAGTTTGCCCATAATTTTTTGAAACGTGTCGATCACTTCTTGAACTGGTTTTGTGTTTAAACAAATTTTGGTACCGTGATGTGTAATTTTTACTTGAGATTGGACCTTACATTAGAAATGAAAATTAATCACCATTGAACTATGCAGGAAATATTGAGGTTACTAAAAACGTTCACAACATCATAATTGATAGAAATTAGAATTTTTTATTACTTGCTATCAATACAAAACAGTATTGTTGTTAAGACATGGATAAAATACAATTTTGAGCCATTTATCAACTAAATATAAAATAGTACGAATGACATAAAGAAATTACTTATGGACGGTCTTTTAATAAATGTAACAGAACGTCATTCCCAAAGAGAAATTGTATATAGAAAATTTAAATTTGATATAGAAAATTCTGACCATAGTTGCTAACGTCAACTAAAAACACCTCGTAGAAATGAAATATCGAAGTAAGGTAGAAAATTGCAATACAAATATCAGTTATTTAAAATTTAACAAAAAGTTTTATTTTGAAATAAAAAAAGCAACATTTACATAGAAATACAAATTTTGAATTTTAATGCAAGAAAAAGATTTTTGTGAAACTAACACTATTGTTTTAACATATCAAAACGTTTTTATACTTTACACCTCACCGTATTTAAGCAATGTAACTAATTTTGATTGATTATAAAGTGTAAGCGATAGGATTTCAAACAAAAAAAATATAACATTCCTACAGGAATGTTACCATGTATTCATTTAAAGACAGAGCTGATGACATTTTGCACAGTCTCTAATAAACGAATGTATTTAATACGCCATTGAAGGTGGCTGTGAATTGACTTGACAATATTAACATAAATTTATGTCACAGCAAATTATTTGCATTGGCATGTGTTTTTAACTGTTTTATACAGTGATATGTGTGGAAATACATTTCTAATAATAGTTTAGATTGTGAAATTATTTGAACGTAGAATACCTTAAATTTTTTTCTTTTTGTTAGCAATTTCCAAGTCTTATTTTCATATTCTGATTCTGAAAAATTTATCATAAAAGGAAGCAATTGTAGTGTCATCATCCATCAAGTAATATTTGATAATTTTTAAACATTTACAAAATATTGTGTGCGCCATGTCGTTTTGATACATGATTGTTTTTGCATGTTCTGTTTGGTGATTGTGTAATGTTATCCGTGGTGGGTATGGTGCGGCAGATGGCTCCACTAGAGGGCGCCGAGCCGTGGGGTGAGTGGCTGCGGTGCCGCCGCCCGCTGCTGCTGCAGGTCAGTGCCCGTCGTCGTACTTGCACTGATGATATCCTGCACACCCTACAATGTTCCTCTATCGATTAGTCTTCTACATTGGTCTCATATATTTGGTGCATTTGTCTTTTGAATTAGGAAACTTCTCTTTACTCTTTTAGACCATTCTTTTTCCTACTTTGAATCATTTTTGTTTAGGCCAGATAATATTAAAAAAAATTTCAACTGTCGTTATCAGTTCGACAGCATTCTGTATCCCTTTTTGTATGGCCTGATGAATAATTTTAATGGATTTAGTAATAATCTTTTGAATTTCAAATACTGCAACCCTAAAATCTATATAGCTGCCTTCATGTCCTTTCTAAGTTAGTTATATGTATAGTTGGTTATATAAACTAAATATATGGTCTTCCTTCAGTATTTAACAAGTCTCCGCAATATCTTAATTGATATTACAATTAAGGGGAACACAAAGCAAGTGTACAGCTATTTTAACACGTTTATTACCAAGGTTGAGGATGAGGAATTAAACCCAGTATTTCACATATAAAATAAAAAAATAACCAACTTCTCAAAGCCAACCCCACTTTAAGCTTGTATCTTTTCTAAGAGGTAAGCATAGGTGGCTGTTGAAATACAAGCCTTTGACGGTCTGCTTGGACTCAGCAGTTGGCAATAACTATACATTGTATTTATCATTGAATTTATCATGCTAGAAACAGCTTGGCATTTTTCTTCCATTTTATGTAGGCGTAAATCAAATTGCATAATTATTTGTATAAAACTTTTTTAGTTTTTTATTAGATTAAACAGAGCAATTTGTTATCTAATGATTCTTTTTGTTTCGTTATTTTTATCCAGGAATAAAGAACAAAATAAATAAGACCATTCATTAATATGTGAAATTTAGCTATTGAATGCGAATTGAAATACATAGAACTGTAATGTGTCAATTCCTAAATTTTGTCTGTTTATACAATATAAAAAAATTTTCATTTTCCTTCGGGTATAAAACAACTCAGTTTCTTACTTTTTGTACAAATTAAACTTAGTTTGTATATGTACCCTATTTTAAACCTACAACAAAGAATGGTACTCATCTGCACCGCACACTACCTTAGGCAAACATTTTTTTTCTACCTGTTATATTTAGACAGATAGTATTTTTATGTTAAAATTTGCATGTTTTTATTTAGAGATATATTTTTGTTTACAAATTCTTTATTTTTTAGGTAGTTTATTTTAAGAAGTAGTTCCATGAAATGTTTCATTCTGTAAGGAAAATGCTATTTTCAGTCTCTTAGATCTACCACGTACCATTCGACATCATAGAAACGAAGATTTTTCAATTTTGTTGTAATTTTGAATATCGCAGCAAACCACTTGCTGTTTTTTTAGCTAAGCTTTATTGATATTATTTTGTTAGCCAGATATAAAATACTATGTTGTAACTTATTTAGTTTCAGTATTTATTGTGTGGACACAGTGCGTCTACACGGATTGAATAGTATTTGCACCAATCATTGATCGCCTAAACCATTTACTTTATTGAATGTTTTAAAATTGAATATTTTAAAAATCATATGATTATTTTTTAATTTTTGGAATTACCTATTCATTTGAATTCCTTTCATAATGAATTACAAGTCCATTTTTTCATGCAATTAATTCACCGTGGACTGTAGGTTCATCGAGCAATTACCTGTTTATAAAAATATTAGATTATGCTTTGTTTTTTCAGCAGGCACATCCCAGTTCTCACAAATATTTCTCAAAATTTTGCTACATTATTTAAACACTATATTGCTAATTTTCATATAATTTGCTATCATTCACATTCATTTCTTTATATTAAATGTGTAAGGTTGCGATCCATGGTTACGGAAACACTATCTCTACTGTTCTCAATCACGTGTGTAGCATAGAATATTGCACAGTTACTGATAGTAGTACCACTACGGCCATTGAACCATCAGAACGTGAACCAGGAGCAACCGCTGCTTCTGGAGGATCTGGTGCAAGCAGAGAAACGTGAACTGGAGCGTGCGGAGGGCGAATGGCGTGCACCTGCAGCTGCACCACCACCTGCACCGCCGCCCGCTCCTGCACCGCCACCCGCACCGTCCGTACCGCTCTACCAGGCGCCACAGTTGCCCGCGCCTCCACCGCCTCCTGACCGTATCGTCAGTGAGGCTGACCGCCAGGCCCAGTTGCTGTATGAACAGTGGCTCCAGCAGCAGAACACTGTAGTCACACATCAGCTCAAATATTATGAGACAGAGGTACAGAAGCTGAGGAAGATTAGGAAGGTTAGTATTGTTTTTACTGCTACCAATATGCTTAGAGCATTATGCAATATATGTATATGTCGATTGCAGAATTGAACACCTCATGATGTGCTTGGGCGTTTCATGAAATGCTGCCACTTCTTGCGATGATCTCTCTTTAGTTATTATATCATAATGTGCCCAATTATAAGTTAGGTAAATTGGTGAAGATTAAATGTTTTTGATATTCCTAGCTAAACACTTTGCCACATCATAATATAACTGATATATATACATAAATGATATGAGGCATTTAGTACGAGTTGCATTTCACACCAACGGTGGCCTCATCTCCACTTTGTTTATATGCGTGCAAGAATACAGAAAGGAATAATATCATAATATTGTTATAATCAAAAGCAAGGTAATTAGAATATTTATATATTATAAACCTATTACATGAAAAGATTTCAATTGACTGGGAGAAGACGATTGATTTACATTCAGTAGCCAAACAGAGAATATAAATGGTTGATGAATTACTGAGACTGTGCGATACAATTTTTACACCTTCAACCAATGAAATCCGTGAGAGGTGTAGAAATGTTGTTCGAATTGTTAAAAATGTTGTTTTGCACGCCCCTCGATATATTCAAATGCAAGGTAGCATCAAAAAAAATAACTAGGATTTAGAAAATGCAATGATGCATACAAGATACTAAATGTGCTCATTGGTCCTTTAGATGTTACTATGTTCAATATAGTAAAAATTCATTATCCCATTGAATAATTGATAAATCAACTTATCATGCCTATTTGGTTTTGATTAAAAAAAATACTGATGAGAATTCATTTCCTACCAGTGTTATTCCGTCAATGCAAACAGAAGAAGAACTAGATAGTATAGCTTTTGTAGAAAGCAATGAAGCATTTATTTAGATTCTAACTGTGGACATTTCTGATGTGAGCCTCCATTAATATAATGATAAGGCATTCGTAATGCCCACCATTGAAATGTTGGGGTTGGAAAATTTTGAGATAGGAGCTGCTGATAAGATTTATTCGGTATGTGAAAACAAAAGTGCTCACTTATAGATCGTATTTTAAGCCAGTGCATGCCACTTGTGGTGTCTCTGAAGGTGAAGAAGGTTTTGGATCTCAGTTTTTGTATTTTATTTGCAAACAAGAACAAGTAAATTCAAACGAAAGAGGAACAAATAGAGGTATCAAGCGTACTACAGATATTATGATCGATAAAACAGCCAAAAAGTTTTCCTTATTATCGGTAAAACTGTTTTTAAATTTACTGAAAGTCTATCAAGGACTGTTTTTTTGAAATCGGGATCTATTCTGGTACTATTAAAAGTTTGTTTCCTCTATAGGATTTATAAATATCGACCAAATATATACAATGGAGTGATTTCGGAGTGAGTGTGTTTGGAAGTCAAAAAATGATCTTGCTAGCCTGCGTGGAATCAATGCCAAAGTAAAAGTTGTACATGTTTCAAGAATAAAGTACTTTATATTTCTAAATGTCACCAAAGTTTGTCATGCATCAATAATGGATACATCGGGAAATATAGTATTTTCATAACACTTATTTATCTTTTAGCAGTTTTTAAACTGTTTTTAATATTTGTGCCTACTTCTTTTGTAAAGATTTTTATCTAAACTCTGCCTCAAAGATTGATTATTTAGATTACTTAGAATCTTATGAGATATAAGATTAGTGTTAAGACTCAAATTTGAACTTATAGTTGAATTACAGACTTATTAGTATTATCGTTAAATTTAGAAAAACCTATTTTTTTACGAAATTGTGCTTACTAATTTTGTTGACATTTGTTTTTTATTATTTTTTATTTAATTAGTGTGAGGACTTCGTTTTTTCTTCATTTTGCGTGATTCTCTACTTTGTTAGATACTTACTAATTGCATTTTAAAATAAATGAAAAAAAGACAAAAGAACAATATAATTACTTAAAAACGCATGTTAATCATTATTTAGATAAATTAAAAAGCAAAAAAGGCATTATATGAATGTGTGAACAAAAATATGAGATTACTAGTTACTAAAAATCGGAAAAGATTACTAGAGATACCACATTTTCTTGTGACTCTTCCTTTCAGACCATCACATATGTGATGTCATGTTCAACTCCCAAACGATTAGAGATTGCATCAATTCCCCACAATGACATACTGGATGAAGCAAGAAAGTCTCTGATTAAAATTAATTTTACCTATTCAAACATTACCTTGAAAAGGCTTATATTTGGGCTTGTTTCTTATAATCATATCTTTTTATTTAATACACACTTTAGTTAACCAAGCAATCGTTAATAGTTTTGTTTCTTTCATTTTGTAAATATAAATTGCTAGAAGAAATGGCCATAAGCTTTGAATGCGTCAGGGCTCTAACACGACAAACTTTTATTCTGATCATCTTAAGTATCTCACTTTCAATATCTTAGCATTAATGGTATGTGATGAATGATTTCGATGAATTTTATTGATCTCTGTTGTTAAGGATCCACTAACTCTAGAAGGAACAGTTTTGATAAAATTTTTCTAAATCTGGTTCCATGTTATCTTTCTAGAATTGGGCTTGTTTCGCAATCAATTCGTATTTCAATTTATTATTACCACTCTAGACTATATTATTACCACTCTAGACTATATTATTACCACTCTAACTAACCTTGTATTTGATAAAACTACGAATGCTTTTTATTGGTATTAATTTTATCACAATCATATTTCTAAGACTAATTTTTTTTTAATTTTATTGTTTTATCTGGGTGCAAAGTAAAGGTGCTTAATTTGCACTTAATTTCAACATTTCCGTCTGTTCTGTCAATTAATAAACCATACTACCATGTTGACATGTAAAAAGAACTATAGCATCTGTTTTGAAAATAAACTTTTGCACAAAAGATGGTAAATAGTCTGTCTGTATTAAAAGATACTGTTGCAAAACTGCACATCACCTACTATAATATCCCCGGTGGAGAAAAGCTGACTTTCTTTGCTCCTTCATATTTGGCAACATCCGAATTAAAGCTTTCTGCTAAATAATATGTATGATTGTAAACTAAACTATAATTTGTATTAGTATAATTAGTACTCATTTCCTACTAAAACTATTAGTTTCATAAAATCGTATTAGTTTCTGGAATGTTATCTTGATTCGAAATTTAATAAGAAAAACAGCACTTGTGGTATTTCATTCGATTGCACATATTCTAAATTCAGATCAAATGTACAAAAAAAATGGACAAAATAATAAAGAATGGATCAATTAATTTTACTTATTAAAAAAATTACCAGAATGAATAAGTGAAATGCATTCAATAGTCGAATAAGTGGAATGAAATCAAAACAAGTTATCGTATCAGAGCCTCGACACATACAAAGTTCAGGAGAGATTAATTTAAGTATCAGTATAATGCTTGAATGACTATGGTAGAGACACATTCAAAATTATAACGTGTTCACGCATTTGCATAAAATACATGGAAACCTGTGAAGCAGAGTGGAACGTTTAGGTAGTTATAAACATTTATACTATATCTACATATATACTCTACATTGTACGTCTATCAAACTATTTGCAAATATTAATTTTTCATAAGGTAAATATATTCAGTAATTTCGGAAATAGAGGGCGTTGAATTAATGTTGCGAGTTGCTGGAACCGCATGGGTAATTGTTGAGATATTACTTGATGAAGAATCTGGACAAACATTCAGCATATGATGTCACCGAGCAGAATATATAAAAGAGGAAGTGTGGTAATGGAGTTACGGCTTATATACTGTCCACTATAGACCACATGGATTATACAGAAGGGATGACATTACTATAGACTAAATTTAACATTTTCTTTTAACTAGACCCTTCCTAAAAGATGAAAGATCATGAAGTTTACTCTAATTTTACATAGATTGCACCTAATGGACATATTACACACTATATGTTCTATAATCTTTTTTTGACAGATGTAGGTTCCCAACAGGAGATAAGCTGTAATAGTATCTTGTGCCTATCTAAGGTTACAATTTTGCATCAACTCCAATCCTAAATTTACAAAGTAAAAGAATGTATCTAAGTTTATGTTTTACATGTACTTTTTGCATTTTACATTTTAGACTATTACAATTTACTCTTTTACATTGAAGTCACATAACAGTCCTTATTCTATGTTACAGAGATACATTTCTGATTTTTCATAGGTTTATAATTTTTACATAGTCAGTGTAGACTTACATTAAAGAGTTACACAGTAGCTCTTATTTTAAATCTACTTGAATATATGTATATATCCAATCTTGTCCGAATTTACTTCTCATGTTTTGAACATAGTTTCCCCAATAATAAATTTAAACCTGAATTAACTTTATAACACAAAACTCAAGAACAATAAAGAATGTCTGTCATTCTAAAATATGACAGAATCAAACACATTTACAACTGTTAACAGTAGTAGTGAAGTCACCAAAGCTGTAGTTGATATGTGCCTATAAGACATTGACAGATCAGAAGACATCTTTCTTTATTATAAGATAGCGCACATGAGCAAAATAGACTATAATTAACACCTACTTATCTTTATGAGTTAGGAAATTCTTGGTTAACAATGCAAATAATGGAAGACTAAATCACTGTATAAGGTTGAATAGTGACAGGCTGTTATCATTAATCTAACAATTACTATATTTAGTGAGATTGATGAAGTATATTCATTTATGTTTAACTCTGACATTCCGATCTTTTATGAGTTCAAATTTTGTTATCGGCAAGGCATTTATGAATATTTCTGCATATTGATTGCCTATACAAACATGATTGTATAGTCAATCAATATAGCGTTTTCATCTTTTGCGACACTCATCATTTTTGATCACACTTATAGCACTTCTGTTATCAATATTTTACACACACAGCCTTTTTATTCAACTCACTTTGGTTACACAGTACCTGTTCCTGTGATTGTTTTGGAGCCTGTCTGTTTGTTTCTTAGTCTCAGCGTCGTGTTGAAAGGTCCTCATCCTCACATCTGGTGAATATGATTTCCGACATTATGAGGACTCATTCAGAGATGTTTTCATTGCCAGACTCACAGTCTATAGCAGTGTCTGACTCTAATCGAAGAACCTTGTCAAGCGTAAAATGTACGTGTAACACAGCATCTATACTCTTTATTATTGTTTTTGAGTTGGGTATTATAAATATGTACCTTTTTGTGTTTTCACAATATCTGATAAAGATTACCTTCCTTGCACTGGAATCCCATTTCCTCATCTTTTCTTGTGGGCGATGGATCATTGTTTCACATCCAAATATTCTCTGACGACCGTTGCTCTGTCTTCATCACTTTCCTCTCCTTTTAGAGCCCAAAACTCGCAGATGGCCGATGTCTAGTTTCTTACCTGACCACTTCTGGAGTTTGATATTCCAGTGTTCTTGTTAGAGCTTTATTAGTGAGCTTTGTTAGGCTGTATTCCCTACTTCAGCTCAATACTGCTTTGGGTAATTGTCGAACAATAAGTAATTCGACCTTTCAACCAGTGTCCGGCTCATTCGTTTTGTTATCCATTTTGTTGGAGTGGACTGTATGGGGTGGCTGTTTGATTTATGATTCTTGCCTTTATGATTTCAGAGAATTATTTGAGCTTCTTATCATTTAGTGCTGTGTTTAATTTATTTTCAACTTGCTTTCAACTTAGTTTTCCAACATTTCTGACTATTTTGAAGGAAGTAAGTAAAAACTTTTTTTGTTGTTAGAAAATTTCTCGCTCTAGCGAGCAATGTAGTTTCCATCGGAGCACAAATATCCAAGTGCACTAAGTCCAGAACTTTTGTAATTTTGAATCTTTATATTTACGAGGTAATAGCACTTTAGTTGGTCTTCTAGACATGTTATGCATAAAAGCCCATTATTTTTCTTAGTTAAATGCATATCATCAGTATTTTATACAATTTTCTTTTAAATCATTGAAATTCAGATGACCCTGATGAAACGGAAAAAAATCCGATTTGCCAACATTTGATCTGTATGGACATTACTATATGCATGGCCCTAATAACCACTGGACGAGTAATTAAACAATTTCACTATGAAAGAGTGTCAAAATTTAGGGGAGATAAAGGGAACATACTTGCTTCTGACTGGCTAATGCCGTGCACATGTTTCATTGTAATAGGTGAAAAAATGCACCAATGACATGTGCTTTAAATCACAATTGTCATGGCTGTTACAATATCGATAAACATTGTTCGATAGTATTTAATTACCAAGCTACGAACTATCTTACTATCAAAAATGATTCTCTGTAATGTGTACTTTTTTCTTTAAACTTGGTTCAATTGATCTTAATTATAATTTTAATGTACTTGAATACATTCTGTAGATAGTAAGAAAGAGTATTCATTATTTATTAATTCTTTAATAACTTTAAAAGGCTTGTATGAGCAAAATGTTACCATTTATTTATCCATTTTGTATCATCATATATTATCGTCTTTATCATATATCCATTTTGTATCATCATATACTATCGTCTTTATCATAATTTTACGTAATGGACAGGCAAAACAAAGTCACACAAATATAATTGTAGTAAAAAAATCACCTAGTGGATAATGAAAAAAGGGGAAGAATTTGTTATTATTTCAATTAGTACCCAATCATATTATTATCACATTAGTACCCAATACAATTATTGGTATATTTTAGTGAGTCGGTATTTGAGAACATTTATCTAAATTATAGACTTGAAAATGTATGTGATCAGCATAATGTAAAATATAAATTTTCTAATACACGGTATCCAGGAATAGATGTCGGGCAAAGAAAGACACTATTCGTTGGCTATGAAGGAATTAATTGTCATTGAAATAAAACGTAAAACATGCCCTTTTTCTAATTGATTGTAAAAAAAAATATTACACATAACTCTTTTTAACGCACTCAATACTTGCCTGGAGTGCGGTGTTTACTCACAGTGGTGATGTTTTCGCAGCTATTCGCTGATTATTCCCCCTAGCAGCGCTGAACAATGTGCGCAAGTATTGTGTGTATGAAAAAGATGACAAATAATTATGCATATTATTGTCAATTTTTTGAAAAAAATCATCTTTCAAATTTTATTTTATCGAAAATCACTATTTTTCAGTTAAGGAATAGTCTTTTTTTGTCCGACACTTATTCCTTAATACCGTGTATATATTTGTAAATATAAATGTACTTTTGAACTTAATTATTGAAATAATAAATGTTCTTAATATTATCCATATTGCAGAGTAACCACATTTTTTAAAGAACCACATTTTTTTTTAAATATGAGCGTTTAAGATCATAGCTTAACATTGGTATAATTCACATGTTTTCATTAGAGTCATAGTTTTATGATACTTCATCGTGTCAAAAGTATGTTTTTTAATTATGTTTTTATAAAAAAAATGTGAATTATAAAATAAAACATTAATGAACTCATAACATAATAAATGAAAAATAAAGTGGAGAACAAATGAGACATGAAAAATGTAATAGATAATATAATAAATAGTATAGAATAATATGTTTTATATTATTCTGCTTCTTGAGAATCTGCGCAAATATTAAAACCAATAATAATTGACATTTAATATAGTATCCAAGCTTTTCCTGTTGAAACTACATTTTAATAATAAATTAC
Organism: Druceiella hillmani; assembly: GCA_039881145.1. Classification (NCBI taxonomy): domain Eukaryota; kingdom Metazoa; phylum Arthropoda; class Insecta; order Lepidoptera; family Hepialidae; genus Druceiella; species Druceiella hillmani. The sequence continues at coordinate 5,986,598 of JAYKKI010000070.1, forward strand.
TCTAATCGTCCCTTTTCCATTTACAATGACTAAACTTTTTTATCAAGTATACAAACTTTACATAGACGGTCGAGTAATAATGATATTGTTATGATATGAATTCACATTTTTCACTTTTCGTTTATAGCAACAATAATTTTTATTGATAATACGTCGGTGCTTACTTTATATCCCTCACTAATGTCTTAAAAAGTCATGCCAAATACTATTACAAATAATAACCATTAGTTTTCAAATAAATTATAAAATATAAATGTTACATGTTCACAAATAAAATGTTATATCTTCTTTTTCTAAATTTGATATCACACTCGGCATCATTTAACTGTATTTGGTGTTTTGTGACACATTGCGTTCGCAATTGTAACATTCATAAGCACACATGTCGCAGATAGCACACATGTCGGATTTTACCTGCGTACAGCTAGCAGGGTTGCCCAAGCATGGCATGTCCTCATGTGCCAAGTGGTTATAAGGTCCATCCTGTACAGTAGCTACTATTTCATTGTTTTTTTTTCTGCAAAAGCAACCTTTATTGTTAAACTTTACTTGATCACTGTTTTTAGTGACTTAGCTAACCTACAATAAGATTGTTGCTAATTTTGGTATATATACACATTTTTAAGCATTGGCACATAATACACATTTTTATTTTACTGACCTTTATCATTACACACATCAAGGCTCGCTTGATCAGAGCCCTTCACCGAAAGTGGTTTGTCATCTACCACTTTTATAGTCTAGATAGGAGACAATATCATTCGCGCCGCAGACTTGCAATAGCTATTTGTACCCACGTAAAAAAGATAATCTTACTTTGTCATATGCATGGAGAAATTTAAGTCTTATGTAACATGCCTCAGTATCATTGGTTGACGTGCTGAAAGCCGCAGTGTAATTTAAAGTCTCGTTGTTTGAGTTCCTCTTTTCTTTTTTGCTCTCCATTCTATTTTGGGACCTCTCCGAGGATTATTTTGAATCTCCATTCTATTTTGGGACCTTTCCGAGGATTATTTTTGTCTCTTTCCCTTTGAAATTTCTGTTTGTCATGAATGCCTTTGTATCACTGTCAGTATTTGTTATTGTAAAATTTTAGCTTTGACCGAATCTGCACTTATTTTTATATCCAAGCTTTCGAACGCTATGATCATCAGCTTGTAGGATTGTACAACCAACCCAACAACAACTTTGTTTTCAAGCATTCTTCCTCTACAGATAATCCAAAATTTTATAGTTTATGTGCTGTGGTCATTATTCTGCTGATGTAGTTTTAGATATATTGACATTCCGGAAGAGTTGTCGTACACAGATCTCTAAGCAATCCATTGTGATGTGAAAGCCTGACATAGTTCAAAGCAAATGCTAGATTATTCATGATTTCTTTTGCAGTCTGAATTTCTTGATTATGAACATAAAGTGACGTTTCAATTAACAAAATAATTTTTGTTCTCGTCCACAAATTGTGTCACTACTTTCAACACGTTCCACAATTCTGAATGCTGAAGGTATGTTTTACAGTGAATCTCCATGTGGAAAAAGTATCATAAACTTTTTTATTAATGTTAGTGAATTATTTGAATACATTTTTACCTCATTTCCTTCTTGGAAATTTGAACAATTTGCACATTTGTAGATTCATACTAATAAAAACATGATCAATAATTTCAAAAATTATGAAAACTAGAATCATCATCTATTTTTTAATCGAAATTAGGATTATAAGAAAGAAATTCGCAATGCTAAAATTATTATAAAACATATTTTTACGACCCTCAAAATTAGTCTTCAAGTGATATCCCACACTATATAGGGAATTTAAATAAATTTCGAACTACGTAGGTGTGGGTTGTTATTGAACAATGTTTTACTGCCATGCTAAATTTTAAGTTTCTTTGTCAAGCGGTTTGTAAAATAAAGAGGGCTGTATGGAATGACGGACATAAACGTGAGTGATCTTATAAGCTTTTCCTTTTGAGGTACACAACTCTAAAATTCTAGTAAGGATTAAGTTACTTAAAATCTTACCAATGGCACATTTTTTCTGGTTGTACACAAACTTTTTCTTGTTGATGAAACATCTAAAATAAATAGGAAGAATTCACTACTTCCTATAATTAATTATGTCTGATAATTCTTAGCGAATTCACACAAATTCGCTAAGAATTCACTACTTTCTATTATTAACTATGTCTGATAACATACGAGTGAGCGTGCACATTCGCGCGCTCTCGCTTGTGTTTGTGTGTTTATCAAAAACAAAATCTATAGTAAATTGAAACAACATTCTCCTTTTTGTTCCTCTCGTTCTGTTGCGTCAATCAAAATTTATCGAATTAAAATATTACTATGATGAAAATATTATATGACTATTTATCGAATTAAAAAAAAGGAAATTAGCATTTTACTACTATTTTTTCGCATCCAAAAGATATAATGTTTTGGATTGAATCTTCTTAATTTGCCCCTCTTCAGAGATTTTGGCCAGGAATGAGTTGTAAAAAAACAATTTTCAGGAAATAAATTTGTAAAACCGGTAGCAAGGAATCTGCTTGTAATATAAATGAAGGTGTGATCTATTTTTTCATATCAAAATCATTTGTACTACGAATTCCCAGAGTTTATAGTAAACTAGACAAATAATTTTTCTCAACAATATTTTTCATTTAAGAGTAACATTTTTATGCTTGTAATCCCACAGGCTAAACATTATATGAACTTAATGTAATTACAATATTCAAAACATTACCCATTCACTATATTTTTTCGAATGAGTGAAAAATGAGATTCTTATAAAAATAATATTTTCTATAGTAATTGAATAACAAATTTTTTTACTTTATTGGAAAAATTAATTAACTGAACCTTTGTAATAGTCCCTGAACAGTAAGCAGCGTGTGCAGAGAAAATCGGGGAATGAACTGAATGTAAACGACGCAGCAGAGCTGCGGCGAGTGGGCGTGGAACAGGCTGCTTTACAGAAGCACCTCGAATCAGCACGCAAGCAGTGTCGTCAGCATGGCATGCTCATACAGGTAAATGAGAGTAGAAATTTTTATCTCCTTTTAGTGTTAATAGTTCAGAGGGTATATTAAAATTGGTATGAATAAAAATTAAGCTGAGTTAATAACAAATAAGTTTTTTATTTCTAGTTTTTTAATTTCAGATAAATTTTTATTGTTTTTAGCTGAAAGTGGAAAATTTTTATGGGCAGATTGTGTGCTTGTGTACTATGGAGATGTTTCCAAATATTCCAGAATAACATGTTTATATATCAGTCGCCATTTGTTCATATATATAAGCTTACCACAAGATTCATTTGCAGAGAAATTGGTTTATTTTACATCTTTCGAGTTTTTGTAATTTCTACTGTAAACAAACTTATTTTGCATATTTTTAATTGAGCGATTTTTTATTATCAAAATAATAGAACTTCATTTTTCATGGCAAACTATGTTATTTTTCTGTAAACTGAAAATCCGCAAACTAAAAGATAACTGCTAAATTAATAAAAATATGTAACAACCGTGTTTACGATAAACAATCTTTATAAATGACAATTTCATCATGATTCATGTAGATAAAACAAAATGTCAGTGATATTTCACATTAAATTTAAACTTGTTATTCTATAAACCAAAGATATATGAAACGGTAACAACTTGAAAATGAAATGGCCAAACTATTTTATGGAACTAAGTCAATTTGGCCAAAAAAGTGATTACATTTTGTATTCTATTGTGGTCTATTTCATCAAACATGGAATTGTATAAAATTACATAATTTTCCCCCATTACCAAAGACTTATACATTTTATGTCTTGATTGCAAAATATAGAAACACAGTTTTTTTATGACCTATAAATTTTATATTTTGATTGCAAAATATAGAAACACAGTCTTGTCATAAAAGCTTGTGTTATAACACCGTTTATCTACATTTTATGTGATTATCGAAATAGTTTCTTACAAGAACCCAACATTTTATAATATTTCTTATTTTGTAATATATCTTGGTTAAAAATCAATATCCACTCAAAAAAAAATCAAAGATACATTTTTAGTATGTTATGTTTATGTATTTGCTTCAGGAATACCGGAACAAACAGCAAAATGCTCAGCAAGTGAGCCAACAGACGGGAATGGGCGCTGTCGCAGTCAATCAGAATATGGGCCAGCAGATGCAAATGGAGCAACCGCACCAACCAACACAACTTATCTCTGTGCAGAATATTTCCAACCAACAGCTTCTGGATAGACAGATTCAACTGAATCGAAATATTCACCAATTGGGGACGCGCATAATGCAGGGTGGTGGGCAACAGCAACAGCCACAACAGATAATGATGCAACAAAACCAGCAAATGCAACAAATGGAGCCATCCATAATGCAACAGGGCCAGTTCCAGCAACAGCAACAACAGCAGCAGCACAATGTTTCCCCCCAGATCCCGCAGCATAATGTCCAGCAGATGCAGTCTGGTCAATCTTATCAGCTCAATCTTGTAAGTCTTTTAAGTACAATTTTACTTTTTGTTCTACCTGTAAATATTGCACAAATAAAAATTATAACTAATGATGTCTAGAGGTTGGTTAATTGCTATAGCATAAATTGTTTTCGAAGTCCTTATAAGATTAAAGTAATCTATAGCATTTTTTAATTTAAGCTTCTGTTGTGGAGAAATAATTCATTTGTTAGTGAAAAATTTAGTATTTTCAACGTTTTTATGAAAAAAAGGTAGCAAAAAACACTTGCATTATCAGTGTAATCGATATTGCTTTCTGTAAAATAATAATTATTGCTAAATATTAAGATTCCTGTAAAGGTTTTATTTGGCAATACATGTGTGGTGTCATATCGCTATGATCACAGAACATAAAATAAGATAGAAGCGGTATGTTCGCCGAATTGTCTGAAAACAAGTGTCGCCAGTTTGAAATAAAATGAATTTTAACATGGAGTTGAATTAATCAACTTTGGTGCCAATTTTTTACAAATTGGATTTCGACTTGATATGGCTACTAAACATTTGAATTTTATTTTGTTACATTAAATTGTAACCTAATAATGAAATTTTCTACACACTTTACTCACATTCTGTCTGTATATAAAATAAATGTTACATTAATCTGTTTTTACAGGGTGGGATCTTTATAGGTTGCTATTTTCTTTTTACAATAGAGTAAACGGTATGCCCAATTGTATCTGGGTGCTGTCTGTCAACAAGTTATGTTTATAGTGTTTTATTAATTTGTCATATGCTACTTAGTGTTTATTAAGTTGTTATAAATATTAACTTTTGACAGAAATATGAATTTCCATGGTGATGTGAATGTTTGAGTGAAATATTACCAGCTAGCTTGTATAAAAGTGTTTAATTGTGAAGTACACAACTCAAATTGGTTTAACTTTGATTCATCAATTTTTCATATGCACAGTAGCTGACATTATAACTACTTAGTACTATCTTATAAATTTACCAAAAAAATCTTAATGAAGATACATTTATTTCCAGCAGGGGCAAATCATGATGGGTCAAAATATGCAGCAACAACAGCAGCAACGTGCTAGTCCAATGATTGGCAAGAGCCATGTGGCTTCAGGGCGACCAGTAGGACCACATATGTCGCCCCATCACCCACAAGTTCCCTCTCCGCACCACTCGCAAGTGACTGTCCAATCATCGCATCATTCACAAGTTACTGGACAATCGCCACATCATCAGCAAGTGACAGTGCAATCGCAGCATCATTCGCAAATAACTGGCCAATCTCCTCACCATCAGGTTACAGGGCAGTCACCACATCAGACTCAAGTAACCAATCAGTCACCGCATCACTCACAAGTAACTGGTCAGTCACCTTTGCACTCCCATGTTACTGGCCAGTCTCCACTTCACTCTCAGGTCACCAACCAGTCACCGCTTCATTCTCAAGTTACCGGTCATTCACCTCACCACTCACAAGTAACAGGACAGTCGCCACATCACTCGCAAGTTACTGGGCAGTCGCCGCATCATTCGCAGATGGCTGGGCAATCACCACATCATTCACAAGTAACTGTCCAGTCGCCTCATCATTCACAGGTGACAATACAGTCACCTCATCATTCACAGGTTACAGCCCAGTCTCCACATCAGACGCAGGTAAGAATTTGAAGCAGATAAGAATAGTCTTGAAATATAACTATTTATGTTTATACCTTCTTGCCATCCCCTGGCAAGGTCATAAGGCAATGATGACACATTACCACATAACACTTGCATACTGATATGTCAATCTGTGTATCATGAAAGCTTTACTTTCTTGGGACATGGTGCAGCGGTTACATCAAATGTTTCCGATGTCACGTAGTTATACTAACTCTAACTTGTGTTACATTTTTTAGTTACTCATTTACACATAATTTCAGCCTTACATGCTGTTGTTCAACATTTACAAACAAGCTTAGTATTAAAACTTTAAGTAACATTAAAAATGCTGGAGATGTTTACACCAGCCTGAGGCTACTATAATGAGTTTCATTGAGCAGGTTACGATACGATAAATAAATCTACAACCCTTATTACCAAGAAATATAGGTAGAATTATTTTAAATAACTTCATTACCAACAATATGTTAATTGGAATATTTTGACATGTCCCAATTGTCTACATATGTGTTTTTTATGTTTAGATGGCATCCCCACAACATGCCCCCTCGCAATCACCACATCATGTGGCCATGACTTCCCCATCACATCCGTTTTTACAACAGCTGCAACAGCGTACCAGCCCACAGATGCCTGCACCCAGTCGTAGTCCACAGGTAAACAATCATATTGATTGTTATAGGAGTGATTCTATTAATTCTGAAGATAACTAATCTTTAGAATTAATAGAATCCCTCAATCAACACAAAATGTTGAGAACAGGCTAGTTGCGAAAGTGGTTTATAATGTCTATTTAATCCAAAAAAAATATTATATTTGTCAAAAAATGAAACATTTACATTATGTACTTGCTTTTTAAAAAGCTAATTTAAATTTATCTCAAAGACGTTCAAGACTATCGGGGCGTCTCGAATGATGTTACTACTCGTGGAACAAATTAAAACAATTGTAAATTAAAAATGAATTTTTCTTATTATAATTACTGTGTTGTAGTGCCCTAATGTAAAAGCACAACTATTAAAATGCCAAACAAATTATTTATATTAGGTGTTGGAATGAGTTTTTTGAGAGACAAATAACGATATATTTTAAATGAAAATAAAAAATTACCTTAATGAAAATACTGCCCATCGTTGGCCAGTACTTTTTCCCATCTTTCGAGGAGGAGATAGATGCCCCGACGAAAGAACGCTTCGTCATTGAAAGCAATCTATGAATAGATACAATTTTTACAATCTTCATAAAAAGTGAAATTCTCACCTGACAAACCATGAACCGTCGATTGGATTGAAAGGATGGTAATCCGAAGGGGCACTATTTGGAGAATACGGCGGGTGGATTAGGAATTCCAATATCAGTGTTTGTAGATATGTTGTTGTGCGGCAAAATAATTTTATCGTGCCTTTTGCTGCATTCAGGCCGTTTTTCCTTCAATGCACGACTCAAGCACATCAGTTGTAATTGGTAACGATCCTCAGTGATGGTTTCATTCGGTTTTAACAGTTCATAATAAACCACACCCTGTTGATCCTCCCAAATACACAGGAGGAGCTTAGACCCACGAATATAATATTTTGCCACTGATAATAATGGTTGTCCGAGCTTAACCCATGATTTTCTATGTTTAGAATTGTCATAATGTATCCTTTTCATCAACAGTAAAAATCCGATGTTTTTTGTGCCATTGAAGCAGTAATTCACAGGTTAAAAAATGCCTTTCAACATCCCTTGGTTTTAATTCATATGGGACACAATTTCCTTCCTTTTGGATCATTCCCAAAGCTTTAAGGCCTTTTCCTATAGTTGATAAATCAACCCCCGACGATGTAGACAACTCTTTAGTTGTTTGAGATGAATTTTCTTCAAGTAATTCCTCCAATTCTCTATCTTCAAACTTTTTTGGCTGTCCAGGTCGTTCCTTGTCTTCCAAATCAAAATAACTACTCTTAAAACGTGCAAACCACTTTCGACAAGTTTGCTGGGATGAAGCATGTTCACCATAAACTTCCTCCAAAATCCAATGACTTTCTGCAATTTTTTTATTCATATAAAAATAATGTAGTAAAACTCCCCGCAAAAACACTATCACAAATCTTTCCTTATGTAAATAATTGCAACTTGTTGTTATTAACAATTGAAAAATAAGATGTTAGATATTGATGTAAGATATTAGCAAAGATAATATCCTTGCTAATATCCCCCACCTGAAGATGTTGTAATACAACGAAACCTAGGTCGTGGTTAAAGAAATTAAAGAAAGTAGAAATAATACTACATCACGTAGTTTCATTTAACTGTGAATAATGAATTTCTACAAAATTAACGTCAAATATATTCAATATTTGTTTCTGAAGGTAAAACAAGATACTTGTAATACCGTCTCTCGTAAAACGAGAGATGAATTAAAACCATCTGTCGTAAAATGAGAGTTGAAGTAAAAAGAGAGAAAATTAATTCGAATACCTAATGTAAGTTCCAAATAATGAACAAATATGGGGAAGGGGCTAAAACTTGCAAGGAGCTCCTAGTTTTCCTATAGATTTATTTGCAGTTTAAGTACCTATTTGATTTACTGTGTTTTCACTACGAAATCATTGTGATTGTTGTTCTGTCTTAAACAATGACTTAGATTTGTATTTTCTACAGAAAAACATAATGTTGAAACTCTATGCTGTTGATTACAAACAAACAAATTAATATGACTCGCACACAATCTGTTTTTCAATCTTGAGCAATACTGATGAATTTTGCAGTCACTATAAGTTTTGTGATAAAATTCAATTAAATTTTAAAAAGAATGATTATTGCTTTGTTTAAAAATCGAGATCCCCAAATCAAGGAAAGAATGAATGGCTGACCTGCCGCAGCTTTCCTTTTAGTGTAGGAGATCTACATCCTGTCTTTTGCTATATTTCAATATCTGTTGTAACACAGTCTTCAATAGGGACATGTTATTTAAGGGACATGACATATACAGGGAAATGTTATCAGCATGGTGGTTAATGAACTTTTGATCACTGTATTTTCATTTATTATTATAAAAACAAAGTTTAAATATAAATTTGTTTTCAGTAAATAAAAGAAAACAGTAAACAATGCACCTCACTTGTTCCTTTGCTTATTGTGCTTATTTAAAATGTTATCACATAATAATTACAGTTGAACTTTATTTACGTAGTACTTGATGGCGATTACTATTTGATGGGCAGTTTTACTCTCTGTTTGAGAATTAAAATCTGTCACAACTGTAACATGACCTGTTTTAAATAATTTCTCCCTTTTGTCAGTTGTACTTTTTCAAATTCTGCCATTGTTTATTGGCTGGAACCTGTGTTATAATTTAATCTATTTCGCAAGAACAAAAATGCACTCACATTGACACATGCGTAACCGAAAGTTCTTGTCATATGGGGCTGTGAGCAAAATCCTTTAACAACTATGTTTCTTGCACATTCCTTTTTGACTTTTAAAAGAAAAGAATACTTGCTCCATCAGCATAGGACCACATTTAACCTTTCCCGTTCATGCAGTGGGATTTCTGTACCATTAGTGGCTGTTTTCAAATTTATCTGAAGTTGCATTATTTAACATTAAAATATTTTGTATGCTTCTATTGTTATATAATTATTATCTTTTTGGTTATTTGTCACAGTATTTGTTAACTGTTAGAGAAGTACCATGCTACCGGTATTTTACCACAGCAGAATGTTTTATAGGACAAGATTATTAAACTTTTAAATAGTGCTAAAAACATACAATGAGAAGAAAATTAAGTTCAATTGCATATTAATACGCCAGAAAAAAGCTTTTTGTACACTAGGGACCTCTATGGGATTTATGAATATTGTGGTTTATTCCCTTTTTGCTAGAAGTGATGTGATAATGTAGATTTTAAATTTCAATGCCAAAGTGGAAGTATCAAAAGTATGAAAAAGCAAATATAGTATTTTAAAAATGTATCATATTTACAGCAGATTTCATATCAACAATCACAGATTCATAGTCCTGTCGCATCAATATCACCACAACTTCAGAATGTTCAGGTATGATCATTTTTATAAGTCTTTTTTTGTTCAATGTCAGTGTCAGGATGTAAATGAGGAGTTTAACTTTTTTTAATATTCTCTTAGATTAAAATGTATCTATACTATAAACGGTGTCACTATGGTCATCTGTCTTAACATTGAATAGAATGGAATGTGTAGGCCACCTGAAACAGCATATTTCAATTATGGTAAAGGTATCCACAGGAATAAGCAGCTTTATATTTAGCTGCATTTTTAAATCGGTTGTTAAATTCTATAGCCAGTTGGCTTCTATGGGTGTTTGTATAATTTCACAGAAAAAATATCAATTATACTGGTAATTCATCATTACTCTTAATTTATTTCTTTCATGTTGGTTCTGTTTACGAAATGAAACGTCATAATTTAATTATGACTGAGACAGACATTTAGTAATATAAATAATTATGGATCATAAAATGGGGCAATATATCCAAAAAAAATTTTAATTGAGCGACTGAAAAAGTAAAATCTAATGAGAAGTCATTGAAATTTTAAATTTATTATTACTACATTTACATAACATTGGAAAACAACACCCACTCTTACGATCATTGTGCTTTGTACAAGATCCATTTAGTTTTTTGGAAAGTGAACTTTGAAATTGAATTGAAAATGTTTAATTGAAGTAAATTCACATTCAGTTTTGAAAATTGGTTGCAGTTTCCAAATATAATATATATTTGGAAACTGCAACCAATTCAAAGTTGAAAGTTGACCATTCGCAATGTCGCACAATGTCATGTGGACAATCTAAATCTTTATTTCAATGTAGATAACAATGTGTTGATGCTTCCTGACAATACATTTGTTCATTAATAAGTTTATGTAATTCTTTGTATTTGAAAAAAGGTTGAAAACTTGCTATTAATGTGTAATGTGTTAATGTATATAATCCTCATTGGCAGACAAACTAAATATAGGTTATGTACCTGCTACTTTAAATACGGATCTTTGATGGATATCATATAAATGAATATGACATTGATTGAAGGCTCCATTGCTGTTTCACATATCGTCCAGATTAATTAAGGCGATTGGTTCATCAAACAGCAGTAAATTTAATTTGTAAACCAATTTGTTTATAAAAAAGATTCTAACGCTTTATAAAATAATAACAACTTGAAAGCATTGAAATGTTATTTATGTTTGATATGAACCAATTAATAAAGCTTCTTACTACTTAAAAAAATTCTGAAATAAGTATAGAAAATAAGCTCTTTTTCTTTCTAAATTAAGCACCATTCTATGCAACTCCATAACTTGTAGTTATTTTAATTTCTTACATATAAACTTATTTTCTAATATTTTTTTTATATTTGCCAAAAATTATAAATACTATGCTGTAATATTTGTCACACTATTATAATTCGGTTAACATGACGTTTGTCTTTAGAACTGTATCCAATAAACCAGTTAATAAAAACTGTGACTATTCACAGCCTGATGATATAGTATTCACGAACAATTATTAAGATGAAATTCTGTTTTTTTATTTGTATATTTGTTATATATTCTGATTTTTTATTTGTATATTTGTTAACAGGGCATTTTTAGAGATTCACGTAACTACTAATCCGATTGGTTGACAACTTTTGTAATATGATAAGTTATAGTTTCCAGATTTTCACAGGTTATATAGTAATACATATGTAGTATGATTATTGAGATATTAATAATATCAGCATAGTCAGAAAAAAATCACTGATCTGGATGCTGTTGTAACGAACACTGGGTAAACAACATAATACTAAAAACACATTTACACTAAATTTGAGGAATTATGGGTAATAAAAATGTTTACTATTCTGCGTTGCTCCAACATCTGGTGAAAAAAAATATTGAATACAATTTGTGTGGTTTCATATATGTGATAAGGACCAATTAAAATATTGTCAGATAAATATTTAATTTTTTCGTCTAAACTTAATACTTGTTGCTTCCAAGGATGAACTGCAAAATTAACCGCCCGTCTCAATAGTAAATATTCAACTGTAACTAGCTTTCAAATTGTTGTATGCAGAAAACTGTGTAAATAATTGTCTTATGCTCAAAACCCATATTCTATCTATGCTTTTATATTACTAGGGATAGAAATTCTGACGTTTCAGTTTTGCATATCAATAACATATCAACAGACAGGAATTACTCCTCCTAATCTCCACACAATATCTGCCAATGGGAGGGCGAATCACTCACTGACAATCCGACGTTGTATTGAAATGACAGATGTTGCTTCCCAATAAGTTTTTGACAGTTATCTTTGATAGGTTGGGTTATCAACAGTAAGCAATTGTTATATTTGTCATTTTCGAGGGATAAACGTCTATCAATGGTCTGTTTTATGTAAAATGATTAAATTTTTTTATTGTAAAAATTTATTGAAAATCAGTAGCAAGCATGTCATCCTCTAGCTGCAGCAATTTAGAGATTTTGCGATCGTATGTCATGTTGGGATGATGATTCCGATAATGAAAGTAACAGGGCATAAACATCAGGAAAATTCTATGTGTGAGCTCAGTGAGCATAATATTAAAACTAGGTTTCGGATTAATAAGAGTTCTGTTGAATTATTACAATATAATAATAATTATTATAATTTATTACGTATATAATAACGGTATTGTTGTGTATATCATAAATTATAATTGCAATTAATCAATTATTATTATCATTTTTTTACTTTAATTATACCCACAGATTTAAAATTGCTAGTACAAATCTGTGGTTATACCTAAATATATAACATTTAGATATATATTAATACTGATTTTAGTCTGATTTAACACTTGACATAAAGAAAAGCAGAGATTAATTGCGTTCCATAACATTAATATTTTAAAATATAAAAAATACATCTCCTACTTAAAAATTCACGAAACGTTTAAATTACGTATAATTGTTTATAATTAAAATGTTTCTGTTTAGTTATCATTTATTTATTTAGTTCGTATATATTTTTAATTTTGAATTTGTCATATGTATTATTGAAATGCATCGCTTGTGTCGAGGGCACGGATAGAAAGTTATCTACGTCTGTTAACAGACAATTAAAACATTAAATTCTTGTGGAAAGCAAACTAAAGATAGCTAAAAAGTTATCAACCATCTTAGATATCTATCTACGTCGTTTGGGTGTTAGAGTAGCAACTCAGCTAAACCCAATGGTGCAACGGCATAATTTATGTAACAACCCTTTATGCTTTTTTCATTATACAGCTGTCTTTCAAAATTTTGATGAGAACAGTTAAATCATTTTGTTAAAATTTGAACCATTCCTTATTCAAGTCCAAAATTTAATTTTTTTAACAAATGCTTATTTTCTATTTTCTTATCACATTTACATTTTCACTTTTAATCACAATTTATTTTAAACTCACTCAATTTCATATTCTAAATCTACAATGAATGAAATGTGGTGGAAATGGGCTTTTTCGAATACTCCTATTTATATATGTTTCTTCACTGGTACAAGTTCTATCTGATGGCCATTTGATTCCATGAAAGAATTTTTATTTTTTTAGTTATTTGTGAGTTGATGGTAATCTTGTAAAAAGTAAAAAACATTTTTGTTTAACTTATGCCCACTACTGCATATTGTTTTTGCAAAATGCCAAGTCTGATATAAAAAAATACCACTTAGCTCTAGATATTAAATTCAAAGGTTTATGGCTGTTGTATTTTTTAATCCTCACTGCAGCTATAGCCTTTTTTCTTATAAGTGACGCAGACAGAACAAGCATACTCATTGCCATTTTAACACTTCCCTTCCACATTAGAAGAAAGAAAAAATGAAATGCAAAAAGGCAGTAAGTGGATTGATTGTGGACAAGCCTAAATCTGATACCTGAAATAATAATGGTAGGAAAACTGCAAGGTATTTTTTAATAATCTGATCAACTAATAAAATAACTGGACATAATCAAGTGTTAGATATACAGTAAGGTAAATAACTGGACATAATCAAGTGTTAGGTATACAGTTCATATACAATGAAGGAAACTTTGCCACTTCAACCACTTGTCCCATTAATCATGTCCCATTAATCAGTGGCAATTGAAATATCAAAAAAAAGTGGTATGATTTTAAAAAAAAATAGGTGTACTGCAATCTACCCATGATACACTATTACAGATTGAAGTGGCAAAGTTTCCGTCATTTACATACTGTATTCAATAGTTAATACTATCAAGTGGATTTGAATCAGATATAAATAAAGATATAAAAAAAATGATGTTATAGAAATGGAATATAATTTTTAAAAAAGCTGGTATTTTTATCCAAAAAACAATTCAGCGGTTGACAATCAGCAAAGAGCAAAAATAAAATAAAAGTTTTTATCATATGTCAAAGAAAACAAAAAAGCTGTCTTCATAAAACATATTTTTAATATATCAAGAATTGTTAATAAGCAATAAAAATAACAGTAAAAATGTAACAAAATTTATAATAACATTTTGCAAATAATTACAAAAAATAATAAAAATTGTTTTTTTAATTTGTAGCCATCGCCTAAAAATTACTTATAAATAAATTGTTAACTGACATTGGCAATTGTCAAAATGTTTAGCTTTTTTGGAGTTTTACTTGCCTTTTTATGATGAGTATTTGACCTGTGAGTTTTATGGCTTTGTATGCGATATCTGTGTATAGAGGATACAATGGAACAAAATCTGCACTTTATTTTCATCTAGTTGAATCAAAGAGATCCGTAGAAATAGCTTTTACAAATTATTATGAAAAAAGCCTGAAAATACAAAATTTCTCATTAGTGTGGTTGACAGTTTAAATACAATTTTTAGAACCTTCATTTTTTAATTTTCTCTGTTGAAGGCTGTCATTTTTATTATAGTAATGCCTCCAAATAACTCAGTATTTTATGGACTTTTACCATTCTTTGAGTTTTATGCTTCAAAAACAAAACAATTCTATTTGGTACTTAACAAATATGGAATACTTTCTTTTTTGCTAGTTGTTAATAAAACTGTCATTCAAAGGACATAATCAATAATGGTAAAGCTCTGAGGGCAGGTTACAAAGAGTTTAGTAAAGTCTACGAATGCTATACCAGCATAATGTACAATGCCTAAAGCACACAAATGTGGTTATAAATCAATATGGATCCTTTATTATATGATGGTCTGTTTATTGGTATCAGACCCTAAAATTTCAATGTTAAAAAACAACACAACCCTCATCATATTGTTTGTAGTTAATATTTTTATATAATTTTAGTATACGTTGGATATGACTAAAATGAAAATGCTATTTAGGGTTTTGCCAAGAATATGCAATGTTGTCAAATTTCAATATCATTGTACCTGTGATGGACAATTAAAAAATAATCAATAATGCGTAATGAACCACATCTTCGATATAGTCTGAATTTCATATAACTGTTTTCATTGTTATCATTGAGGAATGTACCATCCATGACTTTTTCTTATTTTTATTCGGCATAGTAGCATTATATATTCGGCATAGTAGTATTATAGAAAATTCATACCGTTGGAAAATATTTAGTATGTTAATACTATATTATTTATAACTTATTTCAATTAACAACATGTTACTTTATTCAGGCTTGAATATCTATTTCTTATCTAAGTAATGTTTTAATTGTACTTTTTCTTAAATGTTTTTGCCAACACAGGCGGGCGGGGGGATGTCACCACGGAGTGTGCCTGTGTCTCCACATGGTCCGGACTATGCAGGCGGTCGTTCACCCTTCCCACGTCCCTCTGCTGCCTGTTCACCTGCACGTTTTGCTAGGCCACCTGCTCTACATCAACAAGGTGATTAATATTGATATTGCAAGTGATATATGGAAACAAGAATATATTTCAATATAAGAAGTAATTTCATTAAAAAAAGGTATTGTATCGCTTTTTTGGGTGTTTTTCAAATTAATTAATTTGTTTTTCAAAATTGTGTTTGGGAAACACTGTTCAAACTTGTCACTATTCGCATTTGAGAAATTGTATGTAATTGTTGGTTACAGGTATGCGTGTAGGTGTCACTTATTGTGGCAGACAGTCATCACCACTCGGCAGTCCACAACCACTTATGTCTCCAGGCAACGCCTCAAGTGATAATATTGTGGTAAATATGAATAAATATATTTTTTCAAAAACTTTAGAATCATAATGCTTTGAAAATTATTAGTTAAGTTTTGAATCTGTGGAATTTTTAATTATTACTGATAGTAAAGATAGTTCTTTAATAGTCTGGTAATTTTTTTTAAATTTATAAAATCCAACTTTATTACTACCTATCACTTTGCAGCATGGTTTAGCAGAGTTGTCACAAAAGTCAGTATGCGGCTATCAAATGTCTACAGTGTTTATTCCACATTATCTAATCAATATAAATTTGAGTACAATAAGCCCGAAAAAATTAAAGAAAACCTTAGGGCATGTTATAATGAATGGACTTTAATATTTTTTTTATTCAGTTCTTAAAATCACATACTAAAAAGTTTACTTTTTAAAAATTACCCCTTTGTTGGAAATCCATACATTTTGTGAATAAAATTTAAATTATTAAATAATTAATTTTGTGATGTAATAATTGATATAATTTTGGTTCTCTAGCAAGAAAATAGGATTGAAATAGCTTTCGAGGTTGCTAATTAGAAATCTGCCGTAAAAAGTTTAAACTTTAATACTAAATAAATACCTATGTGAATAAATATACAAAACTAAAATAAATACATGTATGAATGGTCGAAAATAACAACATATGAAAAAAAAATGAAGAATGAAGCAAAAAAATGTTAAATAAATCATTTTTGTTATATAATTTAATTAGGAACACTAAATTGCATGGTGGTACAAGCGTCGAATAACTGTGGCCGTAAATTTAAATCTAGGTCATAGGTGTTTTTTAAAAAAGGAAAACAGTTCAAAATTTTTTGACACTTAAATACTTAATTTAATATATCTTTTTGGAAGGGCAAGCTGCGAAAGGGCGTACATAAAAAAAATTATACTTGACTGCCCCTGATAACCCTGAAAACGGCATTAAAGGTGTAATAAATTGAAAATGTGTCTCAATAATTTAATTGTAGGTACTGAAAAACAATAAACTCTTGATGTAATTACCCCGACTTATTGAACTATGACTTTAATCGTGACCATGAAAAGTAAATTTTTGCTTACCTAAAAATTAAATGGTATATCTAATCTTTTTCAATTATTTGTATTTCTGTCATTATGTTTCCGATTCGCAATAGCTAGTTGCCCCTTGATACAAATTTCTGTTTGCAAAGAGCTATAATTTTGTAGTTTTACTGTGCGCGATAAATTTTAATTTTTTACCAAAATTTGTGAAATTACCTATTATCAAAACCCCACTATCAAAACCACCTTTATTCCGTTTACTATATTTAGTTCCAAATAACAAACAAGGTCAACAAAACATTTTATTTAAAATGCAACTTCTGGTTTGCTACCAATATTAATTGTAAAAATTACTGTGAAAATGCCTTACACTAGATCTATTACGAACACTGAATTATATAACAAAATTGGCTTTGATCTACCATTCTCAATTATAATATTTTTTTTTTCATGTAAAAGATAAATTGAAAAATCATGCAATAAAACAGTCGCAATTTTTTTTACTTTAATGATGATAATGCACATCAAAAAATACACTAATAAAATATTAATTTTAATGCGCAAAGAAAACGGGTAACACAGTATTTCACTGACAAAATATAATGCGTGTGTTTAAAAACTTGAAAAATATTAAAATTATTTACGAATAAGAATGATAAACTGACAGTAGAGAGATCGTTATAATAACACAATGATTCATTGTTTTTATGCGAATGTCATAATTACGGGATTGTTTCAGTCTAAATGTATATTGAAGGTAGTCAAGCAAGCTGCAGCTTGCCTTGAGATTATGAACTTATGCTCGGAAGTAAGGTAATCAATTTTTATTTCATATAGACCATTTCTGATTCGAGAAGTTTTTGTAATTTGATATAATATTGGAATGAACTTTGTACGTTTCGTGTACACGAACTACAAATCATACATTGAAGTACGGAATTCGCTTGATAATTAAATATGTTTAAATTTTCGAAAATATGTGATGTATATATGCTAAATGTTCCGAACAAGCTACGTGTAATTACTTATAAGGCACTGTGCCGCCACACTGCTCTACTATTTATTACAAGTTTTTGTATAAATAAAAAATAAAATAATTACTCTTTATTGTCTTTCGTTCATAATCGCATTCAACACTGATATAGCTTCTATGATGGGGTTTATGATAGATACATTGTTAAAAATAATGAAGTGTTTATCTTAAATAAAAAGTTGCAAATAAGAACAATATAAATTATATTTAAAAAATAACATTGACTAATTAACTAAAATATAAATTAAACTCATAATAAATCTAAAACATTCCTCGACATTACACTCTTTTCTCTCTATGAGGAAGCGTACATTCAATTATTTTCAAGAATTTTACACTAATTTAATATTTAACCATCTAAACCCTTAATGTCTATACCGTCTATATTTAAATATGGAACATAATTTCTAACACATATTGGTGTTTCTGTGAAACACTTCCACTTACGGTAGACCAAATCTCAAAGAATCTGTACGGGTGCTTTAAGGAAGTGTTTCTTACACTTGCTTAAAGTACCTGAACAGAAAGTTTAACCGTTAGAGTGCCGACGAGCGCCATCGCGCTCATGCACGTACTAACTAAATTTGCCACGCGAGCTATGGCGCACGCGAAATCAGTTGCTGTTTAGCGTGCAGTAGGGGAGGTCGCTCGCACGCATCTCTAATTGTTTATATTTCTACATGCTACGTAAAGTTCAAATTATAATAAAGAAAATTTTTAACCCATAATGTCGGAATACGAAAATAATTCGAGTAAAAATGATCGTTTTTCAAGTTGTGAAGAAAGTGATAGTGTGGGAGTGACATTGTGGTGCGCTCACAATTTGGCGTAATGCAAATTTTGAATGATAGTGATAATAGTGACGATAACAATTACTTTGCTGATACGGAGGATGTACCGGACTGCGAAAATACGATGTGAACTTGTTTTCAGTTTTTGTTATAATTTTTGTTCACTATATATATTTCCATAATTTTTTTTTATTTTATTATCCTTGTACAAATTTTTATTAAGAAAACACCGAAAAAATTATTCAAATTGGATAATTTTTGGAAGATACAGTTTTTTTTCCAGACAAGGGTAAATGACATCAAAAACAAAAGATTTCTTTAACATTTTTAAGTATATATGAGTAAAAAACAATGGCACTAAAACAGTTAATAACCATTTCGTAGACCATGCTATACTCAAGAAAGACGAAAGAGGCGAACAGCTGCAAACAGGATTTTCTATTAAAAATAAATGATTATATGTTTATTTTGAAATAACTGAAATATGTTGAAAATGCTTGAGATTATAGTTTTTACATAATGTCAAAGTAAAAAAAAATATGAAGGTAAATTTGTGCAGCGTAGCACGTGAAGAATTTAAATATGTCAAATAAAATTATGAAACGTGACAAAACAATTTGTTTTTATATTCAAAAAAGACTTGCGAACCAAAGAATTCCTGAAAATTAACTACTGCAAAACACACAGTGCTGAATCACTGATAACGACCAGAGTATCGGTTAAATTATTAATCAAATGGGTGACATATTTATATCTCTTAAGTAGGTTGTTTTTTGGTGTATTAATCTGTACAAATATCTCTATAAAGTGTTTGACTCTGAACTTTTTTAATTTACAGTCTATGCTGGTACCAGTGTTCACTGTTGATCATATATTTAATCAACTTACTCTTTTGCATTGTAAGCAAACCACAGAACAGTTCTAGAATACCAATTTTTTTTCTTCCTCAAGTCAAGGCCTGTGTGTCCCTGTCTTTACATTCTCTTCCAAAAAGGTTAAAACCCTTAATTTATACAAATCCAATAATAACATTTTTTGAACAAAAATATTAGGGACAAATTTATTCAATATAATTGACTAAAATACCTAGTTTTTAACTTATATTAATACATATAACAGTAGAAATGCGCTATAAAAATCTTACAGTGAGATTTTGCTTGTCATTTTAAATGTCAATATATTTTTTTTCAATATATTTTTTTTTCATCGTATATTTCATTTATTTATCTTATAACGTTGAGTCAAAGTAACTTGATTTTGTTAAATGCTTATGTTGTGAAAAATAAATGGTTATAATTTTATAATCCTATAAATCAAGTATCAAAAGTTCTGTTCCCTTTATCTTCAGTATGAATATGAGTTTACGTTATAGGTATTTACCTTCAACACTTATATGTGACAATAATTATTTGCTAAGTAACATGTTGTTTTATAATTCAAATATGAATAAACCAGGAAAATACACACCAAATAATTGCAAAAAGTTTTTCATGTGAACTCTGAAATGAACTACATTTAGAGATGATAAATATCTGCTGTTCCACCTATACCTTCCTCCTCCCTGACTCTTCAACATATTCATAATTATACTTTTACCTGTGTTTCAAAGATTTTTTACTAATCTAAACTTTTACTAAAATGTTTGACGTGTCAAATACTGTAGTACAAGTCTAGATCACTTTCTAGAAAGAAAATTAAAATTGACTGTAAATGTATACTTCAGTTTTTTTACCATTCAGTGTCATTTATACGGAATAACGTTAAGAAAAAATCATTAGTGGCAATTTTTGAAGGGTAAACTATTTTTATTTTTGAACTCAAACTCGATAAAAAGTTTTGCAAATCTATTCAGTAAATAGGTCATCAAGAAAATTGGGTACCACATCAGTTGAAAATAAAAGAGTTCAAACATCGAAAAACTATTTGTAAAATGCTGCTTTAAAGATAAATAAACCTGGTAAGCACACTTAGCCACATATAAATATTAAGTGGTACATAGCATATCTACCATTTACAAATATTAGTATTACTTTTCATCATATAAATATACCAGTATGTTTTTTGTAAGTGTAAAAATATTGTATTTGAATGTACTAATATTGTACTTTTTTATCCAAAATACTTTCGATTCATTACTCGTAGCTTTTTTATTATTATTTAGCTAATTTTTGGAACTTGTTATTTAAATACAGGACATGAGAAATTTTAGACCTGAATTAAAGCGTCCTGCGTATTAGCGTTTTGAGATAAATCTTTTAACAAAATGGATCTAAAATAACTTTAATGTTCATTTGTTGTTTTTCAGGGAAAATAAATTCAAAAAATAGATTAGTGCTCTACTTAAAATCTTTTTAATGATATCTCCACATTTCTAAGCAGAAAGAATTTTTTTAGCCCTCCTTTACATGAACGGAAAAACCTTTGAAATATAATTTTATGCCATTTTATATACCATTTTAAGTTTTGGGCCAAGGTACTATATATTATGTGTGAATTTCTTCACAACAATAGAGTTCTGTTGAGACTCTTCGTGTGCAGAACCTTTAAAAATAAAGGGTTTTTACATTGTGTAGTGATGAGATTAAGAATTGATCCATTTCAATAATCCTATATAGAAATTAGCATGGGTGCACGAAGATGAAAAAGGCTTATCAATGCCAACAATTTTAAAATTGTATTTACTTATTTTTTCAATACAATATATAATTAGTGGACTTATTACCATATGAGCAAACTATTCTGGTGAACCACAAAGTAAATTAAAAAATAATCAAAATTTTTTTTAAAAGACTGGGAGATTTAGATTTTGTTTATGAACCACCTAGTCTGTTATAGAATTTGTAACCCAAAATTTATGCTCATTAAAAAGGAGAAAACACTAACAAATTTATTGCCTTAAAGGAAGGAAAATCATAATATTATTTTTTTAACAAATGTATGTCTTTTATTTATGTAAGGTTGACAACTTGTAAAACCTGCCATCTCAGCTGATATCAGTGTTAACTCATGTGGTAGACAAACAGAATCTTTTCATATCAATTTTTCCTTAATGCATGAAGTTGCATTATGAGAGTAGCTCTACCAGATAATGTGAACTTGACTTGGAAATTGTTTCAATAAGGCTTACTTATTAATTTTTATAAATTTAATATAGTATTATTGTTTGTAAATTTTCTTTGAATCATACGAGAAGTACACCTTCACCCATTTTTGTGTATAAATTGCATGTTGCATTTAGATAAAACAGAAACATTTTTACCTAACTGTACATACGTTTAATGTAGGAATTTAATTTAGAAATAATTGAAATTCAGCAAGCACATTGTTTCTTTTTGTATGACTGTATCATAAGTTGTAGGAACCGACAGTAAATCATCTCATGAAATTCCCATCTTTTGTGTGGTTTTTACTTGCCAAAACCCGGTTGCCAACTGAACAGAAAATTGAAAGCCACTCTCTTTATATATTCTATCAGTGAGGTTCTAAAATTTCTATAACATACTGGAAATCTGGACTAGTAGAAAAAAAGCAAAATCATGTCACTCAACATTATATGAAAAAGTGCTGGCAAAACATTTTGTGCTACACATTGAAAATCAATAGTTTATTGGAATTATTTATTTTATATATTTGACTCGACCCCTTGCTTTACCAGCCATTAAAGTTATTGTATGGATTTCCATCAACTTTAGTCAAGATAATAATGACTAGACAAATTAAAAAAAAACACATTTTTTTTCTTTTATATGTTGCTCATGGGTATATAATATTAGCACAAAAATTATAAAAAAAGTTTTTCTGGTTTCTATTATCATTCTATACATTATATTAATCACTCTTAAAGTATTTTCAATGTATAAAATTCGTTCTGTTATAATTTTATTACTTGTATCGATAACTTTTATGCTGATTTATGTCTACAATATACAAGCGGAAGTCAATCAATAAGTACACGAAAAAATTGGTCAATTTTGATTGTATATATGTAAATAATAAAATAACTGCAATATAACACATTTTGTTAAAAAATAATAAGATTCTTTTATTTGCAAATATATTTAGGCATTAAATATGAAAAAAAAACAAAATTGACCCATTTTTTCGTATACTTATTGATTTACTTCCGCTTGTATATTGTAGACATAAAGCAGCATAAAACATATTGATACAAATAATAAAATTATAGCAGAGCGAAATTTATACATTGACAATATTTTAAACGAAATATTTTAAAAGAGTGATTAAAATAGCGTATAGAATGATAATAGAAGCCAAAAAAACTTTATTTAGAATTTTTGTGGTAATATTATATACCCAAGAACAACATATAAAAGAAAAAAAAATTCCTATTTGCACGCGAACGAAGTCTTAGGGAAATTTAGTATAAATTAATGTTATACAATACGAAGTAATGTTAAAATAATAAAACTAAGTATGAAAGAAAAGTTAAAAATTTATTCATTAGAAAAATAAAGAAATAAAACATGTAAAGGTTTATAATAAAAACATTTAAAACAATTATTAAAAATTAAAAAGCCCATATAGTATCTCCATTAGATGTTCTGTGCGCAAGTCGAATAACAAGGGTCTTAATATGTAATAATTTATTAAAAGATTATTTCAGTATTTTTTCAAATTTACCTAATATAAAGTGTTAAATCTATAATATTTTACAATTACATCCCACATGTATATCATATCTATGTTTCTACATTTAAACTTTATACAGATATTTTTAATAATACTATATGTCCTAAATTTTCTAATACATTTATTTTGCTTGAAAAATTGACATAAATTAAAGAAGAAAGAAAAGTGGCAAGAAGAAACAAGGTTTAATATGTTTCTCATCTTGGCTTTCATTGACAAGCAGCTAATTTTTTTAAGTTACAAACAATAATACAAAATCAAATGTTTCCATTCCTTAATTACTATTTCCTGTTGTGTCCTCTTCCATTTCAATGTTGAGATTTAAAGTTATCTGCAAATTAATGTAAAGTTACTTGTGGAGAACCTCTAAGTTTACGTGCGATTAAATCGTGGTTAGGTGTGCAATCAGTATATCGAGTAACAATTTTTAAAATATTTCGCTTTCAATGTTACGAATTTCAGCGATGTCGAATTACAATAGACACATTACAAACAGAGGCGGAATTACGGCCAAAATATCAAACCCGGAAACAGCACGTACGCACGCACACACACACACACACACAAATGCAAATTAACACACAAGATTATCCTTTAATTCAATATGTGCTAACTAGACCTGGAACTATCATATGAAATTAATAGGCTTAATCAGATTGGTGCTCAAAATGTAACACGCAAACATTTTAAGTTAACTCGGGAATATTATATCAGATTTACATTTTCTGCCCTTTTTGAAAGAGAAGGGGTATGTAACCCCTTCTCTTTCAATCTTATCTCCTGCAACATTATTTTGAATTTCATCTATCGTATGGTTCCTACAACATTTATGACGATTATTTTATTTCGATGATAAAATAAAATTGCATCACACAAATTTGCAACTCAATGTCAATAATAACAAACTAATAAAAAATTACAAAATTAGAGATAGTTAGAATATTTTTCTAGTGGTTGAATAATAATTTCAGTGATTTTTTAAAAAAAAATTTGCATGGTGTTGAAAAATATTAATATTTTTGAACTCCTATTTTACAGACATTCATTTTATATCCCATATAATGAGCACGATAAAAACAATTTTCGACCTTTAATTTGCCCTTCCTACAAATCAACCCGAATTATAGTTTTTATGTTTTACGTCTGCATCTACTAGAAGCTATAACCATGTCAAATTTTATATCAGCTTTCTAAATCAGCGTTCACGCAATAAATGGCTGTAAAATGCAGGCAGACGACCACAGAGTAACAAGTATTTTGTTTTTAAAATTTTGGTAAAATACTAGAACAGAATCATTACAATATTCAATAAAATAAAATACTGAACTTACAGATACATCGAAAAAACTTAAACCTTTAATATTTACAAATATTATACACCTTTACATATATAATGAAATTAAAAAATATATCTCCGTAATATAATACTCAGTAATCTATAATACTGAGTAAAAGTAAAATATCGATTTACTACTTTTTAAATATGAATATATTTAATAATTATATTTTAAGTCTATTATAAATTTTTTATATTAAATATTCCTTTTGTTTAGGGCACATTTATCATTTTTTTTTAATTTTTGCTTCCAATACCGGATTCCAATACCTATTTGCGAAATCCATCCATTAATATTAATTTGAGAAGTAAAATCATTTATTTTTGAGAAAAAGTGTCCCACGCTTCCACACATGGCTTACACTAAAGTCCTTACTGAGTAGACAGGGAAAACAAGTTCGTTAATTATTTTTTGCTTTTTAGTGCAATATTTTGAAAAAATGTGTTTTTTTTTATTTTTTAAACTATTATTTTCTTTTTTTTAGTCTTTTATTTTTGTTTTAAGACTAAGAATTTTTTTTAATTTCATAAAATTATTGTGTAATGACCGATTCTAGATACGTGTCCAAAATTTTTAATAATCTGGAAATGGGTGAAAATTTAATTAAAAAAGTCCATATTTTTATAGTTTTTTTTTGTTTTAAACTAAAAAAATGTTCTTTTTTATTTTATGAAGTTGTTGTATTGTCATCAGTTCGTGATACATGTGCAAAATTTTAAATATTTCAGACATCTGGAAATGGTTGAAAATTTAATTCACGATTTGTTATTTTTTTGTCTTTTTGTTTTAAGACTAAAATAATTGTTTATTGTCATCAGAACTACACGCAACTGCTAAGTTTTATGATGATACAACAAATAGAAGTGTGTGAATTTTAGTTTCATAGATTCCATTACATAGTTACATACAAGTTGACCTAATAAAAAAATGCGTGTGTGTACAAATGTATTTGTCTTTAAATTAACAGTGAAATATTTTTAATGACGGCGAAAAAATTGAGCTTTTTTCCCTAAAATTTCAAACGTGTTTTCGTTGCTGAAACAAACCTGTAAAAGAAAGTAAATAAGCGTTTAAATTGAAAAGTAAATAAGCGTAAAAAACTATAAAATGTATCTTTGTCTTTATAATCTTTAGCCCATCTCAGACGTTTTATTTTAATCGCAGCAGTCAATTGAGGCTTCCTGGCAGTTCGATGAGCCTTGTAAGGATTCACCTTTCGATTTTCTGCAAACAGTGCACTCAAATATAATAAAATTAGCTTCTTCCAGTTTTGATTCGTTTACTCTTGTGGTAAAAATCTGTTTTCCAGGCAAATTTACTACACAGATGTTTCGGAGCTGGTGATGAAAATTGGCTTTCTTCCTCATTTTTCCTTTCTTTTTGGGCTCAGTTCGTCACCCATATTGAAATTTTTTCTATTCATCGTACATTTGCTCCAGACACATTCTTTATAAAAATCTGTTGTATAATTTCATGGTTCGTAAACATTTTAGTAGACTTTAGTTTTTTTACGCGGTGAGAGGTCTCCCCTTTTTACCTATCTTTTGAAAATTGAAATAAAACTTTTTCAGTCGGAAAAACTACTGATTTTAATTGAAATAAGCATAAATATAATTAAATAACCAAAAATCGTAAAACAACCATCACCAGATCAAAAAAACACATCCGCACACTTAGCACGCAAAAATGCGACTGAAGCTTATCTGTGCTTGTTTGTGGTCAGATAGCAAAATGGATAAGATAATTTAATAAAACAAAAATTGTTTTAAAAAGGAATAATATAATAAAAAATAATAACCATTATTTATAAAGCATAACAACATCAAGTTGAGTACAAAACGTGTAATTATATGAAAAATGTTGTGTACATCTAATAATTTGCCCAGGGAGGGTATATCTAGGCTCCCTGTTGAACTCATTTGCTAATTTTAATCCATGTAAAAGAAGCGCTTATGCATATCTGTGACTACAGTATTATACAGAATGTTGTTCCTAATATAAAATAATAATAACATTTGAAATCTTTCTAGCGCCAACAACTTCTTCAACGTGGTCAATACAGTCCCATGGGTGGACCACCAAGCTCACCGCTCGCTCGCAGTCCTCTAGTAGCTCGTACCCCGACGCCCTCCCCCGCCGCCTCACCCGCACCTGATCACGTACACGGCGGGGGCGGTGGGCCCCACCACCCTGTACCTGCACCTCCGGATCTTACACCACGCTTCCGCTACTTCAAACTTGGCTTGCGGGGCGGCTCACCAGGCTGGCCAACAGCTAATCAAACGAGCTCTGACTCTCAGTCGCACTCAGGAGCGGGAAGTGATCAAGGTAGATTTACGGCTTTAGTATTTTTGTGTGCTAGTCTATTCAATATTAGCACTTGTGAAGCGATGACTTGACTACTTTTAATACCTTAGTTAAGTAACAAAACTTTTGATAAAATTTACTATATCTCGTTTCAACATTTCATAAATATATATATATATATATATGTATATATATATATATATATATATATATATATATATATATATATATATATATTTATATATATATATATATTATATATATATATATATATTTATATATATATATATATATATATATATATTTATATATATTTTCATGTTACATAACCACAATTTCCACTAGTGCTAAAAACAGAACTAAATATTTTAAAATAATACAAGGAAGTACAAAACACATAAAAGAAAGTGATTATAAAAATTAGATTAATTTATACCTATATATTTACTGATTGGATTTGTCCATTAATTTTCTTGCAGATCCAGCACAGAAATTTAGAAAACAGTCGCATATTAGCAAAGTTTCGATCTTAAAAAAGAAATCTCAATTTAAGTTAGCTCCTGGGACACCAATAACCAAGCCATCGAGTAGCGATTATGTAGAAATGGATAACAGCTGTAGCCCACCAATTAATACATCTAAAAATTTACTTAGTTTACACAAACCTCCGACATCAACTATAATAGTTAGCTCTAAACTACAAACTAAAAATCTTACTAAAATTGCTTGTGAAAAGAAGATACCTCATCTGGATGAGATGCACCATTCAGACGAAGATATAGTCTTAATAGAAAGTAGCCCAGATGAGAAGCATAGAATATTAGATTACGATGATGAGAGTGATAAGAATTTTGTTGGAGCTGAAGTTTCATTGTGTGCTGCAGCTACGGATTCTGATCAGGGTGAACTGTCTGTCATGGAACCACTCTCCGAAATAGGTGATATTAATGAGAGCCCCCTGGATGGGCAAGAATATGTCCTGTTTTCATCTGATGGAGTAGATTATACAGTGGACAGTGATGATTCCCTCAAACAGCTAAGCTTTATTCAAAAAGAAGATGGTGTCGTTCTGAGCTATAATAGACAAGCATCTGAATCAAATGGTGAGGAATCACATCCTTCCTTAATGTCTGGCCGCACTTCACATGAAGCTACGCAAATAACCTTGGAGGAAGAGATGCACGGCTCTATGGATGACTCAGAAATAGTTGTTATTGATCCTAATATGGGGTCCCCTGAAGAACACATTGCAACTGAAGAAGATTTTGAAGAGCTGATTGACAGCGAGAAACCAGAGGATGAAACGGATGGAACTATTCAGGAGGAGCAAAGCAAGGAAATAGTTACTATCAGCACTGAGCATCTTACTGCTTCCACAACATCTACGCAAATGTCTCAACATACTAGAACAGAGACTACTAAAAAGACTGTCGCAGTAATAAGCTTAGCGACCAAATCTCCTCAATCGCCTGCTATGCATCAATTTAAAATTGTAAATACGGGACAGAGTAAATCATCGCTAGCTTGTTTGCCAATGTTAAGTGCTACTGTGCTGTCACCTCATACGAACACGAAAATACTTAATGAAGTATCACAAGCTACCGTTGCATCAGTTTCAATAGCGAATCAGACTATATCGGTTCCAGTATTAAAAAGTCTTAACGTACCACTGAATTCTATGCCTGGAAGTCAGGCTATGACAGTAACCAAACCTCACATCAAGAAAGTTCCTATATCAATCACTACACAATCTCTCAATATGCCTATATCAAAACCGTTGACATCTGTAATTAGTGTAATTTCATCTAATGTAAATGTGCCTCGCGTTGCTACTTTGAGTCCTGTGATCACTTTAGCTACTTCAAATCCCTCATCTTCGCCTAGAATGCCTATACCTATTTTAACTCAACATCAAATTAAACAAAAGATTGTGAAGACGATTGAAAAACCGGCTGCCCTCTCAATATCTGCTACGAAACTATCAAACCTTTCTGTCAGTCGAGATGCAACTTTACCAGCCAATATTTTCCAGGATGATGCGACTTCTCCAGACAACACTATTTTGCAGACAGAAACTGTTACATTCAGTACACCCTTTGAAAATACTACGAATAAAATTTTGTTAGATTCCAGTTCCAGAATGCTTGCAAATTTAAATGACCAAATAAAATCTTATAAATCTTATGCTGCTAACATAAAAGAACTGAAATCCGATTTGGATATAGAAACTGAAATAAGCCAACATACTGAATTGCCCCATACTATTTGTGTGACTGACACTCGACCTGTACCCACGCTCACCGTGAAATCCCCCGAGAGAGTATCCGAAAAAATACCAGATAACATTATGGAAGGTGATGACGAAGATAAACCAGATGACAATATGAAAGACAGTCTTGTGAATATAACTAGCGGCTCGACAAGTAATGCTCGTGAAGGGCCAGAGAAGTGTTTATCTCCACGAATGGAGGTGAACGTCGTCAAAACCATCAAAGCAATTGCTAACCAAACTAAGAATATGGTTATAGATGCAAATATGCAAATTACTTCTGACGTCACTCAAGAGTCTGTGCAAATATCTATACCATCTCCTACGCCGTCTCAAGAGCAGTATCTTAACCATATCACCATGCAGGAACACGGTGCTGTTTCAGAACCAGATGGTCCCAAGCAAGTTGAATCGATTGAAGATATGTTAAATATGCTTGATCATATTGCTGGAGATGCGAAAAATTTTCCGATGAAAATGGATGATCCCTCTGTACAGGCAGGATGCAACAGAGTTTTAAAGGATACAGATAAATTGAAAATGATTCCTTTGAGTGAGATAGCACCTCATGAAACACCAGTCCAAAGTACTAAAATGCAAGACGATGAAAAGGAAAAAGATAAGAATAAGCCAAACATACCTGTTCATGTTATTATGAGGTCTCGTGAATCTCCACAAAGTCCTATATCAGCAGTGACCACAGCAAATACTGCAATTGTTCCCCAACTATCTCCACTCTCACAACCGATGGAGCTGACTACGAATATGGCAACAGTTAGCCAACAGTTGCGTACGATAATGTCTTCACTGAATACTGCCGGTGTTGATAGTTCCGCTAAACTCACCTCACAGAGAAAATCTCAGGACTCTGCTACACCCACTCAAGTCAACTTTGAAAATTTGTTGCCATCTTCCAAAGTAGAAGTAAGTTCACGGGGCTCTCCTATTTGTCGTCCTCTAGAAAAAGTGACAGTAAACCAGATACCCGCAAGTGGCACTGCGACTACTGACAATATGGCGATCACTTCAGCCATGATGTTGGGAACGAGGGTGAATACATTAACAGCTATGGCTGCAAATAGAAACTCACCCATTAGCTCACCTAACATATCTCCTATAACTACATCGAGTCCGAAAATGATAATCAAATCTCCAGCCCAGTCACCATTGGTACAATCAAATCAACACAGTATTACAGATGAACACCCAAATATAGTTTCTGTTCAGCATCAAATTATTCAGATGCCAGCTCTCTCAAAAATACAACCTGGCTTAACAGCAACATCATCTGTTATACAGAACAATTCTCCCACTTCGACTTCTGGTGCAAGCTTACAAAAATCACAAATGGTCCCTTCAAGCATTCTCAGTACAACATTGCTGCAGAGCACACGGCATATGGGTAGTACAGGTCTTCAGTTTCCACCCCAGAGTATCACATCTAGTCAACCTCCAGCTCTGGTGATGACGTCGAGGCCCACAAATTTGAATCTGTCTAATCAAGACCACCAGATAGTAAGAGGCCAAAATATAATAAATGCTGGTAAATTTACTACTAACTTAAATTCCAAACAGACTACTCCACTGAATATAATAAATACATCTACTTTATTACACTCTCAATTAACTTCACCATTAAAGAGATCAAAATCGACAGATGACCCAAAAAGCGATGCACCGGTAGGTCATATACAGCCAACGAAGAGACACAGCTTAGAATCGGTAATAGTAAAATCGGAACCAATGGAAACTGAAGAATCATCCAACAATGCTAGTGCCATCCCTGAATCTCAAGGTGGATGCAAGTTGAATGCTTTAGTTATACCTCAGAAGACAGAAGATTCCCAAAATGTTTTATTAAAGCAGTTACTTCAAAATTCTAGTAGTGGTGCTGGTGTGATGCCACCACGTACCATGACTATTCAACGATCAGCACCGGCGCTCGGCTCAATAACGTCACTTGAAGCTCAACTCGCACGGCCGTCAATCCCTCCAGCTACTATAACAGTCAGTCAAGAGGTTGAGTCGCCTAAAAACACTCCTAGACAAATCGTGTCAAGGGAGAGTTCGTTTGCATCACGGCCTCTGTTTGCAGCTTCTACAGCAACTTCGACCGTACTTGTTCCTCCACCAGTGACAGCTCAATCTTCAATACAGTCACTTATGGACGTCAGAAAGCCCCTAATAAAAACGCAAGCCAAGGATGAGTCAGTCACAATTCCAATGTCCTCACCGACATCAAAACAACCTTTATTTTCGGCACATACGAACCAGGAATCAAATGTCCAACAACAAAATGTAAACATGAAGAAAGAAATTCAACCTCCTCAACAGAGTCCGATAAATAGACCGTTTACACCTCAAGATGTTAAGAAGGAACTCATCGATGAGAGCTCACAGCAATCTGCGACTTCAGGCATCTCGGCAGCTTCTGATCAGGGCAAATTGGACTTACCTGTTAAAGATGAGTTTTCAGATAATGTTGGAGGTATTGAAACAGAGGCATCGGTGCCGGAGACTCCACTTGAAGCGAAAAAGCGGAAACGTCGAGAGTATCAACAGAAGAGGAGACAGATGCAAAATAGTTTGAAGGCTACAGATAATACAACGAATTCAAATAATGTTAAAAAAAGGCCACGAAAGGGATCCAAAATAGAAGAAGACTATGACACCTTCATTGATAGTCTTATGGTCCAACTAAGGCAGTTGCCCGCTATGCAAATTCAGGAACCCACGTTAACTACCAATTTTGCAGTTTGTCCTTTATTTGGATCTGGTGATCAAACTAAACTCAAATGTAAAGATTTTGACCTACTTCGTGGAGATTTAATAGGGGAATTCGGCAGTGGGCGTGTGCCAAATGTTGCCGATTACTATAATACAAAACCTTTTGGCGATGAAGATCCGCTGCCTGAAAAACCTCCAGCTTCCACTCAGAGAGGTTTTTATGACCAAGAGTTTCCACCTATCCGATTCGAAGATGATTCTGATGATAAGAAGTTAGAATTATTATGTAAGGAGCGTGATATCGATACTCCAGATAGCATAGTGAGTTGTTCAAGTCCGGAATGTACAGATTTAGATTCACCCAAGCGTTTTCCCGGTTTGAAGTTGATCGATGACGATGACGAAGACGATAGCGACGGCGGATCTCGTGGACGTCTTTCTCCAATTATTCCCATCATTGCCCCTGTGCCTATTCGTGTGAAACCTGTCAGCCTCTATCATAATAAAGAAGAGGATGAAAGCAAAGCAGTGAAAACCATAGAAACTGATATGCCTTTAAAATCGAAGTTGGCTAATTCACCTGAAAACACTGAGAGCACCGAGAATGTGACAGTTACATTGACACTAACTTCTGGGGCGGCTGAGGATATACTAGGCGTACTTCGGGAATTGGCTGGAATTCTGCATATCCCACCACCGACTGCTTATCATATTGTCGAACGTACCGCTACCCCTCCTTCTCATAAGTTGGGTCTTTATCGCACGAAAGGCCGTGATGGTAAAGAAGGTACGCCTATAGATATTCAAAGTATATTGAATGGTGCTGCCAAGTTTTGCAGACACTGTGATGTCGTCATTTTAGATTCAGTTGTTCGGGCGAAAGCGTCTGAATTTCCCTTGCTTTCTAGTCAGAAATCGAGTAATGATGATATTTTAGGTGATACGGATTCAGAATTATTTTTTTGCAGTGCACAATGCTATGAGTGTTTTGCATGGCGTCCCACTAATATAATCCTAGACAACAAACTTCAAAGCCAGAGTTGCGAGAAAAAGGCTGATTTAGAAAGCATTGGCCAGAAGCAAAAAGATGAATTTGACACAGCTTCCACGGAGAGCATGGAAACTGATGACCTTGATATAAAACCAGATATCAAGGATGAAAAAATGGACCTTTCGTTTATGGATTCTCTGGATAATGATGAACTGATGAAGGAAGTGGGTGATGACGTAGCCAGCTTACCTCTTGATGATGAAATGAAGAGCCTCGACAGCGAGCCAGAAACACGTGCTATCAAGCGTGTCAAAGAGGAGGATAGTATTCCACCAACGAAACAGTGTCGAGGAATACGATATAAACCATGGTCTCCAGGATGTATCATACCTGCTTCGAGATATAAGAAACCAACAGATAGGGAGCTTACCGAGCTCGTATTTAGGACAGGAGTAGCCGTGATGCCTGCCAAGCCAGTCGAGGATTTGAGGAAGTGTGCTTTATGTGGGATTCAGAGTGATGGTGTAGCCGATGGTGTATCGAGACTACTAAATTGTGACTTGGATCGGTGGGTACACTTAAATTGTGCACTGTGGTCAGATGGAGTGTATGAAACTGTAAGCGGTGCTCTTGTAAATGTTGAGGCTGCATTGGCCGCATCTACCAATACCACATGCGCTCTGTGTCAACGGACAGGGGCCACTGTGCGCTGTTTTAAAACTCGATGTGGAAACGTTTATCACCTAGGGTGTGCAGTTAAGGACAAGTGTGTATTTCATAAGAACAAGACGGCATATTGTCTGTCGCACGCTCCGAAGGGTGAAAAGGAGAGCGAACTGACGACGCTTAGCGTACAGCGGCGCGTTTACATAAGTCGTGATGAGCACCGGCAAGTTGCGTCTGTGATGCAGCACTCTGACATGAACTACCTCATTCGTGTCGGCAGTCTCATATTCCTGAACGTGGGTCATCTGTTACCCCATCAGCTGACTGCCTTCCATACACCTAACTACATTTATCCTGTTGGATACAAAATTGTAAGTATGTCACTGATTTTAATCCTTATTTGTAACAACTGGTTATAATTGTGATATAGCATTTAAGGATTTCTGTTAAACCATTTACAAATATTATATTATTTTTCACAACGTAAATATATTACCTAGTGTATACTAGGTATACTTTCACTTCAGTGTATACTTTCACAGGTGTAAAATATTGTGTATTTCTCAAAAATTATAAGATTTAGAATCATTACTCTAGTTTTCCGTTAAACTATAGATAAACTTCCACTAAATTTTTTTTCATACTTTTGAGTCTAGCAGTTTCAAAGATATATTTTTGTGGACATTTTCAACAATGTCTCTAGTACTATCTAGAACCAGGTAGGGTTGTTAATAAGTTTTGTTGTTCAATAAGAAAACCACGATTTTATAGTTTGAAATACACATTCAATATACTCTCCCTGAACTTCAATACATTCGTTCCAATAATATTCTAATTTATGAAGTCCATCCCCGAAGTGGGAATCCAGAAGACTGTCGAAATATACTTCCACAGCTGCTATTACTCATCGTTCCATGAAAATCGTTTCCTACGCATGAATTTTTTTAGATGTGAAAACAGCCAGAAGTCAGAGGGTCAATTCATATTTTAATTCATCAATTTCTACGATTGTTTTTTGAGCTGTGTTAGAGGGTACATTATCTTGATGAAAAATGATTTTTTCTTCTGTAAATAATCTGAGTTTATTATTTTACCAGTTTAGAGGTAATTCACAAACATAATTCCTTTTGCATTCCAAAAAGTGATGCTAACATTTTCTTGGCCGATTTCTGAACCCTAAACACACCAGTCCTTAGCCTCTTGTTTTGATTTACGATCGTGCGTCGACGCATAAAATCCATTTTATCCTTTTTAAAATGCTCCAAATGCTGTGGAGAAAGTCACATTTGAACGTGTTTTAGTTCCATTAATTACCGAATTCAGTTTTGGGCATACATCTTTCTAAAACACAAAACTTCAGCCAAAATATTGCTCACACTGCCTAATGAGATCCCCAGGGCCTCATTAGAAATTCAGCTCTTTCTGCTGTTCTAATTGAAGGTGAAGAGTCTCTTTTAACAATCGTTCAGGAGTTTGTTTTGGTGATACACCTTCCTAAAATAAAATTTTTATTGCTGCATGATATTAAATTTTTTCCATTTTAAAAAAATACTTTGACATGTCAACTTTCAACAGCTATAAATATACAAATTGGTTGACAAATCTGCATGAAACTTCACACGTGTTCATTAAACAGTAGTACTATCTTTAGAAAAATAAAACGACAAACCTAATGGCGCCATCTTTTATTGAACGACAAAACTTATTGAACAACCCAGTATATCTATAATAAAACTGTTGTTGAATCAGCATGTCTGTACACTTACGATATATAACAAAATGTGATTTATGAGGATATAATAGAAATAGTTTTTTTGAGTTTTTTTTTGTTTGTGAGTCTATTTGTCTGTTCGATATATGTTCTTTGATCTAGTGAAAAAGAAGATATGATAATTAATAAATTTAAAACGAAATGCACTTACTTGAAAAAAGTTTAACTTTTATAATTATTATAGATGGCATTACCTTTATTTTAACCTTTAATCTTGCAGTTATTTTAACAAAATTTACCAAAGGCAGACGCGAATAGTCAGAGGCACAGCTAGTGTTACACAAAATTTTGCAAAAAAAAACAGTTTTACAATTCTTATAACTTTTTCACGCAACATATTATTTTAAAAAAAATCTGTTAAATTGTCTAACTTGTATGAATATGAAAGACTAATTAAATAAATACAATATAAATATGCTTTATACTTGTAGGTATGAGTGGGGTAGGTCTCATTGGATAAAATTAAGTTGAGGTTTCATTTACCGTTTTTCCATACCAAAATTGGCAAAACAGAAGATTTATGGAATTATTTTGGTGTCCTTCCGTCCGTCTGTCACAGGGATTTTTCTCACAGAGTAGTTGATAAATAAATAAATGAAATTTGACTTATCTATAGAAAGTAGTGACTTAATTAAACATTGGAAGTAAAATTATTTGAATTTTGATTGTGGGGTTTGATTAAATGGTGTAAAATGGGAATTTTTCAAGATCAATATATGGAAAATTTTTGCCATTTTTTCAATGTCATCAAGTGAATGTCACAAATTTTATATTCATACTTTTGTTAAAGTATGTTTTTCCCCATAATTTTTTCACACTTCCAAAAATACCCCAACTCAACGCATCTCTGAAAGTATTCAAAAAATGGGAAAAAATTCACAAAGCTTAAGACAGAATATGTAGATTGAACGAAATAATATAATATATATGAATATATTTGGCGTTAATTTTGTAGAAATTCATTATTCACAATTAAATGAAACTACGTGATGTAGTATTATTTCTACTTTCTTTAAGTTCTTTACCACAACCTAGGTTTCGTTGTATTACAACATCTTCAGGTGGGCTATGAGCAAAGATTATCTTTGCTAATAGCCCACCTGAAGATGTATAATTTTCCACAAATTAACAATTTTTGTTGAGTGCAAAATATTAGGAAAATATTCTACCTTTGCCTTTATGCTGTTTTTCACTTTTTGACACTCGTGGTTAGACAAAATGAGAGCCATAGTTTTTAATTTTCTAAATAAATAAACTTTGACTAATAGATACAATTTTCACAAAGCACAATAAAATCTCAATTCAAAGACAACTAATCGTAGGAACACTCATTGCATATGTCTTGTGCTGGACTGGTCTTTATTCGTTTTTAAATTCCGTTTTGTGAAATATTAAGTCCCCTCTGATTTTTCAATCAAGAATTTTAAAAATCTGAAGATCCAGATACTAGGCATTTGATAAAATTTTCAATTAAATTATTCTGATTAACTTGCATCAATTTCAGTTATTTCAGGCTGTTTTTGCAGTTATCAAATCAAAGTGCCAATTCAAAAGTGGATTTTTGGAAAACTTAAACTCGTGCACTGTTTCATCAATATTAATTTTTCTTAACAATTTAAACAAAATAGGTGATGCGTGTAATATTACAAAGGTAATGTAACTTGGAGAGGTGATGAAACATTATGCATTACACGAGAGTTCTAACTATCACCTATCACTTTGATTCAGCTAAGTTCGGTCGGTGTCATTCTGTTCGTATATATTACATGTGATGAGATGATGCGTGACTCGTGATATAATGCGATGTGGTCGAATCAACCGACCATGCGCATTACGCGAAAGAGACACAGGACTAGAATGAGCAAGCATGTTGGAGCATTTAGAATTTGAAAAGTATAGGGTGACAAATACGGTTAATTTTTCTTTTTAGACATCTCACTAGTATGGCGCCAAACTGTTGCTGGGTAAGGTCAAGTAAACAAAGTAATTAGAAATTTGTTTATTATATTCACACTTTGAAGGATCATATCTGGCATGTTTGAGTAAACTACTACTTTTTAACTTTGTTTAATTATATTAGCTTAGTTATATTCATATGTTACGAATATGCAACATACATAGGTATTGATAAAAATTTAAAGACGTTTTGTCAAATTTGTTATCTATCTATAATGGGGCCTAAGATCAAGGAAAATAAGGTTTTTTTTTAATTACATCACATTTATTTTATTCTTACTGGTTATACATTACGTCAGTATTACAATTTTCAATAAAAATTTCTAAATAAGATGCCTTGAATCATGTACCTAACATTCCGTTCAAAATAATATATTTCATCCACAATCTCGAGTAATGTCTAAGAAA
The DNA here is from genome assembly GCA_039881145.1 of Druceiella hillmani. Lineage (NCBI taxonomy): Eukaryota > Metazoa > Arthropoda > Insecta > Lepidoptera > Hepialidae > Druceiella > Druceiella hillmani. The sequence goes on from JAYKKI010000070.1 coordinate 6,024,837, forward strand.
TAGTAATACATAGGTATTGATATAGAGTAATAATTCTTACAAAGTGATACTCATCATGCAACATGTCGAGTAATGTTTAAGGTGATGAGTGATGTTGCATTACCTTTTGACGTACTGTTTTGCAGATGTCTACAAATTATACTTAAACCGTACAGCTCAGTCTGACATATTATAAATCCTTCGCTGTCCGATGTCATATACTATCTATTGATAATTGTGTTCTTCTATAGAGGATGGTTTACAAAAAATTCCAACCTCATGTGATACCTAAACTAATGTTTATTCGACTATTATTCAATGAAACTTCACATCTTTCTTCATTGTAGATAAAGTGTTAAACATAAAAGACTAGACATTCAACAAAATTAACGAATTATAATGCATCTGACATTACTTATACGATTCAGAGTGATAATCGATTAAAGAATTGAAAAACTTTAAACAAATTCCAATTGAATATCTATACTGTTTCATGCACTTGAATTCATACCAAAACTCAATAAAGAACACATGAAAATTTGTCAAAAGGAATTCTATAATTTTCCACAATAAAGTTTTTTTAATAAAAGTATAACCACTTGGGATTGGAGACCTCAACCTTTTTTTCTTCTCTCCTTAAAATATTTTACTGTTAAGTAACATCTTATTGTTCCTATATATTATTATTTGTCTTTTTATACTGTATAAATTTTCTGTCTAAAGGCAATATTCCATCAAAAATAACTGACTTTCCAAGGGCTCTCCGTAAAATATATCATGCTAAACCCAGACATTTTCAGCCCCTCCTCTCCCCTTCAGCTGTAATTAAGTCACAATACCACAGACAACCTCACTATTTTTTAAAAATATACTGAAATAAATATAAGGTATTTATTAAAAGAAAATAACTGTTGTATCTTATTCTTTGGCAATTAATGATATAAGTTTGTAATAGTGTGTTTATTTAAAAGGAAAGTAAGTGTTGGGTTTACAAAATTAAAATGTGTGACAATAATTAATTAGTGATTACTTGCACTATTTATCTTAAAATCATCATAATGTTTTCATTCTACAATTTTTTTATATGTTTTGACATTTCGAAAACAGGGTTCCGAGTAGCTACCCTTGTTCATCCATTGCTTTTTGCACCCTCATTTTCATTACATGGACACGTAAAAATTTCCATATTCAACGTGTTGCGGGTACAACCTAATTATACATGTTGCATGATATCAACATTTATTTTTTGTTTTGGATACATATTTTTCAATTGTTTTAAGAAACATCAATTAGAGGAATGATAAGCATTCTTTGCAAGCTATATTTGACATAATTTAACAATGGGAGAACTAATCATAGGTGACTGAAAGTAAAATCTTAGTTGCTAGTTAAAATTGCACAGAAAGACAATAAAGTAAATTGATATAAGCGCAAAAATCCGTTGAGAAGTAAACATTGCAAAACTGCTTCTAGTGCCGATGCAAAATGTATTATTTGACCATTTAATACTTTTCAAAGTCACATTCATTAATAGTTTTTGTAAGTTATTTAAAGTGTTTCAATTCCTAGTTACTTGTATTCTATACGGCGTTCATCACCAGAACTTCCAAATATTCCACTATAACTTTTTGACATTAGTCAGTTGGAAGTATGTTAATAAAATTTTTGCCGTTTTATTTATGAATTGAGAACATGCATAATTTGAGTTAACTCTAAGTCGTTTTGCTTACTATTAATTACTGGAAAATTATTTGCTAGTTTTAATATAAAGTTTTTAAGGGAGTTATTTTTCATTTCTCTATACAAAAGTGTCATTTTTATTCTTGCAATAAATTTTCAATTAGTTAAATAAAAAATCGAATGTTTTTTATCAAAAATCAGGTTATTTTTCATAATAGTTTGTAAGTGCTTTTTCTATTGAACTTTTAAATCAGCACAATGCAATAAAGTACAGATTGTATCCTGTAATATCCTCTATACCAGGAGTTCCCAACCAGGGGGGCGCGCCTCCCAAGGGTGGTATAGAGAGACGTCGGGGGGGCGGAAAGTGTTTGCATTTTAGAAAGAAAAAACAAAAAAATATACAAACAACATTAACAAATAACATTACAATGTAATATTTAATTTACATGCATAAAATTAATGAAATTAAATATCATATCCACTATTATTATTACAACAAACTTGCGAAAAATTTGATGTTTTGGTGTACATTTTTTGTTGAGAAATCAGTTTGAGTGTGTAAAATTATTGTCTCTCACTGTTAAAAGGTAAGTTTGTGTATTTACAAACTTCAGTTACCATTTTTATTTAATTTGCTAAATCAAAGGGCGGGCATGAAAATATAATTTATAATCCGGGGAGCCTCAACAAAAAAAGGTTGGGAAACCCTGCTCTATACCTACATACATGTAACATATACATACAAGTAATCCTTGGAACTCACAGCCTCGATAGGGTTGTCGAAAAAGCCATGTCAAATTCGTTCAGTCGAAAATACATTCATTTGTCAACTGCTAAATTGTTTGGTTTTTATATTCTAAAAAAATGGCAGCTTCTTTTTAAATTCTTTTCCTATACCAACAGAAAATAAACCCATTTTCTCAAGTCTGCTTTCTGTTGCCTTGAAGCTGTACAATGAAAAGTGTTGGACTGGTGTAAAAATTTTCTCCTGGTGTCCTGACAAAAATTTCAGCTGGTTTGAGTGCCATCCATCAGTGATTTTAATAAATTAGACACTTCAAGAAAATTAACCTTACATTATGTTACTAATTAGGCCGACCAAAAAAATTGTCATTTAAACTCGGGGTTGTAATGAAAGTGAATAACAAAAATATACCTTGAGTAACTACAATTAATCCCTTATGCTATATAATTAAATGATATAGACATTAAAAAATATGATCTTGATTTAATAAAATCAATTACAGAAAAAATGGGCTAAATGCATTTTGGATACTCATTACTCCAGTATTCCATAGCAATTTTAAATATAATACAAAAAATATGGTATGAATTCATCATAACATACCTGTGAAATGTGCATTTATCTCAATTATTTTGATGTGTAATCTCAAAATCAAGAACAGAACACATAACTATACATCTGAGCATATTTATTTCTGGAAAATTATGAAATAACTTAAAAATAACCAGAATAGTGACCGCATATTCACTGTCTGATGATAAGTTCCGGCTGTGTTGCAAACAATTTTTCTAATCGTTTTCAATACGTTGTTTCTTTCTAACTTAGCTCACGATATGGAGGATGATCCCTGAAAACTTGATAGTCTAGGGTTGGATATACTTTGCTTCAAACCAACTCGAGTGGAGGATAATTGTGGAACAGATACAGACTATTCAAGTGCTGTGCAGCCATGAAACAACTGTAGTACCCTTTTCTATCCTATAACATCATCATTCACCATTTTATTCACTCACACTTTGTTCATATAAGACCTATTATATTATTTACGTATAAATTAAGTTCACGGAAGCAACATTCTGGGTAATCATTGAAGCATTCGTCACATAGTTTTTGTTAGCAAATATAGCAAATGATATTAAAATACGATAGATTAATAACGTCTTGGGACATACAGATGTAACAAAGAATGTGTCTGTTATTCATATAGGTAATCGAATAATAGGCATATTCACAAACGGAGCTACAGGAAGAAAAGAACTTTTTTAATAAATCAAGTGCTGCTGGCTGATTCATTGTAGTAGGTCTTACCGAATCCCCTACAATCTTCCATCCTCATTCTCCCAGTATCTTATCGTATACTAACCACAACTGTACTTTTAAGTGCACTCTTTTTATATGCTCTAAAGCAGTATCCAGTGTAGGTATTAACGAAGTTAGGTTGACATAGCTCTTTTTACTAGTAGCTTTAATAAATTATTGACACCTAAATATATATATATATATATATATATATGACGAAACATATGTGTGTATATTATTTCCTTAGAAATTTTTAACGCACTATACAATGCCAAAATATATAAAATTTCAGATTCTAATATATTTATTTTTTCAGCTTTTGGCTGAGAAAAACAAATATTTGCCAAATATGTTTTTAACTCGGTTTATAAATATTGAAGTTATATCAAATACTACTTTACTTGTAGGCCCTAAATCTGGTTTTCCTGCCATATTTGTTAGATCTTGACCTAAATAAATTTCAAACCTGTAGGCAAATCTAAAACAACTGCAAAACACATATAATTTAATTACCTCCATTTGTGAGGTTTGTCAGGTATATACTCTTTGAGGAAGTAGCCAACTTTTGTGGCTCATATCTGCCCATCAATTTAAAGTCTTTGATTCATAAAATGGTGGGAATGTCATTCATTGGGTTTAACTAGGCATTTTATTTTTTTTTGTCAACGACGTGGGTTTAGAAAAAAGGAATTCTTTAGAGTTGCCAGTGATAAAGAACTTCTACCGGTTTAACAACTTCTTTTAAGATCACTTCAGTACTGGAAATAATGGGGCTCACAAAAGGAAGTTAAAATGTTAAAGCAATTCCTACAGCTATATTGTTACAACTTCCTGCAAAAAGTCAGATTGTTGTCATTGATCATCGATATTCTAGAAACATGACCGACAATGCTCATTTCTACGCAGGTTCGATTCTACTGGTCAATGCGTCGTGTGAATGCCCGCTGCCGCTATGTATGTTGTATCGCAGACGCCGGTGGCCGTCCCGAGTTTCGCGTAGCAGCTCACGAGGAATCATCAAGCAGTGCGCCTGAGGAGTGGAGCGCGCCCACCGCACGCGCCGCCTGGGCGCGAGTACTCGATGCAGTTGCCACACTCCGCACACAACCCGGTGCGCTCAAGCTCTGGCCGCACTACGTTACAGGAGAAGACCTATTTGGATTAACTGAACCCGCTATTGTGAGGGTGCTCGAAAGTCTACCAGGTGTGTATATTAACTGGTTAAACTACCAGGTGTTAGTCGGATTAGTCCATTAGCATATTGACTGGTTAACCTACCAGCTGGGGTTAGTCTACCGGGCGTGTATATTGGACTAGTAGCAACTGCTTTCAACATTTGTTATATTATTTTTTTTTCTATGTCATTATGTGTCATTATTTTTACACCACATAGTCTATTGTGCAATGGTATAAAATGTTCTTTCCTTACTGCCATATAAATAACTGTTTATTTTATTAAGACTCTAAACATCAAATTGCTTCTTACTTATTAAATGTATATGTACTTTTCAATAATTGTTTGCTGTTTATGAATTAATAATAATATGAATTAATAAAACTGTAATAATGAATTTCTACAAAATTAATGCCAAATATATTCAATATCAAGTAAGTATAGTTAAAAAAAATCGGAACTCTTGATCATTAGAGATAAATGTATATTGAACAAAAATTATGAAGATGGCAAAGAAAGCGTAACGACAAACTTGCTTTGAAGTTTGATACGATTATCGTAGAAATGGTATCAAATTGTAGAACATAATTTTATTTGTCAAACATTTGTCAAAAAAAATACCTGTATACGATATTATGAACAATTTGATAAAAATATGACTTTCTTGGAGCTAATATTAACATTTGGTTTAGAACAAATTAACAATCTTATTACCTTACAAAACAATAGAAATATATTGCTTTCTCTGTCTCGTTCTTGCACTTGTTGGATAAAAATAAAGATATTATAGTGTTGAAAGTAAGAGCTATAGTTGTTAATTTTCTAATTAATTTTTTATGAAGCACCATAAAATCTATATTTAATAACAACTGATTGTGCGGAATATTAATTGCACAAGTGTTTTTACTGTCAATTTTACATTTCAGGTATCGAAACCCTAACCGATTACCGATTTAAGTTTGGTCGCTCTCCACTATTAGAAGCTCCTTTAGCAGTAAATCCATCAGGAGCCGCACGTACGGAACCCCGCGGCCGCGGAGGTGCAGTTTGGCGACGACCACAACGAGCTGCCCCCGTCCTCACTGCAACCGCCACACCAGCGCCCGACCATCCAGCCTGCCCATATAGCAAGCAGTTTGTGCACAGCAAAAGTAGCCAGTATAAGAAGATGAAGCAGGAGTGGAGAAATAATGTATATTTGGCTAGGTAGGTTCTTTTTGTCTTTATTTTTCTCAGTCTCTGACACTAGACATTAGAGACACAGTGCCATATGATTTTATTGTTTGTTTCAGCTTGTATGACATATCCTGATCTTTTTGCTCCTTGTCCAAGTAGTTTTAATAGAATAGTACTGTGTATTTTTTCATCCTTCCAAGTTTCATTATTTCATAAATAGCGAAAGCTGAACCATTGTGATGAAAATTATCTATGTTTAGAGCCTCTTTTTAGCGAATATTTTATGACGCTAATGAGGTCAGAGATTTTACAATATCTCCACTGATAATACATACCAGAACTAAAAAAATGGGTCATTTGACAATTTATGTCTATATGTATGGACAACATTTCCCCTGACAATATTTGACAATTTAGACATATATATATATATATATATATATATATATTTGTGTGTATATTATGAATGGATGAAAATTTTTTTCACAATATATATCACAATTTTTGATGAATCATTTTAAACTTTTAGTTATATACTACATATTGGTTATATGAAATGAGCAAAATGGGAGAAAAGTATCTGACTTTGAACTGCTTTTGATTTTACAACATTTGAGCTCGTTGCATAATTATAACTTACCTTACTTTGAACTGCAAAATTTTACATTTGAGTTCGTTGCATAATTATAAGTTACCTGACTTTTAACTGCAAAATTTTACAACATATGAGTTCTTTACATAATTATAACTTACCAATTTGAACTGCAAAATTTTACAACATTTGAGTTCGTTGCATAATTATAACTTACCTGACTTTGAACTGCAAAATTTTATATTTGAGTTCTTTGCATAATTATAACTTACCTGACTTTGAACTGCAAAATTTTACAACATATGAGTTCGTTGCATAATTATAACTTACCTGACTTTGAACTGCAAAATTTTACATTTGAGTTCTTTGCATAATTATAATTTACCTGACTTTGAACTGCAAAATTTTACAATATTGAGTTCTTTGCATAATTATAATTTATCTGACTTTGAAGTGCAAAATTGCAAAATTTTACATTTAAGTTCTTTGCATGTTATAACTTACTTGACTTTGAACTGCAAAATTCCAAAATTTTACGGCATTTGCATCATAAATTTCCATTCTTTGTATAATTATAACTTACTTAAGCTGAAAAATGAATGATTAAGTAAAATTAAAAATAAGGGTAGGTAGAATGGGGACGCAAGTGAGATTATGAAATGTAAGACATGTTTTACAAATGTAATTTAGAATGATTTGTGTATGAGTATAGTAACTTACAAAATGATAATAAATCCAGGATATGAAAAGAAGGAGAAAAGCTATTCGTTTAAGTACAAGGATTTCTGTATGGTTTTTCATAACAAAAAATAAAGCTGTACCATTGTCATAAATCGTAGTGACGACAAATTCCAGTTATTGTTAAGAATGTCACGTTGATTAGACTTTGATTTTTTGATGATTGCTTTTGATGAGATATCACATTTTACCAGATTTCAACATTTTCTTTGCAGATCTAAAATTCAGGGCTTGGGTCTGTATGCAGCTCGGGATATAGAGAAACACACAATGGTTATTGAGTATATCGGGGAAGTTATTCGTCATGAACTATCTGAAATTAGGGAAAAGCAATATGAAGCAAAGGTTAGTAAATCTACTTAAATTAAAATATTTTATTGAATTTCGTTTTATTAGTATCTCATAACATATATATATTTCAATATCAAGACAAATTTATGTTTTTGTTCTTGTCTTATCTGCAGGTAATGTTTAGCTTAAAAAAATTACTATCACTTAATACATAGAAGTAATGTACAACTGTGAAGACGAGTGAGAACTAGGTTTAAGAATGGTTCCAACCTGATAAAATTTATATCCTTGTATTTCAAGCTACTTCAAATCAAAATAATTATATTAACTCGTGGCAAACAAATATCAAAAGCAAATTGTTATCTGCAAAGAAATCTTTTATAACTACGAATGTGGAAGACGTCCAAATGAAAGAAAGCATAACTGAATATATATATATGTTAAATTACAATAGTATTATAGGCTTTTTTTGTCTATCTACCGAATATAGAACCGTGGCATCTACATGTTCCGTCTGGATGAAGGCCGTGTGGTTGATGCGACATTGTGTGGTGGGTTAGCCCGTTACATAAACCACTCTTGTGCTCCCAACTGTGTAGCTGAGGCTGTTGAGGTAGACCGTCATCTACGCATCATTATATTTACGCAACGCAGGATTGCACGTGGAGAGGAGGTATATTTTACCAAATAAAACCAATTTAGAGCAAGCAAATTACATGTTAAAATCTTATGTCTTTAGTATCATTTCTTGAATACTTATACATTTTATGTGTTTAAAAAATAAGAACTCTGCTATTATTTTCCCATGTTAAAAATGTAGTAAGAATTATTATTACATTTCCTTTGTAGTTGTTTACTTTCCTACATTATATTGTGCCTTCATTCCACAAAAAGAATTCATTTTTTACAAAGGCAGGATTCATATATATATATATATATATATATATATATATATGTAATATGTGTATATACACATATACATACATACATATACATACATATATATATATATTAGGTCTTGTTAAAGATTGTCCAATACCTGTTAAAGGATTATCTGTGTTTAAGTCGATATCGTAAAAAATTAAAATCAAAATCTAATTTGATAGGATTTCACTATTTTTGCTCCTCTATTTAATTAAAAATTAGTGTATTGCCTGCGGTTGTATATTCCTTGATTATGTTTTTTTTTTGGTATTAATTAATAAGAATTGTTATTATACTGTCTCAGTAAATCACGTAAATAAATAGTTAATTTGAAATTGTCTATATATAAAAAAATATGTATTAATTTTTACAGCTGGCTTATGACTACAAATTTGACATTGAAGACGATGCACACAAAATCATGTGCATGTGTGGTGCTCCTAATTGCCGCAAATGGATGAATTAAGCGAACCATTTCCAACAGTGCCTTGTTATACCTTTCCCTTAATTCTTGCTGCTGTTCTGTTATAGTTCATAATTTATGTAATAGGTGACTTTTGAAGTTCATAATTCTTCTATGTTTTACGTTTCATTATTATTACTTTATTTAATAATGTATATATGTGTAAAATTCACCTTTATATCTTCAGGCTAGCCAGAGCCCAATGCTCTCGATGTTTTTTATTTTAACGAAACCATGTTTATCGAAGAAACTATTTTCCTTTTAAACTCACAATGTGTTGTCATCATAGTCTCATTGACCCATCACAGCAATGAAACAAATTAGGGTAAAATTTGAGGAAAATTTTCTTTAAAATTGTTTTTAGCTTGTTGCAGAACAGTGGCATTTTGATATTTTTATCTGCAAATAAAAAATTTCTTTCTTTTTATATGCAAATTTAAAATCTTACATTCCTACTTGTATTGAATATTTTACATTATTTTTATTAGTGTAGAGCTGTGCACCAAATTAGATCATTGTACTTGATATGTTTGCGTAATATGTACGATTTTGATTAACTGCAATTGAGAAGTATGTTTAAAACAAGTGCTTATTTAATGTTGAGTTGACTTGTTTTTTATTAATGTGACTGTTCATTTGATAAATGTAAATGTTTGTAGTTCTTATAAGTACCAAGAATGCCTGACTTGATAACGCTGTTAAAAAATTAAATTGTGTCATGTATTTATACCAAAAGATATACACTTTATCTGCTTTGATAGATTTTAATTGACTTTCTGTATATAATTAATTCATAAAATATTATCTTTCTTAAATGTTTCTGTAAAAACACTCGCTTTATTGTTACATTACACATGACATGTCATCCTTTCCAACTTACACTAGACAATATTAACCTAATCACAGTGTGATCAAGGGATACTAAATATAGTAATATCTTACAATTTAAATTTAAGTAAGATTTGGCAGATTAATAATTATTGCCTTCGCTATTTGTAAATCTATTTTTTTAGTAAAATGTGTTCGTGTCATCATGGTTACGTCAAATTTGAGCCGTCGCCATGTTTGGCTGATTATATAAATTGTTTAAAATTTAAGGATATCGCCTTACATTTAAATATAAATTAATTTATTACGACCTGTTTCAAAGAGTAAATAATAAAATCATAAAATAATGAATGTCAACACGGCGTGTATATTATGATTGTATAAAGATTTATAAAAAAAATTATTTTGAATAAAGATCAATCGCGTTTTTATAATAAAAATACAATTATGGTTATAATAATATATATTGAATAAATATTTTAAATTAATTTTGCACTATACAAAGTTGCGTCGGACGTTGGAAGTGTGTGCGAATAAGGCTTAAATGTGCAAGACATAGAAGCTACAGTTGTGACCATCGTGTCTTGCCATCGCTATTCGTGTTTAAAGTGTAAGCGTTAATTTAATGTAAATAAATGTATCGTTGAGAAATGACAATATATTATTGTAATACCTGATTATTATTATTTTGTTGACATTGTACAGTAGGCGTAATAATATACAATTATTATGTTATATAAATACCTGTATTATAAAATAAATTTATTGATTCATGAGTTTAGATTTGTAAGTGAGATTTTTTATATGCTCTATATGACTATATTATTATTATTTTAGCATTGTAGAGTTGTATAGTACAATAATACCATTACAATGTAAATATTAGAGGCAATATTAGTGATAAAATATATGAGTAGTAAATTTATTCATTCAGTGTGTATTATTTTAGCCCTATGCATAAGGCAACGACCAAAATTAGTACACGAAAAATAGTAACGACCAAAATTATGCATTTGTGAATTAAAACAATAGTACAAACCTTTCATCTCACATAAGTGAACTTCTAAGATATTGAAATTAAAATTACCGTCCGAGTCCGTTTGAACGTCTGGGATTATTTGAAATGGAAAGTTGAAATTTGGTATAGCTAAAGAAAGCGTATTAGCCATGCCAAATATACTATTAGCTAATTTATCTCTATAATACTTGAGAAACTGGTTTAAACTTTAATGAATTAGTTTTTTCCTACTAACCTTCTTACTGATCTCTCCTCGCTGTCACTGCTTGTCTGAACTAAAATACAGCAGACAATAGGAAATACACAGAAATTGTAACTTTGTTAAACATAATTACAAGATAAGGTGCTAGACATAACCTTATGTTCTATTTCTAATAGATGTGTTTAAACATTCCTAGATTATTTTTCTAATCGTGAATGATTTTTTATGCTCTGGATTTGTCAAGACATAAATCATCACTAAATATTTATGAAACTACTTACTGTCGACGAAAATATATGCTAACAGTTGATCAACACTTGCAGTTAATTAATGGTCTAAGTTGACACAAGTTTATATTAACGCACATTGGAGCATTGTTTCGTTAGTGCTGAAAATATGTGTTAATAGTTGATCAACACTTGCAGTTAATTAATGGTCGAAGTTAATACCTGTTTATATTAACGCACATTGGAGCATTGTTTCGTTAGCGCTTTAAGTTGATCAATGTTATTGCCAAATGTTGACACTTGTCAATTGAATCAAACGATGGCTTACACATTAATGGATTAGTAGTCAGTTTTCCCTAGATGCTTATTGTGTAATGACGGTTAATGAGCGAATGTTTAGAGATTTGTCCGGTAGTTTATTAATGTGGACGTTTTTTGTATCATTTGAAAATTTGTAAAAAATTAACTATGACCTTTTAGCGTAAATATTTTATGCCATATTACTAGTGATTTTCTTACAGATTTAATATTCAAAAGATGTTTTTATTTCAAATTAAAGTTTTAAATTTCTTGAGAAAGTTGGAAGTACACTGTATAACATATCATTTTAATAATTGTAAGAACTAAATTGTGATCTTTTTGTTCAAATATTTTATACTTTATTACTAGTTATTTTTTATAAATTTGTAGACGGGACATTTATATTTCAAATTAAATTTTTAAATTCTTTTAAAAAGTTGAAAAGACACTAAATTTTAGTGATAATAATCAATATTTATTTAATGGATATTTTTTTACAATGTGTGTCTGTGTTTACGTAATCAGAAAGGTGTAAACAAAGTGAAATTTGGATTTGTTTTATGTCAAATAAAGAAATTTGTTAGAGAACTAAATAACTTTAACATTTGGTAATAAAATTATTGGTTATTCTTATGTTATAGTCGTGTGAAGTTCTAAACATACTCACAATCCACAACTAATATTGCTTAAACCAATTTATTTTCATTTATGATTTCATATTAGGGGAAATGTTGAAAATGTATAGAAGGGGTTCAGTAATGATTAGAATACTGTTATTTTAAATATTAACTATTCAATGACTCAAGCTCCATACAATTATCAGGGTTAATTTATTGTGTTAATGTAAACATTTCAGGGATGCTGAATCGCCAACACTAGAAATTTTGTAAACAATATTCTGCCACACCTGTAGTGCCTAAACATGTTAACAGTTAACTGTCTGTAGTGCCTAAACATGTTAACAGTTTATGTCAACAGTTAACTGTCGTAAACGCCCATCTCTACTGAGAAATAAAGGATGTAATTGTATTTTAATTTATCTGCAGTAATTGAAAAATGATTCTAATCAGTTTCTGAGATATGTTATTAAATATAAATGCAATAATTCTAAATAAACGATTTCATGCTTAAAAGAAAAATATATAAAATACTCATCTAATAACATTACATAACTTTTAGTGTTTATTAATCAAAATTCATCTTATATTAATTAAAATTTAATTTAAGTTTGAGATTAAATTTTAATTATTAAACAATGATTACTCAGTTTAATATAAACTCCCATCGAATAAAGACTATCGGTAAATGTGTATATTGATTTGGTTGATTTAATATGTGTCTCTAAATAAGTCCCCATAACGCCACGAGCGGTTACCTCTGTCTGCTTACCAGAATCTTTTGCCTGTTCTTTCAGTTGTTTTTTTTGCTACCATTGAGCTTTGTGCAGATTGGATAATTATTTTAATTAAAAATGTACTGGTTTCTTGGGGTTTCTGCAAAGTTCTGATGGAGATTCCGGAGAAGAATGAGGTAAGTGCAAGCATATTTTTTTACATTGATTTAACTATTTATGTTTTAATTTTACCATTACTTGGGGGCAAAGAAATTGTGATGTTGAATAGGAAAATTAGCAAAGATTAAAAAATTTGTGCATCATTGATTTCAAATACAAATGCTTAATAACTTTTAGATTTTTATATGGGTCACGTAACTTATTTGTCTGATGTTTTCTTCAGTGGTATATGATCACATCTTGCTAAAAATCTATATATTTGATAAAAATTAAAAATTTGAATGTCTGTGCATTAAAAATATTTACAAAAAACTGATTAGAAGGGGGATAGCATAAAAATAATAAACTTTTTGGCATTATTGTCAGTGAGCATATTTATTTGTTTGCGCATCACGCAAGAACTACTAAAATGATTTTGATGGGGTTTTCAAAGGTACCTTTTGCTGGTTTGGGGTTAACATATAAGTTTTTTTCGTTTAAATCAACCTACTGAAAAAAATATAGTAATGTGACATTTCAATTCAGAATGTACTCATGTGAAAAAGTTTACTTTTATAGTTATTATAGATGCTTTATGTATATTTTAACCTTCAGTCTTATAGTTTATCAGTCAATATTTTTCAAAGGTCTTCACGTGATCGAAGTCCTACGATGTCCGGGACTTCACGTGAATGAAGTCCTGGGCATCGCTAGTTTTAAAGGAGAGAATATTGTATGTAGTGTCCGAACTGAGATATTTACTCAATGTCCATTTTACTCATAGCGATTGTGTGTGTGAAGTGTAAATTTACATTTTTTCATTTATAAAAAAATATATTTTGTATATCATAAATATGTGAGCGCCTCTACCAGTCTCCTGTTGTTTAATGTTTATTCTTAGTCATGGGCCTTTCCTTATTCATAACAAACATAAGGAGCTTTGTTACGGATCTTGTTAGCTGCCCATTTCCAGAAGTTGTCTGCAAAACTTAGCATATATCTACCAGGAATTTTATCATTATTTCAGGTTCAAAACCTTATCATCTTAGCCAGTGTACTTGTATTTGTGAACACAACGTTCTTCCCCTTGGTCAGCAGGAGATCCAGTGCTGCCTTATTTAAAGAGGTTATGCGGGATATGCTAGATTTTGGGATCCCATTTTATTATGATCGTAGTTGCATCTACAAGTTAAACTATAACCTTAGTTCTCGTCTTATTGTTAATCTCCATGGTCGGTAAGTGCCAAAATCACAAAAACGAAATACATCATTTATATAACAACAGGACGTAATAAACTAGGACAAATAATAAAATTTGTGTCGCTTTTACTGTATAATTATGCCCTGGCCAATATATTAAATTATAACTTTGAAGGCAAACAATAGGGTTTATATATATTCTCACTTTTCAGGTTTATATACATGTATAGTGGAATAAAAGTTTGTCCCAGCTAATTTGCATAGCAGTGTAGGTAATAACAATGTTTCAAATTTAAAGAGAATTTTCGTCTTTAGTAACAGTGCACACTGTGATGAACTGCAAGTGACATTACATGCATGCATGTGACATTACATTATAAGAGCATAATAAAATTCCAGCAAAGTTTTTATTTATATATAAATATAATGATATGAAGAGGACAATGAACTGTTGTTCTCATTTCTATTTAATATTGTAGTATATGAGACGTCTGTCCCATTTCTAGACGACATTTTGGTTATGTCATAAAGAATAAAGCGTATGCTGAGGTTAAGTCAAATTGATATAGATCATCATGATGATGAGTTTTATATTACTATTTACACAAGTTTGTATGAGCACTTTGTAATTATTGAAATATATTTTTATACTTCATAATCTTATTTTTACTGCATCTGTACATGGTTTTTTAGGATTAATTTCTGGCATTGTTGGGAACGATGAAAACCTCATAGCGGTGTCTTCGGGACTACTATTCTTTTTTATTATTTGGATGAAAACATTGTGTCACAAATTATACACTACCAATAGGCACTACAGATTTGTTTATATTGAACACCGAGTTGCGGAACCATTCGAGATTGCAATGTTGGACAGATGTAACGGTTCCGGAAATGTTTTTTTTTTATAACAATAACAATGTTTGTTATGAAAAAAATTTATATAGAAAAATACTTAGAGTCTACTAAGTTAGAACAAAAAAATCAAAATTTAAAATGGAATTTGATATAGTCATGACATCCAATTCCATATGTAGGTTTAATATATTCATCATCATAGCTTTTATTGATGAATTTTTTGTGACTTATTACTTAACTACAATTAATTGTAAACTATTTGCTAAAAAAATAATATGAAATCCTAAAAGTCTGTACTCTAAAAATTATGAATACGTGGCTTGCTTGAAAATTCATTAAATAACATACAATTTCCACAATACCAAAAATAATGATCAAAGCAATTTATGGATATAAACAAATGTAGACCAAACGTAACGTAATTTTTTTAAATAAGGTATACATAGAATTGTAAAATATTTATTAAAAGGTCAATTTATTACTAAGTCAGTACCTACAAAAAATATGAAAACATGTTAAATCACGTAAATAATACAATATCCAAGAATGTGGATTCTTAGTAAAAAGTATGGTGTATAATTTATAAAGTATCTAATTTTTTATAATAAAATTTACATTGAATTCAAATGGTTTTTCTATTTATTTACGTAATTTAAACCTCTCATGTATACAGCAGAATATAAAAATTAAATGTATCAGACAATGACAAGCTTACGTTATTCTAAGGCAGAACTTGTCAGACTTCCTTCTTCTAGAATCTATTTCATATGTTTACGTTTGCAGATTGTTTCTAAGGCGCATCTCACACGTAAGACTTTTCAACAACAAACAGTCATCTGCAAACCAGTATGGAAACCTGTCATCGAAACAGACTACAGTGTATCACACGTATGCATTTCTATACTAATTTGCAGATAATGGCTTCTTTTGGGTTTTAATGTCATATGTGTGAGTTGCATCTGTGTATTTCCTTTGTTGCAGTAAAATTAAAATAAAGTATGTATATCTATATAAATATGTGTGTGTGTCTATAAGTACATATATACGTTTGATTTGGTATGGGTCTGATAGTACAATATATATCTTTGATATTGATCAAGTTATATTTTGCTAATAAACTTTTCCATTTGGGGTCTAAATTAGAAACATTTAATAGAAATGAAATTATAACGTACAATTATTGTTTAAATTTTTTAGCTGTGAATATTTGCACCTTTTTCATTTCGATGATTACTGTTAACCAATGTTAATCTCGAATGAAATTCTTTTTCTTTCCAGAAAATAATTTAAGATTAAATTCTTTTTTATTTCACACCTTGATACTGCTTTAAAATCATCACATTTTATAACCTGCGATATAACATAATTAGTCCCATTCATTTTGTATTTATATTACATATTAAAGACATTAAATTTATTTTGTTATGATTTTGACCAATTGACTCATTAAAAGATACTCTGTGTTATCAGAGGACTGTCTTGGTTTGAGTATACTTTAAAATTTCTTTTACCTACAATTTTAAACTTTTTTCACTATGGGTACTTCATTGTACAAATTTCGAAATTCAGTTACAGTACATAATATTTTAATATTTTTGAAAAACTGTTCTTAGAAATAAATTATCTTATTGCAATATTTCTTCATTTAAATATAATGCTTAAGTGTTTAGGGGGTATGCACAGACAATTAACACCAATTTATTAATTTGCACAGTTATCAGCGCAGCATTCTCGTTTTTGCCTGATTTCAAGGTCAAGTCAACATAGGATGTAGCGTAAAATAGTTTGTTGATGGATAAGGTTCTTCACTGTAAATTTCATTCAAATATTAGTAGTGAGTGGCGGTGAATAAAATACTTAAATTATTTTTAATTTTATATATCTCATGTGGGAAATTATGGTTATGTAACATAATATATATATATATGTGTGTGTGTGTGTGTATGTGTGTATATATATATATAGTTATATTTAATATTTTAATTTATCTTTTCTTATTAACTTAACAATTCAATACAATAGTCAGTATAAATAACTTAATTGTCATTACTAATAAGATAAATACTACATTAATTATTATTGATATTGGGATATTGTTACGGATGAAACGTAAG
The DNA here is from genome assembly GCA_039881145.1 of Druceiella hillmani. NCBI lineage: Eukaryota > Metazoa > Arthropoda > Insecta > Lepidoptera > Hepialidae > Druceiella > Druceiella hillmani. The sequence continues at coordinate 6,042,140 of JAYKKI010000070.1, forward strand.
ACAGTTCCTCGGCACGCGCGCTTCCAATGGCTCACTATCCGTACAGTCCCGTTTTAATCCTCTTACTCCTGCAATACCGCCCCGAGATTCTGCCTAAGCGAGCTGCATGTGTCGCTTCCGTTTCGTAATACCCATATGGTGATGACCATTCCGATAAGGCCAACTTGCGAGACCCACGTCCTCGTGTGTTTACTCTGCAAGAGAAGTTTCATAAAGTATCATCCGCTCAGCCAATGTAACGTTGTGTTCTTTGGTTAGTAATATTAATTAATACCAAAAGTACGCTTTTGTTATATTAAGACTGTCATTACAACTGTTATATATTTTTATGTGCGCCAGGTGGTAGACCAGGGAGCTATATGTCACATTTCCCTTTCTTTGTAAATAAAATGAGAATATTGGTTTGTATATAGTTGACCCTTAAATTTGTATACTCAAATGGTATAATGAATTTTCAAATCGAGTCTACTTATCGGTTAACTGTGAACATTGGTTCTACATAATTGGCACTCAAATGATACAACGAATTTTACAAATCAAGTCTACGTATCGATTTTACGATTTTATGATCTTTGACTTCTGCAAATGGTTTTCTTGCCGAGTAAGGCAGGACTTTGAAGTACTTCTGTCGTCGTTAGGCTTTGGCGATGTAGGTATGGATTCATAAGTAATTTATGGACAGCAGGCGGTCATATATTAATTGTTTACTTATACTCAATACAATTATCATGTATAATAACTTAATCGTCTTAACTGATCAGCTAAACACAACATTAAATACTATTAAAATCGGGATATAGATACAGATGAAACGTAAGACAGTTTTCCGGCACACGCGTCTACCACAGGCTCACTCTCCATACTGTCCCGTTTAATCCTCTCTTATTCTTGCGACGCTGCCCTGAGACTCTGCCGAAGCAAGCTGCATGCTTCGCTTGCGTTTCGTAATATCCATATGATGATGACCATTCTATATATATATATATATATATATATATATATATATATATATATATATATATATATATATATATACACACATATACATACATACATACATACATATATATATATATATATATATATATATATATATATATATATTATGTATAGGAATGAGACAGTGTCACTTCAACCGCTTGTCCCATTAATCATGTGTAATCCGACAAAATGTTATTTTTTTCAATTAGTCGTCTAGTTTATAAAATAATTAAAGTTTAAATTTTGTATGATATCATAATTATGTTTAAATTAACACTCTACAAACTTTACACTAAATGTCAGTTTGGCAACGTAAATTTTGCAAACAGTCAAAATGAAATGTCACTTATCGGTTTCGAAAAACTAAGAAATACGCGTACATAGTTAATTAATATACAAATTATTTTCTTTTAGAATGTATTTACACTTACTTATAAATTTTATGTTCCAAGTGTGTTCCTCGTTCTTCGAGGCACTTTCGCAGCCGATGACAATTATTGGCGTGAACACGTCTCATTAGGTCGGGGTTCTCTCAAATGCGCCGTCTTATTATATCAAAAGCTTGTATAACCCGATTTCTCATTTCGGCTTCACTTTGTGATTTCTTGCGGAACACAAGTTGTTTCACCCAGCCCCAAAAAAAAATCTAGCGGTGTTAGGTCGGGCGAGCGCGGAGTCCACTGTAACGGGACCGAACCTGTTTATCAATTACTCATCAAACAATTCTTGGAGAATATTTTCCAGACGTCAGACGCAGTATGGGATGGAGCACAATCATGCTCAAACCACACGTCTCGCAGTCTAGCTAGCGGAATACTGTCCAAATATCGCTTGCGTGAACCATTGAGCAGCGCCTGATACCTTTGGCGATTCAAAGTGCCGTTAATGAAAACGGGGCCAATAATCGTAACACCGTGTATACCAGCCCATACATTAATAGTCCATCTTGCTTAATGAGATAAATTCGTCGATTCCACATTGAATTTCTCGTAAATAAATCGTCATCAGGCCAAATAACATTTTCGATCCAACGAGGATTTTCACTACACATTTGAAAGGCCCATTCAGCATAATTTATTCTACATGCATAATCTGCCGTCTCCAACGCTTGTGTTTTTTTGAATGGCGTACGGATATTGGTTCTTTTTTTTTAAATTTGATATACTTCCTTCTGAAGTAACTTAACAAATTTTCTTCAATATTTATCGATATTCGTAGAGTACCACCTGGTTTCAACGGAACGATGGGCCTATTCTCACGCAATCCACTCACTCGATATCGCATATATATTATATATCAATGTATGGAATTCAGTGGAGTGGAGTTTATAAAATTCACGGGGAAAACCCTTAAAATAGATATTGTGATTAAAGGGACGGGGGTTCTTTACTTTGGCAGCAAAATAAAATTTTACGTCATATTTTTTTGGTTGAGAAAACAAAATAGAAGTGGTTCGTAAGTTTGTCGTAAAGAGCTGCCTCCTTTACCGCAAAATGGCGACCTTCTAACGACAGGCAGTACATACAGGATGAAAACGTCACGTGGCAGCTTGTCTATTAGACGCAAATTGCAGTAAATCAATAGGAAAATACCACAGAAAAAGCTCATAAATGCCCTCAGATTCTGGAATTAGAATTCACATTTAATATAGATGTACTGATTTGGAAGTATCTAAATATTCTAGAAGTGTTTAAGTAATAATGTGAGAAAAATGGAAATCTTATATTTGGCATTACGGTTTTCTACAATTCAAATAAACTTTCTAAAAAACAATATTTCATTTGCCGTGCACAATTTCTACATAACAATGTACGGAATCGAATCGCTTCCCGGCCTGCATTTTTCTTATAATATTACAGGCTCACAATTTATTTTTAACTCAGTCCACCGATCACATATCTAAATGTCTTGGGCTTTTGACATCATCTTTTTCCGTAATTCTTGACTTTACATTTCGTAATATTCATACACGCAGTATTAATATAAGTCGAGTTGATTTAATAGAATAATAACAATAGCTTCTGAGAATGATTATGAATTTATTTTGATTAACTTGAACATTTTAATCAATTGCGTTTCGGGCTATCAGACGCAAATTACGATATATTTTTAAAAAAATCATAGAAAAATGTCTAAGGAGTAATGCAAAGAATAGACACACTGTTGTGAAAATGACTATACCGGAGTATTTCTCAATCACTAACCAAAAGCGAAAAAATATTTTAGAACTCAAAATTTAATCAAAAATATTTGTATTATTTCTACCCTCATGGAAACGTTCATTTGATTTTTTAAAAATATGGAATATATGCTCACACTATCGGAGCTATCTTTTCGGGAGCGCGGACATTTTATCGTTTACCGCTTTTGTACCGTTTGACGCCTTTACCTTGAAACTAAGATCGCGATCTTTTTTAAGCGATCTTTAATACAATCCTAATGAACGTTATTTTTTTCAATTCAAATCAGTAACTCCATTATGGCGTATTTAAAAAGAAATGGAACTCAACTTTTTTACAATAATTGTAAACTTGGGTACCGAATTCAACTTCTGTTTATACAGTTTAATCTTTGTTCGAAAAAAAGTCCATTACAATACACCACTCAAATTTGCACGTTCTTCTAAGACATTGTAATCTTTAACATCCGTATTTCACCACAAAATTTAAACTTCACTTTATTTGTAATTATTCCGGTCAGACAGAATTTTTTTTGCGAACTCGACAGACACGGTACACCCATACTGTCTAAGCGGCCGATGATGAATTACTTTACGTCTCTATCCGTGTTTTACCTGTGCACGCTGAATAGATACAGTACAGGACGGACACGATCCATACTAGTGATGCAGAATTATAACGTAACAGGTATGAATAACATTAGATTATAATGAATATATTAATATAATGATTATAATGAAATTAATATATTATATTATTACGATTTACAGATCTATGTTATTAAATAACGACACACTCGGCTAACATGGTAAAATATTATATTACGGTGGTATTAAGCAGCTCCCGTACAATGGCGGTCATTAGCTGAGTAAAGAGAGAGCGAGACAGCACGTTTCTGTTTGTATTGCCCTTCGTTTCACATTTACCGAACATAACCAAGAATGACACCGAACTTTACCGAAAAATGAATAATCTGTTATTAGAAGTTAAGAACGTTGAAATTCATACCTGTTATGTGATTCATACTTATTACCAATTGGAATGAACGCATTATGTTATTAAGAACAATACGCATGGTAACATATTAAAATATTATATTGCTTTATTTTTAGGCAGCGGCCGTCCTCGTCATCTGAATAAAAACATCAAGAAATAGCGCGTTCCTCTTCTTAATGTTTTATATATTATCTGTTTTATACTTTATTTTTTTGTTAAGTATTGACGGAACATTACTGAACGACATGGAATTTATTTTTTATAATTTTTTTACAGAATGATAATAAAAATTAATTACTACAAAGTTAAAATCTATACCTCTTATTTGAATTTTGCGTATGTTATATTCATTTAATTAACCATCTGCAATCTCTATGCATTATTATTTCGTCTTGTTCAAATTATGGAACTAGGAAAATAGTATGTGGTTCAAAATGTAATTTTTCACTGTATTGGCCATTGCCTGGCTATCTTTTAACATAAATTAATCAAATGTATATTAAAATCCGTTCACAAAAAATTACCTATATGGAAAACCATTTTTAAATTGAACTAGTAGTTCTCCAGCTACAAACAGACAGATATAAGTATTTAATATAGATAGCGATTATAGTGCGCATGTACTATGCATATTTTGTATACACATGCAGAAGAGAAATTAATTCCATAGAATATATAGTTTGAGAACGTATTTTACAAACGTTATTCACAATAATGTCCAATAACATGTTATTTTTTTAACAGGTATGATACTATGTTATCGAATAATGATATTATTCATTATAGTTTTCAATATATTATTCATAGGTATGGGGAAATTTTCATCTCTAATCTATACTAGCCCTTATAAAAAAAGTCGCACTTTTTCATACATGGCGACACGCTGTCAAAGTAACTCTCCTTTCCCCTCGCCTCACCCTTCCTGACCAAAGATTTGTGTAATTATTATTAATGCCCATAGATGGCATAATCTCTTACTCTTTATTGCTCATAGATGGCGTTATCAAAGAAAAAAGTAATTTTTATTGATAAATTTATTTATTAAAATCCTAACAAAAATATTTCACAAAAGACAAAGATGAAAATAACATTACAATACAATTTAATTTATTTTAAATATTATTACTATGAAAATACAATTCAAGAAAATTGAAATAAATTCGAAAATACAATTGTAAATAGCATCAGGCATCTACAGGTAGCACCGCTTTGGAATTAACTAGGTGGTAATTGCATAAATGAATGTTGGCAACTCATCAATATCTAAATAATAAACAAGCAAACAATACACAAAGACAAACATGATTACAGCGATATCTATTGGTGGCTGAAGTACATTTTCAAACTTTTTTTAAAATCCCACACTTGACCAATAACATGTGGTATTTCTTGATTTGATATATTTCAAACATCCTATCAATGTATCAGCTACATATTAATGTTGTTTCCTAATGGAAACCTTGGGAAGGTTGTGAGTATCTTTTATCGGGATTGGAAAGGAAGGGGAAGTGGTTAGAATAAGGAATTGAATTAAAATTTAGTGAAACACAATACAATAACACTACATATAGACATTGACATAGCCAGCATTTTTTGTGGGGACGGCTAGCAGGAACCGGCGTAGCCAAAAAAAAACGATTTTGTTCATAATCATCTAATTTTTGAAGTATAACTTTTTTACGCTTGACTTGGGGAGTAAGCTGGTGAATGAGTGACGAGAGTGTTACGAAAAGTGTGACCGGGCGAGGCGAACGGAAGTTGAGAGGGGGATATAAGTTCGTGAAGATAGAAAGAGAGAGAGTTACATTTCGTATATTACTGTAGGGACAAGAGAGAGAGGTGCGAGCACACATTTTCTTTCTCTCATAGGCAGTTAGGTTTCCTATATCTAAGGCACAGTGCAAGCCTATTGTCTGTATCACACTGTAGGAGAAAGAGAGAGCAGTGCGCGTGCACGTTTTCTTTCTCTTCCTCTCATAGCCAGTGCATAAAAAAAAAATATATATATATATAATGCGAGTTTGCTAGCGTTACGCGAACGGTGATTTTTTGATTATTTTGTAATTTCATTTCGTTCTTGAACAATTTTAGAAATTATTATTTTGTTCCATATATTAAATATTCTACGTTTAAAGTGAATGAACTTGTAAATTCATTTTAAAGTTCATATTTTGTGAATTTGAAGTTTTGCTTCAGTCGTGTGGTCTAAAGCACACTCGTCTTTTAAATTTACGTAGTATTAAAAAAACGATATCACAAAATATTTGCTTTAATCATGGGTCAATATTAGTATTCAACAACTTTTCTATCAATATAACTTGAATTATTTAGGATTGTCTTTTTTCTGGAGGCTTTGCCACACTGCCAAACACTGGCTATGCCCATATATATATATAAAATAAAAATACTACATTTAAATTGAAAATGATCTGATTTGACCACTGGACAGTTTTAAGTATAACAGATACCGGAAATATTTGACTCTATTCACAATTTTTATCACACAAGGGCTCTACAATCTATAAATAAGTTTACTAAGAATTAGGTTCACATTGATGAAATATTTCAATTACGAACATGACGTAATCAAATTATAATATTCGGATTTTTTACTATATTTAAGATATTTTAAGGACAACTAATTAACAACTTTACAAAATAATCAACTGTAGTTGCAACAACTGTATTTATCAATAATTTCCGATTCTAATAATTTAAAATTACCCACATGTGACAACACTGTTTTATCTCTGAGGCTGATTGGATGCGGACCTTATGAGCCATATTTCTGCTGATGTTTCCTAAAGCTGTTAGAAGAGTCTGGAAATAAAAAAAAATTACTATTCAAATTAATTAATCATTTGGAAGCTAAATAACAATAGGATAACATTAACATCTAAAGAATATTTTTAACAAGAGGGACTGAAATTATTACAAGTTACATAAGTTTCGTAATTTTTGATTTTCTTTCCAAAGCGGTTTGCTTTCTTTAAGCCTATTTAAATTTCTGAGGGACCAGTCAATCTTCATTTTAATGTAATGTTTTATAACAATTTGGTATAATCTTCTGTAGAACATATTTGCCATTCATTACTATCTTTTTTTAAATAACAATATAGTTTTCTTTTAAATTATCAATAAATATATATCTTCTAAAAACTGATTGAAATTTGGTTTCCCAATTTTTTATTAGATGAAGTGATATTATATTCAACAAAAAATAAACCTTGCTCATCATTAAATCATCAATTGTAGTCAAATTCTTATAGTCTTTTGGTGAATTATAATATAGGTTCTTACAAATTTCTTTCATTTTAGAATCATATAGAGGGGAGGCTGCTGCTTGTTTTTGAAAATAATTTTACAATTCGTGTTCAAATAAAATATCTTTTGATAGCTTGATGATAGTTCTTTTGATAAGATAAGTTTCAACATTTATTTTATTTTATTAATTTGTATACTTCGCAAATTACTATACTGCATGGGTTTCCACAATCTTCTTAACTTCCGTCTGGGCTGCTGAATCTACTTGTTCTGTTGATGAATCTTTCTTACAAGTTTTGACTTCCTCAGCTTTCCGCCTTTGCCGCTCTCCAACACTCCAGACTCCAAAGAAGTTCTTCTAAGTGTATGTCTTCCTTTAAATATAATAAAATTCATGAATGCATGTGATATTTGAAAATTATACATTAGTACCTGATGTTTATATGACATATTCAGTTGTGCAAGCTAAAAATGAGTGTATAAGAATATTGTAGTATTTTCATGTAAATAACCTTAAACATTCTCCTACTGAAGCCGCTAATATTAATAATGGAATGGAATATTATTTTTATAATCGTGTTATTTGAAAATATAATCCGTTCATCACAACATTACAAGAGTTAGTGTTCATTTATCATAATACTTTGCAATTCTTCGAATTAAATTTTAACAATAAACGTCTGCAACGTCGTAACAAAACATCAATTGCTTTGCGGCGTTAGGGTGTAAAATTTTTATTAATTTTTGAAATGTTATGTAATAAGCAATAATGGATAACAGTTACCGGCTTTCGTTACGAGGCAGGGAAAAGAATTATAATTTTGTTCTTTGTCCTATGTAGGAATTTCACCACGTAACATACACGCCATTACAAAATAAAACAAATATCTTAATATACAACAAAACAAAATAACAAAGGTCTTAATATATAACAACACAATAGCTACAACACCCTTTTTACTTAATTAATATGCAAAACTTATAATATTTATATGTGAAATATGTTTTTACGCAGTAGGTAAAGCTTTGTCAGTTGTTTCCAACAGTCTCAGTGTTGAGGAGTGGTTTCTGTCTGAGTTTAGTGTGTTCGTAGCGTTCCCTGCGTGGTGACACATAACCGTGGCTAGAGGTCGCTGTATCATTAAAAATTTATCGCTATTTTCATGGCGAGATGCTGTCACTAAATCGAGGACCCGTGTGATCGCCCCCTGGGTGACACATAGCCGTCGCTAGAAGTTGCTGTACCATTAAAAATGTATCGCCATTTTCATGACGAGATGTTGTCACCAAATCGAGGACCCATGTGACCGCCCCCTGCGGGGGTAATTTTCGTTTGCCGCTAATGCGCGGCTAATTTGAAATAGTAGTATGGAAATAAATTATTTTATTTACCAAGGGAGTATTCGAAAAAACATTATTTTTCTTACATTCTTACTTATCGGCAACTAAATCCGTTGCTGATTGTTGATTGCTCCTTAAAATTTGGTCATTGATCAAAATGTAACCTTGTTTATACTGGAAGTTTATAAGATAAAGATAATTATAAAGAAATCAAAAAATTTATACACTGCATCAATGTTTCCTACTATTGACACAAACTCTCTGCAAAAATTATGTATTTTCAGTCGGAAAGCGTCGTACAAAAATATGTCGTGCCAAATTAATTTGCGTTTCGTTTTTTCACCTACTGTTCTGTTCAGCGTTGCCAAAATGTAAGTTTTGTTAGATTTGACGTAACATTTGCCTACTTCATGTAATCACCATGGAACTAGATCAAAATGTAACTTCACCTAACTTTTTGTAGTTTCGTCTCTATGCGCCTAGGCTTAAAAAAATGAAATGAAATTAAAAGGAAGGCATCAATTTTTTTTGCAATATTGGCTGAAAGGAAATTATGCCAAAAGGATCATTTGCACGTCACACTTAGGAAAAAAACATCTTTTTCTAAACTTAGCTCTGAATAAAATGTTTTTCGGCAAAATAATTCATTTAAATAAAAACATTTATTTAAATTTTGTACTTTATTTTTAACTTTGTCAATCGAGAAGTATCTGTCTACGTGGTCTACTTCCTCACTGTGATTGAAATACTTAGGTATTTCATTAAATAATAATAATTTTGCGCAAAATTAGATATAAAATACATTAGTATTATTTTTAAACTATATCTTTAAATAGTGTTATTACAATGAACTAAGCCAATTTTTAGAGGAAAAATATTAAATTTAACTTTTTATAACTACCACTACCAGACGACATATTAGTATTATTGTAAAAATGTAGTTAAACCTACTAAAATAAGAAAAAATCTAATCTATACTATTGGAAATTTAAAAATAAACTCACTACTTCGACGAATTCAAATAATGCACACAATAAAATTGAACGGCAATGTAATTAAAATTCCAAATATATATGTTAACTGACAAATATGTATCTTTTTTTCTATTATACAAACGATCTACCAATAAAACAAAGACAAATGATTGAGATTTGCTACCTATCGATTTAAATCTTTTAAGATGATACATTCTGACAGATAGATTTTAGACCTGTGACCTTAAGTTTACTCAATCTAGTATGTTAGTAACCCACTCGATCTTGAGAAAATCGTTACATGCCTTCTTGTTCTCGCACAGGAATAGGTCTGTGAAATTAATATGACAAATGAGCAATGTATTGCAAGTTTTGTTTGTTTCGCACTTCACGAATGTCTTTTACGATTTAAATAATTCCCATATAAACATATTAATTCATTTTATTCGCTCAATCTTTTCTGTCCGTCTTAATAGTCAGTCGTATGTCAAATCTCGAAGGGAGATTACATATTTTACACGTGTTATTAGTGATCTCTGGCAAGCGGGGCAAGTGTAAATTTTATGTTTATGTACGATGTACTTGTTATATATATATATATATATATATATATATATATATATATATATATATATATATATATATGTATATATATATATATATATATATATAGTAATTAATTATAGGCGTATTATGTATTAAATCACTCTTTTAATTCTATTTAAATTTCCGATTTTCAATTCTTACATCAGAAGTGGGATAGGACGCGAAAATTCACGGCCTGATTACGTTTAGAGTTATATGAAATTTGATTTTCAATTTGAAATGTTTTAATCATTTCATTTTATACGTTTTTTTAAAATCTGGTATTAGATTTTGAGTTTTAAAAGCTTTAAGGATTTTAATTTCGTTCGTTTACTATTTATTTCGTATAAGTTTTTATTGTGATTTATGTGAAAGTTCTAAAATACGTGATTGGAATACATAAATGTGCATTGTGCTGTAGTTTTATAGCAAGGGTGTTACGAATATTCGCATCCACATCCGCAATTGCGGATTATTCGCATTAATTCAGATATCTGCATTCGCATTCGCATCCGCATCTATCGATGCGGAGTTTTTTACGGATGCGAAGTAAATCCATCACCGCAAACCTACGAGAAAAGAAATGTATAGAGACGTAATGTGTATGAATCTATCAAGTCAAAAAGCGTACCCATGTATACAGCGCCACCTATCTAAAGTCGTTACATTAAGGTGCCATCTTGCTCTGGCCGCAATACATACGTATTTTGTTATCTCGCTCGCACCCCCACGCCATTATTTATATACTGCCACATTCATATCCATACGTATATTAGACAAATCTGCGAAGCACGTTTAGCAATCTCGTTGGTAGCTTTACCATACGTCACCAAGTTTTCAAAAATTTTACCGTTAAATAATTTCTGGTGTCTTAAACCTATTATATCTACAATAAGAGAGCAAAAAATTTTAAATTTACTGTTTTGACATTTTTTTTGAAGGGCAGAGAATGGTTCACTAGTAAATCCCGGATTAGCGTCAATACTTTGGTACCATTTAGTTAAAGTGGATGGATGGGGTAAACAGTTATCAAAAACTGACCTTGCGTAATTATAGCCTGTGGGAGAATAGTATTTTAATGATAGCGCAAATTTCCTTAAATCCGGTGAAAATTTAACAATGGTTCGATTTATCTTTTTATTTAAACATATTTTATTTATAATTTCAGTGGCAACAACATTTTTGTTTAGAGCTGGGCAAATAGCACTATTTATAAATCTATTTCTTTTTAAAGTTTTAGTTAATTCTTTTAGAGATATGTTTTTTTCATAATATTTTTATTGACCTTTCGCATTTTTTTTTATTTTGCTAACCTGTTTGCGCTTATTTGTGTTGTCCTTTTTAACTTTTTTTTAAATATTTCATTCCTAGGTGTATATATTGCAGATTCTAAATTTGATGATGGCACGTTGGTAATTGAGGTGGTTGATCTATTAACAGTGTGGCTAAATGAGTGGCGGTCGTGTAAATTGATATGGTTTGTGGAGTCCCCACAGGTGGTTAAATTAAAAAGCGGTAGTGTGTCCTGAAGTGGTATGTCTTGAAAACAGTTCATACTTTTTTAATATCTGAAGGTCAAAGTAACTGGTTAGACGATTACTTTGATCTTCAGACATTAAAAAAGTACAACGGGAGTCACAGTTTGAGAAAATGTTACTCACGGCGAATAAGGATGGGACTGCTGTCTTGTTAATTTTGCGATATTATTTTGATGTTGTGTAAAAATCGTCTTCTTTAAAATGTAAATTATTATTTGTTTTGTGTGAAATTATTTAATATTTATTTAGTGATTTTGCATTAAATAGTAATTTTATTATTTATTGGTAATATTAAAATTAATAGTAATCATTATTAAAAATATAACATTTTATACATAAAACGAATACATACACATAAAACAATTTATAAAATACACAAAAAGTTAGTAATAATTCTTTAAAGCATATATGCTTCAGTACGTGCTTTACCTTTATATTTAGTTACGGCGTGCGATGTCCGTTTATCATTAATTTCAAATTGATCTAAACTTAAACAAAATAATTTTCTAACCTGTGAAATGTAATCCATTTGACCTATTATGTTTATGGGATGCACTTAAACAATTTCTTATAATACAGGATGGCATTTTAAATAAATAATATAATATAATAAAATAATAATAAATAAGATCTACGCTATGTTGTCTGTCGTCAGGCGTCTAGCAACAGACTGATTGAAGCGCGGCATAATTTTGCGAGGGGCATAATTTTAGTGGGGCCACTTTTGTGTCGCACATTACTGCTCTATATATTTCTTACTCGTAGCTGCACACAAGTAACGACATGTAAAGAAAGTGGGCGGGGCCAGAGTGGCGCCTACTCGCGTTTTTAATATTGCAGTTTTCTTTCACCCAGTAATTGACCAATAGGAGGAAGGCGTTGATGACAAGATCATTCACGTTTTATTTGTTTTGACTTAGTTACTGTCGTGATTTGCATTGTGAATCAACTACATCTCGCGCGCGACGTAGCTTTGTATGAGAAGTTAACATTTTTTTTTCATTTTCGGACGTAAGTTCCATAGTGAAAGTTGTTCAGTTTCATGGGCTGAGCCACCATGTAAAGTTTTCGTTACGCTGTCATTTAAACCCCGTATAAGAAATTTAGACATTTTCAATTATGATGTTTGTTATTAAAGTGTTCTCCTTAGAATATAGAGTAATCCAGAAGGCGCATACCTTAGAATATAGAGTAATCCTGAAGGCGCATACGCACAAATCACTTCGCGGTCGCGGTGAAGCCAAAAATAGGGGCACCGCGCTCCGCCTACTAGCTCCCTCCCCCAACGCCCACGGTGAATAAATTTACCCACGGATTTCAGGAAATTGACACATAAATATATTTGCTTGCAGCAGTAGGATTCAGATTTGCATCAATTTATATGGTCATGGCTTGGCTTATATGTAGTATTATTTTAAGGTTGCCATACTAAATTTCTAAAATGTTTATTCTGACCACAACCAATGGCCAAAGTATTTAGATTAAAATTATTTAAACACTGTCACATTTTACCATTTTATTCATGACTTAACACTTTTAATACAAAAAAAAAACAATTATCTTAGTCACTTAAAGTAAAAAGAGATGTGAAAAAGCCTATAATAAAAGTTTGAATGTATTCGATCTCAGACTAAAGAAATTAAAAATAGGACGAAACAATTATTTATATTAATTAGCATTCAATGTCGTGATAAAATTCCTTCTTATTTTAAACAATATCGGTTCGCATTTTTCAGGAAATTAAAGAAGACGGCGGAAATTAATGAACGTAACATGCGTTTCTTGCTGTAATCCTACATATAGTAATTGTATACGTAATACGTAAAATATTCTAAAATTTAATATGATAAAGGAAATTTAAACGTTACACCAAATTTTCTAACATTTTCCAAATCCCGATTTTTTTACAAATAAAATTTTACATTTTTCATTATCGAGCAATTAAGATGGGTAAACAATGTTTTAAGAGGTGACAACACCAATAAAAATGGCGCGGTTCTGTTAATAATAATCTACTTCGATATTTTAAAATTGCATAGTTAATTGAAAATGAAATTAAGTAATAGTTTTTACGTATGAAAAGTAATCCCCATTTGTTTCTTTTGCAGTCCAGTGATATTTTTGGAGATGGGAATAGCACATGTCGGCATTTTAAGCTATATTGTCACGTAGAAAGCACATAACCTTTCAGAGCTGTGTCTTAAATTATACTGACAGCTGTGTTTTGAAACTACGCATTTTATGCGTAGTTTTTTGGACACACTTTTGCACATGTTTTCGCCTTCTGGAGTACTCCTTATTCTAAGGTGTTATCATTCAGGAAAGTTTTTATTGAGTAAATAGTTAAAGATAGAATTTCTAATAATTTAATCTAAATAAATTTAAGAAAACTAAAAAACAAAAACCTTGTATTGTACGTTGATTTTTTTTTGCAATCTTTGATTTGACGTTCGTATTGTATTGCAGTCGATTATTTTATATTAACACCTGTTGTTTATTTTTAGATAAAATTGTCACTCCTTTGCAAGAAGCCAAGAAACAGCTTTCGTTGGGGGAAGCACTACAAAAAGAAAAAAAAACGGGATACTAACAATACTAATTCGAAAAAGATTGACAAACTTATTGGAGAAATGATTGCGCTTCAAAATTTACCGTTCAACTTTATGGAGGGACTTGGATTTCGTCGTCTTGTGCAAGAATTAATACCGAAATATAATTTTAGAGGACGCATTTTTTTCACTGATTTCGTGTGCAATGTGTACGGAAAAGTGGCCGGAAAAGTTAAAGAAATGATTGAAAAATATGATTACGCGTCATTTACTTCAGATATATGGACAGATCCCAGCTCAGGTGCTTCTTTGCTTAGCTTGACTTGTCACAGAATATCAGAACATTTTGAACGATCGTCAATTGTGTTAAAATGCGAGACTTTCGTCGATGACCGTCATACTGGTGACATCATTGCAGAAAAATTTAAGACAATGCTTGCTGAATGGAATATTTCAACTGAAAAAGTACATTGCATAGTACGAGATGAAGGTTCCGCGAAAAGAGGTATGCGATTAGCAATGTTAGATGATTCGGGTTGCATCGTTCATAAAATGCAGAATGTTATTCGACATGGTTTACAATAGCAGGAAAACATAAAAGATGTCAAACAAAAATGTATGAAAATTTCAACTCATTTTAACCATTCAAATATTGCTCAAAAACAACTGGAAAAAATTCAGGACAGACTAAATCAACCGCATCTCAAAGTATTCCACGATTGTGTGACTCGCTTGAACTGCTCATTCTACATGTTTGAATACTTTTCCAAGATAAAAGATACGTTAAGTCTTTATGCGAGTGACAACAACATTAAATCATTGTTGCAAGAAGAGTGGAAAATAATAGAATCTTGTCTAGAACAACTGAAACCCTTTGAAGAAGCCACTCGTGAAATGAGTAGCTCCCAGGCACTATATAATCTGTAATTCCTGTCATTCAAATGTTTCTTAAAAAGATTGACGACTATTTAAAAAAAACACCAGATACTGGTGCTATTCGGTTGGCAGTCACAAATCTGAAAACACAATTTTCCGCAAAATTTTCTTCTTTGGAAAATAACAATTTATATTCAATTACAACGTATTTAGACTCTCGCTATAATCATAAATTTTTCAAACCAGTCACCGAAGAAAAAATTAAAGATGAAATTTTAAAGATGTTAAATGATTCTGTTGCCACTGGTTCGCCTACATTGTCACCAAATTTAGAAAAAACAAAAAGAAGGAGAATAGAAGATTCTTTCGACCCAGAACCAGGCACATCTGGTTTGGGTAACAAGACTGGCTTTAAATGCGATTTTGCCATGATGTTAGATTCATCGAGTGAAGACGAAGGTGAAGGACATTCTGACAACAGTGGCCCCGATGCTCTTCTCCGAAAGGAATTGGTTATGTATCGCAATAAAAAAGACTGGCTTTTGATGAAAACCAACTAGATTGGTGGAAAGTTAATCAGAGTGAACTGAGAAGAGAGAGAAAGAGTTCTGTCGAAAATAGCTCGAAAATTTTTGGCCCCTCCACCAGCTAGTGTTCCCAGTGAACGATTGTTTAGTGGAGCTGGCTTAGTATACGATCCTTTGAGAAATAGGTTGGAGGCAAAGAAGGCTGCTATATTACTGTTTATTAAATACGATGCACCAATTTTTAAATTTAATTACTAAATAACATTTCTCTTCAAATGTTTTATTCAAATTTGGATTAAATAAAACATACTTAATTATATTACTTCGAGTTTCATTTATTTCTGTGCTTTTTAATAAAATATCTTAAATATGTGCTGAAATCCGCATCAGCATCCGCGGATGAGAACCTCTAAAAATCCGCATCCGCGGATGTTGAAATTTTTGCATCCGTAACAGCCCTGTTTTATAGTGGTTCGTTTACGGTGGTCGAAATTTGAAGTGCGTGAGGTACCGCTCTGCATGTTTACATTATATGGGCCGAGTTCGGATACCTATATAGTGTTTATACGACAGGGTCAGGTGACATTACGCTTTATTCATTATTGTTAATAACGATACTTTGTTCCTTTGTATTGAATATAGTCTTCTGTTTATATTTTGAATTTAATTATGTCTGATCGGAAATCTCAAAGCAGAAATAGACGTAGTAATAAAAGCCGTCATGGTAATAAGAGTCGACGTTTATCGCCCGGCAGCGATCTTAAACAACAAATGCTAAAGTATATTATAGGTCATTTAAACGTGTTGGAAAATCAACCTGTCTCCATGTCGTCACCACAGTTTGATGTAGGTCAGCATTCAGCTGAGCCCACACATTTGGGATGGCAAAGTGGAACGCCTCTACGTACGCCACCTTCTAGATTTATATCTCACAATAGCGAGTTGACCGATCGACGGGACAGCCGTACCCACGGTAGATGGACCATCTGGAGGAGTTCCGTGGTAGCGCGGTACAATCTGATTATTAGTTAACTCAATATTAGTTAACGCGATACGTTCGATTAACAGAACAGATATATTAGTTAACGCGATACGTTCGATTAACACAGCAGTACGATTTAATCAATCGTATTATATTTCTAACTTCGACCCTAGTCTGCACGACATCGAAACGTGGTACTAAGAGGTAGATCGTGCCAAAACAACTAATAATTGGAGTGATAATGAGTGTCTTTCTCGGAGCGGTAATCGTTTGAAGGGTGATGCTCGAACATGGCTCAATGAGTGGATCGCAAATGATCGTAGTTGGAGTAATTTTAAAAAAGGGTTTAAACCATTGTGCCCTAAAAACGTTAACGTTGCTAACATTTTATTTGACGTGATGACTACCACCTCTGATCACTATTCAACATATGCTGATTATGCACGCCGTTCATTACTGCGTCTACGAATCGTTACTGGTTTGAGTGACGAATTAATTTCCGCAATAGTTATTCGGGGAATTATCGATTCACAAATCCGAGCAACTGTAACTAACGCAAAGTTGATGCTTTGTGATTTAGTTGAATTTTTATCAATTTATATTAAACCCAGTCCTAATACTTTTATTAGCGACACATCCCAAGTTGTGACTCGTAATTGACGTGACAGTTCGAAAGTGAAACGTACTGATTTTGGTATGAAAAGGCACTTTGATGGTAACAAATGTTTTTCGTGCGGACTCTCAGGACACGTACTTGCTAATTGCCATAAAAGACATAAAATAAATCTTAACATGAATAGTTTTTCTACTACACGGAAATCTGACACTCGTATTACAATTGATCAAGGTAAAACGGAAACGTGTTCCTTTCGTAAGAAACCTGGTCATAAGATAGAAACCTGTGTTGGCTAAAATAAAATCTGAATCTCGAAACGAAAATAACGTTAATTTCTGCTGGGAAAGGAAAAGTACTCGTGAAACCGATATCATAGTTGCAGTCATACAGGGTATACCGGTAGACGTATTGATTGATAGCGGGTCGACCATATCTCTTGTTTCGTCATCTTTAGTGAAACATTTCGATTGCCCCCGGAAACCGGCCATTCCCGGCTTTCGCATCTCGAAGGGTATTGGAAGTCAGGAGGTAGAGTCTACACATTATGTGACTTTGCCAATAGAGTTTGACGATATCACGTTTGAAGTTGATTTGTTTGTGATTGAAGCAAAGTATATGAGCGCCCCGATCATAGTAGGGACCGAGGTACTTACCTCGAGGGCGTCACATATGTACGAACTCGAGAACGACAATGTATTACTCGTAGGGTTGAGGAGACCGCTAGGATTTTAAAAGTTGAGTCTGATGGGCATATTCCGATAAATACGAGACTTAGCGGCGATAATTTAAATAAATTATTGGCCATCATTAGTGAATATTCTAAATATTTTATTACGGGGACAACAACTACGACTGTGAAAACCGAAAGTATGTCCATCAAATTCAACAGCAATGCACCCGTTAACTACCTCTACCGTCTTTCACAACCTGAGTACGATGAACGTTACGCGTTCGTGAGATCGTTAGGGATTTACTTAATAAGGGGATTATACAAGAATCAGAGTCGGAATTTTCAAGCCTAATTCTTCTTGTTAAGAAGAAAGACGGTACGGATCGTACGTGCGTGGATTTCCAAAAGCTTAATGAAATCACAATTAAAGATAGTTTTTCCTTGCCACTTATAAATGATCATATAGACTGTTTAGGACGTCATAAATTTTTCACTAGTCTTGACATGGCCACCGGATTTCACCACATTCCAATGGAAAAAGAGTCAATCCCGCGGACGGCTTTCGTTACACCGGAAGGCCACTATGAGTACTTGAAGATGCCATATGGACTGGCTAACGCTCCTATAGTGTACCAGCGCATTATCTCGAATATTCTTCGCGATCTCATTGATTCTAGTAAGGTATCGGTTTACATTGATGATGTGCTTATTTTAAGTAATTATGTTGATGAGGATTTCAAAATATTACGTGAAGTACACAAAACTTTAACTAAAGCTGGCTTTTTATTAAATTTGAAAAAAAATGCGCTTTCTTGTCCACTGAAATTGAATATTTAGGCAGGTCAATTAGTCAGGGTCAGGTACGGCCGAGCGTATACAAAGTTAAAGCTCTTGTTGAAGATCCCGTTCCTAAAAACGTCAAGCAGATGCGTCAGTTCTTAGGTCTAGCCGGGTATTTTAAAAAGTATATCGCCGGTTTTGCATCAAAGATAGCGTGTATTGCAAGTCTCACGAAGAAAGGTGTTCGTTTTTATCGGGGCACCGAACAGAAAGCTGCTACAATAGATGTGACAGATCACTTAATCAACGAGCCAGTCCTTGCCATTTATGACCCAGTACTTCCCATTGAAATCCATACGGATGCTAGCGCGATTGGTTATGGAGCAGTTTTATTTCAAATACACGAGTCGGGTCACAAACGCGTTGTGGCCTATTTTAGCAGATTGACTCAAGGCGCACACTATCATTCATACGAACTAGAAACTTTGACAGTGGTCAAGGCCCTGCAGAATTTTAGACACTACCTGGTTGGTCTGCGTTTTTAGAAAAAGAAAGACTTAACGCCAAGGGTAGCCAGATGGTGGATGTATCTGCAGGATTTTGACTTTTTACTTGAGTATCGCAAGGGCACTTCCATGCCTCACGCTGATTACTTGAGCCGGAATCCAGTGAATGTGGTCCGAATTCAAAATCGCCAAAGTTGGGCCCAAATAGCACAATCTGCAGATGATGAGACTAACCAATATATCAAAAGGAATGATCTTCTTTACTACAATTACACCCCAGTGGGTGAGCAACCACGACTTCTGTGTTTCATCCCCAAATCATCACTTATCGGTCATCGACTTAGTTTGCTCCGTGTATTTTACGACAAGCATGACCATCATGGCGTAGGCAATACCATCGATCTCATACTTCGACACTTTTGGTTTCCCGGCTTGAGGCCGTTTGTACAAAAATATATTTCCCATTGCATTGTGTATATGTCTCAAAAGAAGTCACCTCGAGCACCCCTACAGCCCATTCATTGTTTCCTTACACTATATTCCTTTTCAACTAACTTTAGGAAGCTTAATTTAACTTTCATAATGGTTTTTGACATTCAAGATTTACCTCTCTCATTTACTATAAAGCGTCACTATATATATTTTCGACTAATTTTAGGGTCCTGAATACGAATTTACAATGTTTTTGACATTCGAGGTGATGGCGTCTGCTATTCGCGATAAATCGCCACTATATACATTTTCGATTAATTTCAGGGTTCAAAATTCAAATTTTACAATATTTATGAGATTGAAGATGGCGGCCTCTGCCATTCGTAACAAATCGCCAATATATTTGTATTCGACTAATTTTAGATTTCTAGGCTCAAATTTCTCAATATTTATGAGATTCAAGATACGGCCTCTGTTATTCACAACAAATCGCCACTATGTTCATTTTCGACTAATTTTAGTGTCCTGAATTCGAATTTCACAATGTTTATGACATTTAATATGGCGACCTCTGTCATTTACTATAAATCACCACCATATACGTTTTCGATTAATTTTAGAGACCAGAATTCAATTCAATATATAATCAAAGATCAAGATAAAGAATTCGAAATTCACAATATTTTTTTACATTCTATATGGCGGCTTCTGTCATTCGCAACAATCGCCACTTTTTGATGTTGGTTTTTGACTTAGTTTCGGGTACCCAATTCGAATTTCACAATGTCTGCAAGATTCATAATGGCGGCTAATTTTAAGTGCTGAATTCGGATTTCAAAATATTTTTCAGATTCAAAATAAAGACAGTTAAAGAAATCGAAAATTACTTTATCGATTGGAAATACTAGATAGAAAATATCTAATATAAGAGAATTATAATGAATACTGGTACCCCATTTATTGGCTATTCTACTTTCCAAGTACCTAAGCGTTTGGCGACCTTCTGAATAAGAAAAACGCCAGCAGCAGTATCAATGTAGATGCTAATAACAACGAGCGTATAAGTTTTTTAATCATCCAAATAAAGTAATATTTAAAATGTAGCGATGCTAAAGTGTGCATGTGTGGAGACGCATTATTATGATACATTGGTATTAAACTTTGTGCATGAATGTTTTTATAATCAAATGACCGTTTTTTGTCTAAGTCGAGTCTTCATTCTCGCTTCAAATAACAACGAAAGAGTACGGGCCCCTTATACCGAAGTGGGTCATTGGTTTATCCATGTCTATAATTTGATGCGGTATTTCCAAAGTATAAGTGATCATGGCTCGACATTTAGGCGTAATTTCAACTGCCTCGAAATTATTTCCGAATGTCGAAAAGGGACCCAAAACTCATTCTTAAATGCCGAATGTGTGAGAGTAAGTTTACTGTGTATTTAGACGAATAAAATAAAGACCGAATGTATGGGAATTATCGATTAGTTTAAGTCATCATGTCATGTGGATATTCTCTTTTCCAAGCCTTTACCGCTTCCAGAGATTAACCTGGTATTTCACTAAAACTGTATAAATGTATTCATAATCAATTTGCGATTGCTGGGAAATAGTAGCAGCCCACTCAATGGCTAAAGCCGCAAAGAGAAAGTTGATTATGCAATCTCCATAGATAAAATTGACAAAAACACACACCACTTGTTATTGTTGCTGTCGACGGTTGTTAGTTAAAACGAATATATGGTAAAAATATTCGGTGTGCTCAGCAGCAGCAGTAATATTTGGATTGAAATATAAGAAAATGTTATACTTACGTGTATAAAATAAATTTTGCACAATCTGTGCACGAGCCTTTAATGAAAATGAAAAGCCTAAAGAGCACGTGTGCTTCAAAAACTATTCAGGACCTTCTATCGCGCTGGAATCGACCATTATAGTTGAGGGGTTTCAACGTTACGTAGCTGAATTATGTACAATAAATTTGTAGCTGACGGCCATTCCAGTGCTTTCAAACGTATTTCAAACTCACGGATCTATGACAATTTAACAGTACAAAAAATTAAATGCAAAAACCATCTTTTACATAGCATCTGTAACGCTATTGTGAAATTGTCTCAGGACACAAGTTACCCAAGCACAATACGGAAGCATGTAAAAATAGTTATTTAAGTATGAGAAATGGTGTAACATGCGCGATAAAACAATGGGATGTTCAAAATATAAATTTCAATATTAAAGTTGTAAATCTTAGTACAGGTATCTTAAATGGTCCACAACACATATTTGGAAATCACCAAAATTGTAATAATTCTTTTGTACATCAGAAACTCAGCGCTCTCAATAAAAGGCTATCATGTCAGTTAATGTGTGCCATGGAAAATATTTGGGAAAACTTCTGATCATTCAAGGAGCCTAATCCATAATTGTACTAGTAATTTGGTCGAAAGCTTTAATGCACAGATAGCCAAGAATGTAGAAAGTAAGCATATAAATTTCTCGCAGCGTGGTTTTTATGCGGCTCGTTGCACTTTTAAATGTTAGAAACAAAAAGGTACATTTCATACTTGATACATGAGATAATTTATGGGACTCAACCTGGATCGCAAAAATGGAACACATTCGACGATAAAAAGTTGTAAAGTCGAGATTTCAACCCAAGTCTCCATTATAATACTCTACCAAAAGACGCCCACTATGGACCATAAGGTACAGTCGCCATATTTCGTCCCCGAGCCTAACTTCGTCCCCCTTCTTAACTCCTCAGCCAACTAACGCCATCTAGATTTCGTGTCACTAACTTAAAGGGGCCCCTGTCAGTCGGCCTTTGCGAAGAATTGAGAGCGATACCTCGCTTCTTTGAAAAAATATTTAAAAAAAGAAAAATCTGCCAAAGTTAAGTTTTTTATTGGAATATTGTTAAAATTTACAAAAAATTGATATGCTTGACTTAATGAATTGAAAATTTTATTGAAATGTTTGTTACTTCATGTGATTCAAATAGATTAAAAAATATTGAGGTTATGACATGCGTTTTCTGTTGATATTAATTTTATTCTATTTTGTAGCATATTCCTAATTTCGTCTCCCGACGTGAACCTAATATCGTCCCCGGGGACGATATTTGGGTAACCATATTTCTTTTTAATTTTTAAATTTATTTTTGTAATTCATTTTAATTTTTTTATTTTGTAGATGCCAAAAAGAAAGTCGTGGGACCCTGAAGCAATGAAGTAAGCTGTTGAAGCTGTAAGAGCAAAAGAAATGGGTTACAAGAAGGCATCAAAGTGTTTTCAAGTCCCAAGAGCTACTTTGAAAGACTACACAAAAAAAACAGAACAATCGGTTGAAAATTTACTTTCTCGAAAAATGGGAAGGAAACCAGTTTTACCGGTAGAATTAGAAGAAGAGCTGGTAAAGTATTGTTTGGAAATGGAGAAGAATTACTATGGCATTACTGCATCTGATTTAAAATGAATGGCTTTTCAGTTAGCAATTAGAAATAATATCCCCCACCCATTTTCTCAAACTAAAATGAAAGCAGGCAAGAAATGGGTGAAGTTATTTATGGCTCGTCATCCTGCATTGTCATTCCGTAAGCCAGAATCATTATCTCGTACTCGTGTCCAAGGCTTTACAGCAGAAAACGTTAAAACTTTTTTCATCTATTAAAACCTGAAATGCAAAAGATTAACTTCAACCCAAATAAAATATTCAACGTCGATGAAACTGGAATCAGCATGGTTCAGCATAAAGTTAGAAAAATATTGACTATAAAAGGCAAAAGAGATGTTCACAAGTTGTCATCTGCTGAAAGAGGAGCATTAGTAACTGTTGTTACTTGTATGTCAGCTGCTGGTCAATTTATTCCTCCTTTGATGGTCTTTCCAAGGAAAAACATGAAAGCTGAGTTACTCGATGGAACACCTCCAGGCACCATAGGTGGATGTCATCCATCTGGTTGGATCCAGCCTGAGCTATTTACAAAATGGCTTAAACACTTTGTGTTCATAGCTAAACCTTCAAAGGAAGATTCTGTTTTGCTAGTTTTAGATGGCCATTACAGCCACACAACAATTTAGCCGTGATTGATATTGCCCATGAAAGTGGTGTTTCTATAATCTGTCTTCCTCCACATTCAACTGATCGCATGCAACCTTTGGATGTATCATTGATGTTCCCACTGAAAACGTATTATACCCAAGAAATAGAGAATTGGCTGATAAATCATCCAGGGCGGGTCGTCACCCATTACCAAGTTGGAGAAATATTTGGGAAAGCTTATGCTAAAGCCTGCAAGATTGATACAGCAGTAAATGGATTTCAAAAAACTGGAATATTTCCACTTAACGAAAATATTTTTGATGATTCACCACATGCTCCTGTTTCAAACGATACAACATCTTCCGCAACCGTCGTCTCATCATCCTCTACTTCTACAAGTGCAATACCTCAAACACCAACTCTGTTGTCACCGTTCACTCCTACAAGTGCACGATCCCAAACACCAACTCCGTACATGCTCCTGTTTCAAACGATACAACATCTTCCGCAACCGTCGTCTCATCATCCTCTACTTCTACAAGTGCAATACCTCAAACACCAACTCTGTTGTCACCGTTCACTCCTACAAGTGCACGATCCCAAACACCAACTCCGTTGTCACCTTTGGCTTCTAGTTCGAGACCTAAAACACCAACATCGCTGCCGTCGACTTCTACAATTTCAGAACCAAAAACACCAACTCCATCGCCTTCGACTTCTAGCGCAAGACCACCAACAGCAGCTCTGTTATAACGACCAGGAAGTTCTTCATCCTCATTTATAGTTCCAGCAGATTTACAACCAGTTCCAGTCATTGAACCACCTTCAGCTTCAACTAGACGTGGTAAAGCGATGGTAATTACGGCTTCACCACACAAAATAGACATTATTGACGCAGAAAAGAAGCGAAAGGATAAGAATGAAAAAGTGATGACGGGAAAGAAAAGAGCCAGAAGCATTAAAAAAACAAAGACGGCAGGAAACAAAAATAAAACCATGAAACGAAAAAAAATAGTCTTCTGAAGAAGAAATATCCGATGATGACCCAGTTTTGGAACTTTATGATGAGGAAGATAGTGAAAATGATGACGCTCAATGCCCAATCTGTGAGAGAAATTTTTCTCAAGATAAAAAAGGAGAGAAAGGGATAAGATGCATTAAATGCTTTCAGTGGATGCATGAGGTTTGTGTTGATAACCAAAGCCTTACATTTATTTGTGCAACTTGTCTGGAAAATTAGCTTTATTTAAGTAATACTGAAGACTGATTAACGACTGACTAGATGTTACAATTAAGAGAAATAAGTATTACTCGTATGTTAGTTCGTTGTTAAGTATTCTTAATATTTTTCATACTAATTGTTGTCATCTCAATATCGTCCCCGGGGACGATATTTGATGCCCAAAGAATTTTTTTATAATTTTGACTGTTTTTGTTAAATAAATCTTTATGGCACTAGTTGCAATTTAAGAGAGTTTTTGATTATTCTTAATAATAAACGAATATAGTACCTTTCGTAAGACGTTTTATTTGTTGTCCAGAGTTGGCAAAATTTTTTTAATGAATTTTTTTCAAAGAAGGGACGATATTTGGCGACTGTACCCTATCGTCAACCTAACACAAGTCCAGAAGTGATTGAACTGACATTTTCTTTTACTAAACGCAAGGAACTTGGGAGTTACACGGTTTTACAAATGTACAGCGTGAAGTGAAAATTACTATACTACGGTCGCTGTCTCCTTGCATGCGAAGCAATAAAACCCGTTTCGTATAGTGATTTGCACGTCGGCTACGCGCTATCGATAAAAAACTACATCTGGTCAGTGACTCATGTGTTTTATACTATTTACTATATACCGAACAATAACGATTATCATTCTGAAATGAACACTGAAACGATTACTGAGTGGTTTCAGCGATTGCTATCGAGCTTGGAAGAGCGATCCGGAATCATTATGCATAATACCATTTACCACTTACTGCAAATAAGTCGAACACCTACGTCAGCGTCTAGGGTAGATGAAACTCGAAAATGCTTTAAAGGTGTAGTAAATCACATCAGACCTCTGGAATGGTGGCTGTCATTCAAAAGTCAAATTAATGGCCAAATATAGATTTACTGACACAGCTTCATACTGCTGTTGTTTCAAGTGCTGGAATTGAAAGACCGTTTCTAACATTTAAATTTCTTCATTCCGACGTATGAAACTTGGTACCGAGAAAACTGCAAAACTTGTCACAGTATTTACATACCTAAATAAAAAAATAAGTACTGTCTTGCTAGTCTGACATACAAAATTTTGATTGTTAATTAATAATAGTTATTTTGTGATTAAAATTGTTACATTTTGTGTTTGATTGAATAAATTAAGTAATAAAAAATTAGGATGTTTTAATTACAAGTCTAAATAAAATTTCTTTATAATTCCTACTTCTAATGACAATTACGACATGGATTCAACTATTTAATTTATTTCGACCTATTTTGAATCCTAAATATATATTAGTTTTCGTTTGTTTCTTGTTCATTGACAATTAAAAGTTGTTTTAAACTCTTTTTTCTTAATGTTTTAAACTTTGTCTAAAATTTGTTAAGATTGTGTTTTTAAACAGTTAATAAAAAAAACAGTTTTGTTTTTAACTGTTTTAAACATGTGTTTTAATCATACCAAAACTGCGATTGACAGAGGCAGTCATCTTGAATCTCATTATAAATATTGTGAAATTTCAATTTAGAACCCTAAAATTAGTCGGTAACAAATATATAGTAGTGATTTAATGTGAATGACAGAATATCAAAAACACTAAAATTCGAATTCTACAATCGTACGTTCGTGGAAATCGAATGTAGTGACAATGTATTTCAGGTGAGGCAGACTTAACAGATACATAATTATATAATTTTCATGATCACAAATATATAATTTTCATTTAATTTTAATATGTTTCTAACGAATCGTATCATATCATAGTTTATCTTGTAATCTAATTACATAATTATAAAATTAATAATATTGAAATAAGGTTTTTTGTGGAAACAATTGTACAACAGTTTTTGAGGGATTTTATTAGAGATGGGTCGACTAGCCGATATTAGACAACTAGTCGGCGCTCAAATGGCCGATTAGTCGGCCGTACCGATATCGGTTTCCTTTAATTTCTGGCGCGTTCACAAATCTTCGTCCGCCGCGCAACTTGTCACGCGTTCGTGTCCTAATAAGTTTTGTTTTTTACATTTTTCGTGTTTTATTTGATGCACAGGCGCGTTTTATCATGAAATAATTAAAATAAATATCAATTAAAGCGAGTAGTAGTGGTAAAGTACAATGTCAAAAAGGAAATCGTGTGTGTGTGTGTGTTTTTTTAGGAAGTGATTTAAGTATAATCAGAGCCAGGCATTTGTTTCTCGTGGTGGGCAAGGTAAAAAGCAAACACGACGAGTATGACTAACCGTATCAAATACAAACATAGTTATTTGATGGGTTATTTGAGGCTGCGGTTAAAAGTGCATCAGTCGATCCACCGCCACGTTCTCTCTGTTGTAAACGGAGCACCTGTCGCCGACACCGACACCGTCTCATTCTTCGGTTGAGCTGAGTCGGCGAGTCTCAACTTCAACAAAACATACAAGATCACCACGTCACAACACCAGAGCAAGAGGGTTAAGTATTTCCATGGGGGAGATGACTGAGAAAACAAAGGTTGGTTATCAAACCAATCTTTGTCTTTGATTGAAAACATCGGTTTTATCAACTTAATGGAAAAAATGAAATCGACATATAATATACCATGTCGAAAATACTTTGCAGAGAACATCAAACCTCATATTTATGAAAAAACAAAACCTGAAATTCGGAAAGGGGTTGCTTATTGTTTCCGCGATTTCAGTGACTACTGGCATGCGTTCAAACACTAATAATTTGCCGTTTCTCGAGTTTTACTGCCCACTACTGGAATTTGTGATTGTCGTCTGTCCGGCAATCTCAAATTCCATTACGCAGTAGGGGAACAGAGGGTAATGGGAGCCAGAGGGTAATGGGAGCGGTGCTACTAGAGACAAAACTATAGCTCGTATTCACTCGGTTGCCGCTCGGGCACCTTCGGCACGCGTTGATAGTGTTTCCCTGTGACGCTCGACCGGCTAGTGCTACGCGTTGTGTGACCACGAGCGTACGTCGATTTTTTGGTCTGCGCTTATAAAAAAAAAGAAATTTCATCGGCCAGGTATGTACAAAGTAATACGTTTGTTACATTCAAATCTCTTTTATTTTATAGATAATGTTATCAATTTTGAGTATCTGTGCGTATAATATCGTTACAAGCTTGATTCAGTGCTTCATTTTATTTAAATTCAAAATGGTGGTACTTGGGGAATGAGAGCTTATTAGGCTCCGATTACCCTTTGTAGCTCCAATTACCCCCATAATAATATACTTATGTATTTTTATTTCAGATGCAAAAATGCCAAGAAAAAGAGAACGCACCACTACGAAAGCGTCTTGGACAGTTGAAACCTTAGAAATTGCAGTCAGAAAACTTCGGTGTGGCGGTACATCAGTATACAAGGTATCAAGAGAGACCGGAATACCTTACAGCACCTTGAAAAAGAGATTCAAGTTAGCTAAATCCAACGATACTAGCTACAAATGTGCTCCCAAGCTAGGAAGGCCTTCTGTGTTCACTAAGGAACAAGAAGCCATTTATGCTGATCATTTACATAAAATATCTAATAAATTTTTACGGACTGACAAGGGCTCAGTTTTGTAAGGTATGTTATGCCATGGCTGAAAAATTTGATGTCGCGGATCGATTTAATGAAACTAAGAGGTATGCGGGGAGATACTTTCTAACTGGGTTTTTCCAACGACATCCTAATTTAAGTATTAGAAAGCCAGAAGCGACAAGCATCAATAGGATACTTGGATTCAATAAAGCCGAAGTGGATCGATTTTTTGAAAATCTGGAAAATGTCATGGTAAAGGACCACTTTTCGTCGTCTCATATTTACAATATGGATGAGACTGGCGTTTCGACGGTCCAGGAAACAGAAAAAATTATAGCGCCTAGGGGACAAAAACGTGTAGGATCAGTCACATCATGGGAAAGAGGGAAAAATGTCACGGCTATCTGTGCTATGAGTGCTTCAGGTTCCTTCATTCCACCTCTTTTTATTTTCCCTCGACAGCGTCACTCACCGCAGCTAGAAAGAGATGGTCCACCAGGAGCTGCTTACACATGTTCACATAATGGTTGGACAAATGAAAGCATTTACATTAAATGGTTGCGACATTTTATTGAGCACTCAAAACCCACTGCTGAACAACCTGTTCTGCTGATTATGGACAACCACAACAGCCATTGTACATTGGAAGCTTGGGAAGTGGCAAAAGCTAACCATGTTGTAATGCTATCTATTCCACCACATTCGTCACATCGGTTACAGCCTCTAGATGTTACTTTTTTTGGTCCGTTTAAAAGAGCCTACAACAAGGAATGCGACATGTTTATGAAATCCATGAATATGGTAAAAATTACACCCTATGGTATTGCAGGATTGTTCAACAGAGCTTATTCCCGAGTAGCAAGCTTAGACAAAGGAATCTCTGGCTTCAAAGCTACGGGAATTTTCTCCATGAATCCTGCTGTTTTTTCAGAAGACGATTCTGTTGCTGTGGATGAAGAACAGAGCCAAGTTAATGAGCAAGCACGTTCTGCTGTTACTCAGTCTCAGAGACTCATAATAAATGTTGAACAAGAGCAGTTGCCCGATATTGACCATGCTGTAAGTCCTTCTATATTAAGTGAGCTACAAGAGGAGGCATTTGCAGCAAATAGTAGACCAAACTTGTCGCCAAATACAAACCCTTCTAAAATTCCTTTTATAACGAATGATAAAATGATCGAGGAGCCCACTACTGCCTATCCTTCCATGACCTCGTCCACAACAAACGACGTTCAAGAACTGTCACTCCATACAGACCCAACCATATCAAATGATTTTGTGAAAGTTCTATCAGTTGTAAGTCCACTACCTAACATATCCAACAAAAATAAGACATCGCGACAAAAACAACATTCAGTCATTTTATCTAGCACGCCAATGAAAGTAGTATTTGAGGAAAAGGTGAAGAAAAGATTAGAGAAAAAATGTAAAACTAAAAACATTGCAAAGAAGAAGGGAGAAACCAGCACCAAAGAAAGAAAATGTTTCGTTGGAAAAGGGAAAAAACGAAAGAAGACAACAGACCAAAAAGAAAATGTAAAAAGAGCAAAAAAGAAACTTTTTCAGGAGGAAACTGACACGTCTGAAGAAGAAGAAGCTGGGAATCTTTGCGACGATGAGTCAGAATATTCAGAAGAAGAGACGTTGTGTGCTATTTGCAGTGACACAGGAAAAAATAACGAAATATGGTACCGTTGCAGAAGTTGCGGTAAATGGGCACATAAAGAATGTTCTGGTTCTGAGAGCCCGATTGATTATATTTGCCTTTTTTGCTTAGATCCTTAAAGTCAATTGTTATGTTTATATTAAGATTTATATGAATATGTGAGATTTCAGGCTGACATAGAAATTTTTGAGACTAATTTAATAATTAAGTTTAGAATTAAGCTCCCATTACACATACGGGAAATTATAGGCTCTTATTTCCCGCAAAGGCGGGTAATGAGAGCGATTCTGTTTTTTTCTTTAAAGTTTATCTGTGGCCAAATGCCTACTAATATAAGGTTAACGCTGTGATTAAATGATAGTCAAATGAGTAAGGATTTAGTTTTTAATAAAAAGTTCCTAAAGTATCCATAAATTTGGGTTTTATTTAACTTTTCCCTTAGTAGGCTCCAATTCCCCCCATCTCCCCTACTACAAATGAAACCTTTTCCGAATATCATACCGTTTAACCTTAGAATAAAGAGTACTCCAGAAGGCGCGCGATAGTGTGTCCAAAAAACTACGTATATAATGATTTAAAATTTTTTTTTAGAATTTTTGTCTCTGTATGTTTATTTGTACGGGTATCATGCAAAATCTACTGGGTAAATTTTGAGGAAATTTGGTGTGGTAACAGTATATAGGAGCAACATATAAGAGAACAAAAATTGTTTTCCTATTTACTCGCGAACGTAGGCAGAGCTATTTGCATATATAATCATTGTTTGTAGGATTACAGATGCGTGAAAGAAATTATAATGTTACATTTTTTTTGGGGGGACGAGGTAGTTCACGTCCGTAAGAAATACCTAACCATTGCCTTACACGTGTCCCCTGGGTAAACAAACTACAACGCCGAGTCTTGGGCGGTGGTCAAATAACCCGATGAGTACTGGCCTAACCAGCTGGTCTGGAGAGAGTAGGAAATGACCTCTCCAACCCGCAACCGCTACACTGCTATCGAAAGTCTTGGCTTAATCGCTCGGATTAAGAGGAAGACAAGCTCTATAAAAAAATACCCCAATTACAAGGTGGGAAACGTGCCAAAGGAATGCATGACTAGTGGGAGACTAGCCGATAGCGCCAACCTCGACGGACCCGGCAAACGTCGTTGTAATGTGCCTTCTTGTGGGGATGGGTGGCACCCCACAAGCGACCTCTTAGATCGGTCCTACTCGTGGGAGCAAAATGGAAAATTCTGAAAAACACTTAAAGAACAAAAACAATCCAAACACTATGAACCAGAAAACCTTTCACAAAAGTATGTTTGAGCGTCCTAGAAGCAACTCGACCGGTACAATGTCAAAAGAAACATAAGCCTTCCAAACTTCTAGAAGTGATACACAAACACCTCAAGTTTCACAAAACGATAAGGAAGAATGTACCAAGGCTCAAAATAACAGAGCCTGGCAAAATGACCAGGTACCTTTAAAAAGAAAGAGAGCCTTAACAAGCCCAGGAGCATCAAACCACAAGTTGATTAAAACAACTTATGCGATTGCCACTCAAAACAGATATGACATCTTAGACTCGGAAATCATAGACGATCACAATACAGAAAACTCACAACCTAAACCGCCAAAACCTGAACCTATATTTGTTACAGGCGTTACTGACATAAATAAGCTGAAAGATATCATTAAGTCTATAACAGACAGTGACAAATATAACATCAAAATAACGTCAAAATCATGCCAGCTGACATTGAAACATACAAAATGATGCGAAATCACTTTGTAAAAGAAGAAATAAGCCACTACACTTACCAACTGAAAAGTGAAAGAGCTTACCGAGTCGTTCTTCGAGGACTTCACTCCTCTAAAGATATGGATGCAATAAAGCAAGACCTACTCAACATGAACCATGAAGTAAGGCAAATCACAAATGTACGTCATAAAGCCACCAAAGAACCCCTTCCTCTATTCTTTGTGGACCTTGAGCCTAAACATAATAACAAAGACATTTTTAAAGTAAACAAGCTTAACTGCGTAAAAGTCACATTCGAAGCACCATACAAAAAGAAGGAAATTCTACAGTGCAAGCAATGCCAAAGATTTGGCCACACTAAGAACCAGTGCTTTAGGCCCTTCAGGTGTGTCAAGTGTGGAGAAGATCACCCAACAACAAATTGTCAAAAAAGACCAGACACTGTAGCCACTTGTGCAAACTGCCAGGACAAGCACCCAGCTAGCTACAAAGGCTGCGAAAAGTACAAGCAATATAAAGAACTCATGAAGACCAGACATCAATCCACAGTAAGAATTGAAAAGCAAACAAAGGTGTACACAAATATGACAACCGCAATACACAAACCGTAAACTCGACTACTACCAAAGAGACCCCACAATACCAGACTGAAGAAAACAACACAATTAAACCAAGACAGAAGCAAACTTATGCAGACATAACTAAAAATGACACTACAGGACTGACACGAAAAACCAATAACACCACTAACATTGCAGAACTACTTGAGACAATGTTCGACAAATTCCAAAGCGTCATGAATAAGATGCTTGATAACATGATGGATCGTATGATTCAGCTTATAACTGCCGTCATACAATGCCCCTAAACCTAAGACTAATAACTTGGAATGCTAATGGGGTGACTGAGCGCCGGCAAGAACTTGAAGTCTTACTGAAACTTGAACGAATTAACATTACACTAATATCGGAAACACAATTCACACCTAAGTCCTACTTCAACCCAAAAAACTACAAAACATACATAACAAATCATCCATCTGGCAAGGCACAAGGAGGAACAGCAATCATAATTAAGGAAAACATCAAACACTACCCATTCGAGGAGTACCAGACTGAAATGATACAGGCAACTTCAATCAAGATCCAGGAGGATAAGATGGGAACTACAATATCCGCAATTTATTCCCCACCAAAACATGCTGTCAAAAAGGATGACTACATTACCTATTTCAGTACGCTGGGAAACAGATTTATATGTGGTGGAGACTGGAATGCAAAGAATGTAGTTTGGGGATCCAGACTAACTGTACCGCGAGGCAGACAGCCTCGCGGTACACCTAGCGGTTCAAGAATTAAACTTGAACTCACATGGCAAACCAACTTACTGGCCTAGAGATAGAAACAAGAAACCAGATCTGCTGGACTTTTTCATTGCTAAAACATCCCACAAAGTCATCTAATAGTAGAAGAATGCATAGACCTGTCTTCAGATCACACACCAGTAATACTCAATATAATCTCTAAAGCTATTCTCGCAGAACCACCACCAAAACTTTATACAAAAAATACAGATTGGGAGGAGTACAGACAGTTCATCTCTGATAATGTCAACCTATACATACACCCCTCTAAAGAGCGAAGAGGAAGTAGAAGCAGAGATTGAATTATTCAATATTCTTATACACACAGCTGCTTACCAATCAACACCACAGCAGACAAAAAAGCTTACACAGAATCGTCAGTATCCGAAAAATATCAAAGACAAAGTAAACAAAAGAAGACAATTGCGTAAAATCTGGCACAACACAAATTACCCTCCAACAAAAAAGCCTTCAACAAAGCATCCGAAGAGCTAAAGGTGCTTATCAGGGAAATTAATTCTGAATTCATACAAAAGAAACTCACGGGCCTGACCCCAAATAAAGACACCAACTACTCTCTCTGGAAAATAATTAAAAACCTTAAAAGACCGAAGGAACACATACCACCAATAAGAAGCCCTAAGGACTTATGGGCAATAACTGATTCAGAGAAGGCACAAGTATACGCAGATCACTTAAAATTTGTGTTTCAACCCAATCCTGTGGTACATACAGAGCATGAAAAGGAAGTCCAAGAGTACCTGCAATCGCCACTACAATTGACTTTGCCAATAAAAAGCACCAGTCCTAAAGAAGTATGGTCGGAAGTGAGGTCACTGAAAGAAAGGAAATCTTCTGGCTATGACTTGATAAATGCCACAATGTTAAAGCAGCTCCCAAAAAAAGCCATCTTGAAACTAAATGCCATCTTAAATGCCTGCATTAGACTCGCAATCTTCCCGGTACAATGGAAGATCGCGCAGATCTTAATGATACACAAACCAGGGAAACCACTAAATGAAGCTAGCTCATACAGACCTATTAGCCTCCTGCCTGTACTAGGAAAACTGCTTGAAAAAATAATAATAAACAGAATGCGCCCGTATTTACCGGTGGTAATCCCTCCACACCAATTCGGCTTTCGCGAAAAACACAGCACTGTTGAACAAGTTCACCGGCTAACGGACGTCATAAGTAGAACTCTTGAGAATAAGAAATTCTGCTCAGCGGTCTTCTTAGATATTAGCCAGGCGTTCGATAGGATCTGGCACAATGGACTACTTTTCAAGCTGAAAAAGTTTCTACCACACAGCTTCTACCCAATCATCAAATCATACCTCAGTATGAGAGTTTTCCAAGCCATATGTGGTGCTGACACTTTCGAGCTCTGTGAATCCTTGTCTGGAGTGCCACAGGGAAGCATTTTGGGCCCCGTTTTATACTTGATATTTACGGCTGATCTTCCAAGTCATCCTAATACTACAACAGCCACATATGCAGACGACACGGCTCTACTATCTGTTGATGACGACGCAATCACTGCTATTGACAAATTGCAAGAACATATAAATGAAGTGGAAGTATGGCTTGACAAATGGCGCATTAAGGTGAACCAGAGCAAATCTGTTCATGTGGCTTTTACCCTTCGGAGACAGACATGCCCACCTGTCAAGATTTGCAATCAAGAAATACCACAATCTGAACATGCTAAGTATTTGGGCATGCACCTAGATAGGAGACTGACACGGAGAAAGCATATCTGGACTAAGCGCAAGCAACTCGACACAAAAGTCAGAAATATGTACTGGTTAATTGGCCGTAAATCACACTTGACAAAGGAAAGTGAAATCGCAATATACAAAGCCATTCTCAAGCCGATATGGACCTACGGCATCCAACTATGGAGGACCGCAAGCATAAGTAATATTGAAATACTGGAAAGATTCCAGACAAAGACATTGCGATCAATGCTTAACATACCTCAATATGTAAGCAATAAATACATGTACTTGGACCTTAACATCACCTCTGTTAAACATGAGATTACTAAGTATAGTGAAAATTACCAAGACAACATGTCAAGTCATGTTAATGAATTGATGACCAACCTCGAAGGCTCAGGCAGTCTACTTTTCTCAAGACTGAAGAGGCATAGTGTACCAACATTGTCAGTGAGATTTACTAGCTGAGGAGGAGACCATACAAAATGTTCACTCTGCTACTTGTTACCTTCCCAGGAAGAGGACAAACTATTGGCTTATTGTGATTGCACAGATTGCCTTGTTACAGTAAAAAAAAAAAAACATTTATTCATTTTTGCCATCTTTAATTTCTTAAAAATATCATTTAAAATAAGAAGAAATTTTATCACGACACTGAACACTAATTAACATATATAATTTCTTTGTCCTATTTTGAATTTCTTTAGTACGGGACCAATTATTTTCTAATTTTTTTTTTGCGGGTTTTTAACCTCTCTTTTTGCTTTAAGAAAATAAGCTAATTTTTTCTTGCTCTATTAACAAAAAAATATTTATTCAAATAAGTACCAAAAAAATTTGTAGACTCATTTGTACACTCGTATGCACTCATGCATACACAGGCATAGGCGTTTTAGGTCATTATCAGTTTACTGATAATGAATTTTAATATTCATTTTAATTATTAAAATGGTAAAATTTTAAATGGTAAAAGTCATGCACCATATAAATCGATGTAAATGTGAATCGTACTGCCGTAACCAAAAATATTTATATGCATGAATTTCCTGAAGTTGGTGGGTAAATTTATTCTGCAGGTAACACCGTGCGTGGAGGGGCGCTAGTAGTAGAGAAGATTTTTGGCTTCACTGCGACTGCGAGGAGATTTGTGTGTATGCGCCTTCTGGATTACTCTATATTCTAAGCTCTTAACACATAAAATAATGTTAGAAGAAATTCCGATCTTGTGGGACATAAACACAAGACAAAATTCACGCTATTGTGCGAGCATTGCAGACATTCTAACACAATTCAGACGCATTGGCAGCCACTTCAAACATTCAGGGCTTGCTCAAAGTAAACTTTGTGCCTTACAAACGGAACTCTGTTTACCACAACATCAGCTCGTCCAGGATGTTACTATGAGATGGAAATTGTCACATTACATGTTATGACATCTTTTAGAGCATAAAAGATTAATTTCTTTATACCTGACTGAAAGAAATATTGGTTTTGAAAATCTGTCCAGTAATGAGTGGAAAATACTCGAAAAGTACATTGCATTACTTAAACCTTTTGAAGAGGTTACAAACATCATTAGTTTGAGCTTTTCTTTGATATCAGTTATACCTCGCTTAAAAATGTTGAAAAAGTATCTGGGAAATTATATCGACGAAATGATCATGACGAAATGAAATGAGCAACTGACGTGATGTTGGAAAATCAATTGAAGACTACATTTGGGCAGTTTAGCTTACAGTAAAATAAATTATTCACACTTGTGACTTTGCTTGATCCGATATAAAATACAGTTTTTCGAGGCAGAAAATGTAGGAAGAACTGTGAGGTCACAATTCTTGAATGAAGCTCTTAAAAATAGTATGAGTGATGATGACAGCGACATAAACGCGACAGCGAGCGACATAATAATTCTCAAAATAATAATAATTATAATAACCCAGGTCAACAATCCACTGCAGTTTTTGGCAGTGCCAACAAGAACTAGTGACGAGCAGAATTCAAGATTTTCATGACAGCAGATCTGGTACGGCTCACGAATTCTACCCCTTCTGTGTAATACCAGTTATAAAGCATAATGACAATTTGTTTTGAGTGGTGGTGCTGAAACGACTCGAGATTCCCAAAAATGGCTCAAATCGCTAAAAGATATTTTTTCTGTCCCGCTGGTTCTGAAGTTCCTATTATAAAAATATATTTTTTATTTTCATTGCATAATTAAACAAATTAATTTATTATTAAACATAAAATTATTTGTGTTTGTTTTGTTTTTTATATTTTAGATTTCAAGAGAGCAATTTATTAAAAAAAAACCAAGACTGGGAAGAAAATGGTACACTGAGCCCAGAGACGACTGATATATTGTGAGCCAAGCTTTACCAAATCTGAAGTTTACCTATACAAACATTAAAGTCAATTTTGAAGAAGTGTGAGATGTAAGTGTTAGCCTATGGACTGTCAGGGGGAAACCTCTAAAGGTTGATATCTACAGCTGAAGACCGGCTAGGGTTCCTGAATTATTCCATGGGCACCATATTGCAAAGTTGAGGTTAGTCCAAAATTGTGCAACGTGGACCGATGTTAAGTGGAGTAGGGTTTTATTTTCTGATAAAGCCAAAATCTCTTTATTTTGTGAGAAACGAAGTCGCAAAGTGCTCAGAAGATCTGGAAAGTGTTAAGCAAACATTTAATTTGAAAAAATTATGACGGATGCTCCGTTATGTTTTGGGCAGGCATAACTTCTGAAGATCGTACGAAGTTAGTTTTTGTTGAAAATAACTCTGCGAATACATATACATGCACAATCAGCACTAATCATTACAGGAGCTGCTACTGTCTTCATGGACGATAATGCTTGAGCACAAAGTGCAGGCAAAGTAGACTCTTGCATGATTGAGGTCGGGATTTGCCATTTGATCTCAGTCCTATTGAGAATCTGTGGGACATTCTAAAACGGCGTTTTAGAGCTGGATGTTGCCAATCGAAGGCCACTCTTTTGTTTTGTTGGAACGAGTAATTTGTAAACAGTACAAAAAGAAATTACAAAGTATAATTTATAAGTTAAAATTTTTTTACTCTTAAGTAAATAATATTTATTTCATTTTGTTTCATGAAATCTAATTTCCTTACACTTTTATTTGGATTAATCGAAATAATCTAAGGGCCCATCTGTTTTTTGCAAAGGAGTATATGTATGTGTTGGTATTTATTTTGATATACATAAATTGCACAAAGTATGTACATTATACAATTAAACAAACTTAGATTAATTTCAATTAAAATTTCATGTTTCCTTACAATTTATTTCAATTACATCCATAAGCTTCTTTTCAGTAACCTTCTCGTACAGATATTAGCACAAACACATTTCTTGTTACATTAAGTGCAACATTGATGTAAATTAGAACCAATTACGATTTGTAATTGTAATTTTTGGTACACAGGGGCTAAGAGACCTTTGTACCTTCATTGAAGATTATCGTAGATAAGTTAAGCACTATTTAAAAAATAACAGTACCTCCAGAAGTTCATTTAGGCGCTAATTGCCATATTAAAAAATTTCAGCATACGTAAGTATTTTGGCTGAAAATACTTAGATCTCCATAATTTGGATTTTGAAAGGTCTTCATACGTAAAGTTAAAAGCTTATTGGTAGTTTAACGAGATATGGTCCCAGATTACCTATAATTAAAGCACGCCGAAATCTGCATCGGGGTACTACACCTTTTAACACAAATAATGCTAACGATTACTTGGTGTCAAAGTTTTGTAGTACAATTTCGCTTAAACAGTATCGAACATGTTCCCAATATTATCAGGATTTTTAAAAAAATAATCACAAGCTAAAACTTTTTACAACACAGAAAAAAGTTCATTTTACGAATATTTTTTACTACCACATATGCACGCTACCTGCATTTATTGATTAAATACAAATTTTACTGCTTCAAATACAATAAATGTAATAAAAGAATGAAGTCTGGAATTTCCCAAATACAATACATGCTTGGTTGAAGCCCTCCACCCATGTGCCCTATCCCAGTCACTCTACTTATAACACCACAACTTTGTCAATCTTACAAATTTCAATGTAAAATTTTATATACATATTTTTGAAAATGTGTATTTTAATTATATGCAAAAAATCTAATTTTTCAATTTATTGATGTGACTAGATCCACTGAGAAAATTCGAAAATATCAAGTCAAACTCTGAAGGGGATATACTCAGGTTTTCAAACTGCCCACTGTACACATGGTGTGGGCAGTTTCCTCACACTGTCCCACGGTGTACAATCATTTCCTTATGAGTTAAAAACGAGTTCTTTCACTTCATAACAAATAATCAAAGAATAATGAAAAAAAGAAAAGGAAATCATTTGCAATTTAGGATGCGCAATCAATGTATTTGGAGAGAAAAATTGATCAAGAAAAATTCAACCTGTACATTTTAAAGTTGAAAAAAGATAGGAATTGTCTTTAAACTGTAAGCTGTAGATAGAAAATATTTAAAAGTGCATTAAAAAATGGAATTTCAGCTTTAAAATGGCATTTTTTTCAATTCAATCATTTTTCACAAAATTAATAAGGCCGAGTAGTGTAATTCCATTTTCTCTAATAATCTGATAACTTGTTATGTCTGAAGACTGATAATTACTCAATTTGTACTCAATAATACAATGATTACTCAATTTACATACGTACGATACATAACAAATTTCAATCACCCCTAAGATATGAAAATCAGTTCAATTACCCAAGAAATCTAATAAATAATTTAATTATTCAAATGTAAGCCAATTCAACTGGACTGGTATTGCACCGAGAGTAGTTCATAGAGAGAAATTCCAATTCGTGATGCCATATTTTACAGAAAATCAAAAAGTGCGCGCATCTGTTACATTCATGCATGGTTCATGAAGAGAATCTCCAAACTTACTTGTCTACAATATTACTATGCATATTACTTCTAAGTTTATAGATGTTTTTAGAAAGTTTATTTTTGAGGTTGGAATGACATAAAAATATAAATATATGTTATAGGAGGCCTCTTTTGTCGAAGAAGCCCAGTCAGTCACGCAAGTTTCCCTGTGACTGCAGATGAATCATTGTCCATGACTCTTTATTCTTTGTATGTTATTTATTTTAATCACCAATGTACAAAGTAGTTTTCGATGTATAGTTCTATATGTTATGCGATTGGTTGGTTTAAAATAAAAAATATTCTTTTCCTGATATCTGTCAACATCAGGAAGAGAATATTTTCCTGTTCCTGTTTTTGGCATCAATTGAAAAAAATTTAATACCTATAACCTACTGAAGTTAGTAGTATAAAACCATCGAGATTTTGCATATGTTTACTTCAAAACTTACTAAACGAAATGGAAAGTATACATAGTCAAAATTTTTTTTACGTTTTTTATTACACTGCTTCATGGGCTCATCTCAGAATTTTACCAAAGTGGTTATTTCCAGATGAGTTCATGAATGGGATGAGTCCTTTTCGGAGTGAAATTTCTAAGAATGAAGAAGTGTGTTTGGAATAAACTAAGATGAAACTTCTTGAAGTCTTAAATCCCCCTACCCCATCTTAAGTGTACAATTTGTGGCAAATTTTTTCTGCAACATTTTATGGACGTTCCTTTACATGATTTATGTAAGGGAAGATATCTTTACCTGTGCAGTGGTATAAAAACTATTTCTAATAATCTTGCTATATAAAGTTTATGAGGAAGACAGATATAAAATTAAATATGTATTTTAATTATTCTCAAAATTGATAACTATTTAGTTTAAACGCCGTATAAATAATAAAAATGTTGATTATATCTTTTCTAAAAGCTACTTGTTAATGAAAATACAAGTTCTGTGATCAACGTTTATTACAAAGTACTCACAGGTTTTTATATGTAAATTAAAACTATAGATTTACAGCCTGCGACCTCTGCGACCTCCCTTCCTGCGAGTTGAGTCAGAGGGCACCGGAGTGACATCCTCAATACGGCCGATCTTCATAGCAGAACGAGCTAGAGCACGGAGTGCCGACTGTGCACCAGGTCCTGGTGTCTTAGTCTTATTGCCTCCCGTCGCGCGCAACTTGATGTGAAGCGCTGTGATTCCAAGGGTCTTGCATTTCTCAGCTACATCCTGAAATTTAACAGATTCCATCTTAGAGAGAGCCTTATATATGACTAAAGTTGTAGTTGATCAATTTTCATTATTATTCTTTAAAGCCGACAGTTCCAATTGTAAGAGTAGAAGGAATTAAGTTAAAAATGGATAAAAATTCTACTGTGTGTTATATAACATGTGTAGATTTTAGGTATTGAATAAATTGTACATAGATGATACAGGAGGAAAGGTCAAAAAGTTTGGGTAATAGAAGAGGGTAAATAAACATACTGGTACTATTTTTCTATTTCAATATATTCCCCATAACCCCAATACATAGATTTGTCATATTCAAAATAGGCCTAACTCACAGATTGATACATCATCGGCAAATTTCTTTCTACAAAACACCTTTTTAATTTTTAGGAACAAATAATAAACAGAGGAAGTCACAGGAGTGGGTGCTTCAATATTTGGAAGCCATAATTGTGAAGGACAGCCATCGCAACATGGCTTTGTATACAGCACCTTTTTAAAGTTCATTAAATATTCGCCTTCACAGTTTCTCTTAACCCACCAGCAGGCCAGCATAGTATTCCCCTATTATTGAAATGTCATCTTTATAATCAACAAGCAGGTTAACCACTGCATCTCAAAACAATTGTCATTTTTTGCCAGTTGATTGTAATGCAAATCGCATGATCATTCTACACGTTATTGTTTCTGTGGCGGTGTGAGCATTCTCAGTACACCTCATAATGATGGTCATAGAAAATAGTCTAAATAGTTATAGAAGATACTTTAACCATGTCTGTGAGCTACTTTTACTTTAAACGGACATCTTCCAATACAAGTATTTCACTTTCGACAATATCTGAGGTGATGGCCACAATTGGTCATCCTGAGCTGAGTCATCTTCGATCAGTTCTCTGCCTTATTTGAAAAGATGGCACCACTTATAAATCATGGTTTTAATAGGACAAGAATCTCCATAACCTGATGATATTTCAACCAAAATGACTAAGTTGGACTTTCTCTTTTGTGAGGAAATTAAAAATGGCATGAAATCAAATATTTCCCATATTAGATGTATTCTTCAGTGTTTAGTAGTTTGACCAATAATACTTCAGAAGTTAATGACACAAGTAAATTTATACTAAATATATACCTAGGCAATCACCACTCCCCGCTATTCCCTCCACCATTCAGTGAAATTTTTGACCTGCCCTCGTAAGGTAGACTTCCACTTTTATGGCTTAATGTTATTACAGCCTATTCCTTTGTATTTATTAAAGGAAGCAATTGGTAAAATGTTTTAACGAAGCAAAATTTATGACAAAAATTTTATTATTCATTTGACCAATACTTGCATTTTAATTCCATCAACTTTGTTTTTGTGAACATAATAAATGTATTCACTAGTGAGTCAGTAACTGATTCACCGTATGAGATGATGTGGTGAGCGTGACAACTCAAGTGTATTTTAAGTTGATTAGAATAATTTTTTTAACCTTTAAATTTTTATACGTAGTACATTATTCCGTTCACAGTATAGAAATAGGTAATTACATTATTATTTCGATCAAATTAAAAGAAATAAACGAGATATTTTCATTTATATTATTTTATATGTACAACTGATATTATTTCGTACCAGTATTTTATTAATATATTCATTAATATTTCAATTATAAATAGTTTAATATTTAAAATTTTAATGGAATCCTGACATTATGGCATTTTTAATATTTCAACGTTTCCAATAGTAATACCAAAATGTTTAAATTTCCTCGCAGTATTTAAATTATTAATAGTCTGCAATTCATAATTTTCAATACATAAAAAGAATTTTTTTATAACCCTAATTGTTAGAATGGATTTAGGTTCTAAAAATTTCATAACATAATTGAGTTAAAGTTATTATAAAAAACAAATTATTTACGCTTAATAATTTATAATTAATTAAACACAATTTCTTAGGGTTATGTTTTACAAGTAACATAATTATGGCATAATTTGATTCATACTCAAGTAACCAATAAAATAAAAATAATTGTATTTTATAGGAAAAATGTGAAATAAAGAGTACACAGTATGAGCATTGGCGACAGCCCTCAATAAATCCAAAAATCAAGACCTGAGCATCTGTAAAAATCAAAGTCTATTCGACTCCTCTGCATACCTTCCAAGATCTTTGGTTCTTTTTTTAATTTACTTTTATTTCCTGAGAGCTGTCCTGTCAATGTGTCTAGGAAATTATGAGAAGCATGATTTGATACTGTCAAGAGAAAGTGGACACAAGGAGAATTTGGAGCTGCTGCAGATAGTCCTTTGTATTATTTCCATATAAAAAGATTCTGCAAAATATCTATGAGCTTTGACCATTAGTAAGTCGAACAACGGTTGATTG
Organism: Druceiella hillmani; assembly: GCA_039881145.1. Taxonomy (NCBI): domain Eukaryota; kingdom Metazoa; phylum Arthropoda; class Insecta; order Lepidoptera; family Hepialidae; genus Druceiella; species Druceiella hillmani. Next base: position 6,085,712 of record JAYKKI010000070.1, read on the forward strand.
ACATGTCAAACTTCTTTCAAGAAGGCAACAAATTTTTTGGCAAAAGTGAGTATTAGTTGTTTTTAATATTGTGGGCTACTACGTGGTGAACTTTGTGGATGACGAGATTAGTTTAATTGCATTAATTCAATCACATCAGGCAACCAATGAACGTAGCAGTTTTCATCTACTCAAAAGTATCTGGGAAGAAAACGTTTGTATTTGGAGATGGTGATTTTGCGCCATTTCTTCAATGCATTTACAATTTGGAACCATTTTTAAATGCGCAAATAAATGGAGATTACATAAATTTAATTTCATGCATGCTTTTTCCATTAATCTAGATGCTCCAGATTATCAATAGCTTGTCAAGACAGTTAGAAATGAGCTTATGATACGGAATAAAGCAGATGTTATGATATGGAATAAAGCAGATGTTATGGTACGGAATAAATGTCAATGCTGAGACATCTGATGTGTCAACTACTAGGACAATACTAGATGAGTTTTCAGCAGTGTGAGGAGTACTTTGGAGCCACAACAATCAAACCTTTTCGTCAGTAGGCATATTAAGGTCAGGTTAAAAAGACGAAAATCTTTTTAATTTTTGGGATAAATGAGTGGAAATTCAAACTACATTGAAAGTATCACGGCAAACAAACCTAAAGACTCGACACTTGAGAATAATTTGGACTTCAGTACTGCAACACTCGGCACAAAAGATGCTCTCAACGATTCGTTCATGCTACAAATGTCAGAGTTGATGAATATTGGGAACAACTCATTTCTTCAATGAATAGTGCACGCTGATAGCAGCTTAACAAGCTCAATTCTAAAAACTCAACCAAGTTCAATAGTGGTTATTGATGAAGACTACTGAGATGACAATTGAAACTAGTCACCTGCTCTTAATATTAGGAATGTCGATGCAAAGTTCTAGCTGAACCACTGTGTACTCCTGAGAAAATTGAACCAAGTACTGATACTCAATTTGAAGAATAAATATAAGGCCAAACTAGAAAAAGCATTGCAGAAAATGAAGAAAAAGGAATCAAATAAGAAGGAAAGTCAACCCAAGTCAATGCAGAAAATAGGCAAAGAAATTTGTGCATGAGAATTCATCACCAAATATTAATTTCATTCAAAACTAAACCTATCATAGTTGATTATGTTTGTATTATTTAACAATTGTGAGGTTTATTCATTATATGATTTAAACTAAATTTTTAAGTTATTCAATAGCCAAATATTGTCAAAATAAAGTTAAACGTTATTTAATAAAATAATTTAATAATTAAAAAATTATTATTTTTTTTAAATATTCTGATCAGAAAACTTTAAGTAATTATTAAATTTGCTAAAATTGTCATCAACAAATATTAAAGATTGGCAGTCTATATATCAGTTAGAAAAAAACTTAATCTAAGAAAAATTAAATAGAAATAAACAATTACTAAACATGATTTAAAAAATTCTACAACAATCAACAATCTAACATCAAATTTAAAGTTACTTTATATAACTTTAGGAACACAATTATAATAACATTAAACAAAAAGTTGTTAATAAACCATCTTTATTTATAATTTGTTTTAAATTATTCTTACAATTTTTGTCAAGAATTTTTATTAATTAAATCCATAAAATCATTGGACACCTTCTGAACGAAATTGCTTAGATAGCCACATATTTAGAACAGAATTGAAGATAATATAATGACATAAATGAGTCAATAAAAATATAATTCTACTTTTTATATTCAGTCAAGAACTATTAGGTTGATTTTGAAGAAGATTATGTTTTCAGCCTCAGCAAAATCCTCAATATACTATAATAATTGCCACCTATCTATCTTATAAAGCCAAGCTAATTTTTTTCAGAACAGACATACATTTATGTGCACATTATTTTAATTGAATGTAAGGTATATCAATGTCTATTATGTGATATAATAATGTGCCAACACCTATTAAAAACAAAAAAAAACCTGTGAAGCAGAGCCCCTGCACACTTAAATACATAAAATCATTAAACATTTAAGGGATGTAGTATTTCCATTAACTATACAAATATTAACACAACTATTCACCACGTAAATATATTGATTTGGCTGTGACAGACAAAGAAACATGGGAGCGATCTTATGATTTTTTTTTAAGTAAATAACCTCACAAATCTACTTTATATTCGCAGAGAAATATGACTAAAGTTATAGTAGATAAAATCGGAAATAATATTGTTTTCAATTTAAGACATTTGTTTTCAATGCAATAAATTATTTATTTAACAATTGTAAGGCACAATTAACATCACAAAACATGAGAATAAGTAAAGTGGTTTAAATTTGAAGTTACAACATTTTTTAAATTTGCAAATGTTTTTATAAGCTAATATGTATATTTACGTTTTGTTTATAAGTTATCAATAATGATCGAACATTTACCTGAGCAGCCAACATAGCGGCGTAGGGTGAAGCTTCATCACGATCAGCTTTGACTTTCATACCTCCAGTCACTCTGGCAATAGTTTCTCGTCCTGACAGGTCAGTGACGTGGACGAAAGTATCATTGAATGATGCAAAAATATGGGCTACACCAAATACATTTTCACCTTCACGAACTTGAGGTCCAAGTGAGACCTGAACCTCTTCTTTAGCAACTTTGTTTTTCCTCGGAGCCATGGCTTAACCTGCAAATGTCAAATGGAAACACTGCTCGTAAATCGAACAAAATCAATGGAATCTGTATCACTAGGATTCGACAATCAGAAGGATCCACTTATCAGTCGATCTATGGGTTACAAGACGTATTTATTGACGAACATTAAATTAAAATAACAAAATATTACATAGCTCATTTAAAATACCTGAACACAAACTCGCAAATTCTAAAAGAACCGGAAACGAAAAGATTCCCATAGAGACACAAAACAGTTCCAACGAATCCTATGCACAAACTTCACAACTTTTTGCGCATTTTGTATATGTGTAAGTGTGGAGTTCTGGTCTTTTATTGTTTCTTTATTATATGCTGTTTAAAACAATAATTTTTTTTATAAGTATAGATATTAACAATAATAATAATCTATTATTTACTTAATGCACTTAAAATGCAAATCGTTAAGATTTAAATGAAAACTTTGAATCGATCATAGATTTTTAAATATTAACAGTAATTATTATGCATCGTTTTTAGTCTTAAGAATTGTAATATTATTTTATATGTAAGGATGTGCGATGAATGGTTAAGTTTTCATACTACATTAATTTACTATTCGTTAGTTAAAAAGAAACTAAGCAAGATAAAAATCCAAAAAAAAATATTAAGTCGTAGTTTTTTGAGTTATATATGTGTCTAATGCCAAAAAAGTTCAACACAGTCAAAAAAAGAGCCAAATAAGTGGCTATACTATTGATAACTTATTCTCAGTCGAGTAACCATTTTAACTGTACATATCCGAAAAGATGGCCAATGACAAGGTTTTACTATTAAATTATATTGCATAAACAATTTTTTTGTGGTGACGTATGATCAGTTTCCAATGATTATTATAAACCACGGTCCTCTATTACACTATTATGTTGGACTAGCCTAACCATATGAAATTATAGCTATTGTTCTGCCTATTTTAATTGAGGTTGAGATTCCTAAAATTTTCCTTTGTTTTGAAATATCATCTTTAAATTCATTATATGGGTACACGAGAATATTATATTATTTTGTGTATACACTTTGGATATTTTCTGATTTTGTTAATCTTATGGGTAAAATTGGAATAAAAAATTGTCAGTTTACGATTTTTATTTGTATTAAAAGAAAAACATTATAACTCCTTCTCGATGTCTATTCTAAAATAAAATAAAAACATTAGAAAAAATATTTTTCATAATGTTTTTATTTTACTTTGGGCGGTGTAAGACTCTAGCCTGATCAAGATATTCAAACTATTTGTCAGATATATTGAGGATTTAACGTTCGAGCGATATTTCCATTGGCCATCTTATCAACTTACCATATTACCCTGAATTGCTCTAACTGACCACATTAATAACAATTTTTAAGTTGGTTTTCATATTCAATATTACGTATTATTTCATCTCATTTTTTAAAGTATTTTCTAACGAGAAACATGAAGGTTTTTTTGTAACGAGAAACATGTAGAATTCATTTCCGGAAGTAGACGTCATTCATTGCCAACAGATAGCATCGGCTGGGATTCAAGGGTCGGGTCTGGGTGACGTTTCTTAAAACGTAGTATAATTTAATAGTGTTTTGTAATATATCTTTTATATTACTTTAGCGTAATAATTGAAAGTGAGTGGGTAATTTTAGTATATTTTTATTGTACACTTATTGACGTTTTATACATATTACAATTCACGCAAAAAGTAATTTTATGACGTATATGTCATACATAGTTATGTCTTACTCAATCTCATTCATTTGATAAATGTTAAAATAGTTTTATAATTAGCGTCAGTTTAACATATTGCAAGTTTTATCTTAGTATTGGTAAGAAATATATGATTTTTGCGTGACTATGCACTATGTTTCTTCTGTAAATAATGTAATATCACACTAAGTTCTTTGTATTCGTTGCACCTCCAGTTGATTTTTTCTAATATCCAGAATTAAATTTTGCATATCGTGTTTATTTTCAGATATTCAATATGTTTATCTTGGATTGGTTTACTGGAGTGTTAGGATTTTTAGGTTCGTATATTTTTATAAAATATATTTCTGTTTAATTTATATTAGATTTCGAAGGTTAATATTGAAAACGTTTGGCAATAGAATAATAAGTAGTCATAAGGTTGCATCGTTTCCTCATTGTCATCTTATTGTCACCTCTATTTTTTATGTTTGTTAAATTGATGTAATGAGCTATAAATTCTGTTATTTTTTTATTAGTATAATAATAATTAAAATTCAATTATGATTAGTACAATAAATTTTTCTTGAAAAAATAATAGGAAAAATTGTAACCTGTGCGTAAAAAATTGCAATATTTAAATCAAAAGCAAATTGTAGAAAAATAATTTCTTTTTCTAGTTTGTTATCAATATACATTATGTATTTCTAATTATATTTAATAATTTTTCCACTTTTTAAGTTGCTCAATTCTTTAATCTGAAATAATAATGTCAAAAAGTGAGTTGTTTCATATAAAACGTGAGACAGGTATTAGCATCCGTAGGATATTTTATACATTATTGTTAATTATTTATAATTACTTCATACTTATTGCAGTTTAAAGCAATTGCCACAAACCTCGCTTTCTGTTTAATGTTTTTACAGGATTATGGAAGAAATCAGGCAAACTACTGTTTTTAGGTCTTGATAATGCTGGCAAAACTACACTCTTACATATGCTTAAAGATGATAGATTAGCACAACACGTACCAACATTACATCCAAGTAAGGCCAATAATGTTCGAAATTGTTTTCTTTATCTAAAGTTTCCTGTTCATATTTTACTATTATTACTGATATTAACAGTATTGAGGCACAAATAATAATCCCACAAAAATAATATTTTGTAAGATTTTAATATAAATCAAATGAGAAAAACGATCAAATTAAAGACAAATAGTGGCAAATGCTTTTTCCAGTTTCTAATCTTGAGAGTTCCAATTATGTGGGGAGCATTTTTTTAGCAATTATTCTTACATCTCCATCCTCGTTCAGAGTTTCCGTAGTTGTAGGTTATGTAAACTACAGAATGCTTTGAGCGTATCACTTTTTAATACTGCTCGCTGGAATTATAAGGGAATATTTGTTGTGAACTGTCAATTTATAGTGTAAATTATCAATTTTTTTTAGCAATTATTCTTACATCTCCATTCCTTTCTCCATCCTAAAATTAGCATTTTTTTAGCAATTATTCTTACATTTCCATCCTCGTTCAGAGTTTCCGTAGTTGTAGGTTATGTAAACTACAGAATGCTTTGAGCGTATCACTTTTTAATACTGCTCACTGGAATTGTAAGGGAATATTTGTTGTGAACTGTCAATTTATAGTGTAAATTATCAATTTCTGACTTCGGGAAATTACTGTGTTAAGTTCAATACTGTATATATTTTTTATTTCAGTATGAAGTGTAGTAAGTTATTATTATATCCATTTCACAAGTTTGTAATGGAATTAAAGTTAATTTAAAAATTTAAGGTTCAGTACGTAATAGTAGAATTATACATTTGATTTTTATTAATAATTTGCAATTTTATGTCTTATCTTTCATTTATTTTACAATTGTTATTGAGATTCATCTTATCTAAAATGTTTTGGCTTTATGATTAGCCATATATATATATATATATATATATATATATATATATATATATATATATATGTATATATAAATATAAATAATATGTGTTTTTATGATTCGCAAGTCATGCTTGCTAGTAAATTCACATTAGATAAAAGATTGATGTTAGTCACATTTATACCATTTCACAATTATTTTTAACTGATATTGTACAATTTTATAAAATGGAGTTTAAAGCCAAACTGATACTACTTACTTTGGTATTTGATGAGATACTTTATTTTTCATCAGACAAATGGTGATTCCGTAAACTGAAATCAAAGATGTTAATGTAAATTGTATTTTGGGCAGCATCGGAAGAACTGTCAATAGGTAGTATGCGGTTTACAACATTTGATTTGGGAGGTCATGCCCAAGCGAGACGTGTGTGGCGTGACTACTTCCCTGCTGTTGATGCAATTGTGTTCCTAGTAGACGCTTGCGATCGAGCGCGTCTTATTGAGTCTAAACATGAGCTAGATTCATTGCTCACTGATGACACACTCAGTAATTGTCCAGTCCTCATTCTCGGTAACAAGATTGACAAACCAGGTGCTGCCAGTGAAGATGAGTTACGTCAGTTCTTCAATCTGTACCAACAGACCACTGGCAAGGTAAATTGAATAATATCATGGTTTGTGTGATGTGGTAAAATTAAAAATTTAAGGACGAGCCGTACTCTAGGCTACTTGCACAAGTTTGGTATTTTAAGTAACAAATTTTTTTAATTGCTACGCGTAAACCTGCTCAAATAGTGGTCAATATGCAGGGATATATGTAGACACAATTTGAAGTAAAAATATAACAATATTTTTCTTTTAATTGTATTATTTGTTGCAATATGTAAGTGTTCACATTTGTTACAACTATGGCATAGAGTTTATAATACTGAACATTGGAATCAATTTTATTTGAGAAGGTTGTGGTAATCTCAACACATATTTTCAATATTTGATTTAACTGTACATATTTTCGCATCCGTTATACTAATTTATTAAAGGCTGTTTAGAAACTATTGTTATTCTCTTATTAAATCAGCTTGATGTATATTAATCAACAAAATTTATCTACAATTGCTTTAAAAATATCCACTGTGCATGATTCAATTTTGAAATAGCAAGGAGTGCAGAGAAAAACGATAATACTTCCACTTCGGAGCCCCGTGAACAACTGAAGACCAAACTAAATTGCGAGCACATATATATCATAAGAAATATGTGAGCCGCAAAGACATCCGACCTTATACTTTATTTTATAGATATCCCGCACGGCAAATGCATAAATTTCAGAAAGTTTGCTAGTTGTGAGTTTGCACCAATATATAAGATTTTCATTTTCTTATTATTACCTTAGAACGAAAATGGTTAGATATTTTCAAAATGCTCGTAACATTTGTGATTAGGTCAACGTCAAAGCCATTTTTGAGCATTTCATGTGATATTTCCGAATTCATTCTTTAATCAATTCTGAATATTGTCAGCAAAAGGATTTGTGTAAATGATACCATATACATTTTTGTAACTTTATGTATTTTTTTAGTATCAAAAATTCTGTAATTTATGTTTGAGAAAGCTAATGACAAGCAATGTTTAATGTAAACTGGTTTCATGGGCTCTTATTGACTCCAATGAGATAAACGTAATAATTTTAAAAAAATTATTAGTTTACGGTGTGCTATTTCATTAATTAACTTTCACAATAAAAATCATCATTTTATCGTTTCGTAATTTTTCATAGAAAATTGTGCAAAATAATAAAATGTTGTATGAAGCAATTTGTGATTAGTGTTTTTTTTTATCAAGTTTATTTTTAGAGGGGGTGGAGAATTATATAATAAAAAACGGTTTGTAATAATGAATGTTATTCAAGAATATCTCTTTATATGAAATATATGTATGTATGTGTATATTCATTATAGAATTTTAAAATTTTCAACCAATTTCCTACAAGTTTCCAAATATTCTCTACTCCTTAGTAACAGATATTAAGTGATTGGCGATAATTAAGCCACTCCTTTATCCCTGAGTGGTGGACATTTCAAATAGATGAGGTGAAGCTCTGTACTTGCTAGTGAAAAATAAAAAAATATATAAAACAAATAGACTGGTATATTGATATATAAATGATAATAATACAAACATTTCATTTACGTCAATGTAGTGTGTAGGGAGTTATACTATTGTTGTCCGTCACATGCGCAACGTGGAATATTTCAATGTGAACACTAACAAGTACGAAGAAATTCACAAATTGCTGAAATAATTATAATTGATGGAGTAAGAGAAGAGTGCATAAATCATTGATTCCAGTGAAAAATAGTCTAATGATTTATTTTTTTTTCTTGTAAAAAGGTTTTATATATTTTTTCGATGCAAAAAAAATATATAACAAATTAAATTCTTAAACCTAACCTTTCTGAGAGTTTAATTTTAATGTTTCAGGGTAAAGTATCACGGTCCGAGTTACCTGGCCGACCCTTGGAGCTGTTCATGTGCTCTGTGCTGAAGCGCCAGGGCTACGGCGAAGGTTTCCGTTGGCTCGCGCAGTATATTGATTGAGAATATCCTCTTCTATCGCCATTGTCCTTTACCATATACCACGCATTTAGACTGTCTGCATATAATGTTGTGATGTGACAAAAATATTGTATCTAATATACTTAAAGCCATCTGCAATATGGAGTGAGTTTTTTTTTCAAAATTTTATATATAGACATTTGAAATAGGCTGGGTGTAGGGAAGTTAATCCGATTACGTTTTAATATGTACTGAGATCTTGTATGAGTTTTTTGTTTTCGTTCATTGTACTGTAATATTGATTCTGATGCATTTTGTATAAATTATATATTGTAACATTTTATGTTAGAGGAAAGTTTTTGTTCAGGCTGCTACATTTACAGCTGAATTATTGTATTATAAAGTAGATGGAATGAAATTTAAGAAATGTTCAATGGCATAAGCAGAAAATGTATTGTGCAAAATGAATCATTTTTAAGATAATTTAAAAATTTTCAATAGAGTTACAATTAATTTGACTAATGAATATAAATAGTATTCTTTCATTAAAATTGTCAACTATGAAAGTTTTGAATATTTTCGAATGGTTGTCATAACTCTGCTATGGGCTTGGAATATAAAACTGCAATTGTGCAGGTGAAACAATTTACATTAGGACAATATGAATTATTCCATGTCATTTAATTTTCCACATCATTTATTGTCCAATGACTGATTGCGATATATTAATCAGACACTGGACATTAAATGACGAGCAATATTGTTTAGGATCAAGAATTTAATTTATATTTTTAGAAAATTTTCGTTTTTATTTGCTTTAATGATACACGTGTTGTATATTGTCACCATGAAATATTGTGAATTCGTACAGGAAATAATGGGTACAAACATTTAGTCATTTGTGTTATTTAAAATTTTGGAAAAATAAAGAGCTACATGTCAAGATCTTTCATAAATACATTAGATTATTTGAACTAAAGGCCATTCTGATTTATAGGAATACACGATTCACTGAAAACTGTAAAAATAATAGCTCTACATAACACAATGTTTTTTTGTCATCTATTTGGTGAAAAATTCTTCAATTATGATTTAACCAACTATTCAAAGGAAATAATGGAGAAATTCCAAAAAAATCAATGTGCTCTATACCAGTATTTGCTTTTTTGTTACTGTTTAGGCAAATGATGTTAGTAAATTGTTTTCATATTTAGCTTTAATATTTTTCATACAATTGAATGTAAAAGCTATTTTGTTTGATTCACTTCATTCGAACCTGTTCAAATTTCTGCTAATCCCTTTTTCAGCTGTGATTCTAGTACATACATTCTGTTTCGAATATCATGTTTTTGTTAAAATGTTGACTGAAATGGTATACGTTATAAGTTTGGTGTTTTACAATCATTCAAAATACTTGTCAAATTAGCTCAAAATTAGATAACCATTACTCCAAGACCATGCCTTCAAGTATTATAGTAATATGGTATAATTTGTTTTGTCGTATGACATTTTTATTATATCTTACACTACGGAGATAATCATCCGTGTCTATCTCCCTACTGTGTAAAATGGTGAATGATGGTGATACTGCAACAACTAATGTAAACCTTGGCATTGAGTATTGGGAAACTGAATGTACGAATTATTTTGGTTGCGTTTAAATTAAATTTTTTTAAACAAATATTTGAGAATTTTTAATTAACCTATTTGTGAATAATTAATGGAAAGCCACGGGTAGTGTTGATATACTGTATTAAACTGTACGGGACACTCTTGGAGCTATTTTATTTCATCATGTCATTTTAATTATGTTAAATATCATCAGTGACACTGCAATATTGCGCAACTAACGATTGCAGTAAGGTTCAACTTCAACTTGACTAATATTGAAAATTAGACCTTATCCGTTTAGGTGCCATGGTTTTTTACTCATATATACTTAAAAACGCCAAAGAAATCTTTTGTTTTTGATGTCATTAACCCTTGTCTCGAAAAAAAACTGTATCTCTTCCAAAAATTATCCAATTTTAATACTTTTTTCGGTGTTTTCTTAATAAAAACCTGTACAAGGATAACAAAATACAAAGAAAATTATGGAAATATATATTGTGAACAAAAACTGAAATCAAGGTCACATCGTATTTTCGCAGTCCGGTACATCAGCAAAATAATTGTTATCGTCACTATTATCACTCAAAATTTGCATTACGCCAAATTGTAAGCACCACAATGTCACTCCCACTATCACTTTCTTCACAACTTGAAAAACGATCATTTTCACTCAAATTATTTTCGTATTCCGACATTATGGGTTAAAAATTTTCTTTTCCTGGATCTTTTTTATATTGTAATTACTAATAATATTATAATTTGAACTTTATGTAACACGTAGAAAGATAAAAAATTAGCGATGCGTGCGAGCAACTTCCTTTACTGCCTAAACAGCAACTGATTTCGCGAGCGCCATCGCGCTCGTGACAAATTTAGTTAGTACGCGCACGAGCGCGATGGCGCTCGTTGGCAGCAGCATCGGCAGTTAAAGCAATTGTTAATTACGCAGTATTGCAATACAGACGACGATATGTAAATTTGGAACAGATATAAATGTTCTTACTCACTCTCAACTGTAATCTCATGCATTAAGCATGTCGTGGTTTAAGCATGTCGTGGTTGTTTTAAACTTTCACTTTAAAAATCAGTATGTTGTATAGTTTTTGCATTGTCCTTGCTTTGGTCATTAACATAGATTCAGTGAAAAGAGTAACATTATATAATTTTATGAGCACAAAGACAAGATGGACCTGTTTCATCCATGATGACTGTATTTTATCCATAGACAGGATATGAATTTTTGTTTTCGCTGCAAATCAAGTAAGGTTTATTCATCGTGTGACTATTATTTGTGAACGTAAACGGATATGAAACAACTCTCAATTCTTGAATATTGATTATATACGCTTTTCTACATAGACAAAATATTTTTTAGAAGATGAAGTATATAACAATGTTTCTAGGTATCTTACTTTTTATAGATAACCTAGATTTTATAAGGCAACTATAAAAATTTGTCATCTTACCTTTTAGATTAATTCTACTAGTAAAGTTAATTTACTAAATGATTGAAAGATATATTTAAATAACCTATAGAGTAAGCCGTTCGCCATTTTTTTCTAACTTTACGTAAAGTGAAATAAGACATTACTAGCCCAAAGTAGAAAACATAAGCTTTAAGTGGGTATTTTTTAAATTTTTTTTTGGTGCAGTAGTTAAAGAGATCGAGCCGCTCGACCAAAAAACACCTAGAAATAATATATTTAGATTTTAATGTAAGTACCTGTCAAAATAATGGTTTCATTATGATACAACATGCGGATGTCTGCTTAATGGCTAATAATTCCATAATTTTTACTTTATTCATAAAGTAACATGATATAACATAGAGCCAAGATATTGGGAGTGGCACATTTTTTAAAATAGAAGACTTTGTTATCAATAAAAAAGTCTTTCAGAAGATTTAGATTCAAGACTTCATTATTATAGATTAAAGACACTTTTATTACACCAGGTAACATTTCTTAAATAATCATAACTATGCTGAAATAGCATTACAATCTCCTCCCCTATACCAGAGGATATAGAATAACCAATGAAACACAGAGATATGGTTTGTGTCTTTTTTGAACCCTGTTCTTGTCCTCTCTTCCATAGACAAATTATAGCAGAGTTCGTATGGTATTAGCATTTGGTAGTAGCAGCGTAAGTATGATTGATGATTGTGGAGCGGAGCCAGATTATGAAGATTTTCATTCTCACAGAAGGAGATTTAGGTTTAAGATACATACTACTATAATGAAAATGCTATACTTCTGAAGATATTCAAATAAAGGGGTTTAGGGGATGTAAATTTTACTTCATGCAGGTAATGGCTTTCTAAATAGCGCTGATCAAACCTGTAAATAGTTTATTACATTGTAAGTTATAAAAAGCAGAGAATGCAGTTATAAGACAGACAGAATAAAATTACAAATAGTGTTTAAACAATTCTTACAATTCTTGGTTACACTTTGTATAGAAACAAGTCTTATGAAAGTGAAAATCTGAACCACTGAAAATGGAAGGCAGTGTAAAAGAACACTTCCATAAAAAAAGAGAAAATTGCAAGACCTTAAGGGTTGGATGTATGCAGTATTTAATTTTTAACAGATACATGCACTTCTGCTCGGCCCTGGTGATGCCGTGTGACTGTCAGTCTTGTGGGTTACATACTCTGCATAATTGGATTGATTAACTTTTTAAATTATAATGAATCTCAATGTGGATTTCTGTTATAATTTCTTTGTAACTTTATTTATAAGAGATGCAGATTTGGTCCTGGATATGATTCTTGTCACATAATCATGAAACCCGGGTTTGTTTTTGGTGCAAAACATAATTAAATTTGAGAATTAAAAAATAAAAATAATGTTATGTACATTTTGTGTAACTAATCTCGTATACATCCGCAGTAAATTAATATGGCACGCAGTTAATTAGTATGTTGACTAAGAATAAATTCTTAAAAATAATTATACAAAAAATTTAAATTTCGTGGATCTAGTTTTGTTTGGTTAGTCGAATTTGTGGAAACACTAATCTATTTTTCTATGTCCTTTTATTTGATGTCATAGTAGGTATATGAAATAATGTTATACAATAGTAAGGAATGTTAAAATAATTGAACCACTTATGAAAAAAGGTTTATATATTAAGAAATTATTAATTTATTTGTTAATAATGAAGCAAATATTTATAATAAAAATATTAAATTATTTGAAAATAATATTTCCCTTTTAATCACAATGAATAAGTCCTGGATGCACTGAAACCATTCAATCGAAGAATCCTCTGTTATCATTAATTATCCAAGTTTGTTAATATTACCAATAGATATTGCATAAGCTGTTTCATGTTTGGCAACTTCTGTCGTGCAGCATGCTGCAGTCTTCTTCCACCGCTTACACACGGTGTCATGTACTGATCTGTACATATTGCCAGAATTTCTGAAGCAGAACTAATAGTTTTGTAGTTGAGAATAATCTACTGATATGATACCAGATAAGGCAATGTGATTTATTTCCGGTTTCATCGGTTTTCCGGTTTCATCAATCGCTTTAACTTCATTTATGTTCAAAAAGAATTTTTCTCCACACATGCAACTTATTAATTTAAACTTGGAGTTCATGTCAATACAAGTTTCTGAAATTAATTTGTAATTTAAATTGCAATGAAAATTGTCGTGGAACAAAATATGTTTAGTAACATTGAAGATATGCGTAAAATTAATAATTCTCCTGCGTTCGATTTCCAGTTGAGTTTCCAGCTGGTCTTTGGTCAACTACAAGTTACAATCATGCCAAATTTTAAATCCACTGTCTAGATCAAACAGTTCACATAAAAAATGACTATAAATACGGACAGATGAACACCAAGCTTATTTTAAAGTATTTTGTTTTGATACAGAACTTTAAAAATTCTAAAACCCAATCTAATTATTAAATACGATGTTCAACTTATACATACATCAGATAAATGTACAATACGTAATAAAATTTACACATATTTTTAATTAAACTCTAAAACTTATCAATGTAATATAATACTTAATAATCTAATACAGCAAAATATTGATTTACTACTTCTATAGTACGAGTATATTCAATACTTCTATATTAAGAAATTTCTACACACCTTTGTTTAGACATGTAATAAATTATTCTTGGTTCTTTATGCTTCTAACAACAGACATTTGTAAGATATCTTAAGTTTTCCAATTGTTATCTGAAAATATGACCAAATTATGAACTAATTTACAAAGCAACACGTAAAATAATGCATTTCATATGTATCATATAAAAATTATGTAACATATATTTACACAAGGAAATAAAAATCATATCTTTAAAATTTCGTCTTGCTGTGGTAAGCTTACTTGGGGATTTATAAGTAAATTGTGAAGCAAATGAATGTTTCCTTAGATATATGCTTAAGGGGATATAAGAGTGAAATTTTTAAGCAAAAGAATCAGGTGAAAATATTTCAAAGCAAAAGAATTAGTTCGCAAAGAACTAGTTCAACTAAATATATATTCATCAGTACAAGGCTAAATATGTAGTTGTATCAACAATATGTTTCCACAACCTACATTGATATTAACGAAGTTCTTGCAATTGGCTTGCAGGCGGTTTGTTTATTACCTATGGTACCAGGCCATTTGTATTAACATTAACATTGGCACCTTTGAGAAAAAGTGGTAAAAGAACATGAAATTTCAATAATATGCCAGAAAATCAAAATGTTTTCTGAGAAAGTACAAGTTGATTCCAATTTGTGTGAGTTAGTTGCTCGTGAAGACCCAAGATTAGAACCATATTAAAAAAAATGAAATAAATATTTTATTAATTTTTATAATTATATCCATTATTAATTTTAAATGATTATTTTAAGTTATAGATACTTCAGTGTAGTCTCAGTTTAATACTGATTTAAATAATCCTTTTGCCTTGCTAATATTAACTTATATGTATTTAGATTTTATTTCAAACTATAAAGACTACGAAACTGGTGTATACATTGATTTTCTGTGTGAGAACACCACTTTCTGCACTTGCGACACTTGGTTTAGTGTCGCATCGAGTGTCATGTGAACGGTAGTGTTGGAAGTGTCTGCCTAGTGTCCAAGTTTTCAAACCGGTGCGAAATAATTTAGATACTTGCGATCCGCGTTGATTCAGAATGGTATTTACGATTTTTAACGACACACGGCACAGCTTAATAATGAAGAAAGAGTGAACTATAAAGTTTTTTAGTTGATATAATATTTTAGTTTTGAAATTCATCAATACATATTTATCACCCAATAAATCCTTACATTAAAAGAAACAACCCATATTTTGACTACTTAATTAAGACTGAATTGAACATATTGTATGCTTAATTATATTTATGTTATAGCATTTTAATAAAATTAAAATAATAGCTATATTGTTTTCGAGTGGTTAGCAACCGTAAAGAATTGTGTCTTTTTTGCCCCAAAAAATATCCATACCAATTTTTTTAAACGGTTTTAAAGAAAAACGGTTCTGTCAGAGTAATGGAGTTAACTTATGAGATTCCGTTTTTTCTTGTGAAATAAATATGTCTTAATGGTCAATATGCCATTTCTAACACATATTCTTGCATATCTTTGAGGTTTCCTTTAGGTTTTTACTAATTATTTTATTAGAAAAAGGACTTCAAAAATAGCACTTTTTCTATTAAAATAATTACTTGGGACTTTCATATAATAATTCTATTAATAATCTATGATAAGCTTCCAATTCCTCTCTTCTTTGTATTCATTGTTGGACCTATACTTTTATATGTTGCTTACATTGTTTCTTTATTGAAGCGTGCAAAATTACACCGTCGCATGTCATTTCTCCATGGTGTCCGATCAACGCAAGAGTTGTGTGTGCAGAGCTGAGACATTTGTGTAGTGATATCAGTGATTTCTGTTAGCAGGTGCAGATAATTTCATTGACACCAAAACCGCTTTATGTGTGAACAGTACTGACATTAGTATCAGACATTCGTGTCGTAGTCTATACATGCCTTAAGGGAAATGAGGAGTCTTTTTCATAATGTAGATATTATTATAAAATATTTTTTTGTTGAGACTAAAATGTGACTTTGTAACGAGTATTTATCGATAGAAAACGTAATAAATATAAACGCTCCAGAAAGGCTGTTATAATTTTAGGTTAATTTATTTCTAGATTCAAAATTTTTATATAATAAAATTTACTTACTTATTATTACTTTTTTATTCGCTAGGACAGTCACACTTTATATTCAATATACTAATGGACGGCATTAAAGAACATTTATTTGTCACTACCTTTTGCTCACATGATATAAATACATTTTCTGGAGTTTTTAACTAAGATTACAGAATATTAAGTTTTATTTCATTAAGTAGGGTTGTAATGAATATATTTGGGTTATTAATTAAAATTTCCTTATTTTTATTACTTGCAAATTATTATGAGAAAGAAACAATTTATTGTCTTCTTTACAGAGTGATGATTCCTTTATTCTTAGTTAACAATTGGTAAAAATTTTTTTAAAATCTCTAATTATCTCTATATGTAACTGTACTAGAAGGTCATTTATTTATAAGCCAGAGTTTGTCTACATTAAAGACAAAAGGTGAGGTAATATTTTGCTTGTATACGACTACTGATGTGTGTGTGTATATATATATGTATATATATATATATATGTATGTGTATATATATATATATATATATATATATATATATATATATGTATGTATATATATATATCTTTGACGTAGATGGTTACATAATGACTTATTTTGATGATAAAACTTCTGGAGGAGTTTTCAATAAGCATTTGCAAAAATATAGGTAATGCAGTATTGAGACTGTCAATAGGTTCAGGTCTGCCATGCACAAGCTAGCTCAGTAGTATTTATTGATCAGTCTTGGGTTAATTATTATTTAAGTTATTAAAGTTACCCTCCTCATTGATCAAAACATTTTCTAATCTATTACTAAATGTCAAAAAGATTACAGGGAGGCAAAGAATATTAGATTGAAAGTTCGAGAGCTTGCTATGGCTGTGGACATCTCAAATAATCAGGAGTCTAATATTTTAAAAATAATGGCATATGAAAAAATCATGTCACAAACTTTAGCATGGTTTAGAGCTGTTTCAACACAATGTAAGGAAATGTTTTGCTTTGTTTCTTAACAGTTGATGAAACGTTGATATATTACTACCAACTTGAACGCAAGGAGCAGTCCAAACAAAGGATGGCAGTTGGAGATTCTGTTCCAAGTAGGTGAAAATCACTTTGTCAACAGGTAAGGGCACATAGCGTCCATTGTTTTCTGGGACACTTGTTGTATAATCTTTATTGATTTAGGCACCTCTGTTGAATTGTTTAAAAGAGAAAATTGAAATGAAGTGACCTAATTTGGGGAAATTAATTTGCAAAATACAAAAGATATCATACTTTGAGGGTTCTGTACATACTTCCGCACATGTAAACATTTACTTTCAAAACCCTGTTTATGTACGTTACGTATATTACGTTATGTATTTTACGCATTTATATTAAATTATTTAGAAATATTAATTTTATTTTTCATCATGTAAATATATTGCTTAGTATGGGTTTCAAATGTGTAATTATCTGAAAAGTATGGAATATAGAATCATGACTACAGCTTTCCAGTAAACTTTAGGTAAGCAAAATTTAATAATACTTTCTAGTAGTGCTTTCTTTTTTGTAATTTTGATTTTAGCAGTTTCAGAGATAGGAAAACATATCTTTTTGTACCTTTTCAATAATATTTCTAATGTCCTACATACATTTTGAAAAAATACTTTTGACTATGTCAGAAATGGGAAACAAAAATTGTTGTGTACTTAAATGCCCCTTCAAAAATTTATGTATACATATATTTTTTATTTTTTACTATTGAGTTTTATGCAGGTTAACGAATTTTATTACTATGCTAAATTTCCAGTTTCTACTTACACAGTATCTAAGAAAAATTTTGTGGTAATTTTTACCAATAACTAGAACCATCTTAGTTAAAATTTTAAAATAAATTCTAATAGCATTTTTAATTGATACTCCACGCATACAAAAAAGAATTCCAAATACCAAAGTATTTGCTGAAAAATTTTTTAAACGTTAACTATAGACACGCAGGCTAGTTAGATTTGCCACTAGGGTATACTCAACTTAATGTGATTACTTTATAAAGTTTTCCTGTATTTCTTATTACGTATCACTCAAATTATTTATTTAAAGTATGTATTTAATTACACTCCAATATAATGTTTTTTACGTTTTTGTGTGCAGTACTGAGTTTACTGCCATGTCGTGTTTTATGGATCTGCAACCTTAGATCAAAAATCTTAATACTATCTTAGCTGTGTTTATCATTATTATTTTTCTTTTTATTATTTGTTATATTAAGAGTAGTTACTTGTAATATTCTGTTAGTTGCGTTAAAAAGATTTAGACCCACAATTTCCCGTGCACCTTTAGGAAATAGTGTGCAATTTTTTACTCACGTTTCAGTTTGTTTCCTTATACCTGGCTGGAAAACGATAATCTTGCTCAGATTCTGCGTTTAGTAATACTTAAGTAGCCTTCCCCAGACAAAGTCACTTTTCTTATAGGCATTAATGACCGAGGAAAAAACAGCTCAGCATAATTAGGAATAAATACCACCAATTAATCATGCTTAAAAGTTGCTCGAGTTTTTTATTATTTCTTGGGGGCTTGTATCTTGAATTGATTTAGCTTTGTCGTCATTGGGATCAATTCCTTTAACATCAATAAAGTGTTTGGTTGAAAATTCTCATTCGTCTTCATTCAATATTATTCCAGAATCTCGCAATCTTTTGCAAGCTTTAGTGATTCTCTCATCATGTTCTTTTGGAGTGGCACCCCAAATTAGAATATAATCCATGTTGCAAGCTGGTATATGGGATATTTTCCAGAATGGTGCAATAAATGTTGTCAAATGATAGAATCTTGAATTGGAATAAAGTTTTGAAAGCACTGTAACATCTGATAAGGAATTAAATGTATACTCCACTTTTGACAATGCATGCATTACATTTTTATTCAGTCCAAGGAACTCGACACAGATTTTCACTTTATCGTCGCTATTTAGGTACTATTGCAACCGATAAACACCATTCTGTTGGTTTACTGAGAGGAGTTATGACATAGCCCTTCAACCTTTCAGTTGATTTCCATTTGTGTTTTCTTTCAATTTAGCTTGCATTTATTATAAGCGTTACTACTAATTTTGAATTCTAAATTTTTTCCATTTATTTCAATTGAAACGTTGCTCCAACCATTTTGTTTCTCAACTGTATTTAAAAATGAAATTTTTGTTCTTAATAATTCGATCTACAGGCAATATGTAGAACATAGAGGTGGGTCTCAGGCAGAGTGGTTCCCCGATAACTGTATGATCTCAAGAGTTCATAATGAAAGGGACCTATCGACAAGTTTCAAAATAATAGAACATCGAACCGGAGTCCCAAAATCTGATAAATCGCATACTCTGCGGAGAGGGTCCATATCACATCATTAAAGTTCATCAATTGAAATTTGAAGTTAATGAAAGAAGAATACAATTTTGTCAGGAAATATTGAGAAGTCAAGAGAAAATTTAGAAATTGTTCAATTTATTATTAAGAATTCAATTTTCAAGAACAATACAGTGTTAATCTTTGATTGGTCTAGTAAACGGGATCTCATTCGAATTCCACATTGGTTGAATGAGGAGTTTTACTTAGAATCTGAGTTTCAAGAATAGATTCACCAGACATGCAGGAACTTTGATACTCCATAACGATGGTGTATCCTGTCATTATACCTTGAACGTAAGAAATTATTTAAACGATAAGTTCCCTGGGGAACAGATTGGTTTTGACGGACCCATAATGTGGTCTCCGAGATATCATGACTTAAATCCGATTGATTTTCATGTGGAAATACTATAAGATGTTGATGTACATGAAGAATATCCTAGTTTGAAAGAGTTGAGAAGCTGAGGGAAATTGAAGAAACAATTAAACACAATATAAGGGGATTAAGACGTTTAAAAAATAATTTTTTACAGTGATACCATATTTGTATTTAACGAAGCGGTAATTTAAAAAAAACTATCTAATTTTTTACAATACATTTCTGACAATTTTTTTTAAATTTTAACAGTTTCTTTAATTATTACATTTCGGGTAAATGGTAGCTTTTTTTGGGTGAAACCACAAAAAGTGACGAAATAAAAAGGTTTTAAATTATGTTCTAAAAAAAGTTTGTGAACTTTTTTAAAATGATGTCAGAAATTAAGGTCAAAATTTGTCATTTCGAGTACCTGTTAAATAATAATTTTTCTGTTAATCTTTTGGCACCATACTAAGTGTATACAAATGAATGATTTTATTTATATGATACTAAATGTTTTATATATATTTCCTTCCACTTGATAGTATCTTTATAATTTCGAATAGTAATTCAGTTCGTTTATCTTAAAAAGTAGACACATCTCAATAAAGACGAAATAACTAAGTAGCTAAATAAAAAATTGTAATTCACTTTTTTCGATGATTATAACTTTTTTCGATGGCTATATCATCTTTTTTACTTCTGAGACCTTTCTGGGGCATCAGCACCATCGTGCACCGCACGGCATTGTCCTCATATATGGCACAATTCTGAATATGGATTTTCAAAAGATTTAATTGTTGCAGAAGACTTTTTTCCTTAAAAGAATAAGATCTAGTTGATAGTTACAATAACAAGAGTGTAATAAGATATCTTTAAGAAAATAAATTTCAATTTCTTTCTAAAATAGATGTTAGCACAAAATATGTTTACAGTTATGTTCACAGGCTTCTAAATAACTTATAAAAATTAGATTATGCAATTTTAAAAAAAAAAAAGATAATATGGAATAAAATCTGGTCTTAGTTCTTAATTTTATTAAGATTCTATACTTAGAAATGCATTGTTATTATAAATATTCATAACAAAACTTAAATGAAAAATATCGATTTTTCAGCTCATCGCAATAATTCATCATAATATTATTAAAGCTTGGAAGGCTTTTGTAGTTTAAGTTCCTCTTCTGGGGGTAGTTTTTGAAAGTGACTCTCCACATAAGCATCGTCTACCTCTTCTAGTGTTGCTGGTTTCCATTGTGCTTTGTTATCTTTGTCAATCAAAAGTGCACGCACACCTGTTTACATAAAAAGTACAAATTATATAGTAAGATATTACAAAACATTACAATGAAACATTACAAATTAATTATATAATTTTATAAGTTCACAAAGATTTAATATGATTATTCTTTGGTCATGTACTTATAGAAAATTTTTTAATGTATGTGGAACAGATTTTTCATCTTTATTACATGTAATTTACTAAAGAGGATGTCAACTAAAAGTGCTGTATTTTGGGCTTAGCTCGGAGGCCCAAATGACTTTGTTATGACTGAATTGTATGTAATGGTTAAGATTAAGGTCAAGGTTAAAGCTAAGTTCAAATTATAGGATTATTTTAATAAGTTTTGTTAAAGTCTTAAGAAATTTTCTACACCAAATATGAGCTTTTTCTGTTTTCTTTCCTGTAAAATCTGAGTCCATTTATTTTTTTGTGTTGTTTATTAATTGTAAAATATTTCAGGCCGAATAATTAAATTTGATGTTCAAGTGCAGGATATATTTAATATTCAACATAAATTACAGTTTCATAGGAATAGTTGTTTTCGAAATAAAATCAGTAAAATGGTGCGTAAAATCAATAGTTGACAGATTTCGACATGCAAATTCATTGCTCTCTATTCAAAGCGTTTGTCTCAAACATGATCCATGTGCTTAAGTAGGAAAACAAATTTATTGTGCCCGCTTTGTTTTTTATGTTATTTATGAATTTTGAACCAAAGTATTATGTGTTACGTGCAAATTTGAAGCCTGCATCTCGTTCGTTTGCGAGCTAGATACCTCTTAAGGTCATTGGATACTCTCTGGGTACAGAATCTTAAAAACAATCCTATTCATTATTTTTTGCCTTGACTGTTCAGCATCCCTATGTCGCAGGACAATGATGTATTACTTAAATTAGACTAGTGCTTTATAAGTTATAAGTGTATATACGGACAGAGAGATGTTACTTTTTATGAAGGAAATGATACCGATTTTGCTATAATATCTGAAACAATTTTTTGAGCTATATAAAGATTCATATGAAAAATTTTGTGAATAAGATTGTAAATGGACGGCACAAGAACCAGTGCGTGTATCAATATTCAATGTAGAACAATTCTGATGTGGTTACTTATTAAAAAAATCTATGACATGAAGATTTTTTAAAAATGTTATCAATTCTATAACTTATGTTACTTTCTATTTTTTTCATCACACTTCTCTGATACTACAATAATAGACTTCGGATGTCTCTCTTCTCTTAAAGCTTTCTTGAAAATGTAATTGTTTTGCTAAATAGAGTGAATCATGACATGGAATAAATTATAAGCAATAACTCTATTGCGTACCAGAAGTTTTAAGAAATATGTAAATGTTGCATATTTAACAAGCACGGAAAATGCTAATTTTTTCTTAACAGTAACTAGGTGATATTTACGCATGAACATGAAGTTACAGAAAAACGTGTGTAATTAAAACTCAAAAAATAGATGTGGATTTACATATAGCTTTAAATTAATGCTATTTTGAGATATATATACATTTTGGAAAATTTCATAAAGTTCATCTTTATAGGAATACATACAATTTAAATTTTCATGTTTCACTTAGATGTTTTACAATCTACTGAAAAACGCTGGTGACAGGCAGTAGGTTATCCGTGGTACCTACTGGTAACAGAAAAAAGAATCTTGTTCACATGTGCGGACACTAAAGTGTTAATTGCAAAGTTTGGTTATAAAATAAAATCTTAATGGCTTAAAAACTCTCGAAAAGCCTTTAAATATTCCTCTATTGTCTAACATAAAGTAATAGTTTTAAGTTTCTGACAATGCTTTCAGGTCATTGTGAATTTTTGCTAAATATGGAGAATATTAATAGTTATTTATTATGTCTTAGTGGAAGGTCAAATGCTTAAGATACTTTTTGTATTGAGTAAAGTTGAAAAATTGAAGACTAAATTAAACAAACCTTCAGCTAATTCATGCCTTTCCAAAATATTCATGGATATACGATATTCCATACATAGACATTGCCAACGTTCCATATGTTTGCCATGCTGCAGCGCACGGAGAGCAATCTTTAAACTAGTCGGTGACATCTCATTGAGGGTCTGAGGTAAAAAAATTTGTATAATTATTTTTATGTATATTAAAGCAAAATGTTTAAAAAAAAGACCATTTGAAAAATCACAAGAAATTAATCTTTTTGTTTCCCAAATATTTTTAACCTTATACACTTTCTCAAAATAATCTGTCATTCAATTTCCCAAAAAATTTTATTAGAATGGTGTCTAAGTGGTATTTTACCTCAAATATTGTTAACAATCTCATCTTACTTATTAAATTCTAAGCAAATAATATGTTGCCTCTTGAGTCCTGCACATTTGATTCTTCTGTGTGAGTGCTAATTACTGACTTTTGAGCCGCTTGATGAATATAACTTAAATATGAAATCAATTTTACATATCATTTCAATGGAAGTCAGTGTTGATTTTCTGTTGTTTTAAGAATTTCTAAAGCATTTCATACAGTTTTTCTGGAATCTTTTGAAATATTGAGACATATATGATTGTATTTTGTGGCTTTTAATGGGCTCTATCAATAATCATTAATATAGGTTTAGCTTTCTCTGATATTAGCTGGAGAAAATGGATAGAGATAGACAGATTTCTAAAAACAGCTGTTTGTGTAAATAAACAAAGGAGCTTTGATAAACATATTATTATTTTATAACGACATATGCATGTGAAACATGGATTCTGATCATGGCACTGATCCATAATCCCAATGTTAACTAAAGGGTTGCACAGTGCAATGTCCGACACACTGCATGCTATATGGCACCATCAAAATGATACGATGTGGCGATTTACAAATAGACCCCTTAATAGGATTTGAATATTCAGTGAAACAAATATTGTTTCACAGAAATCAATATTGATTATACTCGTAATGAAATATTTAAATGTAATTATGGCTGAAAAACATTGAAAATGAAAATATTTTTTTCACACCATAAAAAAACTACAATAAAAAAATATTGTAGATTACTTTCATCTATATTTTGAAGAAGAATTCGAAAACATTTATATCATACCAATTAACCGGCATCAGTATATTGGATAGTCACATATTGTTGCGGATATTTATTCAGTAGTTTTTAAATAATTTAATAATAGATTAATAAACAGATATTAAAGTTTTTAATAAAGTTTATTGAATTTATTAAAGAAGGAAGGGTATTGTTTTCTAATAAATTTATAAATGCTTGACACAGTTGTAAATTATATTTTCTCATAAGACCTAACACAAAAAACATTCGAAGAGCATTTGTTGATAATTATTTAATTAATTTTCCAAACACTTTCAATATGCAACTCATAAAAAATTTTTATATTACACATACTATATATGGTCATAGTGGCACATCAATGCATAGCTGTGTCTATGTATACACACCTGTGAGTGGAGGACATGGAAGTCAACATATTAAATAAAGAGACTCATCCACTGTTCGAAACCATATTTCCATGATTTTTATAAATTAATAAGTCTATTATTAAGCTGCATATAGAGTTACATCTAAATATGTTGAAAATTACTAAATTTCCTATTATTATATTCATAACTAACAGATTTTTCGCGACAGCTTCATAGGAATTATTTTTCTTAAAATCTCATAACTTCAAACATGTGTGTGTTCTTGCTACTATTATAAAGAAAACAATTATATGGGTTTTAGCAGTTTGTCTACTTATCATTTCTTCATATCTGACATTGCACAACTTAATTCTAAAATTTCAGAATTTCTTACAGAGTTTTAATAGAATTTTAGAAATTTATTTACAATAGAATTTTTGCTTCTCATCTAGATACTTCCTAATGGGACACTTTGTACTAAATATTTTATTCATCTGTTTCTTTTTTCCACATTCTGTTTCCATGTCACACCAAGTAAATTTTTACATTTACACTGAATTGTTTGATTAAAAAATTAAGGATATGTTGATTTTTTGACATACTGACAAAATAATTTAACATTCAGCAACATTTAATGCAGTATTGGATTGGCTGATAAATAATGAATGTTTTGAAAGAAAAAAAAATATAACTATTTCTCAGTATATTGTAAATAATTGTATGTGACATATGCACCATTATTATCGATTAGCTATCTATGTGGCAAAGAATGAGAACTTGCAGGTATTGAATTAAAATGTTTGTCAATGAACTCTTCGAGATGGTTCTCATCATCAAAGTTTTCTTCACACAAAGCTGTAGGTACTTGATGACCTAAATAGACAAGTCAAATGGAGCAGGTGAATAAAGGGGATGTGGAATCAAAGGTTGGTCAACTGGATTGGTCCTTGACATGCAATCATCACTCCGGAATCACTGGAATCATTGTCTTGCAGTACTGCATACTGTGTGTGGCTACAGCAGACATAAGCAGACATTTTTCCTAAATATATTTAGCACTTTAAAAATTATTTATTTTTTAAATTTAAACGTAATTTACATAAGTATTCACCAATATGATATACTTTGCATTACAATTAAAGACGTTTAATGCTATTTTCTTGACATCTCGATATCCCTTTCATCCATCCATTGTCAATAGTAAGAGTATAAATAATGTTGAAGAATCAGGCCCTCTCTTTATATGAGCTCGACCATAGAATGTTATTCTAAACATATTTTTAAATTCTAAACATATTTTGAAAACACTCACATTTATTAGCAAACTAAATGTGGTTTCAAAAATAAATGTCATATATTAAATTTTATTTACAAAATGTTAGTTCATGGAAACACTTATAGTGCAAGGTCAAGAAAGTTGTTCTGCAATTTAGACCTTCTCACGTTAAACATATTCATATTTTATTATACCTATATATAAATGTATAATAAATATGAGATTTCATATTTTACATCATATATGTAAAGCTAAACCGGAGTTTTCTAGAGACATTGAAGTTGTTAATTGAACTTTCTAAGGGCATATTTTTCTCTATATAATATTACCAAAGAACTAAATGAAATATTTAATAATGAATAATTTTAATATATATATAATGAATTATTTTTGACGTGATTAGTAAGGAAATGACATAAATTTCAAGCATTTTTACCTTTAGTGTCACCTTAGACCATTCATTATTGACTTTTTTAAGTCTAATTTGAATCTCTTCAACAGAACTGGCAGCAAAACAGTATTTGATATCCTTAAGCTGTGCTGCGAGTGAAAAATCACCCTCAGGTTCGTTGAATTTTGAAAGCAAGTTACGAATCTCATTTTCGTTGGTGCATTCTACGAGAAGTTTTTCCAATTCGTGTAAACGATTGCTCGGTATGTAGTGAGTTGCCATACCTGCTTTTAAAACATCTTTACCTTTAAGTCTAGCTCCTGAAAACCAATCTTTACTTATATCTCCTGTACAAGAATAATGTAATTCTTTTTGAATAATATTTGAGATAGAAGAATTGTAAGTCCATATACATAAAATAAGGTTGTAGCTTACTAAGGCTTTTGTCGGTTTGTTGATTACAAACTGTTAATTAACAAAGTAATTGTATTAATGTGCTTATTGAAAAAAGCCTTTAAAACCTTATAAACAATTCACACAGCTATTTAGAAAAATCATTGGAAACTACCTATTACTGCGTTAATGTTGTTTTTTATACTAATTTTGTTAACTAGATATTAGCCCATTTAGGTAAGAAAATTAGAGTATGGATGAACCTGCCACACACAAATGGAACTCACGTTATGAGGGCTTTGTACACATTTAGGCATTTACAAAAATTTAATGGACATAATATTTCTATTAAACTATAAAATAAATTTTAATTTTTAAGAATGGTCAGCACGAAATACCCTTTAGGTTTTAATTTATTTGCAAGTGTCAAAATATGTGGCATAATTGGCTGTATCTGATAATTTTCGTTAACTTAGAAACTTGATTTTTTTACAGATCCAAGAGACCATATACCTAAGAATTTGATATTGATTTCAACTTGATACTTCCACGTGTTCCTGAGAAAAAGGGTCTTGACAGGCAGACAGACCAGACAAATGAACAACGGGTTCCCTTTTTCCTTCTGAGGTACGGAACCCTAATAAATTTGAAGTATATAATAGTATTGTACTGTAATAATAGTATGGCATGTGAATTTAAGTTTTCATAAACTTAAAAAATTATCACTTACCGGTAAGACCTAAGTATAAACCTATGTGACCTTGTAGCCTTGGTAAGAAATATGATGCACCAGCATCAGGAAAAAGTCCTATTTTGGTTTCAGGCATTGCAGTGATAGTGTTTTCTGTCGCTATACTATATTGGCCATTCATTGACATTCCTACTCCCCCTCCCATTGTAATTCCGTCCATTATGGCAATGTGTGGAATTTTATAATTTCCTATAACGTTATCTATAGTATATTGTACTCTAAATATGTCATTGCCTAAACGAAAGCCTTCATTTTTAGCTAGAACTATAGCTTTGACGTCACCTCCTGCACAAAATACTTTATCACCATTTCCTTTCGTTATGACTAGTATTTTTTCATTCTCCCATTGCTGTAGTTTTGATAACATCTTTTGTAGCATCGACAGATTGAGTGCATTCAACAATTTAGGTCTGTTCAATGTCATTATGCCAGCACCCTTTATTGTTTTGAAAAGAACATCATCCGCTTCTTGTGAAGACATGGTTCGTCTTATTGAAGACACACCAATTCTAGCGTTTATTATTTTTTCTAACATTGGTATTCTTACTCTCTAAAACAAAAGTAGAATGAAATTATAATGTCTTATATGCAGTAATTTTTATTTCGAATAAAATATTTAAAAAAGTATCTAGTCGTCCAGCAATAGGATGACTAAATTAATTTATTCGTCTGATAATGAGACAACTAGGTAAATTGATTTAATTCATCCAATATTTTAAAATTAAAAATGTTTGTCAGTATTTAAAAAATTAATGAGAGTTTTATATTTTTCGAAGAATTAGAAAAAATAGTTTTTGAGTATCAAAAATTTGCATATTTTTATAAAAAATGTAAAAAAAGGTGAAAAAGTTAGATTAGGTTGTTAACCTGTAAAGTTAGGTTATGCAACACTAATTTTATTAATTTGTTTGTCTTACAATCCGACGATTAATTTATTTTATTTGTCCGATAATTTAAAAATTAAAATGTTTTTATTTTAAAACTTTAAACTCAAAAATTCTTCGGAAAAATCGAAGAATTTTTGAGCATCAAAAACTTGCGTATTGTTATAATTTTTTATATATGAGTAATAAATTTTTTTTTGCAAATTTTCAATTAATAGTTTGAAAATTAAAATTTGATTTCTTGTTTTACACCCATTGATACCAGGCGTGTTTACATCATAAAGATTTTAATGCGATTTTACATGTCGGTCGTATTTATTTTTTAGCAGGAGTGTTAATACCTGTCGGAGCATATTGGGAATTTCACATATTTATCGTAATTAAAGTACATTAAATTATATTTTACGAAATAATACTATTTTACGAAAATATAAATTTTTTAAATTTTCGGACAAATAAAATTAATTTAATAGCAACAACCAATATTTAATTACTTATCGCAAGTCTTACCTTTCAAATATGAAAAGCTGAATTAACAAATATATGTGACTATGTGGTAAAATATAAAAAATGAGACATATGTGAACAAGGTTACGACAATGACACAGGATAATTAATTTTACGATTCACAATATTACACTTCTGTCATATTATGACTTAAAATATGATCTGTGATAATGATCACAGATTATATACAATAACATTTTAGTATATGATCTATGCCACAGTCTGCAATACATATAGGTAATGTTGGACATGACAGGATTGAAATCTATTTAGGGGCAAGTTAATGTTCAGTCATTACTATTTATCACCATGTTGTATGACCATTGTTCAACGGTTTAACGTATGCATAATAAGTAATTTCGTTAATAATTCGGAGTACTGAGATAGAGATATAAATGAGTGATATATATATCACTCTTTTCTTCTCACTGATACATTTGGCGTATCTCCACTGACAACTGATGTACTCTATTCTGTGAACTGATGTCTAGAGATTTAACTCATGAGTGAGAGACACTGAGAGATATAAAAGATATAGCTTATATTGGAGGTGGGCGTTGACGCTAATCATGACTGACATTAACACCTGTTATCGTTGACGACAGTATACTGTTGACGTAAACTGTTAATATGTTTAGGAGCCGCACCATAAATAATAAATACTACGCCGAATATGGCGCGCGCGGCGGGGTATTGTTTACAAATTTTTAAGTGTTAGGGACTCTGGTATCCGTCAAATGTTTACATTAACATAATAAATAACCCTGATGATAATTAAAATAAAACTATACGATTGTGCATTATTATTGAACTCCCCCGATACATTTTCAATCCTTTTCCTAATATCAAATAATATAAATGAAATTAAAATATTTTGCGCAATATTAGTTGTGTACTGTGAATATAGTGATTAGAAGCTCACATGAATATAATGAACTGGTGAAGTCTCTGGCCAAGGGACATTGGCCATTGGCCAATGATATGGTCATTGGCCATTCTTGAAGTAAAAAAGCTCTCCATCATAAAAAATAAAAAAAGAAGTTTATCATCGGTCCTTCACTCACATATCTATTTAAATGAATTAGGTTCAAATAATAATCATCGCAAATTCGAATTTGCATTTAAAAATATAATTTGTCGACACCGACACACATAAACACAACAAATATCCAATAACAAAATGTTGATTATAACACTAAATATTACAATGTCTTTCCAACTTATTAAAAAAAAATTAAAAACTGAATTTGAAATAAAAATATCTTCTACACAGATCTTTTGAAAGTAACTAGTAAAAAAGTTATAAATATTTGCACTAAAAGGTCATAAATAATTTCTTACTAATATTAAATGTTGTTCATTAACACTAAAAAGTTATAGTGTATTTCCAACTTTCTTGAAAAATTTTAAAATGAATTTAAAATAAAAACGTCTTTTGAATATTAAATCTGTAAAAAATAACTTGTAATATAGTATAAAATATTTGGGCTAATAAGTCACTATTAATTTCTTACTAATCTTAAAACGAAATGAAATATGTCGAAATTAATAAACCATGGGACAAATCTCTAAACGTTCGCTTATTAACCGTCATTATAAAATAACCGTCGACGACAAACTGACCCGTTAATGCACAAGCCGTCTATTCGATATATTATTCAATTGACGAATGTCAAGTAATGTCAACACTTAGCAGTAACATTGATCAACGTTAAACGTTAACGAAATAATATTTCAACGTGTGTTAATATAAACAAGCAACAAATGTTGATCAACCGTTAACACATATTTTCCTTAACAGTGTTGATCGTTGATACACGTTAACGTTGAGCGTTAACTGTTAATCGTTTTTTGACTTAGCTCTAGCTCATATATTATGATGATATCTATCACTTGCTCACTTGAAATCAAAATGTATCAGTATACTACGAGTAAAGAAATTATAGAGACCTAATCAGGGTGGGTTTACTTCACACAAATATTTCGAATGGAACGGAAAACCCTATCTCTTTCGCACACACAATATATATTTAACTATATAACATCTTTCTATAGTAACACATAAAATATTGCTTATGGTGGTGAAGGTCATGTTGGGAGAAACTGAACACTTCCTCTTAATAAAGCAAAATGTATCTTTTGCAGTGGAAATCATAGTTCTACTGATATAATTTGTCCAGAATTTAAAAGACAAAAAAAAATCAAATTTGAAATGTCTGAAAGAGATATTTCCTATGCGGAAGCGTACAAAATGATCCCTTCTGCTAAAAAATCATACGCCTCAGTTGCAGCTCATACCCCTCTAACTCTTCCTTCTCCAATTTCTTCCCAAAATTTGTTCTCTCCGTCTCGTCCTTCCAACTCTTCACACAAAAAAATTGTTACTCTGAAACCCCGATCCCACTCTTCGACTAGTTCCAACCAGGGCTATGACCGCTTGGCTCTAAAATAAGCCTGGGCCGACTTCCAAATTCCTCAACCTGAAAATGGTTGCGGCTTTAGTCAACAACCTTCAGCTAATACTCCTTCTACGAGTATTATTCAATTTCTTTTGACCACCTTGGTCAAAATTCTGAGTTCCCCCATTCAAATACCGTCCAACGTTGCCTCCTCTATTCTTACTTCCCTTCAATCCCTTCTTTGTAATGGCTTCGCCAATAGTGACGAGGGTCTTGCAATGGAATAGTCGCAGTATTATTTCCAACAAGACAGACCTTCGTCACCTTCTTATCAGGTATTCTCCATCCGTGGTTGCCATCTCGGAGACTTGGCTGAAGCCTGGATTCCATTTTAAGATTCAAGGCTATGTCTTTCTCCGGGATGATAGAGCGGATAGCAAGGGGGGACCCGCCCTATTACTTGACAAATCCCTTCCCTTCTCCCAGATTTTTCTTAGCTCCCGCAGTTGTCAATTCAATATTGTTGCTGCGAGAGTTAAAGATATCACTATCCTCGTTATATGTGTATGTCCCCCTTCAAATATGTTCCGCGGCATTGGAACTACGGGATATTTTAACTTCAATTGCTGGCACATATATTATTCTGGGAGATTTTAATGCTCATCACCCGTCTTGGGGTTCCACCCGAAGCAAACCTCTTGGGGTCTTCTTGGTTCTCCAGGACGATTTTGGCCTGTGTTTACTAAATGATGGTTCTCTAACACGAGTTCCTGTCCCATTTTCGAACCTGAGCTCAGTAGATATATCTCTTTGTTCCTCATACTTGGCATCCTTAGTTTCCTGGAATACTCTATCTGACTCTTTTGGAAGCGACCATTTCTCCATTTTGATTTCTTTCCCTCATTTAAATTTACATATTGAAAAAATTCCCCCTCTTCACAAATACAACCTACATAGGGCAGATTGGTTGGGATTCCGTACTTTCCTCAGTGTCGAAGTGGAGTCCCTCCCTCCAGTGGACTTGGATAGCATTAACTCTTGCTATGACCAATTTGTAAGGGCTATAGATCTATCCGCTCGGAACTTTATCCCGCTTAAAATATTTAACCACCACTTCAGATCGTCTCCCTCCTGGCGGGATGACGACTGTTCCGCAGCGGTTAAAGCCCGCAAAGAGGCTGAAGCGATATATAAATCTAATATGTCGGAAGCAAACTTCTTTTTGTTTCAAAAGACCCAAGCACAGACTAAACGAATTCTCCTTAAAAAAAGAGGGAAGGCTGGAAGAAATTCTGTCACTCTCTCTCTCCTTTTACTCCCTCTCGTGTTGTCTGGTCTAATATAAAACGCTTTCAGTCTATTTTTCAGCCTGATCTTCCCAAATCTGTACACGGGAATTGAGTAGATCAAGTTTTAAATAAACTTGCTCCCCCATCCGTCCCAAATTTAGATGAATTACCTATCAGGTATAACTTTACTAGCGCCAATCACTTTTTAGAAGAAGATTTCTCCATTAATGAATTGGATTTCACCTTGCATCATCTTAAGAATTCTTCCCCTGGTATTGACGGAATGTCATATTCAATGGTGAAAAATACTTTACCGTCTACCCGTTGGTATCTTCTATCCCTCATTAACTGTATGTTCAAATCAGGTTCTATTCCAAAGTCTTGGAAAACTCAAATAATAATTTCCATTATCAAACCTGATAAAGATCCCAATGTAGGTTCATCCTACAGACCCACAGCCCTTATTCCTGTTTTAGCGAAGATTACGGAACATCTAATTAAAAATCGTTTGGAATGGTTTACATAACACCATTCTATTTTTCCAAGCAACCAATTTGGCTCCAGAAAAGCTAAAAGTACGATAGTCAATCTCAGCGTCCTAATCACTGACATCAGACTTGCCTTCTCTCGCCAAGAGTTCCTCGTTGCTGCTTTTTAGATCTTTCTTCAGACTACGATAACGTAAACCTTCCAGTCCTCTAAAAAATTCTTCATAATCTTGGAATTCCGATCAAGATTATAAATTTTCTCCTCAATTTTCTATTTATTCTCTGTTATATATTTTCTATTATCTATTATGCATAGATCCCCCGGACCCCCCTCTTAACAAGAACTAAATGGAGGGGTCTCCCCCAAGGCTCTGTTTTAAGTCCATTACTTTTCAATATTTAATCCTATATGATCCACTCAACAGTAAATCCCTTCTGTCGTGTTTTGCAATACGCCTGCTTTTATATCCTTCTGATAAGTCAATAATATTTGCCGAAAATGCTTTGAACTTTGCCCTTGTTAACCTAAACAAATGGGTTAACTCTTATGAAATAGATTTAGCCCCCTCCAAAAGCGCTGTGGTGGTCTTCTCGAGAAGGAGAATTACTCCACCGTTATCTATTTCTTATAATTCCTCTTTGATCCCTGTTCCTTCCAATACCAAATTCTTAGGTATGTTCCTAGACTCAAAATTATCCTGAAACTTTCACATTGAATATGTCATCTCCCAATGCCAGGCTAATATGAATATTCTCCGTGCTTTTTTGGAGTGTGGTGCGGCTCTCACCCTTCCACATTAAAGTTAATATACAAAGCTCTAGTTCGTAGTCATCTAGAATATGGTTCATTTTTATTTGATCTTATTTCCAAATCCAATGCCACTAAATTGACCCACATTCAGTCTCAAGCTCTAAGCATCATAGCGGGTTCTATGAAATCTAGTCCCATCAATGCCCTACAAGTAAAATGTGTTAATCCTCCTTTAAACCTCCGGCAACAATACCTACTTGATCCTTATTTACTGAAAGCAGCTAGGTTTTCAACTCAGCCTATTTTTCCAAAACTCGCCCTCCTCTCTAGGTTTATCGAGCATGTTACTTTTTGGCGTTCTAAGTCCCGACCTCTTCTTATAGTTAGCTTTCAAAGATTTAAATCCCTCACTAATCCCGTTTATCAAAATTCTTCTCTCCCTCTCTAAAGCTTCCTATTTGACTCGGTATTTCATAGGCCAAATATAAATTTGTGTTTTGGAGTTGATAAGGAGTCCAAAAATGCTAATTTGCTGTTCAATTCTATCTTGAATTCTTTTTGGATGGATTTGACGCGAATATACACAGATGCATCAACAACCCTTAGAGTCGGAGTGTCATTTTACTCTCCATTCACCATACTTTCGCCTTCCTAAGGAGTGTTCGGTATTCTCCGGGGAATGCCGTGCTATTGTGGAGGCCTTGAATTATGCTCTACTCAAAAAGATTCGCAGGCTCCTTATATTCTGTGACTCCTTAAGTTGTTTACAGTCCCTTCTTGGTAATCCATTTTCTTCAAACTGTAGTTTCTTGATTCTTCGGATCAAGCAACTTACGCTTGATTTGGAGAGATCGGGATCCGATGTCGTTCTTGCATGGATCCCTAGTCATTGTGGCATCGTAGGTAATGAAATAGTCGACGCAAAAGCTCGGCTTGCCGCAGTGAACGGGGATCCATGTTTCACTACTAATTTCATTGACCTTCTTCTCATGACTCGTTTTTGGATGGCATCTGACTGGCATAGGGCGTGGGAAAGATCATCCCAGATTACAGGTGCGGGATATTTCCAGATCCAACCTTTTATACCTTCAAAACCTTGGTTCTCAACATTTACTTTCTCTCGAAAGGAATCCTCTATGGTATCTCGCATGCGTTTGGGTCATTGTTCTATTCCTACTCATTTGGCTAGACTGCGGGTCAGAGAGTCTCCAATTTCCGATTGCGGGTTTGGAAAAGGCGATTTAAATCACCTCATTTTTTCATGTCCATTAAATAATACATTTCCTTCGTTTGTTTCCAAATTATTAAAATATAAAATTCAATTGCCCATCAACATAAGATCACTTTTATTTATTGGCAACAAACCCATTTTAGGATTAATCATTCAGTTCATAAGAAAGAACGACATCAAAATATAGAATTTTTTATACTCATGTTCATGTTTATTTTTTGTATGTTTGTATATTTGTATATACTTATTTTGTACTTTCTGTATATTATAATGTCGTTTTCTTCTTTTAGTTTAATTCTAGACAACTTCTTATTTAGTTTTTGTTTCATTGTATAGTTTATTCTTTTGTTAACAAGCAACAATGACAAATATCCGAAATATGATTTAATCAGTGTTGCATAGCCTTTTTTCCACACTTGACATAGGCAAAGGTTCTCTCTGGAGAGAACGAATGCTATATAATCAAAGATGAAGATAAATTTCAATTTTGCTG
The DNA here is from genome assembly GCA_039881145.1 of Druceiella hillmani. Lineage (NCBI taxonomy): Eukaryota > Metazoa > Arthropoda > Insecta > Lepidoptera > Hepialidae > Druceiella > Druceiella hillmani. Next base: position 6,121,578 of record JAYKKI010000070.1, read on the forward strand.
TCTTTGTTACATTTGTTCGTAATAAGAGGAATTTATTTTAAAGATTGTGCTTGTAGTCGTAAACATTTCACGGTTTCATCGAATCAATATACATTTTATTTTTAATATTGTTCAAACTCATCATCAAAATTACATTCGTGTTTTAATAATCGATAATAAAGAAGTTGCCAATAATTGAATTTTCTTCATACGGCTCGACATCTAATATTAATAAAAATAACATTTAGTAAGTTTACTTATGAATTTCTCAAGTTGAAAGCTTTCTCTTTGTGAATCGATTAATTAATTTTATAGTAAAGTAAGTAATTTACACTAGACGGTTAGTTTAAGATTTTATAGACAACACACTGATTTCCAAAGAAAAAAAACTTTCTGTACGGTATGTAATTATGATGAAGCAATTATTACAAACCAAAAAAGAATTCATTTGTAAATTTACAATTTTATATAAGCACATTGTTGGTTAAATAATCTGTTCTTTTATTTGCAGTTGGTGGTGGAAAAAACAACCAAAAGAGAAAGTGGTACAAAAATTGGACGAAGAGAGATTAAATGTTTTTTTTAATAAGTCATTGGAATGTTTAAGTAATTTAGAGAATATGTGAAGAAGAAATGGCACAGATTTAGTATGGATGCAAAGTTGTTTGTCAATATTTAAGAATAGCTCCGAATTACAGGTTCCTACAAAAATTGTTCGCTGTACCATTGCATTCTCTTTTAAAATTTGCCAAATTTGTTAATTTATACCAAATACTGCATATGTATTAGGTTGGGTTGCGCTTAGGCTTCGGATTAAAACAAAGGATTGTGAGAATGAGATTTTTAGCAATAATGCTAATATATAATATGCAACAGCTACGAGAATATTGATCTAAAAGATAAAAATAAATCGTAAACTACATCCAAGTGATTTGTTCAGCTGGAGATGTGGGCAATGTCTGCCAATGTGTCTACACAGGAATAATTATGATATTCTTATATTCTACTTTTTATATTTGATTCTTTATTATTTGTGTTGTCGATAATTTACATGGAGGGATATTAAACAGAAGGTATATGATAGATTAAGTAGGATACAGAAGTTAGCCTATAATGAGTACATAAATCTTTTAAATCAATTATGCCCAGAACTGTACCCTTTTTATTTTTTTATATTCAGTACATAGTTTCAATTTCTTTGAAATAGTTTAAAAAATAGAAATTATCGCCCTAATTTTGCATTTTCTTACATTTAGTTGCCCAAAACTGAAATGTAATTGGCACGATAACAGTATTTTTTCTCTTCGTAAATTATAATTTCCATAGTGAGTTATTTTATTAATTTCATAAATTAATTGTTAAATTCAAAATAGTAGGAAAGGCAATAATTTTGTGTTACTAAGATATAGAATAAAGCTGTAAGATATAGAATTTTGATATTTTTTCATTATAAAGGTTATGAATTACTTATACGAATAATGTAAACGTCGAGTTAAATAAATGAATCGATGTTAAAAACTCTTATAGAGTTATAATATAGTAAACAGTAAAAAGAGTGTTAACAATTTATTTAATGAAAATTCCTTTTGCAATTGAAAGTATTAATACATTATTTTATGATTGAAGCTATTCAAGTTTATCTTGATATGCAAATGCGGTAGATAAGTTTGTAAAATAGAAACGTTCATTCAATGCGTTTGTATGTGGCTACTAAGTTTTTGTTGGTTCTTTTTAGTTATGTCGCTCGAACTTGTGAATTTTTTTTATAATAGTCTTAATTTCAGAATTGTTGTTTCAATTGTACGTATTTTATAACCTTAAAATTAAAACTACATCTGTCAAAAATACTATGAAGTTGTGGCGAGTGCTCAGCAAATGGGCACTCGCTGCAACTTCATTAGTCTGCAATAGGGGAATGTAGAAGCTTAGTACTTGGAAACGCGAAAGTGCTATCTCGCTCGCATAATTGTTTGAAGTTTACCATCTATTTAGTATATGATCTGTGAACGTGTCACAATGTGTATGAATCTACCAACTTGAAAAGCATGCTCATATGCATAGCGCCACCTAACTCAAGTTGTTACACAAAAGGTGACATCTTGCTCTGGCGGCAATACATAGGTATTTTGTTATCTTGCTCGCACCTCCATGCCATTATATATACTGCCACATTCATATCCTTATGTATTTAAACAAATTTGAGAAACACGCTATGCCAATTTGACTTTTATTTTAGCATGCATAGATGTGAAATTACAGTGCTTTCCTTTACTTGAACGCCAAGCGTATACGTACGCCAGGCGTTCAAGTAAAGGTAAGTACGTACTGAAATTCTTTTGTTATAATTAAATGTCAATTGTAATACAGATTCTTGGTACTTTTTACTTAGACGTAATTTTTTATTTAATCCTTTATCAACCTTTTTTTCTTGACAATCGAATACGATATATGTGCATATATTTCTGATTTGAACATAATTAAACAAGCTAACGTTAATGTATTTTTTATTTCGTTATGTACTACTTGCGTTTTTATACACTCCTGACGGTAAATTTACTATATCAACTTATGCTACATGAGTTAATGCTTACATTAAGTAAATGACAACGAAATGTCGCATTGGGTAAATCGATTGAAAGATTCATTTGGGCTGCAGCCTGATTAGTAAAGTAATATTAAAATAGGAAATCAAACAAACAATAAGTAACAACATTGATTCAAATAAAATAAGATAATGAATCGAAGGTCAGAAATGAAGTGGCAATTGATACGATGGCTGGTAGTGATGTACCAGTTCAGATGCGAACATACGAATTACTACTTTTTAAAGAAGAAAGGTCCTTTCAGTAAAGAAGAAAGGTCTTACTTACGTTTGTAGGTATATATATATATATATATATATATATATATATATATATATAATGTGAATGAAAGTGATAGTTGTATCTGCTCAGCTTTGCAATTTTATTGGTAAAAAAAAGAAATTGAGAGAAATGACAAACGATACTATCATCCATCCCAAAGGATGAGGTAGCTTTATACCTTAGAAACAATATTGATAATGTTTTGAAATATAACTGGATACTAATAAGTAGATTCAACACATATGAAATGTTAAGACGAATACTAACGAATATTGGTTTGGTGATCATTATCGACCGATCGAGTACTTCGGGTAGTATCGACTTGATCGTGCCCTTATACGAATTATTGTTCACACGATCGACACGGGAATAAGTTTATTTTAATAATTGTTTATTGTATTTTCATTATATCTTTCAGTTAATTTTTTTAAATATATAATACTTACGTGTACTATTGTCAGTTTAACTATGGAATGATATTACACATTTGTGCGTAGATAATGAGACTGTTGAGACTTCAACTTCCCATGAACCAATTGTAACAACACCTATATAACACTTGTATAACAACACCTACTTCAAATGCCATAATTTGTTTAAGACAATGTATTTTTATTTATTTATTTATTTATTTATTTATCTACTTTAATGTATCTAATTGATACATATGGCGGAATTATTGCTACAAGAGCAATCTCTTACAGCCAACCACAATTTAGGGAGGAGACCACCCTTAAAAGGATAGAAAATTCATAAAATTGGAGGGAAAACCAGAGAACAAGTACAACACTTGCAAAAATAAGTAGAACATATTTGGGAATAGTGACTACGACTGTTCCGTGTGAGGTTTTGTTCGAAAAGTGGACAAGTGTTAAGTGAAAGTCGAAATAGATTAAAATATAAGAATATTCAAAGATTAATTTTTTTAAAAGCAAACCAAACATTATTTTGATAAATATAAGTTAAAAACGTAAACAAAAATTAACATAGACTAAAGAAAAAATAGTTTTGTATGCAAGTGTAACGTGAACCTCAAATGTGTTAACACGACGAAGGGTAAGGTTGTCTTTATTTATTAATCGTAGTTTTTTTTACTTCAGAATGCCACAAGTGCGTTAGCCGCCACGAGTGTTTTGGTTAGCGCGTCCGACCCTTATTTTAACAATCAATAGTATATATATATATATATATATATATATATATATATATATATATATATATATATATATATATATATATATATATATACAACGTATGACAGTAACTTCTATGCTTATGCTATCTTTTAATTATTAAGTCAACCGTAATATATATATTTTTTGTTGTTGCCTACTAATGCACTTCATTAGTTTTCTTAAAATTTACAAAAAAAAGGACATTGCTTATTTATTAGGAATTATCGGCAATTACATTTGTTAGTCGTAGTAGTCGTATAAATATTTGTTACTCGTAGTTAGTACATCACCAAATCAATCATTTCACTCACTCGTCGCGTCGTGAAGATAGATATAAAAGTATATGTTTTGACGTGACATGAACGAGATAGAAAACGATTGAACTGTTTAGTCAAATATGCAACTGGATCTATGTAGACGACGTAGCTACTCGCGATCGAATGTGAACGTTGTGATAAAGTATAATTTAGTTCGCTCAAAATATTTGCATAAACAAACACTTTTTTTGTTTCATTTCAAAATTCTAATTTAAAATTGTATAAATGCGCCAATCTGTTCCAATTTATTTAATTATCATTAATGTTATTTTATGTATAATTTTAATCTAGGTTGACAGTCCTAAATCCTTAACCTGTAAAGTATTAAGCAAAATCAAGTGGATACTCTTGTAGAATTTATTTTTATTTTCAAACAATAGTGCATAATATTTAGTTATTACTTTTTGTCACCACGTTGTATGACCATTGTTGAACGTAATCATTTCTTTAATAATGCGGAGTATTGAAATACTGAGCTATAGACAGAAATGAGTGATATACAGGTTGTCCAGTGGCAGATTTCAATGTTTGAAAAATTGTAAAAAAAACTACACCTCTAATACAAAGTAGGTTTATTTACTTTATAAAAACAAATGCGGATTTCATTTTTTAAAAACCACGTTTTCCAAATGGCGGCCATCGAGTCTGACACACTCTTCGAGTCTAGCACGCATGTTTTCAAAAACGCGTTTGCAGAGCGACTGGGGTATCCTACTGACTTCGGCTCGAATATTTCCTTTAAGTTGTGTCACAGTGCTCGGATTTGTTTTGTAAACAACGGATTTTAAGTATCCCCATAAGAAAAAGTCACATGGGCTTAAATCGGGTGATCTAGGTGGCCACGGTACGGTACCGTTTCGGGATATGTTTTTTTTGGAAATAACTGACGCACTGCATTCATGGACACATTAGCGGTGTGAGCTGTGGCCCCGTCCTGCTGGAACCATGTGTTTTAGTTGAAGGATGGACTATTCTGTAGTTCTACTCTGAAAAAGTCATTTAACATTTGGGCATATCTCTCACTAATTCACAGTTACAGTTTGGCCACGTTGATTTTCAAAGAAATACGGCCCTATGATTGCAGATGCAGACATGGCACACCAGACTGTTACTTTAGGCTTATGTAAAGGCTTTTGATGCATTTGTCTTGGGTTGTGGACATCCCAGTAACGAAAGTTCTGCTTATTCACATATCCTCCAATGTGAAAGAGAGCTTCTTCACTAAAGAATATGTTGCTCATCCGGGTAGCAGTACGAAATCACAACAACATCACCTCCGCGTAAGTTTTTCTTAATTCAAAGTCAGAATCGTGTAAATCTTGAACAATTTGAATTTTATATGGATGAAACTTGAGCTTTTTTCGCATTATTACCTGTAAAGTTGATTTCGGAATTCCCAATATCGATGAACGTGTACGCAGTGATAAACGGGGATTTTCAACGACAGAAACCATAACACGCTCGACATTTTCATCCGTGGCTACCAATTGTGTAGGTCCTGGCCTGGGCCTATTTAATGTTGATCCTGTAACTCTGGACCTTGCTATCCATGACTGAAAGAGGTTGATCGATGGTCCATTACGTAATCGACGAATACTGTAATGATTATTAAATCGACGGTGTGCTACAGACAGCGAAAATCCATTCGAAATGTACGCCTCGACGGCAAAAGCGCGGTGCTCTCCACTCCACTGTTCCATGGCTACTAAAACATCCGCACCGCTTGCGCTTCTAACGACACCCCTTGCGCCCCTCTTATGTGTTGCGTTCAGAAACTATGTTTGTTCAAACTTTGAAATCTGCCACTGGACACTCTGTATATCTTTCCAATTGAATATATATTAGACATGTGTAACGTTGCACTGCGCCGCGCAATTGCGCCAATCGGTTCACTGTCTCCGGATGCTTGACTCACTTCTTCAAAATGTATTAGCGCACAGCGCAGCTTAAGTCAAAGGTTAATAGGGACTCATATTGGGGTTGCCACCTTTTTTTAAAACAAATAGAGTATATTTACTTTCCAAGGTAAAAAAAATAAAGTACTACATCTAAAAATAAAGTGTTATTCACTTATTTAGATTTTTTTTCACACGTATTTTTTGTCACTTGTAGCAACATCTAACTTTAATATTTGTTATCAAGAAACGTCTTAACCGCGTATTTACAATCTATGTCCATGTTAAGATAGATAAATAATTCGGTTTTTATTAAGTTTAGAGACGCTCTAGTTCATTCGTCCCGCCACTTAGGATTCATCAGAGAAAAGACTCTCTCTGTAAATGCTAAAGTGGCGGGAATGGATAGCAGAAATGACACGATTTTATATATATTTACAAAATAATTACTACTATGGAAACAATTTTGCCACTTCTTCGATGTAGATAATTCTGAAAAATCTACAGAATTATTAACTTGTGCATATAACTCTTTCAATAAATTAATTTCTTCATACAGGTCATCCATGTTAATATCAAGCTTTTGCAGTTTCAAAATTATAAGTATGTGAACAAAATGCTCATATTCAACATTACCTACTTTTTTATTTATGACGATCAATGAAAAGAGCCAATTTGTGTGACTAACAACGTGACTCCAGGTACTCTAAGGCTTTATCCAAGAACAACATGATTTTTTTTATAATTTTCTGATAAACTTCAGGCGAAGACAACTCAATTTCTTTAATCTTTTTTTCAGTTTCCTATCTAAAGAAGAGATCTTCTTTTCTTTTCATTAATTCTTTTCTAAGATTGTGCATAATGTTGTATACAACAAAATTGTTAACTTATTCCCTTCTAAAATTTTTACAGTTTTACTAAACACATATAAAATGTGGTTTTCCAATTTAACAATATTGTATCCACATACGGTAGGAGAGAGAGAGCCATCTGGTTTCTACATGGCGTTTGAGTTCACAAAAATCTCCGTCTACCGATTCTATGATTTTTTTAAATTCTTGTCTCCGAACAACCGAGTGGGAAAAATGAGCGTAGATTCTAAGGATAACATTCTCCATGTCATAGGATAAACAGTTCCTGGCATGTTTCTTGCAATTGTGCACTATATGTGCATAATAATTTCTCTTAATGAAGTCCGGTACCAAATCTCTAATGTTTATAAATAATGAATGGTTTATTTCAAAATTGGCATTTGTGTTGTTAGCACTTAGCCCAGATATATTCCCAAATGATAATTTGCATTGCTCTACTGACTTCTGAATTGCATGAGCCATGCAATTAGTTGATTCATTGGTATTTTCATAGAAATCAGTTAATTTTCTTTGAATGCCATTTTCAGCTGTAAAATATTGCATAACTAATGGGAAAAGTTTATATTTTTTTGTTGGAAGCAGAAAAATAAATGGCCTGTATTCAAATCGTTTATTACATTTTGTAAAGCATATGGCCCCAACACTTCTGTAACTAGAGCTTCCATTTTGGTCCTAGTTAAATGAATACTTGTAGCTGTGTTTGAATTAACGTAAATCATTTTATTTAACTTAACAGTACAGTCCATACATTTAAAGGACAAAATATGCTTAACAGTGTGATATGTTAAGGCTAGGTAGTTCAGCAGCCGTAACATTGTCTTTATCACTGCAAAATTAACTTTGGGAAGAAGTGGAAACAGAAGCAGATCCAAGAAAACTTTCAAGCAGTTTAGATGATCTTTTCAGCTTATATTACGATTTATGATGTTTTGTTTCCAGATGTTGCTTAACCTGCAAACAAATAAATAACCCTTCACCTACCACCATACACACCAGACACTCCAAACCATCACGAAACCAAAGATTTATTATGATTCTATCCCTGCATGCTTGTTTGTCCAACCTATACTCACACAGGCAAGCATCCACCTAAGATTAAATTTTTTACAAAAAAATACACCTAAGAAAAATTACTCCACATAATTTGCATTTCCCATTAAAATCGTTTTGAGGATCATTGGTTAATCAAACACCATGTTCTTTTTCCCATAGCCTTTTATACTTTTGCATTCGTTTTGTTTGCTTTGCATCCATTGTTTTAGGGCATTTATTCAGTGTACTGTATTCAGAGTTACAGATGCCGTCTAATTCTATGTTAGAGTCCGATTCCTGTATTCATTTTTCAGATGTATGTCGTGAGCTACAATTATATGCAGCCATAATCGAATATTTATTACAACACTGTACAAAATACCAAGAATAAAAAATTATATTTGATCAACAAACAGTAAACAATGACAAATTGAGATGATAATTGACATGGACGTTTTAGGTTACGTTAAAAAACGACAGTGCTGCTTAGCATTTAACTTTATCGACGTGATTCATCCCGTTACTTACAAAAAATCGCTTATATTTCTTGTTTCTTTTCGTAAACAATTAAATAAAACCTTCAACAGTCGAAATAGGTAAAATAAAGTATTTTCACGTACTTTTTTGCTTTCATAAAGTATAAAGTACGTTTACCCGAAATAACGTACAATATTTTATTATAAAGTACGGGTGGCAACCCTACTCATATTTCATGGGAATTGTACGAATTTTTAACTGTATTTCATTTGGAACAAGTTCAGTTTAGCGAAAATGTGAATTCCCAACTTTTTTGTTTTAAATTAAAGAATATAGATAAAAAATGAAGTATTAACCAAAAATAGGGCTCGGTCGCGATTATTTTGTTAAAAGAGTGATTTTAAATAAGTTTCAATACAAAAGTGACCTTTGTCAATGACGTATAAGCTATTAGTTTTTCGATTTAATTGTCTTTCTCAGTAAATAATCGTGTCCAAGCCCTAATTTTTTTAAACACGTCTTTCTTTATGTATGTTCTTTCATTTAAAACAAAAACAAAATCGGTAAAATATAAAAATAGCGCTATAACCTGTAAACTATTACCACAGTGTCACTTCTTATTTAGTCGTATATATTTATCAAAATAGTCATCTATTTTCAAAATATACGACCAAATTATTAATTTATGTACCATTTTGCTGTGCCGTGGTTTAATTTTGAGTTAACTCAAAGAGCACAGTGAGCTGCGTTTGAGTTACTGTGTTGAAGTAAGGAATTTTGCTGAGTTACCATCTCCAATATCATCATCATATCATCATATATATTAATACGCTAAGGTTAAGATGTTACTCTCCCTTTTTAGAAAAAACCTCACAACTAATCCACATAAATTATATATCATTTTATAGATAATTGCTTGCTCTACCGGCATCCACAACTAAAAAAATTATTATTGCTATTGTTTTTGCAAATTAATTAATTATTAAAATTATATACACAAAACAGCAATGCTGCCATCTAACGGCTCAACGTCAATATGATTGACGGTCGGTAAAATTTTTGTTTAATTTCAAATCCACTCACGTATAAATAAAGTGGCGCTTTAGCTCAATGCTTTTGATACTTGCGCCTCTATATGTCAATTTTAGTAAAATATTTGTTTGATCTGTCATCTGAGCTTCATAATGGAATAAATAATGCGAAGACTTCGCACGGGTCACGCTAGTATATATATATATATATATATATATATATATATATATATATATATAATTCTTTTCTTTTCACCGATACGTTTTACGCACCTCTACTCGACAAAACGGAAAGCAGAGATAGATTGCGTTCCTTAACTACATACTATTTTAACTACTTTTACCTAACTTATATTATTTTTGAATTTGAAATATAAAAAATATATCCGCCACTTAAAAATTCACAACACATTTAAATTACGTCTAACTAATAGCAGAATAGAGGTGCGCAAAATGTATCAGTGAAAAGAAAAGAGTGGTATATATCACTTGATTGGAAAGATATATATCACTCATTTATATCTCAGTATCTCAGTACTCCGAGTTATTAACGAAATTATTTATTATGCATACGTTGAACCGTTGAACAATGATCGTACAACATGGTGATAAATAGTAATGACTGAATAGTATACACTATTGTTTGAAAATAAAAATAAATTATATAAGAATATCCACTTTGCTTAATACTTTGCAGGTTTAGGATTTAGGACTGTCAACCTTGATTCAAATTATACATAAAATAAATTTCATGATTATAATTAAATAAATTGGAATAAATTGACGTATTTATACAATTCTAAATTAAAATTTTAAAATGAAACAAAAAAGTGTTTGTTTACGCAAATATCTTGAGCGAACTAAAGTATATTTTATCACAGCATTCACATTCGATCGCGAGTAGCTACGTTCGTCCTACAGATCCAATTGCATATTTGACTAAACATTTTGATCGTTTTCTGTCTCTTTCACGTAACGTCAAAATATTCATAACGCGACAAGTGAATAAAACGATTGATTTGGTGAAACGAAAAAGACGCCGATCACTCCTGAGCTAGTGATTTACTGATACGTTTTGATTTCAAGTGAGCGAGTGATAGATATTATCGTAACATGTGAGCTATATCTTTTATATCTCTCACTCATGAGTTACACATCTTTAGTGCAGAATTAAAATGTTTCTGCTCAGTTATTAATTATTTATTTAATGCGTATATATTTCTAATTGCGAATTTGCCACATGTATTAATGGAACGCGTCGCTTGTATAAAAGGGTACGATTATCGACAGATGGTTAATTAATAAAATATCGAAATAATTGTGGGTCGACGGATAGATAGAATATTGGTTATGGTCGTAGATAGTGTCGGATTAAGCCAGCGCGGCGCCTGTAGTAAATTCTACAAACAAACTTTCTGGATTTAATTTGGGCAAATTCAGAACTAATACTATCAATATCGACTTCTCTGAGCAAATCATACTTAATATTCATTAATGTGAGGTGATTCAGACGTTCTTGGCCCATCGTATCAACTCATTTTTTACACGTTTTAGTGTTGAGAAAGAACGTTCACTACTGCAGTTGTTAATCATCAGAGACGAATAAATGCGCAAGGCAATTTCTATGTTTGGAAAACAAGGTTGTAAAGAATTATTTGGCAAAAGCTTGTAATATTGGAGTTCTAGAGCCTCGTGCTTTTTGCTGTCAGTTATACTGACTACATCAGATTTCAGCAATGCAGTAAACTGTACAAATTCGTCCCTTGGCTGTCCTCTACATCACCTGCGTAAGCAATGAAGTTATTTGAAGATTTTTTCAAAATCTCTTCTGTTGGAAGACATTTTAGCTGTAGGAATATTCCGAAAACGTCAGTAAATTTATGATACGTTTCCATACGTTTAGCTAAAGCGGCCAGTAGGTTATCAATAATGACAATAAACACCTGAGTTTGATAATGTTGTCCAGGTGTTTGATTTTCTACAAAGTCGTCCTCGTCGAGTGTATTTAAGCCGCTGTAATGGTCGTATTTAGTATTTCGCTTCCTTCGCCTTGAAGTTTCTTGCTGATATTTCTCACATCCAATCAGATCTTTGGCTTTTGTCTCAATATCGGAATCTGGATCGCATTGCTTGAATGTATCCTTGTTATGATCCATAAAGGGCGTATCCAGTGGTATGATCTTGATCAGCTGACTGCAGTGAAGCATTAGTCGCTTGCAAACGTTCTAGGATTCCGTTCCAGGTAATTGTCATGATTCCCGTTTCCAACTTACTCATCTTCGAAACTAGTCTGTAAGCTTGATTATAGCACTATGTTTTTTGATCTACATCATTGGAAATGTCTTCCAAAACTTTTTTGATAGTAGTAAAACCACATATAAGTGCCTTCGTAGCATTAGCTTGGGTTGACCACCTAGTGTCCGACAATTTTTTTTAAATAGGAATTTTTAAGTACTTTCTTTAAGTGCGTATGTAAGATGACCCCGTCGATAGGTAGAAGCGGAAAAAATGTATATAAGTTTTCAATGAAATCAAAGAAAATTGATGCTTCTGTACAGCAATCTGCAGCGCACTTAGCAACCAAATTTAACGAATGTGCAAGACATGGAATGTATTCAGCATATTTATTTATTTCCTTAATACGTGCTTGTAAGCCACAGTATTTTCCACTCATGTTAGTGGCGTTATCGTAGCTCTGCCCGCAACAGTCTTTGATTTCAATGCCACTTTCACTTAAGAAATTTAATAAGCTTTGAGCGAGTTGTTCAGCAGTATGGCGTTCCATGTCCAAAAACTTAACAAATATTTCCACTGGTCCAGATGGTAGAACGTAGCGCACTATTAGCGTCAGCTGATCTACATGGGATACATCTGGAGAATCTAATGTAGTATTTGCAGCTTTTAATTTCGCAAAAAATTTGATCCAATATACTTGATGATTAGATAGATAAACTCCTCACATGTTGTTTTTGATAAATATGACGTATGCCCTTTTCCTTTATTGGCATGACTTTGAGTATGTTGGGCTATAAAAGAATCAAATTTGGCTATTAATTCTAATTAGCCTAAATAATTGTCATTGTGAGGTGATCTGAAGATTCTAATTAGCCTAAATAATTGTCATTGTGAGGCAATCACTACCCCGAAAAGCAAGACCTCGTTCTGCTAAAAACTTTATTACTACAATAATTCGTTGTAAAAGAAGCCGCCAATACATTTGCTCAGACTCAAGTTGGCTCACAATTTGAGTATCAACACGCACTTTCTTGTTTTTTAGATTTAACAGTAAAATTATGGCTTGTCTACGGTGAGTGCTTTCTTCATGTCTTTTCAACAAATTGTGCGCATTCTTCCAGTCATCTAATCCGTCTTTCGTAAACTGTGATGTCGAACTACCCGAACCCGTAACTTTGCAAACAAAATAGAAAAGTCATCCTTTGCTTTCCGAATAACACAGCCAATCTCTGACGTGAGTTTTATTCGTCAGTTTATGTTTATAGGTAAAAATGACTTTTGGCAGAAGCGTGGCTTATTTTCTTTTTTGGAAATTTTCTTTGAAGACATAAAATCACTATTTACATGTTGCACTTCGTTGCTTCCTTTTGCAATCCAATAATCCATATCAAAGTTACTCCGCCATTTCCCTATATCGTTGGAGTATATCATTTTACTTTCGTTTTGTTTTTGGCTTGGGATGTAATGATATTAGAATCATGTAAAAATATGCTTTCGACTACTTTTTGACTTGAACATGACGACTCTAGATTGAGAAGACTTGCTGTGCTTTTAAGTTCTGTTTGGTTAGACACAATATGGTTGTATTAGAACAAACTGCTGTCTCTTGAAATACAGTATCATTTATAGATGTAGCTTCGTCGGTAACAGGTCTAACTTCTGTATTTTCAGCCTTGATTTCAGTAGATTCAATAGAACTACTTTGAACAATAAAAAACTTGACAGCTTACCTGTTTTTAATAGAACAGCTTCTTTCTTTTTTTCCTTTTCATCTTTGGCTTTTCGCTTAGCACTTCCTGAAGCGTAGTACCGACCCGTGTTTCTAGCTCTGCTGCTCATGTTACCTACGATCTAAATATTTATCCTACCCAGAATCGAACTCAAGCACCGCAGGTAGGATTACTGTCAACTGCATCATTCTTTTCACATGTAAAGTCCAGCCGTAAATTTAACAAACGATATAAGCCCACAAATAATCCAACTTAACAAACAATGTACACACAGCGATAGATCAACCTACCTACAAAAATATCCCAATTGATATTGATCGTTATCTATTTGACATTAAATTAAAGATTGGCAGTGGAAGTTTGAGAGATTTGGGTAGGTTGATGTGGTGGCTGTTTGGCTATTTTTAATTTACAGTGGATTTCGCCCAATTTTTACAATTAATATAGTTTTTTCCTTATGTTGGTAATGTAATGTAATGTCCTCATGGTGGTAATTCCGTGAAGGGAAGCAGATAAGGAATGTCTGTGTGGAAAATAGCAATGCGCTCAATAGACAAATCATACAATTAGTTAATGATGCCGGAATCAATATATCGGATTGTGTAGGTCGCAGAAGAATAAAGAGTCATAATAGGTAATCATAGCAAAACGTTTTAACTTGGAAAATGCTCATCGAAACTGTACTCTGTATGGAAGAGGGTAAAATTTTTTTCTAATACCTGTTACGTTTCGCAGTTCCATAAATATTTTAGGCATAGGCATATAAATATTTTTTTCAAATTAATGCCATGTATTTTATCATAGGTCTGCTTGTTAGATGAATCGTCAGTACATATTCTGACATTCATCCGAAGTAGGATAGGAGAAAAGTATGAAGTGATATGCGTAGTAAAGCATAGTAGCTCATTAAGCATAATGATGTGGTTAATCATCAGTATTTTGAGTCCCCTTGCTCTTCTATTGTTGAAAAAACTGAGGCAAAATCAATATGCGAAGGTTTTTTGCTCTAAAATGCTCCCACAGGTGCTTGCATGGTTCTTAGATGAAGACATTGTATTTATATATGATTCAGCTCTAGATCATAAAAAAAAAATGTGAAAATCAGGTTAAAGTTTTGAATTTCCAGGCAATTCATTTGATCTAAATTCTACAGAGAACCTCTAGAAACTGCTCAAGAGGGATGTAGCAAAACAAAGAGTCAATAATAAATGTCACCTCGTCTGTATGGCATTACAATCAAAAGGTAAAATAAAATTGCATATGTATAGAAAAAATGTAGAGAAGGATGTCAGCTGTTTTAGCTGGAAAATGCAGTGTGACAAAAAATTAATTAAGTTAGGTATGTTTATTAAAAACATATTAAATAACATTTATTAAAACAAAAAAATTGTTAAAATTACAAAGAAAAGAAAATATAAAACTTTCTTCGGTCGCTCTAATAATTCAGCCACCCACTAGTGTGTATATTTACGTTACATAGAAAGTGGATAGTATCATCTCAATATTACAAAATATTCGTCTTGATTTCAGTCAAGGTTAAAAAAATCAAGGTTTTCCACCACCATTTTTTTCTTTTCTACACAAATGAAACCTGACGTCAATTATGGTAAAGCGAAGCCCGATGACAGGGGATATTAAACGGCGAGGAACTCTGTTTCTCCGTCTCTTTGGATATAATAAGGAGTCTCGGGGATTGGTGTAACTGGAGTATACATTTATTGCTGTTTACTGCGTTTCTCTACGGATCGAGGAACATGGAAACCTGAAATTGTTCTTTAAAAAAAAAATTTCAGGAGGGTTATCTTCCACTGAAAACAATGTCGCTCCGGAAGAGGTGTGGAAGGGCAATTTCATATTAGATTTCCAAGAGAATTTTCGATTATGTATGATTTTGAAAGTTTTTTTTGACTGTCCCATAGATTTTTATATCAGATACCTGAACTTGTTGTGAAGGATCTGTAAATCTCTTTGCTATAATGTAAAGGATTACGAAACCTTCACAGACATGGATTCCTTATATGAAAATTTATAAGGTAAATTTATCTATTAGAGTATTATTTCTGCTTTTCTGTTGTTTTTAGGTTTTTCTACCTCAAGATGAAAAAAAAATGGAACCCTTATAAGATCACTCGTGTCTTTCTGTCTGTCTGTCACAGCCTTAGTTGTGCTAAGATTAGTGAAATAAATATTGTAAATGGTGTTTTTGGTTTGTTTATATTATAATGCTATTTAATGTTTTTCAATTTTATTTATTCTTGGCGTATTTCTTTATTTCACTTTAAGTATTATGTAATACATATGTATTTGACAACTAGTACTGACTGGGTCTCTATTTAATGTCGAACGGTCAAATCCATATTGCATATAGTATGGAATGTCGTCTGAAACTGTTAGTTATAAGCCTTACAAATATCTTTTTTATAATTTTAGGTTGTATATCTTCACAGATATACCAAAAAATATACAAAAAATATTTCCGAAACTGCTCAACCAAAAATTACGAGAAAAATTGGGTTTTACACGTCTATGCAAAAGTTGTAGGGAAACTACAGCGAAGATTCTGGTGTCTTAATTTTTGTAACATGTATCATATTTCATCCCTATGAAAGAGAATATATTTACGCAGTGAAAAATTAATATCTGTAGGCAACATATTTACGCAGTGAAAAATTAAATTTGTAAAAAGTTCAATATAAGTGCTATGTAGCCTTAAATGTTTATTAGAGCCTAAATGTAGACGGAACCCTTATACTGCCCCCAGTTTTGTCTGTACTTGATAGAATTTTATTTTTTACGTTTTTCTTTTCGTATAATTTTACTGTCAACTGTTAGGTATAATTGAGACAGATATATTTTTAGGTTATCTCAAAGGGAAAAGCTAAAATCAATTTTGTTATCAATTAATAGTCAATTAAAAGTCAATTGTGTTAAATTTTAAACCACTATATGATATTACATATAGTTCTCCATGTCGTTTGGCAACTGTAATAAATAAATTTTTGTACACATTATTGTAAACAAAAAGCAAATAATACCACATTAAACTTTGTGGTTAAGTCTTACAATTATTTATCCAAAAAATCTATGTAATATTGGCATAATGTTAAACCCTTTTAATTACGTATAAAATTAACTTTGATACTATGGAAATACGCAATCAAACTTACATAAAAGTGGTCTTCACAAAAATACAATCTAGAACTTGTAGACAAGTAGTTAGTAAAGTCCCGTCTTGTAAGTTGCAGCCACTTTTTCTGTATTACTGGCTTATGTGGCATGTAAATAAATAATTTACTTGGTATTTTGATTATTGTATTGTCACATTGTGGCACAGCGTAGCACTTGTAAAACTTTGAATTTATATAAACGTTTTTTTATATATCATACTCAACTTTACAGCTCTTTGTTTGGCAAGACGTGATATCATACAAGACACCATAATAGGTCAGACCGTTTTGGTGGAAAATTAAATAGATTTATAAAAATGTAAAATTAATCTTGCGAACGTGCGAGACAAAATATTAACTAGTTTCAGTAAAATTGTCAACTAACCAATTGACAAATGCCAAAAAAAAAGTTTAAATTGTTGAAGTTACCACCATGTATTATTTTTAATCAAATTGCCATTCAGTTTACGCAATTTTACATCTTCAAGATTTTTAGAACTATTTTTCATAAACTCCACAAGATTAACTATTATCATAAGTCACATTTGAAAAGATCTAATATGGACCATGAAAAGATAAGTAGATGATTTTTTCTGAACCAAGTCCGGTAGAAAATTTTAACAAGAGCGATGATATCTCCAAGTGATTACATTTCAATTTTTATTTAAATTACCGTTTGACATAGAACTTGAAAGTGGTATGGTTAAGTTTGACCCCATCACGGACAATAATAAATATGACGTGAAATAGCATCCAAATTATTGAAAAGATTTTTTCAAAACATTCATTTTACATCAAAAAGAAATAAAATGTTTTTATTCAATTTGTCTCTAGTTACACATTTTCTTCTAAGTGTTGCTACATTGTTGCGTGGTAAAATATTGAGTATTAAGTATTTAATCATCTTTTTACATGTAACAAATATTTATAAGGAATTTTTCAAACTTTGAAAATAATTGGTAATAATCATCGTTATGTGAAAATACAGTTTTAAAAAATATTATTTCTTGCAAAAACCTGTTTTTACTAATACTAAAATTACTAGAAATGGGCCGTACTAGGTAATTTGGATATTAAGTACACCTAGTATGGTTTTGTGGACATACCTATTCCAAATACCTGTTCCTGAAGTGTCGTCTAGTATGTATGCATGTGTGTGCTATTTAGTAGAGATAATTCGTAGTTATAAAATTTCAACTTTTGGTTCTGGATTTCTGTACAGATGACGTGGCCTGTTAATATATGTAGTTAATACAAAAATTGTACTCGAGTAAAGTAACATCATTACTCAGAACTTTTGTGGTGGGTGCAGAAACATTTGCATAAACACCCGAATAGATTTTCATCCTCAAAACAAAACAAAATATGGCTAAGGAGCAGAACTGCCCAGCAAAGACTGACTGGCCTATCTCTCATAGTAGCTCACAGGAACTGATTGAACCCAGTTTTGATGGCAGCTGACAGAGTCATCATCACTTCTTCAATAGAATTAACTGATAGTTCACATTGTGCAGAAGAAAAGCTCAATTTTATTTTAATGTTTTTTTTATATTTTTCTACAATTTCTCTTTTGAACTTCTTTTAAACCACATACTACCACTATAAATCTTTGTTTTAAGATGATTTTATTTTAGTTTTACCTCATTGTAAGCAAATGTTACAACTCCCTTTTCACCTACTTTAAATCTTCATGTGGGTTTGATGCTTTCCAGATTTATGGAAATCTGGTGACAGTATGATAATATGATACAATACAGCTGATATAATGGTGGAGGAGGGAGGTGGTCTTAGGCTAAAGTAAACTACTTCTCAATGGCTAAAAGTAAAACCATCGAGTTTCGATTCATTTGACTTGTCTCAATGAACCCTTTGGTTACATATTTTAACTATGAAGTTCTGATGATGGAGGAGGGAGACGGTCATGGGAACTTCTCAATGGTTAAGAGTAAATTCATCAATTTTGGTTTATCTCCACGGGTTTATTGGTTACAAAAATGTGTTTTTAATTTTTTCTAATTACACATTGCGATAGAGTTTGTTGAGAAAAATGTCGCTTAACAAAATTGATATATAATTTTCCAGATGCTTTGAGTTAAATTAATTTTAGAAGGCATTCACTCTCTACCGTGAGAGTTGTTTCAACAATGCTCCACCTGACACTAATGTACAAACCAATGGAAAATAAATTACAAGGATAGGTTCTGATTCTTTGATTACAGAATCCTCAAAAAGATCCCGTTTAGTTATTGATTAGATATGCTGACCATGTTTTCCTTTGACTTGTTTCACTAAAATGATTAATTATCAGCTTAAGTAGCAGTATAATGATGCGTATATTAGAACCTGGCTAGATAATTTATATACAATTTAATAAACAAAACACAAATTGGACCAGTGGTTTTTGAGTAATAACTCAACATGTGGACATATTGGTTGATAGGGAAATGTTACCTTTTTTTAAAATAAGTATAAGGATTTAGTAACCATTATGACGTAATATTCAGAAATATTTGACGATTCATAAGAAGAATTTATAAAGATCAAAACAAGTGAGTATGATCAGATTTAGAAGAATTGAGGACTATCCAGTTAAATACATACAATATAGGAAGTCAAACATTATCTTAATTAAACACAATGCTTTCGTATGAAATCCGCATTCTTTGAACAAGTATTTAAACAAGTTTGGATACTCATAGTAAATATGAAAGTCCGTCAGATGCAGAGCATAACTTTAATTGCATGAATATTTTAATTTGCTGCTGTTTGTGGCGGTTCATCGACCTTACGCCTTGAATGTTTTTAAATAACATTGTAATTTTCGATTCATTTTTGTTACCTGTTTAAAAAAACGTGTCATTGTTGCATTTTAACAATCAAATGCAAATTTAAACTTGTCAAAAAATAAAGTTTCAGTTTATTGTCACTTGACTGTGTTTGGCTATTCAAATGTGTAATTACTACCAAGTATACACAAAAAACATCTTCCTCAAGTTGATTCATCCAATGTGTTGATATGTTATGATTAGTGATGATACATCATAATTGAAGTGCAAATTTGCATGAAACGTCAATTTTTAATTAACTTTTTTTAAATTACCACTTCCTATGAGACGCGAGATTATAATTAGATTTTTTTTTTGCGCAGACTGTAGGGAATAAGAAGACCAGTGCCTAATATTTCCTTCAAAATAAATGACCCCTTCTTAGTCGTTTAACCACTTGTGTCTAGGTGGCTTATTATGTGTATTTTGAGAGACTTATTGCATGTTGTGGTATTCATGAATAGCTTCGTTTCTTGTAAACTATGGGGCATTCACAATTCCCCGCAGTGTGCAGTTCTGTACATGCCGAAGGTAAGATTATTCTTGCTGGCCACGCCATACAGTTGAAAGCCGTATGTTTAGATAGGTTTCAGAATAGAGTTTTACATTGAGAGCTTTTTATTCACCGATAGTACTCCCCGCTATTAACTTATCAAATATTTTGTGCTTTAGGCTAATTAATTTCTTTTGTGTGGTTTTTTTCATATCATGTATATACCCAGGTAGAAACTCAGGTACTAAACTCACTCAGAGATTGGGAATGTATCATTGCCAAGTTTCATAGGATGGCAGTTTTCTTTCCGTAAAGCACTGGTACGTACACTCCATTAAGCAGGAGATTAAAAAAAGGTCTAGCAGTAATATATGAGTAATGTCTTTGTTATGTTTTGGAAGTGGATATTACTTTTGGAATAGAGGTCTTCCAAAATTTGAGTGCCATAATTTTTAGAAGTTGCTCTCTAGTGTTTAAATTGAGTACTATTTTTAATCATATTGCAATTGAGTTTATACAATTCTACACCGTCTCCCGAATTTGTTCCATGGACTCCACTAGTGACTAAGAATTATCACGTGCTACATTTAAAAATATGAAAATATTTATTTGAGATTATAGAGGTCATTTTTCTTCGAGAGAACAAATTCTAATAAAAAATTATGACTAGAGTGGGGGCACATCCATTTCAAAATGTAACTAAAGTAAGGGTTAGCACAGCATATCTTTATAGCCCACTTTTAGAAAAATTGGAAAACAGAGTAATATACTTTGGCTTATTTACTTATTGTACTTTTTGAAATTATAGCTAGGTTCCTAGACTTCTGAAGTATTTATAAAATTAGATTATGTAATTTGTTTCAAATAAAAATGCAGAATAAGATCTGATTTCTGTTCCAATTTTATTAAGAATTTAGGAATACGTAAAAAAGAAAATATTATTTATAACCAATCTTAAACAAGAATTATCAATGATTCAGCTATCATCATAATTCATTACAAATTTTTTTTATTAAAGCTTGGAAGGTTTTTGTAATTTAAGTTCCTCTTCTGGGGGTAGTTTTTCAAAGTGACTCTCCACATAAGCATCGTCTACTTCTTCTAACGTTGCTGGTTTCCATTTTGGTTTGTTATTTTTGTCAATCAAAAGCGAACATACACCTGTTTGGATAAAAAGTACAATATATATATATATATATATATATATATATATATATATATATATATATATATATATATATATATATATATATATATATACATATTTATGTAAATTAATAGCATAATGCTTTGTTAATTAATTTATAGAAATTGTTTTTAATTTTATGTGAATTGAATCGTTAAGTTTTACACAAACCATTTTACTAATTTTACAACACAAATTATGCCTGGATAGTTTTTAATGATTCTAGGTCATTGGATTTTATAACCATGAAAAGAAACTATTAACAGTTATTTTGATAAGTTTTGTTAAAGGCTTACCAATTCTATATTACAAATGAGTTTCCTTTTATGAAGCCTGGGCTAATTTATACTTCCAAAAATTTTATTTTAAAAACTGATCATTTGAAAAAATTAATCACTTTTAAACAAATAAGGTTGAAGAAAGTTGTCCAAACAGTGTTACGAGTTTTTAATATGAAACAATAAACTTGATAATATTGAATTAATAATCTAATCAATAATTAGCTGAGTCCACGGCTCCATCAGCCTGGATGCCAGTTATTTGAATTTTAGATTTTTAGAAGCACAGTTAGTGACCACTTGTATCCTTCGTCTAACAACAATAATTTGTTAAAAACACACTCAGCTGTTCCGTACACACTTAAGTGAAACAAAAGTTTAAACATTTAAGGATTATTAATATGAGCATTATTAATAAGATTAATAAGAGCACATAACTGGATACAATAAGAGCACAGCAGGAGAATCTAGAATTTTGGAGAGCATTTGCTATAATTCACCATACATTAAGTATTCTACCATGTATAAGCTAACAATGGCAGAATGATTATGATGTTGACAGAATGCATCGCCGGTAGCTTGCTTGAAGGTGGTGGCTTTCAGTCTCCTAGATAGCTATCATTGCGTATGTGTATCGACGAATTGCAATAAAACTGAAATTTCCAGAATAACCTTTTATTTGCAGTACTCATCATGTGGCTATAAATATCTTTGCTTCGATTTTCGTTTTGCTTTATTAGTTCTGCGCCTGAGCTCTTTAGGTTTAAAATGAAGGGTACTGAGCGAAAATCGGTGGTAATTTTTCAACAAAAAAAAATAAATGTAAGGTAAAGTATGATAGCAGTAGCTCAAGCAAGATTGTTTAAATTCAAGAATATTTAGCTTTCCCTTCTACTTCAGTTTGTTCATTATCGACACTGTAGAATTTTCAACCATAAGTAAGTAGACATTATTTTGATTTTCAACATAGTTATTGTATCTTGAGGTATTTCTCTTCTACCAAAAATAAAATGTAGCTTAGTGGATAAATTCAGAAATGAATTATCCATATCACGTAATCGTATTTTAATTTAAATAATAAAAATGTAAACTTTAGTTCAAAGATACTTCTAGTCTTTCCGTCTGTCAGATGTCTTTTAGAGTCTTCTAACTTCCAGACCAGTGGTTCTTAACCTTTTTGACTGGTGACCCAAAATAACAATATATTTGAAGGACGCGACCTGACATTTTTTTTATCTGTCAGTTATAATAAAATAATAGAATTAACCAAAAGTCCGTGGTTTGTTCAAATTGATGTCATTATTAAAAAAATAACATTATTAATATTTTCTTTATCCAAATCTAAGTTAAACAAGCATACATCGGCTATATCAGCATTCATAGTAGATCATTTTTAAATCAACAAAGTAAAACATATATATAGTCTGAGGATTATCATCATTAATTGTAATTAGTTACTACCCTGATGTACTTTTGAGCAAAGAAGATTTATATGCGGAGTTAAGTTTATGGAAAGTGCACGCAGCATGCTGAGTATCCAGTCTATTTCTGTACTTGTTTTTTAAAACAGCAAGGCACGAAAATTCACACAAATAAGTAGTTGGAAATCTTTCTTTTAATACTCCATCACCCTGCAATTCTTCTTGTAATCCAGCCGTATCATTTTCAACCTCCATTACATCTATTTCAAATGGATTTCTTATCCAACTGTATTTCTCAATATGGACATTTTATGGAATATATCTTGCCACTTCATCTTCAAGATGTCTCAAATCTTCGAAAAAATAGGCATGGTCTCTATAAAAATATGGTTGTTATTAAGATCTTCTAAAAAGAAGTTTAATGTGACAAACGCTGCTAATTGACAATTTGTAATTTTTTCTTGCCAAAGTTTTGTTTAATTTTTAAAAACATTAATTTTTTCATATATGTCTACTACAGTGTGGTTTTGACCTTCTTTCCTTGACTTTGTCACAAAACTCTATGCGATTCCCTATCATTGCATGTGCTTCAAACTGCGACACAATTTTGCCACTGCAATTGGTGATTCTCAAAAAAGTTGTCAACTAGAAAAAGGATGTCAGTCCCAGTTGAAGTTACAGAGAGCTTTCGGAAAAAAGAAATTCTTCATTAAAATTTTGAGGAGTTCTGTATCTTACATACACTAACAGCTGTGGAAAGTCTTCAATATCTACTGATTCGTCGATTTGAATAGGAAATTTCTTTAGTTCTAAAATATCTAATGACATTAAATCTATTAATTTTTTTACGGTATCGTTCGAAATTGGCACCGTTTCCAGTTTCTTAGCTATTTCATCTCCACTGACCGTTCTCGCCATGGCTATCGTAGCTGGTTTAATCAACTCCTCAGCAATACTATGGGGTTTTTTACATTGAGCCATTTTTAAACCTACTTGAAAAGAAACATAGGTAGTTTTTTCTAACGAAACTGTTGCCGAATTTGATGGTGCAACAAGTTTCATACGCTTTCTTTGTGTTTATTTTTCTTTCCAAAAGGCAAGTGGTTTTTTACGTAAGTCAGATGAACTTTTTCAAGATGTCTTTCAAATTTGTTAAGTATTAGCGATTCATTTGAAAGAAGTTGCATACAGACCACGCATTGTGGATGCGGAACCCCACAGCGATCTTTTATTTCAATAAATCCTAATGTTAAAAACTCTTGTTTTAAAAGTTAACATCCGTTTCGCCATGACTGGTGGGTGGGAAACACGCTGTCCGCCAATTGAAATATTCGCTGAAACAAAAGGACAAAATATTAACATTAATTTACAACATCTCGAATATTATATAATACCTATAAATACTTATTTTATTTATTATCTACTACTTTTTAGAATCAATATTAATTTACCACTGAAACAATCGCGGAAACAAAACAATAAATGAATTATAAAATATAATTTTAACAACTCGAAGATTGAAGAACTATTTTATTTATTACCTACTTTTTATAAACATTATTTTACCAAGATTCGTGGAGACATGACGGCAAATTATAAACTTGAATTTTAACAACAACTCTATAATTGAATAGCTCTATATTATTTATCACCTACTAAATGTATTAGAAACAATATACATACCTTCCTTGAGCGCAGTAAAGAATGCGTGTTGCACTACCTATTATACCTATTATAACAAACACAATTTTGTAGCACTGTATCTGTGGTATATATACTTAGTTAGTTTGGTACCTACTTAAACGTGATTAGCTTAAAATGGTGAGACAAAAGAGCGTGCATTCTATAACAAACATGCTAGAATATTGAGTTGCTGCCACGCGAATTCGCCGCTTCGGGCCCGCATTCTACCGCGCCGCATGGTACGGTGCGTTCCGAGTCAGGATGACAGTGATTACGGTGCTCACAACGTCTTTCGAAAATTCCCGCGACCCATTCCAATACCACCCGCGACCCGAGGTTAAGAATCGCTGTTCTAGACGAAGCAAGATAAGGTCTTGAGATTCACATTCTGAGCCCTGTGGAATATCAGTTTTAGCCCTATGGTTCAGCTTCAATTAATACCATTTTGATATCGTGTCTTCCTGTTTTATTCGAAAGGATCTGTCCGAAAGTTATATAGGATACGACTATAAGGAAGAGAGAGTGTGAAAGTCTCTCTTTTATTTTCTACAGCATGCCTTTATGCTACACCCGATCGAATGCTTGCTATACATACAAGAAAGTTACCGAGCAGTACCCTTTTTAGCTCCAAACACTATACTTCGCATTCGGCCATAAATTATTTTATTTTGACGAGAAATATCCTTTCCCAAAGTATAGACAGTAAGACTAATGGATCAATATGACTAGGTTTTATGAGCTGGTTTTCCTGGTTTATGAATAATAATTATCTCAGAGACTTTGGCTTATAGCAAAATGTTCTAATGGCGGCGGCGAATAAGCATGCAACAAAACGTGACATAGTACTTGGCTATAGCTCCTTTAGGACACTGGGCATATTCAGGTCAAAACCAGGTACTTTGTCGTGGTCCGAGAATTTAATGTTCCTTAAGATCTCTTGATGGGAGTTGATATAATTGGTAAGCGTATTTGAAAATTTTGGTTTAGTATTAGATTTTAATCATGAAAATAACGTTATATCACAATTTCGTTAAGTGATAAGGTTAAGAAGGATTATAAAGTCAAATCATAAGATTAACAAGATAAAAAAGAAACTAAACGAAACTATTTTTCAATTTAAATATCTACCAATTTCCTCAGTGCATATTTCACTGCAATATCTGCTGATCACTGATACATCCTAACGATACAAGTTTTCTTCAAAAATGTTTATAAAAAACATCTGATATTGCCAACTGAATAGCACGAGCAATGTACATTTTGTGGCATGATTTCAGTTGTTCACCTATATTAACCATCATGCTGCAGCTAACGATAGTTCTCTGGACGATGTGCCTATCCAGTGAGATCCCATAGCTAGTCTATCCTCAATTTGGTCTATATATTTCATTGCAGGTACAGAGCCATGGACTCTAATTTTTTAAAATGCCGCAAATTTTTGAAAATGCTATTCATCATAAGACATACCAAATTTTTCATCTCCAGATAAAAGTTTTTCGATTCATCTTTTAGTTTTTTCTCGGCCGTAATGTTTAAGTAAATACAATTTATCGTAGAGTATTCTCAGATTCAGGTATTGTGTACCCAGCTTTTTGGAAAAGTAACCTAGGTTATTTAAATTTGACAGTGTGTGAAATGATATTTCGTTTGGTGCTACCAAGCGAGAGACTATTGTTTCCATTGTAGGGTTGGGACTCGATTCGTAATAGTCGGTTAATTCGCTTCCTTTGTTTGAAGACGGAGCCGAGGACTCTTGTATCTCGGAACAATTTTTCTGGTGCGAAGTATGAGAAGCTGAAGTAATATTTTGATCAATACACTTTATTTGTTCGTGTAGTCTGTTAGTGCTTTCGCCCATTGATTATAATTTGTGACTTATCTTGTTGCATATTTTATATTTCGCGCGGTTTTTATCTTTGGCGCAAAGAAAGTGTCGCCAAATGGACGATCTGTTATCAGAGCCAGAGCTAACACTTTCAAAATTAATTTTATCATTGGTGCGAAGAAAGTGTCGCCAAATGGATAATCTGTCATCGTGTGAAGGATAACCGTCACTGCATGGTTCTTGTGTATATGGGCGTCGTCTTGCAAGAGCAGCACATTTTTCGCTAATTTCCTTCTTGGCATCCATTTTGCGCTGTTTTTTGACATGTCAAGATGGTGTTGAAGAATATTCAAAATGGTCGTAGCAAATACTCCAACCATTTCTTCCAATTGCTTCTTCTTTAATGGAGCATCCTATGCAAGACAAATTTTTCAATAATGTTCGATGAGGTGGCCTCGGTCAACCGTTTTGGGAGCGGGTAGTCTTTGACTCAATCTCTGTCTTATTTGAAGAAATTATGTCACTTGTAAATCATGATTTTACTAGGGCAAAATTGAATGATTAGGGCATATGATTAAATATGACTTTGGTGTTTTTCCTTACTTTATCAGGTATTTGATGACAGCTTGAAATTAGATTTTCCCCATAGTCAATGATTTCTTACGGAATGAGTTGCTTGATCGATGATAGCTCAGAGGTTAATGACACAATTAAGCTGAAACTTAGTATATATACTCGTAATGAGTTTCTCATTAGCGACTATGTGAATAAGCAATCCCAACTCTTGCTATCCTCGCCATTCCGTGAACTTTTTGACGCACCCTCGTAAATTCTTGCACAGACTACCACTTTAGCAATTTTAATATTTTCTTTGAATACAGAATTACTTTTGCGTTGTATTGTGGGAAAAGGTTTATGTTATGAAGTGCTTTTACAATAACCTTGCAGTTAAAGATGTGTTCGGGTGATAGTTTTTTATCTGGACGATTGCTGGCTCTTTCTATACGTTTTATTTTCATTTTGATCAATTTTAACCCTCTTTTGTGTGTTGTTCATATTCTTATAATTTTTTTATGATTCTACTCTAATTAATTTCACTTATTTGGTTTCACTTTTTGATTACATGAAATATTTAATTTCAGGGTGTCCATTATTTTCAGTTTTGTATTGTGTAACAGTTTAAAAAAAAATATGTATATATATATATATATATATATATATATATACATATACATATATACATATATATATATATATATATATATATATATATATATATATATATATCATACACACACCCACACCCCCACACCCCCACAGAAAATCAGGTTGATCCGTTTTTCCATTGTGGCGTGAAAGAAGAACGAACAGACACACTTTCGAATTTTCAATATTTGTTGGGATTGTTATTCTGGTTACGATGAGGTTTTCCGAGTTGAAAATTAGCCTATGCCTTTTCCTGGCCCGCCAACTATCTTTGTGCAGAAAATCACGTCGATATGTTGCTCTATTGCGACGTGGAAGAGCGACAAGCAAACACACTTTAGAATTTGTAATATTTGTTGAAATTATTATATTAGTTAAAATGACATTTACTCTGTTGAAAAGTAGCGTATCTTATTTCCTGGCCCGTCAACTACCTGCGCATAGAAAATCACGTCGACCTGTTGTTTCTTTGTGACGTGAAAGAAAGACAAACAAACACACTTTCGCATTTTTCATATTAGCTAGAATTGTAATATTAGTTGGGATTAGATTTTCCAGGTTGGTAAGTATCCAGTATTATTTCCTGATCCGCCAAATATATCTTTGCAGAAAGCCACGTTGATCTGTTGCTCCATTGCGACGTGAAAGAAGAACAAACAGACTTTTGAATTTTTAATATTATTTGGAATTATGATATTAGTTAGGATGAGATTTCCCGGGTTAGTATTTTACCTATGTCATATCCTGTTCCCCTAACTATCTATTTGTAGTAGTGACGTCGATCTGTTGCTCCGTTGAGACGTGAAAAAAGGACAAAAAACCCTTTCGAATTTTTAATATTAGTTGAGATTTTTGTTTTAGTTAGCAATATATTTTTTAAATGGGAAAGTAGTCTAGGTTATTTCCTGGTCAGCTAACCATCTTTGTGCAAAAAGTTACGTTGATCTGTTGCTTCTTTGGGACGTGAAAGAAAGACAAACAAACACACTTTCGAAATTTTTAACATAGGTTGAGATTGTAATATTAGTTAGGAAGAGATTTCTCGGGTTGGCAATTGGTCTATGCCATTTCCTGGTGTGCCAACTATTTTTATGCAGAAAGTAACAGTAAGTACAAGTAAGCTTTCGAATTGTTAATATTAGTTGTTATTGTTGTTTTAGTAAAAATTAAATTTCCCGGGTTGGAAAGTAGACTATGTAATTTCCTGGTCCGCTTATTATCTCTGTGTAGAAAGCCACGTATACCTTTTGCTCCATTATGATGTGAAAAAAGGAGAAGCAAATACACATTTGAATTTTTAACATTCGTCGGGATTGTCATGTTAGGTAGGATGAGATTTCACACGTTTATAAATAACCTACTTTACTTCCTTTCTATAAATTCATGTTGATCTTTTGCCTCATTATCACTAGAAAGAAGTGCAAATAAACACACTTTTGCATTCATAATATTAGTTAATATAATATTACTTATGATGATATTTCTCGGGTTGAAATGTAGCCTAGTTCTTTTCTCGGTGCGCCAAATATCACTGTGTAAAGTTTGTAAACACAAACACGAATTCGCGTAGAAAAGTTTATAAATAATAACATAAATGGTTAATAAAAAAATGAATCCAAAACAACCGACACTGAATAAGGAAAAAGGATTATGAAAAAATATATAAATACAAGCACGAATTGATAATGAGATTAACTGAAAACGTTAATAAAATTAAAAACCAAAAAATATCACGTGAAAAAAATTTCTAAATACAAATTCGAATTAATGTACAAAAAAGACAAATCCATAATATTCAAAAGTGATTAAGCAACAATTATTGAAAAGAAGGTGAATTATGTGAAAGAAAAAAGGTTAAACAAATTCCCGCACAAACAAATGTCTGAAAATTTTCAAATCGATTTTTTTTGTAATAAATAATCGTAAGTTACAATGTGCATTTTGAAATACATGATGTATTTCAAAATGTATATTGCAGATTCTTCCAGGTCCTATCAAAAAAATGTCGAAATATTGGTGCAAAACTACACTTTTCCTGCGATATTAAAATACGGATCCAAACTTAAGATTAAAATTAATTTAATTATATCACATTTTATTTTTATTGCTTTTTGAGCGAGCGGCGAAATAAGCGACATAAATCCGACCAGCACAGCGCCTCAGCGGACACTTTCGGTTTTCATGTGAGCAATGTTGCCAACTCGGCTATTGCAAAATATGCTAGAGTGGTTTTAAAAAAATGTCAAACATAGGCCAATTTTATTTTCAAAATGCCAAAAAGGGATGCCAACATAATTTAAAGTGCTGTTGTGTGTGCCGTCAAAAACAAAAGTCTACAAAATGTAGATGAAGAAGTAACCATATATTCAGCATTATATTAACTTATGTTTCGGAATAAAATTTCAGTATCTTGATCTTTATCGACAACAGCTATCGATGTGAGAGTCTGACAACCAGAATTGTAACTTTCTTTGTTACCTACAGAGAACAGTACATCGTCTGGAAGCGTATAAGAATATCAACACTGTCGCACCTTCGTTAGGATAAATCTGATATAAAGAATGTCATTTAGGGTTCTCACCGCCAAAAGACTGCGCAGTTTTCTTTTAACCAAATTCCTTTGGCTAAATATGCGCTTAATATCCGCGTGTGAATTTTGTAATAACAAAAGAAACATTGCAAAAAATATGTTATTTGCTAAACGTCAAAAACATATGATAAATAAGAAGAAAATATGATAAATTTTGAATATAAAATTCTAAATTGGCAACACTGCATGCGAGTAAAAGAGATACAATAGACATCGACAAAACGCGTCTTTGCATTCGAGAGAAATAATGTGTTTTATTTTTTTATCGGAACTCTATTTACTTTATTAAAAATAAAAATCAAACAAGATTTTAAATAAGACGTAAACAGTTAGTATTTTTAATTATATTCATAAAGTGTTATAAATAATGGCGTTAATATGATTTAACATTTATGTTATGAAATGTTTTTGAATTTTTTTTTCAGATATGAAAGATATTTCAGTCGTATTTTGGAAACAACCAGGATTTTAGAAATACTGTCAAGAATGACACATATTTTTTCATGACCATAAATAGTGATGCCGTCCCATAATAGTAAATTTTGCTAAAAATTTTTTTAAATAACCTCAATCTGGTGTTGTCTGCATCTTAATTTTGTTGAGAAGAGTGCGAATCATCGCAATCAGCCATGAACGTCCAAAGTGAATCACTTCATGGGCAATTTTGAAATAACTGGAAATGATTAGGCCATTTGCTTGCCCAGAAATGAAAAGTGTTTGATATAAATCAAATATTTTCCATATTGCCGTGAGTATATCACATTACATATATAATTTGATGCAATATCTGTTTCAATTTTCCATCCTCGCTAACAAATCTTCTCCAAATTTTAAATATATTAAAATGCATTTATTATACTTTAGTGAAAGTCCAAATGCTCAAGATATGTTTCCTATGTGAGCAAAGTCGATGAGTAGAAGACAAAATTAAACAAACCTTGAGCCAAATCATGTCCTTTTAAAATACGCGTGGATATACGATATTCCATTTGCATACATTGCCATAGTTCTAGACGTGCGCCACGCTGCATGGCACGGAGAGAAATCTTTAAACTAGTTGGTGACATTTCGCTGAGGATCTGTAATTGTAAAAAAAAAAATAAATTCGTGTGATCCGTTAAACTATTTTTATGAACGTTGACACAAAACGCAAATTTTGACGGAAAAAAGACCACTTAAAAAATCGACTAAGTGCATGTTGGAACTTCTACAAAGTAGGGTTTCGTATTTGTTTATCTCTTGAAGTTATTGATATAATTTAACCAAACTTATTTTATATAAAAGTTCGGTTTAAATATCTAGTATCTAAAATAGATAATATTAACAGTTTGATAAAAAAGAGGGAGGAAGAAAAAAGTATGTCGCCTTGAAGCTTGATATTCTACAAATGAATCTTGAAAATCGAGAAGGGTTCCTGAAAAATCAGTTTAATTTTAAAAGGCAGTGCAAAATATTTTTCTTCCTTATTTTGCAACATGTTAATTGAGATTTCCATATGAAGCATCTAGGTACAAATTCTATGTATTATCATCTAAACAGATGGACGGACAGGTGGCTATTATGAATGATAAGGTTTCCTTGTTTTACTACGGAGAGTTAAAACCACATAAAGACTTATTCGCGTGGTTTACACAATATATTCTGTTTTATACACTTCCTCAAAATAAATTTTTCTCCACTTGTAATCAACAAAGTATTTCAAATTCACCATAAATTGGTTAAAATTATATCTAACTAGTTTTTTGCATTAACGTTTGGTAATAAAGTTATCACTTCGTATTGTAGACTCGTTGATTTATTCTGAAAATGTTGGACAACTTATGAAGTTGTATTTTAGTCAAGTAAAATAAGTACTTATAAATTGTAATACAAAATACTAGCAATTTGTTTTAATAGATGACAGCCCCGAAGGATTTTCTTGGGTTTGTAATTCTATTAATAGGTTCGTACTTTTTTAGTCTGGTTTCAAAAGACAAATTGAATTGTTTTTCAATTAAAACGACTACATCGTTGTGGATTTTTTCAAAAATTTTAATTTCGATTTTTATTTTATACTTTTTCGATTAAAACCTTTACATCTGTTGTAGGCTTAATCAAAATTTTAATTTTGCTTTTTATTATTAGTCTTAATAACTAAGCTTCTAAAAAAAACATTCGCCAAAGGGCAAGCGTATGTGGCTTTTAGTAGAGTACGAAGTTTAGACGGCGTAGTACTAACTGATCTAAATCAAAGATAACAACTTCAACAATCCACACAATAGCATAGCTTCGAAAGAATTAGAGCGCTTGAGAAACATGTTATGTAGATCACACATCGACGAAGCCGAAGAAAAGCCACAAAGTATCGATCAATTAAAAATGTTTATTGCAGCGCCCCCTGACAAGTTAACAAAATAACATCTAACTTTAACCGTTAAATCACAAACTTTTTACCGAAAACTATATCTAAATGGGTCAAACGGTTTTTGAGAAAAATGGGATCATTCGTTTGCAACAAAATGTTGCAGCGCTCCCTGGAGAGCTAACACCATAACACCAACCCAAGAACCATCACCGATCGGTCCCGAATATTTTGCAAAAAACTGTGTCTAAATCGGTCAAACCATTTTGAAGATAAATGGGAACATTCGTTTGCAACAAAATGTTTATTACGGCACCCTCTCGTGAGTAATCATCATAACAAATAGCTAAGAAATTGCCAATGAATCAGAAACATTTTACAAAAAAATCCCTTTGTTAATAATTTTTTCACACTTTACAGTAAATGTAATCTGGTAGAAAATCTACAAAAATGATAATTTTAGTTGAAAGCTAAAGAAATACGATAGTGTTAAGAAAATAAGATAAACGAATGTATGCATCTATTTATTTATGTGCTGATATATTTAATCGATACATATGACGAACTTCGTGCTACGAGAGCCTCGCTTATAGCCAACCGGAACACCAGTGTAGCCTCGCTCGACGAGCGGCTGGGAATCGAACTAGGGTCCCCGCAGTGCGCCGTCACGTCAAATACCACGGCGACGATTATTAATGAGTCATACATGACGACTATTAATGAGTCATATATAAATACATCGCTTTCGCGCTAAAAAAAGAAATGTTGGAAGCCTTGCTTCCATATTGACATCGCGCGTCGATTAGTTCTGCGTCCGCAGTGTGCTCCTTTGGGTTTGAAGTTAACGGTGTATGATTATTATGCTTACGTGGCCTATAAGAGGTCGTAGTACCAGTTGTCAGTAAACATTGCTTGTCGTTAACATTTTTAAATACAAATTACAGATTTTTTAATTAAAAAAAATACACAAAGTTAGAAGAATATGTACAGTAAAATTTAAACAAATATTTCGCTCAAATATTCTTTCGGTTGAGCTATTAATACTGAAATATGACTGAAAACGCTTAAAAATGTTTTGGGTGATTCAACCACAGCTATCTATATATCTTCGAAGTTTTATAGGGTAATAAAAATATAAATAAAATGGAAATCTTATATGTTACATTAATATTTTCCACAAGTGACGTAAACTTTCTGAAAAATTAATTCACTTACAGTATGAAATTTCTATAGAATAATGTATGAGGTCGGATGGCTTCGCGGCTGGCGATTACTTACGATATATGAGCCCAGAAGTTATTTGTACCCTTGGATCTCCGAGGTGTTGTTGTCTCTAAACTCCTTGCTATTTACATTCCGCATTATTTAATCATGCACAGTTATATTTTTATCGCAATTGTAGGTGTAACTTTTACTTATTAATACGCATTGGATTCATTTTATAGGAGGTTAATAATAGTTTCTAAGCATGATTATAAGTTTCTTTGATTATCTATTATTTTTTTATAATTATATATGTATATTTACTAAATTCTATAGATTACAACGACCGGAAAGCATACAACAGAACACCGAATTAAAATTTGACGACGTTTTTGAGAGGCAAGTTATGACGTATCTTTGTTATAATGAATAAACACTTTATTTGTATGCCGGTAGTTCCCAACGTGACTAAAACATCACTTACGTCTTTGTCTATTAGACGCAAATTACAGCATATTTAACAAAAAATACACGTTAGGAAAATGGGTAAGGTACAGTTAAATTTTTGTTCACAATTTTTTAAATTAATTGAGAAGTCTATAGTGAAATCACAGAATACGCTTCAAATGCTTTTGGTTTCTCTGACAAGCTGTGCCTGTTATAAATGTTTTATTTTGAAAATGACTGTTTCCATTTGATTTTGATTAACTTTAGGGTGTTGAATTCGAATTTCGTGACGTTTGTGAGAACCAAGACGGCATAATCTGTCTCCCTCACAATAGATCGTCACAATATTGTATTTCGATTAACCTTAGGGCACTGAATTCAATTTCAACCATATTTTTCCAAGATCTACATTTCTCGCAATAAACTATCACTATGTTTGACTTTGACTAAACATTGGATTCTGAATTGGAATTGTACAATGTTTTGTGATTCAAAATGTCACAATCTGTCATTTGTAATAATCGTTTGTAATTTGTTGTTGATTAATTTTGGGATCTAAAACTGAATGTTGCCTAATGTTGCCTTTAACTGAATCTTGGATCTGAAAATTTGAAATTCGAATTCTGCATCCAAAAGTTGATGGAAATCTAATGATACTGAGATACAAATATATGTTAGCCTAATCGACTTATGAATATTACAATTCTTCAATGTAATATTTTCGTTAAGCATTACATTTTTGTTTTGGGTTTAATTTGCAAATTTTTTATCATTTTTTGATTTCTGGGTTACAGATGACTCCAAGACGACCATGCACTATTAAACCATGTATGGATGAAGTGACTGAGAGGTGGTTAAAAGGAGAAGAGGAGAAAGATGACAATGAAGGGGAGTCTGATTGTAGTAAGATTGAAGACCATTTGGAAGACCATAATCTTTATCTTCTTCAACCAGCAATGGATCTCTTAGTATTTCCAGCGTTTCTTTATTCTAGCAAAACAGCCCTCAACGATTAGGAAGCTCGAGTATAGTTCCATTTATTCAAAAAGTTGTCTGTGGTAAAAATAAGTATGTTTGGTCTATTCAAAACACTAGAACAAATAGCAATGCAGCAATAAATATTATT
Source organism: Druceiella hillmani (assembly GCA_039881145.1). Taxonomy (NCBI): domain Eukaryota; kingdom Metazoa; phylum Arthropoda; class Insecta; order Lepidoptera; family Hepialidae; genus Druceiella; species Druceiella hillmani. Next base: position 6,156,976 of record JAYKKI010000070.1, read on the forward strand.
TATATTTATGTCAAAGATCCTAAGTGCCACACTAGAGGTATGACGAATCCATTGGAATCTTTTTAAATGTTCATCACCCACGACATATTGGATGAAATGGTCAGATGGGCTGATACCGAATTATAGTAAAACAGCAAAACTATAGCCATTCAGAAAATTACAGATAGTACTGAAATAAAAACCTTTACAGGATTCTTAGTTTTAACTCAACGGTAATAATTTTTCATGAGATGAACTATGGGACGTGTCGTATTCTAGTTCTATATTTTCTTTCTTCTGGGTTCTACCGCAAAGGTATAGGCCTCCTTCAACCTCTACCACTCCTTTTGATCTTGCGCTTTCTCTAAGCATTTCACTTCAGCTGTTCTTTTGATATCATTATACTAAAGCATATTTGGTCTTCATTAGGGGACGTTTTTCGCTCCACGGTCTCAATTCCACGAGCGGTTAGCACCACGAGCCCTTTTTCTGGCGACGTAGCCAGCCTATTGCCATTTAAGCTTCGCAACACATTTTATGATGTCCGCGACCTTGCTCTTCTCTCTAATATGTATCAACAATGAGCAAAGAGCGATTCAAATTGTTATCACCTTTTCTTAGATTTTATGATAAAACTATATGATTAGAAACACAAAGCTGTGACAGTTTTGCGCCAATTCGTAAAGTGAGGGACATATTTGTTGAGAATTGCCAAAATAATTATAACACTGGATTTACCTAACAATCGACGAATAATTATTAATCTTTAGGAGTAGATGTCCCTTTAGGATGTACATATCTAATAAACCTGCCAAATATGGTATTAAAATTGTAGTAATGTGAGACTCTTAAAACACAGATGTTGGTTGATTAGCGCTTAACGAATACTTCGTAAAAGAAATAATGCAACCCGTACATGGTTCCAATAACGTACTACACTAAAAGTTTTTTATTGTGAGATAGACGGCGTTATCTTGGTTCGCAAAAATATAATGAAATTAGAATTCAACAACCTTAAGTTAGTCGAAATCGAATATAGTAGCAATTTATTTCGAGGCAGACAGATGTTGCCACTGTGGATTTTGAAAATATTGTGAAATTATAATACATCACTCTAAAATTGGCAGACGTCACCATCTTAGATCTCAGAAAAATTATGAAATTCGAATTCAGCCCTCTAAGGTTAGTGAAAATTGCATATAGTGACAATTTATTGTCAGAAATACAAATGCCGTTATCTTGGGTCTTAAAAACTTAATGAAGTTCAAATTCAGCACCCTAGGATAAGTTGAAATTAAATAGTGGCGATTTATTGTGACAGATAGGTGCTGCCACATTGGTTCTCAAAAACATTGTGAAATTCGAATTCAGCGCCCTAAGGTTAGTCGAAATCGAATGTAGTAACATTTATTGTATGAGGGACAAATGCCTTAAATTAATAAATTCTGTTTGTAATATTTTGAAATTTAAATTCAAAACCCTAGAGTTAGTCGAAATCAAATATATATTTTATTTCGAGAAAGACAGAAGCCGTCATCCTCGATTTCAAAAACATTGTAAAATTCGAACTCGGCACCCTAAAGTTAGCTAAAATCGATTTACTATAAGTATATATGTGTATATGAAAGAGACAGATGTTGCCCTCTTGCTTCTCGAAAACATTGTGAAATTCTAATTTAACACTTTAAAGTTAGTCGAAATAGAATGTTGTGATGATTTATTTCTAGTGAATCTATGTTCTCAAAAAATTCTGAAATCCATGCCATCTATGATTAAAAAATATTGTAATATTCTTGTTCAACACCCTAAGGTTAGTCGAAATCGAATATAGGACGATTTAATTTGGTAAAGTCTGGTGTCACCAGCTTGGATCCCAAATACATTGTGAAATTCAAATTCAGCACACTATCATCGTCATCTTTGTAAGTTATGTAAAAACACACAAAATACCCAACTTCAGTGAAAAGCACAGAGTACTGCCTCTACTGAAAATATACAGTCATGGTCAATTAATTAGGGGAAACAGAACTCCGGGTAAAATTTATTATTGAAGACTCTTTATTTGTCAACTAAAATTGATATCATTGTCTGACATTATGTAATGCTGTTTGTGAGCAGATAATATTTCTTAAAAAAATAATTTCGATAAATGTTTTATATAGAAACAAATCACTCGAGGTGGTAGTAACTGTTTTACTGTCTATTCAACTAATTAGAGACATTAAATTGTTTTTGTTCTAATTTCCACAATTTCAAAAAGTAAATATTTTTCTACTTACATTAACTGATTTTGGAGCCATTTTTGAGTATCACATTGTTAATGTGTGTATGTTTATTGTAGATTTCAATATATTATAGGTCGAAATAACGGAATTGATACAACAATTAGAAAAATAGTCAAAAATTGTTATTAATGTGGATGAGTATACTACAAATAGCAAATCATATAAATTGTTAATATTTGAAAATCATATTTGAAAACGTGTGATATAACATTCCCAGCAAATGCAAATTAAAGCATTCCCAGAAAGAAAAGACTAAGAAAAATAATGCTGCAAGAAAATCATCTAACGGTCAGAATTGCCAAGACAGACCAATTTGAAAGTACTGTATTGATCAAGGTGGAAGTATTTAGGCCAGAGCCAAATGCCAGTATATTAGCAAGCACTGTTTCATGACGAATAATAGAGGCAAAGATGTTCAGAAGAGTTATTCGAAATATTTTGTTACAGAAAACACTAGTGCAGTTAGCATTTGCTAGGAAATATGAACATTGGTAGGTCCAATGTTCATATTTCCTTTCTTAGTGGAAAAATTTGTTATTTCCTCCAGAGGTCAAAATAAATTTCATTTCATCAGATGGCAGACAGTATATACAGCATCCATTAAAAACAGAATTGAACCCAAAATACAGAAAAAACATGGAGTATCTCGTAATATACTTCTTAGGAGTTCTTTTTAAATCACATATCCTTCGATACAAACATAATATTATTTCATTTATTTGATTAAGGTAACCGTTATTATACTATTATAAATATTGTTCCAAAATATTTACCTTTTTGTATGTATTATTTAATTTCAATAATGTTTAGCCATCAATTTTACTGATTCTGAGAAATTTCATCTGTTTTCTGAAGTAATTCCTAAATGCGAGGTTTGGTTGAACTAAAAATAATGTATTATCAAGACATTACAGAATTTTTTAGCCTACGTGTTGATAACACAAATTTTTTCTGTCAATGGTTTTATTAACTTTGAGCATAACTCTTGAATTTTTTGTCATCAAATTAAACAAGTGATTAGAGGAAGACTCGAGTTTAGGAAATCTCTGATTTAATTTCTACCACTGTTGAAATGTGTAATAAAAAATCGTATCTTTCTGTCATTAATTAGTAGTGGTTTATTTAATAGCATTAATTCATTTTTAATGAAATAATCGCTCAGTAATTTAGGTCTTAAAATTTATTTTTAAATGTAATTTTGTAAAATGTTGAATTATATTGGATATATGAGTACATTAATATGTAATTAATTAATTTATTTATAATTATTACATATATTATTAAATTTATGTGTGTAAACACATAAAGAATTAATAGGTTTAACAAATTTTAAACTTTTCAATTAAACGTAAATACAAAATACACAGGAACTACCAAAATAACAAAGACACATTTTGAAAAATTTACTTTCACTCATCATAAACAAATTACACTCTGATGCCACTGTTATCAGGTGGTTGAACAGTTTAATACCACAGGAAGCTGGAGAGTTCTAATATAATGCAGATCTAGAGGGTGGTATAGCAAAAAGGTGATGATTATATGAATGCAGGAAATTATATTTTTTAATAGTTGGAATACAAATTTAATAAGTGCAGCATTTCTTCTGAATTGCAAGGAATAGAATACTAGTATAACCAAGAGGACCTTAGTAGGAAATTGAGAGAGGAAGTAACCATACTGTTTCCATATATGGATATTGAAGGAACATCTTTTGCACACATTCAATCATCAAGCTGGACTTGGCGTTGTGTGGGCTCTAAATAATGGAACCGGGTTCTAATCGACTCTGCACTAAAGAAGTGTACAGCAGGCGAATCGTTGATAAGAATCTTTAAATCTGACTTCCAAGTCAACAGTTTCATATAGATGATGATGAATGGGTTCCCGTTAATCGTATTTAATAGAAGCGTGTGCTTACTCATTATTGAACATTTTTTCCATTAAGCTGTAAGACACTTGCTGCGTTCCTCAACGAAAGTGCTGATATCATGCTGCGACCATTCACCGTCTGCTGGATTTTTGATGACCGTAAAAAGTTTCAAGTTATCCACCAATAACAAACAACGCTCAGTCTGTTCTGTGCAACCAATATTGTTTATCAGAATAGTGAAAGACGCGAGATTCGAACCCTGACTCGCTCCCGATCGAATAAAGTATTACTTACTATCTGTAAGATACGAAGAGAAATAGCGTAAAATTGGAATAGAGAACCCTGTCTCGTCTAGCCCATTTAGTGAGTTGTCTTCATTTTCGATCGTGAAGAAGATCTATTTGAAATCTGAGGTCAACATAATAAGCAACATAGTTAAGGAAACATACAAAGTTCATGATCACCGAACCATGTACAACAAACAATTTATTAAATATTAAAATTTAGATTTATAATTATTAAAAACTTTATTTTTCAATATTTAATAAATTGTAACAAGAATAGTTCGTATAAGAAAATTTCAAATCGTGGTTGTTATAGGATTATGTTGTCAACCTTGAGTATATTAGAGTAATAGGTGAGCAAATCCTCACTTAATGACAACTATGTTTATTCTATAATGCTACAAAAGTATTGACTAGTGCAGTGGATTTTAAGCAATCAATGAGTATACACACAGTACAATAGTAACGATGTTTACATATATAGGTGGCATAGGAACGAATAACAGTGAAATATATAAATCCATTATGAATAATCAGAAAACGTACGAAATGTTGTCACTGATGCACTGCATGCGTAGCCTTTATCATAGAGAAGTAAAGTGTGAATACCCCTATAAGCTTAGTAACTTAGTCACGAAGGCCTGAGGTGAAATGCTCCCATCACCCCTTTATTATTCTGCCTTTGTCAACCTGTTAGTTTCTGTTTTGATACTTTTAGCTATTCTTATTTAAATAGTTAACTATGAAAACACATTTTGTAAAAATTTCTTTATAATTTGCGTTGATTTGATAGTAAGAAAACAAAATTGATTTAAACATATTTTGAGATCACCATTTTAATCATCTTTTGCAATAATCACTTATGGACAATTAGATTTTTTACCTGCCATAATGAATTTCAATATAGTTCTTTTCTGGTAAGCAGTAAAAAGAATAATGAAAAAGCTGGCAGTCAATATATCAAATAAACAAACTCATCCATTGTTTATAATCATATTTCCATGACCTTATAAGTGTGATTAGTTTTTTTAACAAGGTGTTGTAATCACATTATTATATTCGCAAACAAGAAATTTTTTTGTGTTAATTCAGAAGGAACAGGGATATATTTTATTGTTTTTCTTGAAATTTCGTGATTTCAATTGCCATCATAAAATAACTATCATCATTTCAGCGATTTGTCTATTCATAATATTTTGCATGTCTGGTGTCACACCACTTAATGGAAAACATTTCTCAGATAGCACAATTGAATTTTTTATTCCTATCTAAATGATAATCTTAGAGTAAATATTTTATTCGTCCGTTTATCTTTATTCATATTCTCTTTCTTTGTCTCACAAAGTCAGTTTTTATATTGGCATTGAATTACATGATAATAAAATTAGCAATCCACTGGCTTTTTAACATAGTGGCAAATTAATTCGGCATACAGGACAATTTAATTTCACAGTAAGAATATATTGCCTGCATCTGGTCTTATCATTCTCATTAAATGTGTTTTCAGAAATGAATGCTATTTTAAATTTTATTCACAAAATGTTCAAGAAAATGTTGTGTCAAAATCAATATGTTTTAAAAATAAAAAAACACCGACACGTAACCGCAAGTGTTTTCTGTATGCTAAACAAATTTCTTTTTGTTTAAAAAAGTTGAAAGATATGAATAATTAACAAAAATAATCAATTTAATATGCAAATTTTCATTATGCACATGATGTGTTTTAAAATGTTTTGCGTACAACGTAATTATGTTATATATATATATAAATATATAGTAGATATATGATTGCTTATAATACATCATATCTATGAAGCTAAATGGGAATTTTCTAGAGATGTTGATAAATTTAAAAAATTTGTTTTTGTCTAACTTCAAAAAAGGAGGTCCCTTAGTTCATTCGGTGGGAATATTTGGAATTTTATCAAAAGTTACTGAACCAATTTTGTTAGTTCATTTACCCCTAGTATCTTCTTCTTTAGGGTAATGTTATACACTTTACGGTATTACATAGTGTCATCTTGTACATGAGCCCATTGGGCCTGGACTCAGGAGCCATGGGCACCCTGAAATATATAAACTGATATCTGAAGTTTTAATCAGAAAAACTAGACCTTTTACAGTTTTCAAATTTAAGTTTTACTTGCTAGCTAGACATTTTTGTACTGTCAGTTTATGAAACCGTAATGTCATTCCAACAACTCTTCATCTGGCAGCTTGTTCCCCCAAAGCATTTGATTCCAAAACAACCCAGTACTCATACAATTGGGACTTTTCCTTTCCATACTTTAAAAAATTTAGATTATTTCTTTCATTCAACATTTAGACTCCCATTAGATTACCTTTCTTTCCATGAATAAAAATTACATCGTCTGTCAATGGAATTTTAATTAGCATGTTTCTCATGCTTGCTATTGTAGTTAGTGTAATAAGATATTGAGTTGTAAAATATTTTGAAATGACCATAGTGGTTCTATTATTTTCATGAAGTATTTTCAGACAATATACGTGATATTTGAATTTAAAAGAACCTGATTTTCTCCAAAATAAAGACTGAAATGATATGAGTAAATACAAGTACTTACTCTTCTCCCGATCCCAAGTACTTTTTGTATCTATACTTTGAAACTAAGTACCAAGTAGGTATCGGTCAAAAATAATCATATCGGCCAGAAGTACTCGTATAGTATTAGTATGTCAATGTCACGATGTTACTTTAAGATATTGAAATTTTTTAAAGCATCTTTACCTAGTCCTAGTTTTGAGCAGTTGGCAGGCTTGTTCTATGCCAGAGGGAAAAAAAATCTGTCCGCTCGTCACCATATTTATTTTTTGTCATTGACTAATTGTTTTCGTTGGTAATCCCAACCTCTGATTGTCGTCATCGTTTCTCATTATTAACTTAATTGTTTTGTGTTGATAAAGTAATCTTCTTTATTAATTTGAATGAGAAATATATTGACTGAGTGAAAATGGGACCTCATAAGTGTAGTGTGTGGTAATATTTCACAAAAAATGATGTGAAAAATGCAAGCTGTAAAAAATGCTTTAAAACCGTAGAATTTGGTGGTAATACTTTCTAATTTGCATAAGCATTTAAAAAACCATCCTGATTATATTGCATCTGCTAATGATAATGACAAGATTTCAATGTAAGTATACCTAAATTTAATCTACAAATTACTAATTAAGTCTTTGTTGTCGATTTTTATTTTAAGTAGTGTTGCGCCGTACGTTAATTGATATCGATTGATACAATTATGTTGTAAGTATTGGTATCAATAAAGTAAAAATATCATTGACATTTTACACACTAATTAATATTTTATCTGCCTTAAGGTAACGAGATGAAGATTAAATATATGTGTAGATAAATAGATGGAACGTTTAATGTCAAGTAAAAAGTCCTACTGACGTGATTGAAGATTAAATGTATTTCAATTATTTTTAGGAGAAGGAAAAAGGAAACTAAAAGAGATGTCGCAGAAGGCAGAAGTCTAAATAATGAAATAACCCCCCATTCCCCGAAGCCTCGACATAGACATCGAGGAAGTTTGCACAGTCTGATCTGAGTCCAATAAGTGATAATGATAACACATTAAAAAAAAAATTACTTCACAAAAAAGTAAGTAGATAATAAAACATTTTAAATTAAAGTTACATAAAAATCTGGTACGTTGTAATGTCATTGCAGGGGAAGGTTTTTTGAAATTGTTGCAGGAATTGACTCCTTACTACAAAGTACCTTCGTTAACACACTTTAAGAAGTTGCTCTGTTACAATTATGACATCGTAAAGATGGTTTCAAGAATAGCTAATGCGGCTTGGTTATGTGTGATGGACACCATGAATGAAAAGAGTTTTTGGATGTTACAGTACATTTTTTAGGGAAAATAACCTTTACCAGCTTGAATATTGCTACCAGGGAACTCCAATCAAACCATACACCACAGTACATTCCTTATGTATTTAGTGATATTCTAAAAGATTGGGATATACCACCAGATTGGGTTAAAAATAGTGTTATACAATCAGACAAATTTAAAAAATCCAGATTGATAGTGGAGTTCCTGAAGGATGTACAAAAAATTTATTCTTGGGGTTAAAATAAGCTGGAATTCATTATATTACGTGGTGAATAGATTTTCGGATATGTAGAAAATTGCTTCACAACTTTTACTCGATGCTATATATAGTCCAGAATTAGTGACCGGTCAAGAAATTGAAATATGGAAACAGATCCAGTTGTTACAACTATTCAAATTCGTCACAAGAGAAGGCCACAATTATGTTGCCTTATCTAAAATTATAACCATGATTAATTGTCTTTCGTTGCAACTGATGACCTTTTCAGAGAATGTGTCACAATTGCAAACAAAACTACTGGCTGAATGTGAAAAAAGATTTGGTCTCATTAAATTAAAGACACTCACAGTGTTGGGAACAATTTTAGATCCACGTTTCAAAAACTTCCATTTTTAAGATGTAAATGCATGTGGCCCTCCCACATGTTACAAAAATTAAAAAATATTATTAAAGAAGTCGCGAATATTGTTAAATATTGTCGGTAAACTGTACCCTGCGAAATGTTGTTTTCCAAAGCTGGCACAATAGTCATTGCATCTAGAAATCGTCTAACAGGCAAACACTTAGAAAAACTACTATTTTTGGGGGGCACTTCAAAAGCAGACTCTTTTCATAGAACACTTTTTTGTGACTTATCTTATGTCTTCATATTAATAAACAATATCAACACTTATTGCTGTTTTCATTTGTCGTAAATTCTACAAAAAAAATTGGTCAATACGAGTATGTATCGATACTTTTAAATCGATACTGAGTAAGTATCGATACTTTCCAAGTATTGGGTGTAAAGTATCGATGCTTTATACAAATATGTTGATGCTTTATATATATATCATATGCTTTATACAAATATATGATTTTCGTTTACAAATAAGATAAAGCTATTAGTTTATTCTAAATGAAGTTTTCTAATCGAATCTTGATTAACAATGTAAATTTGAAGTATGGATTTCTGAATGGATTAAAAAAAGAAATTTGCACAAGAATAGATTATAACCTGGATTAACACACAGGTTTTTCTTCTAATCTGCTATTCTTGAGAATTTGAAAAAAATTAGATTATAGCCTGGATTAACACACCACAGGTTTACCTGTAATTTGCTATTCTTAAAAATTTTAAAAAAGTTAAATTATAACCTATTGGTCAAGGCGTTTAACAAATAGGCTACATTACTGTGGTTGTTGCGAATGTATTCATTAGGCAATATGGTTATAAAGCTGAACGTGAATTTCTTACAGTTAAAGTATGAGAAACTAAAGTTAATTATTCATGTTTTTACAATATATGCCCAAAGAATAGCCCAAGAATATCTTTTTGAAATTACCACATTATCGAGTACCAGACAGACATTTTTTGTGTTAATTTTTCTTACCCAAGTGAGCTTGTAACTGTGAAATTGAATAATGGGTGCGAAATATGCATGGCGTAGTTGCAAGAAGACTCTAGTAATGATGAAGCTATGTAAGGAACTGAAAAGAATGCATTGAGCCTCTTGTATATAAAGACTAATTTTGAACGATGATTTTCCATTATTCATTACATTTTTACTTTAGTGATTAAAACTATAAAAAAATTTTCAAAGCTTTGTTTTTGGAATTTTTTGGAATTTTTCATGTACTAATAGTTACAGTACATTTAAGTTCAATAATTTGGTTCTTGGACTCTATGTTAATGATATCAATTTATGACACGTGCCGTACCTATTTATTTATTTATTATGAGTGGACATACAAATATGACTCAATACCATATTTCATTTTCCATCATAAAAATTATATACTAAAATTTGTGATTTTAGGTACGTTTTCCTATTTAATAATTTAATATGAGATATTAAAGGTAATTAAATATATTGAAGAGAATTTATCACATCTCACATTATATTAATTTTCTGAGAGCATAGAAAGACTCTATTTTTTTCTATTTAATAGTTTTGTTTTATTGAGAAAATATGTTATGTCAGAAAAACATGTAAAGACAATTTTGAACAAAGTGTTAAATAAAACTAAATAATAATTTAAGTATTTTTACCTTCAGTGTCACCTTAGACCAATCAGTATTAACTTGTTTAAGTCTGTTTTTAATCTCTTCTACGGAACTGGCAGCAAAACAGTATTTGATATCCTTAAGCTGTGCTGCGAGTGAAAAGTCACCATGTGGTTCGTTGAATTTTGAAAGCGAGATACGAATCTCATTTTCGTTGGTGCATTCTACAAGAAGTTTTTCCAATTCGTGTAAGCGATTGCTCGGTATGTAATGTGTTGCCATGCCTGCTTTTAAAACATCTTTTCCTTTAAGTCTAGCTCCTGAAAAAATTTACTTATGCCATCAGGTATAATGACTTAAATGATGTAAGATATTTGAATAATTGCAACACGGTTTAAATCAAAGCGTTTTATTGAGATTTTTGCCAATTTCTAATAGTATGCAACCAGCTGTTTTAGAAATCTTTGAAAGTTGCTTGTTACAGTGTAAATAAGTGGTATATAATACTAACTTTGCTAACAAGACATTAGCTTAATATCAGGTTATATTAATTTATGTTTCAAAAAACAAACAAATTATCACTTACCGGTAAGACCCAAGTAAATACCTAGATTACTTTGCAGTCTTGGTAAGAAATATGATCCACCAGCATCAGGAAAATGCCCTATTTTGGTTTCAGGCATAGCAATGATAGTGTTTTCTGTCGCTATTTTGTATCGGCCATGCATTGACATTCCTACTCCCGCTCCCATTGTAATTCCGTCCATTATGGCTATGTGTGGAATTTTATAATTTCCTATAACATTGTCTATAGTATATTGTGCTCCAAATATGGCATTGCTTAAAGGAGAACCTTCATTTTTTGCTGTAATTGTATCTTTTGCATCACCGCCTGCACAAAATATCTTGTCACCATTTCCTTTTAATATGACTAATTCTTTTTCATTCTCCCATTGCTGTAGTTTTTGTAATATCTTTTGTAGCATCGACAGATTGACTGCATTCAACGCTTTAGGTCTGTTCAATGTTATTATGCCGACATCATTTATTGTCTTGAAAAGAACATTATCCGCTTCTCGTGAAGACATGGTTCGTCTTATTGAAGAAAGACCAATTTTTGCGTTTATTATTTTTTTTAACATTATTATTCTTATCATCTAAAGAAATAATTATATAATTCAGTGTAAACAAACTTTATAAAAATTAAAAAAGTAATTTTTATTTCAAATAAAATATTTCATTACTGATCATAAAGCTTACCTGTTAATTATGAAAAATTGTTTTAATAAACCTTTGTCATTAGAGTGGTGAAGTATAAATAAGACACAGGTGTGCTACGACAAGGAAACAGAATTAATTTTATAATGTGCAACATCGTACTTTTTATTAAATTATGACTTTAGTATACGATCCGTGAATATAACAACAAATTACCTGCACATTTAAATATAATTTAATTGTCTATCTGTGACTGCGAAATAAACAGCTCCGCTTATAACTTTCTTGGGTTCTTTATAGGATATCTAAACAAAATAACCTTTTGTAGAATTTTTGTTTGTCTATCTGGTTGTCTGGAATAAACTCAGAAATGGTTAATTGTCTAGCAATTTTCTAAAAAGGATGTTGGGCGAAAATGATGGCTTTAAGAATGTAGAAGAGCGTGCAGGAGCATGAGAGGAGGGAACGCTAGTAGGTTTAAGCGCTTGATTTAAACTGATTACTTGAGTCTAATAACATAAAATAAACACATTAAAAAACTGTATTCTTATAGTAGAATTCCATGCGGATGCAGCCACAAGGCAACATTAATACACATTATGTGTGAGTTTTAAATCACCTGACATAAAGCGATTGACTCTTTTAGTAGGTAGACCTTTACTTTTTATTTGTTGACGCTTGAAACTTCACAGATCATGTAATTGCAATGACATTATAATAAGGATATAAGAAATTTTAGATAGGTTCTGCCACAAAAAATATGTCTATAATAGTTTGTGTGCATTCATACATCTTAGTGTCAGTTGTACATAGGGTTGCCACCCGTACTTTATGATAAAGTATTGTACGTTATTTTGGGTAAACGTACTTTATACTTTATGAGGGCAAAAAGTATGTGAAAATACTTTAGTTTACCTATTTCAACTGTTGAAGGTTTTATTGAAATATTTACGAAAAGAAACAAGAAAGGTAAGCGATTACCCAAAGTTCATTTTGCAATGATAAAGGCAATGTTACAGCCGCTGAGCCAGCCTTAACATATTACACTGTTAAGCATAATTTGTCCTATAATAGTATAGACTGTACTGTTAAGTTAAATAAAATGATTTATGTTAATTCAAGCACAGCTACAAATATTCATTTAGCCAGGACCAAAATAGAATTTCTAGTTACACTATGCTTTAGGAAATGTAATAGACGATTTGAACACACATAATTTGCTTACAAATGGATGCTTCTAACAAAAAAATATAGAACTTTTCCTATTCGTTGTGCAATATTTTACAGTCGAAAATGGCATACAAAATAAATTAATTGATTTCTATGATAATAGCAATGAATCAGCTGATCGTTTCATGCAGTTCAGAGGTCAACAGCGCAATGCAAATTATCATTTGGTAATAGATCTGAGCTAAGTGCTGATAACACAAATACCAATTTTGGTATAAACCATTCATCATTTGTAAACATTAGAGATTTGGATTAAGGGGAATTGTCAAGCACATATAGTGCACAATTGCACGAAACATGCCATGAACTTTTTGTCCTATGACATTGAGAATGTTATCCTTAAAATCTATGCTCATTTTTCCCACTCGGCTGTTCAGAGAGAAGAATTAAAAAAAAATCATAGAATCGGTAGATGGAGATTTGAATGAACTCAAACGCCATGTAGGGACCATGTGGCTCTGTCTTCTACCTCGTGTAGATACAATATTGTTAAATTGAAAGCCATAAGAAATTATTTTGCGAGCTTAGGAGGAGACTGCACAATGATTTTGCAAACCTTATTATTGCTGAATAACTGTGATAATTATGACTTGATTGCTGTTTACCTCCATTTTGGTGGTAATAAGATTATAAGTTTGGATGCATACAATTTTTATACACAATCTTAGAAAAGAATTAACGAAAAGAAAAGAAGATCTCTTCTTTGGATATGAAACTGGAAAAAAGATTAAAAAATCGAGTTGTCTTCGCGTGGTCAGAAAATTATCAAAAATTTAATATTGTTCTTGGATAAAGCCTAAGGGTACCAGGATCGATGGTTTGGTTTTAGTCACATAGATTGGTTCGTTTCATTGAGCGTCATAAATTTAAAAAGTAATGTTTGATATGAGCATTTTGTTCACATACTTGAAACTGCAAAAACTTAATATTAACATGGATCACCTGTGCGAAGAAATTAATTTATTAAAAGAGTTATATGTACACGTTAATAATTCTGTAGATTTTTCAGAATTATCTACATCGAAGAAGTGGCAAACATTTTTCATGATAGTAATGATTTGGTAAATATGTACAAAATCGTGTTATTTCTGTTATCTACTCCTGCCATTTCACCATTTACAGAGAGTTTTTTCTCTGATGAATGGTAAGCGGCGGGACGAACGAAATAAAGCATCCCTAGATGTAATAAAAAACGAATTATTTATCTATCTTAACGTGGTCATTCATTGTTATATGAAATATCTAAATAAATAAATAATACTTTATTTTTAGATGTTATACTTTATTTTTTTACCTTAGAAAGTATAATATACTCTATTTGTTTTAAAAAAAAGGTGGCAACCCTAATCATATAGATCTTGTTCATCGGGTGCGAAGTGGTGGGGTTAATCAAATCGACAACAGACTTTGTAAATGAATAGTGCAAAATGGGTGACGATTTCATAATGGAATGTAAATACGTACAATAGAAAAAATAATAAATGCAAGTTTAAAATGAAAACAAAATTATATTTGGACTCATTTAATATTGTTTTAGATAGTTACAAAAGTTTTTAACTCTTTATCTTATAAAAAAAGCATGTAGGAATATAATATTTAAAAAAAAATTACCACCATATTTTTTTATGTTGTTTTACCAGTTACGAAATAGGCAATACGAGGACAAATTTACAAATAATAAACTTAACAAAATTCATAAAATGTAAAAAATCAAGTAGCGTACAAAGATGTTTGAAATTTAACATTTGACCGCCAATTTTCACTAGTAAAAGCACCGAAAACAAATGTGCTTTTATGTAAATTATACTTATTTTTATCAAAGTAACAGAAAAAAGCATCTTAGGTGCATAGCGTCTTATCGTGCATAGGAATCTATGCACGTAAAATAAAGGAATATTCTGGTATGATAATAATAACGTTAATATTTTTCATTATTTTTGAAACACTTTCGAACTAATTAACATTGACAGAGTAGCCAAAGTTGCGAGCAGTCATGTGCCAATAGATAATTTTGTCAAGAAGAAATAGTTCGCAGTAGCCAATATGTTTTTAAGCTCATTTTAGAAGTAATAGGTACTATAAGTTCGAGTTTAAAAGAGATGGATATTTCAGAGTAGATAGATCTAAATTACAAAACAAGCAAAAAATGTTGTATTCATTTACTTATTACTTTTAATGTTTATTAGATTCTCATTTAAAAATACTCTAAATAAGGAGAAAAAAATCTTGAATATATGTAAAACATCTGGCACATACGATATTTCTGAATCATTTTGGGTAGAACTACCATTGTACTTTCAATGCAACTGAACAAGAGAAGATTTGCTCAGAAATTTGCCAAATGTCAACAGGATTTGGTTAAAGTAATTGAGAGATAATGGAATTCACCTCACAGATCAAAAATATTTTTCATATTGTTCATCATACACAATAAATTTTATTATTGCCGTTTACATCCAGGGAATTGACGACTGGAAGACTCCTCACTTTGAATTGTTATATAACTTTGCTTGCTTGGACACTTTTGGGCAAGTTGCCAAATGATTTAGAATTCAAAGCAGTCCTCTCCTGGTGACCAATTTATTTGATAAAGACTATACCATTAGCGATTTGTGAAGGTACGAAATTGCTTTACCTTCGGTGTTGAATCTTAATAGATAAATTACTTAAAAATGCATTGCTTTTACTTATAAAAAACTGCCAGAATATCAGAAAGTATATCAGGAAATATTTCTGAAGAAATCATTGAAGAAGTAGAAGAAAAGAAGAATGTTAACTTGCACCACTTTTCTTACAAATCTATGTTCAAAGAGAAAAACTAAAAAATCAGTCAAATGGAAGCTATACATTTTATGACAATTAGCGTTCCGTGTCAGCAAGCTGTTATTAAAAAGTTCTTTCAATCTATACCCAATTTTCATAATTTTTTTGGCTTTTTTTGAGAGATCCTTTTGATAATAAGGGCTAAAGACAGTAATTTGTTTTTTAATGTTTTCCCCAGATATGTTTGAAAAAAATCATATTAAAATACATAGTAATTATTGTTGAATTCGTACTTGGATGAACTTTTATTTGACATCCTGCACGATAACTTTAAATTAAATTTTTATTTTATTTGCCACTTCACTCCCATAAATTAACCTCCAGAAATAAAATTGAATTTTTCACATTTCAGGTCTGTAATTGGGACACCTATAATTGGGATACTATCTCTGTGCTAAATTTAAATTCTATTTCTGTATAAATTTTACGTACCCTTACACAAATCGAATAATGAAAGCATGTTCCAGGTAATAAATTAAGTTTAGTTGCCTTTTCGGTGAGAGCAATTCTTGCATATAAAATGGTGAGAGACATTTTTGTGGCTTTACGGCATAAAAAAAATTGGCTACAGAGTATGAAGTATAAAATAATAAATATTAAAAAACAAAAATAAGTGTTGAGAAATATAAAACTGTTTTTTGTAAGCTCATAATAATTTAATCCAAATGAATAAATGCTATCATGGATAATTTTCTATTCACGTACTTGTTTGAGTCCGAAAATTTTGTAATAATACTAAAAAGTCAATATGTCAGAGTCCTAAACACTTTCTTGATCAGAGATAATGAAAACTGATAATTTGCTTACACTTTTGATTCAGGAAGAACTGTTCCATGGATCTTACAATCTAAGGTCACGTTCATTACGTGATAAAAATGGCCTTTAACAACTTGAAACCTGACTCATTTATCGCGTAGTGATACTGCCAGATAATAATCAAGCTGTAGTGAACTTGATGAAAAGATGAAAATAAAAACATAACTCCGAAAAAAAAATTTTAGAATTAAATTAACCGACTTCAAATAAGTACTGAATAAGAAGCGTACTACAATGCATGAATAATAAAAGTATGAGGACAGTGAAAAGTTCCTACTGTACTTTGATTTTGTTAAAGGGTATATTTTTACTACTTTTAGGTGTGTAAAAATTTTCGAGACTTTATTATTAGATGAATATTATACCTATATAATTCAAATCGTATTACGGCACCTGTTGTGTTAATTGTTGAGAAATTATATGGTATACCTTCAGTTTTCATGGTAAAATTTTAACATTTTTTATGACACTACACCTGGGGTATTCAAATAAAAAAATAAGAATCATCCTAATCGGTTGCTTAATGCCAGGGATATGAGTTTCTATATAAAAACAGGCTGTACCACTCCAGCGTCAAGTTGAGGAATTGGAATCCGAAGTTGAATGACAGACTCTGCTTGAGACCCACAATACTAATTTAAAAACAACAGGTCCTCAAATCCCATGATTTAGATAGGCAGTACGCCCATGGCATGATAATTGAGAAGTAGGAACTAGAGTTTAATGATAGAGTTCCAGTTTGAGATCAAAGACACTAATTTAAAAACGGCAGATTCTTGTGTCTCACAATTTAAGTAGAAATTACCACTACAACGTTAAGACCGCTGAAGGAATCCAGAGTTTAGTGACAGAAGCTCTGTTTGAGTTCCAAAATACTAATTCAAAAACAGTAGCTCTTCAAGTTTCAAGGTTTAGGCAGATAGTACCCCTGCCGTATTGTGACTGAGGGGTTGTAACTTGGAGTTAAATCACTGAGCTTTTTCTTAAGATTGCTTTATCTGGTTGACATAGCAGATTCTAAAGTCTCACTGTTTAGGCAGGCAGTACCCCAGTATAATCAGGTGTGAGGAGTTAGAACCTGAAGTTTATTAAAAACGTCTCTGTTAGAGGTCTATAATAATAATTTAAATACAGTTCTTCAAGTCTCACGATTTAAGCAGGTAGTATACCTGCAGCATCAGAACACAGGAGTCGGAACCTGAAATTTATTGATATAATCTCTGCTCAACCCTACAATACTAATTTAAAAACAGCATATCCTCAAATCTCACGATTCTAGTAGGCAGTACCCCCACAGCATCTAGACTGAGGAGTTGGATCATGACGTTTATTGGAAGAGTCTTTGTTTGAGATCCACAATACTAGTTTTCAAAACAGCAGAACTTCAATTCTCATGATTTATGTAAGCAGTATTCCTGCTGTATTAGGATTGAGGAGTTAGAACTCTAAATTTGTTGACAAAGTCTTTGCTTAAAGTTCACAATATTAAATGTTTTTAAAACAGCAGATTTTCAATATCATTATTGAGGCAGGCAGTACACCAACAGCATGAGAAAATAGGAGTTGAAACTGGGAATTTATTGACAGTCTTTGCTAAGGCCAACAATACCATTTTTAAAAAAGATAAAGATTATTAATTGACTTTTCTTCGAGCACTAGCGAGCACACTTTGTTCAACAGTTAAAATTGATGTAGTTGGGGCTTAATCCTTAGAGTATTAAAAGCTTGTTTTATAAAGCTGGGTTCTGCATTTACTTTCTTATACCATTTGCTCAAAGTACGTGGATGTGGTAAACATGTATTGTGTGTTCGTCGTACAAAATTGTATGTTTTCGGCGAAAAAAATTTGGTATGAGAGCAAAGTGAAGTTCTTCAGAAAATTGTGTTTCTAAAGACAAATCATTTTATTTAAAAATTTACCTTTTAAAAAATCTTTTCTTATCTGCACATTCTGTGGTTAATTATGAATATTTTTTTCTTTATAGGTAAAAGCGGTAAGATTTTTATTACTATAATATTTATATCACATGTGCCAGTTTTATGTAGTACATTTTTTTTCACCACAAACTAAGAGATTTTTATTAAGGTAAAATTTTGTCGGTAACCTAGTCATAGGTTGGGGCCTATCTCCCTTTTTCGGTTGGTATATGACTTACGGTACACTTGCCTAGCCATATATATATACTATAAGAAGAAAGTCCAACGTCATCAAGAGATACAGATATAAATGTATGTATAACATACAGAGGATACACAAGATAAATATTAATTTGAAGTTAATTTACAATTGAACTATTTATATTAATCACAAGGCAGATAATTGCCAATTCCGAAGACCTTGGTTGATTAATATATATTGCCGTAGATAGGGTAGACCTCATGTTGGTACTGAATTTTTTAACAAAGTTACATTTATACTCGCGTGGGATATGATGCCAATTTTAAAGGTAAAATAAAAAACACTTAATAACTTTGTGATTATATGTATTATAAAAAAGAGACAATATTAACGCTGTACTAAAGAGTAACAGTCTTCATAATCAACATTTTTGTTAGACTATTAAAGAGACCAATTGATGTATCTAGGAACTTTTTAATCAGTACATTCATCACATATCATGATGATCACTCCGATCATGACATATGTGTTGCTGGCATTTAACGCACACAAATTTTAATTTTTTATCTCTCGACCTTGGGCAAATATGACATCTTTTATTAAGTAGATGGACCTCTTCTGGACGTGGAGCCAGCGTTTTGAAGATCAACACTTCTCTTGAGACATTTTTGTATGACTCGGGGTATTTGTGGTATTGTAGATAGTATTTGTTGGTGTGTTTTTATCTAATCAAAAGCAAGGTGTTTGGGAAACTCCCTTCTCAATGTTTTGTGGTCAATTTTGTTTTTATAAATGACACCAGCAACGTTTTTGTGCGCCTTCCGACACTATAGTTAGCAAACATTTAGTCGTTAGTATCTACTCTTATTTTTGTGCGGTTATAATATATCTGGTTTATTCTTTTCATTTTCGACCACAGCATAGTCGTGATGCATAGGCGAAATCAACAGTACAGCCTTGGAATTTGCTGAACTCAGGTTTGTTTGGGCAGAAAGCAATGTGGAATTTCTGGCTTGTTCTTAGAAATAATTCCAACTTTAGTGAGCTGGTGATCTTTCAAAAGTAAATTTGCAAGAGGAACTCTAGTAAACCAATTGTCCATCGTGATATTTCGCCCAGTATCCGAGATGGGTTCAGTCATCCGCTTCACCAGACTCACTTCATCATTACACATTCGATACGGATGTTCGGGTTGTGCTCCAGCGTAAATTTCGAACTTCAATAGATAAAATGTTTCCGAATCGACGAGTGCGTAATGCTTTATGCCATACTTGATGGGCTTATTAGCTATATAAACAACACCAGAAAATCTGCAGGGTGACATTTCCCCACGCAGAATAATTTGAGTCGCAATAATTATTCATTATATCAGTGAATTCCCTTACTGCTGCTAATTTATCTGTCTTTCTGTTCTAGTATTTTTATTGTCAAAGCGAATACATCTCGTTATAAAAAGAAATCTGTTGAATGACATTGTATTTTGAAAAAATCGATGCCTATTCCATTGGTCCTAGCCCATAGATCCTTGAAATTCAAGTGAGAAGAACGCAGCACATCAGACATGTAGAGCAAATCTAAGTAAGCCAGAAGTTCTTCATATTCTCGTGTTTTACAATCAGGCTTGCGTTGAAACTTTTCTTGAATTGATTTTATGTAATCGTTGGTATGGTGTAATACTAAATTTATATTATCCTTTGAAAACATACAAAAGAAAGCATTTGATATTGTACTAATTGCTCTGGTTGTTCCCCGAGGCCCGGATGTTTTCTTTATAACATTGTCACTACGAATTCGGAGGCTGGTAGGCGGCAGCCCTTTTGCCCACTTTGTGTTTTTATTTTTTGATATGTAAAATTGATTACACTCTCTTATATAACTAAACAGCTTTTCTTGAGATTCTGAGTAGTGGTCACATTGAATTACTTTAGCCTCAATTTCGTCTTCGTCGGAAGTGTCTATGATGCTTTCTTCCTCCTCTTCTAATAATTTTTGAACAATTTGGTGGTCAGAAAGTCGCTGACATCCCATTATCATCTTTCTAACCTAAAAAAACATATAATTAAAGATAAGCAAAAAACACAACGTTTCAAATTATTATTACTCATTACAAAAAACGTACAGTGGTTATACTCATTTGTCAAAAAAAACTAACACTCGCGTGGGGCAATATTTACCTGAGACGCGATCTTCTGACACAACCACACGGTACGGAGAGATGCTCGCGACTGAACCCAGACGAGCGCGACTGGACCCGGGGGGGGGGGGGGTATATTTAAGCGGCTACTGGGAACGCCGTTACGTTAAATTTTAAAATGGCAGAGTTACATCACTTCAAAAATGGAGTGGGGTAAAATAAACCCATGCGAGTAATTAAGGGTTAAGTAAAGTATTGATATTTGAAAGTTGATGAAGAACTTCATTATGCAAAACGTAAACAAATTGTTATTAAGAATGAAAAATTGTCGACAAATACATCAACAAAAATAATAATAACATGCTTACTTTAAAATGTTGTTTCTTCGCCTTCAGCTTAGAAAGCAAATTGATACACAAAATTAATATTTTTGTTACTAATCTATGAAGTGAGATATTAGGTTGATTTTTGCTGAATTTGGAACCATAACCTTCAGCATAAAACTTGGGTATTTTCACATCAGTCCACACTTGTAGAACTGAAACAATCGCTAAAACACATTTAACAAATGTTTTTTTCTATAATAACACGCGACTTGACGTCTCTGACACTTGTTATTCGCTGACAAGAGTAGAAGGTGTGAGTCGCGCGCATTGGCCTGATATGGTACAATTTTCAGGTGATCTGCTATTTTAGTAATAGCGGATCACCTGAAAATTGGCTGCAAGGCGAATTTTAGTGACTTTATTTTCCAAATTATTAAAAAATTGTTACCACTTTTGTAATGACGACAATTATTTAGTTCTTTTTGTAATAGAGTTTTTGCTCAAGAGAGAAAGGTACAAAAAGTATTTTATTATTACTACCAAGGAATGCATCATATTTGTATAATGAATATATTATATACTCAACAATGGCACGCCCTCTAGTTTCCATAGTCAAATGTTGGAACAATAGTCGTGCATAATTTGAAGTGCGTGAAATAGTGATCAGAGCGTCAAGAATCAACGTTTTGTTTCACCGCTTGCGGTTGAATGGTTGCCTGTAAATCGCAGCGTATATTTTGCACCAATTTCATTCAATGTTTTCAAACATTCTTGTTTGAAAATTTAGTGCGTTATTTTGTCTTATAAACACGTTACATTTACCTCATAAACACTTATGGTGTCTGTGAGATAAATATAACAAATTGTAATTTTGCTTCTTAATTTTTAAAGGTAATTATATTTTTGACATACGGAATACATAAATTAGCGTAATATTTGAGATTTATGAAACCAAAACAGGTCCCATAAAAAGAAGAACGAAACAAACGAACCGTTATAGTTGAACTTTAGAACAATTCTGAAGCGATGACGAAAGTGTGAATCTCCAATGTGATTTCGTGTTAATAAATATCGCTTATTGGTTAAGAATTAGTTATCGGTTAAGAAACATAACCTTTTCTTAAAGATAAATTGTTATCTGTTAGAAATTTATTAACATTTGAAGGGGTTGAACTGTTTTTAATCGACTTCAAAAAGGGAGAAAGTTCTCAATTCGTCGGAATCTTTTTTTTTTATGTACGTTCAGCTATGTTTCTTTACCGAGTGAACCAATTAGGATGATTCTTTTTTTTATTTGAAGGAGGATACTTTAGGGGTGGTTCCATGCAAATATGATGATGACCTGATGATGAGGTCCGGAAATGAACGATGGAACGCCTTAACAAATGTCAGTAAATTAATTATGATTAAAGATATTTGCTACGGATAATTGTTACTTTGCAAAATAACTTACCAGATCAGGGTCTGATGTTGAGTTCCGGTGATGAACAATGGAACTTCTTTAAGCATGTGAGTAAATAAACGGCCATTAAAGATATTTGCTACTAGCAGTTAATGTTAGTAAATAAACGGTCATTACATATATTTGCTACTGGCAGTTGTTATTTTGTAAAATAGCTACACCATCGACTAGGTCGATGAGTTTTGGAGGTGAACAATGGAACTCCTTAAGGGATGGTAGTAAATTAAACGTGATTCAAGATATTTGCTGCTGGTAGTTGTTATTTGTAAAATAACTACATCTTCGACCATGTCAGAGTCTGATGATACGTTCTGGAGATGAACAATGGAACTCCTTATCGGATGGTAGTAAATCAACCGTAATTCAAAATATTTATTACTGGTAGTTTTTACTTCAGGGTGTGATGATGAGTTCTGGAGATGAATAATGCAGCTTCTTAACGGAAGATAGTAAATCAATCGTGACTCAATATATTTTCTACTAGTTAGTTGTTACTTTAGTTATTACTTTGCAAAATCTGATATTGAATTTCGGATATGGAGAACGGAACTTCTGGACGGCTAACAGCTAACGACTGACAGTACTTTTGCTTCGTTTCTGCGTGTTGTTGATAATCAACTTTAGACAAAGAGGAAATTATCTATATACTAGCTTTTGCCAATGACTTTTAATAATTACACAATATCCTAAGAAAGAAAATAACTGAATGTTAATGTGATGGTAAATATTATTAATCACGAAATATTCTGAAATAAAATATCTTTTAAAAAACCGACTTCGAAAAAGTAGGTACTAAAAATTAAATATAATTAAATCAAAATAGTCTTATTTTTGAAGTCGGAGCCAGCAGCGTCGGTCAAAATAAGTAAATGTTAAATTTTATATCATAAATACTCCCTTTAAGAATCTATTTCGTTTTGTGAGTACATTAAAAATTTAGGTCTTAAATTTACATTATAAATTAAACTAAATTATAAATTTGTTTAAGCTGGCCGAGAATGCCGGCATCGACTTCAAGAAATAAATAACTTACTTATTGCGAATAAGTAGCTATTTTGAGTTAATTATTTTTCTCTTTTTAGTGCCTACTTTTTTGAAGTCGGGTTTTTAAAGATATTTTATATCCAATGATTGATTCCTTAAAATTAAAATGTAAACAGTTGTAAATGCATTTTCCCTTCCTTATTGTATTGGGTGAAGCAGCAGAAAAATTTAAGGTTAAGTTGGCAGAAGATTTAGATTGTTTGACAACTTTTTGTTAGTTCTTATTGAGAATATTATCGGACATTCGCAACTAAATAATGAAATGTTAAATTTGTTAATTTGGGCAAAAGTGAGAAGAAGATATTTAAAAAGAAACTTTTCGAGCAGCGATTCGCAGCGAGTTATTCACACAAATTTGAAACAGATAAGTTTCTTGATAAATGAAATGCTTTCTTTGGTTGAAATTGATGAAACTACGTGATGTAGTATTATTTCTACTTTCTTTAATTTCTTTACCACGACCTAGGTTTCGTCGTATTATAACATCTTCAGGTGGGCTATTAGCAAAGATCTTTATTAAAACTACATAACGTAGTTAATACTACATCACGTAGTTTCATTGCTAATACTACATCACGTAGTTTCATTTAATTGTGAATAATGAATTTCTACAAAATTAACGCCAAATATATTCAATATTTGAAATTGATTCTTAACCCATATTAAAGATGCGAAATTAATGTTTAAACCACCTCTTTTAGATTTCAAACTATTCGACGGGGAAATAAAATGCTGGTTAATGTTTTGGGGACACTTTGGAAAAATCGACGGAAATCTCAACATTGGTGAAGCTGACAAGTTATATTATTTGATATACGTAATCATTTTGAATTCTTGAGGATGAGAATCAGTTGAAAGTTTTCCGTTATCCTCTGCAAATAATTACAAAAAAATTGACAATTTAAAATTTCGTTTCGGTAGTAAAAATTTACTCGTGGAAAATGTTCGAAAATTTTTGACATACTTATGATAAAACTGTGAAGGCATTATTAATTAGATTTTGTCTTTTCAGATTATCAGTATGGATGAATCTGTTTGTATAATCTGCAATAAGGCAGATGATAAGCCGATGTGTGAAATAAAAAAAACAGCTTTGAACCGTTTAGTCATCTCCAGCAAGAAAAGAAGACAATAAATATAATAAGCATCTACGCATTTAATTTAAAGAAAATTTTATGACTTTCTTATAATATTGTAGATGTTTTATCAAATATACACATTATTAACTTAGTTGTTTGTTAATTATAGTAGTATCTTTTAATTGAAAATTTGTTTGTTCATCAATGTAACTTAGAATCATACGTTAAATGAGTAATTACAGCGTTAATATTAATAAATAGCTCAAATTTGTACATAATGATAGAAAAATAATATTTCGATTCGAGTTTTTTTCGTTTTTTTAATTTTTTGAAAATATTTTCCATAGTGACGTATATTTTTTATTACACTATCAGAAAGTAGAGATTCCAACGAATAAAAAGCCCACCAACTTTTTTAAAAAAGCTAATATTCTGACGCGTGAATTTTCGATTGAAAATTAGGGTGCTTTTTCGGTATTGAATAAAAATAAGGAGAAAAAATTAATTTTTCAAATCCAAAAAATTCTTGTGTGTTTGGTATATACAAAGGTAAGTTCTCACCAAATTTCATGAAAAAAAAAATATTTTTGTAAAAGATAAAAATAAAAAACCAAAAACGTGTTTTTTTTAGTTTTTCATGTAAATTTTGAGGTTATGAGAAAAAAGTGTAAATACAAAAGTTATAGATCTTTTTATTACCTATAACTTTGCTATTTAACTTTTTTCCATAACACTTGTAGTTTTGCCGGAAATCGAGATATACCGATTTTAACCCTTAAAAACCCACCCTCTCCCACGTCCCGACCTCGAATCGACCGTAATTTATTTTTCCTTTCATTTTTGTAATATTCTCAACATTTTCCAATAGGTTTCATTCTACTACGATTTTTTTGTACTTTTAACCTTTTTTGAAGGCTTCGACACTGGTCTATCTTTCAAAGATACAAAACAAAGCTATCAAATATTTATGTTCATTCATGTATCAAATGAGATCATTGGATACTCTTAGTATTGCCAGAAAGGTCCGTTATGTCGTTCTTGTTGAATGTGCCGTTATGTCGTATTTGTTGAATCATGTTTAAGTGAAAGCATTTTAGGAGCTTAGCAGATAAATAATGGATGGACCGATAAGGAAAATGAACACATTTAATGAGATTCCTGAAAAATTAAAATGAAGATAGGATAACTCTTGTCATGTAAGGTTCTTCTTTAAATGAGAATACGAAGACTGTCAAGTTAAAGATATATCTTCTAATAGCTACAGGATTATTTTCTGAAAATCGAAGTTGCTACTCAAAAGTGTGCATTGCCTGATAAAGAAAATGTGAAACAAAAAAATTGCTTTATTTCCAATCATTAACTTTACTGATGTATCAGTAAAGTTAATGATTGGAAATATTGAATCCTCAGTTCGATAAACTTTGCTTGGTTGAACACTTTTGAGTGAATTACCAAATAATCCACAAATTGAAAGCAGTTATTTCTTGATAACCAATTTACTTGTTGAAAACCGTACAATTAATGATTTGTAGAGATTTAAAACTATTGGAGTTAATGATCTTCCTGAGATCAAAAAGAAGGCAGTCATTCATCAAAATTCATCATTATAGTATTTTCGAAACAATCCAAAGTCTGATGAAGAGAAAGGTCGCTTTACCTTGTGATGTTACTGATTTTACAGAATTCCCCTTTTACTGACAAATGAGAAATAGTCTTACACGAAAACGCCTTTTACTAATAAAACAATGCCGAATCTTTAACGGTTGAATTTCTGAGGAAAATATTGATGAAATAGAAGATATAAAGCTGCACTGCTATCCAAATAGACATATGTTCAAATATAATAGCGACATTATTAAAGATACCGATTTAAATGCATCGGCACATTTAAATGGTATACCAATTCATGCCTAATGGAAGACCTTCTGTTGAAAGATTTAGGCAGAGCATGTCTAAGATATGAAGAGCTGAATAAGGTACTATTTGATTAGGAAGATATGTTTCTAGAGAAAAAGTACTCGAACTCCATATATGTTCTTAAGAAATGTCAAAATGGCGTTCTTGGCGTTAACCGTTTAGGCGAGTTTTCTAAAAAGGTAGCGCTATCTACGCAAGCTGCAAGTAGATTTCAGGAGTCATCTCAGATCGGAATTTTTGGGGTAGCCAAGAGAGTAAACGAAAAAAATGAAGAAAACGTGGTAATTAAAGGTGGGAGAAATTATTTTTACAGCGACTTTTTATTGGCTTATGGACGATAAAGATGGTTCGCTCCGTCTTGCAATGGGTAGAGCCGAGACTAGCGGATTTCTGAAGCCAACCCTGGTGGAAATACTTCTCCGCCCACACTCAGAATAATTCTTTCAGAACTTAGAATAAAATTTTTGAGAAGTCTTATTGTCTCTGAAAAACTCTGAATAAATCTATAAAAAAGTATTGCTTATAAGAGAAAAGTTTTTAAGAGATTTTGAAGGAAATTGGCAGAACAATTATGTTCAAAGTCTTTTAATAACTCTGAATAACTTTCTTAGAATAGTCAGAAAGAATTTAAGAAATTTGAGTTCCAATCACTCATTAAAAGTTTTTCTGAATGACCAAAACTTTTTCAGGTAAATATTTACACCGGGGAATACAAAGTCTGTATAAACTTCAGATAGAGTACGGGGAAACTCAAGGAGTAATTTGGAAGAAAAAATAGCTCTGTAGGAGCTATTTTGAGGATACAAAAGAAGAGACACAAAACTGGTGAAGTAAAAACCTATCTTCAAATGTGAGAAAAATTCTTCCAAGCCATGAGATGT
Organism: Druceiella hillmani; assembly: GCA_039881145.1. NCBI lineage: Eukaryota > Metazoa > Arthropoda > Insecta > Lepidoptera > Hepialidae > Druceiella > Druceiella hillmani. Next base: position 6,184,519 of record JAYKKI010000070.1, read on the forward strand.
GTGCCTCCAAATACATCTTAGAATAGACTGGAGAGAGTTTAGAGTTTTCGTTCCATGTGAATTCAAAATGAGAAATTGTCGTGTTAACTTTAATTAAAAAGAAGAAAAGAGAAAGGAAAACAAACGAAAGAGGATACTTCAATACAACAGTTGAGTTTTCAAACCACGAGAAAAGTGTGGTGTTATATTTAAAGTGATTTGTCATTTTGTGTATATAAATGGTGTATTTTACAGCGTGAAAAAGTTTTAATAAATTTCATTTACAGGTAAAGGTTATGACATGACAGTGTGGTCCGATATAAAATATTGCGCGTAATATCTTTTCCTTAGAGTAAATAGTTATGAACCATTCGCTAAACGTATGGTATTAAAATGTTTGAAGTTGACGCCGTTACATTTTCTAAAGTCTAACTAACTAGGTATAGTTACTTTATAGTCCAATTAGCTACGTTTTTAACAAGTTATTTTTCAGCTAATTCACACACTCATCCGAACGTCTCGGCGAAAATACGAGTAGTAATACGATAGTTTTCATGTAATAAAAACAGACCAAAAATCTCTAAAGTTATATTTTTTAGATAATTGTAACTTTTGGCATTTTATGTCTTCTAATGTGCATTTTATAATACAAACTTAAGTAAATAGTATCTTCTGAATTTCTCGAAAAGACACTGGTAGTCAAAATAAAACGAAGAAATAATATTAAACCATCATTGGAATACTAACGTTTGTAAAATTTTAACAAATCACCCTTTTCGAAACCAGATCGTTAAATATATCATCTGTAGCTTGACAGCTCAGAGTGGGCCAAGGCTTTCCTTTGAAACGACTTTCACGCAGCCGTCTGTGTGACAACCCATCTCCAGTTACCAGGACCTTCAGAACTCCAAAATCCTTCTCCACCACATCTTCTCATCTCAAATTAGGGCTTCCTCTTCTTCTCTGCTCATGCAGTTTAGACAAAAAAATCCTTTTGAAGATGTTTGGATCCTCCATTCGAACAACATGAGCAGCTAAATTTAGTCTATTAATTTTCATAAATTTTGTTATGTCTGAGTCTTTGAAACTTTGTACATTTCTGAGTTGGTACTCCTTCTCCAAGCGTCATTTTCCTTTATGTTTACAAAAATTTATCTTAAAACTTTTCTTTCAAAGATATCCAATTGGGCTTCATTCGATTTTGTCAATGTCCATGTTTCAGAGCCATAGATCAAAACTGGTCCAATAGAGCTTTGTATAACAGAAACTTTGTTTTCCTAGAAATAAATTGTGATCTGAGAAGGTTTTCAGACCATAGACAGCTCACTAGCAGCAACAATTTTTGTTTTTAATTTCTGACGATATTTTATTTTCACAATGAATTTCGGTACCCAAGTATTTAAAACCAGGTACTGAATCAAAAGTGTATGTGCCTAAAGTAATCTTGGTAGAAATTTGGCGAGAATTTTTTTGTGAAAAACATGTACTTTGTTTTTTCATTGTTTATATTTAGATCCATAGTCTTGCAGCCACGTAAAAATTTTAAAAACTTTTTCCAAAGCCGCAAGAGATCTTACAATCACGATAACATTATCAGTATAAGCAAAAATTTGAACAAACTTTAAGAAAATATAGTCTTTTAAGTCTATAACTGAGTCTATTAAGACCTTTTCTACAACAATGTTAAAAGTAGATCTGAAAGCGAATCATCCTGCTGAACTCCATTTAAAATAAATAATTCGTCCGATAACTTGCCCTGAATTTGAATTCTTGCCTTTGAATTTACAAGTGTAGCTATCATCAATGAAATTAATTTTGATAGAACATGCATTTCCGTCATTGCCTCGAATAATTTTTGTCTATTGGATACCGTAGTCTTCAAGCGGTATATATAAATAAGACGAATGAATTATTCTTTTTACGTCGAAGGATCTTCAGTTATAAATCTTTCCAAGTAATCAATGTGCCCCAATATAGTTCTTATAGTCCTAAATTTTGCTTTGCACTTGAAAGCTTTCAAAAGCCACTATTCGTGTAATTCTGGGTAATTTGGTAATGTTTTTTATATAGCTATAAATGATAAGCACAAAATAAAAATGTATATTAATGATTTAATTTTTTGTTAAACCTTTTATTTGGTATGGAATATTTAATTATTTTGAAAACTGAGATGTTTCGTAATTAGAAAAATAGTCGTTTATGAAATATAAATCAAATAGTAAAATATTGCCATTGGCCATGTTATTGAATATGTGCAGATAAGATAGCCACTGATCTAGAAATTGTCAGTACCGTAGTCGCTTATTAATTCGTTATTGGCTTTGTCTGTTGTATTGTCTCACAAATTAACGGCCAAAAAATTAAAGGGGACAAATATCGTATATTATTTTGAAGAATAACATTTGTTAAACGGAGCTTAGTAATGAAAAATAGGCAATACTATTTATTTACTATCACCCTTGACGATCTAAATTAGCGAGAGTTTGTCCATAAATATATTTAAAACTAAATTTGTATTAGCGGTAGTAGAATTAACTGCAATATTAATTCTCGCTATTTTTGACAAAATTTCTTTAAAAGAAACTCAAATTGGCCAATATTCTTCATTTTCTTCTATGGGACTGAATAGTAGACCATGAAAACAGCTGACCAAAAATTGCTTTCTCGATGTTGTGCTGGGGAAATGCTAGGTAAATAAGTAATACTGCTTGTTGTATGTAAGGCGGAAGGAAAACATTCATATGACTAAAGTTAAACAAGTAAAACTAATTGAAAATTACATTTTAAATCAATAATTAATTTAGGATAACTCAGCGTCATATGGCAATATAATGTAGCAGTCGTATAAGATGGCCAATCCAAATGTTTTATTGTTCTTTCTCTTTATGTCCCTAAATTACGTCAACTAGTGCAGCTGCAAATGTTGTTTTTTTTTAAAACATAACAAAGTCAGTACTTTTTTAGCTCAAAATGTTAGAAACGACTCCAGACTTTTTTTAAATATTTATTATTTTTAGTTTTGGGAATTGTATTTTTTTGTTAAATATAATCGCCTACCGGTAATACAAACATGAATTAAATCGCCAATTAATGATTCCAGAATTGAATGTGTGATTATATCATGAGATCAGGTTTGGATAAGATTGTCAATTTCATGTTAAGTTTATATGCCCTGCACGGACATTAAAATAATGTGACTATGTGTTTAGGAAGCCATTTTAGAGCTTAAAATAAAAAGGTATATTAAAGTTTTATATTTTTAAACTTTTATTTAACCATCTTGTAAATAGATATTTTGTGACCATAAAAACAATTATTTTTGAAATCTAAATTCAATAGTGATACATGCAGATATAATGTTCACTCAATTAAAAAAATTAACAAGGGAGTTGGAAAGAGAGAGAAAAGTTGTTAGCGTAATCACTCGTTTGGTTCTATTTCCAACTGTGTTATTCTGATACTAGAAATAAGAGTCATGATGCCAGAACTTAACATTTCTCTGGATTCCTTATCTTGCTTATAGTTTCTCTTTAACGTAAATGAATACATACCACCGAGAGGAATCTTGAATGTATATGTACAAATTACCTTCATATATACTTGGCCATCGTATCTAATAGTACGAATGATATAGTCACATGTTCAAATCTACCATCAAATACTAAATTAATCGTTCATCGGTAACGAATGATGATTCTAGGGATATTACTAATAAAGAAGTCAGCTCTTCTGGTTGCAGTTCAGAAGTTACGACCATGAATACTCAACTAAAACAAAAATCTCTACATCAGTAAAATTTTAGCAAATTGTTTAGTAATATTATAAGCATTAAATATAGAGGGTACGGAACTTAAAAGAATCACCGAGGCGATTGTGAATATTATTCACGGACCATAAATAATTTACAGAGACAATGCAGAACAAGACTTTCGTTGGTCACCATCCTGTTCTTAGAAAAATCTAAACAGATTCCACGTTCGAATTTTGAAAGTTCGATTCTACGTAATTTATATGGCGAATTTCTGTTTCATAGCCTTCGAGAAAAGTATTGTATGATTAATTGAGTTTGTTTTCTCTGCAAGTATGAATTGTAATTCATCGTTTTGTACTACAGCAAAGAATAACAAAAAATAAGTAAACTCACCAGTAGCATAGCGCATTCAATATTTCTGTAAAAGAAAATTTTGCAAAATAGAATCAATTAACTTGTTAAGGATATTGATTAAACCACAAGAAAATTTCAACTCGATAATAAATTATAATCTACTGAGGAAGAATCAAACGCCTTTATGAAAAACTAATAATAAGAATAAGAGTGAACTGTCAAAGGAAGTGTGTTGGCGTTTTGGTTACTTACGATTTGATTATATTTACTGAATATTCTGTTCATTTCATTGCTTTATATTATATTTATGACGAACCGTGGGTCGTGTATTCTCTGGATCAAATGGATCCTAACATACGCCCAAGACCCGGACCCTCCCCCGTCTTGTCATAATGATCATTTTATTGAACTGCCATCCCAGGCTAGCTTTTATACAATTATGGATTACGAAACTGATTTGAAAAGTAAATCTCAAAAATAAAAAAAAAATCAAAGTTTTCAAAACCTAACGCCGATTCTTCTTGCACAGAAGCTAAGGATTCTTTGCCCAGGAAAACGCCTGGCCCTGAAATTTTCCCAAATACCAAGAATTGGGTGGATTAGTTTTTAAATAAGTTTATCCACCCTTTTGTCCGTAACTTGGATGAGCTCCCTATTACATATAATCTTGTAAACTCTGATCACTGATTAGAAAGAGACTTTTCCATTAATGAACTGGAATTCTCACTTTCAAGGCTCTTCCCCTAGCATAGATGGTATGTCATACTCAATGGTGAAAAATTCTCCCGTTGTTTTTTACCAATACCTTCTTTCTCTTATTAACAACATGTTTAATTCAGGATATGTCCCGAAATCTTGGAAATCCCAAATTATTATCCCCATTCTTAAACCTCATGAAGATCCCAATGTTCATAAAGATCCCAATCATCTTACAGACCCATAGTCCTATCCCCGGTTTTAGCTAAAATCACTCAACATCTGATTAAGGATCGATTGGAATTGTTTACTGAACACCATTTCGTTATCCAACGTCATCAATTTGGCAGAGAAGCTAAAAACACGATAGATAATCTCAGCATCCTGAGCATTGCTATTCAGCTCTCCTTTTCCATACAACAATACCTCGTACCTCTCTTTCTTGACCTTTCTACAGGTTACGATAATGTAAATCTCCCTATCCTTAGAAAAATATTGCGAGAACTTAGTTTTCCAGAAAAGATTTCTAATTTCCTCCTCATACTCCTATCCTATCCCACAGATCAATCGTCGTTCGAGCTCTCGGGATCCCATCTTTAACAAAATCGATCTGGCGTGGCCTTCCCCAGGGCTCTGTCCTAAGTTCTATCCTCCTCAACATACATCACGCAGAATTCATTCTTATGTTAATCCGTTTTGTTGTATACTGCAGTACGCCGGTGATTTACTTTTACACACCTCTGACAAGTTAATTGAGGTTGCAGAAAATGCTTTAAATTCTGCCCTCGTTAACTTGAGCCAATGGGTAAATTTTCACGATATGAATCTTTCGTCATGTAATCTGTAATGGTCTTTACTAGAAAAAGAATAATTCCACCGATTTCTATCTCCTTCAACTGTTAAAATATCCTGGATTCCTGGATTGGAAATTATTCTGGAACACTCACATGGAGCATGTAATTACCCGATGCAAGGCTAACATGAATATTCTTCTTGTTGTTTCTGGAGTTTAATGGGGCTCTCACTCTACCACTCTAAAACTTGTGTACAATTGTTTCATTCGCAATCATCTGGATTATTGCTCATTCCTCCTTGATCCTATTTTCAAATCTACTGCCACCAAATTGACTCGTATTCAGTCTCAAACTCTAAGGATCGTGACGAGTGTGATGAAATCCAGCCCTATTAATGCTCTAGAAGTAGAATGTGTTGATCGTCCTTTATATCTCCGTCGTCAATACCTAGCTGAGCTAGGTTCTCCTCCCTTTCCATATTCCTCAAACTAACCCTTCTTTCTAGATTTGTTAATAATGATTCCTTTTGGGATTCTAAGCCTCATCCTCTCCTCACGGTCAGTTTCTAAAAAATCAAATTCCTCTCAAACACAATTTATCAAAATTCCTCCCTTCCCTTCTATAGTTTTCCATTTGACTCAGTAATTCACAGGCCAACTATAAATTTGTGTTTCGGAGTTGGTAAGAAGTCCAGTAACGCCAACTTGCTGTTCAATTCCATCCTAAATAATTTATGGGTGGATTGGACGCGAATATACACAGACGCATCAAAACCCCTAAAAGACGGCTCTGTGCGTCTTTTTAGTGATCGGCTACCTCTTATTCGGCATATTTTCAGCTCCCAAAAGATAATACAATATTCTCTGGGGAATGTAGAGCTATTGTAGAGGTCTTGAGATATGCTCGGTTTAAAAAGATTCGCAAGCTTCTTATCTGTTCCTACTCCTTAAGTTCTTTAGAGTCCCTTCTTACCAATCCTTTTTCAGTAAATTGTAGCTTGCTAAGTCTCCTGATCAAGCATCTTACATTTGATTTGGATAAACCGGGATCGGATATCATTTTTGCGTGGATTCCTAGTCAGTGCAGTACAGTAGGTAATGAAATAGTTGACACAAAAGCTCGGTTCGCAGCCGTGAACGGGGATCCATGTTTCGCTCGTAATTTCATTGAGAATCTCCTTCCCCTAACAAAGGGTATGGGAAAGATCGTCCCAAAATGACGGGTGCGATATACTGTTTTGATGTTTGTTTGTATATACCTATAATTCGTTTATTATTCGTCTATGTACTGTTGGCACCTTTGGATTATATATAATTTTATTTTGTTTACATTTTCGCTTAATTTGTTCTAGCATAGTAAACTTCTATTTGATTTTTGTTTTGCACTTTAGTTTATTTTTCCTATCAAGCAATAGTAACAAATATTCGGAGTGTGATCTAGTCAGTGTTGCCTAACCAACAAATCTAAACTTAACACTGGCAAAAGTTCTCTCTGGAGAGAGTAATCGCCACAGGATAAAAGAATAAGAATAAGTCGAGCGGTACTTTTGAAGTCTTTGAATTGTTTATGTAGAATTTTTTATACTTATGTTCATGTTTATTTTTTTTATGTTTGTATATTTATATATACTTATTTTGTATTATTATTTTGTGCTTTCTGTATATTATAATGTCATTTTCTTCTTTTAGTTTAATCGTAGCCAACTTCTTATTTAGTTTTTGTTTTATTGTATAGTTTTTTCTTTTGTTAACAAGCAACATTGACAAATATTCGAAATATGATTTAATCAGTATCGCATAGTCTTTTTTCCACACTTGACATTGGCAAAGGTTCTCTCTGGAGAGAACGAACGTTATATAATCAAAGAAAGAAAGAAAGAAAAACATACACCAGAATATGTACAGAAAAGGCTTTCAGATATATTAGCCGAATGGTGTATTTCCATCGATAAAATTACTGCTAGAGTAATTGACAATAACAGCACGGTTATAAAAGTAAATATAAATATGTTTAGTGAAAAAAGTAATACCGTGTCTCGCTCACGTAGTAAATTTAGTTGTCAGCAATTAAATAAAACTGCATCCATGATGATAAGTAAAGTACGTGAAATTGTAAAATCCATTAAACGAATTGTAAAATCCATTAATGCCAGTGATGAATTGCATAAAAAGCAAAGGGACGTTGGTATGAAGCAAGGCCAGACAAAAAAGTTAATCCTTGACGTTCGCACTCATTGAAATTCGAATTATTACACGTCGGAACGTTTTATGGAGTTAATTTCAACGATCGGTGAAATATTATTATGCCGTTACGGTGCTCCATCAATGTTAAGTAGTAGGCGGTCTGCGTGAAATGAATAATGCTTCAGTTACAGTTTTTTGTAGGTTTACTAAAGAAATTTCCGGACAGAATTATGTCATAGTAAGTAAAGGTATTATACTTGTAAGTTGTTTATGGGGTATGCTAGAAAAGTTTTCACCAACATTTGATGATACTCTTACATTAAAGCGGAAATTGAAAAGTAGGTTGCAAAGTAATTTTATAAATTTGAGCTATGATCATCTTTGGCTGTGGCAACCGCGCTGGATCCACATTTCCAACTAATTTATTCTAGAGGTGCGACTGCTAAGGATAAAGTCACCAATTATATAAACAATTACATAACCAGTATGCAAGCAACGGTTTCATCAACTGAGTCTGTTGATGAATCTAAAAAGTAAGAAAACATGAAACGCGAACGTGACATATGGAGTTACCACAAAAATTAACACACAATGACATAAAAAAAACAAAACAACAGATGAAACAAAAGCGGAATCAGAATTTTATATGCTGGTGTCGTCCTTTGTAACTTCCATAAAATGCGATGCGATAAAAATATGGGACGACATGAGAACTTTATTTCCATGTTTATATAAACTGGCTACCAGTGAGCGGTTGTTCTTAGGCTAGTTGAAAAAATATCGACGTATAAATATACTGATACTTTTATTCGCTATATCGATATTTTTTGGCGATATCTAATATTTCGATATATCGGTGTATCGATATAAAATATCAAGTATCGGAAACGTAACAAAATCAATATTTTTCCAATGGCGACACTAAATAACTGTTGTCCTGTCGCAACTGACTAAAAACTGCTGAAATTCAAAGCTTTACAAAAACGGAGCGAATGCGACGGAGCGACAAATAAAAACATGTTTTGTTTTCTTAAATAAATGCAAATAACTACATTATATATGTGTTTTACTTTGGCCCAAATTGAAAATTCTGTCAATCAATATTATTTTTAAAACATCGAAAATCATCGATAATTGCTTCAAAAATATTGATATGTTTTATGAGTGATGTTGCATCCTTATATACATGCTCTACACACCAAGTCCATTTTTAATTTTATTGTATTGGCGAAACTAGGTTTACAAAAGTGTAAAGTGTGTAGTCTTTTTACAGGTTAATAAATAGAATCAACAAAAATAATTGATTGCCAACCCACTTTTATAATTATTTGCATACGATTGTGTAATTGAGGGTGACATTGCGATGTTTTTAACCATTGTGGAATTTAAAATAAAAATAATAAATTTTAATACCTTAATTTAAATATCTTTGGAAACGGGGATTTTTCGTATTATAAAAAATAGAAATTACACAGTTAAACCTTGCTATTTGTTATTTTATCAGCTACATGGAGATATGATGCCCACTCAACTAAGGGCAAATTATCAGTAGTGTGGCCACTTGTTAAGCATTTCTTTTAACTGCTTTGGGTTGTTCTAGTACAAAACACTTGTGAATAAGAGAGTTAAGACCTAATATCCTTCGAGTTTTGTGTATTGTTTATAATTTTCTAAAAATATGTGAAAAGTGAGGACCGCCTAATTAATGGCCATGTCTTCATACAATTAATGGTCATGTTTGACCATACCAAAATGAATAGCAAATTAATGTGTGATGCTAGATGTGAATATGCTCCATATCACTAGTACGATTGAATATGATATCCAATTCTTTACGAAGGTTAAATAGAGCTCGTTTTCAATTTTCATGTATTCATGTGTTCTATACGTACTTTTACCTAATACTTATAAATTATAGATATTAAATCATAGCTGTTTATAGCATTTCCTCATTGGTATTAATTAGAGAGACACTATAAGCGAAATAGGAATCTAAAGGAATATTATACAGAGGTATTGAATCTATGACTCATATGCGTCTAGCGCCAAAACAACTCAGAAAAGTGGCAGAGTTGGAAATAAAGTCATATAAGTGACTGCGCTACTAATAATTTGTCCTTGGTTAATTGCTTGTTTCACTATTTATTTCCTATTTTAAAATAATCTTATTTATAATTTTGAAAGATTTTAATTTCTAAGTCCAAAATTTATGTTCGAAAAACATTAAAATATTAATATACCTTTTCATTTTGATTTGCTCAAAGAGGTCAGCAATTTTTTTTTATTTAAAGAAATTCGAAATATCATAAACCTAGCCAATAAATATTGTTAGTGACTTTGTAACAGTCGTTGCGGCCATTTTTGGTAATATTTGTACAGAATTGAGCATATTTAACTTTTACACTTAAATCCAGCAATATTTTCTTCTGAAAGTCTAGTCTTTTGATATGAATGCCGTATGTGATTGATTATCCACTTCTTTCGCGATTGAAGTCTCCCAGTAATTTATTCCGAAGTTTCTATTATATCCTCCAGAAGCTTCAGTGAGAATTATTATCTTTATACCCTGACAGAGAATAGTCCTTTATGTCCATGGCAAAATATTTTAGGATGTAAATCGCTCATGATAGTCTTGTGGTTTTAGCTGGGGGTAATTTCAAGTAATGTGGCTAGTCCAATAAGAAGACCAATCGAAATATTTCACTGTTTCTTCACTATTTGTCTCTTGTTAATGCCATGAAACACCGAGAAATATTAAAGTGTTTTTTATCTTAACAGTTTGAACTGCCCTCAATCTTTTTTGTAACAAATTTGCAGTGTTTATAGTTTTAAGAATTATAATATTTTATATAAATTTTCTTTTAATCGCTTATCGGTACTATAATCTCAAAATTAATTGCCAATTAGTAAGTGACGTCAGGTTTAAATACATAGCTATATTATCAGTATGATTGGATAAGATGGCCAATTTTTTATTTAGAGGATATAGCCATAGGTGTTCAAATTTTGAGCAATTAATATCGGACGTAAAAGAGAAATAATAAGCAAAATAAAGAAACTAAATATATATAGTTTAGAATAGTGAGTACTCCAGAAGGTGAGAACATGCGCGATAGTATGTCCTAAAAACTATGCATAAAATGCATAGTATCAAAACACGGTTGTCAGTGCAATTTAAGACACAGCTCTGAAAGGTTATGTGACAATATAGCTTTAAATGCCGGCTTGTGCTATTCCCATCTGCAAAAATATCACTGGACTGCAAAAGAAACACATGGGGATTACTTTTCATACGTAAAAACGATTACTTAATTTCATTTTCAATTAACTATGCAATTTTAAAATATCAAAGTAGACTATTATTAACAGAAGCGCGCAATTTTTATTGGTGTTGTCACCTTTTAAAAAATTGTTTACCCAAATTAAAACATCTTAATTGCTCGATACTGAAAAATATAAAATTTTATATTTATACATATATCTGTATATATATATATATATATATATATATATATATATATATATATATATATATATATATATGTATATATATATATATATATATATATATATATGTATATATATATATATATATATATAGAGAGAGAGAGAGAGTGTAAGTATATATAATATATAATAATAGCAATAAATTCTAGCTTGATTTGTTTAAAATTAAATTTATTGGTTTAAAATTAAACTAGAAATTTGAAAAAAAACATTAGTTTTATTTATACCACGAACGCGCATACGCTCATGCACATACATACACACATTTTTAATGATAATGTATTTTAATACTCATTTTAAACAATAAAATGGTCAAATGTGATAAAGTTTTAAGATGATTTTAATCTAAATACTTTGGATATTGGTTGTGATCGATATAAACATTTTAGAAATTTAACATGGCGGCCGCAATAATACTTCATATAAGCCATACAAATCGATGCAAATGTGAATCATACAGCCGCAAGCAAATATATATTTATATGCGTCGATTTCCTGAAGTTGGGCGCTAGTAGGCGGAGTGTGGTGCCCCCTCCACCGATTTTTGGCCTCACCGCGACCGCGAAGAGATTTGTGCGTATGCGCCTTCTGGATTACTCCATATTCTAAAATATATAGACTCAGAGACTCATAAGTGCCTAATGCCAGAAGCGCTCATATTTAGACAAAAGGCCAAACAAATGATTACATTACTGACAACTTAATTTTAGTTTATTGGCTATCTTACTTGTAAATATCCGATAAAATGGCTAATGGCAAAGTTTTACTATTCTATTTATATTTAATAAGTAGTTAGATTTGTTCCCAAAGATAATTAAATTTGTAATAACTAATGAAAAGTTTAATAACAAAAACTAAACATTAATATACTTTTTAACAGACTTCAAAAAAGAAAGAGGCTTTCAATTCGATTATATTATTTGTATGATATTTCATATTCCGGTAATTATAAACCGATTTAAAAAATTATTACTTTTTATTGATTAGGGAGTACTCCTGTTGTAGTCTCAAGAAATAAGTCACTTGGTTATAATCCGACAATGGAAATTGAAGACACGCCAACATTGAACAGCATGGATGCCGTAACAGAGTTTGGATGATATAGGTCTCGTAATAATCTCATAAGAAACGACTAAGGGCAACATAAATTTGCTCGTTAGTAAAAGTATGGTAGAATGATGGAGATGGAAGGTGTTGACAGGAATTATTCATTGATGAGGCGAAATCTTATTAAGATTGGACTCGTTTGACTTGTCTTGGTGTAGCAAGAGAGTAAGAAAGTAAATATGTAGGCAAGTCTATTATGGAAATGTCCAAAGGATTGAAGCCTTTTTTTAACGATTTTATTTAGCTTCACGTTCTTTACATTGTTGTTTTTGATTAAAATCTAGCAAATAATTTTTTAACTATTTTTACTCAACCGATTTTCATGAAAAGTGGTACACGTGTTCAGTCTTTGGGCAATATATTTAATGATAATTTTAACCTTTGATCCATAAATCCTAATCCTGCAGGTTGCTTACCTAACCCGTGAGACTTGAACACCTGTTATTTTAAAATGAGTATTGTGTGTCTCAAGCAGAGATTATGTCACCAATCCCTCAATTCCGATGCTGCGGGGTCTGCTTGCCTAAACAGTGAGACTTGAGGATCTACTGTTTTTACACTATTAATGTGAATTTCAAGCAGAGAATATATGAATGAACTCCGGGTTCCAGCCTCACTGTTCCGATGCTGCAGGGATGCTACTTACCTAAAGCATGAAAGACATGAAGATCGGTTGTTTTTAAATTAGTATCGTTGAACTCTGGGTTCCAGTTCCAGATGCTGTGCTGCTACTGCTAAAGATTGTTGGAGTTGGTGGCAAGTGATATGTAGTACTCAGAGGTATGTATACGTGTAAGTGAGAAAAGAGAGAAACGTTGACTTATCGCCGATTCTAAAAATCTCTTACAATAGCAGAATTTTGCAAAATCGGAAATGATGTAACGCTATCTTAATATTAAAAACTTATATTACCTTTTTCTTTTTCAATTCGTTCAAATAAAAATATTTTAATATTAATATATAACAAAATTTATCTGTATCCCATGACGGCTTACAATTCTTCTTCCTTTCTCTATTTATTCTTTCTAATCAAACTACCTTTGTTTACTTCCACCTTTTGAGTTCACGCAGGATGAGAAACTCAAAACTCCGTTCAGTCTATTTTGAAATTAAGTCATCTGGGAGTACGAATTTCATGGCCCAAATAGATTCTCTTCACATTTGGTTCTGGATTGGAGGTAGATTTTTATTTTAACAATTCCCTGTCTCTTCCTTTGTGTCTTTGACTGAAGAAACTATTTTCTTTTTTCTTTTAATTACTCCTTAAGTTTTATTGTACTCTATTCCAAGTTTGCTGCACAGCGTCTGTAACCTTGTATTGTCCTCAGAAATTTGTCACTATTGGTTTTGACTTTTTCAAAACTAATCGAACCATCTTTATCAGCCAAAGGCCACCCAAAAGCGGCTTAAATATTTTTTCCAATGGCTGCTTTTGATTCGTAACTTAAACGAAAATCCCTTCTTCCACCTTTAATTTGTAGGTCTCTCTGGGTTTTTTCATCTTAGATGTCCCAAACATTTTAATCTGAAACTATTTCTGTGATTTGCTTGGAGTTTGCACCGATAGAGGTGCTTCTTTCAAAAACTCATAGGTCTAAGTGGTTAAAATCAGGAATGTCACTTCCTTGACTTGTCTTAAGAAAATAAGTGAAGTTAATAGCTCCAATATGTTATCTTCCGAAGCATAAGACGGTTTTGAATTCACAAAGTCTTTCTAGTCACACAGTACTTTATTCAACTCTTCGAAGATCAAAAGGTATTTTACTGCATTTTTGAAGATGCATCATGCATAGATATACCATTTAAGTGTACCGATGTATGTAAAACATTTCTCTTTAACTGTTTCGCTATTCTTTTTAAATATAGGTCAATGTGGAAGGTGGTACACGTTTACCTTATTCTTATTTTCTACTTCTAGAATAGAAGATAAGAGATTCAAAAAGTCAAAAACTTTCCGATATGATTTAGGTTTCTGGGATTCTGACATTTTTTTATTAATAGAAGCCAGGCGTTTTTCAACCATTTTTTCGATGTCAGGAGGAAACTCTCCAGCATCCAAGCTAAAACAACAACGTACCTTTTTCCCTCATCAGTCGTTGGATTGTTTCGAAAGTATTCTAATGTATCTTGAAGAATTTCTCCATTCTTTTTGGTTTCATCTGAATCATTAATTTCAATATCAATAAACTAGGAGAAAACTGTTTTCAAATTCTGAATTGTTTAGTCTCTCGTCTAAAAATGAATTGGAAAAAAAGTAGTTCAGTAGCAGATTATCTGCTTGAGACCCACAATACTAAGTTAAAAACAGCAGGTCTAGAGTCTTGTGATTTAAGCAAGCAGTATACCAGCAATACAGGACTGAGGAGTAGCAATCCAGAATTTAATGACAAAATTTCTGCTCAAGACCCACAGCATTGATTTAATTAAAGATAAAATAGCTTATCCTCAAGTCTAGATTAAGCAAAGTCAAGATTTAAGCACGTAGTACCACCGCAGTATCAAAACTGAAAAGTTGGCACTCCGAGTTTGGTGCCAGAGATTCTGCTTAAAACTACAAATCTACAGATTAAAAACAACAGATCTTTAACTTTCACGGTTTAGACGGGCAGTATTCCTATAGCAGCAGGACTGAAGAGATGCACCCTGGAGTTTAATAATTTAATACTCGGAACCTATAATACTGAATTATTTAACCAGACAGTACCACCACAATGTCAATACTGTGTAATTGAAACGCGAAGTTCAGAGGCAGAGTCACTGCCTGAAACCCACAATACTAATTTAAAAAAGGCAGATTTTGAAATCAGCATTAAGGCAGGTAGTAGTGCTGACGAAACAAGGCTAAGGAATTGGAAACCAATGACAGAGTCTCCGCTTCAAATCCATAATACTAATTTGAAAATGACTAGGCTACAAATCTCAAAATTCGAGCAGGCAGTACCCCTGCAACTTAAGGACTGAGGAGTTAGAACCTGAAGTTTGATGACAGAACCTCTGCTTGAGACCGACAATACTAATTTATTATAGAAATAGCCGACCCTCAAGTTTCATGGTTTAGGTACACAGTACACCTGCAGTATCAGAACTGTGGAGTTGGAACCCAGAATTCAATGACATAGCCTCTGCTAAAGCTAACTCAGAGTCTCATGATTTAAGCAGACAGTATACCACAGCGTCAAGAGAAAACTGAAATTTAGTGGCGGAGTTTCTGTTTGAGATCCAGAAATATTCATTTAAAAACAGTAGTTCCTCAAATTTCACGGTTTAGGCAGGCAGTACTCCTGTAGCATTAGGACTGAGGAGTTGGAATCCGGAATTCAATAACAGAGTTTCTGTTTGGGTTCCACCTGTGGGTCCCTTACTATTTTAAGAACAGTAGATCCTTAAGTCTCCCTGTTTAGGCGGGCAGTATTTCTGCAGTATTATTACTGAGGAGTTATAACCCGGATTTCAATGACGAGTTTTTGCTTGAGACACACAGTACTAATTTAAAAGCATCAGATCTTCAAGTCTTACAGTTTAGGCAAGCAGTACACCTGCAACATAAGGGATTTATGGCTCAAAGTTTGGAATCGTATTATATATACCCGTATATATTTAGCTATCAGTTTACCCTATTACTTTTTTATTATGTCAAGACAAGTCAAACTCAATAAGTTTACTCCTCATCACTGAAGAATCCTTTCACCGACCTTCGACTTCATCATTCAACTTAAGTTAAAGAGCAAATTTATGTAGTCTTTAGTTCGTCTTTTTATTAGATTATCATTATATCGACCTATTAGATTCGATGATCTAAATCATCGTACCACGGTCACGGCACTTGTTCTGTTTAATGTTAAGGAATTCTGTGATATATCTTCAATTTTCATGATCAGAGTTCAACCAAATTTGCAAAGCATCATACTGGATATATACCCTTCCAAATAAAAAAAAGAATCGTTGAAATTGATTGGACCTATATTATCGAAACTCGATTATGGCGCTTGTGTGTTGTTCAATTTTGGAAAATTCTATGATATACCTTCAACTTCTATAGTTAGTTACTTAACAACCATACTTCGAGTACACTCTTCCAAATAAAAAAAGAATCGTCCAAATTGGTTGAGAAATGCCAGAGATACAACAGAACCAAATTGATTGAGAAATGCCAGAGGCAATACACAGACAATACAGTTGAATCGAGAAACTCCTCCTTTCTTGAAGTCTGTTAAAAATTATAAATCACTCTAAAAACAATACCACACACTTTTCGTTGTTTCGAGACTACGAGTATTATAAAGTTTAGCTATAATGGTTCTTTTGTTTTAGTTTGTTTCTTTTTTTTTCGTTGCGCAAATTACGACGTTACGGGCGAAATTAAATTAAATAGATTCACAGAAATATACAACAAATATTGGTAAATAATATCATTATGAAGGTACACTTATTAGGTTAGGAATATGTTCTAAGAAAACAACATTAATTATTTTAATTATGAGTAATATAAGTTGAGAAAAATCTTGAAAAAACAGCATTTTGGTTTGATTAATCTCAAATATGAGGCTAATTTATATTTAACATTAATATTCAGTATATTCAGAATATTTTTCTATAATACCGAAAGTGAGGAAGAAAAATTATAATATCTTTTATGTTTATCACATATATAAACATAATTATTTTTAAATTGATATAAAATGTACGGTGAAATTTGTAGGCAACTAACGATGTAAATCCGGCTTGCGAAGGACTATAAAATAATTTGTGAGCGTACCCGTGTAAATAGAAACGCCACGAGAAAAAAATAATTCTTATCCTTTAAATAATATTATATTCTGGCAGAATATATATTGTCTAATTAAATGAAAAAAAATATTTAATAAAGAATCGCTGCTTATTAAAGAAAACAAAATATCTACCCTTTACCATTTCTCGGGACTAACGAAAATTCCATCGATCAAGTAAAAGCCATCTGTATGATCTTGTAGTCCTCTGCGACTGTACAATCTGATGACCTGAAAGGGCTATTAAGGGTGTAGAATCTTAACTCGTAGTCAACCGCCGTCGAGAGAAGGCACGATACAATGATTAATCGTCGTCCGCAGGATCATTCACGTCCAGTAATTTAAATTAAAAACCTGTGTTGTGATTTCCGAAATAAAAATATTAGGGTCAGTGATCACTCTTTATTTTCTTCTTATTCACAAAGATCTATTATCTTAAATACCTGGGTTATAGAACTTTCTCGAAATATACCCTGCAACCTTATAACACGGATCAGAGATTCTTCCGGGATAATTTATAACTCTTGTTCAACATTCTCGATAGAACACGAAAATCTTAAGCCAGAATGTATACTTCATATTCTGATATCCAAATATTTATCAAACATTATTTAACTACAGTTCATCAGAACTCACGGCAAGGATATACAATAAATATCCTCGTCCTTTAAAAATATTAATTAAAACTTCTACGGTAAGAATGTACAATTAAATGTCCTTTCCGCTCCTAGATATGAGTGAGAACTTATATGTGTTCTTGTAAAGGGCTTCAAAAAGACTAACTGAAATATTAGACGAGAGAAATAGCGTGCAAATAACAAAAGGGAATTTCACAATTTTCAAAATTAATGAAATGGAGCAGATAATCTTTCGAGAAAGTAGCTCACAAAAATTATTTTGTACTTCATTTAACTTCAATTTAATATTATTGGCACTGAAATACGGCAAAAGCCGTGCAAAAACAATGAAATTTTTAAATTCAAACAAAATAAACGCCACCTATGGACTGCTTACTATAAATAACAAATCATAGTAATCATTTGACAAACGTCAAGACTTGAAATGTCAGTGCTTATACAGATGGCGGTAAAATTATATTTAAGAAATTTTATTAATATTTAAAATAAATATTTATTCTCATGCAATAAAAAAGAAATAATATTATTATAATTTTTAAATTGTTACAATTTTCAACCAAGTATATTGCGTTAAATGCTGGTATTTCATATTTTTCTAATTTAACTATGAATTACAGCCATACTCATTATTTAGGTTTAACATAGATTTTTAGTCGAGCATAATTTAAAAATATTAATTGATTATATTAAAAACATTGAAATTTTATAATGTCAATAATCTGACTTAAAATTGTGTAAAATTGGCTATAACTCATGTGATGTCATGGTATTGTTTTGTCTATTGTATGGATCTTTTAAAGTAATCAAATTTAAATTATTTTTAATTGTAGTTGTTGTCGTTTTGGATTTTTTTTGTATAATCTATCATGAATGACCAGTTTATAATAGGTACTAACAGTTACTGACCTAGCGAAACTCAAGTTTCGTTTATAGTAACAGAGTGTTTAAATGTAGTTCTCTCCAGACAGCATTATATCAGTAAATAATCTCTTACTACATTATAACAGTAAATAATCTAATATTTATAAACATCACGTGACTCAATATTTATAAAGATACGTATATCAAATTTACTTTCACAAACAGAAATATTTTTTTAGGCGAAACATATCTTTATTATCTTCTCATAAAAGTTGTAGCCACTTTTTGTGTATATTATCTTTAGATTGAAGATAAGTAGATTTTCCGCCTTTTTTATAGTATTGATGCACTTTGACACTATACGCCACTTGTAACTCTTCATATTAAAGTAATTTACAACATTTAAGTAAAATAAAATTGTAATCTTAATTCGCTGGTTCTATACGCTGGTTTGTAATACCAGGCTGACGTTATTGCTATTTATGATAAAACGTGACTATGGGTGCATTTTCGCGGGAGAAGATTATGTGGGAGAAATTAAAATAACCTTACTACTTTTACGATTTCAAATAAAACAAATATTTTAAATTGACTTTCATAAAAGTGAAAAATGATCGATTAAAAAAACAATTCCGGTCTTATTATTAAAAATAACTTATGCTTTAACCAGTCTTAAATTAACTGTACCTAATTCTACACTATTGTAGGTTTAAATATATTTTTAAATAGTGATTACGTAACTGGAAATAAGGATAACTTAGCTACATATAGGATTACATTTTTAAAGAAGTAAACAAGTGTGATGACTGACAGCTAGAAATGACAGCTGTCGCAAATTTTTAGGGTTATGAAATTGCCATATATAATATTGTATAATTTAGACAATATTGAAAAGAACTTATTCACATTCTTAAAATGAGATTAGCGAGAAATGCTTTAAATTGGTACTCGAGGCTTTGGCAAAAGAAAAATAATATGAAGCCTCCTTACTTACATGTAACCCAAATAGGTGACCCAGTACTTAGGAAAATATCTGAACCAGTTGATATAAACGAAATAAAAAGTGAAAAGATACAAAACTTGATTCAGCAATTGGAGTATGTTTTAAAAAAGTATGGTAGTGTCGGTATGTCAGCTCCGCAGATAGGCGTTAATTTAAGAATTTTCGTTTTTCATTTCACAAAGAGTCAATTAAAGGAGCGTTCGGAGAGTTTAATAAAATCACAGCAAATGTGCGTGGTTCCATTTACGGTTTGTTCCTTATTCTAGATCATAAGCTATTATTATTATTATCGTTATATTATATATTAAAAGCTGTTATACTTTTAGGTGTTCATTAATCCAGAGTTAAAAGTTATAGACTATCAAAAAATTCTGTATCGTGAAGGATGTGAAAGTATAAAAGGATTATCAGCCGAAGTACCACGGTTTCGAAAGGTGGAAGTGTCGGGTAAATTAATAACATTGCTACTGAATTTATTGTCAAAGTGTATCTGTACTTAGTAATTATTTTATAAATCACTTTAAATTACGGCTTTTTTCGTGTAGTGGAAAACTTCTCTATATTTTTTAAATACATAAATTTAAAAGCTTTTTTAAGTAAATATTGTATTTGAAATGCTTTATTCTGTGTATGAATTATTATATAGAATTGTTTTTTTTGTTTTTCCAATAAATGAAAGAATGTTGAAATGTCAACATCAAATATAATTTATCAACAATTTACATTGACAATAAATATTACGCTTCAGTTGTTGCATGCAAAGATTTTATTGAAACATATTGATAGGTCTATAGGTTTTAAAATAAACTAAGATAAAATTGATCAAGTGTAAAATACATTACATGACTAATTTAAATTCCGTTATGATATATTTATTACTTTTATGTTTATTATTATAATCTTGTGAAAGACTAAACTATATACTAAGAATTTATTTCTATACTATCATCATCTGATTGATGGTCATAAATGTTTTATGCTTAGATTATCTTTTAATATAGCAAAAGTTTGCTATTCTATTCATTAGCTATTTATTGTTAAGAACACAGGAATTGTTGTTGTAATATCTCATATTGAAAGTTTCTTCTTTACATTCATATTTTTCGTGAAAAACTCGGCAAATCTTTTTATTGTTTAATAAATTATTGCTTGTAATCAATTAAAATAAATAAAGATAAAACTTGTTAGAATATTAAATTTTATTGAATGCAAAAACATATTTATTTTAGGTTTTAACCAAGAAGGCGGGGTAGTCTCGAACGTTTATTCTGGTTGGGCAGCTCGTATTGTACAGCATGAGATAGATCATCTGGATGGCAAGTTTTACACAGATGTTATGGATAGAAAGTCTCTAGAATGTACTTGTTGGGAGGAAGTCAATCGGTCTGCTGGCGGTATTACATTGCCATATAGACCTTGACTATTCGAGTTTATATATAAAAGCTTTATGTACAATCTTAGTGAAATAGTTTTAAATAAATATGAATGTTGAAATTATTTGGTAATTTATTTGTTATTTCCCGTGGACTTATTTATTTTTGTTTTCATATAGAATTCCCACAGAGGCCCTGGGATGTTTTAGGTTACTATAAATAAATATAAAAAAAAATAAACAATTTTGTTTGCGATCGAGTAGAATGCAAATGCCCTTGTGATCCAAGGATTTGTCGTCAAGATATTTGTTGTAAAATTATACACCAAAAATAGTTATGTCCATTGCTGGTTTTATTTGTATTTTCTAATTTTCTAGTCTTTGAAGTAATATCTAATATTGATTAAATTATTTACTTTTTTAGATGCTACTTTGTGTCTAGATAGTACGAGGGAGTTATGGTTTGAAGAAAAATTATATTATACATATATATATATCGATATCTATATATATATAAATATATATGTATGTATATACATATTTTTTTTTTAAGTTTTTACAAGTGTACAAGTTTTTTTAACAAGTGAAAACTGTGTTCTAAAAATTTTAAACTAATTTCATTACAAATAGGTCTAATGCCAGTTTAGTTTGCTCTCTAACTTTTTAAAAATTCATCGACATAAGCTCAATATTTGTATTTCATTATAACAATGATAAATAAATAATTCATAACATAAATTAGTTTTCCTTTTTATTAAATTTACAACAAGGAAAAAAGCCTTTGTGTTTAACACAGAATGGTGCCTGTCAGCTCTGGAGTTTCTGTTCCTCCGGCAAAAAGACAAGTTGCTGCCCTTTAAACATATATTTTTAAAACTGTACATCTTCTAAAAGAATTTAACAGAAACATGTATTTAGAAAGAAATATATAACATAAAATGAATAGTCAAATATTACAAAACTGTAAAAATTAGATCGTACTTGAATAGATTTTTAATGTTAACTCTAGACACCTAACCTTCGTTGATTCGATGAGTACACAACAGAAAATTTGCTGTCTCTTTTCAGTGTGTGCAGTGATTATTGCAACGTTCCTTATTAATTCAGTGTTTGCCAAGCGCTTTCAGGAGGCAAACGGATCTGGCAGGGTTAGAGTTTGTGTATATTCTTTTGTAACTAATGATTTTTATTTCTTGCGGTTTTTATCATGACTTCCCGACGATTGCTGTCTGATGAACATATGGTGCATTTGTTATTGGAAGAGTAAGAAGCCAGTGTATTGGGGGAATTATCTGATAGCGAAACTGAAGATAATGTAGAGGTGGGTGTTGTTGTAAGTGATAATCAGTCAAAAGAGTCATTCAATCCATCCGACAATCAAGTTGCACAGTCCACAGTCGGTATGGTCATGTTTGGGCTGCGAGCAAAGGGCGAACTTGGCATAGAACAGTAGCAATAAATACTGTACGTGTTGCCAGGGGGCCAACTCACATACTAAAGAATATTGTCGATCTGCTATTGTTATTTGAGCAATTCATGACTGATTAGTAATGGTGAGATTATAAAATAGACAAACTCAGAGACTGCGACAAAAAGACAGAGCTATGAGCAAAATACATCTATACAAAATGACACTAGTAAAGAGGAGATCAGAGCTTTTTTGGGTATTCTGATGTTAACTGCAGTTCTGAAGGACAATCGTCAGACCCTTGATGAACTGTTTAACACAGAGTATTCTGGTACAAGATATGCATTCCGAGGAAGGTGCAAATTCCGGATGTACATCCCAAATAAACCTGTCAAGTATGGAGTCAAGTTAGTAAAGATGTGTGACAGTGGTACAAGTATATACCATATCACAGAAAAGGAAGCAATACAGTATGGTCGACTATATATACCGTATCACGGAAAAGGAAGCAATACAGTATGGTCGACTATATATACCATATCGAGGATGGTCGACTGTATATACCATATCACGGAAAAGGAAGCAATAGAGTATGGTCGACTATATATACCATATCGAGGATGGTCGACTGTATATACCATATCACGGAAAAGGAACCACTACAGTAGGTTTACCTTTAGGAGAGTACTTCGTAAAGGACCTTACTCGCAGTATACACGGCACGAATAGAAATTAATTTACCATGGACAATCGGTTTACGTCAGTACCACTGGCAAAACAGTTACTTCAGCGGCCTTACAAACTGACAATTGTGGGAACATTACTATCTAATAAACATAACAAAAAGTTATATTAATGCATGATATTAAAACACCCTAAAAATGTTAATTGAATCAGCGAATGATTAGTGTTTATATGGGTCAGGCAAATGTTACGCATCTAGGGTTAATAAAAAAATATATTTTAAGTTAAAATACTCTCAGTTAAAATACTCTCCAACACATTACAATGATTTAATAGCGTTTCTTCAAATATGGGTTTCTAAATTTTATAAGGATTGAAAATAAATGAAGGCAAAATAAATCTAACATCATTGTTTGATTGATCTGTTGTGAAATAAAAAATTTAAAATCTATGTCAAATTTTTCTTGCAGTTTTTGATGGGTGCATCTCTTGCTTCATACGAGGAGTTGATTGTTTTTTTTCGTACGCAGTGTAGCCGTATTGCTGTTTCAAAATTAGTCTCAACAATTCTTAGTGCTAATTATGTCAGCAAGTTCTCTTGCACCAACAGTAGTTTCACTGATTGCTCTTTTGTAAAAGATTAACTTCAGACTCTATCCTGAAATCTTTTGTTTACATCAGCCTGCATATTGGATTGATGCAAAATGACTATGAGTACAAAAACTTGATCTGTTTAATATAATTTAGTAAAAGGGAGGCTTTGTCTCTTATTAAATAATACATTTTTTAGTTTTTATAAATACATTTTTTACTTTTCATAAATGTATCATATACATTTCCCATATAAAATCTTAAAGGCATTATCTTACTTTCCCATCTAGTACCTTAAAGGCTTTATCTTAGTTCCCATTTTCACATATGGTTTCAAATTTCCTTGGAAATGTTTTAAAAGTATTGCCTATTGAAAAGTGATGCCAAAAAATAAATGTATTTTTTAAACTGTACTGAAGAAACTAGCAACATCCATATGTGCTTTTCCTGTATCATTAACCACTAGACTCAGAGAGAGGTTACTACATGGAACATAGAATTCTCACAAATTAAAAAAAAAAGTTATTTATTGAGATTTAATTATCTTTTACACGATATAAAGTTGTATTTGTTATCACTACTGACATACTACCAAAAATAATATTATTGTTTAATGAAACTGCCCTTTTATTAAAGTTAATAATCCATGCATGGTATTCCTTCCTACTTCTGTTTTAAATAAATTTATGCACCTTAGGTGAATAAATTCATAAGGTCATAAATATAAAAAATAAGGTCATAGATAATAAATAAATAAGGTCATAGAGAGATACCTAGCCTTTTTTGTTATTTAATTATATATGCCTCTCTTTTATGGTTTATTTCGGTGGAATTAAGGATTGTAAATATTTTTTTGCTTTAAAGCAAGAACAGTAAATATGAAATATACTAGTAAATTGCATGGTTGTAGACAATTGAATGTAAACAACAACTATTAAAGTCTCATTATGAGGGTTCTGTTTGGTTTTTACCATTGAGGAGAGAAACCTTGAAAACTTTATCAAATTTGCGACGAAGTAGGTAGGTAGAATTGCATAATTAAATGTTAGGAATTGTTCTGGTTTCTGATTTGAGTTGAACTTGAATGAATCCTGAGTTCCAAAATTACATTTACTTTATAAAAGAGTAGTACTGAAAGTGAAAGTTTTTAGAATTGGTTATTTGTAAAATGGTCGTAAAAGAATGAATTCAAATTTCGACGATCAAACTCTTTGGTAATCCATTGAGGTACCTTGTTTGGATTTTGACACTGTTTTTATAATTTGGGAGCAATTTGTAAATTGTGTGTCAAGATGAATATGTACAATTGTGTCATGATGTTACTTATGTACAATTGGTTTAATAAGTTTAAGCATAGTCATACCAATCCCAGTTATGATCAGCATGAGTCGACATTCCTCAACAGCGACAACTGAAACTAAAATCAATTATCTCATATACTTGGGTACAAATAGAACATTCTGTGTGACTCATAATGGAGACTGACAAGAAAGTAAACAATCTGCAGATTTGGGCAAGTTTAGGCATTGGCATGAATCAAGTATAGAAAATTCTACATGAACATTGAGGCGTCTGGAAGTTTTGTTCTAGGTGTCTACCCCATGATTTGACAGAAGCTCAAAAACGCCGTTGCATTGATTGGAATTCTGAAATGTTAGAAAAATTGTTACGAACACGAAACTAAGAGGCCGTCTGAGCAGTGGGCGTTCCCTTCCGAAGAGTTGCTCACCAATGTGAAGAAAAGATGGAGTGATGGAAAGAACGTGGTCATCTCGTTGTTCAGACGGACGGGTTATTACACTTGTTTATTACAGTTGTTCTGGGAAATAAAACAGCTATCGTAGATTTGTATATCAGCAATTATTTGTCTGTTGTTTTGGAAAAGTTTTTGAGCAACACTCTTGCAGGAGAATCAGCCTTCATTACAACAATATCTCTGCATACTCAGCCAGACGGATGACTTAATATTTGATTACATCGGGTATAGGAATTATGGATCATCCACTAATCAACCTCAGTCTCTCACCATGCAATTTCTGTTTATTCTCCTAGAATATTAGATAAATCGTGATAGTCCCCAAGCGCCGAGGATGAAATGACCGAGTTAGTTTTTTGAAAAGACCGTATAAGACATCCAATGAAGAGTGGTCCAACTACTTATATTAGTGTTTCCATCAAATGAAATGATGTATAGAGAGCCATGGAGGCTATTTTGGAAAATGATGAATAAATTACAAACTTGCTAGTTGGTTCCACTTTCGATTATAATTAGTTTAATTTTTGGTATTTAAAAACATCCTTATTATATATCAAAATGAAAAAAGAAGTGTGGATTTGTATGTTAAGAGCATTCTATATTTTTGATGCTACATTTTAATTAGATCTGGTTTTTATTTATATATAATAACACCAAATTGCTTTAATTAGCTTTCAAGTTTAGTTGAGATCTATATTATTGAAAGAAATCACCTACATGTCGTTTGATTATTATATGCATATAGATTACTTGACAAGAATTGATGGCATACATATCATTACGTTAATGATTGAAGTGGAACATAATTATTCAGTTTTGATATATCCAATAAAATAAAATATTTTTGTATATCAGAAATACCTTTTTTCAAGTAAGGGCGTCATAAAGTGTAACAGATGGGAAAAAATAAATACTCGTTTCAAGAGTGTATAACTAAAAATTAATGTTAAAAATTCTATTTCTCAATGTGGAAGTTAAAGTTCAAAGCCAAATGAAATAAATTCGTTTATAATTTAGTCTTTATAAATTCCAAGGTTTATCAAATTTAGATTCATTAAAAAAAATGAGACCTTTTTACGTTTACATTTTTTAAATGAATTTTGCGATATTCTCATTTTTATAGCACTAGTTAAAATTTTGAATTACAACAAATACTTATATTTTGAAATTATTTCACAAGTTGTAATACAAAGTATCCAGAGTCAATCATATAAAGAACAAAACAGTAAAAGTTGTGGTCACACTTGATAAAGATATTTTATCATAACAAAATCTTTTTTATTTCTTTTATTCTGTAGCGATTATTCTCTCCAGGGGGAACTGTTGCCAGTGAAAAGTTTAAATTTGTTGGTTAGGCAACACTAATTAGATTACATTCCGAATATCTGTCACTATTGCTTGATAAGAAAAATAAGCTAACGAGCAAAACAAAAATCAATTAGAAGTGTACTATGCTAAAACAAATTAAGAGAAAATATAAACAAAAAAAAGAAATTACAGATAATACAAAAGTGACAACAATACATAGACAAATAATAGGTATATACATGTATACATACAAACAAACATAAAACAGATATAAAAATATACACGAATATTAAAGGTCCTAGATTTTGATTTCGTACTTTCTTAGGTATTGAATGATTCAAGAATGGTTTTATTAGAAACAGATAGAAAGGATCTAATGTTAATAGGTAATTGAATTTTTTGATTTAATAATTTATAAATGAATGAAGGAAATTTATTATTTAATGGGCATACAAAAATAAGATGATTTAGATCGCCCTCACCAAACCTACAATCACAGGCTGTATACTCTCTGACACGCAGCCTAGCCAAATGAGTGGGAATAGAACAGTGACCCTGTGACAGTACGAGATACCATTGAGCTTTTCTTTCGAGAAAAAATAAATTATAAAAACTACGATTTTGAAGGAATAGACGATTGGATCTGGAAGTATCCCATACCCGTGATCTGGGATGATCTTTCCCATGCCCTTTTCCAATCAGAAACCACCCAGGAATAAGCTAAGGGAAGGAGATCCTTAATGAAATTAAGGATCTCCTCGTGAAAAGGTATCATGTTTACGAGTGAAACATGATACCTTTTCACGGCTGCGAACCGGGATTTTGCGTCAACTATTTTATTACCGACTATACCGTAGTGACTAGGAATCCATGCAAGAACGACATCCGACCCCGATCCCTCCAAATCAAGCGTAAGATGCTTTATCAGGAGAGTAAGGAAGCTACAATTTACTGAAAAATGATTGGTGAGAAGGGACTCAAGAACTTAAGGAGTCAGAGAAGATAAGAAACTTGCGAACCTTTTTAAGCCGAGCATATCTCAAGGCCTCTACAATAGTTCTACATTCCCCAGAAAATACCGTATAAATTTTTGGGAAGCGAAAATATGCCGAATGAGAGGTGGCCAAAAAAAGCATATACATAACCGTCTTTTAGGGGTTTTGATGCGATGAATTTGGATTCGCGTCCAATCCACCCATAACTTATTTAGGATGGAATTGAATAGCAAATTGGCGTTACTAGACTTCTTACCAACTCCGAAACACAAATTTATATTTGGCCTGTGAATTACTGCGTCAAATGGAAAACTATAGAAGGGGAGAGAGGAATTTCGATAAAATGTGTTTGTGAGGGATTTGATTTTTTGGAAGCTGACCATGAGGAGAGGATGAGGCTTAGAATGTCAAAAGGAATCATTATTAACAAATCTGGAAAGAAGAGTTAGTTTTGGGAATTTGGGAGAAGAACCTAGCTGATTTCAAAGAAATTGATCAGAAAGGTATTGACGACGGAGAGATGGAGGGGGATCAACACATTCTACTTGTAGGTCATTAATGGGCTGGATTTCATCGCACGATCCTCAGTACTTAAGACTGAATACGAGTCAATTTGGTAGCATTAGATTTCGAAATAGGATCAAGGAGGAATGAGCAATAATCCAGATGATTATGAATGAAAGAATCATACATAAGTTTCAGAGGGGTAGGGTGAGAGCCCCATCATACTCCAGAAACAGCACGAAGAATATTCATGTTAGCTAGGCATCGGGTAATTATATGCTCAATGTGAGTGTTTCAGGATAATTTCGAGTCTAGGAACATATCGAGAAATTTAGTACTGGAGATGATAGGGATGTTTGAAAAGTTGAATGAGATGGAAGCAGGGAGAATTATTCTTTATCTAGTAAATATCATTACAGAACTCTTGGACGGCGAAAGATCAATGCCGTGAGAGTTTACCCATTGGCTCAAGTTAACGAGGGCTGAATTTAAAGCGTTTTCTGCAATAGCAATTGACTTACCAGATGTATATAAAAGCAAATCTTCAGCGTACTGCAATATACGATAAAATGGATTAACAGAAGAATGAATTTTGTGTAAATATATGTTGAAAAGGGCAGGACTTAGGACTGAGCCCTGGGAAAGGTCAAACAAGATCGATTTTGTCAAGTGTAGGACCCCGTGAACTCGAATGATTATTGATCTATCTAAGAGGGGATTGAGAAGGAAATTAGAACCCTTTTCTGGAAAACTAAGTTTTCGCAATATTTGTCTGAGAATAGGGAGATTTACATTATTGTAAGCTGCAGAAAGGTCAAGAAAAACAGCTATGAGGAATTCTTGTCGGGAGAAGGAAAGCCGTATATCAGTGGTCAGGTTGAGCTTGTCCATCGTGCTTTTAGCTTTTTTGAAACCAAATTGATGAAGTGAGATAGTGGAATGGTATTCAGTAAACTATTCCAATCGATTCTTAATGAGATGTTCAGTGATTATAGCTAAAACCGGGTATAGAGCTATAGGTCTGTAAGATGATCCTACATTGGGATATTTATTGAGATTTAAGAATGGGGATGATAATTTGGGATTTCCAAGATTTCAGGACATATCCTGAATTAAACATGTTGTCAATAGGAGGAAGCACTTTAAAAACTGATCTACAGAATTCCCGTAAATTGGATTAGAAGAATCAGGCTGATAAACAGATCGAAAGCGTTTGATATTTATCCAAATGACAGAAGGAGGAATAGAAGGAGAGAGGGAGAGACATAATGTCTTACAACCCTTCCTTTTTTTTTTAAAAGTGTGCGTTTTGTTTGGGTTTAGGTCTTACAGAACAAAAGAAAGTTATCAACGAATATATTAGATTTGTAACTCTTTTCAATCTCTTTAAGAGTTTTAATAATTGCTGAGAATTCTTCATCACACCAAGGAGGAGAGCGCCTATAGCGTTCGGAAATATTCTTCAATGGGGTGAAGTTACTAGCAGCTAGATCAATTTATTTAACGAAGAGGTCGTAACAAGATTCAATCGTATCCAGATCCACTAGTGGGAGGGAGTTTATCTTCGGCCTAAGGTATGACCGAAAACTCTCCCTGCTGTGGGTTTCGGTTATACCTTAGGTCTGTGAATGGAGACCCATTATGGGTGGCTAGGATTGAAGTCTCCTAAGAGCATAAACGGACCAGATATGGAGGATAAAATGTCCCGTAACTCAAGAGCAGTGGGATTGTATAAAGAGATATCCTTGATCCTCGCGGCAACAATGTTGAATTGAGAATCGCAAGAGTCAAGGTGCACCTGGAAGAAAGGAAGTGACTCGTCAAGCAGCAGGGTGGACCTACTTCGACCATTCGTTCTGTCATCACGTAGGCAGGCATAGCCCCGGGTTCTAAAGTTGTATCCAGGTTTCAGCCATGTTTCCGAGATAGCAGCTACGGATGGAGAGTACCTGAGAAGAAGGTGGCAAAGATCTGCCTTATTAGGAATGGCGCTACGGCTATCCCACTGCAAGACTCTCACCACCGTTGGCGGAGCCATCGAAATATATTACATTTAGAGATGCAAGTAATGAAGAGGCAATGTTGGACGGTATTTGCTTGATAGTTGTTAGAATATTGACTAGCGTGTAGAAAGATTATTGACTGGCGATTGAGGATTTAGCTCACAGTCGTTTTCTGGTTGTGGAATTCTGAAGTCTGACCAAACCTGTTCTATGGCTGTACGGTCATAGCCCTGGGAGGTAGGTGGGGAAAGATGGGAACGAGGTTTAGAGGGTAAAGTTTTTTGTAAGATAAATTAGTTGGACGAGAAGGAGTCAATGAAAAGTATGGTTCAGCAAGATGAGATGAAGATTTATCAGTAACTGAGGCATACGACCTTCTTAGAGAAGGAACCATTTTAGCAGCTTCGGCATAAAAAATATCTTCTTCCGACATTTCAAATTTGATTTTCTTTTGTCTTTCAAATTCAGGACAATTTTTGTCCATAGCATCATGGTTTCCGCATCAAGAGATGCATTTCGCTTTGTCAATAGTCAGAGGACAGTTATTTTCAATATGGGTTTCACCACACCGGAAACTATTTTCGGAAGAACGGTATTTCTCAGCTACATGGCCAAACCTACAGCATTTAAAGCACTGTATCGTAGGATATTCATATTGTGATGACTATATCATAAAAATAAGTTGGGATCTGACTTGACCATAAAAAAATCGTCTCCGAAGAAAAGTATTGTAGACGGCCATTAATCATATTTTTAAAATTAAGGCGGCGAACTTTTGTAACTTTATCACAACCCTCAGGAACTTCAACTGAAAGTAAAACCTCTTCATCCTACCAATCGATTGGAACATTGCGAACATTCTAGAAACATTAAATGATGGGATGAATAGTTTATATTGTGATATACATGCAGAGTGATTTACAAATTGATTGGCAGAATCTGCAGAAGAAAACTCTATCGAAATCCTGTTTCGTCCAATTTGTTTTACCCCATCCCGAGTTATACTATCAAAGTGAAGTCGATTTAGGACAGAACAAAATTTGATCGCATGAAGCGAGAAACTAGAATTTGGTTGGGGTTCTTTGGTTTGAACGTGAACAATGAAAGGTCCAACGTTGCTAGCAAAATATAAGCAGCGTTCAATATGATTAGGAGAGATGGATGGAGATGGGGAAGGTAGGGAAGAATTTTCGAGATTTACGTTTCAAATCAGTTTCGTAATCCATTATAGTAACGAAACTAGACGGGGATGGTGGTCCGGGGGTTTAGGAGGAATGTTGCTAAGGATCCATTTGACCTAGAGAATACGCGACCCACGGTTCGACACAAATATAAAATAAAAGAAAGACTTACCAGAACAGAAGATCGATTTTGCACGATTTATATAAAATTACAATAAAACTATATAAATATTTAAAGCAATGAAAAGAATAGAATATTCAGTAAATATAATTAAATCGTCAGTAACCAAAACGCCAACACACTTCCTTTGATAGTTCGATAATTTCACTCCTTTGGTCTTATTTCTTGACCGACAATTCGATCACGTCGTCCTATTATGAGAACATAAATCAGATCCAACTTTAGTATATTATATGATGTTATCTATATTATTTCATTATTTAACATTTAATATCAAGACGTTTTCCTTCGAATTCGAATGTGGAATCCATAAAAATTTTATTTGTTTATTGAGAAGAACGAACGCCATATAAAAAAAGATAAAGATAAGTTTGCTGAGCACACATCTATTGACACATATACATAAATTTCAGCATTTGAGATTCCATACGAATTCCTCGAATAGAAGTTTACAGAGAATTTCTGTTGTAAATCTTACCTCATAGAAATTTTAGTCTTTCTGTTTTTAAAAATTAATTTCCCTCAATAAACTATTGAATTTAATTTTAGAGGATTGTTGCGACATATATTACTTCGTACGATATAAGTGAATAAATAACAAAGCTTCATGGAAATTACTTACCCGGTGAACACTTATTACCTATATTTACACACGTGCAAGTAAATCCTTTAAAATACTATATCTAAACAATAATGAGCACTTACCGTAAAATTCTGTATTAAAGATTCAATAGGGATAGAAGAGCAACTGTTGCCGTTGTAATGTCACATTAGAGGCCGAAAAGAAGAGCCACTTCACTTCAATAAAAAGGCACGTGCGAGCCATTGTTGTCCATTTGTTGTCATTATTGATCAAATCGAATACAAAAAAGAAACCTATAAAATTTTTAAATTATGAATTTAAAAACATACTTAGACTTTGAATTTAAAAAATTAATGGACTGTTGACGAATACCGAGTTTTCTAATATCTGAGTTATTCAGTGATCGCTTTCGAGACCCGTTGATCTAAATCAACGCTGTTCCTGTTTCAAATTCGAAACAAATGAGTGGCCACTATCGAAACATTCCACTTGTCCCCAACTATTTCGGTTACATACATATTTAATTTCGTTAATGATGAATGAGTTGATCGTAAACCAGTTATAGCTAGCTCAATCTTGGTCCCTTTTCACCATCGAGTGGATATCATTCAGTACAATAAAAATCTCCCATCAGTAATTAACAAAGTTAAATGTCCAATACGTGTCCATTGTTTTTTTTGTGATCGTATATTTTCCAAATATTAGGTAGTTTTGCAAATTTATGGAAAGGATTTCAGAATAAGAAGCTTAAGTGTAATCAAATTAAATCAAATAAGCTTAAATGCTATCAATTTCCACAGAAGCCTCATTACTTTCTATTGTGGCCCTATCCACGTATTTAAACTAATTCCAGATTTCCAGAATCTTTGTCCACATTTTCAAAAACCGGCGGTAGTTACTAAATATAATGAATAGGTCACTATTATCACATCCATTGCGTAACTCAAATTTATCATTAGGAGAGACTCAAATGAATGACAAATTATTATAATAAACGCCTCCTGATACCAGGATGTGCGTATTATTAAGCCTATATATATTTTACACTTAACCAACAATAACACAATAAACAATTATACGCATCCTTGTCGACTTCACGCAATCTCGTTGCTCCTCTTGCCTCTCTTATAATGTATATAATTCACAAGGAGGCTACACAGAGGGCAATAAGTCAGGCCAAGTGTATGATGATGACAGATTTATTGCTATCAGGGGAGTGGTTACCGTCTGCTCGAGTGATATTAATTTAACATATGATCAACGACACACATGTGAACGCCCAAAGGAATGTCTTTGCGCAGACATCCACTGAATACGTTTGATTTACGTGAAGAGACACTACAATACGAATTATTGTACCGCCTAATAAATAAGATAAATGGAAAAGAATATACTACTGTTTGTTGCCTGAATGCTCTATAATTAGACTATAAAACTAATATGAATTCTGTTTGAAAGCCAATTATGTATTGAAGAATATAAAGCCTTCTTTCCTTATTAATATCGCCTTTCACTGGAATACAGGACATCTGATTTTTCAGCCTCCTATTAAAACTGGACTTCCATATGGTTTTCGCAACGTTCACGCTTTCATGCTTTTTGTGGATGCTGATGAAAAGGCTATCATATGAAGTAATCACCGTCTTTGTAAATGTGAGCGTATGCTATGTTATTTTGAGTAATGGATATTCACGGAAAATTGTCCGTAGTTTGTCCACCTATCTATGTTCGCAATAGTTACTGACAAGTAGAATTACGAAACTTTCTGAAGATTTTCGTTTTACTAGTGATAATCAATATAAGTTAAGAAATTTTTGCTTTCATCTTATAATACTTATTTCACATTATTGTCACCATCTTTTCATTTCGAAAAAAAGTAACAAATTTCATATGGTATTCATTTTTTGTGTTTACCAAATATTATAGTAATAAGCGCCGGTACCTTGTCGTTGTATAAAAATAGAAACGCACCTAATTAAAAAATCAAATAAATTACACACTAAGCCGAAATTAGCCGATATAAAAATAACATCATCACAAATAATAAAAAAGTAGCCTCTCATTTTTCTACAGACGATAATTTCATCTTTAGCACAATATATTTAAAATAGAAATATCTGTCATTTTGAAATAAATTTCTGAATTTAGGTTGACTGGTTTCATTACAGGAAATCTAAACATAAAAGACCTTTGTAAACATCCAAACAAATATCCTTTGGAAATCTAAACTAAACATTTTTTGTCTGCCTGTATTTCTGCTTGTCCAAGATAAACGGTTAACTATGTAGTAAAGTATGTTATATCCGTAGAATATATAACGGGACATATATTATGTACGTAGAAGACATAACGGGACACTATTGTTTTATTCCGATGTCTCAAAATATATCCCGATGTCTCAAATTATCCTGATGTCTCAAAATATAAATAATTAAAATAATCAACGAAACGTGGTTGGTTTAAATATGCATGGGTTGTAGGAATGCGCGGAAGTGGGCATGGGGCAGGGAGGAGGGAATGTAAGTCGGCCTGCGTGAAATTTAACCCTTCACTGCACCGTGGTTTGGATAAAACCCGTACCAGTCTTTTGCTTCTGGTGAAGCCAAAATAAAAATACATCGTTGTTGCGCACTGTTCTTTATAAGACCCAAAACCTGTATTTTCAATATAGTTTTTAAGATCGTTGACTAGAGGACTGCTAGAGTTACTAGCAACTAAGTAAGGTTCAAACATAGACGTCATAATTGTGATTTTAGAACTTCAGTTTATTTATATCAAAGTAAATAAAATTTTTTTTGTAGTTATTTTACAAATGATTTTGTACTAATAAGAATAGCGAAGAATTGTTTGTTTATTGTGAGGTCAAATATGTATATGGGGTGCCACTTATATTTAATAAGTACGGCTTGTTTTTGTTTATAACTGTGATTTATTCATTTTTATTATAGTTTTGTTGTATTTTTTTTTTAATTAGGAGATTAAATTTTAGAGAAAACAATTATTTTAAAAATATCTGAATTTCATATAATTTCTTTTGTGGATTATAATTAGTTAGAAGCTTTAGATCGTGTTTTAGTGCCTCATAACGGAAAAGACAATTTGGATCTTCTAAAGATGAAGAATGGGATAACAAAATTATTCAGGTAACTCCTTTTATCTTTTATTCTAGCTAATATGATAATGAACCAGACCTGGAGTTGCCTTTACCCCTGATGCAGTTAATATAATAATGAACCAGACCAGGTGGATGTCGGGTTTGAAAAGTTGATGATTCTCAGCAGACTAGGACAATGTTGTGTTACCAAACCCGAGTACCTCAAGAGGCATGACACCAGTTTTATTTAGTTAAAGGAAAAGAGATTAAAGAGCGATACGCTTTAAAATAATATAAATAATTATTCAGGTAACAATGCTACAAAATTGGGTTCCATTTTATGGAACTTTTCCTCGTCCAGATAGTACTGATTTCACGGATGAACTTGCCTTACTAAATGAAACAGCGAAACTTGAAACTACAACGTAGTTTTGTTTATTTTTTACTACGTATTTCCTGCAGAAAGTTTGTAAGGAAACAACAATTTGTAGCATCAAAATAATCCCAAACAAACCGTTTAATCTAACGGAAAGAGAGTTCAAAAATTTTCTGAACATTTGTACATTCAATGTCTCTAGTACGTACTCTTTCGGTTAGACGTTAATGAAATTTCATCCTGGGAAACAGAACAAATTTTGATAACATTCCAGTTGCCCAATTTAAAACTATCAAAGGAATATTCTTTTTAATGATAACCATACCTACAAAGCAATTTATTAAGTTGCCACACTGATTAGAACAGAAATTTCAATTTATACTCGTCGAAGAAAATTAGATATGTATATATGCAGCAAAATAGCATTATTTTCCAAACCAAATATAATAACATTATTTTATAAACCCACAAAAAACTGCACTTGTATACTGGAACTGTGTGTGGACGAAGTCACGACACCACTGGTTCACATTGGCAATTAGCGTATTCGAACATCTAACAAGTATTGAAATGAGCCAGGGCGACGTCCAACTATATGTAGAACAATATTAGATAAATGGTTAGTTGCTTACTTGCAATTAAATAAATATATTTACGATATTGAACTTTATTTTCCTTCAAACATATATCATGAATAAAATATAAACCACATTTATGAAAACACAATTTGTGACAAAATTGTTATTAAAAAATAAAATGGGCTTTTAATGTATCATCTCTGGAGTTAAACGTCGTCGCTATGTGCTACGTGTCTAGTGTTATTCATCTCGACGTGTCTGCTATAGATGTATGTAGCCAGGATGTAATAACACTTTTCCATGTCCTATGCATTATCGCGAGCCACGGCTGGAGCACAGCTGGAGATTTATTATGATTAGTCGAGCAGCGCTACGGGATACTGTAGCTTGTTTAAGCCGAATATTTGTTATTTAACTGAGCGCATACTATATTAATATTATTGCACAAAAAACAAAATTTAATTAATGAAGATATCTTAGATATGGCATGTCTACATTTATTATCGTATTCATAAAGTACAACTTATTATAGGTACCTTGATGTATATACCTATAATATGCTGTATTCATTACAGTTTCTGAAGGTGATATTAGGGTGAAGTTCATTAACACCAATAATGACACCAATAATGATACCATTACCAGAAATCGATTTATGCTTAATTATTTCAACGACAAAATGAAATACGAAATATGAGCGTGAAATATTTGCTACGCGGCAAGCTTTGCGCCCACCCACACTCCTGCCTCTATAAAAAATCGTAATGTCAAAATCGTAAAGTTTAGACCTACTTAAATTACCTAAAAAATGATTTTTTGGTATAATTTCTCTTATTGAATCTAAAATTGAAGTTTTATAATTTTTTATTTAATATTAGTAAAAGTTGTAAAACAAATAATGCTAACGTAGAAAAATAATGATAACCTGTCCTCCTACATTTATATTCTGGTAAACTACATTTTTAATATGGTGGAACAAAAAGCGCGGAAAAATTGTAATCTGTGTTAATTTTTTTTTATTTGACTTATAACGATTCTGTTTTTGTTTCTTTTCAGGTCCGTAAACCTAAAAAAGATCGATATAGGGATTTAAGTTTTTTTTAAATTTTTAATTATATTCTGATAAATTAATAACTTTCTTTACAATTATTAGTTTACTTCCAATTCAGTTTGATGTCATAATTTTGGATGTCTGTATGAGGTTATTTATGATATTTATTGAATTATTTCAGGTCAATTATGTATTTCGATATGTTTCTCCTGCTTACGATGCAGATGGATAGAAACGTAGTACCATTTAAATTAAAACGAAGCAGGAATAATTTGAGGGCACGTTAAATTATTTTGATGATTATTATGTAGTTATATAAAATAAGATATTGTCATTGACAGAAAACTCGAAGTATGTTTTTTTAAATTTTTTTTAATTAAAGTTTATTTTAAGTATCTAACATTTCACTAGTTTGCACATAGGGTAATTCGCATAGAAATAGACATATTTTTTATGTTATTAAACTGATTCCGAGAAAACTGAAAGAGTGATTAAATAGTATTAAAGTAATTTTTATTTATAAATATTTGAAAACCATAATAAAACACAAACTTATATTAAAAAAAGACCTGCATATCTGCAAATAAATTGAAAAAAAATTCAACTGGTCGTCTCTCCTGATAATAGAGGGCCGGTCAGGGAGAGACGGCTATAATTTTAGGTCGTATTCAAAGTTATTCCGAAACGATTGAAATGTCGATATTAATATTAGTGAGCCCTTTATTAATTAATTTGAAAATGACCAACGAAACGTTTTTTCTGATGTATTTCAAAATCTCAAATGGTTCAAGTCATGTAATTAAATGTTAATTACATGTTTTATTTAAGATAATTATCGTGAAAAGCCCTTGTTTGGTTTTTTTTCTTGATAAAAATTGATTTATTAAGATTACATTTAGTAAACCCCAAATATAGTACAATATAAATCTTTTCAAATATTTTAAAAATTCCACGCTTCAAAAAAATTTTTTTAAAGTAACTATTTACATATTACATGGTGAAGCGAAGATAATTTTTTGAAAATCTCTACAAACGAATTCGTATGAGTGCATTATATTTTGTGATGAAAAAAAAACATTTCTTAACACCTGTAAGAATTATGTAATCAAAGTTACTTAGTATACATCTCTCTTCCAAGACCTAATACTATAAGTATTTATGTTATGACCGAGGTTTAGTGAGTTCAAATCTAGTATTTTCTTTGTACAAAAAAATGTTATTTCAATTTATCTGAGGGAAACATTAACTTCTGATAGAAGCATAGAATATCTGATTTCAATTTGTATGACAGAAACATATTTTCAAGAAAATGTAAAATTGACTTCATGCTTAACGAGAATGTTTGGAATTTTGGAATCTCTTAAAATCATGTTTTGAAACGTCTAGAGTTAAATGTGAATGCCAGATTCATATCAGAATATCAGATAACAAACGTTTAAACATTATTTTACGACTTATTAATACACTACTTGATGACTTGATACGTAAAGAAAGGCAAATGGATAATTCTTTAATATAATTCATTGAAAAATTTAGTCAACTTTTGGGTGGTTTCGTCACGCAAAAACAAGATAGAAAATGATGTGATAACAGTAATGACGTATCTGTTTTACTTGTAAACAACTACTGTAATTGCGGGTAATAAAACTCGGAAATGTCAGTTTCTTATCTGCGTGTAGGATTATCTAGTTATAAACGCAGTTGTGACAATATTGATTAGTTAACTACTTTTTTACGTAAAAATCAATTTTATTTTTAAATGTTTTGTAACAGTTCGGAAGTCAGGAAAACATAACATTTGCTCCAGACATATTCCGTAAGATTATATTAACAATATTAATTAATTTGTTTAAGTATTTAATAAAAATATAAACATTTTTACACACATAATAGAAAAATGTCATTATAAGTTTAACTTATATGTCTGTCTTTCTATTTTCTGGGGGTTTTATTATTTTTCAATCAAAAGTATAGTTTCATGTGTCTTTTTAAGGTCTTTGTGCCAAAACGGTAATGAAGAATGATGAAATTTGGGTGTCTGTCTGTCTCTGTGCTACATTTGTTTTTTTTTTCTATTTACTTGAAAATTGGTGTAGTTATTTAATTTCTCTAGTTGGAGGAAAATCTCAAAAATAATTTTGTTTACTTCCTCAAGTTAACATGTTTTATTTTCTTTTACAAGATATGTAGGGATGTTATGTGAAAGGTCATTCTTAACACATTCCAAAATTGTTTTTGTTTAAACTACAGCTTTCATATATTATCAAAAACATACGCAAAAAGAGCTCTCATCTATCTTTGAAGTTTGAGAATCATACGTTTTAGATTATGTTTTAGATATGATTTAGAGCATGAAAAATGACTCAATGAGTTTTCGTTTATAACCGGTCTTAGAGCATGGCCTTACGGCCTTAGAGCACCGAGTACTTTATTAGTATTTTGTTTTATGAGGTCTTAGAGTATAATTGGAACCGAGTACTTCAATCGTATTTTTTTGTGTTTCATATAGAAGATTTTTAAGTATAAAGTTATGATTGGATCTTTTTTATATAACTAATTTAGTTATACATAGTTTGTTATCGTTATTATTATGAACAGTAAGTTTTTATAAAATTTAATTATATGAAATTATAGTTGAAGCTATTGACAACCTATTTGACTACTTACCTAATGTTTTAGTTTGTGAGTCGTAAGTTAGACAGTATTATCCCTATGAATATATACATTTTATTGAATGTGTTGAACTCTTCCAAGCTGCGCGTAAAAATATGGGTAACGCGAAAATATTTGTATCATTAGTTATTATTATTAGGCATCTTGTACACTTCGATCGCTAGTCAGGATGGCCGAGCGGTCTAAGGCGCTGCGTTCAGGTCGCAGTCCACTTCTGTGGGCGTGGGTTCGAATCCCACTTCTGACATTCAAATTTCTTTTTGATTTAAAATTCTGCGCTACTCAAGCGTGTACATCGCGTGTTTTAATTACTCATATTTAGTGGTGACTTTTTTAACACCGATTGAAATTGTGTTTTTCTTTCGATCGAGAGTTGCAAGTGAACGGCAATGAAATTATTATTATATTTCAAGAAAAAATTAAAAAGTAAAAAATTATTCTGTATTTTATTAAATTCATGTTTTAGTGTTTGACTTTTCAAATTTCTAGTGAAAATTTTCTAGCAAATACATTCCGTTATTTAAATAATTTTTCACCGAAATCAATTTTTTCTTTTAAATCTAACTGAATGATTTCCGAAAGATAAAAATATAAAAACCCCGAGAACATCGTTATTAAATTTTATTTTATATTTTTGCACGAAGTGTTTAAAAATGTTAGAATGCTAATCGTTAGTCTTCATTAGCATATTGCAAATAACGTATTTATTGAATTTATCATTTTTGAATTGTTTTCTTTTACAAAATCGTAGGAGAAACGTAGTTATATAAATCGTTTGTAATTCTTGAAGAACATAAATTGTAAATAAATTTCTACAATTAACAGTGTTTGTGACTTTTATGAAATCGATAGAACTCAGATTACCTTTCGTTACGAAAAACTAAGACCTGATCCAGAAAAGAGAAAAAAGTAACATGGAATTTACACTATAAATATAAAGTCAGTGCCGGAATGCTTAAATCAATTTTCTTTTTGTGAAAGGCAGCGAGGAATGCACATTCCTTACTTGCAGTACAAGATCAAGAAGCTTTTTGAAAAAAAAATTCAGGTTAAACAATAAATGTTTACGATGTACATTCTTTTTTCTAATGCAATACCTATATGTATGTTAAGTCGTAAAAAATATAAGCCAAATATCTGGTTTTTGCTATTGACGTACTTCATTTTCAACGTATTATTATATTTTCTCTTTTTTTAAATAAAATCTTTGAGAAACTGATAGCTTAGTGCCAGTGCGTTTAGTAAGTTAGACACTGTAGCACGATACGAACGACATCTATAAAACGAATAGCTTAAGAGACGACAAAACCAAATGATCGAGAATGAATCTGAATATAAAATATATTTAAAATTTGTGAAGACCCAAATACTTCGCGAGATTAATTCTAGAGTCGAACGGCAGAAAAACGTAATTGCATAAAATAAGAAATGAATTTCAATAGAGTTTTACCCGTGTTCTGACAAGTAATAGTCCTTCGAGTAATGACTTGTAGCGTGTATCCTTGTATTCTTTACGTGAGGCATAATTGGAACCGAGTATTTTAATCGTATTTTGTTTTAGAACACCTTAGAGCGTGATCGGAACTGAGTACTTTAATAGTATATTGTTACTTCTCGCCTCGATTAATTAACCGAGACCGAATTGAAGAGGTTATAGTGGTTTCAAAATTATAATTTAAAATTATTATCAAAAGTTTGTTGTGTTCTCTATTTATAAAGGTGTTTGTAGTCTGTTTTCCATATCC
Source organism: Druceiella hillmani (assembly GCA_039881145.1). Lineage (NCBI taxonomy): Eukaryota > Metazoa > Arthropoda > Insecta > Lepidoptera > Hepialidae > Druceiella > Druceiella hillmani. Next base: position 6,226,241 of record JAYKKI010000070.1, read on the forward strand.
CATTGCATTATATTAATTTAATATTAATTATACATTATAACCAGCACAAAGCTAAGGCGGTCTTACAGTGGCATCTTGTGTATTTTAAACTATCCCCGCAAAACCTTCTTTTGGTAACTATAAACTTGTTAACACATTATGATTTTGGTGCATTGATTTTGTTGAAGTAATGTATTAAATACGTAGAGGATAAATTATTGATCTTTATATTTAAAAACTGATACAAATTTTCCACCGTAGGAGCAAACACCTCATTGAAAATATCTGATTACAGTTGTAAAAATGAATATATCGATATACAATAAAATTTCAAATAACAATAAAATTTCAAATAATTCTATGAAAAAGAAGAGATACAAGGGCAAGAGAATTAAAGGTCAAAAGAAGAGCTTTCCAAAAGAAGGAGTTAATTAAAGAAGAAGTTAAAGAAGTTGTTTTTGCGAAGGGTTATGCAGGTTGTATGAAATAAATATACTGTTAAACATATAAATATGCTGTTAAACATATAAATATGCTGTTAAACATATAAATATACTGTTAAACATATAAATATGCTGTTAAAACAATATTTATTTTATCTCAACTTTAAATATCTTTACAAATAATAAGTTTTTATTTTCCTAAAAAATGTGTCCAATAAAATTTACATAATTTTACAAATATATTTTTAATAAATTTATAATAAAATGAAGGCTATAGAAAATATTTAAACTAAGTATTGTCGTAAATTAATTAAAAACCGACATTAAGATTGTTCAACATAAAATATACGAAATAAGTATTACGTTTTCAGTTACTCTAAACGAACCAACACACATGAAAAGTATTTTCAAAGCTTTTCTTTTCTTAGCCGTCTATATCCTAGCGAGTTATTTTTATAATCGCACGCATGTACGCAATACTTCGTCGTGAAACAAATACGAATATCACATAAAAATATATATCTATGTTTACAGTGTAATCGGAATACGAAAACAAGTTTCACGATAGAGGTTTAATTGTGTATGACTGGGAAAAAGCCAATTCTTAAACTCGTAAACATTGCGAGTAGAGTTTGCGAGAACAAGCAAATATGTAATGCTCAATTTGGTTATTTTTCTTCAGTGGAAATATAAATTCTTAAGAGTTTTAATCTCCGGACTTTCTTTATGGTAATTTTCGACAAAATGTAATATTATTTAATCTGTAGAAAGTTTCAAATTTATGTTTTTTTGCTTCGGATATTTTATGTAGTCTGACTAATCTGTATTTTATATATATTATACATGACCATAGAATATTACAAAATCTAGAGTTTTAATCTCTGAACTTTCTTTATGATAATTTTCGACAACCTGTAATATTATTTAATCTGTAGAGCATTTCATATGAGGCCGTTATTTCATGAATTAGTCAGTTTTTTTCTTGCTTCGGATATTTTATATAGTCATACTAATCTTTATTTGACATATATTATACATGACCATGGAATATTATAGAATAAGAAAAAATGTCACTGTTATTATAATTTTAAATATCCTCGATTGATAATATAATGGTGTATTACTTTCTATAAGTGATAATACAATATTGGGTTAGATAATAAGTTTATAGTCACAAGTTTGGGACTTTTCTAAAAGGCTGTCAGAAGTGCGATAGTATTTTATTATAAAGTATAAATAGGTCGAAGCGTGCTCGGTTAATGAACTTTAGTACTAAACCTTCAAGTGCATTACTTAAAAAAAGATTTAACTGACATCAAATGCGTATTCTACTTTATGAGTTTCGTCTGGATCGCGATGGGAAGACGGACAAACAGTAAATGTCATATAATGGGTGAGTCAACGGTGTCTGTGAGATGGAAACAATTGGAACCTGGAAGTTCAAGAATGGGAACTTGAAGAAGATCCTCGACTAAGTATTTATCAATTGGCTGAGAAGTCTAATTGCAGTAAAGACATAATAGAGACGTATTTGGGTAAATTAGGATAAGTTCCGAAATACGGTGTTTGGTTACCGTTAAATAAGAGTTGAGAATAATAATTATTTTTATATACCTTTTATATATAGATATACCAGGAAAAATAACGTAAAATGAAATGATATTTTTTACTTTAATTATATTTCTAATATGTAATCTTTACTTGGATAAACAGTTTAAAGTTCAACAAAAATGACGAAAACTAAAATATTTTGAGCCCTAAAACTTTTGTGAATTAACCTTTTTAAATATACATCTATATGAATGTTGAGTATGTACACTTGGTTATAAATTGATGGTGGATATCATTAAGCTGCGCTTCTGCTTTCGACTATTGGACTTTGTGAAGACTCGTGCGAATGAATTAATTGCATATTCATGAGGGGAGGATAGACTGCAATGCTTTATTGTTCAGTGATGAATTTTATTGGAAATTTTTGCAAAGCGAAGGGATTTTCAATTTCATTCTAAGAAAGGAAAAACAGAAATCAACGCAATGATTTAAAAAAATGCATGATCACGTCAGCTTCGCCGAAAGCCCTGTTCACATGACACTTGTGTCGCTGCTGGATCGCTTACTGGATTTCGCTGTTTGGTTCTAAACCAGCTGTTGTGCTAGAAGTTGCAATAGCTGCTTTATGATATGGGTTGCACGCGATTTGCGCGGTTGAGTTGGATTTGTGAATGGCTTTGAATACCTGAATTATGTAATTCTCACTCAACTCATGTGTCAAGCATAATTTATTTATTGACCTCTTTATATTATATGTGCTAGTAAAGAAATTTAGTACAAAAGTTGTTTATATCTCTCTTTCATAGCTCAATTTTTGAAAAAAACAAAATTCAATATAAATTTAACATTTTTATAATAATATATTCAGGTTATGAAAATAATTTTTTTTTCATCAGTGGATTTAATAAATAATAAAAATATAAAGTCACAAATTGAATTTTGCTTAAATAACAAATACGTTATAACTTTGATAATAGATACGTTATATTTATGTTAATAACATATGCAATATACCTTAAGAAATAATTGACAGTAAAAAAACAATCTAATGTGATTGACCCGCGCGAAGCCGTAGGCAAAACTGAGCTCAGGAGAAACTCATTTTGAAATACTTTATGGCTAAATGTGATTTTACCTTTCCTCTATTAAATCGTTCTAAATCTTAGGCTGGCATTGACATGAAAATCATTGAGCCATCCACGTTAGACTGCATACGTGTACAACTAAGTAATGGGAAGTATTGCATTTTAGTAATATTCCTTAATATAAAAATTAAAAAAGAAATGGAGCAGTTGTTAGATCTCTCACATATCCATCCGTCTGTCTGTTTCATAAACCATTCGACGTAGAAGCTTGGAATTTAGCATAGTTATAAATTTTCTTACGGCTAATACCCAAACATATTTATATGGAAATATTACAGGAGTTAAATTATTTTTTTTTTAAATGGGATCTGTCATGTGAAGTATAGATGGAGGTATGGATGTGATGAAAATTATTTTTTTCAGAATTTTATATAAATTAGTTTTAGATATATATAGCAAAAAATATCCACAAAAATATGTGCCTGAGTCAGCTCCGAAATTTAAAACGGAGAAACAATAAAAAAAACTCAACTTACTAAAGGTTTACCTAAAGTTTAATAGAATACTATAGAGTTGGTTCTAAATCTCATAGTTTTCGAGAAATTCACAATATTCTTATAGTTGCGAAAGGTACTAGGTAATATATTCGCAGAACGAAAAATAATATTAGTATTTTTATATAGTTTTGTCGAAATACAATTTATCTTTAAACACTTATCTGTGCCTAAGTATCTGCGGAAACCCTTTACGTGAGAGTTCTACTCGTAATTAATAAGTTTTTTTAAATTATGTAATTCAAAAAGTAAAATACGAAAATCTACTGTGAATTTTCATATCTTCATACTTTATAAATGATATAATAGATTTACACTGACTAACATAAGAAATTAATGCTATTAATTTCAGAGTGATCACAAAACAAGGGTGGGTGTAGAAGAATGTGTAAGTAAATTGTGGTGTCAGCAATATTTTATAATGAGTTATGGTTAGTATCTTATAAGTTTACTTTCAGTGTGGAAACTGCTTTTGATATATGATCCATTACATCGGAAATAATTATTTCTGCGCCATATGTTTCGTAAAAGAAGCTGGAGAAGGCATAAGAGAACAGGTTTATGACGCTTGGGTTAAATATTATCGCTTAACTGTTTTATAAATAATTGTATGAAATGTTTAATTCAATTAAAATCAACTGCGTTAAATATTGAATATATTTGGCGTTAATTTGGTAGAAATTCGTTATTCACCATTAATAAAATAAAAATAATACTACATCACTTAGTTTCATTTAATCGTGATCAACTGCGTTGTTCTTCATTATTTTTGATATGAAAAGGTATGATTTTGATTTTTGATTTTATTAGCAGATAGTAGAATACATCAAGTGTTGTTCATTATAATATCAAACATTCTGTGTAGAGAGAGCAAGTTAAAGTCAGGAAAACAACTCACAACCTGGACAGTTGTATTGTATTTTAAGATTACTTCGAAATCTAACATGTACTTGCTTTATTTCACTATGCAGTGGGTCTAAGCTAAGCAAAGTCTCTCTCCACGGGGGTAGATGGGATAACAATCTAATTAAACCTAGCCAACAAAGGATAACTGTATCACGAATAAAGAGTAGGTTAACAAGCAGAAAGAACTTACGAAACCCTAATGGATACATATTAATATACGTTAACATAAGCTTATAATAGTTTACAGTAGCAAACTTAGTAAGCGACGGAGACTGTTATAACATTTGCTGGGAATTGTATCAAATTTAGCAAGCAACGGAGACAGAAACAACATTTGCTGGAGAGTTTAGCAAACTTAGCAAGTGACGGAGACTATCATAACATTTGTTGGGAAGTGTAGCAAACTTAGACAGTGACGGAGACTGTGACAACATTTAGTGGGGAATGTAGCAAACCTAGTAATTGACAGTGATAAACAAATAAATCATCTAATCCGGTAGGCAAAAACTGCAATTAACCGACTTTGTACGATTTGGAGAGATCAAATCTTTAAAAGAAAAACAAACCTAGCTCTGTTCTCCACTTTCTTACGCAAGATTGGAGTTCTGAAGAATTGCAGAGAGATAAAGGTATCACTCGTATTCGTACTTTTAAAGACTGCAATACCTTTGACGTCTTCCCTGTGAATGTAGCTGCTTTATTCTGGCAACAGGAGATAATTAGGGCTAATCGAACTGCATATTTATGATATCAACGTATATTTTATAATTTTAATACTTTCTCAAAAACTTCTAACATCTGGTGATGAAAAAATAAATTCCATTCCAAGATAAAATGTATTCTATGCTAATCTTTATTATATAGGCAACATAAATCTTTTATTACATAAATTCACGGCGATATTTTAAATAGTGGAGGCGTCATAGCGAGACGAATAAATAAATAAATAAAGTCACTTTTACATTTATAAATTTATATCTTTAAATTACATTTATGGGTGAGAAAAAAGGTTTGATTATAAGGAAAATTGATCCATGAACGGGCATATTGTGAGTGACAGTCTTTGTATCTGCGTTTTTTGTGGGTTTGTAACGATTTGAAACGACATTCACAAAAATAAACTTTTTCTTTTATATATATATACATACTATTGCCACCCTACTAGAGGAGGTTTACTTACCGAACGAAATGGAATTTTATGTTGAAAAAGTTCCAGAAACTGAGTTGTGATTATGGGTACATTAAGAAATAATCTGAAAAACCTTTTATTATATTTATTTTAGATGAAGCGAAGGGATATTTATTTTCCTTTTTCATTTGGAGATAAGAAAATAAATAATATTGTAAATTAAATACTGACGTAAAAAGTAACTTTAAGTAGAGATTCATGTTTTCAGTAAAGTACGGTGTCAATTTTTTTTTAAAGAATCTTGTTTATGATATGATTTTTAAGTTTAAAAGTGAAACCAGAGACTAAAAATATTAAAATACATAAATTCACGGTAACTTTGACTTTGTATTATATACCTAATAATGATCAACACGTTCAGTGCGATACGTAATTTTGGACGCTACACCGATACAAATGGGAAAAAAGTTTTTATCGTATCGTAAACGTGCTGAAATACGTGCTGAAGGTGTTGACGATGTTACTTTCAATGGACGTGTCAGTCTAGTACGCACAAATATGGCCCCAAATAATGTCATGCGTGAATTATGATGAAAGATTATATAAAACAAGGATATTCATTTATCCTTCTGGATATGTCATTGTAGCTTATCTGGTTAGTAGTAGGTAAACAAAATAGTTAAATAGGATGCACTATTTTTTCCCGTTCCATTCTCATCTTTGGAGAGAGGGGTTATTATAAAATTGCTTTCCCGTCCGTCGGTCTGATATTATCCAGCTAAGTTTTCATTAAGTGATCATAATTTTCATGCCTTTACCTGGAAGCCTAATCAATTTTGTGCCGAGATAAATTTTAGAAAATTACAAATTTAGTAGTAATTTAGATATTAAATAAAGGAAAAAAAAATAAGAAAAATGAAAAAGAAAGTGAAAAAGTTTTTGATTTTAGACTGAAATTCGCAAAAATGTTATTTTTGTATAAATATATGCTAGGTACGATATTAATACGGATGCAAAACAATTACTTTTTGTGTATTTACTCTATTGGACTTTAGATAAAAGCTGAAAAAATAATAAAAATTAAAAAATATATGTCCACTTTATGTACTACTAGCTTGGCTTAACCCGGGAAAAGGTACCATAACATTTTGTTTTAATTGTTTTTTTGCGTAATTATCATTTACAAAACTTATTAATAGTATTCTCAATGATCCATTCACCGTCGAATACAGAACCGCTCGGCAAAATCTTGTAACAAAAAATGCTTATCACAAAGAGTATAATATTATCTTCGCACAGAACCATCTGTAAACGCATTTGCCTATTGTTTTTATTAAAAAAAATTGATAAAACTTAAAAACGGGACAACTTATAAAGGTATAAAATTTACTCTAAAAAAGAATATCGATACGAAATTGTTAGCATTAGCTAACTCATCTATGTTTGAATCGATGTATAAATTTTATCTACTACCGGTTTTTAACTAACCTTTATTTTCATGATATTGCGCTAAAATAAGCAAATCCATAAGTTAATTACGCAATTTAACAATCGTTTTGTTACAAGAGATTACATCAGTATATCTCAATGAACGGATTCAACTCTGAAGCTCGAAACTGGAATCACTTATAAGTACGAGACATTGTCATTTCTTCAAAATGGCAGTGTTTTTAAAATTAAATAATGCAACAATTACGTAACGAAATTTTACTAAACGTACTAGTTAGATATATAGATCGGACAATGAAAGACGTTATTCGTTGGCTATGAAGGAACAAATTGTCGTTGAATTAAAACGTAAAACGCGCCATTTTCCTAATTGAGTGCAAACAAATATTACACATAACTCTTCTTAATACACCCAATATTTACACGGAATGCGGATTTTACCCGAGTGGCGATGTCTTCACAGCTTTTCGCCGGTTTATCTCCAGAGCGGCGCTGCACAATGTACGCAAGTATTGTGTGTATGAAAAAAATTATAAATAATTATGAATAATATTTTTAATTTTCTGAAAAGAAAGTCATCTTTTAAATTTTATTGTAACGACAATTACTATTTTTCAGTCAAGAAATAACGTCTTTGTCCGGTACTTATTACCGTGTATATATATATATATATATATATATATATATATATATATATATATATATATATATATATATATATATATATATGTACGTGTTATATTTAAATAAACTAAATGTTAAAAACATTTAGTTTAGCACATTCTTAAAAAAATGTTTCATGTTTTATGTTCCATCTATATTATTTCGCTTAGATATTTTTTTAAGTATATACGGATAATAAAATTTCAAAATATGTACTAATATGTGAAAACATGAAGAACAATATAAAATTATATATTAAGTCTTCCGCTTAAAGAAACCGTTTCTATCTTTTCCATACGTTCGAAAAATTTGAAAACTTTGTGTAGTATAGAGAATTGAAAAAATTCTTAAGTAATTAATCAAAATGGTTATAGACAGAAAAAATATGTAAATTTTATTGAACTTTTCTTCTAAACTGACATATTGGTAAAAAAGAATAAAATCTATTTATAAGTTATATAAGGTAATAATGGAATTCACTGATGGTGGATATATACAAAATTGATACAGAGTATTGGCACGTAGTCAGGATGGCCGAGCGGTCTAAGGCGCTGTGTTCAGGTCACAGTCCACTTCTGTGGGCGTGGGTTTGAATCCCACTTCTGACATTTATACTTTTTGTTTCAAATTATATTCAAAATTTCAGATATATATTTGAGTAAAAAAATGAATTGATCTATTAAGAATAAGGTACGCTGTACTCAATTGTTTACTATAGTCTTTTTTCTAAAGGAGTTTCTTTAGAAATATAGACCCTTTATAATTTTCATAACAAATATTTTGACCGTTCATTGTGCTAATAAATGAAATAAAATTCATAACTTAGTGACAGTCTTATCACAATAGGAAAGCAGTGTATCGGCCAGAAAAAAATTAATTTCGTTCCGGAAAATTTCTTTACAATTCACTATAGGTGTCAATGTCCGATCAGTCCAAACAATTGTTCTGTAACTAAAACATTGATGTTTAAACTGAAGTTATTAAATAAAGTGGGATGAATTCATATGATATAAAATTAGTATAGTTGTTGTACTAATGTGATAAAAGTTCTATAATAGTAATTGCAACCTTCGTTTCATTAAAGTAAATAAGGAAGATAAAGTGACTTGTCCTTAGATACGCACTATTCCATTGGGCGCTTCTCGTTAGAAGGTCAATTATAAATTTTGTCTAAATTTTTGGTGGAAATGGGTTAATCATGTATGCTGCCGAGGTATTTTTGTAATGAAAATCAGTGTTGTTAACGTATTTACAATTTTTGAGAATTATTTAAACTTTCTTCTTCCGAGTGTGGCGACGAAAAGCCCTAAAACACAGTTAGGTAATAATCACAAAACTATATTCTTCTCATAAAAAAATGAAAAAGCTTGATTTGTTGATTCGAGTGTTTATTTATTTTTCTACTTAGTTATTAGTTTTTAAATAACAGTTCTGACGGATCAGAAGCGTTTTGAAAAGAGTATATAAGCTTTGTTTTTACCAAAGATCCGTTTTTAAAATGTGTAAAACGATCTGCACTTTTTTTTTATAATTTTTGCAACTAAAAATGTATTTTAGTTAACTATCCTGAATGTTTTCTTTTTTCATTTATTTTAAAGATAGACTGTAAGGTTTTTCTTTCGGTTTTAATGAAATAACACGATAGTATGATAAAATTAGGTCGATCTCTTAATCAAAGTCTAAATGATGCAGATCCGTATCTTTATTTCTTTAAATATAAAAAAATATAAACAAAAAAATATACAGAGATAGAATTTTTTTATCTGTTTTCTAACAATTCAGGAATGACTAGTTTTTATTTAATTAATGTACGAGTAAACAACAATGAAAATGTGTAATGAAAATTATCTTGGAAAAGAAACTTATCTGTCATGTTCATTGTTAATGTATTTTTACACGGTTTCTTGTTATATTTTATATTATCATTATTTTATAATTTTGAATCAATATAACTTAACTTCCTGATTCGAAAAAAGTATAAGATTTTTACAAAACGTTTATGTTATCATGAAGAAAAGGTGGTTAAAACTTCATAATCCAAGTACCAATAATTTTGGTATTTAATAATTTCAAATACCAAAAGTTTCGGTATCCTTTGAAACTGCAGTTTTAAAATTCGCTATGGAATTCACAAACGTTTCTTTTCTGCAATTACGAACTTTTGTCGCTGGCAAGAGTCTTTGTCATTTCTTCTCTTAGCTCGTGGTATGAATTTTTATTTGAGAAAAGTTGTACAAAGTTTGCTCTTGCTCCCTTTGTTCCACTACAATACTCCTATTAAGAAAGGATTTTATGCCTTTAAATTTCAACGACACGTTCTTATCACACAGTTTTTATTTACAGTGTCCAAGTACATCTATTAAAGAATACGGTTTATTAAATTTACTGCTTCGGCCAAGGTGAATTAAAATTAATAAAAGTAAACCGAATAACTAAATGAAACGTTAGAATAATTACTAAAAAAAGTTTAATAAAAAAGCTAGGATTTTTTTTACAATAGGTTTGAAAATATTAGATTTACCTCATCGAAAAGTTTTTTATCCTCTGGTTTACATTCCATTTGCGACTCATATTTGGTTACTTATATTATGCCAAAATTAATTAATTTGAAAAAAAATTTCAAATATTTCGCGTATAGTGTCAAGTTAAACAGATCAGAATGGGGAATTTATCATTATATATTCTGGTTTGGATCAAAGTTTTACTGTTATTACATATATTTGAGGTTTTTTTGCAAAAAGATGTAACGAAAACCGCTAAGTTAGTCGTAGTTACGAATTAGGTACCTACTTTTAAATGTATGTGTATCTCTCATTTTTTGTTGATTCGAAACTACGGCTACTTTTCGAACTAGAGAAAGTTTTTTCGGTTCCTCCAGGTTCTTCCTTTGTACCTTTTTGACACCATTCGCAATTTTTAGGTAAAAGTACCGTTGTATTACATTAAGCAAATTACTACCTACTTAGATTTTATTTCAAATTTAATAAGAGCCTTAGATATTGTCAGAAAGAATTTTAGAAATAACCGTTCTGAAATCGTTCTAGTCTCCGCTGTCTTGAATGGTTTGTACATCGATCGGTAATAAAAGAGCATGACTTCATTATTGTTTTATCTCGTTCTAATTGTTGCTCACAGTATCTCTAATACAATATAAATCAGAAGATATCTTGGTGAATTTTATACATATTTTTTTCAAAGTTCTCTTGTTGAAATAAATTTAGACGAGCGTCCAGTTTTTCTGGATAGACATTTGGAGTATTGTTGAACAGTCCTCGTTAAGTATTGTACAAGTCTGTTTTATAATTATTTTTCACTGAACAATAACTATTTGGTGGGATCATCAAATTTACGACTTTCAAATTTATTTTGTTACCATGTCTTTAAAAACATATTGTATTGTATGTTTTTCTTACTTAAATACAGGATATAGGAAATATTTAAGTAACAAAAACATCCAATGCAATGTTTTTATAGACAAAATGAGGTTAACATTTGCAAATAGTTTATTGGAAATACTATGTACATTTAAATGTTAACTTTTTATATGTACGTAAGTGTGTACGGAACCCTCGCAGTTCTTAAAAGATTTACTGTTTACTTTGAAAGAGTGATACGTGTTTATTAAATATAACGCATTGTACCTGAGTCTAAAGAAATCTTTCCATCTTGAAATTAACGCAATTAATGTTTTCTTTTACGTACTTTATTTAATAATTACTATCTGTTGATTATTTTTACATTTAATTTCTATTGCATTTCAATAATTGGTTAGTCTTCCTAAATGTCCGAATTTTTAGAATCTTAAATATTGTCCTAGATTCTTGACAATCCGAGATTCTTTTTATACGCAATCGGTGTATGATTAAATAATAAAGCAAATATTTATGGCGTGATATTAAATTTCACCTCTGTTCTTGTTTCGTGAATTGTTTTTATCGTAGTAACATTACAACATTGGTATTAATGTATACATTATCCGGTCGATCACCGTAAAACCATAGATTTTATAATAAATAATATTTTAAAATAAAATAAAACGTATTACTATTATTAGTAATGTATTTGACGTTACACAGAGATATAATATTTATAAGATGTCAGCAAAACAGTGTTCCAATAGCTGTCACTTAATATTTAAATTATTGATCAGATTATTGCATAAGAGACTTCATATTAGTTTCAAATATATTGCTCTGTTGATACACCGCCACTATAAGATTAACTGTCGAGGTTTGATAAAATTCCACTGGTAAATGTCTCGTGTTTTGTATGTATTACACGTGTCTCGCTGTCCGCCGTTTCAACTTAGTTTTGTGACGCGCGCGACTGGAATTTGATATTAAAACCCTTTTTCCATAGGCACTGAAAATGTAACGGCGACATCGCAACTGTATCAAGCTCATCTTGAATTGGGTATTTGATAAAGTTTTTTTTCATTTCATTAAACATAATTTCAAGGTACAAGCTGACGAAGAGTGAAATTTCTTTAAATAATCTTAAAAATTGACCGAGTTATAAAAGTTTAAATTTAACCTTTAGACAAGGACGGCAATACTGTGTCGTGAGGTCATTTTTAATATTATACATTATATTCTACAAGAGGAAAAGAGACAGGGATATACCCAACTCTATCCGTATCTTCAAATTTAGAAGCCTATAACTGGTTTATTTTTCAATCGAGTTTTGAATTTTTTTCAAGACTGGTTTTTAATTAACTTATATTTCACAATATTGTATGAAAATATCAAATTGTAGAATGAGTCAAATACCGTATTGTCATTGTTGCTCTTGTATCTTTGAAAATGTATGTATTTGGAAAGAAGATGAGTGGTGCACCTACATCAATGAGAAATTAGAAAGAAAATTAAAAAAAACATAGATATTACGATATTTTAATAATTTTAGCCGGTAAGAATTAACTCGCTAAATGTACATAATACTTTATGTTAGCCCAGATCAAATCGTTTTATTTTTGTGTAAAGTGTTTTAAGAGCTAATAAGGATGGACGGGGAATTGTACATACGATGCAATAATTACTTTGATACTGTTGTTTAAATCTAATCTCATTTATTATAAATACGTATTTATGTTTACTAAGGGGTCGAAATTTGACCGTAATTCATTAAATTTTTATATAAATTTTACATAAATTTTAGCTTTCTGCACTCTTTCTCCATATAAACGTTGGCAAATCTCACATTCCTCCGCGTGTGCAACATGCTTAAAAGGGGGTACAAAGTTTTCTCTCCGCGTATTAATACACAGATTTACAAGTATTTGTAGCAATAGTTTGACTTCAAACAGTTTACTCAAGGGAATTTAAGAAACTGCTATAAGCGATTGTGTCAATCTTACACAACGACCTATTACAAATACGAGTCACAAAGGACAGAACTAACTTACCATACAATCCCTTTAACACCTTATTTTAAAGCAATTAAATATATTATGTTTAGAAGACTTTAATAAATTGGAGTTGAAAGCTGACCTGAGCTGTGGTGGCCTCATGAGCTGGGCTGTGGATTCTTAAGTAAAGAATAAGACTTTGTAATAGATTCAATTTTCTCGTTCTTCCTTCCATTCTTGAGACTGACAATTTCCACATTAAAAAAGGCACAGATTGTGACGCAGCATCATTAAAGTGATGTGATGCGGGTGTTATTAGGGTTCGAATATTACGCAGGGCGAGTATCGGCGAATGCCGATTTTACTGATAATTTAGTGTTTTTCTTAATTTTTATTTCCCCTTAATAAAGCTTCAAAAAATATTAAAAATATGTTCGTCTTGTATTTTCGAGATGAATTCGAAAGTCTTTCTATGCCACTTAAGCAACTTTCAGTATATGGAATGTTGCCATGAATTTAATTTCTTTTTATACGAGTCATGCTGATTCCGTAGTAGTTTAAACTATGGAAAAACTAGATAGTATTGGTTAATAAAGATGAACTTTGATTATTTACAGACGATAAATATTAATTAATATGTTAATTAAAGAAGTTAATGAATTTTCTTTTTATTTGGTAAGACTAGAAAATGTCAACCGAATTTACTTTCATTTTTTTTTCTTATTGATATCCTGTGGCACTAAAATAAAGGTTAACATTATTTTTCACTGTCAATATATCTCCTGTACATCTTTTACCGGCGTATGAATATAAATACCTATATTTCTTAAAAAGTAAGAGATTTAGAATCACTGTTACTATTTTACGGGAAATTTCTATAGACGCTGTGTTTTTCATGATTTTGACACTAGAAATATCGGAATTAGGAAGGGGACCTATTTTATGTGAACACTTTTCACTGTAGAACTGTCATTACTATCTTGTAAAGTAATAGTAGTATACCGTGAAAAAATAGTCGTAAAATCTTCATAAATTGTCCTTTCAATTGGTGTCGCACACTATGCTTCAAATAAAATCGATTACTTTATTTGCCTTCCTTGTATATACATAATTGTTCACTATTTCTTACTTTACTACTGAAATACATGCATGTTATTTAGTATAAGTTATCACTATGCAAAGTTTAAAGATTCTGCTTTAAATATTATTTTTTGTGAAAAACGACTGTGACTGATAGGTAGAATAACAGACAAGTATATGGACTTATAAGGGTTCCAGTTTTTTCCTTTTGAATCTTAAAAAAACTTAAAAATCTAATTTGTTTAGCAGTAATTGATCATATATACATATATTCATCACATATTTTTAACCAATAACGTCATACCAAATAGATACGTTATACTCTTATGAAACGAACGAAAGATATGGTTCTAGCTAATCTGCACATAAATGCTATGATATTTTCAGACAGGTTAAAATATTAAATAATGTGGACGATAAAATGAGACGTCCGGTCAAAAAAAACATGAAAAAATATGTAGTTTTAGTTATGAAAGTACGTGGTCGATATCGTATTACAGATGAACGAGTATGACATATGTGCGAATGAGATAGTATTACTGTAAAGCATATCGCTTTAGATTATTCCTAATACTAATAGCGGATATTATCCAAATCCGTAATCAAACCACAATCCGTATCGCAGGAACAACTAAATCTTGTCTCAATAAATTGTGTCTCAGTATTATTATATTAGTCCATTCGAAATAAATGAAAAATAAATACAGTCGAAAGTTAAGATTAAATATATTTGCTTGTAATTACGAATGAAATATTATATCCAGACCTTTGCTGGCGATAGCCGTTTAATTATTACTATCATAATGCATGAAGGAATTTTGCGAGATATTTCCATAAAGGTAGTGGCAACAGACGACCACATACTATGAAGTTGCAATTCATGCTAATGTCAGTTAGTAAAGTTGTGAAAGATTATCATAAATTTTGAAGATTACTTTCAGAGAGCTATTGACATCTCAATATTATATATTATAGCTGAATGGGTAATTGAACTGTTTTGCAATGAAGTGATTAAATGGCGTTAAATATAATATTTGCATGGCGTGTACAGAAGAAACACTAATCAAGGACTACGATATCCAGAAAATGCAACATGCTATGATTAAAGTTAAATCCAAAGAAATTACTATTTTGAAGACTTGACTTGAAATTTTCGTAAAAACAATCAGCTTTAGTGAAAGAAAATTAGTATGTAAGAAATTAATAAGATGACAAATTGAATTAATATACTTTCATACTACTGAATAGTCAGTATTTTCCAAGTATAGCCGAACAGAGAATCGGGGAGAAAAAGATATTTCCTTTTACTCGTACTGTAAGTCCTTCTGTCCTGTACTTAGAGATTACTGAATCACGTGGTTATTTAGTTCCGTATCATATTTTAAACTGTAAACTAATGAAGATTAGTATATTTTTACTGTAGTTTTAAAACGTTATATAATAATTTATACAATTTCAGATATTTGTTTTAATACAAAACAGTAATAAAAATACTGCACAAGTTATTAAAATAAAATTTAAGGTAATTTTGAGTAAGAATTATATAATCGAGCTTTAAGAGTGCCAAAGCTTTAAGATTTAACAAAATTAATTCCTCCAGACATAATATTTATTATTTTAAAATTTTTCATTAAACAGCAGGATTACGAATATACCGCACCTCAAAATTTTGATCTCTTCAATTATGTTAGAACGCGATGGCATTGACTATTAAAATCTAATTTACTACAGTTAAAAGAAAACTCTACTCATCTCATCAATACAAAACCTACCTTAGTACTTAGTAAGGGTTTCTTACTAAAATATTCCTTCGTAACTGCTAATTATATGTTCGACAATACCATTCTTTTAGGATTCAAAATTTGTATAAAGGAGCAAATTATTTTGGTTAAAGTATCTAAGAATATTAATTAATACCTTATAAAGTGTTGCAAGCATTCTTTATTTAACGAAACAACAAAACGGTACTAAAAATATCTACAATCTGGTCACACTTGCACTGGTACAATTCTCCAACAAGCAATTAAGATTTCATTAGTCCCTATTCAGTTATTTGGAATGGTCGATGGAAGTTTTCTACTAGCCGTAAAGTTAGCTATTCTTAGACCATATTTTAACTTAATCGTCAAACTTATATATCCACTATAAATATAAAGGGAGCTTAGGTAGTAACTACAGAATAACAGATGCCTCTCTCTTATTGCATGCCACGCGTAATGAGCAAAAAGAAATATGTTTTATCATCCCCCGGTGCGTTGGTGTTAACCTCACCATAGCTTTCTTACTTACATTATGTATAAACACGTACATAAAATATAAATTATTTTAAAAACGTCCTTTTCCTTCTAGAATACCGAAATTAGATAAATAACGTTTTTAGATTGATAAAAATTATTATTGAATTTCAAATTCGAATTTAGATTCGAAGTTCTTATGTGCGTATGTGAAACATCCCCTGGGGGTGTTTGTAAATATGGGGTTGTTAATGTGGGTTGTAAATATTACCAATATTTTCTTCGCATATTGCCATATTAGATACCATCGACATTGTGTTGCTTTTGCAGATTATTTGTAAAAGAGCTTGTACTCGCTTAATCGTGTCTATGGATTAAACTAGCTATGTTACTCAATATTTTTTCAATGCATGTGTTATCGCCATAATTATAATTGGTTGGTAACTATTCCTGAATTTGTCATTTTAGTAAAATATCATAAAAAATATATATTAATTAAGTGATAAATATAGATTAATTAAGTGAACTGTGAAATTGTGAAAATTTGTTATAAAATGACCGAGTTTTAAGCTTCAAAATTTAATTGTAAGGATAGAATAACAATATCTTCTCATCTTAATCGCTCCTGCGGCGTATAACGTGAATTAGAAAGTATGAATGACGTCATAATTTTATATCGCCCTCCTTATTATATTTTAAGTTTTAAAATTAATTTGAAATATAAATTCTTTTAGCATTAATCAGACGTTATACACTTAAAAAACGATATAGTTCCAGCCAGTATGTACATAACTGCTACAAAATTTTATATTTAGGCGAATTTTTAAAAAAGGCGAATTTTTTTCAATCTTCATTAGTTCATAAAATATAAAAGTAGTCAAATATCCGCTTATCATAAAAATTAATAGTAAAGACCCGAGGTTTATTGTTGAATTTTTATTAAAATTATAATTAACTATTATAATATTTGTTTGATCACAATTTATGCAGATTGTTTATCTGTTCACTGTAGAACTGCAACCCTTATTATTTATAACTCGAGTAATATGACGATGGAAGAAAGTAGTTTCGAATAAAATACTTACCTTATTAAAAAAACGAGGTTGACATTCTGAGAAGAATCGATTCCAAAGCACTAATAGATCATCAATAAACTCGCAATAAAAAAATGTCTGTGTGTATGCGTGTCTAAATATGTCCGTTGCACAGTCTAACCTCTAAACTAATGAATTATTTTGATTGGAATTTTGTTATTAGGTTATTTGTTAAACATCTGCGTACGTTTTACGTTTTTTTCTAGCCTCGAAGTATAGGGTGCTTCCAAAATTATTTTTTATTAAAAATAAGCTCAATGATTTTATTCAAACTTGCAATTTTATTAGTGCTTTATAAGCCAAATAACATATTGCTACTTATTTTCCCGAGAAAATCTCATAAGAGTATCTTTGTAATACCATTTGAATGTTTCCAAAAAATTATATCCTACCAAAACGTCAAACAGTTTGCAATGTATCTTCCAATATATATGAACTAAACATAGCAAAACTGATGAAGTATATTATGTGAGATAATTAATTACAAATGTTATTTTATTCTAGACGGCAGTTTGCGGCCTTGGATCATATTTCAAACTCTCGAATTAAATTTCTTTGATTAAATAAAAACCACTACTCGATTTGTATATGGAACGAATTGTCGGAATTAGTAATTAATGTTACTAATCATTCGATTGCAAGGATCGTAAAATAAATAATTTTATAGTCTGTTATCAAAATATCTCATTGAAAGATAATTTGATAATGGAAATAATTCATAATCTCCCATTAATATTAATAAATAAGTATTTATTTATTCTAGAAGCTTCAATAACATTCCAGAAACTGGTCTGGCGGGTTTATAAGATGCTATCCTAATATATAAAAATTATTTGTTATTATATTAGGATAGCATTTATAAACCCGTCACTTTTTAGACCGATTTCTGGAATGTTCTGTCTGAACTTCATCTGAATGTTAATGTCTGAACTTCATCGATTCACTCAAACTGAATTACAATCCAAAAAAACGTTTTTCATGATTTTTTCAATAGATCGACGACACAAAAAACACTTTAAACCAACAATTCTGATAGATAACACTCCATTTGTACAGAAGAAAAATCCAAAATATCTGGGAATTATTCTCGATCCTGAACCGCGATTTACCGAACATATTTAAACTTGTGGATTGAAGATCCTTTGGAAACTAAAAATAATAAAATGTTTATGTCGTGCTGATTGGGGCGCATGCCCCAAGACTCTTTATACAACCTAGATAATGACCATTAGACCATATCTTGAATATGCTACAACAGGCAAATGCTTCAACTACAGCACTAAATTACTTAGACAGTGTTCAGGCCAGAGTGTCAAAAATAAGCAGTGGTGCTGTTTTCTCTGCAAACTACGAAAAGGTTGTGATAATTGAGTCATTTAAAGCAAGGAACCACGTACACTACTACACCGATGGCTCTGCTGATGAAATCATTCGAAATGGGGGTGCTTGCATGCATTCGGTATTCCCAAACGGCTTTATGGAGGAATTTAAAATTAGCAGAGGCAGTATTGCCTGAAATTTTACTAGTGAACTGAGAGCAATCCTAAAGGCATTCCAAGAGTATCTTCATCTGGATTATACAAACATGGCAAATGGACTAGTCATATTCTGCGACTCCATTGCAGCTTTAGAGGCAATTAATAGAAGTCAGTCTACACTCTTGACGATGTAAATGTTTATGCAAGGTACTGTTTACGAGGAAAGACTATCAAAAAAGAATATCAGACTTGTGAAATTAACGCAAATCATGTGCTCACCAAGACGAACACAACACTTAGAGCTGGGCACTTTCAAGGTATGAAAATTCATCCTGATGGTACTAGAACCTATCGTCCCTGTAATAACTGTGACGTCACATTCAACCTGGATCATATCTTTAGCTGTCCTGTGATTTTGAGATCTCTGTTTGATCTTGGAGAATTTCCATTTAGTGGACAGCTCTACTCTGAAAATATTATTAAGATTGCCAAATGCGTTATTTCTGTGCATGGACGTTTGTAGCCGCTGCTTTGTCTTATGTGGACACGACACCAACCAACCAACTTCACTAGTTTTTCAGTCAAAGGCCCAAAGATTTCTACAAGGACGGAACTTTAGCTCTGCCTACACGTTGGCGACAAGTATCAGATACTGATAGTGCTTATATAATTAACGATTGATTTTATCTCTTAAATATAACAAATTTAAAAGTTTGTGTACAGAGGTGGCGGGTTTATAAGTTGCCAATCTAATACTAAGAGTATCTGGAATAATTTACTTACTCAAAACCTAATGTTTTTTTTATCTTAATAAAGTTTGTTTTCATTCGTGACATTTAAATTGGGAGATTTGAGTAATCCTTTGGGATATACTAGAGACAGGTGTATTTTATAATTTTAATTCAGTCGCTTCTAACCCTTTTATCTCATTCAGCTATTTTACTGTAGCCCTTTTTTATTCTAAATAATGTTTTTTTCTTGATTTTAGGGAGTATAAAAATTATCCATTTCGTCAAAAAGAAATTAACAACCCTATCGCGTTTTTTATCAGCAAGCGGTGAAGCAGACCCTAAGAAACAGATCCGTGATAAAGTGGACGATAACTATCCGAAAGACAAAATATTTGTCAGATAAGAGCAGCTTATATTTATTTTCTTTTTAAGCACTTAACTAACTGATAAAATATCTGGCAGATAATTGCCTATTAATATACTTTAAAAACAGATTGATCGGAATGCCAACGGCCTCGAATTATGGCGCATTTTTATTAGTCGATGAGAAATGACCGCGCACTGGTATATATTTTTGTATTGCCAGCAATGAGGCCGACATGTGGGTACTGTTTACATTAGTTGTTCCAGTCCGTATATTACCCACAAACGAAACGCAATGTTTCAAATAGCTTTCAGGTTAGCTTGGCAAGTTCACTTGTTGGTTAGCTGGTGAACGATGCGGTCACAAATATTGTACTCACAAACTAATAGCTACGTTTAGTGATGTTACAATATTATTTATGTTTGTCGATTTTGAAATAAATATAAAAAATAAAAATGTAAGTAAATAATAGGCACTTACGATATAAAATATTTTTACATTTATCATCTCTAAACATTCAATTTTGTGCATTCAGTAATAATTTTAAACTAAATTAGAGAAATCATCTAATTTATAATTAATTAAACATTCAAAACAACTTCCGGCGATTTGTGACGAAAGTTCTACACGCTTTTGATTTTATTAAGTAACGATAGAAGTGTTGAAATCATGGCATCCATATTGTGCTTAATGAAGTTGCATAATTATACGAATATTTTTGAAAACAATAATAATAATAAAAAAATAATCGGCTTAATTAAAGTTTTTTTTCTACAAATTAATTATTCTCATTTCGAGAAATTGTGGCATCAATGAAATAATATTAAGAGTATTTACACCTTAGGATACATTTCATCTTTGATTTATACTTTAGGATTCACTTTATAATAATGAAATAATACATTATTTCCAAAAAAAAAACTTTAACGCTCTAAAGGATTATTAAGCATTTTCACATAATTCTTAGAAATCTGCATTTTTGCAAGTATTTGTCTTAGATATGGCTTTTGACTTCACGGAGTATAATGATTGTTCCCTTTCGAGTTGCCGTTTTCATTATTTTTGAAAAAATGTGGAACTCTTCGACCTTCGCCTCTGTTTTCATATAAAAAACTTCACATATTCCGTATATATTCGTAATTTCTGTAAATTTCTAGAAGTCATATAATATATGCTTCCGAAAAACGTGCAGCCATTTTGTTTACTCTTGCCAAACATCCATTCACGACAAATAAATGACGTAGACTAACACAAGGCTGACAACGCGATGACGTGAGTGGGGTGATGATGAAGGCTGTATAGATCACTTTTTTGGTTGGTTGATACAACCCGCGTGCATGGGTTATGGAAGTTGTTTTAAAGAAATGGAGCGTTAATGTCGGAACTACAGAAGTTACTTCGAATAAATTGTGTTATCAACTAATTAGGTTAGGTTAGGTTAACAATGAAATGGTACTGGTACGTATTTATTCTTAGGAAATCTGATTTTTTTATGTGTTAAAATATTCAGGGGTGAATTATGTCATGTTTTGGTATTTTATGATATGTTTATTATTCATTTCTTGAAATATATAAACCGAAAGTCTGCTTTACCTTCCATATTTACCACACTGATAATGTTTATATAAACCGAAAGTCTGCTTTACCTTCCTTATTTACAACACTGACACTGTTTATATAAACCAAAAGTCTGTTTTACCTTCCATATTTATAACACTGATACTGTTTATATAAACCGAAAGTCTGCTTTACCTTCCATATTTACAACACTGACACTGTTTATATAAACCAAAATCCGCTTTACCTTCCATATTTACAATACTGACACTGTTTATATAAACCAAAATCTGCTTTATCTTCCATATTTACAACACTGACACTGTTTATATAAACCAAAATCTGCTTTACCTTCCATATTTACAACACTGACACTTTTTATATAAACCAAAATCGGCTTTACCTTCCGTATTTACAACACTAACACTGTTTATATAAACCAAAATCTGTTTTACCTTCCATATTTACAACACTGACACTGTATATATAAACCAAAATCTGCTTTACCTTCCATATTTACAACACTGACACTGTTTATATAAACCAAAATCTGCTTTATCTTCCATATTTACAACACTGACACTGTTTATATAAACCAAAATCTGCTTTACCTTCCATATTTACAACACTGACACTTTTTATATAAACCAAAATCGGCTTTACCTTCCGTATTTACAACACTGAAACTGTTTATATAAACCAAAATCGGCTTTACCTTCCATATTTACAACACTGACACTGTTTATATAAACCGAAAATCTGGCAAAAAATTGTCGTAATTGGTTGAAGGATAACGCATGTTAGAAATTTATTATAAATTCACACTTCAATTGTAAAGTATTTACAATTGAAGTGTGAATTGAACCGAATATTTAACCATTTATTTAATACAAGGTCACCTTTGGTATAGTTTTAATAAGGTGCATTCTTTTTTATTTCCTAATTTTACTGATAAATTAATAATTGTTATTAGTGTTCTGTTTTAATTATATTTATTATTAAGTACAAATCTTTACTCTAAGCTAATAAAAATTTAATTTACTAGTTCTGCATTATATAATAGTAACATCACATGTCAATCTGTTTGTCACCTTCAGTCTCGCTTTATTGCTGTTGTCGTTTGAAAGTCTTGTCAAGAAAAATCGAATCACGGATCGATTTTGTGGATGGATATCGTGGAGATGACATAAATCTATCTCGTCACGCTGTCACTGTCAGCGTTCCCTCGCGTAGCGTGACTTTTATGCCTGGGTATAGGGAGATTAACTATCGATACCACGGCTGCGGTTATATCTTCGCAAAATTCGGTATACGTGTTAGAATAATTTTAATATCCTTCCGTCAAGAATTTCGTGAAAAGATATATGTTTATAAAACAGCTAATATTCTATAAAGAGAAAAATTGAAGCTAGATTTTCTTATATCTATGCGTGTAATAAAATATAGAAGAAAAACAAATAGGATAGCTTTAGAGAAAATTAATTCCAAATAATGTAAATAAACTAGTAAGTAGAAGTTTAATTTCTTTTAGGTACGTATCACGTAAAAACTACTTGGCGAATTTGGATCTTGGTTTCAATCTTTTATTCTTTAGAATCTGAAGAAGGATTTGAGATATTGAGCATTTTAGAATTTTTTGTTTTCCAATCTAATTTTCAATATACTTTGTTGTTTATAACTGCGTAATTTAAAAACTTTCATGTAGGTTTATATAGAGTTTTCACTGTTTTTTAATTAGAATTTACAGAGATAGTTTAGAATTAAAGATGAAAGAGTAGGCCGACCTATAATTGCGACATGATTAATAATCCCAGCAAGTAGCCCACGCGATCAAGTCGCGGGAGAAAGCTAGTTTTCATATATAAGTAGTAAAATTTAACATTTTTCCGTTGTTTACCAGTATATTATTTTTAGTTTATTTAGCAATAATAACTAAAGTGGTATTATAAGCAATACTTCACAGTTATAAAAAGGTTTTAAAGTAACATACTACAGTTTGCTTAATGTCCGAAATTGCAACATGATTAATTATTGCTGAAAGTAGCCCACGCGACCAAGTCGCGGGAGAAAGCTAGTCTTTAAATATAAGTAGTAAAACTTAGTAACATTTATCCGTTATTTACCAGTATATTATTTTTAGTGTATTTAGCAATAATAACTAAAGTGGTATTATAAGCAATACTTCACAGTTATAAAAAGGTTTTAAAGTAACATACTACTGTTTGCTTCATGTCCGAAATTACAAGACTTTTTTTAATGTTTATTACAGCTGATAACCCTACCTACCACCCAGTTTCAATCAGAATGTCGACAACATTACCTATTGTGAATTTGTATTTAGATTAGTTTACAAAGGAATTAAGCAATTCTGATGGAGAGCTCACAATTAAAAAATAAAAGGATATTACATTTATTATTTAGAATATTAGAATTAAAATAATAAAAATCGGGCAATAATTGATATATTTCATAGAACCATTTGATAATTATTAGAGCTGTAGCTCAAATTGTAATCAATAGATAACACTGACATTGTTTCGAATAACTTGGTTGCTTTGAGCTTGTAACTAATTAAGAAACGCCTGGACTCCCTGTATGAAATTCTAACACACGAGGTTAATTAATATTTCAAGACAACTAACTATACCTGTAATCCCCTAGAGAAAGTATGTTGTGATAAATTTAGTTTCAATTTCATGTATTCACAATTAAATGAAACTACGTGATGTAGTATTATTTCGACATTCTTGAAGTTCTTTACCACGACCTAGGTTTCGTTGTATTACTACATCTTCAGGTGGGCTATTAGCAAAGATCTTCAGGTGGGCTACTAGCACAAATCTTTGCTAATAGCCCTCTTGAAGATGTTGTAAAACAACGAAACCTAGGTCATGGTAAAGAACTTAAAAAAAGTAGAAATAATACTGCATCACGTGGTCTCATTTAATTGTCTACAAAATTAACGCCATTAATTTCTACAAAATTAACGCCAAATATATTCAAAATTCATGTATTCATTTGAAAATTACTACAAATTCGTCCAGTAAGTTTGCGTAGCGAGTATGTACAGTATATTTAAAATTAAATCAGTTGGTTTTACATCAAACTAAAAACTAACAGACTTATAGGCAGTAAGTTCAAGATGGAAGGAGCTGTATCATCTTTTCAGTTATTTTTATAATGGAACAATAATTAAATTACAGACAGCCGACATATAAAATGATTCGATTTTTCTAAAAAAAGGAAAACATTATGTTACATTAGTACAGGTAGCCCTCGGTTTTTTATCTGCCTGATTTACGTAAACAAATAGTAACTAGTAGAGCACATATTCATGTCAAATATTTCGAGTTTTATAACCGAATATACAGTATTGCAAGACTTGTAGAAGCAAGTGAATTAATCTGTCGACTTTAATTTCATTAAAAATAAAATAATATTCTGTTTAATTGTAAAAACTAATTAGAAATTAAATTTTAATTGGTCTGCCATTTAATTTATTTCTTTGTATTATTCCTACCCGTCCGGATATTGCTGTCCTTCAAACATCCTTAAATTTACCTAAACCAATGTTTATAAAATGTTTCACGTTTTTTACTCTACTTACCTAAGTTTGAATATGCCAAATGCATTTTTGTAAATAGTAAGTACAAGATGTTTTAAATACTCACTTTTTATTTGATCTAATATGTATTGGCGGTATTGGGTTTATAGTCATCGCAGTGCGGTAGATACTATATCCCTTGATCTAATTATCTACACATATTAATGTGAATTTAAATTTATTGAAGGGAATTTTCATTAGGTCTACATATATACACGTCTCCGCTTGTATATCTGGAAACGACAATTAAGTGCGAAGTTACTGAACTAATTGCTTTTCGTTTTCCACAGTTGGGTAGATAGATGATTCGAGCAGTTTTAACTATAAAGAGGTACTCCAGATTTAAAGTGGTATATGCAGTTTACAAAAACGTGTTGTTGAATTATATAAATTATAACCTGATGTTGGAAAATTTTCCTACTTTATAATTAATTTGAATTGTTTAAGTAATTTACATTTATATTAGTACTTGTAGGTTTTAATTACAATAATTATTTATTAAATTATAGATGTATTAATAAAAAGTCAAATTATTAATTTTTATTTATATATAAGAAAGCATCAAAATTATAACAAGGTACCCGATACTAATAACCGAAACGCACAAGTTTAAGAAAAAAATTCGATAGAGATATTTATATATCATCAAAGCAAGGATGGAAATAAATCCATATGTACTCGGTGAACGTACATAATAAGCCCGTAAATCACAAGTATTCGCCGAGTACTTATGAATGCCTGGAAAATATCATGCTCGAGATAAAAACATAAAATATAAATAAAAATATCGAGACTCCCGCTGAGTTTACAATGGAAGCTAAACTCAGTTTGCTCAATAATTCATATCAGGACGTGAGCGGTTAAAATATGACTCGGATTTTCTGATCTCAGAGATATTATATCTTATTTGCATGTGACGATTTTTTCTACGAACTTACTTTTTCATATTTTGTAGCTGTAATCTCTAAATTGTTTAGGGCTATCGGATTATAGGTTTATGATTTAACATCTCTATCAGACAGTTGTGTTTTTCATCTATCAGCTTTTATTAGCGCATGTCGCCAAGGCATATTTAAAATAGCATCTAAACAATATGAAGAGTTAAACTCTTTCAGGAGTTTGCTTTAGAAGCAAAGTTAAACAAAGAAATGATCGCGTTGTTCTCTGGAGTATTGAGGGTGTATGTTTTATTATCGACTAGAGCGCTAACCTTGATTTGTAAGACTTATAGAGACTTTCACAATATAAGTAATTATAATTCGGGTACTTTCATAAGTAATCAACTTTTAATATAATAGTTTTCGAAAACAGGAGATCATACTCTAAAAATGATGTTTAGATTTTTTTATATATTTGTGATGATCTAAATTTGCCCTTGAAAAATGATTCGAGTCTCTGTCCGTTGGTCTGTACATGTGTACGTATGAGAAAATGCTACAGGTTATAATTCTTGACCAATAACACATTTTTAAATAGCTCGACCTGTAACTTTTCAATATTATAAACAAACCTTACAACCCAATTTGTGCCCACTTCTTATTGTTGTATCGAATTGAAACTTTAAAAATTAGTACAATTCTGATGACGATGCAATAATATACCATTGGGTTGATATGAAGATGGAGGAATCAGGTGGCCATGGGATCCCCCAAAAATGGCTAAAAGTAAACTGTCCACTTTGAACTCGTTTTACTTGTATCAAGAAAGCTTTGGCTACGTATTGCAGCCGAAATAATAGTGGTTATAGGAACTTCTTAATGATTAATAGTAAATTGTTGAATTTGAATTTGTCTGACCTGTCTCAAGGAAATAGGAACTTCTTAATGGTTAACAATAAACTGCTGTCTTTGAGCTCGTTTGACTTATCTTAAAAAGCCTTTGGCTACGTATTGCAATCGGAAGGATGGTTGTCAAGGGAACTTCCGATTATTAATGATTAATAGTAAATTGCCGAATTTGAACTCGTCTGACTTATCTCGATGAGCCCTTTGGTTATATATTGCAAACAAGAATTATCATCTTGTTTGCAATCAATCACTTATGGGAATTTCTGAATGGTTAATAGTAAACTCATCCGGTTTGGGCTAGTTTGCAAAAGCGTGTTCTGAGATTTTTTAACCATGCAGTTTGTTTATTTCTATTGATTTGTTAACTTTTAGAATAGAATACTATTGATTTTTGGCATATTTCTTGCTCGATTCTGATTCTTTAAATATTTCTTTTTTCTTGCTCGGCGACTCTTCTCTGTCTTCTTGCCCTTATTCTTGCTTCTACACCATGCTGTATTTAATTTTTAAACTTTTCAAATTTTTTGTTAATGATTATATTTTTCTTTGAGTTTTGCCTGATTATTTTTTATAATTAATCAATGCAGATTTAACGTATTACTTAGATATATAAATATGAGAAAAAATAAACAACAGAATAATAAATTAATATTAAAAGAAAAAAAATAGGCGCATTGTGTACACTTTGTTCTTACTAACGGTGTTTAAATTATTGTAACGTTAAGTAGTTTAAATTATTTTTAGAATTCCATACATCCAATGGACATATTTAAGCACTTAAATGACCAAAAATTTAAAAAAAAATGTAACTATCGTAAGACGAGTTCTACTCACACTTGACAAGATTTTTAATGTCATGAATCGCTTGATGTATATTTTAAAAGATATCTGAAAAACATTTTTTTCGTAATTTTAAGTAACTTATTTTTGGAGATATGCTGAAAATGTATAAAAAATATATACGCAGACGCTACTTAATCCGAAACGCCTTAACCTAAAATTAAGAAAATAACATAATTTGTGGAAGTTCACTTAACGTTTATGGGGGAGATTGCATAGTATTAATAACTTATAACACACTACTCGCCCGTGGAAGCTTTGCTGTGCAATACTGCGGTTCATATGGTGAAAAATAATATTAATAAATATTTATTCTCGTAACTTGATTACGTATTTAAGCGTGTAAATAACCTCGTACGAATTCTACGAGATAATATTTTCTCTCAAGTTCTTCCTAAGGAAGGTGGAGTAAAGCATGGCTGTCTGGAACAACTAAGATTACTATGTATATTAGAGCTAATTCAATTAATCTTTTCTTCTGCAAAAGAGCGATATTTATGAAATAATATCTCAAGATATGTTGCCTTACAATATAAAGCGTTGCACAAATAGCTTTATTTAAATTTTACTTCAAGGTCGTAATTATGTTTAATTTATATATGTGAATTCATATTTAACATGTATCTGTTCCTAATTCTGATAGGGTGGAAATACCAATGGTAAATCAGGTATCAGTTGTCGCCCATTTTTACCTTTAACATCTTTTAATACGGTTTTCAGCTACAATTGTAATATTTCCTGATCTGTATCATAAAGTTCTGTCCTTGTGGGTTAATGAAAGTTTTGAACAAAAAATAGAACTAAACAATTGCGTCGCAGCTCTATCTCCTGTAACCATTCATTATTTATTTCTCATTTTAACGTCCATATTACTGGAATATATGCCTGAAGAATTAAGTTTTATTCCAATTTAATATGTGTATTTTGGGCAAATACGTAGGTATTTGTAATTTTTTAAATATTTAAGATACGGTGTTTCTATATTCAAGAGTAATTTTGATAAAAATTGTGATTATAGTATTATTTTTTCAAGTGTTTGACTACTGATTCATGAACTCGTTACTTGTCTCAATAGTTAACCCATTAGTGATTAATTGTCATATCAAGTGATTTCATTTTTAGAGTTCCGTACCCCTCGGATACGGAATAGCTAAAACCCAAAAGTATTAATTTGGAAATTTTAGGGAAGGCAAATTGAACAACTTAATAATTTTTTTTAGAATAGTATCACAGTATATCAAAATTATCATAGCGCTTGACGACACTCCCAAAAAAGGACATTGTGACTATTTTTTTTCCATTTTCTGGAGGCATCACAACTTTTGGAAACATCATATAAATATTACGAAACATTTTGGCATTATTAAGTAGCACTTAGGGATTTAACGAGCAGACAGTCTCATAGAGAAAATTATCAACAAAAGTACAATAGTAACTCAAAACCGTCAAAAAATGAGTTATAATATTCTTCCTTGAGGTGTTGATATTATCATATCGTACATCGATATTGTTGTAGTGCATATTATCACAGTGGGTATTATAATTGAAGCTATTTTGTGTGTGTTCTCATTGGCATCACTTTTGAAAAACCGCCTAACCGTTTCCTCTTAAAAAGCTTATTTTTGTACGGTTTATATTTTTAAGGTTTTCCAATGTAGGTCGTTGGAAAACCTCATTTATTGAGACGTATGAAAATGAAAAATTTTTACAGCTCAAAATTACAATGACAATGGAATCAAACTAAGAAAAGTTGAAAATTTAGTAAAACTTAGCCTAAATCTTTATTTGAAAGCAGTCTGTTATTTTATCGTTCTGCCATATTATCCATCTATCTGTGGAAAAGTAAAGGAATTATCTGACAATAAAGTTGACTTTAAGAACATATGGACGCAAAATTTAATACACCGATATTTACTAAAATTACATGCGCGCAGAAAATGAAAAATTGAGTTAAGAATGGAAGCGGAAAAGCCGGCGGCGCTTACACGGAAGTAGGGCAATATTCATTGGGGATGGGGGTGGTTTAGCCTCGATACGGAGCACGAATGAACTTCGCTGAACGGCGTAATATGAAATTATTTTTGTATTTATTCGACGCGGAGAAGCATTTCACTTTTTATAATGCGTCATATGTATTTAATAAGTGGCTGTTGTGCGAGGATTCGCTTACGGATATAGAATAATTAAGCTAAGTACTCTGTTACTTGAAGCTGTCAAAACTCATTTATTCTCTAGATGTCGCTACTTAAATATATTTTCTGAATGTTCTGGCACGAGACTGACAAAGATTTATGAATGACGCGCGATGGTTCCAATGAAGCCTCAAATAATACATTGCAACTAGAACTGGTTTAGCAATACACTCCATAAGGATAAATTTATGTTCCTAAACAGACCTTGGAATAACAACCTCAAGGGAAGAGGAAGCGCGATCGTCGGTAAGCTTAAGACTAACAATAGAGAAAACTAGCTATATACTAGCTCGATACTATTAAAACTATTTTCTATTAACTCATTTATTTTTGTAGCGTTAGTAAACTTTGTACTAGCTATAAAGCGCTAAGCGTTGAAATCTCAGTATTACTGGCTGAACACTATTAAAAGTATAGCCTTCATTAGTCCGCGTCGTCTATGTCTCCATCGTCCACAGGAAACTAGCTGCACGTGCCCCACTTTGCAATATTCACAAATTTAAAGAGTAAACTAACAAGGAAGATATCTGGAAAAAACTGAATCCCAATGGACTAAGATTAGGACATAGCAGGATATAATTTGATCATCTGCTAACCTCGAAATTATATGATTACAGAAAATGAAATAGTAATATATTAAGTTGAATTAGAATCAATGTGAGGATTGTCAGAGTTGACCTCTGTCAGCGAAATCATACGTATGTGGACGAATGAGTAAAATTGAAAGACTTTCCGGAGAGAAGGCCTGCACTAAGTTTGTAATCAACAAGAGGAAAAAGCAAGAGGAAATCTCGGAGAAGCAATCTCGGAACTATCGTGTTAGAAACAGGACTAGAAATTGATATCGCTTTATCTATAAAATACTTAAGTTTTATAAATGACAGTGAACCAAATTCATTCAGAATAATGATTGCACTGTACTTCGGATAGTATTGGGAGAGCGCATTGCGTCATGTGGCCGGTGGTATGGAAGATTCCATGTTTTGTGTATTACATAACGCGCCTTATAAACTTCTGCATAGTGCGATTGTATACTTTGTCATAGTTCCATGACGTTTGTTTCAACATTTCGTCAGAGATCTATTGATATTAAGTATAATTATTAAATTTCATTGTATTTGAAAACCAGCAAAAGATGTAGCAAATGCATATGATGGGAAAGAGCTCGTAAGCTCTCTTATAATATTCCAATGCCAGAACGAATACAAAATACGAATAAAAAAACGAATAAAAAATTAGAAAGAAAAACGTAATCGATTATTAAACATGTTTTCACTTCTTTCTTTAATTTAATTTTTATTTTTTATGTGATGGCTCATTTATCTAAAATCATCCCCATTGTGTTGTAATACAACGACTAATGTTTAGGGTTTCGTACCTTAAAAACGGATCCATATTAGATCACTCACTTGTCTATCCGCCTATGAGGGCCGTTTTTCTCATAAACTGTTTGGCGCCGAAACTTGAAATTGTCATAGCGATAAAGCATTTTCAATCACATATATTTCAATACTTAATCTTAAAAAAATATTCCCATAGAAATTTGGGGGGCAAACGAAGTAATCGACAATTTTTTTTAGTTTTATATGTTATGAAAGGCTATTAATTGAAAGAACGGCATCAATTGAAAGAGCAAGGAGTTAAAAAGTTTCTTAACGTATTTTTTTTAGAATTGTACGTAAGACAGATGAATTTATTGTTGAAAATATTCACAAAAAATAGACTCCTTCCCCCCTTATAAAATAAAGTCTACAGCGATGATTCTAAATCTCGCAGTTTTTGAGAAATTTAACATGTTTATCCACCTGTGAAAGATACACTAGATTAAAATGTTGAAATTTATATTTGTAAACGGTTTAACAGGAACATTGTATATCCTTAAATGTTTACATACAACTATGGACGTGCGAAACCCATGTAGTGGGAGTTTTTCATCACCGAAAAACAAATAGGTACACAGAAAATAGCAAACTAAAAATGTTGCCTTAAAAACTCTAAATACACAATTTTCAATAAAAAATTCAATGTCCAGTCACAGTTTTTTCATAATTTCCGTGAAGTTCTGTTATACTCTCATTAGAAAGTAGATCGTACCTAAAATAAAAAGTGAGTAACTAATTTTATGAGACTATATTTTGAAAACATTAAGTAAATAAAGTTTCATCTCAAGAACTTTCCAAATGTCATAATATCATGTTAATGTCATTAAGGAGACGATTTAAGCACCCGTGATGTACGTATGCTTCTAGCATGTAATTTAAAATTTAATTTAAATTCAACAGATATTTAAAAGAACCCCATCCGAGTCCTTGCCCGCATGTTACTTAATTTTATAACAGTTTTATTTTGATTAGTGATTCATGACAAAAGTAAATTTTCATGAAAATAATGTAAAAATATCCGAGTGTATAAATTTTATATCGATGAATAATGGAGTCGTATGATCTGTAACTACTCTATATTTACCCAGTGAGCGGCATTAGCTAAATAAATAATAATAAAACCTTTATTCACTAACCTTAATACATAGTTTTAACTTATACTCTACACAGAATATAGACTTATATTTCAGATCTTATGAGATAAAATGTTCGTCATTGTCTTTCACTCATCTCTATTCCGAGCTAACCTTCTCCATCCTTTTGGTAAATCATTCTTCCATCTTTTGATTTGACGTCTTTTTTGTCTTTTCTCATTTCTAGGATACCATTCCATTACCTCTTTCGTCCATTTTTCTCTGTTCGTTCTCATGATGTGACCAGTCCAGTTCCATTTGAGTGTTCTTATTTTTTTGTAAAACATCGCTCACCTTTGTTCTTTTCCTTATGTTTGAAGTCATCCATCGAAATATATAGTCAATTCTTAATCATATCTTTACAAGTGGTGGGGGTTACTTCCTTTATTTTTCGAATACTTACCACCAAATCTTTGTTATATTTTCACAAATAAAATAGGGATAATATAATTTTAATTTGATTAGTATTTTTACGTAGTATAAAGCAACAAATCATATTGAGACTAGCAAAGCGTATGAGACGGACAGACAAAAATTCCAAAAAAGCGGCTCGCGTAACCGTATTGTTCGTCATTATACTGTTTGTGCGCCACTTCCATCCATTTATATGTGTCGTTTCGCAATCAGCGTACTGTTAGTGCGCCGTTTTTTTCAAATACCGTTAATTGTAGCGTGCTTGGATTGGTGATACACAATTTTGTATTTGAAAGTCTATTAAATTTACTTATCCGGTAGTTTATAGATTTAGGAAAGTATGAAAAATACGACTTTTTGCAAATTTGTAATGCAAAATCTCGTTCTTGCAAAATCTAGTTAATCTCGCTTAATCTTAATTTAATCTCTCTCTCCAAAAATAGACTACTTTTCGTCTAAGCTTGGAAATGATTAGTCAAAAAATGTGAATGCTATCGTTGCGTTGAAATTTTGTCAACATGTTTTGTCAATATATACATAAAGATATATATATATATATATATATATATATATATATATATATATATAAACATACAAAATACAATATACAAATAATAAGACAACGAATATTTAAATTGGGTTCCATGTTAAATTGGAAAACTTTAAAATAAGTCACAGTAAAGGTCCAAAGAATGTGTT
The DNA here is from genome assembly GCA_039881145.1 of Druceiella hillmani. NCBI lineage: Eukaryota > Metazoa > Arthropoda > Insecta > Lepidoptera > Hepialidae > Druceiella > Druceiella hillmani. Next base: position 6,259,936 of record JAYKKI010000070.1, read on the forward strand.
ATGAAAAAACGCATTTTGTAAATGTAAAAATAGTTTTAAAACTACGATTAAGTACGATTTGATGGTTATTTATAAAAGAAACAACCAGTCGTTCTTTCTTTAGAAGATATACCTAAAACGCGTAACCTTCTTCAAACTCTAAGGAATGCAACAGTAAAACCGTCATCAAAATTTGTCTTGTAGCTTTTATGTACTGAGTATTACGGTATTACCGTTTTATTATGTATTTACTGTTTTATTACGTATAAGACTATGTCTAATATTTTAATGCATCCTGAACGCTTTTGTTATTTTGTGCTGTTACAGAGAAATAAATTTCTGTCTTTGTAGGCCATTCAAACCCACATGTTCATTTTGTCTGTTAAAAGGATTTGATAAGATTGAATTTTGGTTTAAATATTTAAAATAAAATACATTTTTGGAAGCATTTCAAAGTCGATTATTTCTATATATTATTACTTAAAGGTGTTTTTAGTCGGTACGCCATATCTCCCTTAATACTTCATCAAAATCGATGTTTGAGCTATAATTTTGAAGATTACCTTCACCGCTAATGACGAAAAATAAACAAACCCTATACATTATTTCTCAAACGTATCTTTTGTCGGACTTGGGAATTATTCACACGGGTCAACTAGCAACTTACTATTTCTTATAAGAAAAGTTATTTATTGAAATCGAGTGTAATGTAGCATGATTAGTAGGTTAGAACCATTGGATCAGAAACCAAATACCTTGTTAACCTATCGGTACACATAGACCTAAGCCACATTCAATAAATAGTAGGTATATATGTACTTTCAAAATAAATTTCTGAGTGCTTTGAAATTTTAATTTTTCGTTTAACTCTTGACTGGATGGGAAAAGAGCCCAAGAGCTTTAAGTTGTCGAAAATACTACATGCCCTTGTTATCAATGTTATTAGTAATGCCTATTTCGTTGGCGTCAGTGTAAAATGCTTAGATTAATTAAATACATTATATTACAATTAATTCATCTCAAAGATTCGCAAGGTACGAGTGAATGGGGGCAGGAACAATAACTGGCCTCGACCCAGGGTTAATGAAATTTCGCTCCGCTTGAAGAGGAATAACTGTCGACGGAACAATTGGAATTTCATATTCGATTCGAGTGCCATTAGTTGTTATTATTTTATTAAAATTTCATACTAGGTTTCGTTGTTTAATGAAATAAGTTCTATTGTAGGTAAATGCCTATTGAAATAAGGTAAGTAACCTAGAGATCGGAACGGAGTGCTGAGGAATAAACAAGTTATCAAATCAATAGGTTTCAAAGTAACAAAAGTTAAATATTTTAGGTGTAAATAAAATTATTTGAAATGTTTTTGAACTGTAGTATTGCATCTACTGTGGACGAATATGAGAACTGAAAGGCATTAAATCCAAAGACATAAAAAGCAACATTCCATAGTTTTTGTTTAATTTGTTCATTGTTTTCCTTCTTTGTTTAATGTCTTATCTATTTTCAGAATATTGGTTATCGATTATTGATTTTAATAATTTGAAAGATTTTTTCTAGACAGTTTTTCTTTTTCTTTTATGGGTTTGTCTCTTGGTCTATTTCGTATATACATATGGACGTCTTCGAGCCTTAGTTTTTAATTAATTTATTAGATTTATAATTTGAGTTTTTCCTGATTTACCATCGACTTATTTCAAATATTTCTAACGGAAAAGACTTAGAAATTTCAGCAATAACACTATATACTCAAATATACGTAGTGTTATTACATGCCATGCCTATATGTAAAACGATCATTTATTGATAATTCTCAGTTTTCTTCATTTTGTAATGCAGAGTTTACACAAAACTTTTAACACAAGGCTTAATCATCAAACATGTCCAATTTGTTTATTTTGTTGTGTCGGTTTTGTATTTAATTTCGGTGTAAAGTATCTCAACGGATTTTTGTTTCATGACTCTTGTTTTAATGATACAATTAAATTTTCATTGTTTGCAATAAACTTTATACTGGTATCAAATAATATTCCTGGGAATAGTTGTTCCCATTAGGTGCAGCACTTCATGTCAATTAATTCTGATTAAAAAAATATCTTTCACATAAATAACCCGATAGAAGACTTTAGAAAGATCCTTATATCTTTTGAACTAATAATCCAAAATTTCAGTAAAAATGAGTATGAATACCATTGGAATGATTAAAGCTATAGTGTGTTTGTTTTGTGCATCAAATTTTTGTATAATTTGAATAAAACTGTATGCAATAAAACATTAAGTAAAAAGTATTCTATATAACGGGGTAGTTAACATAATTAAAATGATTCGTGATAAAAAACCGTTTCGAGAAAAAGCGCTTAAAGTTTTCTCCATACTCCTCTAGTCATGTTTTGGACATTAAGTCTTATCATATCATGTTATAATCATAGTAAAACAAAACATTCCCAGCGAACCCGTATTTATATTCGAAGATGCTCTTTCCGAACAGTTTTAATTCTCTTGTTATCTTGGTGACACAGTAAGAAACATATGTACTTAGTACATCTTGAAGCTATCTTTAATTAATTTCTATGATTAGATAGTTTGTTAGAGATAATGCCACAACATGTTAGAATAGTTATTAAGTAAAATACAAAACAATTATATAAACATAAATTATTTAAAACCCGGCTATATGAAAAGTATTACAATAAAAGAGCAAAGACAGGATTGATGATCAGACAGTAAAGTTATAATGATTTTGTGTCCGGCACTTTATTATTTTGCGTCAATCTAAAATCAAATCTAAAATCAACGAATATTTCGTAATTATTTTAATAAGGGGATAAATTGAAATCTTAAGCGTCAGTTTATACCTTTTACCGTAACCCTTGTCTCATCTTAGTTAAATATTGAACTTCAATCTTTCAAACTCTCTTCTTCTCGCCTTTATTAATGCCACTCTAGCTGTCAGGTAATAAATCTAGTTTTTAGTGTTCAGGTTAAGTTATACATTAGGTTGTGATAAACTTTGACTTTAAACCTCAATCAGCCATTACAAACCCTTTTTAGAGGAAGTTTTTCAAATTTGGTTCAGGTATTTATTGAGAAAATTTTTCGTAACATTAATTTATGGATGGAAAACGATATTTCAGTTTAATAAAATATATTTTTATTTGGCAATAGTAACATTGCTTTTATATCCACTATTTATGACTTCACCTACACGTGTCGCGTTCCCCGTACGCTTCGCTGAAATTATTACGATTAGAAATTTCATTGTGTCGAAAATAGAAAAGGAATGTTTCTAGAAATCTCAAATAAATAAGGTTTATTCATAGCCACAGGGTATTTAAGCATATATAAGTAGGCGTTACAGGTCTTTGTGGCAATAACGCACATTAAATTATATTCACGTTGAAATGAAAATATGTCCCTTTTAGGTATGTAATTCTTTTTTCATTTTTCTTTTTATTATTATGTTTGACTCATAAAGAAACATTAGAGTCAAAAATAATAAGTAGCTTAGTATTTTTTTAAAAATAATTAATAAAATTAAATTTGCAGTTAATCCTAAAAAAAGTTTGGATAAATATTTGTAAAAAATACGTCAAATTACCTTTTCAAATTATCTAATCAATTTAGGTACAGATTTAGACCGTATTCCATTAAGAAGGGATCTTGTAGTCCTCCAGGCCTTTTTTGGTAAGGTTATTTATGTATAGTATATGATTTTATACATGTCGAGTTTTTACAAATTTATCAGCACTTACTGTCTTTAGTCGTTTTATATATTTTTATTAGAACTTACTGTCTTTAGTCGTTTTATAATTCGTGTGATTTTTTTGTTAGTCACCGCACATTTTGGTCACAATATTTGTCATTATATCTTTGGGGAGTAATGATGCTTTATTTCCGAATATGTTATAATATCGGTATTCAACTATGCCTACAGTCACACATAATAATTCTATAATATTTACATTACTCGCCAATTATTGCGTAATATTGACACTTGAAATAATTACAGATTATTTTAGAGCCCAAGGGTCAGTTGCACCGCATTACCGATTGGTGAGAATTTTGGATAGCATTTTAATAAGCATCAGTTCCTAAAAATGCTCTCCTAAATTATAATTTTCTGCTGTCTTTCCCTTCTCGAATACTAAATTCATTGCAACAGGATCTTTGGAGGTTCCCTCGGAATATCGGAGATACTAAAAAATATTAAGTTATGAAAATAAATATCGCATTCATTTAGTTAATATTTCTACAAAAGAACCTTTTTAATATACCTTTTTAATAATTGGCGGCGATGTAACGGAAGTAACACATTTTGTATTTGCTTCTAATGAAATCAGGAACAGAAACGAAGCAGAAGAGAAGTGTATGAAAATATATTTATTAACATGTGATTAGAATTATAATAGAAGTCAAGTGAAATTATAATGATTATTTTATTATTAACTAACTCAATCAGTTGCCTAAAAGATAATATCTATAATTGCCCAAGAAGTATTTTCTCCTAGCAAATTACTTCTTTTTCATCATAAATTATGGTCATTTCGCTGAGCAGTTGCTCTACCAACAATGCAAGTTGGAAATGACAAATACTTACGGAACAATAGTAACCAAATTTAATATTAGCGAGTTCATTTGCCATCGCTTAAGAGCATTTTCCTTTAATGGAAGTATTATTTTTTTATTGTAGTCCTGTTAACTTTTTTCGCCATAGCAAGTTCTAACCGGTGATTGGAATCGTTTGTGTTTAAAATTATTCTAATATTTCCGGTGAATGTTTGTTGAGGAAATGTCTTACTTGCTGAAAGCTATGATTGATGTGCGCAATTGACATTATCTTACTTTATTAACATAAAGAAAGGTGATGTCAGTAGTCACGCTAACGGGTGAAAAAGAACGCTTTTATTTAAAACAAGTGTTGTGTATTAATTATAAATACCTTAATAGCTATCATGAATATAGTATCAGTCTCTACACGCTTGTAAATATATGTTTAGTGAGCAACTTCACCCTATCGATTTTTGTTGCATAGTACATGAGCATGCGCTCGTCGTAAAATTTCACTACCATCATTTTTGCATAACGCGTCTACAAAGTATAAAATATTCAAAGACTTTTCATTACGAAGAAATAAGCACGTGGTAATTACTGGACAACTGAACTTGCTAGTGTATAGAAGATAAACTGACATTAATTATTATTAGGGTTTTGCAATATTTAATTTTAAAAAAAAAATATCGAAAACGAACCGTAATAGTTGGTCCACCTGTTTGGGTAGCAGAAACTTTTTCAGCTACCATAGACGTTTACGGGTAAGGTAGCTGAAAAAGTTTCTACTACCCAAACAGGCGGACCAACTATACAACTATATAGGAACAATTTAAAAATATAAACGGTTTAATATTTTGTGAAACACATACTTGTTAGTTTTTATGTTTGTTACTCCTTTGAAGTTACTTGAAATAGCAGAATTTATATCCCCTGCTCGTAAAGTAGTTGTAATTGCTTGTGTGAATGAACGTGTTCAATTGTATTTAATGAACATGTATATATCTGCATACATATCATGCAACATATAAATTACATTTCCTATTTTGACTTCGCAAAAGTCAGTACTTCAAACTTTTCTATAGTTCTACATACCATATATCCGCCTACTAACTTCCTAGTTACTTACTATACGTCTCTGTGTATACTTATATGTTTTTATTTACCTATCTATCTACGTACAAGTGTGTAGCTACTCTGTGCATTTGTTTACATTTGTAATTATTTATTTATTTAGCTACAAAGCCAATACCTTTGTTGCTCCATGTTTTTATATGTGCCTATATCCTAACTATTTATTTTGTTATTTTCTTGCTTATGTCAAGACAAGTGATATGAATCCAAATTTGATGAGTTTATTCTCCAAGCAGTAAAGTTGGAAAAGTTCCTGTCTCCTGTCCCGCCTCCAACATTGTAACTTGATTTTGCTAATGGTAGATTTAGGCCACTTTTAGTCATGTCAAAATTTCAGAGATTTTATCACTAGTCTTATATAATCTAAACTTGATTTCGACACCGGTGCTCTTTAGTAGTGAGGGATCCTTTGTACTTTTAATTTTAAAAATAATTGTTTATGATACTACACTGGGGGGAGGAGAGAGGGCATTGAAATGAAAAAAGGATTTATCCAAGTCTGTTGATGAATATATATGAATACACAAAACAGACCTTACTACTGCAACAACAAGCTATGGAATTGGAATCTAGAGTTTAATTACAGTCTATGCTTGAGACCCAAAATATTGGTTTAAAATCAGCACGTCCTTAGGTCTCACGATTTAAGCAGGCAGTACCTCCGTAGCATGAAGACTGAGGATTCGGAAACTGGAGTATAATAGCAAAGTCTTTGCTTTTAAAAACAGCAGATCCTAAAGTTCATAATTTAAGCAGACCGTACCGTTCCGAAGTTCTATGACAAAGTCTTTACTTGAAATCCACAATACTAATTAAAAAAGTAAATATTAAAATTGCACGGCAGTAGCAAGCAGGCAGTGCGCCTGCAGCATCAAGGCAGTAGCAAGCAGGCAGTGCGCCTGCAGCATCAAGGCAGTAGCAAGCAGGCAGTGCGCCTGCAGCATCAAGGCAGTAGCAAGCAGGCAGTGCGCCTGCAGCATCAAGGTAGTAGCAAGCAGGCAGTGCGCCTGCAGCATCAAGGCAGTAGCAAGCAGGCAGCGTCTGCAGTATCAAGGTTTATGGATCGAAGGTTGAAATTATAATATATGTACACGTATATACTTATTTACCAATTTGCCCTATTACTTTCTTGCTACAACAAAAAAATCAAAGTGCTAAATCTCGGTGAGTTTACTCCTCGTCATTGAAAATTTTCTATCAACTCGTTTCGGCTCCATCATTGTACCTTCATTTTGCAGAAGAGTAAATTTATTTGGTCGTTAGTTATGTCTTTTTAGATTGTCATTAGACCTATATAATCCAAAGTCGACTACAGCATACGTGATGTTCAATGATTCTATAGTATATTTTTAATTTTAATAGTTAATTTCTAGCCAAATTTTCATGGAACAATATTGAGAATGATGGATGGGAATGGGACAAACTGGGAAATTTTCATGTAATAAATTGTTTGAAAAATGTCGGGGATGCAAGGTAACATATACAAAAAATAAGAAAAAAGCACACATTCCTTTTTGAAGTCCGTTAAAAAATTAGTGATTATGTTTGAAAATAAAGTTGCTTATTATGTACGAATGAAATTCGTAATTGTCACGTACACATCAATCGTATAGGTCAAAGACAATTTTATTTTAAAGATATTTTTTAGGTTATCCACCAGACCACCAGTGTATATATGTATATATATATATATATATATATATATATATATATATATATATATATATATATATATATATATATATATATATATATATATATATATATATATATATATATATATATGTATGTATTATATGTGCAATTAACACCAATAAAATTATGAATATGTGGTACTTAAAATTGATATTTAAAATCAGATTATTACTTCCTACCAAACAATGTTTATATAGTCGCTAATATTTGGTATAAACGGTAGACATCCCAAATAAATATTATTATAATAGCAGATACATTTTAAGACTATTTATAATTATGATCACAAGTGTTAAAAGGAGGAAGATGTTGTCGAATAACGTCTAAGCTGAAATTATGGTATACAGGTAATAAAAGTGAAAGGCCACCCAGTAAACCAACATCAGGGCTTGTTGAATAAAAATCACAAAATATTTCTGCAGCCAAAGTTTAACTTTTGAAAGCTAATTAGTCAAAGTCACGCCACACAGGGATAATGAAAGATACGGCTGCTACTTTGTTATTATGTTAAATTGTTTTTGTTTTATGTGTGGAATGGGAGCGAGGGAGGCGATATGTGCGATACGCGCTTTGTGCCGCGCTGGTAATAAAACGAATTGTGTAAATTGCTCTATTTACGTCATTTCAGAATATTGTAACACGTTTCACAAATGACTCGTGAAGTAAAATGTGTTTACGAGTTTTCCGAAGAAAATGGCTTTATCGGTCATTTAAAGTAATATAAGTCGTTTATGTAATATATACGTTTCTAATAAAAACAAATTTTGATTTGATGGCAATCTGGCTTTTGACTTGAAACACTTTATTTCAGTTTAAAGTACCATTTAAGACATTTAATTAATATTATTTTATAAAATAAAAGAAATAAAACAAGCAGATTTAATAAATTATGAAGAACATTAACTTCTAAGTAGCAATATAAATTAGCAGTAAAATTACCTGCAAACTAGAAACTGTAAAATAATTAATTATATATATATATATATATATATATATATATATATATATATATATATATATATAAAGGATCATTACGCTATACCACTACAACAGTAGTTCACGGGTGGCTCATTTAGTACTCTAGTAAAACACGTTTTATCGCAATAGACTGTCTTTTATTTTAGCAAATTGTCATAGACAGACAAACAGTTTCTACAAAACGATAAGAGATGGCGCTACTATTCACTAATTACATATTTTGATACAACATTATCACAAGTACATTGTCGAAAAATTTGTAGTTATAAAAAAGAATTTAATTCATCCTAATGAAATTATCGGGCGACAGAGCTGAACGGAAGTTATTCAAAAATATTATTTCTTCCATAAGTGAAAATGTTTGCTTAGGGGTGCTGTGATAAACTCTCATGTTATTTCCAGAAAATTATAATTGTTAATTATTTTGTCATATATTTAGTTTGCATATATTTGAAGTCCGAATTAAACAAAAAATCTTCTTTGCGTTTTTTAAGTTTGCATGTTATTTTCTCAAATAACGATTATCACTATTGACAATGTTTTCCAAAAATTTACATTATATATTTTCCAGGTTTAAACTTACAGAATTTCTTGTCCCCTTTTCTGATCATACCACAACATCCAGAGCGTGATAGTTATATAGAGGCATATTATCTACATGCAGGTGAATACATCCACGTAGCTATTAATAGAAGCAATAATTTCCTTCCTTGATCCTTTGCTAGTCCGTTTAGAGATATTACAGAACGGCTAGAAGTTGGTTCCGATATCAAGCTTCAGATTTCGAGCTTTTTGGTCTCAATAATTCTTTAGAATCATAGCCCACGATGTATATTACTTTCCTTTAGAAACTATTTTTTATATTCCTTACTTTATACGTTCAGAGAATTTACTTCCAACCCATTTATATAAAACAATAAAAAAGGCAATAATAATGGATTGAACTTTCTTATTCTTTTTTGTATAAGATTTTCAAGTTTTTATACAGGCATGTATAACGTACCTAGTTTACATATTATTAATCTCCTCTCTCATTTACGTAATTTCACTATTATACCAATTATACTGATAACAATTATTTAAGAAAAATCAGACTGTAAGTAATAGTTGTAGTCTGTTTTTGAACAGGAATGCTATATATATGGTGTCCGGGAATAAGTGTCGGACAAAGAAAGACATTATTCGTTGACTGAAAAATAATTGATTGTCGTTAAAATAAAATTTAAAAGATGACTTTTTTTCAGAAAATTGAAAATAATATTCAAAATTAATTGTCATATTTTTCATACACACTATACTTGCGCACATTATTCAGTGCCGCTCAGGGAAATAACCCGCGAAAGGCTGCGAAGACATTTAGCTGCCCGGGTAAGCACTGCACTCCAGGCACGTATCGGGTGTGTTAAAAAGAGTTATGTGTAATATTTTTTTTCGCGTTCAATTAGAAAAAGGGCATGTTTTACGTTTTATTTCAACGACAATTTGTTCTTTTACAGATAACGAATAGCGTCTTTCATTGTCCGACACTTATTTACGGACACCGTGTATAGGTAAAATGGTGGTATTTTAGGTGACTGAGTGAGGTTTGTGTCTAACGTTTATAATGGTTAAAAATGCTAATTAACCTGAGAATGAAATTTACTGAGGCGTCAGGGAACATAGATTTGTCATGGGAAGACGAGACTCTGGGAAATGGACTGCGTCATGATAACATGATAGGCTTAGGTGCGATGCTTTATAAGTATGAGGGCAGGAGTGTAACAATTCCGGCGCCGTTTCAAGACTAAATTAACGCCTTTGTATTAGTTTAGGTCATGAAAGTACTAATTCTAGGTGGTAGAATGGAAGATTTGACTGTGCTGAAAATACGTTCAGAATTCATATACTATTGCTTTGGAAAGGGGTTAATCAGATGTGAAGTGCTTTTTGGGTAAGACAGGTTGCGAGGGAGATACTTCTTATGAAAGTTTTTACTAATTCAATTTTTGCCAATTTATGCTTTTTGCTTCACTTTCTTACTAATTTAATATTTTTGACGATCGAAGGCCAAAAATTACACCGCATAAACACATATGTTAATGCAAAAAGTATTAAATTGTGAACCAAACAAACGCATTGAGGGTCCGTCTATATGCTGCTATAATGTTTTTTATCGGAATTTGTAAAATTATTTAGATCGGAACAAACGCAGTTTAACACTTGTGATCATTGCACTGTTTATTAGTTATTCAATGAAAGAACATACATTAGAAACGGAATAAGTACAATTTGCTCTAATGAAAATTTGACAATTTCGCTTGCGATTATTCTTTATAAAAATATCGATTTGAAAAAAAATTACGAGAAATATTTTCAAATCTGTTTGTCCTTTTTGTTTAACTAGTTTTGCAATGAATTTATCATTAGAAGTTATGCACTTAACCTACACAAAAGAATAAAGGTAAATTAATGAAATTAAATGGATTAAAAATAAACATTTGAATGCATTAAACATTACAAATTATGGTGCTTTTGATAATGTGAAAATAAAAAGAATTGTCAATCATACCAACTTAAAATATGTATCACTATCTTTAAGTCTTTAATTTATGGCACTTTTTTCTTTATTGAAAATTAATAACTTTCACCCTTTTACATTTATTATAAAATTTGAATTAATATAATATTGTTTTAATAATATCAATTAATTATATATTGTGTAGGACATGAAAAAATATACATTACAAATGATGTACTTAACTAAAATAATTTCCTGTCGTAATAAAACAATTATACAAATTTATTTGAAAAATAGCGTCCACACAAAGGGCAATTTTCAAAAAATATTTGTTTAAAATATTTTGAATTAATTGCTATTCTTAATAACAGTAAATACATATTGATATATTAAGAAAATAAATCAAAGAAAGGAAAAAAGATTACATAAAAAGAGATTTTAAATACAAGTACGAATTGATATCCAAATTAAAAAAAAACTAATATAAATAATTTAAAATTACTTAAGAAAAAGGATTATACAAACGCAAACACACATACACACAAATTCTCAAATATATATAACCACCATAATATTGTTCGAAAACTATAGAAAAACAAGCTTTAGAATTGGGGAAACAAGTTTCCCCAATATTGATGCCATATAAATAAAATATAATTGTTAAAAATTAAAGGTGAAAATATAAATTGCTATATATTTATATAATATTTTTATTATAAATATATAGCAATTAATAAGAAATTGTGCTTATAATCGCGTAATAAGTGCTTATTGATAAAAAAAAGTGATTTACGTGAAAGCAGAAATGTTAAAATATATTCCCGTACAAAAAATCATTCAGGTATAAATTTTTTGAAATTGTTTTTTTTTAAATAAATAATTGCGGGCCACAAATTTTTATCTCATACCTTAAATACGACATATTTAACAAAAATAATTAAATATAGATAATTTCTTTACAAAAAATAATTTAAAAAATATTTCTGATACACACTGTGTATCTATAAATTGCATGCTAAGTTTTTTCGATCTAATTAGTATTCTTAGTGATACTGAACACTGAATATGCAAATACAAACACGAATTCATAAATTATTAATTAGGTTATAAATTTAATGTTTGAAGACATAGTGTTATAATACAACTGTGTCCGAATATATTTTTTACGTGCACGTTCACTGACAACTGTGTGCGTATATATTTTTTTTACGTGTAATTTCACTAACAACTGTGTGCGTATATTTATTTTTTTACGTATAAGTTCAAGAATATGATAACGTAATGCTTAATACTATGTCCTATTAAATAACTGTGTTCTAAGATAGGTACATGGTTTGTTTATGTTTGGGTTTAGAATGTGAGCTAATTTCTTAAATATATTATCGGTATCTGTAAGAAAATTTAAATGAATGTTTATCGTTTTTAAAACAGGAATATTAAATTACAAGTTCTTGAATTTCAAAATAATGTATAATACATCATTCTTTGATCATGTCAAAATTGTATACTCTAACTAATTATAAATCATGTAACTAATTATAAATCATCCGCAATTGTTTTTTTCATCATAGTAAAAACAATTATCAAATCGATTTTTTTTATTAAAATCATGAACGGTATTTTATTATTAAGCACACTGTTTTCTATTAATATTTTTTTCATTTATAGAAAGAAATAAGAGAAACTCTCATCAAGACCGGCCGAATATTTTATTTAAAGAATAACAATCGTTTAACGGCAAATATGAAAATGGCGTACAATATGTTTATTAAAAACACATACGTAATTATAAAATTATCTTCGGTATCAAAATTTTTTCAATTATTTTTTCAATAAAAGCTAAATACAAAATTCCCACCTATATGGCAATATACACGGTGTCCGGGAAAAAAAGTGTCGGACAAAGACGTTGTTCCTTGACTGAAAAATAATTGATTATCGTTAAAATAAAATTTAAGATGATTTTTTAAAAAAATTAAAAATAATATTCATAATTATTAGCAACCTTTTTCGGACACACGATACTTGAGCACATTGTTCAGCGCCGCTCGGGGGAATAACCCACGAACAGCTGCAAAGACAACGCCCCTGCGGGTAAACGCCGCACTCTGGACAAGTATTGAGTATGTTAAAAAGACATACGTGATTTTTTTTGCACCCAATTAGAAAAAGGGTGTGTTTTACGTTTTCTTTCGACGACAATTTATTCCCATATAGAAAACGAATAGTGTCTTTCTTTAGCCGACATCTATTTCCGGACACCGTGTATATATGATTGTTATCACAATGGTGTGGGTAGATCATAAGGCAAACGGCCTTTAAGGGTGCACCGCGGTTTTCGGCGCGGTTATTCGAGCGGCGCTGGACTGGTGTTATGGCTGTAAGAGACTGCTCTCGTAGCAATAAGTCCGCCGTATGTATCAATTAGATACAATAAAGTAGATAAATAAGTAAATAAATAAATATATGTACATTACCTCGTTTTAAGTTGTCACAACAAAAATTCACAATAATACGAATACAAACAGGTAACGGCATTCCAATAACTAATGCAATTAATTAAATTCACTGAAAAAATATAATAGGTGTGTTTAAAAAAAGAAAAACTAGGTATTTTTACAATACTTTATTTAAATAGTTTATTTCGTCTAGCATATGACCTTTGACAGATCTTTACACAGTGGTTCTGTGTGCGTAAATACCTATTTTAACGTGAAGATAACTAAGCGCAGTTTCATATTGAATAAAGCTAAAGATAAGCTAGTAAGGTACAACTTATTTTCTCTCTGGGTCTGAAATGACGTAATTAATTTTAGAATACTTAAAGAAAAATTATAGAAAACTTGCAACTTGGTATTCCGTGTAATTTAATAGTCATGAAGTTTATATATTTCATGTATTTAGTTTGTGCGTTCGGGCTACAAATTATATATTAAATGCGGACTTCGCTTGAATACCATGTATTAAATATATTTAAATATTCAATACTACATGACGTGGCTACAGGCCAGATGTTCAGGAGAAGTTACGTATAATTGCTTATAATGAATATATTTAACTAGATATTTACGATGATTGTTATATTTGCGAATTTTATGACGCGTATATAACATAATGCTTAATACTATGTCCTATTAAATGACTGTATTCTAAGATAGGTACGGGGTTTGTTTATGATTGGGTTTACATTGTGAGCTATTTGCTTAAATATATTCTCGGTATCTGTAAGAAAAACTAAATTAATGTTTATCGATTTTAAGACAGGAGTATTCATTTTAAGTCCTTGAATTTCAAAATCAAAATAATGTATAATACATTATTTTCTTTAATAATGTCAAAATTTTAATTGACAGAATTTAATTAGGTTTCAATATTAGATTTGGAAAGTCATTGTGTTTCTTTATAGTGAGTAATACATTCGTGAAGTATATTAAGCATACCTGTTACAATTATATCAATGTCCTAAACATTTTCTTCAGGAAATTCTATTGAATTGTTTTTCAAATTTTTTGGAAGTAATGGAAATTTGTGTGCCATTTTTTAATTGTTGTTAAATTTCTGTATGATCAGAAAACAATCTAGTTTCACACTGCTTCGATATAGAATAATCACTTTGGAAAATAGGCTCATTCTCTCAAGTTGGATTAGCAGAGCTGGAATAAATATTTATCATATAAAATTGTTAATAATTAATAGTTTTATAATCTTTTAAATTATCAAAGTTAAAGAATCTGTAGTGATAGTGATATATTCGTTTGAAGGAGTTATAGTTACATAAGATAAGATTTGGCATTTTTTACATTATGTTCTACTGGAAATGGCAAGTTATGGCACAGATTAAATTCTTGAGCACTTACTGATGGTATCTTTAAAATAAATATAGATTTATTTTTAGAATAACAGTTTAGAATTTCAGCCATGTTAATTAAAATGTGAATACAATGTATGTATAAGGATACAGATAATAACTTAAAATTAAGTATAAGTCTACACGTTTCTACTAATCCTTTTTCAACTTTTTTGTTGGAATTCCATCCATCTTAAATGGCCATGCACGTAAATTATTCTCTAAGATGTTTAACAATTTCATGAATTTAGTTTTAAATAGTAAACTATTTGATATGATGAATTGGGTTCTTCCAACTTGAGGTACTACTCTCAAGAAAACTATTCAAACTTTGTTTAGAGTTTACAATTTCAGCCATATTAATTAAAATGTGAATATAATTCATGTATAAGGATACAGGAAATGACTTAAAATTAAGTATAAGTCGACACTTTTCTACTAATCCTTTTTAAACTTTTTTGTTGGAATTCCATCCATCTTAAATGACCATGTAAGTAAATTATTCTCTAAGATGTTTAATAATTTCATGAATTTAGTTTTAAATAGTAAAATATTTGATATGATGAATTGGGTTCTTCCAACTTGAGGTACTTCTCTCAAGAGAACTAATCAAACTTTGTTTAGAATTTTGTTTAGAGTTTAGAATTTCAGCCATATTAATTAAAATGTGAATACGATTCAAGTATAAGGATACAGGTAATCGTTAACATTTCATTTGTTTAATACTTCCTGAAAAGCTGAAGGTGTTGACGAGACAATTAAGACATTTTGTTTCGTGTATTTCGCCAACTTCTTTTTATCTCTTCCCACAGTTTGAATGGCGTCGTTATACTTGATGAGATCATCTTCGTTTATTGTACCAAAAATATAAATGTAAAAGGGTTTCGTAGCCTTAAGTTCTTTCTAGAAAAACCTGTGTGTGTGTTGGTGCGTGCGTGCGTTTCATGCGTGCGTGCGAGCCTGCGAGAGTGCGCGTGCGTGTGCGTGTGCGTGTGCGTGTGCGTGTTTAAATAGGCGAATAAGAAACCTTTGTGAATTGGTTGAAGATGTGTTCATCAAGTAATATTTATATAAGATCACGATAAGTAGTTTAATTTTAGATGAGTTCGTTACGGGCACGCGATACAAGATTAATTTTTATTTAACAATTTTTTATTTTTTAATCCATATAGTACACAATAGTTAGCACCCAAAAATATTTACAAAAAAAATTTTACGGGGAACAAGTAAAATCTTTGAAAAATACTAAATCGTCTACTTCATATATAATGTACATTTTTAATTTAAAGAAAAAGTTTTAATGATTCCAAAAAGTTATTTTTTTTAAAGTCAACGAAAACAGAAAACATAGTTACCAGTTTAGTTAAAATTGATTGGAAAACTATACCAACAATTGTAAATATTATAATTTTTAAGAGTTTCACGATATTTTTTATCGGTGAAAGGTATATTAGGCAATATATTTAAATGATAAAAATAATATTGATAACAATTTATATTTGTAAATAGTTTAATAAGTGCCCTTAAATGTTTAGATGTTCCTAAGGGTATATAGAAACCCGGTAATTCAAATTTACTTGTACTTATGTTTTATATTATACAAGTGTTTTTGGTTACTTGTGAGTGATTATTTTCGTAGTTCGTTTTATAGAAATTTACAAAAATAAGTGCACATAAAAAGTTAAACATAATTTTATCGCCACTTAGTGTGAAATTGTGTGCAGAATAAACTAGTTGAAATGTAAATAATTATGTATACGAATCTAAAAGGATTCTCTCTTATTTAACTACATCTATCTAAAAGTATTTCTTGCTAGTTTTTTTAGAAATTTGAAACATTTAACACCTTCGTCTTAAACAAGAGCAAAAGCTACTGATTTTGTTGATATGCAAATTTTACAGTACAATAGCTTATATTTGCAGATTGTCATATGTTATACAGTATGTACAACATACGTTGTATAATTTTTGAGTTATACATAGTTAATGTCAACGTATTCGGAGAAAAAGTCTCTGGTTTATGCTTTTATGACGAAAATGGCAAAACTATTACAGATACATAAATAGATATACATAGATACATAAAAACTATACAGATAATATTGAATATATTTGGCGTTAATTTAGCAGAAATTCATTATTCACAATTAAATGAAACTACGTGATGTAGTATTATTTCTACTTTCTTTAATTTCTTTACCACGACCTAGGTTTCGTTGTATTACAACATCTTCAGGTGGGATATTAGCAAATATTGATTGATTATCTTTGCTAATATACAGATAATAATATATATGGGGTATTGTAGGGCTTAAAACGGTCTAAAGAAGTCAACAGTATTTGTCTATCATTAACTACCGGTTTATAAATTAAAAAGTGCTTGGGACAAAAATGTTCAAATGAAGTAATTTTTAAAATAAATATCATAACGACTATGATTTAGCATTTTAGGTAGATAACAATTTATCGTTTTTATTGAATTAGTAATTTAAGAGAAACTGAAAAGGTTTTGAAGATAAATAAAGCAAAATTTTGTAATTTAAGGACGTTCGGTGAGATATATTTGTGCATGGAAAGAGAGAATGGGTACAAAGCGTGATAAAAGGTATCACCCAGCGGTACGTTATTATATTTATTTAAATTAAAATAAAAGGCAGGACTACGTTTAAGAAAGAAAAAAAAATATATATAAAAACATCTCAATAAAACAAACTGATTGTATCTGTACGAAGATCTCGCATATATTTAACATGGTGTATAAAGAAATATCTTAGTCACTATCTTTTCTACCCTAAATTGCACTCTTGTGAAGTCGGCATGGGTGGCTAGCCTCTTTAAATAAAAAATTGTCCGCCACTCGCAAATATTCAAACTTTAACTTTATTGGATAAGCGGCTGGTTGGGTATAGACATTTTATTTATTCTTCTATATATTTTTTTTGGCGGTACAGAAATCATGGGTGGCCTTATATATATATATATATATATATACACACATATATATATATATATATATATATATATATATATATATATATAGAATAAAAATACAGAAGACTAATTCATTAATATGGATTTTTACAAATGATGAAGAAACAAGGTTCAAGTCAGTGCGTTAGGCCAACCATGATTATAGGATATATATATATATATATATATATATATATACGAGTATGTTATCAAAGTGAACTAAAAAAACTTAAATTATAATCAGTATGATTGTGTATTTACTTATAATATACCTAGCTGTGCATTGCGCATATCTAGTTACGCGAATTAACTTCATGATTGAATGAGACCTTACAATTAATGTAATCTGGCTTCTTTCATTTTGGTTTTCTTTTTATGTAGTTGTGTTTTGTGAATTTGCTCTTTTTACATTACCTCTTATCTTAAGTCTATGATGGCTTTCACTCAAATTTATAAAAAAAAATCCACCTCTAATTACGTGCTACAAATCTGTTTATATTGCAAGTTGTTTGTCGACAGTTGTTTACGTAATATTTTAGCCTGACAGACGTCAGAAAAAAATATATGTTATAAATAGGATATCTGTCGGTAAGATTATTATATTATTTATTTGGACTAGCGGCAATTATCTGATATTAGGAACGCGCTACACGCTCAGTGAGTCGTAAAAATAATTGTTGGAGATCAGATAATTCGATCCTGGAAACGATGAATATTCTCGAAGGTCGTCCTCGTTCTATTTGCATCGAATCTAAATAAACAAATTTTAATAATATAAATAACCTTCTGGTAACCTTAAGTTTCTCCATTTGGTTCGCATCTACATAATATATTTATCCATATTAGCATAATCTTCGATATTTCTTAGAAAATGTAGTTATAAATTTAATATATTTGGATATGCCATTTGGATATTTATTAGAGCGAGTAAAGTTTGATTATTATTTGTTTATTTATCTTTACTCATTGGTCATTTATAATGAATAGATAAATACACTAGAAATAAATAAATACATTTATACATCCACGTACACAAGTACGATTAGATGAGACCCTCCTTGGTAATCCTCCTTTCACGATCTTGTAAGTGAAATTATTTAATAAGCGATATGCAATAAGCGAAAAATACATTTATACATCTACGTACACAAGTACGAGTAGATGATACCCTCCTTGGTAATCCTCCTTTCACGATCTTGTAAGTGAAATTATTTAATAAGCGATAATGTCGGTGGCTGTTGTCAATTTGGAATTATTTAATGAAGGTTTTAAATTTTTTTATTTTTGTGCAACTATTCATGCATATACGGCTATTAAATTTTTCTTTTTTTACTGTTTTTCTCTTCACAATTAAATGAAACCACGTGATGTAGTATTATTGCTACTTTCTTTAAGTTCTTTACCACGACCTAGGTTTCGTTGTATTACAACATCTTCAGGTGTGCTATTATCTTTGCTAATAGCCCACCTGGTGTATATAGAAACAATACTACATCACGTAGTTTCATTTAATTGTGAATAATAAATTTCTACAAAATTAACGCCAAATATATTCAATGTTTTTCTCTTGGTTATATTTCTTATTATTCTCCTAGGTTTATTTGGACTGTGGATGTATTTTCTTTATTAAAGAGTTACACCTTGCTTATACGTGTATAATAATTATTGTAACTCTGATTTAAAACCATGCACCCACATATGTGTACATTTCTAATAAAATATATATAAGATTTTGTATTAAAACTATACGTATATATACAAATGATCAAATCTACTCTTCGAAATAAAATGTCTGTACAATAAAATGCCTGTAATAAAAGTCAGTATACAATAAAAGGCCGTATCTGTGCGCGTATAACCCAAAAAAATATTAGACGGGTTTTAATAAAACCTTGCACTTTTATATATGAGGTTTTATCAATATATAGTTATGTGTTAGTAACTATATAGTTATATTATATATAGTTATGTTATATATAGTTATGTGTTAGTAACTAAAATATCATCATTATCTATCAGAATTTAGGACATTCTGCTGGGTGCACCCTAGAGGGGAAAAGTTTGAAGATGAAGAAGTGTGTAATATAGCACAAGTTTTCCATTTCAATAGCGGGCAAAATTGCTAGTAACGAGTAAAATAACTACAGGTGGAACATTTAATTTTGGTAATGTAACTCTTTATCTAACATTAGAGATAAGCTTTGAATATTTCGCTTGTATTGCACGTATGAGCGCTACGAATTATACGCTTGTAGTATACAAATATGACAATGACTGATTGAAATTAAACTACATTATGAAAGTGAAAAAATAATAATTGATATAATTTACTCTTAGAATTATGTTGAAATATTATTTAAAACAAAGACGTAAACTCATAGGTTGCTCGAGTAAATACGCAACTGTCATGAACTTCACATGTGTTAATATTATTTAAATCAAAGACGTAAACTCCTAGGTTACTCGAGTAAATACGCAATCGTCATGGACTTCACATATGTTAATATTATTTAAACCACGTAAACTCGTAGGTTACTTGAGTAAATACGAAACTGTCATGGACTTCACATGTGTTAATATTATTTAAATCAAAGACGTAAACTCCTAGGTTACTCGAGTAAATACGCAACTGTCATGGACTTCACATATGTTAATATTATTTAAACCACGTAAACTCGTAGGTTACTTGAGTAAATACGTAACTGTCATGGACTTCACATGTGTTAATATTATTTAAATCAAAGACGTAAACTCGTAGGTTACTCGAGTAAATACGCAACTGTCATGGACTTCATCTTGCCTGGTCACGTCAAATTAGAGCCTTCCAATATCTAAACAACCAAGTAGCTTACATACCTAGAAAGCTAAAATTTGTTGATCCAAAATATTCCGGATAAATTAATTACAATATTTTTTGTTAAATGTTTAGGGACCCTACCCTAAGATATTTTAAAAAAATAAAAGTTAATTGAGGAAAGGTTAATGGCATAACCTGAAAAAAAACTTTTTTTTAATCCCTATGTATGAGACATTAAATGAAAGCTGACTCTACTTAAAACTAATGTAGATGAAAAAAAATGTAAAACAAAATAAACAACTACTTTAAAAATGCAATATAAATGGTTATACGCCAGAGTCTCCTATCTATTGAAGTTATATTAATCTAGAAAAAATATGAAAAAAATTATACAAATATATTAGGGGACCAAAAAATATAGATTGAGAAAACAAAATTAGAAGCAATATTCCAAAATTCAGGTTAAATTTGTCATATACAAATAAATTATTTTTGTGTTTTAATACTTCATATTTTGATAATTTATTAGATTATTGCAATGTTAAAATAACATGGCTTATTTCAACCTTGTGCACTCTAAGGTCATGCATGAATCTAATGCAATCGGTATGCACTTCACATCTGCATAAAAGTTTAGATGTAAAATTTTAATAACACGCAGTTTCGTTATATTAAAAGTTACGCGAAGAAAAACTCATTGCGCGAAATTGCAATTTAACAACGCCCGAAATGTTGTTATTTAAATTTATATTAGGTGTAAATAATCATTTAATTTAATAATTAAGTTCATTTTGTAAATATGTAATACCTTTTAACGAATTTGTCCCTAAAAATCAATATATTTTTGGTAGAAATTGGAATCAAGTTTGAATAGAAAAAAATTTAGATAGAAATTCTTGGGAAAAATTTGCAAATTTAAACAGTGGAAAATATATCAATATATATCTTCATCTTTAAGACTTAGTTGATCTGAAAATTTGCTGAAAACTTTCTGGTTGCCAATTGAATCCGTTACGCCGTATTGTTATATGCCTTCAAAACGTAAATAATAGTCAGATATTTCACCATAACGTGAGTAATAAAATGTTAAAAACCATAATTTGCCAACCTCTGTTACTGAAATTCTAAAATTAATAGTAAATTTTAATAGGTTTTGAGCGATTTTTGGTTCCTTTGGAGCGGATTTTGTTTAGTTAAGCTTGATAAAATTTGCCTAAATAGATTATATTTTGGTAAAGATAAAGGGTTTTTCAAGGCAAATAATTAATTACAAAATGTTGCTTTAACATATTTTATTAATTTATTGTATTTTGTGACATTTTTTTAATGTAATATTAAAGTTACTTTGAATAGCAAATGAATATTTTTCATTGGAATGTTTCAAGAATATTACTTAAGTTTATTTTGAGAAATTATGACAAAAAAAATACATTTTTTTTGATCTAGAAAAAAAATTGTGCGTACATAGTGAAATGATCGCCACAGCAGTAGTCTCTTTCAATAAATATTTGAGTTAATCTTTTATTTAAACCAAATTAATAAAATCGTAAGTATTGCCTATTTTTCTTATACTATCACTTGATTCGGATGATAATTTTAATCCTCGGTGTATTAGAGAAAAATGAAAGTGGAAGTTTTTTCCTGTATATGTTGACAATAATATTGTTAAGAACCATTTAGAAAAATTTAAGATGCTGATTGAGGAGACAAACACAAAACTGGCCATATTCACCGTATTGGTAACGTGATTCCAAAAAATAAAGTAATTTGCTAAAGAAGTCACATCAACTTGACGGCTTTATTGTACTTTGGCATTGATTTACTTCCGCTTTGGGGATTTGACCTTGTAACCTCGTCGCAATATTTACATGGATTTATACGAGAGTCAGTCCTTATATCCCAATTTCTCGTCTCGTGCCTGGTGTCAATGAAGTAAGGTAAACGGACATGTAATTTGGTAACGATAAATATGAATTTTTGTAAAATGTGTAACGTTAAAGGTAAAAGGGACAGAGGAATCGATGTTATAAACATTAATTTGTCCGAAGTTAATAACTTTGGTCTTGTAATTGTAAATAAAGTTTATTTTTATTTAGAGCACACGATATATTTACGGCCAAGATGTCAATGGTGTTGTGAAAGCATTACCTATATTATCTCCAATTTGACCAATTTCTTCATTGATTAGGAATACCAAAAGAGTGATAGGTAAATTAATGACGTAAGTCGAACGATTTTCCTAAAGTAGATTTCCAGAAATGTCTATATAAATAAAGTATAATTTATTTTACATGATATGATATAGATAATTCGAATCCGATGATTAATAACAATTTTGGAAGTGATCGATCAGTTTTGCTACCTGGGATTAATAGTGTCGAGCAATTTATCGTTTGTTGGTAACAAATTGAAATCCAGACATTATATACCAATCATGAAAGGGTATTAAATTTTTTCCATGTAAGTCTCGAAAGCAATCTAGACATTGGAAATTGGAAGAATGATGTTATAAATAAGAAAGTGCTGAAATAGCACAGATGCTTAATATTAAGAAGAAGCTAGCTTAAAAAAAATGTCGTTGTCGCCCATAGTAATAAGGTACGTGCCTGGGATTTACTGTATGGCTTCGCTGAAGCGGATTTTTCTAAGATGAATTATGCGTATCAATAGGAATATAAAGATATTTCTATTCACATATTTTGTTAGATTTCAAATCAAGGACAGAAGGTGAGAAATACTCATCTTCAGCGAGTTTTTTTCTGGGTATCCTGAATAGAGGAAACATTTTGCCATTGATTTTGATTAGAGATGTTCGACCAATTTATTGAACGATTGAAAGTAAAGAGCTCGTAAAGGGTACAGTGGCGAAAGTTTACATCGAGAAGAAGATGTTAAATTGATCTAGAAGAGTCAAAAAGTCTATGAATATGATGAAGGGTGACAGGTGCATTTGTCGGGAGGAGACAGATTTCTATATTTCGTGAGAGCGACAGGTTCACTGTACTTTTAATTTAAATATTTGAATTTGTCGGTTTTCGCCGTTTGCTTCGAAAGTAGTTAGGGTGCCAAGAAATCGCTATCACAGTTGGCACGAGTCTAGTTCCTGTGGTGGAATCAAATAGACGAGTGAAAGTTTGTTTGTATACTTCTTACTTAATC
Source organism: Druceiella hillmani (assembly GCA_039881145.1). Classification (NCBI taxonomy): domain Eukaryota; kingdom Metazoa; phylum Arthropoda; class Insecta; order Lepidoptera; family Hepialidae; genus Druceiella; species Druceiella hillmani. The sequence continues at coordinate 6,283,540 of JAYKKI010000070.1, forward strand.
ACACCTTAATATCCTTACAAGTTTCACGAAATTTATTATGAATATAGTACGTGATTCATGTTAATATATAGACTACTATTAATTTGATAAATAGTATAATTCGCAATAGACACTGCAGCGTATATATTTAATGTAATATAGTATATATTTAATATAATATAGTGTATATTTAATATAATGTAGTGACCCAAAATATGTATATCAATTCTAATACCTTAATCGTATATACGCGCAGGCGAAGCCGCGGACAAAAGTTAGCGTAATTATCTATGTATTTCAGATTTTAACATCTGCCTCATTCAAACTTTATTTTCCCTATTTACCAACACACAGACATTTACAATTTATCACATACTACCTAAATTTTTAAATTTTAATTTTTTTTACCGAGTTTTGCCGCTTGTTTTGTGTATGTCCATAAAGAATTAAATAAAATGAATAAAGAACTAAGTTAGTAAAAAATTCCAACTATCGAGAAACATAGAATCTGCTGAATTTGCAAAGCTTGTTTATTTTGTTCAATGAAATATTTATTGACAATTACGTTAAGAGTCGTATATTTGACAAAACTATGATCATGTAAGACACAATCTAAACATAGCAAATGACTATCAACATTTTTTTTTGTTTTCATAAGAAATAACCATTTATATTCGACTACTGAATACACGATCAATAATTGCCAAATTGTTTCATGACTTGGCTTCTACACTGAATCCATAATTTTCCCGTTTCAACTAGGGATATTCTTTAGTTCTTCGTAAAAAATCACGATTGTGGAGAAGTAGGCTACGTCGTTGCATGCATAAAATACTTGTTTAAAATCCAGAATAAAAATATTCAAAAAATAAAAAGCTTCGCTAAATAGATTAGGCATATTGTCCTTTCACAATCGTTTTTGCGATAGCTTTTTGCTGGACGACACATCTACAGGATTGATTTCAAATTACTTTTACTTAGCTAATTTTTGGTAAATTTGCATAATTAATATACCAAATTATTCCTAAAATATTAAGTTATAAAATAAAAGTAAATGCCAAAAATTTATTCTTCCAAAAAAATCAAGATGATCGAACCCCTTAGTGGACTTCAAAAGCGTCGTTATCGTTTGTTCGTTTCTTTTTTGATTTTGTATGCTTTCTTTATAGCATTTCAAAGATAATTAAAATAAGAGGGTGGCAAATTTTAATATTGAAATTTATTTTTTCTGTATTATATACTAAAGAAATTTGATTTCTATATTGGTATTAATAAATTTTATATTATTTCTACATACATATGAGTCAAATAAAACTCAGTGAAATATCCATTACAAAACCTTTAAATTTTCAGAGCCTTACTTGAAATTTGTCTTTCGTTTCTTTTGGCTTGCTAAGATTTTTTTAAATTCAACTCTTTTGTGGTTTGAAACTATATGATTATGAATGACTGTAGGAGAATTTCCAATTAATTAAAGTTACAATAGAAATTGTGTACACTTTCAGATCGATTTAAATAATATATATTTCAACGATTTTGGAAAATCACTAAACATGAATAATTATTATTTAAAGAAGCGAATAAAACAAAATGTATTCATTTGAAAACTAAGATGTGCAGAAGTCTTCCGCACAAGTTATTAAATCGCTGTGAAATGGTCCTTGAAAATGTATGTAAAATTTAATGTCATTTTTCTGATCTCTTTAGAAATGCCAGGCCTCATTTTGTAACATGATAATTATAGTAATTTTATTATAATTGCCACACCAGTGATAATTATTATAAAATTATGCAGGTTTATTAAAAAAATATGTATATTTTTTATTTTTAGGAAATTATTTGCTTCAATTCTTGTTTCTTTATTTAATAAATCATATAATAAAGCATATAATAGTAACTATTATTATTGTTAGAGTAATCCTTGTACATTGCCTTTATATTTGATAAAATTATCAATATTAATTGGAACAACTCGTGGACTCTATTCAGTTGCACGCCATTTGGAGATAGACATACCTATATAACTTTATTTGCAATAGTTAAGTCTTTTTGTATCTTCGCTATCTTTTTGACCTATCCACTAAAGTATAAAATATTAACTATTATTATTGCAAAAATATTCCTTCATTAGCCTCATAATTGATCAAATTATCAATATTAATTGGGACAACTGGTAGATTCTATCCAGATGCACGCTATTTTAAGATAGGCATACCCATGTAGCTTTAAATGCAAGAATTAAGTGTTTTCGGGTCCTCGCTATCTTTACCATAGGCAAATGAAAAAAAATTATATAAAAACGCAGTAGGAACAAAAATTACAATATAACTCTTAAGTCGATACGTGAATGGGAACAATGAAAGGATGGAGGACAAGAAGAACGGAACAAGGAGGGTTTAAGCAGGAAGAAGAAAAATAAGATTAGGAGAGGTAAGGTTTTTGAGTAGACTTTTCCAAATGTTAATTGACGATGAATTCCTGACATCGGGATCAAGAATATTTAATAATTTTGAGGCAAAGATAATTGAGTATTCCTAAAAAATGTAGTATTCTTAAAATAGGTATGTTTGGGAAAAAGAATTTGTGTAGATGAGTATTCTTAGAAAAAGGTAATATTCTAGGAAAATTTATAATCTTATTATAAATTTTCCTAGAATATTATAAATCTTTTTCTTCTTAATATAAATAACATTAGAGATTCCCGATTTCCGCTACTGTGTTGGTGCATGATAACTAAACAAAATACGACCTCCAACTATCGGTTTTATGAAACTCTACGGATGTCATACGAATCTAGTTGTATATTACTATACTTTAGACTATTTAAACAGTTTAAGATAATGATGTCGAATATCGATATCGAGTAACATATACTGTCTCATTACTCAAATTTTGGTAAATTATAAAACTAAGCTCAGCTCATTTTTATCGGCCACAGTGTTTACTGAGTCATGATCAACAGCAGCACTTAATACGCTTACAGTGAAAGCTATAAGTAATAAAAAGATAAGATCTTTTTATTACGAATACTTGATTTCAAGAGATTTGCAAGCACTTTTAAGTCGTTTGGTTTATCGCTTTATGGTTGTATTAAATGAATCGATAAAATACTTTTTCGGTAGGAGCTCGGGATATTTGTAAATAATTTTATTTCTTTTAAATTGCTAAATGAAGGATGTTTCTTTTACATGGTAAGGTATATTAGTAAAATTCTTTTGCACAATGCATTTATGTGGTTGTTTAAATTAAACGTAGTATAGGATATGCCAAAAAAAGGAGATTAAGCAATCGGTCAAAATGTGTGTGGATATGTGTGTGTTGTGCGTGTGTGTGTGTGCGTGTGGGTGCGCGTGAGTGCGTGTGCGTGCGCGTGCGTGCGTGTGCGTGCGTGCATGTGCGAGAGTGCACGCGCCTGCGTGGATGCGTGCGTATGCGTGTGTATGCGTTTGTGCGTGCGTGTGTGTCAATTTCAAAAATGTTGTTCAGAACAAGGCATGAAAGACAGAATTGCAGCTGGAATTCTGAAACAAAACTGTGGAAATAGACTGAATAGCAATCGGTGTGTGGGTGTGTGTGTGTTGCGCGTGTATGTGTGCATGTGGATACGCGTGCGTGTGCGTGCGTGCGTGTGCGAGAGCGCGCACGTGCCTGCGTGGATACCTGCGTATGCGTGTGGGTGAGTTTGTGCGTGCTTTTGTGTCAATTTCAAAAATGTTGTTCAAAACAAGGCATGAAAGACAAAATTGCAGTAGGAATTCTTTAATAAAACTGTGGAAATAGATTGAAAAAGTTGTAAAATTAAAGAGAATGAAATCATGAATGAACAAACGATCTGATAGAGAATTCACCAAAGAAAAATTTCATCGAAATATAATTTTCCAGAAAAATTATGCAACCTTGGCAAACAGCATTACAGCCACTTTTCTACTGCATGCACGGCTTACGACAACTTTCTAGCGCCAAAAATTCCTGTTGCTCAGTCAAAAGTACGAAATTCACTTTAATGTTAAAAACCTTTTAAAGCATGCATACCTTCATACATATTTACGTACTTTGTACTAATGGATCCATACTCCAAGATCTTGGTATCAGGCAGGGTTTATCCAATATTGTACAAACCCGCATAATAAAATTCTTTGGACATGTGGAAGGCAACAGAACACGTGGGAGAGCACCAATGGATAGATCAGGTCAAGACAGCCATGGACGTTCCGCTACACGAGTGCCTCCGGCTATATATATATATATATATATATATATATATATATATATATATATATATATATATATATTATGATATTGAATATAATTAAAAAAAAAATTTTTTTTGGGAGACTATTTGATACCAACAGAAGCAAAAAACATTAATATTTTTTTATTTTACCCCGTCTACCATTATATTTTACGGCTCTCTTTTAAAAATTACTCAATGGATTTTAATGAAACTTGGCATAGAGATACTTTTTACTAGAGGAAATTTATTAGGCCTTATTCCAAATTTATCCGCAACGTTGTTCACGAGGAATTTATAAAACAACGCAACATGTTTCGTGTTGACTTCTTATTTGAATGAAACTGAGCCCTTAATTTTCGTTTACAGTTGAGATACAACGCATGCCCATCAATAACCGTTTAGATCTGCAAAACTTGTATTTTCTACTACTCGTATGATTTATGTAAGTTAATGTGCTAGTAATGGTTATGTTGAGGGGAAAATTAATATTAGACGTTTTTTTTTCTTTGTACGAGAGAAATTTAAACTATAGTCAATCAAACATCCAAGATGAAAGAAAAATAGCCATTTCGCCAAAAACGTTTACACCATAACGTTCAGCGCTTAGAAACTATAATATTGTTTTCTCATAGCGCTCGCTTCTGAGTTTTTTTTAAATCTGAGTCTTCGCGGGACAAATGAATAAAGACGAGTGATGAACCATTTTTTATAAGATTTCACATATTACAAACCTTCGTGTTAGATCGTGGAGAATTTCTTATTGAAAGTCCCCTTGTACTCAATGTATGCTGCATTCTCTTTACATAAGTGTTTTCTTTGACTCTATTTTATCATAGTCGCCATATGAGCACTACCTAGTTCTACTTTTTTATATTTTTCTAAGAGTAAAACGTATCTATGTAGGTAATATAACATCGTTGCTTATGGATGCTATCGCAATACTTTCACCTTTTTTCTTGATGAAGTTAAATATGGTTTGTTAACTTTTAAACATAAAAATAAGTACAAAGTTTTACAAAAATATCTACCTAATGGGACATTTGTGATCTGATCGACTGGCCGTGAGTTTTTATAGCTACAAGTACGGATTTCGAAATAAATATGTTTAGTCGTTATCACTAATCGCATATTTTCATTGTGCTAATTTTTTTTCATTTACGCGATTTTTCCATTTTCATAGGGTATACTGATTTTGAAAACTAAAGAGTTGCCGTAATATAAAATTTAGCACAAGTTTGATTTTCAAAATCTTATGAACATTTGGAAAACATTTGGAGAAGGATTAAATTAAAAAGACTAGTATTAATAACTCATAAATATATAAATTGTCACACGAGAAAATAATTACAACTGCGTTTCTGAATACCTACGTTATTCAGAAAAGCAGTTATAACGTAACATTTTATTCGTTCTTGAACTTTCTTCGTTATTGCTATGATGGTCAGGTTTATTCAATGAAAGTTTTGTTTCTGTGCAGGATAAATTGTCTCCGCCTGTGCACATTAAATGTTGGCGCATTTAAAAATTTTAACCCTATCATTAAATTAATTGTTATTACAGCAGACATCTGTCTATTAATTAATCCTTCTATTACATATATATAAATTGTATTACATATCTATTAATTATAGACATCATTCTATTAATTCGTTTTATTTAAATGCTGTTTTTATGTCATTATTTTCTAGTTTTTTAATGTCTCAGGACAATAAAAACTGCTATAGTATGTTTCACAGGAAATGAGGCGAGAGTTTTTCGAAAATTATCTACATAATTATTCCAACTTTTTTACATCAAGACAATTAAAATGCAATGGCGTAATTGATTAATAAACAATAAATCCCCCGGCAATAGTCTTGCACATCTGGATGCTACTTTCAACGACATTTGTTGCCTAAATAGCAGGAAGAGCACGCCAAATCTTTCCAATTACCTTAAAAACTCCCGCAAATTGTGTACACACTTTCTTGCAAATTGGCACCTGATAATGGCCCACATGTTTTTCATGGGGTTTGCGTAGGGATATTGGGAGGGCCAATCCATGGTAACAATGCCATTTTCCTCCGTCCAGGCACGGCAGAGGTGGCTTTCATACTTCGGGTCATTGTCTTCTTGTAAGACCCATTTTCGTCATCGGGTCCAAACATCTTTTCACCGACTTCAAAAATCCACATTTAAACATCCACGTTTAAAGTTTTTTTTTATTTTGAGCATTTGACCGAATCCAAATTTTTCGTGAAGAGCTCCAAACCCTCTCTCAGAAGCACCCCTAGACATTTACTTTTAAGGGTATTTGAAATGACATCGGTACTACTTGGTAACCAGGCATGTTTAGTCCAAACGTCAAACAAAAAGTCGCTTTATCTGAGAAAATCATTCTTGACCAATCGTGATCTTTGTTCTCGCTTACCCAGCTCAGACCGTGCGAGGGTTGCGCTAAGTACAGGTTTTGTAAGGCGGTCGAGTTCGTAGGACGGTATGGCAATCTTGACTATTGCAAACATTACCTGACCGTGTTGAGGCTAACATCAATTCGCTCCTTGGCAAGTTTCACCTTGGTAAAGCAGATGCAGAGTGGGATGGCTACTAAACAACTGCACAATTACTTTGTCGCATTTGCTGGACGTTACTCTCGTTTTCCCTCATTCAGGAAGATTATCAACATTTTTTGACTGTTTGAAACGTGTCATCCGCTTCTTAACGAACTTCTTTAACTTTTTAATTACTTTGGCTGCAGCTGCATACGACAATTTCCTTTCTTTTGTATGTGTGCACAAGAAGACGACCTCAAAGCGCTTCGCATACGCGAAACACATTTTGACAAACGACCACTCTCTTCACTGTTTCGACAGACACTAATATGATTCAGTAAAGGCGTCCTAACTAAACGATAGTACAATCGTGGTCAAAGAGAGAGATAGAAACCTTTAATTTTACTATTAAAACCTTGCTTCCTTTCTTGTGGAATAGACTGTACTTATAACATAAAATACCCATAGTTACACTTTTAAGACAAATTTTAAAATTTAAATTTTCTTAATTGAAATAAGAATGAGAAATAATTAATTAAATTTTAAAAATAACTTAACAAGATACTAAACAGTGTGTTTTCTCGTCGAATTATTCTTAAAATTTTGTACTTATTAAACTTTGTATGAAGAACACCTATTATAACCAATAACTATTCTTCAATTCAATATCTATATTGTTAATCATCTCTTCATATCCTTCTTGGCATCTCAGTTTGTTTACAATTTAAGTTACACTTTCCTTTCTTTCCTTTTTTCGTTTTACATGGGCGTTTTAAAAGCTTTTTCGAAAAGATGACCCTGATTCTGTAATATTAATAATTTTTGCTGTCAAGGTGACATGAAAGTTAAATTAAAGTGTTAATCCGTTGCGATTTTTCGATATTATCTTGTACACATTTCGCGTAGTCCAATTTGTTTGGATCGCCATTGATAATCTTATCGGACATGTGCAGATAAAAAGGCCAATCAACTAAAGATAAGTTGTTAGTAGCGTAGCCACTTGTTTGGCTTTTTTCTATTTGTACCGAGCTGTTCCGTTTTAAATACAAATTCGGACACGTGAATCTAAGGAAATGTAATGAGCAAAAATCTAATATTCCTTTGGAACATTTGCTTTACTTGTAATTTCTCTCTACATATCATGTTTTCCTATCGTGAAGTGAAATTACATTAAATCATAATTTTTATTTAAAATATGCACAGGGAATTTGAAGAAATATGGTTACATCACTTTAATAAAAAATCATATGGCCACATGTTCAAATCTGGCGATGATCTGACTAACTTGTGATTCATTTTGAGGTTAGATTACTGGTAGACGAATATTTTTAACGAAAAAAGTTGAAAAATATCATAATTACCAAAACTGAAATTTGATTACTGTAAATAAATACTAAAAAAATCTGAAGTTAGTTCAACATTTTGAGTGAAAATAATTTATTTTTTTTGGAAAAAAAAATACAATCTCAAATGATTTACATATTTATTTAAGTATATCAAAAATATGAGTCGCTCATTATTATTTTAATTAAAAAAACTGAACAGTTCTTTATAATTTTCGTTAGGATAAATTCAAAAGTTTAATTGATGGACTGAGAAGTGATGAGGGAAAGATTTTTGTATACTATTCAATCTTGGATAATTTATTGGTACGACTTGCAGAAAGCGTTAGAAAAGAAAATACTACATTTAGAGATTCTAGTAGTGCCGTAGAAAGTGTTATATCTGGGATAGGTAAATAAAATAAAAGAAAATATTTATCTAATGTTGAATTATAGATCTACGTATTATGGAATCATTTCAAAATCACATTACATTAATTAATATTTAACTTCACAGTAATTATTATTTTGAAATCATTAGATTATGTGATATCAAAGTGAAAAACTATTTGAGTAATAAATTAGTACAATCAGAGAGATTAGGTGATGAAGGTGGCTGGTTTATAGTCTGGTCATACACATTGCTTGTTGAAGGTAATGTCACTGAAAAGTAACTGTTGTTTTGTGTAAAATATCCTCTTCTCTCCATATATTGGTTTTGATAATCGGAAAACTGTGTTTAAATACCAAAACAAGGGTTATGGCGTTCCTTTTTAATTTTTTGAATTAATGCTGTTACACCTGTTTGGAATTCCACGTTATAGTTATAGCCAAAGAAGGTAAAACACCTTTGATAAAATATACATATGGATGTTCTTGACTTTTTAATTTTATATCTGGAAACTGATTCATTTTATCATATAATGTGTCAGTATTATTACTTTTTAGCTGGAGATAAATTATTTAATGTTGCTGCATCACTGCAGGTGCCTGATAGAGAACTATTGCATCTTTAGAAGAATAATGTTTCTTCCGAGATTCGTTCACTTTTTTTCCGTTTATAAACACGTGGCCTTACTATTTTTGCACCTGCACCTGAACGTTTTTCTTCTTTTTCTATTTTCTGCGATCTCACAAATGCATCTTTGTGTAGACAAACTTTTAATTACAAGAATATAATAAACAATAAAAATAAAATTTAGTCGGCCTGCTAAGCAAGTCGTGTACATAATAAGTAAATGTTTGTGAAATTATTATTAAGCAATATTTTTCTCTTTTTTATTTACATATTCTTGGCATCGGAAGATTCCTTTAAAGAACTACATTATCATTTTACAATGCGAATATCAACCATAATAAAAATAATCAAAGAAGCTTGTTCTGTTACTTTCAAGGTATCAAGAAAAGAATTTTTTAAATTTCCTGATGCCCAGGAAGACCCATTCTTTTTCCCATCACAAAATCCTTTGACACGAAACAAATTTATGCATTGCCTCGGAGCAATAGACGGCAAACATATAAGGATTATCGAACCCATGAATAGGGATTCTATGTTTTCTTAATTACAAGGATTTTTCTTCTTTCATTTATAAAATCTTTAAGAACTTATCAAACTCTTTCCTTTTCTTCCAATTTGTCGAAGTCTGGATTAAAACGCAGCAAATTTCTCTCGCCGTAAATATCTAAAGTTTGTCTTACTATCAGGTTATGTTTGCTATGAGGTACTAAAGTTCATGAGGTCGCGCATTACTAAAAAGGTAAACATTACCAAATATTTTTTTTATACTTAAGGAAGGTTTACAAAGTATAATAACGCCAGGTCCAGTGAAATCGAAGATCAGACGGAAAATTTAATACGAAGATACAAAGAGATGATGACAATAATGGAGCTTCAGGAAACCGGACAATCAATTTGACCTTTTACGTAAGACGAGCTTCTTTCCGGAGCTTACGCGAAGTTGTAATATTGTTATCGAGGATAACAAGCTCTATCAGATAATATTACTTATATCGAGACTATTTTGCTATGTCTCGCCAAAGATTTAAATTCGTGCTTCAATATTTGAGATTTAACACAAGAGGAAAAAGAATGGAAGATAAATGATGCCCTGTTCGGTCAATATTTTAAGTTTGTTTAATTATACCCTATTTGCTCGACTCGCTCGAGCAGGTTATTGTTTTGAGTGTGGCTGAAAAAAAAAATAGAAAAGCGAAATAATGTTGTGAAATCTGCAATAAATACTCATGTCCATAGCTCATCACGGTTAAGTGTCCCCAATATTAGACTTCGAAAATTGAGTAATTCGGCAATTGTTTTTTTTTCTATCGAAGTACGTACAAGACTGATTTAGTGTTTTTTTTGACGCGGAAATATCTTTAAAATCGATACCGCTTGTGGGAAGGCAATCACGCCTAAATCAAGAACGTTCTATCTTAAAGTAACTTTACACTCCAATAGTTCGGCTAAAAATACATAATACCGCCATTTTAGTCTAGTTAAAAAAAAAGGATGAAAGTTTGCGCCAGTACTACTCTGTTTCGTGACCGATATCGATTTCACGATTCGAAATATGTTCATAAATGAAATTAATTATCCGATCCATGTTCATAAATGAATTAATTATTCGACCGAAAAAAAATGAGATTAATTATCCGATCCGTAGAACTAAGTGTTTTGAGCTATATATATATATATATATATATATATATATATATATATATTAGAAATCGTCCTGGACTCCAATTACATATCTTAAAGGTTCAGAAAGATACGGTGATGTGAATTTGTAAATTTAGCGCGATTTCTGTTAAATATCACATTATGTGATAGAAAAATACAACTAGAATTACCAGAATCGGCATAAACGCCGAACTTGGACCCAAAACCAACACTATTATCACACTGCTGCCGCGGATATAGACAAAAGCGCACTCGGAAATAAAGTTACAAATGAATTAAAAGATTGCCTTTTTAACAAAAATAATTGTGGTAGTGCACGATACAGCAATTCATTATATATATGTATATATATATATATATATATATATATAACTGCAGTTTTCCATATTCTATGTTAAAGGAATTAGGTGTCTGAGATTAGCATTACTAACATATAAATGTGTAACAACTGGCAAATTAAGGGTTTTCAAAAATAACCCCTGTGTTGCTTCAATCATCCTTTATAGCGAACGGGTAACTATACACAATACGCATGTAAATTAAACACCAAATAATTAGGATTATACAATTTATTCAAAGAAATAACAAAATGCCATGAGATGTGGTCCGATTTCTTATGTTGATAAATGATTACAGCTATTTTGTAAATGCATTGATTTACTTAATAAAAAAATATTTAATATTTACATTTACGCTTATAATGAAAAAATCAGTCCATGTTTTGGCCTATTCATGATAAAAATATACTTTGACTATCAACTTTGTATAACATTTATAAAAAAAAACGTTACAATATCAAATCATAACTCAGCATTTGTTAAACCTTCTATAACATAGTTCAACAAGGCACTGTAAGGCAGATTAAATTAAAGATGAGAAGGTTTTTCTAGCTTAAGTTCCTCTTCTGGGGCTAATTTTTTGAAGTAACTCTCTACATAAGCATCATCTGCTTCTTCCAATGTAGCCGGCTTCCATTTAGGACTGTTATCTTTGTCAATCAATAGTGCACGAACACCTGTTTAAAATAAAAATACAATTCTTATAGTTGAGTATAGTAAGACACCAGACATATGGGGTTTGATTTACGAGAAACTTATTTTAGAGATTGTCCGTTGTGAAACAGTTTTTTTTATTAAACATATATTTAGTGTATCCTTCGTAGGGTTTCACGATTCGATCCGATACTTTTAGTAATGATAGATCATATGATATTTCAATATTTTTTACAAATACAAACAAATGTGACATAGACTTGGATCAATACAAACATTCTAGTACCAGCCTGAATCATTTGAATTTAATTGATTGCATCATAATATTATTTAGTCGCAGTCCGTCAAACTAAATTATCAAATTTGTTTAAAACTTAAACATTTCATTCCATACGGCAACTTAGCACTGTATACGATGGATAATCTTGTTTTGAAGATTGGAAAGATAGATAGATTGAAATAAGTATGACATTATTTTCAAAAGGCCTAAAATTTGGATTTTATAGTAATTTTTTATTATTCACAAAAAGCAATTGTCAAAAACTTTCTCATAAATAGTGGTCTATCAACAACAGAGAAAGCAATTAAATGATCAGTCCACATATTGTTATATTTTTCATTACTTACTAACTAAACATTCATATCATGAATTTTTCCATTTGTATTGCATATGTACGTGTTTCTATTTTAACTAAACAAAAAATGAAGTGCTGCATATTTTCAAAGTCTTTTATTCCATAGTCAATCGTGCGATACAATATTTGGAGGATCGAATTTTTAATACTCTGTATGATCCCAGTATATCATTTATTTATGGTACGGATCGATCCATGATATTGATACAAGTGAAAATACCCTGCATCTTTAATTCCCCACATAAGGGGGAGTGAAACAAGGTGAAATTCGGTAAATATTTTAAAACAAAGTTAAGGTTCCATTTACCATTTGTGATTTCTACATCTGGTTTGCAAAATACTAAGATTCAAACCGCTGGATATATAACCTATTAATTTCCAATGTTTGCTTTAAACAAATCAGAATTCTAGGTACTAGCATTTGATCACACCTTTAGATTAAGATGATTATATTTAACTCAATCAACAAAGAGATAAAGACAACTACAGATCTCTAGTCTACCCTAATTATGAAGTGCATTGGCTGATTTTTTAGGAAAAGAACTTTATACACATGTCATAATAAATGGATTATCCTCTTACCGCTATTTTCTTGGGAGCGAAGTGGTAACATATTGTCAATGAAATAAATTTTTCATGCCAAGTTCTTCGAATCCTTATTTTAATTCACTATTTGTAATAAATAATTAACTGAATATTAATTACAGTGAGTAAAGTATTGCTACAACTGATAAGCACTTAATAAAATGCGTATATGATTTAACAATTATATTTATGACATTTGCTTATGCAAAATAGATAGATTTAAATAACATTAAAATCAGATGTTTTGATATTTTTAGTTCCATTTAGATACAAAAATGTTGATGTTACTGAGTATTTCCTAATAGAAACTACGAGGTGATAATTATATGTGGAACTAGGAGAATCAGTGTGACAATGGAATATCTTTTTCTATTTGCTTGTATTTCCCAAGATATATATTATATTGATTTGTTAACAAGATACACACACATACATATATATATATATATATATATATATATATATATATATATATATATATATGCAGATATATATAATTATATATATATATATATATAAAATACAATTTTTTGTACTGCAGCTAAGAGAGGAGGATGTTAACGAGTCAGATGTGAGGTTTCAGCAAGATGGAGCTACTGCCCACTCAGCTAGGGTCTCCATGGACATAATTAGAGTGCTATTTCCGGGAAAAGTCATAAGCATAATTTGGTCACCCAGCTGACTTTTCTCAATGGAATTGTCTTAAAGCAAGAGTTTTGATACCCCTCTTATGAATTTGGAGCAGCTGACGGCTAAAATAATGGAAGAAGTGACATTCTGCTGCGCACCATTGCAAATTTACGCTTACGCTTTGAGGCGTGTATTCGCCATGATTCTCCGATATTCTATGCATAAAATCAGCACAAATGTACTTTAGTTTATTGTAATTGAAATATTATAAATACAATAATTGCTTTTTTTGTAGTACTTTTTTTGTTGTGCGGTAGTACTTCTATATTACTTATACACTTATACAGGTGGCGATTGTTATTAAAAACGTCTAAGTCGCAACTAACACAACTTTTGCGAAGTCTTTGGAATTTTTTAATATTTGTAGTCACACAGAAAGTGTATTAAGAAATTTTGTTTTTTAAAATATTCTAGTGGTAATGTCAAGAAAAAAAATTAGAGGAAATGTGTTAAATTTTCTAATAAACCTATTTATAATTTGGACTTAAGTGTATGTGATAGTCGGATTTAGTCATGATTGAAATAAAAAGTAGCCGACTTAATGATTTTATTATATTATAATGTGATTTGCATGTTGATTTATATTATTTAAACTAATGGCAGCCATGTAGAAAGTTAGTAGGCTCGTGATTGGCTATAGCGGATATGTGTGTGTGACTTAGGCGATTTTGAAAACGAAACCGTTTTTGCTTTTGTTTTTTATAGTAAACTGAGGTTAGATTAATTTATATAAAAATATTCTCAATAGGGTCAAAAATCAAGGAAAATTAAAATATAGAAAATAGTTGCCGATGGACTTAGGTAAGTTTGATATCCATCGAGACATATGTAAATTAATCTAAAGTGCTGTTCCTAATCTAAAGAATATTGTATATTCTTTGGTCAAAGGGTATTATTTTTTGCTTTACATTGAAAAAATCTGCCTAAAGTTTATTGGTGGTAATAGCTTAAAGCAAACGTGATCTGTCTGAAACCACCCGCACTTGAGACGATTACCATCTGGTAATCCTGACGTAAAGGTAATTGAATGCTTTGGACGGTGGGAAAAAATGAAGAGTTGGAATCATTATTGTATTAAGGTAATCCACATCTGTAATCTGTAACGTAAATAGTCTTAACACAAGCATCAGCAAGCATTTAAAGTCAATGGAAATAAATCAATAGCCAGGATATTGGGAGCCACATTAACTGAGGAAAAAAGTTGTTGATAGACACTTAATGGCCTGTGAAATGCTGCTTCAAACACACCAAAGGAAAGTTTTTGAATAAAATTGTGACTGATGATATTGAATTGTGACTGGTGATTGGGGAAAATTTGATTTATTTTGATAGTTCAAAATGTAAAAAAAGTGTGGACAAAGCCTGGTAAACTATGAAGTCAGCATTAACACCAAGTTACATCCGTCATCTGAAGATTATACTTTGTTTTTGGTGGGCTCAGGAAGGTGTAGTGTAATAATAACTACTGGCGAATAATACTAAGAACATTTAAAACAAGCTTTGAAAAAAATTACCAGAATACTCTAAGAGACAGAATTCCTACATGACATCTTGACTTCCACCACAGGTTGGTAAACCAGTCAAAAAGAAGCGTTTTATAGATTTATTTTACTTTAATCACAGTATTCACCGAACATTTTACCTTCCGATTACCATTTATTTGGATCGATGGCACAAGACCTCACAACTAGGACTTCAAATTTTATGAAGATGTCAGGAAAAGGCTTCCATAAAAGAATCCCAACGACAAAGAATTCTTTCGTGGAAGCTACTTTGGTGGACAGTATTTTGTATAAATGTAATCCATTTTCCAACTAAAACTGAACTTAATTTTTATACAAAAAAGACGGAAACCTATAATAATATCTTTATATACTTAGAAAAATTTAATAAGAATTGAAATAAGAAAAAATTTTATAACTTTCGGAATCCATTAAATTCCATATTTGTTATAAAGCATTAATTAAAGGCAGCCCTTGAAATTTGTTTAATATACCTAATGTCTATCAAAGGGCAACATTCCTAAGCCTCCATGAATGTTACTATTCATTTAAAACCTGCTTGTTGTAAGAAATATTTAACTGAATGTTGATAGAGTAAAGTAAAACTATTAAAAAAATTGATTAAAGCGAACCTTCTGGAAAATCGTGTTGTTGTAAGCAACGCACAACCAGACGATATTCCATACGCAGACACTGCCACAGCTCCAACTGTGTGCCATATTGTAGTGCACGGAGTGTAATTTTCAAGCTACCTGGGGACATCTCACTGAGCGTCTAAAATAAACAAACATTTATAATGCATGTCTGAAGTCAATCAATTCACATAGAGATTAAGATAATCAAATGTGTGTGGTAATGATAACAAACAAGCCTACATACGTAAAAATATTATCCACAATACACAAGATATCTTCAATCGTGAATGAGTACCTCAGAAAATGTTTGAAATAAAGTTATTGATTTTGAAAATGATTTGATATTATGCTAGTGCACTATTACATGGTATTTTTTTGGTTTATAATTTTAATTATGTCAACAGTCTAATATAAAAAAACCTAAACATCAATATAATAACCATCATAAGCGTTTCCCACCTGAGGGGCTGATTAGCTGTTGGAATTGGATTTAAATTTCTCTATTATGCTCTATTATACTTATGGTTAAAGTTTCGAATATATTATTCAATAAAAATTACAAACATTACATTTCAGACAATAAACATTAGGTCTGGAACTGTTAGGCTAAAAATGTAAGGAATATTTAGTTAAATTAAAATTCATTTAGAATATGTTTATCATAGAAAACAAATTATTAGGAAAGTTTATTTGAAATTTTCTGTGAAAGGGCAAGAAATACATTCCTTCCATTGTGATTATAGATTAATACATTAATAAGTGTTAAGTTAAATAGTTTGTAAATTAAATGTTTTCGAAAATCATATTAATAATAGAATTTATATAAGTAATCTACATGATGGTAAAAGAATTATGTATGGTCTATTTAAATGGACAATTTCATAAAAAGCTGTTAGGCAAATTTTAACCGTTTGAGTGCCGATGAGCGCCATCGCGCTCGTGCGCATACTAACTATATTAGCCACGAGTGCGATGGCGCTCGTTAAATCAGTTGCTGTTTAGCCCGCGGTAGGTGAGGTTGCTCGCAAGCATCGCTAATTTTTTATCTTTCTATGTGTTACATAAAGTTAAAATTATAATATTATTAGTAATTATTCCACACATGCATTTCTCACAAGAAATATGTAAGAAGTATGACCAATCAGTTTGCCAACATTATAAAAATTCACCATGTTAGAGAGTCTTGCTAACTAAATGAAAAAAAAAATGTAAAGGAAGCTACTGAAGATAATCAATAATTAGAGGACGTTAAAAAATTAATTATGTTATAATTTTTTTATTACAAAAGTTCACTTGTCATTTTATGCCAAAAATACTACAAAAATAAATTAACACAAACTACTTAATATACCATAATAAAAAGTAAAATGTGTGAAGTTTGCAGCAAATAAATTGAATTACTAAATATGAAGAGTACAGAGAGAAGTAGACCCTATTATTGAAATGTTTGAATAATTAGGATATCTCTACATTGCACTCTTCGGGAATGCAAAGGAGGCTAGAATGCTATACAGACAAGGGCAAATGGAATTTTTAGATATCTTCTGTACAGCAAAAAGTTCATAATCCATATGATCAGCGAATAACATCAAATAAAATTTTAAACATATTTTTCTTGAAATCATATTTTTAGAAAAATTTTAAGTCTGTGAGCAAATTCTTGGGAAAGGTTACACCATTTGATTTAAAAATTTGTAGCTTTCTTGTGAGGTTGTTCTTAAATTGTTAAACTGGCTGTTTTTCTATGAACGAAAACTCTTTTTGTAATAAATGCAAAACTAACATTCTTTGATACTTCTTTATGTAAATTTCGATGTGAATTGTTTTTTTATATGTGTTTTGATAATTAATTGAACAGTTGTAAATGAAAGTATTTATTTTTCAATAAAAACAAATTATTAAAAATTATTTTATTTCTAACTAATGTTTAGCTTTTGTTACTGTGTTAGAGGACTGTTTTAGAACGCAGTTAGCTTAGTTACTAGTGTAGAAGCATGTCTTGATAACATTCCATGTTTCACTACGATATTATTGTAATTTGTTATGATGGATTGGCAATTTCTATGTCTATATATTTCTTTTTTTGCAATATAGAAACTAAATACTGAAAAAATATCAGTACATATGATAGAGTAGCAAAAATGTTGGCAGCAGTTAAACCTTTACATTTAACTAAATATAAAAAAATTATTTATTTGGGCACAAATTTGATATCAAAAACTAATGATTTGCATCATTATCATTCTATCATCATTTATCATCTGATATTTATCATTAGTTTCTGTTAACAAATTTGTGCCTAAAAATAATTTAAATTACGGTATTTTCCTTCCTTTTATTCAATATTCATTCAAAGTTCAAAATTAACATGAAACAATACATAGTAGTTGAGTTAAAGTCAATTCTTTTGTATATGGTTGCTTAACTAGTCTTAAGGCAAGTTCTAAGGGTCCAAAAATTCAAAATGAATGTAAAATAATACATAATTGGTAAATAAAAGTCAATTCTTTTGTATATGGTTGCTTAATTAGCTCTAAGGTGAGCTCTAAGAGACCACAAATCCAAAATGAATGTGAAATACTGGTCAGTAAGTAGAAGTAAATTAATTTGTATATGGTTGCTTAAGTAGCTCTAAGGTGAGTTCTAAGAGATCACAAATTCAAAATGAATGTGTAATAAGACACATTCAGCAAGATAATGTCAATTCTTTTGTACATAGTTGCTTAACTAGCTCTAACACAAGTTCTAAGAATTAAAAAGTTAAAAATGAATGTGAAATAATCAATTCTATGTTTTCTAACTAACTCTAAGGCGAGCTCTAAGTGACCACAAATTTAAAATGAATGTGAAATAATATAGTCAGTACGTTAAAGTCAATTTTTTTGTATATGTTTGCTTAACTATTTCTAAGGCAAGTTCTAAGGGTTCACAAATTAAAAATGAATGTGAAATAATATATAATCAGTAAGTATACGATTGCTTAACTAGCTCTAAGGAATGACAATGACAAACTGATGACAAAATCAAAATGAATGTGAAATAATATACAGTCGGTAAGTTAAAGTAATTTCTTTTGTATGTGTTTGCTTAAATAGCTCTAAGTGTCCACATTTGTATTCACTATCGGGGATGGAAGATCATTATTTTTATTTGAGAAAGGTGAATATAATTAACAAATTACATATTAAATTCCACATTTGTGAAAAGAATAAACAGAATGGCATACAAG
Organism: Druceiella hillmani; assembly: GCA_039881145.1. Lineage (NCBI taxonomy): Eukaryota > Metazoa > Arthropoda > Insecta > Lepidoptera > Hepialidae > Druceiella > Druceiella hillmani. The sequence continues at coordinate 6,302,554 of JAYKKI010000070.1, forward strand.
ACGATATAAATACCAGTGAAATACATTCTACTACCTTTAGTGTCTTTTTAGACCAATCATTTCCAACTTTTTCAAGTCTTTCTTGAATCTCTTCAATAGTAGCAGCAGCAAAACAATAATTGATATCTTTAATTTGCGCCGCGAGTGAAAATCCACCTTCCGGTTCATTGAACTTCGAAAGTAAGTTGTACACCTCATTTTCATTGGTGCATCTTACGAGAAGTTTTTCCAATTCATATAAACGATTGCTCGGAATGTAATGAGTTGCTATGCCTGCTTTCAGAACATCTTTACCTTTAAGTCTGTCACCTAAAAATAATGATACATGTATTTGTATGGGTAGACTATTACTTACTTAAAACATAGCCATTGTATGTATTTCATTAAAATATCAATAGTTATGTACTATCTTGAATATAATCCAAAAAGATTTCTATTCATCGTTGGACAATAACTGACAATTTATGAAAGATGTTTACTATATGAGAATCTTATGGATTTTTTTATTTAATCTTGGTAGAAATAAGAAAACTGATCATTTAATGTTAGTATTTTATAAAATACCTTTTTTTTTAAATTCCACATCTACTTTTAATGGAACGTCTATAAAATTGCACAAACCAATGTATTACTCACCAGTAAGACCTAAGTATAAACCAAGATTAACCTGTAATCTTGGCAAGAAATATGACCCACCGACATCAGGGAAAAGTCCTATTTTAGTTTCAGGCATCGCAATCATTGTTTTTTCCGTTGCTATTCTATATCGGCCATGCACCGACAAACCTAAACCACCCCCCATAGTGATGCCATTTAATATTGCTATGTATGGGATTTTGTAATTTCCAATAGTATTATTCACAGTATATTCAGTTCTAAAGAATTCATTGCCTAAACTAAGACCTTCACTTGCTGCTAAAATTAAAGCTTTAACATCACCGCCCGCGCAAAAAGCTTTATCACCACTTCCTTTTATAATGACTAGTTTTTTTCCATTCTCCCATTCTTGAAGTTTTGGTAATAATTTTTGCGCCATTGAGAGATTTAGTGAATTCAATGCTTTAGGCCTGTTTAATGTTACTATGCCGGCATCGTTTATCGTTTCAAACAGAACATCATCTGCTTCTTGAGATGACATGGTTCGCCTAACTGATAGTAGGCCTATTCTCGTCCGTATAATAGTTCTCAACATCTGTAATAAAATCCAAAAAAAAAATGTAAATTACCATATGCATTTTAAATGAAGAACTCAATAACTTATCCTGCTGCTTATCTCATTTAACTATTTTAGAATATAAACGTGTACTTACTGTCTAAAATATGAACGATTATAATTTTTTTGTTACGGGAAACTAATTATATCGGTAGTGAGGTAAGAAAATGTAAATATTGTAACATATATGAGAGTGGGGTCGTGACAATTTCAAGGACACGTACAATAAATTTTACGTTGATAACAGTCACTGTAATACTCTTTATCGCTTCATAACTTTGTTTGTTTAGAATCTTGTCGGTGACACTTGACATATTAGGTTATATTTTTGATGTAAAAAAAGTTAGAGCTATGCCCTCTAATGTATGTTGACAACGGCACAAAAACCGTTACGAAAATTTTGAACAAGCCTAATTAGAGTTTTTACATATTTTAAACTATTAAAATTACTATATTCATAGATAGCAAGCTATTTATATAATATATTTATATATTTACTAATAATTTTTTTCATAAATAACCATTTCTTTACCAATATCCAATAAGGCGAAGAGCAAAAGTATATATTTTTACTCACTGTAGACATCACCGAGACTAAATTATGTTAATTTTCTAATGACCCATTAGAAAATTAACATAATTTATATTGCTAACGATGTGATATTTGAACATTATTTACAAAAGTAATGAGGCATTATTTACAGAAGTAATGAGTAATGAGGTGTTGGATATTGTTTTACTTTTGTCACTGTTTAATCCAAGTAAAGAATTAATGTTCACAGCATGTTTATATATATTATGTCGTTATGTGAAAAATTCAGGATTTGATTGCAATTTCGAAATTTTATTATTATTTTTATTCTTAATGAAATTATCTGTGACATAATAAAATAATTATAAATTACATGACAAAATAATTAATAAAGCGATAATATCCTTTTTGGTCATTTTAGGGAAATAAAGAAAATTCTACATAAAGTGATAACCTATTTTGATCAGAAATAAATTTGAAATCAGTCTTTTTCACTACTGAAAACAGACTAGTTATTATAATGTGATATATAAACATAGTCGCATTTCATACCAATAAATGAAAATAGCTGCTTCTGATCCCAATGTTGGTAATGATGGTCCTTTTTGACTCTGAGCCCTGGAAATATTGTTACTTTTGCTTCCAAGCAGTGAGCTGATAAATTAGGATTGTACATAAGGACAAAAATAATAGGAAATTGTTTCGTATTAGTAATAATAACATTCTTTATTTATTAACACAAAGTTCAATTTTAAATCCTTATTGATTATTTACTTAAATCATTATTATATTTATTGTTACGTAATAAAGTAAGTGAACAATAATGAAACTGAACATTTTAATACCCTCCCGACTTTGACGTCCTGATCCTCATCAGACCCTAAACATCTTGGATTTGAAGCCTCCATATTTATACGAATCATTTTAGCCCAAATTTGATGTTCCAGATGTAACGTTTCCAACTTATAAAACTCAAGAGGAGTATTATAAACTTAAAGCCTTTGCGTAGGAAATTAAAAAAAAGTTATGTCTTAAACACGTAAATCGTTGATTTATCTCTAGTGGTTCCTGACAGTAACCTTTACCTTCAGGAGAAGTCAAATGTAGCGATTCCTGGGCTATTAACACATCATTATAAAATTGTAGGTCTAGCAGCGAAATCTTGTCAATTTCTCCAAAATATTTTGATTGAAAGGTTGTTGATTTTCTTTACTTTATTTTTATTTATAACCGTTTTTGGCAATGGTCTTGCATTTAGGGTCGAAATCGTGTCATAGCATTTGCATAAATTAAAAGCAGTGCTCATGTCACTTTCGTGTAAAATTTCCCCCATACAAGTACGTTGCATAGCTTTTTGATACGAACTAAAATAATCTTTCACATTTTTTAAATCTGACATTCCACGATGTTGTCGGCCCGAGAATTTTACCTTCCGTTTCTATCCAAACGCTAATTGAATAATCACCTACAAATTTTACAATGGTCGAACATTGAGATAAGATTTCTTTTGACTCGTCAGAATGTAGTAGGTATTACTTCTTTCTTTCTAAATTTTTTCCGTCATGCAAAACACGTGATTTGGGGGCATGAATGCTCTGTGCTCTGAAGAGCTGTTTTGAATGTTTGGACATGATAGCAATTACTTACAAAAGGCAGCAGCATCAGCTATTAAGCGAATTCCATTGATGTCTGTTTTATCAGTTTCAGTAAGTCTGTAATATATAACTGCTGAAATCAAACTAGCATCTGTGTGAAACTCATAGTGTGACAATCAACAATATCCGAATGTATTTTCTTTCGTTATTAACTAATTAGAAGAACAGAAAAGCTGTAGTTACAATTTTAGTCTTGTAATTTTGGGAGTTAAAAGTTCTTTTGACAGCCAAATGGAATAACTTTAAATTATGTGTATCACGTAGTTTTCCAAAAAGAGCTTTTTACCCGCAATTTGTGTATTCTTTTTTGCGTTATAAGTAGATTTTTCTTAGAAAGATTAGTTTTAGTTTGGATTTTTTCCTTCAACATATTGAATATACATCTGTTCGCGGCGAAACTAAATTCTAGATTGAAAAATTTATTGAAAATAAATCTGAAGTAAGACAATTTTATTTCAAGTCTGGTCCATTCACACGATTTACAAATGTTATAAATTTTTATATTCACTCAAATTTTTAAATGCCTAGTGACAGAGTGAAGATAAAAAATGTATAACATGTGTGTCTAGGTATTTTCTTTCACTGAATTTGTTTTTTGGCAGAAAAGTGACTCCACTTCAAAGGTTCTAAAAATTGGCAGGCAGAAGTTTTTTTGCGGTGAATATTTTTTGGTAATTTTGAACCCCACCACGAGTTTCGTGAGTCATTTCGTCTGTGTGATAAAACTTTTTCTTAATGTTATTTACTTGATGCTTCGTTATTCCAAAATGTTCAGAAAACAATGGATACTTTTTTTTTGATAAAAAATACTGCGTACTTAACTAATATTGGTTTTGAGACTCTTAGTCGTATGTTTTGCAATGGGCTTAATTGAACGAGATTTTAAGGTTATTGCTTCTTGGATTTTCTTGTCCCTGTGAGCATAGAAATTTGTGTGTGGTTTTAATATATATCCGATATCGTTATTTTAGAAATGAATGCAGGTTGGTCGTGACTGCATACATGAGTGGCGAGAACTTTTGACGAGTATATAAAAAAGACATGATACCTTTTTTAAACGCAACACACCTAAAAAAACAACATATTATAAATTGTATTTTCTTATGTTTTGTAGTAATAGAACTCTTAAAATACGAACTTTCTCTTACATTATTACTGTCATTGAAAGTAACCATGTATTAAATTAACTCAAACACCTGCCACAATTTAAATAAAAAGGCCAACGAAAATATATAGGTAAGCTCTTGTAGAAATACCTATATCATCTACATCACGCATTATCATTAAGGTTATACATATTGTTATATTTAATAGATGTATTATATATTTTACTATTTTACTATCTAGTCCAGTAAGTATCAGTTCTATTGACGGAATTACCTGTTCTCCTTGTCAACATTTCCAGTTTTCTGGATTCCTTTTAGGTTTTCTTGAAACAAGATTTTTTGTGTGTGTTTTGTTTCACTGGGGTCTGAATATCCATGATTTTGAAGTTTGTTAATGTTTATCCACTAAAACTCTAATAAAATAATTAAAACCACCATAGTAAATAGTAAGAAAAAAGCCGTTTTTCGTACATCTTATCGTATACGTGATATAATGCACAGTATTAAATTTTTATTAATACTGTGCATTATATAATATATAATTCAGTATTAAATTTTTATTTAATACATTTTGGATTTACGTAACTATTAAAATAATTGTTTATGAAATACAATTTAAATAGTACTTGCTGTTAGCCATCTCATGTGATATGTGTAGATAAGATTTAATTTATGATATATTTTCTGTACCGTAACCACTTGTTTGGTTCTTTTTATAATTTGGTTGGATGTTTTTGCACTAGACGTATAAGAGTCAAGAAGCTAGGATCTAATGTTCTTTTGGTTTCTTTGTTATGCAGGTTCTGATAATACATGCTACCAGTTAAAGAGGCGTAATTAACAGTGTAATCACATTGATTTACCATTTTTGTATAAAGATATCTAAAAAATATTTGAATACACATGGCTGAATCCCTTTAATAAACAGTTGGCCATCTTTTCTGATTATACCGATAATATGGCCACATATTCCAATCCGGCAATACCAAGTAATTTGTAATTAATTTTTAAGTTACACTACTAGTAGACGATGACATTTATCTTAAAAAGGAAAAATATCATATTGCTTAAAACTAAAAGCACTATAACCTGATTATTAAGAATATTTAAAAAAAATAGTGACAGTTCAAACTTTTTAGTTAACAAATACTTATTTTGTTATACTTGTTTATTTTTCCCAAAAAACGTATGAAATAGTTGGTTTGCACTAGTAACTGTTATTTATTTGTATTGACAAAAGATTCGTAGTAAAAGAATACTAAAATATGGCAGTTTACCATTTTATCGGATTGGCCATATTACCCTGACTAAATCAATTTTGTCATGATTATTTCAGTTCAAAACTATGGTTTTCAATACTTATTTTTTCTTGAAAGGATACCTCAGTGGCATCTCGTATGCATTTGGGTCAATATGCCTTCGTTTTATTCCCACTCATTTGACTAGGCTGCGTGTCAGAAAGTCTCTAACCTGCGATTGCGAGTTTGGTGAGGGAGATCTAAGTCATTTCATTTTTGCATGCCCATTAAATAACCAATCTCTTTCATTCATTTTTAAATTATTAAAACAAAAAAAAACAGTTATCTTCATTACATTAGAATCTTTCTATCGGTTGCTAATGAAATGTTAGAATCCTTCTCTCGGTTGCTAATGAAACCATTCTAGACTTAATTATTCTACAAATAAGAAAGAACGACGTCAAAATATCTAGGACCTTCCACATTCATATAAATTTTTGTATTTGTTGTCACGCACACACATACAAACACACACACACACACACACACACACACACACACATATATATATATATATATATATATATATATATATATATATATATATATATAAGTATATATTATTCATCTACTGTTGTCGCCTTAATATTATCTATAATTTATTTTTTATCCATATTTATGCTTAATTTAATTTTTGTTTTGCTGTTTAGTTTATTTTTCTTATCAAGCAATAGTGACAAATGTTGGGAATGTGATCTAATCAGTGCTGCCTAACCAACAATTCTAAACTTAACACTGGCAAAAGTTCTGTCTGGAGATAATAATCGCCACGGGAGAAAAGAAAAAAGATTTGGTGACATTCATTTTGTTTACATTTAACATTTTTTTTACATTTAACTTTGATTGCCATAGAAACCGTTAAACAAAGTGGAGAGGTTTTTCGCAACTCTATTATTTCCTTATTTTTTTTCGTGATATTTAGTCTTAATCTGTTGCAATAACTTATTTAGATTTGTGTTATTTTTATTTTCATTTAATTTTTTACTTTATCTGTATCCCCTTTATTGTTTTATCCAGTTCTCGGTAAGTTTGTCCTTTTGTTCATTTGTTTTATTATTTATTTTTGTGATTCAGGTTATCTTTTGGGAAAATGGACTTAGTTATTCCCCCGAAACCTCCAGACCCTTCTAAGTCTCCTATATGTTTCAATGAATTTGCTTCTCCTACATCGCCTGCCAGTTTTATTACAGTTTCGGATTCCCAACAGGAAATGAAACGAAAAAATAAAAATTGTAAAAGGCCCAACTGTAAAAAAAATAAGCTTAAGAATAATCCCTCTTTTCATCCTTCTGATTCTTCATGTACTGAAACAGAGGATACAATCCCTCGTAAGACCCCTCGCACTCCTCTTTCAGAAGCAAGTTCAAAATCTCTTCCTCCAACCCCGACCTCTTCTCCTCCCTCTCTCCCTCCGAATTCTTTTGAGGGCCGTTTATACGTCCCTGGCGACGTTGGTCCATTTATCGTTCACGTTCAGAGAAAAGAACCCCAGCCTAATTCCGGATTTTCATTCCATGCTGTGAAATTTGGTTCCTCTTTAAAAAATTTTAATGTTGATGGAATTATACGAGATGGAGTGAAACAAATTGGCAGGAACAGGATTTCGGTGGAATTTTCATCTGCTGATGCCGCCAACCGATTCGTTAACCACTCTGCCTTCACAGGTCAAAACAAATTGTTTATCCCCTCCTTTAACGTCAGTCGTATGGGAATTGTTCGCAATGTTCCAGTCGATTGGTCTGACGAGGAGGTTTTACATAATATAGAAGTCCCTGAAGGGTGCGGTAAAGTTACTAAGGTCCGCCGCTTAAATTTTAAAAAGATAATTGATGGCCAGCCTAAATATTTTCCGTCTGAGACGATGGTCATTACCTTTGATGGCCAAGTTCGTCCCCAACGGATATATATGGCTTATTCATCGCTTCCAGTCTCAAAATACGAATTCCCTACAATACAGTGCTTCAAGTGTTGTAGGTTTGGACATGTTGCTGACAAATGCCGATCTTCTGAGCGTTGTTTCCGATGTGGTCAAGGTCACGTTGGGAGAAACTGCCCACTTCCTCTTGACAAAGCAAAATGTATCTTTTGCAGTGGAAATCATGATTCCACTGATAGAAATTGTCCAGAATTCGAAAGACAAAGAAAAATCAAATTCGAAATGTCTGAAAGAGATATTTCCTATGCGGAAGCGTCCAAATTGGTCCCTTCTGCTAAAAAATCATACGCCTCAGTTGCAGCTCTCCCCCCTCTAACTCTTCCTTCTCCAATTTCTTCCCAAAGTTTGCTTTCTCCGTTTCGTCCTACCAACTCATCCCACAAAAAAATTATTTCTCTGAAACCCCGATCCCACTCTTCGACTAGTTCCAACCAGGGCTATGACCGCTCTGCTCTAGAACAAGCCTGGGCAGACTTCCGTATTCCTCAACCTGAAAATGGTTGCGGTTTAAATCAACAACCTTCAACTAATTCTTTTACGAGTATTATTCAATTTCTTTTGACCACCTTGGTCAAAATTCTGAGTTCCCCCAATCAAATACCGTCCAACGTTGCCTCATCTATTCTTACTTCCCTTCAATACCTCCTTTCCAATGGCTTCGCCAATAGTGGCGAGGGTCTTGCAATGGAATAGTCGCAGTATAATTTCCAACAAAGCAGATCTTCGTCACCTCCTTGTCAAGTATTCTCCATACGTGGCTGCCGTCTCGGAGACTTGGCTGAAGCCTGGATTCCATTTTAAGATCCTAGGCTATGTCTGTCTCCGGGATGATAGAGCGGATGGTAAGGGCGGATCCGCCCTATTACTTGACAAATCTCTTCCCTTCTCCCAGATTTCTCTTGGATCCCGCAGTTGTCACTTCAATATTGTTGCTGCGAGAGTTAAATATATCACTATCCTCTCCATATATGTCCCCCTTCCAACATGTTCCGTAGCATTAGAACTACGGGATATTTTATCTTCAATTCCTGGCCCGTATATTATTCTGGGAGATTTTAATGCTCATCACCCGTCTTGAGGTTCCACCTGAAGCAACCCTCTTGGGGTCTCCTTGGTGGAACTCCAGGACGATTTTGGCCTGTGTTTACTGAATGATGGTTCTCCAACACGAGTTCCTGTCCCATTTCAGAACCCGAGCTCAGTAGATATCTCTCTTTGCTCCTCATCCTTGGCATCCTAGGTTTCCTGGAATATTGTTTCTGAGTCTTTTGGAAGCGACCATTTCCCCATTTTGATTTCTTTCCCTCACGTAAATTTACATATTGAAAAAACTCCCCCTCTTCAAAAATACAACCTACATAGGGCAGATTGGGTGGGATTCCGTACCTTTCTCAGTATCGAAGTGGATTCCCTCCCTCCAGTGGACTTGGATAACATTGACACTTGCTATGACCAATTTGTAAATGCTATAGACCTATCCGCTCGGAAATTTATCCCACTTAAAAGATCTAACCATCACTTCAGATCCTCTCCCCCCTGGTGGGATGGAGACTGTTCCGCAGCGGTTAAAACCCGTAAAGAGGCTGAAGCGATATATACATCTAATACGTCGGAAGCAAACTTCCTCTTGTTTCGAAAGACCCAAGCTCAGACTAAACGAATTCTTCTTAAAAAAAAAGAGGGAAGGCTGGAAGAAATTCTGTCAATCCCTCTCTCCTTTTACTCCCTCTCGTGTCGTCTGGTCTAATATAAAACGCTTTCGGTCTATTTTTCAGCCTGATCTTCCCAAATCTGTACACGGGAATTGGATTGATCAATTTTTAAATAAACTTGCTCCCCCATCAGTCCCAAATTTAGATGAATTACCTTTCAGGTATAACTTTACTAGCGCCATTCATTTTTTAGAAGAAGATTTCTCCATTAACGAATTGGATTTCACCTTACACCATCTTAAGGATTCTTCCCCTGGTATTGACGGAATGTCATATTCAATGGTGAAAAATACTTTACCATCTACCCGTTGGTATCTTCTATCCCTCATTAACTGTATGTTCAAATCAGGTTCTATTCCAAAGTCTTGGAAAACTCAAATAATAATTCCCATCCCAAAACCTCATAAAGATCCCAATGTAGGTTCATCCTACAGACATAGCCCTTTCTCCTGTTCTAGCGAAGATTACGGAACATTTAATTAAGAATCGTTTGGAATGGTTTACTGAACACCATTCTATTTTTCCAAGGAACCAATTTGGCTTCAGAAGAGCTAAAAGTACGTTGGACAATCTCAGCGTCCTAACCACTGACATCAGACTTGCTTTCTCTCGACAAGAATTTCTCGGTGCTGCTTTTTTAGATCTTTCTTCAGCCTATGATAATGTAATCCTTCCAGTCCTCCAAAAAATTCTTCATAATCTTGGGATTCCGATTAAGATTATAAATTTTCTCCTCAATTTTCTTTTAGAAAGATCTATTATTCTTAGATCCCCTTGTTCCCCCCCCTTTTCAAGAACTATATGGAAGGGTCTTCCCCAAGGTTCTGTTTTAAGTCCATTACTTTTCAATATTTACTCTTATATGATTCACTCAACAGTTAATCCTTTCTGTCGTGTTTTGCAATATGCTGATGACCTGCTTTTATATTCTTCTGATAAATCAATAATTGTTGCCGAAAATGCTTTGAACTCTGCCCTTGTTAACCTAAATAAATGGGTTACCTCTCATGGTATGGATTTATCCCCTTCCAAAAGCGCTGTCGTGGTCTTCTCGAGAAGGAGAATTACTCCTCCGTTATCTATTTCTTATAATTCCTCTTTGATCCCTGTTCTTTCCAATACCAAATTCTTAGGTATGTTCCTAGACTCAAAATTATCCTGGAACATTCACATCGAATATGTCATCTCCCAATGCCAGACTAATTTGAATATCCTCCGCGCTCTTTCGGGAGTGTGGTGGGGCTCTCACCCTTCCACATTAAAGTTAATATATAACGCTCTAGTCCATAGTCACCTAGAATATGGTTCATTTCTACTTGATCCTATTTCCAAATCCAATGCCACTAAATTGACCCGCATTCAGTCTCAAGCTCTGAGGATCATAGCAGGTGCTATGAAATCCAGTCCCATAAATGCCTTACAAGTAGAATGTGTTGATCCTCCTTTAAGTCTCCGGTGACAATACCTAGCTGATCGTTATTTACTAAAGGCAGCTAGGTTTTCTACTCACCCTATTTTTCCTAAACTCACCCTCCTCTCTAGGTTTATTGAACATACTCCTTTTTGGCGTTCTAAGTCCCGACCTCTTCTTATCGTTAGCTTCCAAAGATTTAAATCCCTTACTAACCCCGTTTATCAAAATTCTTCTCTCCCTCTCTATAGCTTCCCATTTGACTCGGTATTTCACAGGCCAAATATAAATTTGTGTTTTGGAGTTGATAAGGAGTCCAAAAATGCTAATTCGCTGTTCAATTCTATCTTGAATTCGTTTTGGATGGATTGGACGCGAATATATACAGATGCATCAAAAACCGGTAGAGATGGCTATGTCGGAGCGTCATTTTACTCTCCATCCACCGCTCATTCAGCTTACTTTCGCCTTCCTAAGGATTGTTCGGTATTCTCCGGGGAATGCCGTGCTATTGTGGAGGCCTTGAATTATGCCCTACACAAAAAGATTCGCAGGCTCCTTATCTTCTCTGACTCCTTAAGTTGTTTACAGTCCCTTATTGCTAATCCATTTTCTTCAAACTGTAGTTTCCTGATTCTTCGGATCAAGCAACTTGCGCTTGATTTGGAGAGATCGGGATCCGATGTCGTTCTTGCATGGATCCCTAGTCATTGTGGCATAGTTGGTAATGAAATAGTCGACGCAAAAGCTCGGTTTGCCGCAGTGAACGGGGATCCATGTTTCACTACTAATTTCATTGAGGATCTTCTTCCCATGACTCGTTTCTGGATGGCGTCTGACTGGCAGAGGGCGTGGGATAGATCATCCCAGATTACGGGTGCGAGATATTTCCAGATCCAACCTTTTATTCCTTCAAAACCTTGGTTCTCAACATTTACTTTCTCTCGAAAGGAATCCTCTGTGGTATCTCGCATGCGTTTGGGTCATTGCTCTGTTCCTACTCATTTGGTTAGACTGCGGGTCAGAGAGTCTCCAATTTGCGATTGCGGGTTTGGAGAAGGCGATTTAAATCATCTCATTTTTTCATGTCCATTAAATAATCGATTTCCTTTGTTTGTTTCCAAATTATTAAAATATAAAATTCAATTGCCCATCAACATAAGATCACTTTTATTTATTGCCAACAAACCCATTTTAGGATTAATCATTCAGTTCATAAGAAAGAACGACATCAAAATATAGAAATTTTTATACTTATGTTTATTTTTTTAAGTTTATATATTTGTATATACTTATTTTGTACTTACTGTATATTATAATGTCGTTTTCTTCTTTTAGTTTAATTGTAGCCAACTTCTTATTTAGTTTTTGTTTTATTGTATAGTTTATTCTTTTGTTATCAAGCAACAATGACAAATATCCGAAATTTGATTTAATCAGTGTTGCCATAGCCTTTTTTCCACACTTGATAGTGGCAAAGGTTCTCTATGGAGAGAACGAACGCTATATAATCAAAGATAAAGATACATTTAACATTTAACACATAGATAATATACTAAATTTATTAATGGCTGGTTAAATTTTAGTATATGATCTGTGAGATAGATTTAGTATATTATCGATTCGATAGATATTGTCTTTGTGTAGGGTTAAATCGCCGTTTTTCGTAATGATCTGTTACATAGATTAATATTTAATATATGATCTATGGATTAATACACTAATGATCAATAAGCGTTTGCAGATTATATGAAATTTGGTATAGGTAAGTCTGCTTTAGCAACTTCTTTTTGTAAATACTTTATTTCTTACCTATATTTTTTAATTTACGCCAAAAAAGACGGCAAAATTGCATTTTTGTTAGACTTGTTTCATTGAATTGATTTTGCAAAAGAATTTTCCCTTTGACAATTTTGCTGAAAAATAATAGTTTGCCGTTCTTTAAATTTCATTAAATCACAACTTCATGTGCAATATAACTCATTTTACGGAAGTTTAGTTGATGTCTTGGGAGTTATTTCTCTGTTTCAATAAAAATAATATGTATGTGAAATATATATATACATATATATATATATATATATATATATATATATATATGTATGTATATGTATATGTATGTGTGTGTGTGAGCGTGTGAGCGTGTGAGCGTGTGAACGTGTGAGCGTGTGAGCGTGTGCGAGTGCGAGTGCGCGTGTGCGCGTGTGAGCGTGTGAGCGTGTGAGCGTGTGAGCGTGTGCGCGTGTGCGCGTGTGCGCGTGTGCGCGTGTGCGCGTGTGCGCGTGTGAGTGTGTGATTGTGTGAGTGTGTGCGTGTGTGAGTGTGTGAGTGAGAAATCCACGGGATATCCTTGAATAATATTAAAAATTGTATAAAGCAAAGGAATCGTCAGCTTTCTTTAATTACTTTTCCAGATTTCGAAACGCTGACGCCGCTTCAATCAATTCCTTAAAATATTTCGGACCTGCGGTTGAAGAGTCCTAGTTCGACTTTAAACGCAGGACGCAGGGGGTTGTAGCTGTAGTTTTTATTACCGAGACCCAAAACAGCGAGAAATAATTTTATTTCTTTAAAGCACAGATTTGTATACAACAAAATGGTAAGAAAATATAATTCATATATAAAGTAAGTAGCCGTGACGAGGAGTGAAATATTCTTGATAGGTAAATTAAGTAAGAATTATTTTGCCAAGTGTAAAAAATAAAATAGAAACAAAGCTAATAGAACTGGAACAATGGTGTTCAAAATAAATATACGTGTCATATATTTCCCTCGTCCATAAAAAAATGGTATTAGATCTTCAATTGGGCTATAAGCAATCATTAATATATTTGAATAATTGAAAATATATTTGAATTATTGTTCAAACTAATATATTGGAATTAAGTAATATTTATAATTTTAGAAGTATTTTTTAAATACGTCCAGTCTCATTTGTTGATCTCAAAGTTTTGGATATTTCCACAGAAAAATGTATGAATCGATTTCCTTAAACACTTCTGTTAAATCTTGTTAAAAAAACAGCGAATAACCAGCCAGAAAATTTGAATTTTTTTAAATTACTGAAGCATTAAGAGCGTAAGGTGCGTGAGTAATGTACTATCATAACTGGTTTTACAAATAGCATTTTTTAATAATCTTAAATTAAGTCTATTGAATTTATTCCTAGAAGAGATATATAGTAATAAAATATAAAACTCAATGGAAGTATGTGTGTATATTATTAATAGGCCCCTACAATTTTTAACCGATTTCCCTTAAATTTCCACTCTCACTCCCCATCTCACTTTCATTCCCAAGTATTGTGGTAGGAAAGTTCAAAATGGATCAATCAAAGTTGAACGGCAATAGAGCAATCATTTCAGCTTTAATTTTGATACTAATTTCGGTGGACATATTTTTTATAGACTTTTTCAGCAATATGTCCAGAATTATCGTATACAAGATTGAAGAAAATAATCATTTTTACACTTAGAGAAAACTTATTAAAAATTGAAACAAATTACGTGGGCTCAATAAATGAGAATACAGATTTTGTTCCTTTTGTCCAGGTAAGACCTACATCCGAATTTTCTCGATAAAACGGAGGTTCAGTTTCGAGTATCATTTGCGATTTCTAACACTGATCTTTAAATTAATTCGCAAATTTTCATATATTTTGGCTAATCCTCTAACCGTAAAGTTAAAGATATTTTTCAAAACACATTAAACTACTAATACTTTTTGAAAATAATGTATAAATAAAATGGAGTACGAATGTAGGTCCCATTAATTAGATGGTTTAAAATATTCATAATTGAAGTAACGTAATGCCTTGAACTAGTTTAATATAGCACATAAGTATAGGCATTTCAATCTGACTTATGCCAGGAACATACGTGAAGACATTAATGATCTTAATTCCTAATTTAAGGGTGGGTAGTCGGCCGTATTAGATCAAGTGAACGCGGTCGGCGTCCATTGTTTATTACGATATCCAATAACTAATAGGTCGTTGATGAGGTGAAGGGTAAAATGACAGGACATCGGAAACTACAAATGAGACATTAAAGTAATGAGAGGTACGGTTTCGTGGTATAGGTGCTAAGTTTTTGTTATCTACGATTTGATATGAACAGTTATATTGATTGTTCAGTAGTTTTAATTAGATATATTGCCTTGACTTAGATCTTAGATTTCCCCAGACAATCGTTTGTAATGTAGAGCAGGGCATAATGTATATTAATAATTTAAAAGTTTGATTTTCGGTTTCTTAAAGATTTATACTAAAATCCCAATTTCCCAAATGCAATAGCATCTACTGCATCATTAATTAATATTATTTAGTTGAATTGCGTATCCCAATTTCCCAAATGCGATAGCATCTACTGCATCATTCCTTAATGTTATTTAGTTGATTTTCTCAGTTGCGATAGCATCTACTGCATCTTTCATTAATGTTATTTAGATGAATTTCCCAGTTGCGATAGCGTCTACTGCATCATTCGTTAATGTTATTTAGTTGAATTGCGTATCCCAAATTTCCAAATGCGATAGCATCTACTGCATCATTCATTAATGTTATTTAGTTGAATTGCGTATCCCAATTTCCCAAATGCGATAGCATATCTACTGCATCATTCATTAACGTTATTTAGTTGAATTTCCCAGTTGCGATAGCGTATTTCATTAATGTTATTTAGTTGAATTTCCTAGTTGCGATAGCATCTTTCATTAATGTTATTTAGTTGAATTGCGTATCCCAATTTCCCAAATGCAATAGCATCTACTGCATCATTCATTAATGTTATTTAATTGAATTTCCCAGTTGTGATAGCAGCTACTGCATCTTTCATTAATGTTATTTAGTTGAATTTCCCAGTTGCGATAGCGTCAACTGCATCATTGATTAATGTCATTTAGTTGAATTTCCCAGTTGCGATAGCATCTTTCATTAATGTTATTTAGTTGAATTGCGTATCCCAATTTTCCAAATGCTATAGCATATACCGCATCATTCATTAATGTTATTTAGTTGAATTTCCCAGTTGCGATAGCATCTACTGCATCTTTCATTAATGTTATTTACTTGAATTGCGTATCACTAATCAAGTCACTCAAGAAATATTGCTTTTATTGTAAAGTTTTTCTCGAGCTTGATATTTCATACATTTTTGTAGGTACAGATATTATTTATAACATCTAAAGGTACAAATAATAAACACGTATGGCAATGTTGCTCATATAATTTTGATTTAATGATGAGGCACCTCATTGTACGAAGGATATTAAATACATTCTTGGTGTTAGTACGATAATAATTAATAACAATTAATTATTATCTATATGGACATGAACACCATCGGTGCCAAGATTTATTATTGTCCGATTATTATTCTTGCTGCGATCAATGAGACAACACAAACATTCTAAAAATAAAATGAAAACTGGGAGATAAAATGAAAACTGGAGGTTCTTCAATGAGTAACAATTTAGTGTACCAAGTAGTTAATAAATCCCTCATAAAACAATGAAAAGGACAAGGAAATGGCAGCGAAAGTTGACCAGCATCCTAGTTGACCAGCATCTGTGTCATCTTCGACGATTTCTGTCGATCAAAGCTTCCATCGAAGAAAATGTCGCTAAAGTCGAATAAATGAAATTGGAACATGCTCGAGTGGAAATGTTCAAAACAGAAAAATTAATTAACCCTTCGAATATTATCACATACAATATTATTCACAACCATATAAATAAGTCAAAAGTAATCGCAAAATGGGCTTCGCATATCCTTATCTCAATTTTATTGCAGAGAAAAGTGATGTGAAATATAAATAAAATATAGGATACCTTCTCCATGATGCCGCGCTACTTTACACAGCAAAGTTACTAAACTTCTATATGAGATTATGGTTTATAATTCTCAATGCTTCAGTCAAGACTGAGAATTCAATAAACTATCATACAAAGATCTGTGTTAAAAATATTGGCTGAAGAATAAGGGCTGAAGAGTAATAAAAGGAAATAGGTAATATTATCGAGAACATTCTGGAAGAACTTCAGCAGATTATAAAGAAGTAAATAATAAGAAGTAAATTAATTTTCTGTAAAGTTAATATATAACGCATTTCGAATGTTTTATTTCATAATGCCTTTAACTACGTTACTAATTTCAACTTTATTAGTCCTTAGTGTAATAGCGAACGTTTATTATGTTTCACTTTGAAGTAGAAGTAGTTTAAATGGCTTTACTTCAAACTTTAATAGTCTTAACTGTAAGCGAGATAAGTTAGTAACTTATTGCAAGGATTATATGTCTGGAACAAAACGAACAGTGTTTCATAACTTCTATATACGCCATCTCAGTAGATAATAACGTAAGTTGGTAAAGACGTAACATATTTCAAGAAGAAAATAAGAGGAATATTGCGTGCTCGGCTAAATTACAAATATTCGGTTATAACGAGCTACGGCACCCCGCAGAGTCGCTTGATCAATAATAATGAAACTCCTGTAGTGTTGTGGCCGTGGGAATATGTTATTACATCGTGTGTTGCTCTCACTTGATATATATATATATATATATATATATATATATATATGTATATATATATATATATATATATATATATATATATATATATATATATATAACGGTGGTGAAGTGAAAAACGACATTCACAAATACGTTTAACAAAATGCCTTATATCTTAATTACTCATATATCGAGCAAAATTCAATTTTCTATTTACGAATGACAATAATTTTGCCAAAATGAATGAATGATAATAATCTTGCTACAACACAATTGTAGCAAGAAAGCTTTGTTATTACATTAATAAATTTATGGGAGGCCGAGATAAATACCACAAAGTAGACTTACTCAAACACAATTGAATACAATCGTTCAATTACTGTGAGTGTGTCGATATGATACGACATATAATGAGCGAAAAAGTCTGTACTGAAAATTGAGAATCATTGCTTTGAAGTAAAGACTCATAAAATAGCAATAATCTAATGAAGCGTATGAATTGATTGAAAGTTTGTCGCAATGGAGCTTAAATATCTAGGAAGATATCCGATTTTGCTCTATTCAAATAGACCAATAATTTTGAATTTATATATCTATCTGTATTAATGACCATGGTCAACTTCGAAATTTTCGCGCGAACGCGTGCTTACACTGCGTGACGTCATATTACGAGTACACACAACGCCCCACACTTGCTTTAAAGACTGGTGGATGTGCATAAGTAGTTCCACGCTGTTCTATCACGTTTATAATTAAAACGTTTTTTGGTGATACAGTGTTTATTAACATTACAATGGATGAAGGATTTTCCAAAGGCCATTCATTGGATAAGCTATCTGAAATAGAGAGCTTTATTTTAAGGGTCGCCCCATATTAAAAAAAACCAAAAGTAATTTCGTAACAGTCCAAATGACGTAGTAATATTTTAAAAGTAAGTACTTTATTAATAACTTATTAATTACATCTTAATATTAGTAGTTTTTTAATTACATCTTAACATTTATGATTTGATTTACGCATTGTACATTGGTGTGTGTATGATTTGATTTATGCATCGTACGTTAGCGTTTTTTGAATATTTATGAAACATTACGGTAGATATCTAAGTAAGATTGCTCGTATATCACAGGTTCCAAACTGTTTATTTTTAGAAACTATTGACGTCAAAAGGAGTTTCTAATTACTATTTTCTAAATTCAAGGAAATGTAGCAAATAATTTGGACATTATTGTACTGTACTGTAGCTTATGTAGGACATTATTGTACTGTAGCTTATGTAGGACATTATTGTACTGTAGCTTAGGTTAAATGTACATCAGTTGTATCTACTAAAAATTTCATAATTTTTATCTTATTAAGATTCATTACTTACATTGTTGTTTACTTATATTTTTATGTTACCCATTTCACATCAGCGAGAAGCAGACATAGTGACGTTACTATCGGTTACGATCACATAAAAAGATAAGATGATGCTTGTACGGTTAAATGTGGAATATTTTTAAACATTGCGTACGTACGAAATCATATCATTGCAATTTAGAATGCAATGAAAGGGAGAAATACATTTTGAATGTAATATGTGCAGATTGGGCCGTGTAAACTTACAATATAATTTCTAATGTTGTTGCATCGTCCGTGTCCGTGTAAGGAAAGAAAGACATGAAGATTATTTTCAGAAAGTTGGTAAAATATAAACCAAATATTGTATGCTTAGATACAAACACAAATGCACACATCCGGAAGAAAAAAGAAACTATTTTCTGTTGCACACAAGGACTTTGATACCTCAAAAATGATCGATGTTCATCAAGTACTGTACGATGAAGATTATTATGAAAATCTTTTTCATAAATGTCCATTGTTTCGGAGAGGGGCAATATTTGCGAAAGATTTTACAGATCCAATAATTTTATGTGAATAAATTATTACGAAGACAAGTGGGTAAAGTAAATTTAATGTTATGTAAAGTACTGTTGTATTAATCCCTTTTTTCGTATAACATTTTTCTGATGCTAATGAGTTTTTATACAGTGATCACTATTAACTTTTCTTAACTATTCCATATCCAAAAATCGTTATAAAATCTAGAAAATTTAAATCTGAAAATAGTTCTTTTAAATGCAATCAAGCTTGTGGCAAAATAAAAAAAATCATGTATAGGATGAGGTATCGGAAACTTCGGAGTTAACCGATACCTCACCCCATGTGAATCCTCAACGTGGTAATATTTTTTTTATATCTAGGATTTTTTTTAGATCAATTTCACTTGAGAGTTTGCACTAGAAGGTTTAATCAAAGTATATCCATACTCTTCAGCAGATATGCGATATTCTTAAAGCATATGTCGGCGAAAACAGCTGCCCCTTTAGGTAACGCTTATAAAATTCCAAATTCATTAAATATAAGGGAATTTATCATTTGCCATCTATTTCAGTTTGATATTCCAATTTTTGAGTAATTAAATCCTTTTTAAGTGTTATTTTAAAAAACATTCTGTCCTCCTCAAGTTGCCTGGCCCAGTGGCGTAGCGTAGTGGGGGCGGCAGGGGCGGCCCGCCCCGGACGGTACTTTTTAGGGATCGGCAAAATTTAACAATAAATAATAAAAATATTTTGTAAATATTTGAACTATTTTATATTTTTATCGCAACTACAACTTCGGACCGATTGAAAGGAGCACGGAATTTTTCATTACTTATTTTGTGACGAATTTGGGGAATTCATTTTCTTTGAATGATATTTTGTAGCGACTGACAACGACGTCTATACTGACTTGTGGGAATTCCCCGTTTATGACTAACAATCAGCGAGAATGACTTCTATTACATATATATTAAGTTCAATATAGTTTATTACACGTACGGGGAAACCCCTTTAAGGTACGGGGAATTACGTGCTTTGACAAAGTTTGACAATTCAAAGAAAGTTTTATTGATGGATCGTCAGTTGTCCAATTCACATTGTCTCGTATTTTAATTATGTTACGCTTTCCAAATTGTGATTTTTGTGCAAATAAGTACGAGTAGTGGTTGTGAAATTATTGAACAACTTTCAACTGTGTGAGTATTAAATATTATATTTATCCAATAGTATGTTGGACTATCTGATAGGTTGTTCAAACTTTAATTTATTAAAATAAAAAAAAACCGCCCAAGTGCATAAAGTTTTCACATTTTAAAGGGATCTAGACCGGAAACTCTGATATAAATTTCAATTTAATATGTGTAAGTAAGTACTTGTTCCTATGAAAAAAGGTCTTGACAGACAGACAGACGGTCAATGAAATGATTTAATAAAAGTAAAGATAGATAAAGGTTCAATTTTTTCCTTTTGAGGTACAAAACCCTAAAAACGGAAAATTTCAGTAAAGCAAGGTTTTTTAAATCTCCGATTGTATCTCATTCAGCAAGGACAGGAAATTATTCAGCATATTGATACTAATTTCGCTGAAATGTCAACAGTAACACGCTCAGATTCGTGCTCTTTAAAATCAAAAGGAGAGACAAGATGACTTACTAAGGAATGGTTTTACCGTACATTGACTAGCGGCGAAAAAGTTTTACGTACTTGGATGGCTTATTCTCCATCTAAAGCATCATTATTTTGCTTTTGTTGTCGTTTATTTGGGAACGTTAATACACCGAATGGATCTAAATTTTGCTCATCGGATGGATTTAATACTTGGTGGAAATTAAATCCTAGGGTTTCAAGTCACGAACCAAGTGCACTACACATACAAAATTATTGCAAATGGAAGGAATTGGGGAGCAGACTTCAAAAAGGACAGACCATTGACAAAAAAGAGCAAGACATAGTGGCAAAAGAAATAAGGAAATGGCAGGAAATTCTTATCAGAATGTTTGATGTTATAAGATTCCTTGGCTTTAAGTGGACATATAGAAAACGACACCAGTACCAATAGAGGAAACTTTTTAGAATTGGTTAATTTAATTGCAAAATATGATCCTGTACTTCGTGAACATCTTGTAAGGTCTAAAATGTGTGGCAAAATTTCAATCACTTATATGTCACCATAAATACAAAACGAATTTATTGCCATTTTGGGAAATAATGTTCGCCAACATATCATCGGACAAATAAAAAAGGCTAAGTATTATTCAATTATATCCGACAGCACTCCAGATCCTTCTCATAAAGATCAAACAAGTCAGGTATTAAGATAAGTAGTAATTGAAAATCAGGAAGTAAAAGTAATGGAATCTTTTATAGATTTCATTGAAACTAAAGACAAAACTGCTGAAGGAATTTCAAAGATGATTTTGGACAAGATTCAAGCCTAGATATAAGCAACTGTATGGAAATGTAAGCAAATGTAGGATGGCCTAGATATAAGCAAGTGTAGAGGCCAAGCATATGACAATGCTGCTGTTATGGCTGGAAAGTATTCAAGAGTTCAGCAAAAAATTCAAGAAATAAACCCTAAAGCTGAATTCGTACCTTGCTCAAATCATTCGTCAAACCTAGTTTGTTTATACGCTGCCTCAGTTGAGGTGGATTCAGTAACTTTTTTCGTCACTTTAAAACGTTGCTATTCTTTTTTTTCCTTATCGACACATCGTAGAGAAGTTCTGATAGCAGCTACAAGCAAAAGCTTAAAAAGGGTTCAAGACACGCGGTGGAGTGCAAGAGGCGATGCCGTAAATGTGACATGGCATCATTACAAAGACATTCCCGTCACTTTGGAAAAACTGACAGAGGCAGGTGAAAGCTTAAACACTAGGACAGATGCAGGTGCTTTACTAGTTTCGATGGAGTCATTTTCTTTTCTTTGTTTTTTGGGCCTGTGGCAACCGGTGCTACATGAAGCGAATGATGCACAAAAATATTTACAAACAAGGGGACTTGACATAAGATTGTGCGCTCAGAAAGTAAATGCTTTGCAGATGATATTGATAGAGAAAAGAGAGGAATGGGCAAATGGCGCTTTAGGTGCAAAAAATATGTGTGAAAAACTTCGAATTTCCATAAAACCTCGGAGGCGGCAGGCGCATAGCAAGAAAGCATATTTTTGATGACGGAACTAGAGATGCTAACTTGTCTTGTGAAAATGAGTTGAGACGAAAGCTGTTTTTTTCGTTAGATAGAGTTATTGTAGAAATTCGTGAGCGTTTTCAACAGCTACAGAATTTAACGCATAAGTTTGCTTATCTAACGCCGGCTATATTATTAGATCCAGACAACACTGAATGTAATCTAGACTACGCATCTGACGAAA
This sequence comes from Druceiella hillmani, assembly GCA_039881145.1. Taxonomy (NCBI): domain Eukaryota; kingdom Metazoa; phylum Arthropoda; class Insecta; order Lepidoptera; family Hepialidae; genus Druceiella; species Druceiella hillmani. Next base: position 6,325,169 of record JAYKKI010000070.1, read on the forward strand.
TTGACGAACAGGATTTCAAGCTGGAAACACTTCGACTGCGGACTTTCGTTGCTGCTACAGGCAACGAAAATAAATTGATTAATGCAGACTCACTTAAATTATTTAAATTTATTTTTAAATCCAAGCTGGAAGATACTCTGCCCAATATTTTAATAATGTTCTGAATATTTTTCACAGTTGCCATAAGCAATGCCAGCTGTGAGAGGAGTTTTTCAAAATTGAAATTGATTAAAAATTATTTAAGGTCGACAATGAGTACTCTAAGACTAACTAATTTGGCTATTTTGTCTATTGAGCAAGAGGTATATGATGCGATAGACATTGACGGTGCAATAAAAGACTTTGCTCTTAAAAAAAGTAGACGTATAAATTTTTAATTGAAGACGGAAGTTTTGTTTTTAATTCTAACAAATACTCATATTACTTTTCAATAAAAATAAAAATATAACATTATAGTATCGTTCTAGTTCTAATTAAAATTGATTTTATTTAATCTTGTCGATCGTCAAGGTGTACCTAATCTTAAGTGATAGGTACCTAAGTTATATCAATGTATCTAAGTGGTTAAAGTAAAATAATTTTTGTATTAATAAACGTGATTGTAAAACTTAGATAAACTTTTTTATTTAAAATCTAACCTGTATAATGCAAAATAATGATGACTGTTCTCGCCGAAAAGTTCTCTATAATTAATGTATGTAATGTATAGTATACATTAAATTAAAATACCTAAATAAGAGGGCAGCAAAATTGTCTTCCGCCCCGGGCAGCCGACACTCACGCTACGCCACTGGCCTGGCCTATACCTATTAGTATTATTTATTCTATGGGATGAATTTCATCCTTTGGGTTCATAGGACAACTCTATCCAAATAAACATCATCAACCGATCTAGCGAAAAAACATTAAAGTGTTTGAAAGTACAACCAAAAGTTTTGTAACTCTGACATTAATATAACTCTGACATTAATATAACATTTTCTTTCACTAAAATAATATATACTTTAATAAAATAAGAATTAACAACATATTGCTAGTTCGTAGTTAATTAAACGTAAGCAATACGTATGTCAAAGTGGTTTTCGTAACAATACACATAATTTCTAGTTCCGAGGGAATTAGTGGTCTTCCCAACCTTTTATCCATTTCTACCAAATTTCGATGTTGAATGGAACAATGGAAAATAACTTTTCCGATGCGTTAGTAGCTGTGTTCACACACTTTGATACAACATATAAATTACACGTAAATAGTACGGGGTGCATAACGGCAGCAAGCGTCGTAACATGACATCTATCATGCGGGTGCCAATGCCGCGTTGCACATGTAGCTAATAAATTAGATATCTCCCAACTACGAGTATTCGACGTATCGAAATAATTTTAGCATAATTTTTTTTTACAAAGCAAATCTGAATGTATAGTGGACTATTTCTTCTAAATTTAGGAGAATGTACGTAAAATATAAAATGATTAGAATCAATATTTCATTGTTGTGTACCTTTCTCAATTTGAGCCATTTAAATTTTTAACGGTTATGCATCCGTAACATCCGTACATGTAATGTATAAAAACGGATCAGGAGTGACGAGGCGGCAAACACCTTAGTCGGCTTTGAATATCGAATGAAACGAGTACTATTTGCCTGAAAGAAAAAATGATTATATAGGTAATACCATATCTTATTAATTTTTTCATGAAGGTTTTTTGGGATGATGAAAGGTTCAAATGTAACTATGAATTGAAAATATTTTATTATTAAAAAATATATTCTCTTTCTCAGGAAGGAAGGCCCAAATCAACAATAGTATGGATTATTTTCTTTTCATATTTCCGAGAGCAATCTGATAAAAATCACTAATTTCTCTACATATTAACCATCATCAGATATAGAAATCTGTTCAAAATTTGAATTTATTAAATGTTACTGGACACGATATTACGTTACAAAATTATTACTGACTTCTAAAAACTCTGGTCTATAAATTTCGTTCACCTTTTTTCACTTGTGATCCGGCACGTAGGTCGCTTGATCTTGACGTAGGTCGTTCGAAGCTTTTCTTTCGCTTAGTATTTAACTTTATCCAAATTATAAAGTATTAATTAAGAACATCTGTAAAGATATTATACAATACGTAAATATATATCAGTAAATAATTGTTTTATACTTCTTCAAAAGGGAATCAAAAAGGCATTCAGAAAATTCATTTGAATATTTGGCGACGAAAAAGTGAAAATTTTAATAAAGTATTGGAGAAAGAGAGAAAGATTGATTGCTGTCAATGTCTATACGAAGAGAATGATATACGCAAAAATGTTAAAAAGTGGGATGATTTTAGGAAAGAGGCGATTATTTTTGAGGCGATTATATTTAAGAGTGAGGAAACAGCAGCGAGTAGGGTTGCATTGTGACTCATTTACTTAATGAATAGAGTAAGTGCTAAAGTGTCTGATTTATTTATCTTATATGAAAAACGACATGAAACAGGATAATGGTCGGATGATTGAGTTTACATTGTTATACAAAAGCAAGGTCCTGTTAGAGATATAATATTACACATTTTCATTTTAAAACTGACTCTTACTCTCAAGACTATAATCAAGGGAGAGATGACTATGGTTTGACTCCCCTCTCCGCCACCGAAGTTGTTGTTGGCATGTATGTCCCATTAATAAAAAAAAAATAATTAAAAAAACCAGACTGGCGCTCAAGTTTTTTCATTCTTCTGCTTATTTAACGGTGATTCTCGTAGCTAGCTAGAGTGGTTTTATTTTCTACTTTAGGCAAATCGTAAATTATACCGAAACGGAAAACGGAAACGCTTATAATATTTTGAAGACCGAATTATATTTTCACATAATACGATTATAAATTAATATATATTGACAAATTTACAATAATATTTCATCATTTTTTGTAAATATCATATATTTCATATTATGAAAAATGGGAAGCGAAATTGTAATTGATTTTTGATAATTTATGTTTATTGATCATTTAAAAGAAAGTTCATATCGTTATTTTAAGTAAGATAATTCTGAATTACATATATATTGCAGAAAAAATTATTTAAATTTGTTAACTAAACATTATATCAATATAAAGATTATTTGATCGCAAATACATTAAAATAGACTTTAAACAAAGTAAATCGTTCAGAAAGAAAATAAAAAATTACAATAAAAAATTAAAATGTTTTTGATTACTTTTTAGATGTTAATGTCTGCCTTCTGAAATGTATTTTTTTATTTTCCAGGTTCTTCGAACTCTGCTTTATAAATGAAAATCATCTTTAATCAGCCTACGTAGCCGTAAGATATGAAAGAGGGCTTTCATGTATGGTTACTTTAAAATTGGTCCCATAAGAATTACTTGTCCTTTAACTTATTACAACCATAGTATAAAATCAAAGAAATTGTAATTTAATTAAATTTAATTTCAATTTGAAACCAATTATTAGTAAACTTACGAAGATATAGTCCTTGTCTAATGAATAGTCCTTGTCTAATAAAAAATATATCCTATATCCATTGTACTTGGAAACTATCGTATGATAAAATGATTATCAAAGGGTTTTTATTTTGTATCCATTGGCGTAGCCAGGGTGGGGCAATGTCGGGTACGGACTGTGCAGAAAAAATACATCCAAAATAATTCAAGTGAAGTTTAAAGACTGATGAAAAATAGTCAGTTATTGATATAAGTGACATGTGATTTTTATTTAATATAATGTAAATTTTATAAGATGCTTATGAACATATTGGTATTTTTAGTTGTACTGGCCCGCACCTAGGAATAAAGACCAAATGTGGGGTTTTAACTAAAGTTTGAAAATATGTCTCATCCATTAATAGATTACAAAATATTTCTATAATTATATCTGTATTTGTGTATTTTTTTTCTTTTCAGACATACGAGCCAACATACGAGTGTTGGCTATGCAATTACCACCTAATGATGCCAGAAAGCTACTTGCAGAACCCTGATGCTATTATTACAACGACGAGTTTATTTAAATTTTATTCAATTGTATTTTTATTGCAATTGTATTTTAATAACTTGAATCGTGTAGTAATTTTATTTCGACATTTGTTTTTTGTTTGAAATATTTTTGTTATAAGGGTTTTAATAAATAAATTCATAAAAATACAATTATTTTTTTTCGATAACGCTATCTATGAGCAATATAGACAGTAAGAGATTGTGTCATATATGGGCATTAATAATAATTACACAATTATTTGGTCAGGAGAGGTGAGGCGAGGAGAGAAGGGAGTCACTTTGACAGCTTTTGGGAAGGCATGAAAAAGTGGGACTCTTTTTTTATATGGGTTTGTAGATTGTGTGCATTAGAGAAGTGTTCAATAATAATTGTATGATTCATCAAAATAGCTTCATCTTTTAAAACATTATTATGGAGAACGATTTTTTTTCATTTATACATCTCTAGATTAATACTGCACTGCACTACAATACATAAATCATACTTTCCATTCTATACTGAATTTTATACAAGTAAGTTATTGTTACTTGTATTTAATACATTATTCCATCTAGGGAACTAACAAACTCAGTGAATTCATTTCTACTTGTATGCGGACCACAAGGATTTCTTTTTCAAGTTCTCGGAATGTGAGATATGAAGATGCCTCTCTTCAATGTTCTGGATTAATGCAACTAGTTATCAAACAGAGCGGGAATAGACGTGGTTTATTGATTTTTGGAAATATACATCCATAAAGACATTGCAAAACTGGTTACAAAACTCTGCGTGGTACATAATTTATTCATGCAAATTCGTCAATACTAATTGAATTTTAATAAGTATTAGTCGATCCGTGCGAACAATTTACAAGTCACCGAAACATAATGTGATGTGTATGTGAAAGGTATTTTATTTAGTTAAATATATAGTAGGTTCGTACATCGAGGGTTTTGTATCCTGTTTCAAGAAACAATTGACATAAATCATTGTTAATATGAATTTGACATAAATCATTGTTAATATGAACTTTCTAGCCCAGAAAAATATTTAATAATAACTATTATAATCAAAATAAGGGGGAAAATGTATAATATTAATTAAAGAAATTGCCAATAGATAGTGCTGTTTACAATAGGAACACTTTTGAGAAAAAATATATAGAGAATAAGAAAATTAAAAAATTAATTTAAAATTAATTTTTAATTGTTCATTTTTTGTTATTAGCGGTGAAGGTAATTTTAAAAATGATAGTTCTGTCATTGGTTTTGATGAAGTATTAAGGGAGATATGGCGTACCGACAAAAAACACCTTTAAGTAATTCATTGCCAATATCTTTATTTTTTAGTCACGTATATATATATATATATATATATATATATATATATATATATAAAAATATATATATACATATTTATATATGCATATATATATATATATATATATATATATATATATATATATATATATATATATGTATATATATATATATATATATTTATAACTTTACGGATTTTTCAAATTATTTGGTACTCAATTTTAATTTTATAAATGTAATTGTAGATTTATAGTGTCTATGCGGACAAAATACAATAGACAGAATAATTCTTGATAGTGCAAATATCAACGGCAAGCTGTATCCAGAAAATATCGTATTATACTTTAATATAATGTGCGTATAATACTCGTATATACCTATTTCATTATCACTTTATTTCAAAATTACCTACTATTTATCCTGATGATGGGTAAACGAACATTGACTTAAAACTCTCATGAAATAAAATCTCTTTATAAAGCAGATTTGGGAGAAATAAAATCCACGGGATATCCTTGAATGTTATTAAAAATTGTATAAAGCAAAGGAAACGTCAGCTTTCTTTAATTACTTTGCCAGATTTCGAAACGCTGACGCCGCTTCAATCAATTCCTTAAAAATTTCGGACTCGTGGTCGAAGAGTCCTAGTTCGTCTTTAAACGCAGGACGCCGAGGGTTGTAGTTTTTATTACCGAGACCCAAAACATCGAGAAATAATTTTATTTCTTAAAAGTACAGATTTGTATACAACAACATGGTTAGAAAATATAATTTACATATGAAGTAAGTAGCCTCTTATTTTGCCGAGTGTAAAAAATAAAATGGAAACAAAGCTAATAGAACTGGAACAATGGTGTTCAAAATAAATATACGTTTCATATATTTCCCTCGTCCATAAAAAATTGGTATTAGATCTTTGATTGGGCTATAAGTCTATTTGAATAATTGAAAATATATTTGAATTATTGTTCAAACTAATATATTGGAATTAGTCAATATTTATAATTTTAGAAGTATTTTCTAAATACGTCCAGTCTCATTTGTAGATCTCAAAGTTTTGGATATTTCCACAGAAAAATGTATGAATCGATTTCCTTAAACACTTCTGTTAAATCTTGTTGAAAAAACAGCGAATAACCAGCCAGAAAATTTGAATTTTTTAAAATTACTAAAGCATTAGGAGCGTAAGGTGCGTTAGTAATGTACTATCATAACTGGTTTTACAAATATCATTTTTTAATAATCTTAAATTAAGTCTATTGAATTTATTCCTAGAGGAGATATATAGTAATAAAATATAAATCTCAATGTAAGTATGTGTGTATATTATTGTGTATATTATTAATAGGCCCCTACAATTTTTAACCGATTTCCCTTAAATTTCCACTCTCACTCCCCATCTCACTTTCTTTCCCAAGTATTGTGTTAGGAAAGTTCAAAATGGATCAATCAAAGTTGAACGGCAATAGAGCAACACATTTCAGCTGTAATTTTGATACTAATTTCGGTGGACATATTTTTTGGATACTCTTTCAGCAATATTTCCAGAATTATCGTATACAAGATTGAAGAAAATAATCATTTTTACACTTAGAGAAAACTTATTAAAAATTGAAACAAATTACGTGGGCTCAATAAATGAGAATACAGATTTTGTTCCTTTTGTCCAGGTAAGACCTACATCCGAATTTTCTCGATAAAACGGAGGCTCAGTTTCGATTATCTTTTGCGATTTCTAACACTGATCTTTAAATTAATTCGCAAATATTTTCATTTCATATATTTTTGCTAATCCTCTAACCGTAAAGTTAAAGATATTTTTCAAATCACATTAAACTACTAATACTTTTTGAAAATAATGTGTAAATAAAATGGAGTACGAATGTAGGTCTCATTAATTAGATGGTTTAAAATATCCATAATTAAAGTAACGTAATGCCTTGAACTAGTTTAATATAGCACATAAGTATAGGCATTTCAATCTGACTTATGCCAGGAACATACGTGAAGACATTAATGACCTTAATTCCGAATTTAAGGGTGGGTAGTCGGCCGTATTAGATCAAGTGAACGCGGTCGGCGTCCATTGTTTATTACAATATCCAATAACTAATAGGTCGTTGATGAGGTGAACGGTGAAATGACAGGACATCGGAAACTACAAATGAGACATTAAAGTAATGAGAGGTACGGTTTCGCAGTATAGGTGCTTAGTTTTTTATCTACGATTTGATATGAAAAGTTATTTAGATTGTTCAGTAGTTCTGATTAGGTATATTGCGTTGACTTGATCTTAGATTTAATTTCCAGACAATCGTTTGTAATATAGAGCAGGTCATAATGTATATGAATAATTTAAAAGTTTGATTTTCGATTGCTTAAAGATTTATACTAAAATACCAATTTCCCAATTGCGATAGCATCTACTGCATCATTCATTAATGTTATTTAGTTGAATTTTTCTATTGCAATAGCGTCTACTGCATCATTCATTAAAGTTATTTAGATAAATTTTCCAATTGCGGTAGCATCTACTGCATCATTCTCTAATGTTTTTGACTTGAATTGCGTATCCCAATTTCCCAAATGTGATAGCATTTACTGCATCATTCATTAATGTTATTTAGTAGAAATTCCTAGTTGCGATAGCATCTATTGCATCTTTCATTAATGTTATTTAGTTGATTTTCCCTATTGCGATAGCGTTTACTGCATCATTCATTAATATTATTTAGTTGAATTTCCCAGTTGCGATAGCATCTACTGCATCATTCATTAATGTTATTTACTTGAATTGCGTATCACTTATCAAGTCACTCGAAAAATATTGCTTTTATTGTAAAGTTTTTCTCGAACTTGATATTTCATATATTTTTGGAGGTACAGATATTATTTATAACACCTAAGGGTACAAATTATAAATACGTATGGCAATGTTGCCCACATAAAGTTGATTTAATGACGAGGCACATTATTGCACGAAGGACATTAAATACATTCTTGGTGTTAGTATTAATAACAATTAATTATTATCTATAAGGACATTAACACTATAGGTGCCAAGATCTATTATCGTCCTATTATTACTCTTGCTGCAATCAATGACGCAACACAGAAACGAAAACTGGGAGAGGTTCTTCAACAAGTACCAATTTAGTGTACCAAGTAGTTAATAAATCCCTCATAAAACAATGAAAAGGTAAAAGAAATCAGCGAAAGCATCCTAGTATCACATAAAATATTATTCACACCCATATAAACAAGTCAAAAGTCATCGCAAAATGGGCTTCGCATATGCTTATGCTCAATTTTATTGTTCACAAAAGTGATTTGAAATATAAATAAAATATAGGATACCTTCTCCACGATGACGCGCTACTTTACACAGCAAAGTTACTAAACTTCTATATGAGATTTATGGTTTATATTTCAGTCAAGGCTGAGAATTCAATAAACTATCATACAAAGATCTGTGTTAAAAATATTGGCTGAAGAATAAGGGCTGAAGAGTAATAAAAGGAAATAGGTAATATTATCGAGAACATTCTGGAAGAAGTTCAGCAGATTATAAAGAAGTAAATAATAAGAAGTAAATTAATTTTCTGTAAAGTTAATATATAACGCATTTCGAATGTTTTATTTCATAATGCCTTTAACTACGTTACTAATTTCAACTTTATTAGTCCTTAGTGTAATAGCGAACGTTTATTATGTTTCACTTTGAAGTAGAAGTAGTTTAAATGGCTTTACTTCAAACTTTAATAGTCTTAACTGTAAGCGAGATAACTTAGTAACTTATTGCAAGGATTATATGTCTGGAATAAAACGAACAGTGTTTCATAACTTCTATATACGCCATCTCAGTAGATAATAACGTAAGTTGGTAAAGACGTAACATATTTCAAGAAGAAAATAAGAGGAATATTGCGTGCTCGGCTAAATTACAAATATTCGGTTATAACGAGCTACGGCGCCCCGCAGAGTCGCTTGATCAATAATAATGAAACTCCTGTAGTGTTGTGGCCGTGGGAATATGTTATTACATCGTGTGTTGCTCTCACTTGATATATATATATATATATATATATATATATATATATATATATACATATATATATATATATATATATATATATATATACATATAAAACGGTGGTGAAGTGAAAAAGACATTCACAAATAGGTTTAACAAAATGACTTATCACTTAATTACTCGTACATCAAGGAAAATTCAATTTTCTATTTACGAATGACAATAATTTTGCCAGAATCTGTGTTGTAGCAAGAAAGCTTTGTTATTACATTAATACATTTATGGAAGGCCGAGATAAATACCACAAAGTAGACTTACTCAAACACAATTTAATACAATCATTCAGTTACTGTGAGTGTGTCAATATGATACGACATATAATGAGCGAAGAAATCTGTATTGAAAATTGAGAATCATTACTTTGAAGTAAAGACTCTTAAAATAGCAATAATCTAATGAAGCGTATGAATTGATTGAAATTTTGTCGCAATGGAGCTTAAATATCTAGGAAGATATCCGATTTTGCTCTATTCAAATAGACCAATAGTTTTGAATTTATATATCTATCTGTATTAATAACCATGGTCAACTTCGAAATTTTCGCGCGAACGCGTGCTTACACTGCGTGACGTCATATTACATACAATGCCCCACACTTGCTTTAAAGACTGGCGGATGTGCATAAGTAGTTCCACGTTATTCTATCACGTTTATAATTAAAACGTTTTTTGGTGATACAGTGTTTATTAATATTACAATGGATGAAGGATTTTCCAAAGGCCATTCATTGGATAAGCTATCTGAAATAGAGAGCTTTATTTTAAGGGTCGCCCCATATAAAAAAAAAACCAAAAGTAATTTCGTAACAGTCCAAATGACGTAGTAATATTTTAAAAGTAAGTACTTTATTAATAACTTATTAATTACATCTTAATATTAGTAGTTCTTTAATTACATCTTAACATTTATGATTTGATTTACGCATTGTACATTGGTGTGTGTATGATTTGATTTATACATCTAAGTAAGATTGCTCGTATATCACAGGTGATGGTGATGGTAATGGACTTACCACTGACAATGTTACAGAGATAAAATGTCTGTTTAAGGAAAGAAAAACATGAAGCTTCTTTTCTGATAGTTAGTAAAAGATAGGCCAAAGGTAGATATAAACACAAATGCACATGCCCGGAAGAAAAGATACTATTTTTTATTGCGCACAAGGACTTTTGGTGAACAAATTGGTGTTTTTAGTTGCACCGGCCCGCACCTACGGAAAATGACCAAATGTGGGGTTTGAACAAAAATTGAAAACATGTCTCATCCCTTAATAGATTATAAAATATTATATAAAATATTTCTATAATTGTATCTATATTTGTGTATTTTTTGTTTCTTTTCAGATATACGAGCTGCCCACACTCGTATATGCAATTAGCACCTAGTGATGCCATTAACCTACTTGCAGAACCTTGATACTATTATTACACCTGCATTTACGAGTTTATTTAAATTTTATTGAATTGTATTATTATTGCAATTGTATTTTAATAACTTAAATTGTATTGGTTTCAATAAATAAATTCATAAAAATAAATTCTTTTTTCGATAACTGTGAGCAATATAGACAGTAAGATATTGCGCCTTTTATGGGCATTAATAATAATTACACAAGTCTTTGGTCAGGAGGGGTGAGGCGAGGAGATAGGGGAGTCACTTTGACAGCGTTTGGGAAGGTATGAAAAAGTGTGACTCTTTTTTAAATGGGTTTGTAGCTTAATGCCCATTCTGTACGTATCTGTTCGATGCTATATTCATTACGCCATTTGATTTAATTGTGTACGCATGTGTCGCTACGCGATCTACAGGTTATCGACGTGATAGTGATTGGTGAAAAAGCAAACATATTTAAAGAGCATATATAGAGAGAAAACATAGGTAAATTGAAAGAAACGCATTAAGAAATAGAGAATAAAATAAAAACAAGAGACGGTATCAAGTACGGATTATGACGCCGTTTACAAAAGTAAATAGCTTTTGTACAGCAGTGTGCTGTGTCTCAAAGATCAGAATCGACCAAGAAATTACGGACACATGCACGGTAAGATACTTAATAAATATTTTTTGAAATTTAATTTTTAATAATAATTGTATGAGTAATCAAAATAGCTTCATCTTTTAAAACATTATTATGAAGAACGATTTTTTTCATTTATGCATCTTAAGATTATTATTGCAGTATATGCAGTACATAAATCATACTTTCCATTTTATACTGAATTTTATATTGAATAAAAGTACCATTAGGAATCATTGCAACATATTCATACAAGTAAGTTTTAGTTACATGTATTAAATATATGATTCCATCTAGGGAACTAACAAATTCAGCGAATTCATTTCTACTCGTATGTGGTCCACATAGTATTTCTTTTTCAAGTTTTCGTAATGTGAGATATGAAGATGTCTCTCTTCAATGTTCTGGATTAATACAACTAGTTATCGAACAGTCAGAAACAAATATACTGGAGTGATTACGTATTTTCCTAGACTTGTTCTTTCTCAATAAATTTGGTGGATAAAGTATTGCAAATCCTTGTTATATGAGACAAAGGAAAGGAAAATATTATTATGAACATATTCTCGAATACTATGTGATATGTTTAAACGATAATTAAAAATTCTCGTATTAAACTCATTACTTGTGCTCCAAAAAACGGTTCCTTATATTATTTGAAAGATAATTTTTGAACAATAAACGTATAGGTCTGTTGTTTATAAAGGTTTATATCAAAATCAATGTTTGGTAAGACAATTTTTTAATAGTGAATGGAATGGATTTAGTTTAAGGAAAGAAAAATTCATAAGGAATTATTGGTATTTTTAAGCGACTTCAAAAAAGGAGGAGGTTATTAATTCCTCTGTATTTTTTTATGGGTATTACTTCACACCTCCAGCATTTTTCAGCTAATTTTTTATTTGAAACAGTGTATTCTCAATAGGGCCCCATGAAAATTTGGTAAAAATCTGATCATGAAAATTGGAGATATACCATGGAATTTCCCAATATTGAACAACACAAATACTGTCATCGAGTTTAGGTGATGTAAGTTCAATCGGTTTGGGTAATTCTTTTTTTACTTATAAGGGTATAAACACAGTAAGGTCCTGTGAATATTTTGTCCGAATAAAATTAAAGATATATCAAAAAATTCTTAAACACTGCATAGAACAGTTGCCGTAATGGAGTTTCGATGATGTAGGTCTAATGATAATCTAACAAGACACGACTAAGAGTTGCATACAGAAAAATCTGGATATAAGAATGGAGCGACAAGATATTGACAAGATTCTTCAGTGATGAGTAAACTCATCAAGTTAGGACTCGTTTGACTTGTCTTGATGTAGCACAAAAGTAATAGGGCAAATAGGTAGGTATATACGGGTACTTACAATACAATTTCAACCGTTGATCCATAAATTCTGATTATGTAGATGTACTGCTTGCCTAAACTGTCACACCTAAAGATGTGTTGTTTTTAAATTAGTATTGTGGGCCTCAAATAGAGAATTGTCATTGACCCCCAGTTTCCAACTCCACAATCTTAATATTGCAGGGGTACTGCCGCCTAAACAGTTAGACTTGGGATCCGCAGTTCTTAAAATAATATGGGGGGTCTCAAGCAGAAACTCTGCCATTAAGCTTGAAGTTTCAACTCCTCTTCTGATGCTGCAGGTGTACTGCGTTTTAAACTGTGATCTGCTGTTTTCTTGAAGATATGATATTTTGAATTAGTATTCAGTCTTCAGCAGAATCCCTGTTATAAAATTTGTTCCAACTCTTCAGTTTTGATGCTGTAATGGTACTGCTTACTTAAACTGTGAGACTTGAGGATCTGCTGTTTTTAAAATAGTATGGATGTCAAGCAGAGACTCTGTCATTGAATTCTGGGTTTCAAATCCTTAGTCCAGATACTGCGCAAGTATTTCCTTTTTAAATCATGCGATTTGAGAATTGTCGTTTTTAAATTGGTATTGTGGGTCTCGAACAGAGATTCTATCTATAAACCCCGGATTCTAACTCCTTAGTCTTGATGCTGCGGAGGTACTGCCACCTAAACTCTGAGAATCGGGAATCAATTGTTTTAAATTAGTATCGGGTTCAGGTTTCAATCAATAAATCTGATATTGAACCCTGGTTTGCAACTCCTCAGTCCTGATGCTGCAGGAGTACTCTGATCATGTCTAGATGACACGGGTCTAATAATAATTTAGTAATAAAAAGTTTTGATTCTCGAGTTTTGCCTCTTTAGATACAGTGACAGATCCAGGAGGTGGTGACAGGACATGAGAAGACTCGTTTCACCAGTGTTGACGTAGGTGAGAAAATAATGAAACAAATAGGTAGGTAAGTACATGAAGGTACATACAAAGGCATGAAACAATTCAGTTATTAGTTGGTGGTAGATAAGCAAGTATATACAGGTATAAGCAGATGAATTGCTTAAACGACAGTGTGCAAGTAGCCAGGTAAGTAAGTATTTATAGGTTATATACCTAAAGACATATACCAACTAGAACATTAGTAGGCAGATATATAGTCTGTGAAAATATACAAAGGCTTGAAGCATTGTCTACTGTAAAGCCAAGAGAAAATGTGATTTATATGGTAATAAATATGTACATGTGCGTGTGTATACGCATGCTTATTTGTATGTAGATATATTTGTGTTCATTAAGTGCTGTAAACTTCAGTTTCGATTTCAATAAATGAGATATTATTGACATTTAATTCATCGTAAGTCCGTGATATTTTTAATAAGGTAGGGTAATATATGCATTAAAATACAAAAATAAAGCGTTTCTACGCAAAAAAATTAATCAACTTCATATAACCACAGAATAAAAAGCGAATTGAAAGGTATAAAGTATCAATATACGAGTACTCAGTTGGAATTTTCGAGGTACAGGATTATTTGAGGTACAATATCATTTCCGAACATAAATAAATTTGTAAAATACTGTTACTCCCGGAGATTTTTGAAGTCGATGCCAAGTAAAACATAGTACTCATCTGTGTGTCTCTTACCGGTGAGGGAGATGAGGGAAGCGTCGACTTGGTACCGATTCCAATCATCTCTAAAAGTAGAAATATTTGGAAAATTAATCTGCGTTAGGAAATTATATTGTACCGCCAAAGCTCCAACTGTTTACTCGTATTTTCATCATTTTGTACTTTTCAATTCATTTATTATTAGGTGGTTATTTGAAGTCGGTTCAAATTATGTAAAAACGTTTTATATTAAATAAAAGAGTTAAATATATTTTACATTTGATTAAAACATATATACGTTTTGAAAATATAGATATTCTTTATAAATTGCTATTTGAGATGTTTTGATGTATTTAAAAAGTGACACTTTGTATCAAGCGCTTATAACGGAAAGTATAGAAACCTATTAAATTAAAGCAGGTTAAATAATTAAAGACGAACCTAATGAAGAAATTCATCATTTTGACGTTTATTTTTAAGGAGAAAAAGAAATTTAAGTGTCATTAACTTCCAGAAATATTGTCTTAAATACAATACATTAAGGAAAATTGTGATTAATCAAAATAATATATTCACATACTTGGTAAAGTATTATTTACTTCTAAAGTTAGGAGGAGGTAAGGAGGCATTGAAAGGTCTTAATCATAATCATAATAAGTAATCCTCCACTATTTTGGTGTAGGCCTACTTCAATTTCCACCACCTAGTTCAATCTTGGTGTGTCTGGATTCAGTTTTTGTTCGCCGCTCTCACAATGTCATTATTCCATCTAATTTGCAGCCGCCTAATACGTCTTTTGCACTCCCAGGATCTCTACTTGAAAAGAGTTTTGCACCACGAATCCGACTTTCGAGCAAAGTGATCAGCCTATTCCCAATTAAGTATCGCCACTTTCTTGACAATGTCAGCAAATTTGCTTTGTCTCAGAAGCCACTTATTTGTTTTGCGGTCCGTTAAGGAGATTCTTACCAACTTCTTTTCCATCGTCCTTTGAGCAACAATAAGTTTTCGCAGGACGGCTTTTATTGTTACTCAAGTCTTGGCTCTTTAAGTGAGGACTGATAGTAAACACTGATTGAAAATGCGTGCTTTTAAGTGTTTTTTAAGTTTATTTTAAAGACGAACTCGAGTTCGGGGAAAGCTTCTCATTCCAGTCGTATGTGTCTGTCTACTTCGTTGATCTGGTTATTTTTACTCATTCGTAGTCCTTGACCCAGGTACATATACTTTTTCACGCGCTCGAGTGTAGTGCTATCCACATTTATTGTCGCAGGGGTATCGGTTTCCGTCGTCATGACTTTTGTCTTATCTGAATTCATTCAAGCACAATCGTAATAGTTACTTCTAAAAGTGTTATTATGTTAGTAATTGTATGTATGTCAGATGTTTCTTATTTTGATGTTTTGTATACTTCTTTTGTATATACTGTGTATTGAGTCGATTGTAAACCACAGCTTCAATTGTTTATAATGAGTTGATGTTTTTGAATTGAGCGTATTAAGAGATATGAGAATCTAAAGTTGTCATGAAGTTGGTAGGTTATATTTTTGCATTCCTTTGTAGCAAAATGATCGGCCTACTTTTATTTTTTTTAATACGCTTTTGTTAGGCCGTCCTGTAACTAATTAATTAACTATGTAATGGAATATACGAAACTAAATTTCATACGCTTCTAATTATTCTAATTGTGCCTCAGTCGCCTACAGGAACATAATCAAGAAGAGACACCTCAACTTAATCAGCTATGCTGCTGTGTTAAATTGAATTACGTAAAAATTTTTAACAAAATGTTAATATTTGTAAAAGTAGTTCGAAATATAATATGAAGCAAGTTCAAAAAACAATCTCCCTTTCAATATAATAATAAAAAAATTAAAAATAAATTAATAGTTTAAAAAATAAAAAAAAAAATCTTTTCCTAAATATTTCACTAAAAAGCAAAAACAGCATTTATCGAATCTATTTACTCTGTCCACCTTGTAAAGACTTTAGCCATGTTTGTTACTGAGTATAATATTTGAGTGTAAAAGAGTGGTGCGCTTTTCTCAAAAAAGTAAATTTGCTTCGCTAATTGATATGATAAAAATGGTGAAAAAAAAGGTGAATAAAAATGCTTAAAATTTCAGTTAGATTTCAAGACAAATCGCACTACGCTTTTACACTCAAATATTATACTCAATAACAAACATGGCTTAAACTAAAGTCCTTAACAAAGTAGACAAAGAAAACAGGTTCGGTAATTATTTTTTGCTTTTTAGTGAAATATTTATGAAAGCTGTTTTTTATTTTTTAAACTGTTGATTTATTAAGGCTATTACTTAAATAAGACTAGTCTAACGGATGAAACGAAGCTTTAGTAAGGACATTTTCATTGCCAGTTTCAAAAAATACCTATTATCAGACATAAATATGTTAAATTTTCAAATTTAAAGTGGCACGTATTTATAATTAAAACATATTAGTGACAATTAGTAATCTTTAAATAAAATAAGCTCGAATCATTATTACTTGTAGCGAAAGAAAACGAACTTGTATTGACAAAATGGAGAGTAATATGATCAACGGGCAATGAATATAAAGTATAGTTTGCGAGTTTCTCGAATTTCAGCCGATATCTAGAAATATGGCCACATATTGTGAGGCCAAATATAGTTTGAATACACAAGTTTTGAAGACACCTATGATATCCACACTATCATACGTATTATCTAGCTACAATAAATAAGAAGTGGAACCTTTTTTAACAAGTTTCTTCTTCAACATTTAGCCATTATTTTATAATTTAAAGTTTAAAATACAGTTTATAAGTTTGAGGTTTAATGGAAACTGAATGTTTGTAGAAATATGAAATATTTTTGCTAATTATGCTTGTATTGCATTTGGGAGATAATGTCATATTAAGATATTTCAAAGCTCTATATAAATTTTAAAATAAATTAATAAAATAATTTATGTAAAAAATACTAAAGTTTATTAGTTATTATATATAAATATTTGAGAAACTGACATTTAGAAGTATTTAACTTAATCTAGTCACAAAATATCTCAATATTAGATGGAGCGAGTTTATTTAAATTTTGCTTTCATTTATTACTATTTTGTTTACACACAGTAATTTTTAATCTACCCTTACGTACAGTAATTTTAATATACCCTTATATGCAGTAATTTTTAATCTACTCTTTGAGACTGTGTACCCTCAGTTTCCAAATAACATGACGACTTCATCGTGCAAAGCGTTGGGAACGTTGGAAGCGTTGGGAAGCTTTGCAACGTTTTCAACTGAAAAATGTGCTCAATTGTCTGAGTTCACGATAGCACTGTAAGTGTGCAATGGTAATATTTACTGCGTGCCAGTCGAAGGGTATTTTATTATGATCCAGCACGCTGGAGTAAAAATATTAAACCAAGCATTCCAGGGTAATACATTCTACAAACGATCGATCTAAATAATAAGTCTAAAGCAAGGTAAAATTTGGTTTGGTTCATAGCATAAGATTATTTTCGTAACTTGGTAGAAATTTGTGTTGAATTGCAAAATCTAACTTGTCTATGAAGTTTGGTTGGTTGAATAAGATAAGGAGTGTATGTAAGTCTGTGGGGAAAAGTGAAACAGTTAATGTTTCAGAGTTTTTTTCACATAGTTACGTAATAAACGAATCAGTTGTTACAAGTTGTTTAACAAAAAATATAATTTATATTATGAAATTTTCTTATTAGTAGAATAAGCGACACAATTTAAATTACTCAATTTCTGTCTCAGTTCTCATTTTTTATGCTAATATATGACTAAAAATTTAAGGTGAAACACATAGGAATCGTGCATAGTGAGTTGTAGTATGCGCACTTTTGTTAGCAAGAGTTGAAATTTTCTCCGTGAAACATTCATCAAACTAAAACCTAGTATTTCTGCTTAATAAAGCAAACTCAGTCAAACGTAAAAATATTATAATGAATGAAAAATATTTTATCACCATACGGTGTCTTAATAATATGGGATTACGCCGAGATTCAGGATATTTTATCGACGTAAATGGGATTAGTATAAATATCAGTCGCGAATGTTCTGTTTTCTTATTTTTATTGACGGAGGTTAAACATTCATTAAACTAAAACCTAGTATTTCTGCTTAATAAGGCAAACTGCGTGAAACCTATAAATATTATAATAAATGAAAAGTACTTTATTACCATACAGTGTCTTAATAATATGGGATTACCACAAAATTTTGGGTTATTTTATCGGTGTAAATGGGATTAGTTTCGATAATAGCTGATTACCTCACCTAGGTGACAACGTCTTGAACTTGCTTGAAAATATGAAGCCAAATATTTAGTATATTGGAACTATTTAGGTAAGATCTTTGTAAGTTCGTGTTATTAAATGACTAAATAAAAAATTTACATTTTTCTCTTTTTGCTCTAGAGATGATCGAACGTCACTTATTTGCTTTGAGATTAATGATTTTATAATTTAAATTCAAAATCTGTTAATTTTGATTGTCATCGCAGAATTATCGTCAGAAATTAAAGGACAATGGAGGTCAGACAATAATAAGCCACATAGTAGAAAGACAAATTACATGGTTATACGACGTCCATTTTTTAACTCTATTATGTGACCATTTTCATTTAAAAATAAACTCGCAGCGAATTAAGAATAGAACAATCTAAAAATAGAGCAGACAGTTTTATTACTCTGTCACTTTCAGTAAATCATCCAAAAATAAAAATATAAGATAAACACACGACCACATTATATTACCTCGTTTGTCTCATGACGCGCCCGAGTTTGTTATCAATTTGGAAACAAAGTTTTCGTAAGACCATAATCGTATTCTTTGTCAGGAATGTGACATTTTCTATGAAGTATGAGTATAATAATAACTGCGTTATTTTTTAAAGGTAATTATGTACATAAATTATTGAAAAGTAAGAAACAATTTCGAATATATTAAGGATTATTTGGAAAGAGAATATGGCAACTCTAATACGTCAGGGGAGTAATTCATTTTGCATTGTCGATAACTATGCAGTTGTTTTAACGATTCATTAATACGATTAAACGTTCATATTGTATTTATTTGTTCTATAAAGCAATGGTAACATTTTAGATTTAATAGCGATGTTATATTGTAGCTGTTTTATACACTCGATTGACTTAGAAGATATTATTTAAATTTTATCGGATTATTTATATGTGTTCTTTTCATTTCGAAAATAATTTCGTTGTGATTCTGCGTTGCCTTCATGAAATGTATATATCTTGTTTAATGTGTTAATGCTGTTTATTTATTCATATAATTATTTCACAAACATTAATTTTTTTGTATGAAATTTACGGTTGAATATTTGTTAGATGCTTTCGTCACAGGACAGAAAAATGTTTGCACGTTCCGTTTGCCGATGTATGCTTAAACGAGTTTGTCAGCTTTCAATGCTTTATGCATAATTGTATATACCTTTAACAATTGCAAACCAATTGCAATCAAATAAAGTTATAGTATTATCTTTCTTTTATGCAAGTTCTAATATTATATGATTATACACGGTGTCCGGGAATGAGGGTCGGAGAAAGAAAGATGTTATTCCTTCACTGAAAAATAATTGATGGTCGTTGAAATAAAATTTAAAAGATGACTTTTTTTCAGAAAATTGAAAATAATATGCATAATTATCTGTCATCTTTTTCGTACAGACGATATATGCGCACATTGTTCAGCGTCGCTCGGGGGAATAACTGATGAAGATGTATTAAAAAGAGTTATGTGTATTATTTTTTTTGCACTTAATTAGAAAAAGGGAGTTTTTTACGTTTTATTTCAACGTCAATTTATTCCTTTATCGCCAACAAATAGCGTCTCTCTTTGTCCGACATCCATTCCCGGACACCGTACTTTCTTTATTATAACATAAACCTAACTGCTATTGAACTAAATTTCTGACTGAACTAGACAAAGCGGTGAAAGATTTAAATGTAGATAGACAAAAGACAAAGATTCTAATGTAGATAGACAAAACGGTGAAAGATTTTGTTGCTATATAATTGCTGAATAACTATAATAAATATTTGGCGTGACGATCGCTTACTCATGAAAAAATAAATTCATTTCTATCTACAAATGTTTCTTGTTCACGACAATCATATTTTTGTAAATAAAGTAAGTATTCTGTACTTTATTATGATTTTAATGAACTTTCACACACAATTTTTAATGAACTGTTCTATTTCCATGAATTTTAACTACTATTTACAATAATTAATATTATTTTTCACTTCCTAAATATATATTGCCAAGTATACTGTTCATAAGTGCATATAAAAAATTGAATGTTTAAACTATATACAAATATTAATATTATTTTTCACTTTCACTTTTAAGCCGTTTGCAAATTTTAACATTATTTTTCACTCTGTCTTGTATTGTCCAGTACCCCTTTCACATGTGGCTAATAAATATTTGTATGTTTAAACTTTTCGTAAATATTAATATTATTATATGTTGTATTATTATGTATTAGCTTTGTTCGTTAGTTTGAAGTTTGATATTCCACAAAGGGAGCGCAGCATTACTTTGAGTTGGGTACAAATCCGCTTTTCATTTTTTGAAAAAAAAAAGAAACAGAATGCCTGTTTGTTGTATCAAACAGCTTACAATTTACAATCAATGTTTCAAAATCAAATTTATAATCAATTATATATATATATATATATATATATATATATATATATATATATATATATATATATATATATATATGAACTAAACATTCTTATTATCTACCAATATTGTAAAATTGGGCTATTAACGTTACGTATATAATTAATTAATGATACTAAACAAATATAATTATTCTTACACACAAATGTCTCGTGTTCTTGATAAATTATTTTTCTACGCAAAATATTATTTCAAAAATATATTTGTAATTAATTTAATAATAATTACAATTGAAAGTTTCAGTATCGTAAACAGAACGTCTACGAAAAAAAAACAATTAAGAAGAGCACTGAATTACCAGTAAAGCAATACTGGCATTATTCAATGTATCAAATCGAAAATGTTCATGTTGATGATGCCATGTGTGTTATACTTCAGAGCGTTTAATGATTGCATTAACATTGGAATAGTGTATCAAGAGAATGCAATAAGAAATGAAAAAAAAAATATTATAATCGTCTTATTTTGTACTCAGGAACTGAAAGAAACCGGCTTTCTATTCCAATTTAATAGCAGTGTGCTTATGTAAATTTCATCATATTTGTTTCTTCTCTTTACTATAACTCGCTTAACGGGGATTTCCTTAACATCTACATACATATATCAAGTTTTTTTGCGGGTACCTAATTTACGGGTACATAATGTTTCTAATAAACTGCGTGCAAATATCATTTTTCTCTGTGAAAATATATTGCTCGGCGTTTTTTATGGGCTTAAAAATATCGTGAGACGTATTTTTTTACTCATGCGACTTTTTAATATTTCATACTTAGTTCTCTTTTTTGCTGTATAAATACATAAATATTAGGGTTGGATCACAGATTTCCATGAAATAGCAACTTTTATGGGCTACTAAATTGTTATTTTATGTTGCAAAGGAGTTAAAAACAAATTTGTGCTCTATTTAAAGTAATATTTTCACCCATATCCAATATATCGATGCAAAATAAAATTATTTTCAACCATCTGTTTTATATTTGGAACCTCATAGAAATAATTTTAAGGCATAGTAAATACCACATTTACTTCTTACATATTATTTTTATTGAGGGTTGTACAGTTGAAATCTCTGTTTCGTCGCAATTGTAGATGTTTTCTGGAACAAATTTATGCTATACCATGAGTTCTCCTAGCAGCTCAAAGGACAACTGTGGAAAGGAATAAAACGGAGGTGTTTTATTAAAAGCTGTGATTCTGTTTCTGTCCAATCAGACAGTCCTAAAGCAGATTTTTTTTGTATTTATTTTGAAGACTTGAAAATGAGATATCTATAGTTTTAGCAGTTGTTTTGTAGAATAACTTTGTTGTTCAATAAGCTGCACAGCTTTTAATAAAACACCTCCTAACTTTATCTAGACTGTCAGAAGACCAAGAAATTTTTTCGGTGGTTCTTAACCTTATTTTCGGCATTTAGAAAAAATATATGAGCATAAATCTTTTGGGTACTTAATTCTTATGCATATCACTTTGCGAGTAATGGTTATCATTTGCGAGAAATGCGACTATCATTACCCACTTATAAGAAAAAAGTAAAAAATAAATAAATAGGTAAATTACTATCGTAATCAAAGTCAGACATAAATATTTAGAATATTTGACTAAACTCACGTAAAAGTCTTGTTTAAGTCTTGATAAATTCGACACTTACCTTTTATTTTACTTCGACGAAAATTTACATGGGCGAGGCGTAAAAATAAAATACTTATCAAACTGATAGTTATCAGTGGAAATAGTGTCTGAAACGATTTTGTAGTTATTTGTAGTTTATCGAAACAATAATTTTAATGAATCAGTAACTACGAAGAAGGCGCATCGATAGCCCATAAATATACTTCTTTTATTCGTTAGTACTAAGGAATATAAAACAATTCTCATTACCGAAGAAATAATAGATACAGTTCTTTATATTCTCGCGTTGGAGAGCATGAGTGAGTCCTGGATATAAAATTAAATATTTATTAAATGCCATGACACCAAAATATTAGCGACACAACTTTTATTTTTACCACACGAAATGTATCTTTACTTTTAACAAAACTTAGTGTTAAAAGTTGGATTCGAACCGACGCCCACAGAAGTGGATTACGACCTGAACGCAGCTTCTTACGCCCGTATGCACCGTACACTGTCAGGCCTCTCTGGATTTACTGATAGTTAAAAACCTATTTTGTATGGATACTTTAGCAATTGGACTGTGCAATAGGACACAATCGGTAAAGGTGACTCTTGTTCCGAATCAACTGGCAGTTAATGAGAAACAGATGTACGTTTTAAACTGTTTGTAAATCCGACTGATAGTCCTGAGCGTGTGTGGTGCATACATATATATATATATATATTAAATATTATTTGGTAACGAAAGTTTCAGAAATATTACGTAACTGACACGAAAGTGAACTAATTCTTATGTAATCACTATTGGTCCATTGTGTAGATAAGATAAATCTTTCTTTTGATGTTTGATTCACAAGCTGATCCAAATAATTAAAGTTTGACTGAATGAAACGAAACGCTTGTTTGTATTTTTTTATTTTATTTCATAGATGTGACAGAGTTTACGCGAGTATTCACGAGGGAGGTATTTTATTTAAAAAAAATAAAGCACCGATAGCCCGGATAACATTCGGAAATGTGAACTTCGTAGTTTTTAATTTTGGTAAAGAAAAGATAATAATAAAAAAATGGAATGTGAAGAAGAAATGCTATTACATATTTATGTAATCCAATTTTTTTTTTTAAATTAGCACTTATTGCATTATGTGTACGTAATTATGCGGTAGCTGACTCATTCTAAATTTTGATATTTTTCGTACGATATTATGAAATAGAAGTTAAAAAAAAAGAATAAAAGCAGTCTTGAAAAAAATTGAAAAATTGACTGAAAAATAAGCCAGTTATAGACTTCTAAATTTGAAGATACGGATAGGGTTGGGTATATCCCTGTCTCTTTTCTTCTTGTAAATATAATGTGCAATATTAAAATTGACCTCACAACACATTATTCCCGTCCTTGTCTAAAGATTAAATTTAAACTTTTATAACTCGGTCAATTTTTAAGATTATTAAACATTTATTATGTCTATATAATAATATTGCTCTCTTTATTTTACTTCTAGCAGCATATTTTACAAGGCTAACTCTTCGCATTATTCTGAACGTATATATTTTTTGTGAATGTGAAAAAAAAAATTATTTTCGAGATTTTAAATAAAAAAAATGCGATAAATGTTTTTATTAGAAAATTAATTCAGTTCATCTGTTACATGAAATCCTATTCATATGTCGGAGAAATAAAACTTTAGAAACTATGATCCTTTTTAAAAATTATGTATCACTAATAAGGTCAGCTGACACGATTAACAAAGACATTGAATGAACTTCAAATAAACATCGAATAGTTAATCTCAAATTGAATGTAGCACCCATGTGTATATGTGCGTGGACGTTATGCGAAGATGGAAAAAGAGGTGTCGATTGTCAGCGAATTTTAAAATTTCAAGAAATATTACTAAAATTTATTTATATTCGGAAACTATATCGTACTGCGAAAGTTCCAGCTGAGTATTTTCATTATTTAAAATTGTTCTATTCGATGGTTATCTCAAGTCGGTTCAATGTCTCTGTTAAAAAGTTATATTATTTCCAATACCACGTTGCTGCTTTCTCCAACTAGATTCATAAGAAAGGATTTTAATATTCTGGCAATAATTGCCTATTTAAATGCTATGATTTAAATATATGTTTATTCACATCTTCAAGTGCTACACCGTAATTTAAAAACGAATACATAAAATTTTAAGACTCAGAAATATTGTGTGTAGATTATGCCAGATGACAATACATTTTTTAAAGTTTTTAATGCGATATAATTAATTATTTAATAAAAAATCGTTACATTAAAAAAGTGCGCACTTGGGTCATTTTCATTTATTTTACTTCGTTCAATTGTTTTGAACGATACATAAATATAAAAATTTTACCCAAACTGGAAAACAATATATATCTTTCCAACACTTGGAGTAAAAATAATGTTATTACAAATTTGGTACTTTGTTCATTAAAATTTCTCCATAAATATATTTTTAACTACCGTATATCTTTTATTAAGACCTATTTTGATACCCAGCATAAAAAAAATTAAATCAATATACATGCCGTTGTTTAAGCTAGAATTACAATTTTTTTAGCAAAACGTCTCAATATTAATCCAAACTGATTTTGTAAATATTATAAAAAAACAGTTAAAATATAAAACTTTTTAAAAAAACTCCTGAACCGACTTCAAATAACCAAGGAATAAAAGCGCATTGAAAAGTATAAAATAATTAAGATGCGAGTCTCGGATTATAGAACGAAAAACAGACAGAACGTACATAATACGGAAGTGCGGTCAGTAAAGCAAATACAAATTCGAAAGCAAATACAAACCTGAGTCAGTACGAAACAGAGCGTCCGGCTGATTGCCCGTCTCGTGCGTACAACAAATTTCTTTACAAAAATGCCACCTTGCGTTGTTGAACATTGTAAAAACTGTTCCCGAAAACAAAAAAAGGGAAATGGAATTAGTTTCATGTGTAATTATTCTCATTTGTCTGTTTTATTTTATTTTCCACTTAAAATCTTTGGTGAAGTATTGAAATACGAAACGTTAAATTGTGATGTTGTTGTTACTAGGTTGCATTAAAATATTTTCCCTGTAACCAAGACAAATAAAAACAGATTTTGTTACACATTTTCGGTCATGTTTTAAAGTATAGTACGTAGGGTTGTTTTCGCAATTTTTTTCATTGTTCTTTTTTTTCATTTTCGTTCATTGTTTAGAAAAAGTGCGCTAGTGTGCCAAAATAGTTTGAAGTATATATGTTTTTATTTTGAACTTTTCACTTCAAAAGTTAGTCACATATAAAGATGATGATCAATTAAAACCATGCTAATTAATGTGAATAATGAAATAATTATAATAAATTAAATTAGAAATATAGGTATCTAACCCACATTTCTAATTTAATATGTTATAATTATATTCATTTACAATTATTATTATTGAGTAATTAAATTCACTAAAACACTATGTCAAAAATGGGAAATGTCTTTTCGTTACACTGGCAATCTTTTGCACACAATGACGTACACGTTTTTACATCACCACACGCATACATGGAGAATTACAGACCTCACAATATTCGTTCCGCGCGTGCTATTTGTTTTATTCTTATAAACTGATATATGAGTACTTAGTTGGAACTTTTGGGTTGCAATATCGTTTCCATACATAAATAAATTTGCAAAATACAGCTACTGCTAGAAATTTTTGGAATCGGTTTGAAGAAACATTTTTGTTTCTCTTTCTCTTACAAGCACATTAATCACATACACCCAGACGAGTGCTAAATTTTGTTTGGCATCGATTCCAAAAACTTTTAGCAGTAGCAGTATACCAATATATTTATGTGCTTCATGCTTATTTATATCTATATATACTGTCTACTAATATCCATGTTACCTTTTTCTTTATACATATATATATATATATATATATATATATATATATATATATATATATATATATATATCTCTTTAGTTACTTATATAACTACCTACTGCTATTCTATTGTTTTATGTCCTTCTGTATACTTGTATATATGTACGTATTTACCTAACTACTAACATAATAATATTTTAGTTACTTTATACATCTGTATATATTTATATATCTATCTACTTATCCGATGACATCTTATTTATTTCATGGCTCTGCACGTGTAGGTATATACTCACCTACCTATTTACTTTGTAACTTTCTTGCTTATGTCAAGGATAAATTAGATAAGTCTAAACTTGATCACGATGCCTCTGCTGTTCATTGTTGAAGAATTCTATGGTGTATTTAAAAAATTCAATGGTCGAATTCTAACTAAATTTAGTGGGACTTCACGTATACCCTTTTAAATAAAAAGAGAATCATGCAAATCGGTTTATAAATGCTGGAGATGTGAGGTAACATATACAAAATTCAGTCGAATTGACTCAGAGCTTTCGCCCTATGTGCTAGGCTATTTGCTAGGCAAAGCTGACTGTCATTTGCTTGGTCGATTTGACCACCAAGGTCTACAAAATCGGTTGGTTGTTTGATAAAACATTTCAGAGTAGATACATTTTTTTATCAAACACAATTACTTTTACAGTTTAAAACATGAAGTGATAACTTTCTTTGAGACAACATTTTGTTGAAGGACACTAAAAGGTAAATTTTCCAATTACATGAAGAAATTAATTCGTTGTCGGGTTCTTACTTTTTTAAAACCAAATGGCTATCGCAGTTACAAAAATTGTATGTAAGATTAAGATTGATAAAGAAATAGAATAGATACGTATAGACTACATATATATGTATTATGAAACAAAACAATGGCGAGTTTATATAACCATAGAAGTACTAAGCAAACCTCTAATCTTGAAAGGGTTATAGATTCGCTAGATACGAAAAGTAAGTATATGATTTATTTAATATTTTTTAGAAAACAGTCGTTTTTATAATGTATGTTTCTACGCAAAAATTTCTTGATTTCTGAACAATAAAGAAACAATTTCAAAATTCCAAATTACCAAAAATAAGTATGGGTTTCAATTAAATATCTACTATGTATAAACAAATTGTCAAGTTCAAATTTCAGTATTAAATTTAAATCATTTCATTTTGTATTTCCAAAATTATTATGCTTACAAATTAGTTCCAAATGTTTCCTGCATTTAGGTTTTACGAGAACTAAATCAACGTCATTTTTGAGTGGTATTACCTGTACACTCAATATCTGGATATTAACACAACGAAAAGTAAAGGTTAGGCGCGAATTCCTTCCAAAACTTTCACCCTATATCATGTAGAGAAAAATAATACTAACGTTCAATAAGAAACGTGTCATAAGAACTAAATCATCTGACCTCTGACACCCAATTGGCTTCAGCACGTACGGTATTTGACGTATGACAAAGGTTCCTCAACGGGTCCGAAGAATATTGCTCGGAGTCAACTTGAATATTTTGTTATAGACAATGTGTATTTTGTATTCTATACTCGTCATAAATATACACTTTGCATATAGGTGGAATAGGAATTTTATGAATACAAATGGTATTTTGGAAAAGAAAAGTTATCATCAGTCGTCTCTTCTGTGTTACTATTTAGAGAAATGAAATTTAGAATACCAGTTAAAACATTTGTAAAAATATTATTATCTAAAATCACATTGGTAATGCATATTTATTATAAATTCATTACTTCATTATCCTGAACCAAAGGTAGGTATTTCCTTCAGTTATGGAATGACGGGGAGACTTTAGCGACTTACAATATAAACTATTCAAATATAAGGGTATTTGGGAATTACACCAAGGGGTCAATTAGTTAATGGATATTTAATAGAAATAGAATGCACTCTATAATAGGTATATTTGTCACAAGTAATCATGATTACAGTGGCTGTTATTTTAGTTAAATTTTTTTCTGTCACAATCGATAATAATTCATCGGTATTTTTCTGTTTTCTAAAAAATTAAGAATTCTGAGGAATTTATAATAGAATTATTTAGATTTTTTATTTATAACGTAAACTGAATGAATATTGTTGTATCCAGAATGCGTTTTCAGTGTATATGGAATGTAATCCACTTTATAATGTTCTAAATATCTTTCATTCTTAAGTCTAGGTTTGAAAAATTGTCATTAATAATCTCTGTAGAGTTTAAAATATTATCCAAAATTTTTTTGTTAAATGTCATAATATAATTTTTTAAACTTTATCGGCTTTTAAGTGGAGATTTTAAGTTATTTTGAAATAGTGCTCCATTGTAATGGTGCACTATTATGATGATATTTTAAGAAATAATTCTATTAAGGAACCGAAGAAGTTGATGAGAGTGTTTTTAAATTTATTAAGAATAACGTATACCACATGCTTCAATTGATTTTTTAAGTCGGAGGATATATAAGGGAAGTAATCATTTTTATTTAGAATAATGGAATATTAATATTTAGGTTCAATTCATCCTTTAAATTATTAGGTCTCAGATTTTGATTAAACTCCATTTGTTTATTTGATATTAACGTCTTTATTCAGTATAAGGTAAACTTTTTTCACTGCCTCGTCTTTCAAGATTTTTTTCTTTGTTTTTTGTGATTCATACACTAAATATTTGTAAAGGATTTTAATGTATTTTATGTGATCTTACATTAGTTGCTGGATTGATTTTTTCTCAAATTTTAGGTCGAAAACATTACTACATTCAGTATGGTTTACAACTACTTAAATGGTGTTATTGAATGAATTGAATTATTATTGATCAATATAGAGTATTGAATAAGGGATGCAGCATTGGTGTATTTTTTTTTTCAGGTTTAGCCAGTCTTTATTAACGTAGAATAAAAACGTTCGACTATAGCTAAAGACTTAGGGTTACAGAACGTGCATATAAGAAGTTGTATTTTATGGTATAAAATATTAGAGTTTCCTTTACTACGTCTTTATTGAATTCAGTGGGGGAGTCTTATAGAATTTTTCACGTACGCTATAAATACTTGCTTTTAAATTCGTGCACAGGATACATCAAGGGTTGATTTGCACGATATTTCACGGGCTTCTCCTAGTTTCCTAAAAGGGTTTACAATGGTGAAACAGAATTTACTTTCGACCATAAATACATTAAGAAATAGTCCCAATAATCCTTGAAAAGGAGTTTTGTAGCTTTGTGTAAATTAAAGTATTGATTTTATGGATTTCTGTCAATTTTAATCTTTTTGCAAACATCTCACATATTAATGACATCAGGTATGACTTATTCCAAGTTAGGACAAAATAATTTTTACATGTCTTCATAAACTTGTCCTTAATTTCTTGGTTACATGTTTTGTGTTTTTACTACTTTAAAACTTCATTTATTCTTCTTTGCACTCGACCTATAATAACATATGCTGTGCATTCCACAAAACGAATGCAGCATTATATTTGCTTTCTTCTGTGATTATTTGAAGATGGTCTTTTTTTGTAAATATTATGTTTCCATTTTTGTGCCTAAGATGATCTATATTAGGAAGTTATGACAAATTAAATAAAATTTCATTTATTGAAATCGAAGCAAATACAAATATATATATATATATATATATATATATATATATATATATATATATATATATATATCTATATCTATATGGATACATGTATGCTCACAAACACACGTACATATATTCGGAATATATCAATTAAATTACCTCTTTTGGCTTCATTGTAGATAACTTTATGCTTATATACACTTGTCCACCATACGAGTACTTATCTATCAATTTATTTTATTACTTTCTTATTTAAATCAACACAAGTCAAATGTATCGGAACTAGATGAGTTTACTCATCATCACTAAAGAGTTCCTGTCACCATCTTCCCGTTTCATCATTATGCCCTGATTGTGCTGAAGGGTCACCGTGTATCGTGCCAAAGTTTAGACATTTTATTAGGTTGTTATTAGATCTATATCATCTAATCTCGGTCATGGTACGTATGCAATTCGTTGTTGAACAATTTTAGGGCATGTCCCACTTGGATAGTCAAACATTTTATGGAAAACCAGTAGGAGTATATTCTTTCAAATAAAAAAGTAAATGTCCAACATAACGTAACATGTCTAATATGTTACATATGTAACATGTCCAAAAAAACAGCCGATTTAAGAGCCCCGTCCTTTTTTGAAGATGGTTAAAACATAGATGAATGTAAGGTAAATTAGTTGTAAAAATATATAAATCGGTCTCTTTTAACGACGGTTATAAAACAAGTTTTATGTTAGTGAAAGATATGAACAACGTAAGTCCAGAGCTGGGTTCTGTTACTCGTCAAATTAATTGTGAAAAATAAATATACAGTTAGTTGTTTTGAAACTATTTTTTATCTTTCAATCTTTGTTTTATGTCTTTATTTTTGTTAACTTTCAACATTTTTTTGAGCAAATTTTCAAATTTTATGTTATCGAATATTAACTTATTTAATTACTTTATCAATATTGGTACTTCATTGATTCTCCTTTCATAATTCTGTTCAACGTTATAATTTTGGTTTAATTTGTCGTATAATTTGCTTTTTGAGAGTGTACTTTAAAACGTTTCTAATCTTGTTTTCCAAAATCGCAACAATATGTGTCACTTCTACTGATTACGATGAATAAATCTAAATCTCCCTGAAAGCTTAAACGTTATGATTCACATTCGACTATGTAGCTCCTGCAGATTTTCTGGTCAAAGGGAAATCCGACACCTCATTCCTGTATTTAAATACATATATATTTGCTTTTAAAATTTAATAATTATGTCTATTCATGTAGTGCTATTACCTTAAAGAAAATTTGTGATTAAATTTAAGTCTGTAACGTTAAATTATAGTGAAAGATCAACATGATCGGTTCCAGTCTTCATTCAATGAAAGGTAAAGTAAACAATAGATAGATAAATGGTATTTCCAGTATCTTAGAATAAGATCATAATCCAGTTATATCTTTATATTAATATTCAAAAGATGGGCTGAAAAGTCCCCTGAGATATCGTATCCTCCAGTCAGGATATTAAATGTAACCAAATATTAATTTATTTAAAAAGACATTAAAATCGTATTTTTTGTTAATATTTCGTTTCCTATGTCTTTTATATTGTGAGAAGTTTTATCAAAATGATTAATTCAAGCGTAAAATTTTCTACAGGTTTGGCTATCAGCATGTTTCATATGATTAACAGTTCTAGAGATATAGCGCGGAGAGTGGAACGCATTCGTTTATCGAATAACGCTACGTATACTAAGTTGATAATACATATGATAAAATAATATTATTATTGAAGTTAAAAAATTGTTTTGTTAATAAAAACATATGTTTGAACGCATTAAAGTCTTATGTCATGGAAGCATATTAAATTATTTTGCCACGTATATATTTATGAGAAAATAGATATATTTATGAGAAAACGTTGACAAACTCATTTATTTATTTGGATCAAATATTGTGATTTTTGGAATTAATTGTGATAATTTGTTGCCTTCTCAGAAAAGAAGACAAAATTCTTATTAGATAACTGAAGTGTCTCTCTGTTTACCGGTCTGTCACAGCCTCTTATAAAGGACTGATCGACGTAGAAACTTGAAGTTTGGTATATTGGCAAAATAAAGCTTACTAAACCATATACATTTCAATATTTAACATGCAAAAATATTTATGTCCGTATTTTAGAGGGGGAATTGATGGAAAAAATTATGTAAGATAGTGCTAGAGGAACTGTTGGAAATGTCCAATAAAATATGTTTGAATTTATTAAAGTCAAAATTATGAAAAGCAGTATTACCAAAAGTTTACTTGAATATTACCGGAAACTTATTAGCAATCATTCTCAATAGTATTTATAGCTTTTGAGAAATTTCCGATATGTTTTCGTAAATTATATAATAGGCAATATGTTTACATGGTGAAAAATAACATTAAATTTGTAAATAGGTTAATACAAGTACTACGTACCCTTAGATGTTTATAGGTGGGTATTATTACGCACACTAACAGTTTTTATGGATATTTCTACTTTAATTTTAGTTGACTTATGTGTGCAAACTTATTACATCTCGTATAGACGTACGGAAAAGAATACATAAAAACACATTGTACTACCGAATCGTATTCCAGGTAGCTTCCCTTTTTAGAGTCGTAAAATGTAATATCGCGAACATTTTGTGATATATTTCGGTCAGCGGCCAACTTTGCAACTCTCTTTAATCGTCACTTGGGGACTAATACATTCTGATAAGACCGACGATCCAGTTTAGTTGTAAGCCCATTTCAGATATTATATTGAAAGTGCACTTTATATATTTTCGTTTCTGTACTACGTTGAATCTTAATAAAAGGAAAGTTAAAAGAGTAAAATTCACTCTG
The DNA here is from genome assembly GCA_039881145.1 of Druceiella hillmani. Taxonomy (NCBI): domain Eukaryota; kingdom Metazoa; phylum Arthropoda; class Insecta; order Lepidoptera; family Hepialidae; genus Druceiella; species Druceiella hillmani. The sequence continues at coordinate 6,358,236 of JAYKKI010000070.1, forward strand.
AAATAATAAGATTGCAAGTGCTTTAAGCATTTGTTTGTTTGTAATTGCAGTTTCTTGGAAATTATTTGCGGTAACAATAATTTAAGGTGTAGAACAGATTCACATTTTTTATGATCCGATTGCACTAGATTTATTTTTTGAAGCAAGAAAATTATTGTGATGAATATATATATACATATATATATATATATATATATATATATATATATATATATTTGTATATATATATTTATATATATATATATATATATATATATATTGTACGAGTATATAACATATTACGTACTAGAGAAACTATCTATAGGTGTCAAGATTGAGTTTTGATAATTATTGATCTTTAGAAAAATATATGTTTAGATATTTCATCTTAAATCCTTTTGCCTATATAATGCAGTCATAACTTGGCTTATTTTCAATTCTCTGATTACGAAAAGAATATCTTAGCCTTCCCAGAAAGGAGTATTCATCCTTTTTAGTCTTGCAAGGAACAATACCGATAGTCAACTTTTAGGACGAGAATTCTTTCACATAGCCAATACTGTTCATCCTTCCTGCGATATTTTTGACAATTAAAAAAAATTGTTTATTTCATTAATTTTGTCTCTTTTAATTAAACAAATAAAAAGGGAAAAGATTTATGAACAGCATTTCAAAGGTAAAATTATCTTAAATTTATTCCATTTATCAATGTACCTTTTTATTTTGATTTGATTTGTTGACGATGAATGAAAATAATTTACTGAAAAATGTTGCGTCCAATGTTGGCAACTTCTTAATTAACGTAATTTTTACACATATATCGTACTGAAGAGCAGAAATTTTTAAAAGTCAAGTTTATGTTAGTTTTATCGTACCAAAAATTGTAAAAGCAAAATAGTGTGTATATTAAAAAAAAATAAAAAACATATATTCGGGAAGTTATAAGCAAGTCCAAGGTAAAAACAGTAAAAACCACTAAACGGGCAGGTTTATAGGTTTCATTGTTGCATTTCTTAGACCTTACGGAAAATCATGAAGTAAACAGCATTTCTGAAATATTTGTTTGTTTAGTTTTATATTTGTAAGTTCATTTATAACGTTTTACTGAAAAACTACATACATACCGAATTTAAGTTTAATTTTCACTTTCCTATTTCTCACATACGAATTTTTCACAATCTGAATGCAATCATAATACACGTTTATATTTAACAGTATATGCAAATTCCCTTATAAAATTAAGGTAGAATTAAGAATAAACTAGCAGACAGATTAAAATATAATTATATTATTTTTAACACAAATATTGTATAACTTTCGGCAATACAAATGATATAGTCAAATTGATTTTGTGTTAATTTTTATCAAGCAAGTGTTCAAACTTTGAAAACCAAGTTATCATTCTAAACCAAATATCATTCTAATTATGTCTCTACATATTTTTTGTTTTCAAAATATTATTCTAATTACGTCTCTACATAATTATATTATTTTTAACTCAAATTTTGTATAACTTTCGGTAATACAAATAATATAATTAAATTAATTTTATTTAAATTTATTTGTTAAATAGTTTCGAGTGGTTGTTAAATATTTTTGACTTAAAAATTTATGTCATTCATTCATATATGTTACTTGTAAAAGGTCGCATAACAACATATAACACGACGTGTCGTGTCATCAGAAACGACTTGGAAACATATTTTTAGATTTGTTTACTATGTTATGTTTTGTTATAATAATATTTTGTTCATTTTTACCTTAACTCCGCCATTGTCGGTCCCAAGCCCGGATGAAAAAGGAGGGTTGGCTGAGAACTTGACCGTACCAGCCGCAGAAGGTCAACGCCGAGCCTCGGGCGGCGGTTAATAAACCCGAATGATCTCTCCAGTGGGCGATAGGAAATGATCCCCACGACTCGCTACTCCTGTTTATGGAATCGGGGGCACTGGCTTAACTGCCCGTGTCATGAGGTAGAAAGCCTCATTAAAAATTCACCCTAATCCTACGGTGGAGACCGCGCCAAAAGGATGCATGGCTGGGAGGGCGCCCAGCCTCTAGCGCCAACCTTGGTGAACTTGGCGAACACCTTTGTATACAGCCTTCTCACAGGAAAGGCGTCACCCTGTGAGTGACCACAAATTCGTCCAAACTCGTGGGAACAATATGAGTCTAAATAAAACCGAAAATAAATTACAAAACATAAAGCAACATAAAACCAACCTAACACAAGTCTTATCCAAAGATCTTTGCGAAACTAGGCAGAGATCATTGTCCTTTAGTGGCAGCTCAAACTCCACTACCGTCCTCCAACCGACCCTATGGCAATATATTAAAAGCAGTAAACCGGATCCCGTTACTAGTCAGGAAAACCCTTCTGAAATACAAAATGCAGAACAAACTCAGGAAAATTGGCAGCAGGACCATGTCAAAAGCAAAAGAAAAAGAAACGAAAGCCCAGCTGAAATAGAAAACAAACAAACAGCGTCTAAGCGTATCAACTTTTCGGTAACTGTACATAATAGCTTTGATATTCTCAGCAACGAAGATCACGAAACTGTAAACCAGGTCAAAGAATATGTACCTAAACCGGAGACTATTTTTGTCACAGGTGTAATAAACATCTCACCTTTAAGAGACACAATTAACAAGGTCGTGGACACAGAGAAATACACATTGACCACGCTCAGATCAGGGCATATTGTCAAGCTAATACCTAAGGACATCGAAACTTATAAAATTATAAGAGACACTCTCATCGAAAAAAAATGTAAATCATTATACTTACAAACTAAAGAGTGAGAGAGGTTTGCATGCATCGAAAGATTTATCACTGATCAAATCTGAACTTGAAGCTACAGGACACGAAGTAAGACAAGTTGTCAACGTGCTACATCGGGTAACCAAAGAAAAACTTCCTCTATATTTTGTAGACCTAGAGCAGAGACCTAATAATAAAGATGTATTTAATATCAAACATATCAGCCAAGTTAAAGTTACAATTGAGGCACCATACAAAATAAAGGAAGTTTTGCAATGCAAACGGTGCCAAAGATTTGGGCACTCCAAAAATCAATGTTTCCGCCTCTTCAGATGTGTGAAATGCGGAAACGACCATCCGACGACCTCATGCACTAAACCTCCAGAGATAAACGCCCTATGTGTAAAATGTCAAGGCAACCATCCGGCAAGTTACAGAGGATGTCAGAAATATAAAGAATACAAAGAGCGAATTTTCAAAATCAAAGCAAAACCAGACAAGGGTAAACCAACACCCTCAGAAGATGTCCTAATACCATCGCAAACCATTACAAATGACACCAAAGTACAGCACTCGAGAAGTTATTCAGATGCACTAAAAACTAAATTCAAAGATCGTATGGAGCAAACAACTAATCTGCAGTCAAGTAACACTCCACCTAACACAACAACAGACAACAGCCAAATCAGCAATTTATTGGACGTAATGTTTATTAGATTTCAAGAAATCATGAAAAACATGATGGACAGCATGATGGACCGGATGGTTCAACTAATCACAGGTCTGGCCACACAGAGGGCTTAAATATGCGTATACTCACTTGGAACGCCAACGGAATTACTGAAAAACGTCAGGAACTTGAGCTATTTATGATATCGGAGAATATAGATGTGGCCTTGATATCCGAAACAAGACTAACCCAGCGTTCCCACGTGAAAATGAAATACTATATGATCTATAGGACCGATCACCCTTCTGGCAGATCTCACGGTGGCACTGCATACTAAAGAACAACATTAAACATTATACTCTTAACCCTTACAAAACCGATAAGATACAAGCAAGCATAATAAAAGTCATCCTTAAAAACTCGGAGACAACCTTAGCCGCTGTGTACTGTTCACCAAGACACTCAATTACTGCTGATGAATTTAAGCAATTCTTCGAAGAGCTTGGTTCAACATTTATCTGTGGAGGGGATTGGAACTCCAAGCATACGTCCTGGGGCTCAAGACTGATCAATCCAAAGGGTAGACAACTCTATAAAGCTACAACAGATCTTAATTTAGAATGCATTTCGCATGGAGAGCCAACCTATTGGCCTACGGATTTCCATAAAACACCTGATTTACTAGATTTTTATATAATAAAAAACATCGGTCGAAATTATACAAATGTTGAGAAGTGCGACGATCTATCGTCAGATCACTCTCCAGTCATCCTTACTTTGAGCAAAGTAGCTATTTACTCAAAACACCTACCGGAATTTACAATAAAAAAACAAATTGGGACACATTCAAAGAAATTGTTTCCTCCAACATTGACCTCAATGTCAAATTAAAAACAGAAGAAGACATAGAAAAAAGTATAGAAAAATTCAACTCCATAATCCACCTAGCAGCCAAAGAATCAACCTCCACAAGCAAAATAAATAAAATGACTAACAAAGAATATTCTAAGAACATAATGAAGAAAGTATTGGAAAGACGTAGATTAAGGAAAGAATGGCATAGATCTAGGTATCCCCCAGATAAAAAAATCCTGAACAGAGCGACTGAGGAACTCAAGAAAATGATTAATGAGCATGAAAACTTAAACTTTCAAAATTATCTAGCCCACCTCAAGCCTTACCAGGATAGTAATTACTCGCTTTGGCGTGCTACTAAGAATCTTAAGCAACCGAAAGAACACATGCCACCTATAAGAGGAGATAACTGTTGGGCCAGATCGGACCACGAGAAGGCAACAACTTTTGCAGAACACCTCAAAGACGTCTTTACGCCTTTACCGAGCAGCAACCTGGAAAAAGACAAAGAAATAACAGACTTCTTAAACTCTCCAGGTCAATTATGTCTTCCATTAAAACCAGTGAGCCCCAGAGAAGTTAATAGACAAATTAAATCTATCCCGGTCAGAAAAGCTCCTGGTTATGACCAAATAGATACTACTCTCTTAACTAACCTACCAAAAAAGGATTAATGTACCTGGTAGTACTATTCAACGCAAGTCTAAGACTCTGTCATTTCCCCTGCCAATGGAAGCTTGCCCAGGTCGTGATGATCTTGAAACCTGGTAAAGAAGCAGCTGAAGTCGTATCATACAGGCCAATCAGCTTACTCCCTCTGGTCGGCAAACTTTTCGAAAAAATAATCCTGAGTCGATTGCAACCCAAACTGAATGAAATAATTCCCGACCATCAATTTGGCTTCAGCCAAAAACATAGCACAATCGAAGAAGTTCATAGATTAACAAACACAATTAACGAAGCCTTAGAGAACAAAGATTACTGCTCCGCTGTTTTTCTTGATATAAGTCAGGCCTTCGATAAAGTCTGGCGCATGGGCCTCTTATACAAAATAAAGAAGCATCTACCGTACTCATTTTATCTACTTCTAAAAAGGTACTTAGATAAAAGATGCTTTGAAGTAAAAGTCAACACTGAAACGTCAGAACTCTACGAAATCCACTCGGGTGTCCCTCAGGGCAGTATCCTCGGGCCCGTATTGTATCTGATCTACACTGCCGATATTCCTAAAAATGGCTACCTATGCAGATGATACTGCTATACTATACGTACATTCTGAAGCAATAACCGCGTCTATATTTCTTCAAAAACACCTTACTGAAGTTGAAGCGTGGCTTGCAGAATGGAGAATAAAAGCGAATAACAGTAAATCCGTTCACGTAACATTCAGTCTCAGAAAAGGAGATTGCCCAGCAATTACTTTAAAGGGGCTAGAGATACCGCACTCAAATTCTGCTAAATACCTCGGCATGCACTTAGATAGACGATTGACGTGGCAAAAACACATTTGGAATAAACGTAAACAATTAGATGCAAAATTGCGAAGCTTGTCCTGGCTCATCGGGAAAAAATCACAACTATCTAATGAAAGCAAAATGGCTGTCTACAAAACAATATTAAAGCCAGTGTGGACATACGCGATCGAGCTGTGGGGTACAACATCTAACAGTAACATCGAGTTCTTGGAAAGATTTCAAACCAAGACAATGAGATATATGTTCCAAATCCCAAACTGTATAAGTAACAAATACACACTTCGAGATTTGAACCTAACAACTGTGAAACAGGAAATAGCCACCAGAAGTCTTAAATACCAGACCAAGCTATCTGAACTAGTGAATGTGCTGGCTACCAAACTATCAGATGTCAGTGTTAAACACTCACGACTAAGAAGGAACAGTATTCCAACCCTACATAGCAGATTTCTAAACCCAAAGTGAGAGAGATCGATGGATTCTCCTCACAGCTAAATTACATACGCAGACTGTAGTCACCAATAATAACAGCTAAATGTGAAAAACAGATTGCTGTGCTAAGCAGAATACAAAAAAAAAAAAAAAGAATTTTTACCTATAACACGGTCAATTCCTCAATATCTATTATTAAGACTATTTTCGATATATTATTTTCAACAAGCATAAAAAATCCCTAATTCGCTGTGTGACATAATTTTTGTAACATGCATCATATTAAGTGTTACCAAAATTGTTGAACGCGTGACGCTCCTTAATAATATAATGAACACTATTTTCATGTACCTTCGTTTATAATACAAAAAAATTAGTTATAGTTTTATTTTAATACTAAGTAGTGTATACAACCGTACATCAAAAGTTTTCGTGTTTTTAAAATAGTTTTAGTTATAGTTTATTTCTGGGTCTTAGTTAATTTCTGAGATTTTTTCAGAAATCATAGAGAAAAGTGGCCGTCGTATAATTTAAACCACCTAACTAACTTTGTTATGTTTGTGGATAATATATTATTAATTCTTAAGAAAGAGCTTTAAGAAAAAGCATCTTAAGAAAAAGCATATTTACATTAGAATCTTTAAGAAAAAGCATATTTACATTATTTTCGTCATCTAGTGGTGCGAGATAAGGAATGGTCTCCGAAACTTTCTTGAATTTCGAGCTATGTATGTATTAAATGAATGGTAGAATGGAAAACTTGATTCTATGCCTTTTGCTGTGTCAATAATCTGAATGTGACAATTGAATTATCGCAATGATTACAATTTTTATTTGACTAGTATTAGAGGAATTTATAAAAAAACTGTAGAGTAAAATAGTGTATTCAGATACAGAATCATTATCTAAACCAATTACCCACAGCGAGAAATATTCAGTTTCTTTCGCAACATACACCACACCTAAAGAACTTATATATTTCAAGCAATGGAGAAAAAGAACTTATATATTTCAAGCAACGGAGAAAAAGACGTTTAAATTAAGTGCATCAATTACAAAGATGCAGTGAAATTTTGGTCCAAAATTTTACTCAGCTACAGATAAAAGGTAAACAAAAAATTTTTCTTATTTGAAATGAAAAGTGATGCTTGTCGCAGTTTGATTTTACGTAATAATTTATAGGTACGATGGATCATTCCGACTAGGTATACATACATAAACAATGCTGATTTTTTCTCTCACTAGTCTTAAAGCTTAAGGTAAGATGATTTTTAGAGGAAATATTAAGCCTTCTATACCGTATTGGTAATATAAAATTCCAATTACCTATCCTAATTTCAATTACAAAAAGATGTTTTATTAAGACAGAATCGAAATAAATTTCTGCTCATGGAATCAAAGTATTTTTAAACATATAATGAATCTATTGCTATATTTCATTCGCAAAGGTAAAAGTAATTTATAAAAATTTACGTGATTTCTGAACATCTAATTAAAATCAGTTAAGCTCCATAGAAGTATTTTGAAAAATCAATGCGCTTTTTATTTTAAGCTGTAATTACAGTGCCTAAATCATATAATTAAATTTCTTATTAGCTAAGAAGAGACTGAAAAAATTAAAAAATATGTTCTGAATTCCTATATGCTTCAAATTAAAGGTGGTTGATTTTTTCGGGAATTTATCCAAATATTGACAGATATAATATAATTGCAGTCAACGTAAATACGCTCATCTTCAAAATATTTTACTATCAGATTTTGATACGTATGGAAAGTTACCCTTATCCCAAATATTATGCAAATTACTTGTGATTTTATTGGAGAAATTAATAAATGATTTAAAAAACCAATGAGAGTGAATATGTCCCTATATTATTGACATTTAAGCATCTGGTAAGTGGTTGGATTGATATACTTAAAAGTACATGAATTACATATTTTCTTTTATCATGAAAATCGAAATGTCTTAAAGTTATCTACATCCTCGTTTCTTAGTAATAACATTTAAAATATATTTAAATAACCCCGTGGTTTTGATTTTATCTAAAGTAGCCTGAAATGTCTAAAATTACAAACAAATCGTGCACGTATGAAAAAAGAGGTAACAATTTTTTTTATAACAGATACGGTATTTTTTGCTTAAAAAAGTCGTCATTCATAATGATGGAACTAAAACTTACTTTCCGTAAAGTCATAGGTATATGTAGCTTCTGCACCGATTTGTCAAATGTTAGCACAAATAAATCTTATATTTGTTGAAAAATTATTTGGTTTTGTCTATAAGATACGTTTCGAATATTTACGTTTTCGTTCTGACATTGCAAAAAGAATTAAAAATCGATAATTATTGAATACACGAAACGAGGTTGATAGAAAAATTATCACCCAAATAAAACAATGCCGACCTATGCGATTTCACAGCAAACGATAAATAGCGCCCTTTTCTCACCGCACTCTCTGTGGCTACCAAATTTCTTATTATTTAATATTTTTCACTAAAATTGTTTATTCAATAATTCTCTTATAGCTTACAGCATCATTAAAAATCTGTGCCTCATTTGTCTACTCCTGTTGCCGGTCCATAACTGTCAGCTGTAGTGCTGTCATCTAAATTCCATACTACAAGTATACTTTCTTGGTAATTTTAGAAAATAATACCTACACACCATACTGGAATCAAACAATACAAACAGGTAGGACACTATAAGCACACAATCGACCTGATGATGTTCTCGCGGATAAGAAAATTAAGATTACAGCCATCGCTATACAGGTGAAAGAGATTAGGCTTTCTAAGAACTAAGGATCAGGCTGATATCTCTAATACTAGAATTACACTAAAACCCTTATTTCTAATACTTGAATGGAATAAGAAAAAGCATCCAACCCTGAAAGCTATCGGATAGTCGGTAAGCTCATAGACACCGACCGAGTGAGCCCGGTTACTTAATTATACAATGGTAATACCGGAGATTAAATAGAAAATACTCATCAAAAGAATGATTTTGATAAAAATAACATATTAAGCGAATGAATATCTGGAAAGTTTTTGTATTACGTATAATACGTAAATATATGTAGATCGAAAAAACTTGTCTGAACGCAGATTACGGACAAAATACTATTCAATATTGAAAACAAAATTACAATCTGTGTATAATAATAAAGCAATAAGATGAATATAATATTCACTAATGTTAATATTATATTCATCTTATTCCTAGTCACTCGGAAGTTCGTTTATCTTCCAAATTTGTATTTTCTGCCGAGTTTACTTCCACCTTGATAAGTATATATATATATATATATATATATATATATATATATATATATATATATATATATATATGTATATATATATATATATATATATATATATATATATATAATAAAATTGCAACAGAGTAAATTCTCTTACATGGAAATTATTACAAAAATAATGATTGATTTAGCATACGAAATGATAACAGAAACCAAAAAAATGACTTGGAATTTTCATATCTCTGTTATTTTTTGCGTCAATCATGTGTAATCTACTTGACGGATTTTCATAAAATTTGGTATGATAATAGCTTGTAACTAAGAGCAATAAATGAGAGATTTTTTTTTCTTATTCCGAATTTCACATAAGGAACCCAGTTGTACCCAATTATACATTATCCAATTATATAACTGGTAGCTGTTTTCCGTGGGGAACAGTTAATAGTTATATAATTGGGCGATATACCTACCAAAATATGAATCATTACATTTGGCTTCGGGGACACATTCGCTTTATCCTTCGCATAAGTACAGGTCCTTCTCCATAGAGACTTTTGTATTTGAAGGCTTTATTATAATAGAAATATATTATACATACGCATTTCTAGCTAATATTATATAAAAGTGAAATGTTGTTGCTTCTTTGTTCATAATAATAAAAGAATTTAACCTTGTAAATGAATAATTCACTAATAGAATATATCAAAGAATATGCAATACGAAATAAATATATAGTGTTCATCTCGAAAAAAGTATTCTTAAGCAACAAAAATTTTCCCCGGGACGTCGCTCGATAGCGCTGCTTTTGTTTAACTAAATAAGCCATTTCGTCATCAAGTCATCTTCTATTTATTTATATTTTAACCGCACGTTTCTAATCATTGTAAAATAGCAGTATAAAATTAGATTACCCATCAATAAATTTTCTTGCAAATGAAAATGTGAGTAATAGCAATGGGATAAATAAGTCATATTAAACGTTAATGACGTTGCTAACATTTTATAAGTCGGAGGACTATGTGTTTATCGAAGGTCATGTACCAAAGACTTAAAGCAAAGAATCAAGGATCAAGATTATATATCGTAGTAGATTAATATCATTTGAATAGAACAGCCGAAAATAGAGAAACCTTACTTCGTAGTGGATTTATGACTTGTATTTTCATGGAACAATATTTACGAATAATGAAATTTTTATGTATATTTAAGGAGATAAATATTCTGGTGGAAATATGGAGACGAAATTCCCAAAATAAGAGAAGAAAACGACTTAGATTGTTTTAACATACTCACCACATCAGTGAAGTTGTTAAGCTCTCTGGCTACGATTAAACATTCCAATAACTATCTCTTACCACTTTTTTTAACAAGAATAACGAACGCGTCATTTAACTGTTTTTTTAGTAAATACTATTTTTTTTAATGTGTAAAATACAAGTAATATAACATGATTTTCCAAAATTAAGAAAAACTATTTCTACCACAATATTAGTAAGAGACATTTTCAAAAGGTTTTTGGAACAGTCGTATTGTTATTAATGAAATAAAGAAGCCAGGGCATTTTTCATTCATTTCTATTAAATTATTAAAATCTTCTTCGAATTTTATTTTTAGGATGGCACCGTAGAGATGTAGTGTCAAATTTCTCTGAATAAGATGTAGTGTCAATGTAGTAATGAAATAAGTAGGTATTTAAGTAAGTTTTAGGAAAAAAATTACGTGAAATTTATTTTTAAAATAAACATATTAAACTCAAAATGTGAATTAAAAGTTTTGTGCTAAGTGTAAATTACATTTTATTTAATTATTACAGTTTTCGGACGATAAGTACATAATAAAACGCTATGAAATAAAACACCATATCTAAGTAACAGGTGTCTCGCTGAATGAAATATTAGTTTTTTTACTTAGTGTATAACATAGTTTTTTTTTAATTTATCACATTTATTTTGAATCTTTTACGTATAGAATTTAGGTTAAATTTAAATTTTCTAGCTTAATTCAAATTTTAACCATACTAATTTCATGAATGTTCTATTTAGCGTCACCAAGGAATGTTTCAATATCATGAAACGCTTGAAACAATTTAATGATATCGTCTAATTTTAAAATTGTGGTTTCACTTAACATAACTTGACGCTAATCTGAGCTTATTTAAAAACAGTATCTTTATTGATTTTTTTTATTTAATCATTTCTTAATTAAACAACACTTTATGCCATAATTGTTCAAATCCAACTCAATATAAATGTTTTATATAGATGTAAAATTAACATTTTCATTTTATATTGAACAAAATCATAGGTGCATTTATAACAAGACAATGAAAGATTTACAAAGAAATATTGATATCAACTTCTAAATATTCATAACGTTTCCATAGAAAAACGAATGTAGTTTGTATAAAATATGTGTCATTTTAGAAACTTTGTATTGAGAAATATTTATAACTTTTTTGATCGATTTTCATAAATAAATGAATGCAATTTACATATTAGTTTTTTCCAAAGTATATTCCTACAATTTAAATTTTTATAAGATAATATCGCAACGACTGGAGGAGATTACATTAACAAAACATTACGCAGAAATCGAGCGTACAACAAAATATTATTTCCGCATATACATATTTATGTCAGAGATGCGAAAGGGAGCTTTCAGGGGACGGGAGTCTCGATTCATTGAAATCTACACCAAAATCCTCCCCCTATAAATCCACTATTAAAGCGTGTACACAATTGTGAAATTTCTGCACAATCACGCCCTTTAAAATACGTTCATTTTATAGCGAGACTGATCAATTCAAGTGCGAGACTGCGCAATTCCGCCCTGCCAAGTTCACCTCCAGCTGTCCGGTTAATATTTAATTTCTAATTTGAATCTCGTTCAAGTTTTGTCCGACTTAGTTTTATAATCATGCTCGGTAAGTCTTAGGCCGGCTTAGGGCTTTGTTTACGTACAAGCTTACTTTTGAATGTAACTTTATTACTTATTTACGTCTTTTTCCAAGAATATTTTTAATTGCGTAATTTGGCGTGTCTTGTTTATATGTAATATAATAGAAAATTTAATGTGCTTTTAGTTGTTTAGATAACGAAAGAAGAATTATTAGTGTTTAAAGATGTCATCTTGAATTCATTTTTAGTTGATTGAACTTTTAGTGACGGTCTATTTTATCTTGAATTTGTCATCAGCAGAACAAACCACTAATGAAAAGGCAAAGAAATATTTACATGATTACATGAAAAAAAAATTAAATTTTTCTATCTAATTAACCCACATAATTCAAAGCATAAAATTATCTATCATTTATGAAGCTGATATATCTAACTAGAATATTTGTAAACTTAGAAATATGCCTTTCCACCATTTCATTTTATTTTTATGGTTTCGTACGCGAAAACGAATAAAATCTGACTGTTGTAAGATCTCGTCACGTGTCGATCTGTACTTTTATCTTTCCAGTTTTTTAACCAACTTCAAAAACGGAGGTGGGAACCACCTCCGTTTCATCCATTCGACATGTATGTATTTTTTTATATGAACACAGCTGTAACTCATAGATACTTTATTAAAATTTCATTATTTTTTTTTGTTTACAGGAAATGGTTTCGGACACTCTTTATGCAAATTTGGTCAGGATCTGATAGCGGGTTCTTTGGATATCCCAAGGAACTCTTCAATGGGTAAGAGAACAAGACCTCTTTGAAAAAAAAAGATACCCAATTTGAACTCATTTGACATGTATTTATAACTATTTTATCCATAGGGCCGGATGAAGGAGCTGGAAGATGGTGGTAGCAGTCTTCAAATAATAAATAGGAAGTTTTGGTTCATTTAATTTCTTCTGTCAAGCATATTGGTCACAAATTGTGACAATGGTTTAATGACAGAATCGGGTAGTGATGACAGGAACTCTTTAATGGCGAGGAGTAGATTCATAATTTTTGCAGATTTTACTTTTGTTGACGAATTTTGTTATCACAAGCAGTTCTTACGTTTGACGATAGAGTCGAAAGTTGGTGATAGTACGTCTCAATGGCGAGGAGTATTTTTATCGAGGGCTCATTTGAATTATCTTGACGATTCCTTTGGTCACAAACGATGGTCAGGTTCTGTTGATAAAGCCGGAAGAAGATGACAGGAACACCTTAATGGTGAAGGGTAGGTCCACCGATTTCGGGCTTCTTAGAGTTTTTTGACGACTTCTTTGGTTCCGAGTAGTAGACAGGATCTGACGGTAGAGTCGAAAGATGGTTACAGAAACTCTCAGTAGAAGTTTCCTTTCGGTTTCGTTTTGTAATTAAAGATATTTTTTCTAGTTAGCAAACCTTCATTTTCATTGGGCTTCCATTACGAAAGAGAAAGCAAACCAAGCAATTAACTAAAAAAGAACAAAGAAGGAAATTAATAACTAATTAAACATTGTTTAGACTGAAGTAAACCAAATACTTGGAGATATTTTTTTTTTAATTTAAGAAAAATAAAATTAACTTAAAAACAAGCAAAAAAAACAAAATTACACATTTGAAACTTAAATTTGCACCTAAATAAACGTTGTTTAGACGAAGCCATACAATTAATCTTAATTAAAAAAATACACAAGGATGTAAATCTAAATAAAATATTATTTGGACTGAGTTAAACAAATTCCTTCAACCTCAGGGTTTTTTGAAGCGAGAAAAAGAAAAATAACAAAAAATCTTATTTACAAGATGTCAATTTTGTAACTTGTAAGTAAATTAGTAGTCATTAAATTTGAAAACGTAATCTCAATGAAAAATTTCGCTTTGTATTGCTACTTATATAGCAGATAGAGCTCTAAATTCATAAAGGTAACGCATTTATAAGGGGAAATTAATTGGGTTATTGAAAGAGCAACATAAATTTATGTATTGTACTGTTAATATTATTACATGAAAAATTATTCTTTGAACTTACTATTTTATACTTAATTATTTTACAGATTATTTGTCGATTATTTGAAACTCAACGCAGAATAATAAGTCTATTGAATTAATACTTTAGACCCAATGACATCAAAAAATAAGTAAGCACCGCTCGAGTCACACACACGCACACACACACGCACACACCAATGTCCGTACAGATGTGTGCCAATTATAAAATTGTATTTTTAAACATTGTGTAATATAACTGTAACTCTTCTAGCGAGGCGCGTATCAGTTACCCCTTATTTTTATAACTCTAATGGAACTGCGTTAGGTTAGTTCTACACCACAATTTTACGAGTTAGTGTTGCTAACACTTCTAAAAATAGTGAAATTCATTATTCAAAATTAAATGAAACTATCCATCACGTAGTTTCATTTAATTATGAATAAGACATTTTTAAGTTTTAACGTTATTGAGGTTATTTTACCAAAGGGTGTACATAATTTTTTAATTTTGTTTTTAAAACAAATTTTAGTTTTGTTCTATTACATCAGCTGGGGGCATGTACAAAAACATCGTTAGCCTTTACTATTTGCCTTAATTTCCTCCAATATCTATAAAATTTAAAATTTAGTGTTAGTAAGAGTTCAAAAAAATATGCCAAATCTCAAAATTCTCCATGCGGGCAATATACTTAAAAGGGGGTCCTAAGTTTTATATTCACATATTAATATATAGACATATTACATATATATTTCAGTTTTTTGCACTCTTTCTCCATATACACTTTAACTATGCCAAATCTCACAACTCTCCGTGCGCGCAATATTCTTAAAAATGGGTGCAAAGTTTTCTCTTCACGT
This sequence comes from Druceiella hillmani, assembly GCA_039881145.1. Classification (NCBI taxonomy): domain Eukaryota; kingdom Metazoa; phylum Arthropoda; class Insecta; order Lepidoptera; family Hepialidae; genus Druceiella; species Druceiella hillmani. The sequence goes on from JAYKKI010000070.1 coordinate 6,373,428, forward strand.
ATTAATATGTAGACATATTATAAATAAATTTTAGCTTTCTGCCCTCCTTCTCTATATAAACTTTAACTTCACAATTTTCCGTACGTACAATATGCATAAAAGGGGTACACAGTTTCCATTTCACGTGTTAATATATAGATTTTTTGATACGGTCTTCTTTTTTCTTACGATATTTTCTAACTTTTTAACCAAGTATGTCAGACATTTTCATAATTAAAAAAAAACACGATATTTAATAAATTTTGATGCAAAATTATTTCACTAAACTTGCTATTTAATAAACTAAGCAACCAAATAATTGGGCGTACAAGCCAAATAATTATGCTTTGCTCCATAAAACTTATGGTAGGCGATCAAGAAAACAACTTTGTTACTTATGGTAGGCGATCAAGAAAACAAGAGGTTATCTATGAGCCTATTACTGCATAATACTAAGTTAATTATTGTATAACACGCATTGGGTTGAGTTTTTTTTTACATTTTCCCTACTACCTTTAATCGAAAGTGCAGGTGATGAATAATTTCAAGGTATTTTAGAAAACTTTGGTTGGCAAAGTTTAGGATTATTTTATTTGATATTATATTTAAAAATAAAATAATCGGGATTTTTAATGTCCTTGAATTGATGGATAATGGAACTTTCAATTGATGCTCTAATAATGAGAGAATCCCAAACTGTTAATTAAAAAATAAAATATATATTTATGCTACATTGCACATTACATTTTTTCATCTTTTCGTTACTAGTATTAATGCGATTATATTTTAATTTTTCTTTGTATTGATTTTTAGTGTGCTAATATCGCAAGTGTTCAGTTTCTCATTATTAAAAACGAAATACGGAAAATATTCAGGACATAACTAAAGCCAGCAATAACCCCTGTTGAAGGTAAATAATAATAAGTTAAAATACTTTAGATATACATATACATTTTGTACACCTTTCATAGACCTTCTTCATAACACATTGACGTTTTTATGTCTTCTTTTATTTTGTTTCACGTACCGCGAGACATCCTACACTACTGCTGACTGTGACATATTTGTTCATAGATATTTGTTTTGGGAAACAATATATTTCATTTTAGCACATCTTGGGGTTCTACAAGTCGCATGTGTCTCATTTTATCTTCTGTATGTCAATTTGCTATTAAAAATTGTTTGAGGTCTTGAAACTTACAGTTTTTTTCTACTTCAAACTAATATACCATTGATTAATATAATTATAGTACAAATGACTAAATTTTAAGTGTTAAATTTATTTTTAAGCCTGTTTAAACCTTAAAGAGTATATAGAATTTTTATTAAGCTGCATAATTAAATAACTATAGAATTATAAATGATCCATGACTACTTTTAAAAAGTTAATCCGTAAGTGGTAAGTGGTTCCGTTTATTCCAGCAAATGCAAATGGAATAAACGGAAAATACCCGCTAATATTTATTATTGGTATCTTCTTTTCTTTGTGCTATGTTTCCTCTATGGGTAATAATGTGTAAGTAGTTATATGTCTGTATATAATACCTGCATTAACAATAATTATTAATATTATTACATATTGTGTATTTGTGCGTGTATGTATGTGTGTATGCGTGTAAACTGTATATGTGTATGTGTGTATATGTATATGTGAGTATATGTTTGTATATGTATATATATCAACAGGTGCTAGCTGTAAACCGGCCGTGTCGGTTTTGCTTATAGAATAACTGCACAAGCCGAGCTGGTAAACTTTTTGTGGATAAAATATTGAAAAAAATTTAGGTTAAGGCGTGTAACTTAATTTTTAACTTTAATTTTGTCATTAGCCCTAAGAAAATTTTTGTACATGTCTATTACGTTACCTGTTGTATTTTATATCCACAAATAAGCGATATTATTATTATTATTATTGCCTAGTACATTACTCACATGTGTAAAGATATGAATATCTCAAAAATTACAAAATTTACAATCAGCTGTAGTTTTCTGGTGAGCTTTTAATACCGCTTTTATCATAATTTTTACTTTAGCCGATTCATAGATGGAGAGAGGGACATATATTTGTGGATCTTTTAGATAATATCTCTAGATATTACTACTATATGATAGAACTATTTTACATAATATATACGGTTTAATATGCTTAGTTACATACTGGTTCGATATGTATTATTTAATATGCTTTGTCATGGACAAATTTAAAGTTTTCATCAAACGGTTTCCGAGAAAAACGGCTTTGGTAGATTAATTATACGTGAGTGACCTTATTCCTTTTGAGCTATGGGAGCCTAAAACAGATCCTTAGAATAGATAAATAAATACACCGCCATATAAACATACACACAAACAGATAAAGAATCAAGTGGAAAATCTAAAAAGCGAGCACTTGAATACTTAAAAACATTTGTTAAGTTTCCGTAGCCAACAATATAAACCATCCGTCTTAACCCACTAAATCTTAATCAGTGCAAGGGATCGGTTCATCTAAATGACTCAGTGATTCTGTGAATCAGTAGAATTGTCTTGATCGAGATAGACTACAATTTATTTGCATTTGTAAAGAAATAGGTATTGCATTGCATTCGACATATATTCAGTGCCTAAATTTATTCTGATTAATTTTTTTTTGCATTTTGCAGGCCTATTATTGTCAATCAGATGTGCATATGTATTTGTGTGATAACATTACACATTCATTTTTCTAGAATTTTAGCATTGACCTTTTGTCGATTGTTAAGTGACAAGCAACCAACATTCCCACCAGCAACCAACATTCACATTCATTACGAATGTGAATGTTTGTTACTGGCACGTTTTCCCATTAAATACTCGACAAGGGTAAGGTAATGAATGCCAATATAATTTACATACTATTCTATAATACGTGAAAAATATATAATGCAAAACTATTTAAGTAATTCGCATCGTACAATTTATTTCTTATTAGCTATGCCAATAAATATGTAAATTATGTCGCTACCTTAGCATTAAGGAAATAAGAAGCATGCCGTACAACAAAACCTAGGTCTATTAAAAGATTCGTAATAAAGTAAAAACACAACTAAATAACATACTATCATTAAAATATTAAAAAAAAAACAAGTAAAAGAGCTTTTTAAAACTGGACGCCAAATGTATTCAATTTACATATATCACGATAATACAAAGAAAATATGATTTGAGAGGAATTGAAATGTGCGAGCTGAAAATATTCGGACGAATAAAAATCAAAAGTGTGAGATGAATACCAGTAATTAATTAATAGGCATAAATATCGATATCGGTTGTTTTTGTAAATAATAAAAAATTAAAATTAAAAAATAACATTTTGACACGAACACTGGCAAAATATCAATTTATAATTTAAATAATTGTATTGTTTATGATTATAATCGATATAACAATATTGATTTACAAACATACACATGTTTCTCCAATATTCATATTAACTTAGTTTTAACACCAGTTCCTCATGGAACAAGGGTCGCATTAGATTGCAAATATGATACACCACATATATTATTCACTCACTATTAATTCATTACGAGAAATCACCTAATGCGAATATCGAATGCGTGCCATAAAGTATAGAATCAATTCACTAATGTGAATACTGAGCTACTCAATGAGTCACAGTATCAGTGTTAGTTACGTCGAAATGTGTCTGAATTAGAGTCAAAAGAATCGATAACATTTCAAGATTACTGTATCGATGTTTTGACCCTCTCAGCCACTTGTGACTCACGTCTAAATTATGTCTAGGTCTATATACATAAAATTTTGCACAATATTAAACATTAAAATGAAATATACAGTGTCAACCTTCCCCCGATTTCTCCAACTGTAGATTTGTAATATAAAAAGAAACTGCGTACTAGAATTTTGTTAAAAGTTTCACGTAGGTTTTCACTTAAAATTATATTGTTTATCTTGTTTTAAACATTTCAAGAGATATAAATTTATACGTAATCTCTCTTTGTGTGTGTTCAGACACGCATTTGGCTGTTTTTAGGATGATTTGCATGTTTGTTTACATGGAAAACAAATTTTTACAGAAACTCTCCAGTATGCAGACATATGCTCGCTATTTATTTTATTATATACCTAAACTATTTTTCAAATTAACAACATGAATTATAATTTATTTTTAAATGTGTCGATAGCACAAGAAGTAAAGCAACAAACTTCATTCACTTTTAACATTAGAACTTTAAACATGTTAACTTCGTCCTAAGCTTACATATACACACATTTAATATTTCTAAATTGTATCGAAGCTAAGTCTTTTGTTAATAACTATTAAAATTTAATTCTTGACAAACATAAAATAATGTTTTTTTGTCGATATGAACATGTCACACCAAATAATAAAGTGTATTTCATTAAGGAGGGTTTTCAAATTAAAGTAAAATAGTAATTAATCGAAAATAACACATATTTTGCAAACTACTACTAGATCGTGGATACAACTAGATCGTGGAAACAACTAGATCATGGATGTTATAAAAGTATTAAACGTAATCTGATAAAAGTATTGAATATTTTATTGGTCAGCATCCTGTAAGGACATTAAAAACAACATTTTATGACATGGGATAAGTTATTACTAGAATAATTTTAGTCTATTGCAGACGCTTTATGGATCGTATGCTTGAAACGTGAATACGGATTGTGACTAGAAAATACAAGTGAAGATTACCACTTTCTTGCGCATGCTTAGCATATAAATTGCTGTCTGGCTCGCTTGCTACCAAAATATTAAAGCAAATACTGTTATAGGCGGTTCTTTCTTCCTCGTGAGTAATATATATTTTAAATTAAATTAAATAGGTTTTTATAGTCTCTATTAATATGACTCTATATATTTTTTATGCATATGCAAATTTTCCTAAATTAATTCGTCTAAGCAACAAGTACGTGATTAAATTAACTAAATAACTGAAAATGATTTTATTTGAATAACAAATGATGCTGAACTGGTTTGTCTTTATTCTATATTGTTTTATCCTTCCAATGAATATTCAAAATGCTCCACTGAAATTAAGAATGCTCCTCTCGACAGAAATTAAGAAGACGTCTTCCTTGTTAAGCATTCAACGCCTATCTTACTATCTGTGCGGGGCGTGCAAATTTAATATTAGTCAACCTACATTTATCATGTGTTACGGAGCCTTGCTTACTTCACCACATTGATAAACTGCGCGAATTTTACAAATAAAAAAAAGGGAATGGTATGTGTATATATATATATATATATATATATATATATATATATATATATATATATATATATATATGTGAGTTTGTGTATGTGGAATCATAATTTTAATACAGAAGTACGTTATGAATAACACCGATTTTGTAAAAATTTAATATAAAGCCATATGTTTAAAACCAACAGCCCCATCATTCCCCTTGTTGGTAAAACTCTGAAATATTTATATGTAGTTTGAACAATTTTGAAACTTTATTTATACGCAAGGTTATCACAGACAGTAAAACTAGTATTACGATCATAAAATTAAGTTAAAATATAAAGGTGTTCATGGAAAAGTGGGGGATTGGATCCGTACTAAAGTATAAATACAAAGTATAAGTACAAATATTACATCTAGTTAATCGGAACAAACTTTTATTAAATTTATATTACCGTAAAGACCTGATATCAATGAATGAGGTTATTTTAAATTTTACAATTTCCAAACGTATAGTTGGCTGTTGTCTTACTTTTTGTTCGAAAACTGTTGAAACTAAATCAAATAAAATTTGGTGTGGAAGTAGAATAGCCCTACAGCAAACGTGCAATGAGCAATTTTTGCATTTTTTCTTAACTTCTACTATTGTTTGAAACTTTATGTTGATTTTGTCTGCTCCCGAAAAATACATTTCAAAATAAAATCACTGTTGTAAAATCTGTACAACTAGAGATTTGCTCATGATCTGAAAAACTACTTATGAAAGTGATAATAGTCGTGTCGTGTAACCATTGTAACATCTTCAGAAATCAACATTATGTGCACATAGACACTAAATACAAAATGTGAAATTTCTACCATAATAGATATTTTATTAAAACTAAGTATCTTTTTCTCGGAGTTCGTTAATTCAACGCATATTTATTCGTGCTAAGGATCTACACCTACTCCATTATGAATAAATTCAAGAGCTTATACCGGAAAGTTACCAAAATTGAGTGGCATTTTGTCGTTTGATGAGCCGATTTGAGAGATTTCAGTTGTTTAACTCTCATTCAGTTGTACACTTTGTAAAATAATTAAGCTTTCAAGAGTGCTACAGCGTCAATTTATGGAGAAACATAATAAACAAGGAGTTCGTGGGCCCATTCGAACTGCTATCATGCCTGAATGCAGATCTCTACCTAAACTTCTTATAAAATAAGTTGCCAAACCTTCTCCGCCCCAACGTCTCAGCAAATGAACAAGAGCGCATGTGTCTGCAGTACGATGGCGCTACGTGTCGCTTTTCTCTAAGACTGAAGGATCACCTCAATACGGAATATCTGGATAGGTGGATCGGCCGCGGTGGCACAATTACTTAGTCTCCAAGATCCTCAGTCCTGAACCCTATTGATGTTTAATCTGGGATAAAGAACTCATTTATACCCGAGAAAGCATGACTGCGGTGGTTTGCGCCAAAAATTCCATTTTGATAACAACCATCAAAGAGAATCGACAGACATTTTAGAAGTTGAAAAGAAAGTTTTTACGCTTATGTCATATGTGCTTTGCAAAACAAGGCAGACACTTTGACATTTTATTGTGTATTTAGATTAAATTTTTAGTATACCCTCGACCTTTACATCTGCACATGGATAACTTTGATTACTTTTATGGTTAAACATTTTAAAGCGGAGTAAATTTAAGTTAAATTAACGGTTTAAAAAACACATTAAGTTTTGTTGAAATTATGATTGTGGCAGAAATTTCACATTTTGTTATTATTTTGACTTGGTGAACATGATATTAATTTTTGAAGATTTAAGAATGAAATCTCTATGATTTTGGCTAGACTATGATTATGTCTTAAGCGGCTTTTGAGATCATATGTAAATATGTACATGTGCAGATATTGCGACAGTGATTTTTTTTAAATTTATTTTTTGAGAATAAAAAAATCAATATAAAGTTTTAAACAATAGCAGAAGCTAAGAATAACGACAGAAATCGCTCTCCATACCAAATTTCATGTGATTTAATGAAATAGTAGTGTAGTGTAAGCATACGTGATCTGTGTGACTGGAATAAAAAAACACTTAACATCTGCATATTCTTGTAACGGCTTCCCTCAGAATCCTTTGAAGTTTTTAAAGGAATCCATAAATACTGATATAAAAATTTTAGAGGAGGGGCCAATGTGGTAACAGATTTTTTTTTACTTTCAAAACATGGTGTGGGATGTCAATTCAAAGATCAAACTGGCAGGATTCCAAAACTTTTTTTTCAATAATTCTACAGATACGAGTATTATCGAAAATGTCTATAAAAAAGAGTGTAATAATAGAAATTCCGTATTAAAATAGAACATTTATGATGTTTTTTTTGGTCGTATATAAGCTTGTGTTTAAAATATGTTGAAATATATACAAGTAATTAATATTAATTCGAATTTCTACGTCAATGACCGATGGACAGGAAGACCTCCACAATCGTGTGATATCACAACTACGGATTATTTTCTGTGGGGATACGTGAAGCCGCTAGTGTATACCGAAACTACAGACGCTAAATCACTTGGAAGACAACATTCGTTGCGTTATTGTCAATATACGACTCCAACTGCTCAAAAAGTTGTTGAGGATTGGACTTCCAGATTGCTCTTCATTCGAGCTAGCCGCAGTGTCTACATACCTGAATACGTATTTTAATACAAATTATATATAATTATTTTTGCAATGAAGCTAATACCGTGGCCATAATCATGCTTTTTATTTGTTTTTTTTTTCATTTTAAAGTTGTATTTCTCAAGAAAAACACCCATTACATGCAAATAATATGTCATTTTAATTTGTAAGGATACTTATTTTTTATTTATTTCGAATTGTCCAAAAGGCAAGAGTGGGTAACAATATTAAGATAGCAATATTTAGTTTTTCATGTCATAATTGTACTGTTAAAAGTTTTACTTTAATTCAATCCTTTGGTTGTGGATTTTCGCCACTATCTAAATTGGTTATCCGTTTTACCTTACAGCTATATTGGTACTTTTGCTCCAATGTCATACTCGCTCATTTGTAATTTAATCTTAGAAACTTTCTTAATTATCTTGTAAAGGTATCTTTTTGTGTGAGCTTTTATGTTCCTTACTTAGTTAAATTGCTAACAATTTAATGCACGAACGCAATTGTTACATACCCTGAGAACACACGTTGAACGTGACGTAAATAATTTAATTGCTATTTTGATGCTTTTTGTAACGTGATTATACTTTGATGACTTTATGTAAATTTGTTAGGTGTCCAAATAATAGTAAATTTGTCATACGGCTTGTTACACTGGCTTTTGGGCATTATTAATATTTTCTTCATAATGATGATATAATGACGCGTGGCTATATGTATAATGCTGGTCATAGGTTTTCGTGTTACAATCTTTATACCTTTCGCCTTTATTCCTTTCAGCCTTGTGTTATAATTCGATTGGGGATACAATTAATATATTTAAAAATCCCCAAGAAATCTGGCAGTATCTAACGACACGTTTGAATAATGCGGGGACACATTTTTTTCACAAATATTTCCAAAATTTCAAATAAAAATGGAATATCGCCATAGTATTATAATAAAGTTATTTCAAAATGTTATACTTCGCATGTCTAGGTAACTCAAGTTTTTTATTATTTATGAGACACAAAGGTAAGGCAAAGTAAAAGTCTTTTTGTAATCGGATCTAACTACGTATGACGCACATCTGCCCTTTTGTGCCAACTTAACCCACTTAAAAGACATAACCCCTTGAAGGGAAAATATTAAAAATTTATGCTTTACTTGTCCCATGAGACCATCTTTCTTGCCAAATTTCCACAGGAAGTATCCTATAGTACCTTATTTAATTACCAGTTTCAAAATGTGCGGCTTAAATGGCTAAATTTTTTTTTTGCGTTAATTCATTAATTTAATTTAAGGGACCGTAGATATTAATTTCAACTATATGATATTAATTTCAACCCGATACCTCCATGCATTCCTGAGAAAGAGGGTTTTGATAGACCGACAGACAGATAACGAAGTAACCCTATACGGGTTTCTTTTTCTTTTTGTGGTATAGAATTTTAAAAAGTAAAGTAATATGTAGTCTTATTAATTAATTTTCATTCACTTTTCGCTAAGGCGGATTAATTGTAGGAAAATTACGAATTTTCTTCAAATTGTTTCGGTTGTCATCAAGATAAAGGAAATCAACTTTATTTTATAATCGTATCAAGTTCATGATTTGTTTTGCATATCAAGAAAAAAAGAAATTCCTATTGTTCAAGATACCAACTTTAAGTTACACCTCCTTTTCACCTTTCTCTGCTTTTGAAAAGAAAAATACAAAGTATCGAAATAATTATCCAATAAATTTGCAAGCGAGTATAATAGGGAGGTTAGAGTACGGAATAAAATCGAGTAATATTTGGTGGAGTTCAATATAAACCAAAGTTGCAAGGTAATAGTAAAGATTTGCTCAAACGCTAAAAATTGCGTTAAAATTTGGCAAATTGAAGTAACATTGAACGGTCTTGTGAGAATATGTGGAATCGTACAGTCTAGACACAAATAGTAAATTAGAATTTAACAGCGAACGTTTTGAAAAAGTGGATTCAGCTAGAGTGAGCTAGAGATGGGTTAAGGAGGATAATTCCAGGTGTGGTAGAATATAGTCTATATATTATTGTCATGTAATATATTTTAAAAATGAGTAATTTAATAAATATTGTTCTTTCTCGATAGTAATAAAATGCCACAGCTGAGAAATGCCAAAAACGACATCAAAACTAAATTTTTTTTAGCCTTAATTGATATTTTATTATGATGAATGAGCGTCAATTGCATCCGAAAATATCCCTTTTGTAAGTTCCTACATAGTATATATTCACCATAGACTTAAATAAAAAGTTTACATCATTTATTATTTACGTAAAGAAAATTATGAGGAAAATAGTGCCATAAAAATTTCGAATATAAAGATCCCAGAGAAATTGAATTACAAGTTGGCTTGAAGTTTACCGGATATAAGAAGATTTTCTATTCGACTTAAATAAAATTTTCTTCTTAGACCTCGCCAAAGAATAAACTTTTTCTTGATTTATCCAATATAACCGACTCGTTTGTAATATGCAAAGAAACTCGTTTCTCTCAGCGAATTTTCTTCATTTTCGTAGATTTTATAACAAGTAGAACTTTCCGCCTTCTTGATATATCAACTAAAATTTAAAATAAGTTTGATACATTCAATGACGAAATTATATATATATATATATATATATATATATATATATATATATACACACACACACACACACACACACACACTCACACACATACCAGAATGAAAGGAAATAAAAACGAAGCTATAAAAAACTAAAAGTCGTCACTGAATTCTGAACTACAATATTTTTTCAGTAGAATATGCGCCAAAACTGAACGTAATTTTTGGTTTGAATTGTTTCTTATAACACGAAAAGCAATCCAAACATCGAGATAAAATACAAATATTTAATGGTATACAATGTATTATCATATTAAATTGCGTAATTTAAATATGCTTAAAGACAAATCGACAAATGTTTAAACTTGTCGCCTTCGTACGCTGAAGATACGAATCCACTAAGAAGTTAGTAATATAACTCAAGGCGAATAAAATATAATGTTTTTACCAACATTTCTTTGCTTCGCAGTTTAGCACGCCATTCATATCTCTATCTCACTCATCGAAACGAATCAGCGGAACAGTATTGGCATTATTTCTTTTCATCCCTTTGGAACTAGAGATCCAATGATACTTTCGACATAACCAGAGTAAGTACATATAGTAATTTAACGTGGATTTATATGGTATTTGCGATTAAAAATACAATTTTTTATTAGTGTACACTTTCGTCATATATACACATATAACTTATATAACATAGGTTATATTTTATATTTAAAAGACATTTAGATAAGTAAGATGAAGTGTTTCGAAAAATTCATAAGTATTACTGTTACGTAAAAAATATATTATATAATAAAATAATAGTAGTGTAATTAAATATTAAATTATACAAAAATGAAATCGTTACAATGTAATCACAAATGCTTAATTTTTAAGTAATCATTAAATTTTTTTTTTTGGACATCGTATGGTCAGTCCGATGACATGGCCAACCTAACAAATTTACTGTTTTTGCTTTAGATGTCGTGAGCTAAGATTGGTTACAGATTGCTTCTCGAATGTGTACATTGATGTATACGTTATTTTATTGAAAACTAATTGAAAAGCATATTAAGAAATAAGTATTTTTTAACTTCAAAGTTCAGTTTATCTCACATTCTTTTAGTGCGTTGATATTTGATATTGTAGTGGTAATATTTTTAAAATTTATATGTTTACTGTTTTTTTTGTTGAATACAATAACTTGTCGCTAATAAAATCGAATAATAAATTTATAAGTGGCGATAAATTTAGATTCCAAAGTATACTTTCCAGATTATGCTTAGATCTGATAATCTTAAAAATGACAGAGTTATTGAGAAGGTTTCAATGAAGCTTGAGAATCCTAGATCTGAACGAATTCGAGAAGAATTACCACCAACAGTACCTTCTGCATCAAGATCTAATAACCATGCTCATAAAAAGACATTGGCAAAAAAATACGCCTTCAAAGTACTGACATGTGCCCAGTTGTAGAACAGCTTACTAACTTTCGGAAACGGTTCAACCAAGTAGCAAAGGTAATCACATCTCCGGATTATGTTAGTGAAAAAAAAGGAAAAGGAAAGTAAAAATACCAAGATTATGAAAAAAACTTAAAAATTAAATTAGATTCAAGTTCTGAGGAAGAAGAAACGGTGGAATTGGCCACTGAAAATTCAGGTCCCAAGATAATATAGATGAATGCGTGGGATGCGGCGAAAATTACTACGAGACTGAAAAAATAGATTAGCTGCAATGTATTATTGTAAATGATTGCTGCATGAAAACAGCACTCCATTCAATAATTCTTAAAATCCTTGTGGCAAGAAAATGAAGAAAAAATAAACGTTGAAGAAAAACTTACACGAGAAAAAAGAAAAAGTGACAGAAAAGGCAAAGGGGAGGAAAATGACCCAGAAATTAAACGGCGGTCTTATCCTTACACGAGCGACCAACTTATAACGGATATCAACATTAAAGCTTTTCTAATGTTTTTGAAATAAATATGTCTATCATCAAGAATAATCATCGAAAACATACATCGAAATAAGAATAAAAGCTGAGTCATTATAAAAACTATAATCCTAAAGTACGTACGTAATTTGTAGGCTACACTGGAAAATATTGTAGTACCAACACTTATTTGAAAATAAAATAACATGTCACAATGTTTGTTTAATTATCTACACGCCAAATATAACATAAGTATATATATATATATATATATATATATATATATATATATATATATATATATATATATATATATATATATATATATATATATATATCTATATATATATATATATATATATATATATAATGCAATCAAATTTAGAAATGTAGCAGCTTAAGCTGACACATTTTAGCTTTCTAATTCCTATGCCTCATAATATTAATGAATAGCATATATATACTCTAGGTTTTTTCAGCATCGAAATTTCGATTATTTTCACAAAATGCTTGAAACGCCTGCTTATTTCGCAAAAAAAATTAAAGGTTTTCCATTTTTACCGTGTAAAATTTCACAATTCATATCAATAAAATAATTGTGTAATAATTGTATTTATAACATTTATTATAATGAAACTTTCTGAAAACGTTTTCATTATGTTTATAGTTTAATAATGCTATGGGTAAAATGTAACGAGTTTTATAAATAGTCGTAAGTCTTCATAGCACGATATAAAGTGAATTTAAAATAAGCTCTTCTTCCTTCTAGTCGTCGTTTATCAACGCGGCATGTGTAACTCGCAATTTGTCTCAGAAGACTTGCATACAATCTATGACTATGGAGCGATAGCGATGATATGAGACATTTTAACTGACAATCTTAAGTATGCAAATAACAAATTTGACTTATATTTCATTATAATTTTTTTGCGGTACACAATAATCTTTTAATAATTGTATATTTTTATATAAGTGATTTAATTTTTTTAAACTTTTTCTATATAAATATGATTGTTACACCATAAATGCTCTCAGAAAAATCAAGTATTTATACATCCTTTAAGCGAATACGAATTTTGACAAATAATTTTATTTATTTATATCACGCCGTAATTTTTAATAATAAAAATATGAAACTTCTATAACCTAAAGCACTTTGTTTAACCTATATTTTGCTTATTGGTGTTATTTAGGGGATTCAAACATTTATACGTGTTTACAGAATACAACTCCATAATCCAAAATCGTAGAAGCAAACTTTGGCGAATGGGTTTTTAGTTTAAAGTGTATGTTGGAAGTCAATTTCTGAGCGAGTCTCTGTAAGAAGGGATTAAAGTACTCGTTACTATTTACAGATGACAATTTTCTAAGCTAAACGGTTTAGGTAATGGAGTAATGGAAACGTTCTTCATATGCTCAGGGAAAACAAAGAGGAACAGAAGTATTTATTAAATATGTTAGCGATGAAACGGGTTATTATATTTTTTCTACTCATGATTGGTCACAAATCTTAATTACCGAAATCGATAGATAAAAAATTTCTTCTTTTACTTCAAATGCAAAAATTGCAAAAGTAACATATAGTTTATAATTTAACAAATCATTCGTAACACCAATGAATTTTCAGTCTCGTTACAATGAAAATACAGAGATATTTACTAAAATCACATTGTTTGCGTTTTATTTGCCCATTTTTCAAGTAATTGAATTTTTTTTTCATAGGATAAATAATATGTATTAATTTATTTCTTTCCTTATCACCTTTGGTTATTTCTGTGTATATGGCACATTTTTTATTGTACGGTTTAGGTTTCTCAATGAAAACACACAGGTCAAACTCAACATACAAGTCAACTTGGTTTTATACTCTTATCCATGAAAATTTATAGATTAGAGAAGGACAGCTGTATTTTTTAAATTTAATCATACGTAATTATGGTAGTTTTAGGGCTCGCTGCTTATGCTTTTCATAATATGTACTATTCCATCGAAATTTTAACCTAATATCATATTTCAATGTGTAGCCTCCTCTCTTAAAAAAATCATTTCAAAAGTCTATAAAATAATTGCTGTGATTTTCAGAACAGACGTTTTCCATAAAAAGGAAATATGGTGGTAACGCGAGAAATCTGGATACGACGACGATGATCTATTCTTTCCTAACAATATACTTGGTTATTATTCATTTTCCTTATCATAATTAGCCACAAATTTTAGGTTACTAATAGAAAAAAATGTGTTTAAAAGTGTATAATATTTCAATTAATTCTCTGAAACCATTATATATATCTAAATGTTAGTCGCAAAATTGCATAAATAGGTTTAAATATTGCAGTATAAATCGTCAATAATTTTTAAAAATTAAGAATATATTTTTTACCTTGTCATTATATTTATTTTTAGGGTCACGTCCGCAGAGTGGTTTTCCTTCTATTTTGTCAACTATAGCCAGTTTTTCGAAGTTATCTGAAATTTTTCAGGCTGTATGACCATAACTGAAAGTCTATTGGCAAAAATTGTCAGTAAAATTATTTTGATGCCTAGTTAACTGATATTAGATTTGTAGGTAATTTTGGAGCAAATATCTGGTATGCCAAATGTTTTAAAAATTCAAAATGACAAATCGTATAAGTGTATCAAAAATATTAAATATAATGGTCAATTTGTGGTATCTAATTTATATAAAACACCTATTATTATTTCGTTGTGTAAACGAGATAAAAGTCGGTTCGTTCCTTCATTGACCTGTGTATCGTTATACACCTTAGTTATTTATTATAATGTCTTCCATAATTTAGGTATATATTTGACTGTTATAATTTAAATAGGATAATTTATATTTAATTTTAGAATATACTATGACTGAATACAAATTGTACGAAATACAAATTTGAATTTTAAGGCTTTATTATTTACGGTAAATTCAACGTGAAATTATTTTATTTCTAGGAAAAATAAAATACAATCAATAATAATTAAGCCAACTGGCATTATCAGTCTACTTTTTCGACGAGGAAACATTCTAAGATTTTAGGCAAATTATTTACTCGCGTCGGTGTTATTTCGACATTAATTGATTATTCACGTTGGTCGAACTTTGAATTTTTCTTTTTTTTGTCTATTACGTCAACAAAAATTTAAAACTTTTTCAATCGATCGATACCATGATAAATATTTTCTAAAGCTTTCTATAAATATTTTACAAATAATTAATATTGTTACATACTTCGTTAAATAAATTGCCAACTTCTATATATACACGTCTCTTTCATATATGTAGGAGCATGTACATGTATATGTTCATTTAAGTTCCTTTTATTCAATTCTCCTATTTAGTCGGTATGTTCCAAATACTTATTCATTCTATGAAGTTTTAAATTTATAGGATATTTTGATATAAGTATAGATTGGTATACTATACTTTTCCAAATAAATATAGATTGGTATAGAATATTGAAGTATTAGCAATAGATGAGTTATTTCAAAAAACGAAAAACATACCAAACGTTTAAAAAGATTTTAAAAAATCAATCATCGTTACATTATGTTATTACTTATGTAATTGTCAAACATTTGGTTAATTTTGAAATAGTTGTAATTTCGTGAAAAATTGTCCTATTTAAATGAAAAAGGTATTTCAAAGCTGAAATATTTTAGTTGTCAATAAAATACAATAGATTTACATTATGAAAAATTTTATCATTCACCCCGGTAATAGTATAAATTACATAAATAAAAGAATAAGAAAAAATTTAATATTTTTTTTTTATTTAAATTCATATAATTTCCTTTAATTAAATTTTTTTATGAACTGTTCTATAATAACTAACTGTTCTATAATAATTTTCTATAATTTTTTAGGAATAATTTTTATAAACAAAAAATTCACATTTAAATTTCACCACTCACTTCGTACAACCAATTTTATAACAGTTTTGAAAAGCAAAAACTCAATATGCTCAATTTGTTTAAACTCAATATTTTTTTAAATCTATTTTATCAATCACTATATTTATTATTTAATTACGTCGAAATTTATATTATTCATACTTTTAATAAGCACGATGCCATTTAAAAAAATTATTTAACGCTTTTCACTTCGAAGTACCCTAATTATTATGCATAATAGCCGATAGCTCAGATTTTTTTCACGGGTTAAAATATAAATAAAAAAATGGTAGGATCATCATTGTTCTGCTAAAAATATCAGATATTGCGTAATTTATAATTATAAACACATTCGTTTTTTAATTATCGGGATTAATGAAACCAACTTTGTAAACAAATTTTCTTTTATGAAAATTATAATCAATAACGATATAACGCCGAACTATCAAAATATGAGGTCACAGTACTTCGGCAATATTCGCCTAGTTCTTAATCAAAATATTGAGCTAACGGCGAGACAATATGTTACCGAATTGATATTTTTCTGTTAACATCATTGATTTCAATATATCTAACTATTTATTCATTAATAATTGGATGTTAGATACTTCTACTATCTTTTTTAATCCTCATTTTAATGCGACTTTTATACTAATAACTTAAAATATTTACAAGGGAAATTGTATTCGAACGAAATATTTAAGAGATGTATTTAAAAGAAAAACAACGAAATGACATTTTTATAAAAGAACTTTATTATTTTTTAGTTGTACTTTTAATAAATAGTTTTATCATTAGTGCAAACAATCTTTACCAGTCAAAGACAAAAAATATATTTTAAAATATTATGGCGTTATCTTTATTTAAGTTTGTGACCTTTTAAATAATTCCCTTTGAATTGGGCGGCTTACGACGTTTTTGAAATATTTCATGAAACGCATATTGGAGAATGACACAAAGCTGAAATATGATGTTTTCCTTAATATAGTCTGTGGTCTGAAATCGACTTAAAGGGAATATGCCGAGTCATGTTGAAGGTAAAATGGGTAAGCAAGATGGTTGCTTCATATTTTTCTAGGTATAAATGAAAAGCGACGTGCCGGTATCTTTCATAGTGCAACATTAATTACAGTGTTATTACAGCTTACGTGTCTTCCTACTTATAGCACCTGTCAGCCAATTTCCACATAAATTAACACTTAGTTTATTGTTCAATCGTTGGAAATGCGTTTACAATGGATCAAGCCTTTTTAGTTCGTCGACAAGTGCGTATTTTTAGGCGGGGCTATACTTTATTCCACAGAACAATTGTATTTTCGTTTCGGTATCATGGACAATACTTACGATTCTCTTGAGAGATTTTTATCGCAATAATACGTTCAAATTGTTCTTAACTAATGTTAAAAAGTTGCCTTTTCTGAAAATAGTTCAATAAATGCGGCGTAAACTATATTAAATTCCAATCATTGTTTATTTACCTGAAAAGTCTTTCTGATTCGGGTTCTTAATTGACAATATTATGAGAGTTTTAAAATGTTCAAACTATTTATAGTTGTATTTTCGAGTTACACAGTTTTCATTATAAACACTCCGATGATGTATTATCAATGCCTCCACAAAATGTTTGCACAGTTAAAAGCAAAATATAACTCATGCAATATTTTTTAAAGACTCATTCATTTTTATTTCCACAAGAAGAAATTAGTATATTTCGCCAGGACGCAATGGAGTGATCAAAAATTTCTTTACTCTGGGACAGAGAAAAATTTTAGTATAATTTATTTTGAAAATAGGTATGCAGTAAAATAAAAGCTATTAGAAAACAAGAAATTATCATAAGGAAAGTTTAAAGATAAGGACGTTATTCCTTATTAAAAGGTAGAAATATTTTTTTAACAACTATTGTACATTTCTATAACAGTTTCACTAATTATTAATAGTGAGAACATATAAATCATAGATTTACAATTACTAGGAGCCTTAAACCCAATAAGAACAGAAAACGGTTGAAAATAAATTTAAAAATAACGATTTATTCAGTTCCCCTATTAAGATTAACACTCAAACAGGTTTAATAGAATTTTATAAGCGTTAAAGAGTTTATGAATACTACGATATAGGATAATAACATATTAAATATTCAACTTAACACATTTTCTACATAATAATATTATCTTCATATTGCTAATTAACAATATGATCAAAATATTACACACCACACCATTCACTCTATTTAGGTGAGAAAGTTATCACGGTAATCATCATTCAGTTGCTGTTCCCTTGACCTTTAATTATTGGACTATAGACTATAATTTGTTTCTGCACTTCTTTAAATGGGGTTTATTGAAATTAATTAAAAAATACTTACTATTTGTCATCTTAATGTATCGTTATTTTTTCTCTAAATTGTGATGTCTCCCTGTCTGAATAGAATTTATCTGTCATAATTACGTTAATTTTGCAACATCAGTGTTATTATCATTAGTGTGATTATTACTTTTTGTTGAATTAGCAATGAATAAATTCGTTAATATTCGGAATAAAAATTTTCCTTTTAAATTTTTATTTGGCTGTACCTTGACGGAACCGGTATTATATGTGGCGTATAATTTACGAGCATTTTTATTAGGTAACTCCAATTAGCTAATTATTCCTTATTCAAGTTAAAAGCAATTTTATTAAACTAACAATTAATTGTTCGGTAAACTCAATTAACTATATGCTATGAAAACTAGTGGATGAGTCTATTTGTTGCTAAAAATGTTATTTTATCTTGCAGTACATTGGAACTGCATTAACACTAGCCTTATTTTACATTGTAATTCGATACTAGTTATAAGGACTTAATTCTCATTTATTTTCGTTTCTCAGTATTTTGCAATTTCCTTATCACGATATAATCGTTTCATGCTTCGCGGCAAAAAGTTTGCTTGCACCTTCAATGCCGATGGACATCACTAATACCTTTGTTATATAATATCCAGTTAATTTTTTTTATTTATTACTTTGTTTGGTAAGTTTTTAAAATTTTATTTGACACCTTATTATGCTTAATTCTGTGTTAGTTTTTGTATCTGGTTGTAGATATTAAATGACAAGGAAAGCTTCTTGTAATTCGTTGAAATGTTTTTCATGATTTTTAATTTTTTTATGTTTGGCCATCCGTTGGAAATACGTATACCACTAATATTGATTTATTAAGAAATTCTAAATAAAACATTAATTTATTAAAATTGTTTGCATTATTTTTGGTAAGGTTGAATCAAGCTGACTTTAATTTTATTTCGTAATTTTTTTCAGCCCTTTATTAATATGATCTCTAATGCCGTGTTTCACTTATATAATCATAATATTTTCTAATAGAGAAAAACATAACAAACAACCCACCTTAAATATATCAATACAGTTCATGCATATATTACGCAATTACTGTGCACTGCTCAAGATATTACTGTGCACTGCATAATATAGCTGTAGACAGTTTAATGTATAGCAACGGCTGTTTATAATATTATTTTGAGAAAATTAATGATATTTCCAAAGGTCATATTCTTGAGGTCACTTTCTACAGTTCGTCCTCTCTTCACGTCCACAGTATTGTAGGATTTTAACCTTATTACGTTCATGGTAATTACATAATTACTTCTAAACGAATTTATTTCGTAATGTTTTAATTCGCTAAATGAAATGATTTCGATCTTTCTAACTGATACAGTACCGTGAATGGGTCAGACAAGTCAACAAATATAAGTAAAGAAAGGTATTTAATTTAGAACTTTTCTTGATTACTATGGCAAAATGTAATAAATTATCTTCGAGTATAAATTAGACATTTTAATTTAATTAGTTATACACGTGGGAGATTCTGGATTAAACACAAACGGAATTATTTTACAGATAATATCTCAGCTGTTTGTTTTGCTGATGATATCAACATCGATGGACAAACCAAACAGGCTATTGTTAAGGCTTTTGTCTCACTTAAAAATACGGCAAGGAAAATGGGATTAAGTAATGAAGATAAAACGTAATTCATGTTTGCAAGCAATATAATTGTGGATTGGCACCCTCTGAGGATCCATAACTATATTTTCGAGACTATGAAATAATTAAAATATCTGGACACACTGATTTTAAGTTGCAATAATATAAAAATAAGAAGACATGAATTAAAATCCAAACTTATCAGCACTGAAACAAAAGCTAGTCTATATAAAACATGGATAGGATTTATTGCCCCGTATAAGATGCTGGACATTAAACAAAGCAGAAGACCTTGTACTAATATTTGAACGAACAATTTTAAGAAAAATCTGTGGTGTAATAAAATAAAATATTGTATAGAGAATTGCATATAACTATGAAATCTTCATCTTCAAGAAATATAGTGAACCCGATATCGTCAAAATCTCGTAATAGATGGTTGATTCTTATACTTAAATATGATGATACATCTTCAACAAAGAAAATTACTTTTGCAAAAATAGACGGTAAGCAACGAAGAAATGACTAGACGGAGCTGAAAGAGACTTAAAGCTTTTAGGAGTAAACCGATGCAGGGATGTTGGGCCGGATAGGGTCAGATGGCGCAAGTTTGCAGAGACAGCATTGGCCTGTCACAGGCTGTACCTTAAAAAGAAGAAGAATTTAATTAGTTAATTTTATTATAATTCTTTCAATGGGCACATCCGCTATAGAAAATAAATGCAGGCATAACAAAGTTTCAGCTTTTTGCAAGCGAATTTACCATCGCAAAAAATATTCAACTGTGACATTACGTACATCGATGATAAAGGTAGGCAATACGGTGAATTCTGCACGCAAAACTAAACAATACTAAGCCCGATTTCGTATTTTGGGACATTATACCTCGAACGATTTTTTTGGACGATTTATTTACTTTTAATGTTTGTTTTAAATAATGAAAATGTTTTCCTTGTTTGTTACTTATTAGCTCCACAGCCAAGCAAAAAATAGTTACTTTTAGCAGGTGTCTATTTCGTAACAGAAAAATAACACCGTCTTTATTTGCCATTTCTTTTTTATTCTATACCGTTGCTCTCTATTCTGTGGCCTTTGTATTTACTGCGAATATGCTATTTTTTATTTCATCATGGCAACACATCTGTGGTCGTCATGTAGTTACTTTTTCCGCCATGGCTTCCACTAGAAGACGGTTTTATACTAGCAGTTATATTTATGGGCTACATAGTAGTCCAATTTCCACTTAAGTTTTGATATTTGTTTGACAACATCAGTGAATTTATTTTGTTCTCTCAGATCTGTACTCGTCTTATGGTCACGCAGAGTTATTCCTAATAGTTTCCTTTCTGTTGGTCTCTGAACCACTTGCAGTTGATGACGGATTTTTGGTGATGACGTGACGGCTTCTTAAATGAGAAGTATTAGGATACTTAAGCCGAATATGCATGTTATTGTTCGGTAGTGATATCTATTCTTGAAGCAAATTCAATTGGAAAAGGGCCATATATTTGCCGATTTTGTCTTTAAAATTTGAACTCTTTTCGTAGATGAGTATTTTTCCACTGTGTCGATAGTGCTGTGTCGATATTGTTTACTTTGTTGGTTCTATGTGGAAAATTGTTTCTTGATGTTAGTTTTTCCTAAATGTATTCCCAAACATACCTGTAAGAAGCATCTCTCGGACTTTGCATCATGGACTATATATTGGAGGATTATCGAGAGATTTTATATTATTAGAGGTCGGTGAGCAGGTTGTCAGAATCTGCGAACCGCAAGTTGTTAAGTCCTTCCCTGTAATCTCCAGAATTGTGTTACGCAATCACGCCTAAATTATGGACGTAATTTATAATACTCGGTGTAGACAAAGATAGTGAAACGTATTGGTTCGAGAAAAAACATATTGGCTGTAGAACTGTCTCATTGGATCAGGGGAAAATGCAGACTTAATCAAATACCCACGTGGCATTCAGTGTATTATTTTCTTTTGAAATAATTTCATTCAATTTGGCATACGTGAGAACATATCCATGGAAAATTTTGATCATTTTAGATTCAAAGAAGTGCAATTAAGTAATTTTAGAGACTTTAATTGTCATTTAAAATTGGGTCCGATGAAGGAACAAATATACCATTTAAAGTTGTCAGTATTGTTAGCTAAGCAGATTTACTGTCAATAAAAAAATGTCATTTTTATTAAATTTGCGAAGAAGAATACGTATCTAAATTAAAGATTAACAAGAAGTAAATGTTTAAAATAAAGTTAGTGCTGAAGTCTGAATCAACTCAAAAAGTCCATGTCCGAACTTATGTGAGTAAACTTGAACTCGTAAGTCAAGTTGGCAAGTACATTTTTTCCTTTTTGTCTCTTACAATACTAATAAGAGTAAAAACGCTTTTGCGAAGTTACTTTAGACACATTTTACTTCTGCTTTTTACTCTATCTCGTTCATCGTATAAATCGCTTCTTACTTTATGCGTGTTTAATATTTGGCATTCTCTAGTCATCTAAACTCCATTGCTTATTGAAATTTGATGGGAATATGTTCTTTCATAGTCTAAAAGTTTTATAAGAATAAATAAATGACCGTTATATTTTTGTAACTTTTTTTTAATTTCAGTCAAACAAGTCAAATACTATAATATGTATAAACATATGTATAGGGATTAAATAGTGATAATAAATTTTAAGGAAAACTATGAATACCAATTAATTAATTAATATTGTAATAGAAAATATTGAAATGCATCAGTCGTGGAAATATAATCATCTTATATATAACATAGGTGTATTACTTAAACTTTTAACTAGCCATTCGTATTATGGGAGACGATATTTTCTATGTCGGACAGTCCTAAGCCTGTATAAAGTATGAAGTAATATTTCAATATTATATTTTGCATCATTTTGTATAGACGGATATTACTGGAGATTTCTTTATGTAAGAAACAAAAAAATATTTAATACTTTATTTCAAGTATTCACGTTGCCTGCTTCACAACCGACATGTAAGTAGGTTTACCATGTATGGCCTAGTATTTTGTAACAGGTACACGTACTTGTTACTTTTACATACCTATAACAAGACCAACTAGTACGAAAAAATACTGACATCGCACACCTCTACTTTTACCATATAACAGGAAACTTAACTAAAAAAATCTTGACCTGGAGTAACCCGATATGATTTCACTCTGGCATCCAATGAGATAAATGAAAAAACTTGAAAATTTTATATTCATATAAACATAATGTTATCAGATCAGTGTTAATAAAAAGACATGACATTCATAAGTTTTTGTAGTAGTTCACTACTTTCAACCATAGTATTTTTAATATTTGCCAACATTTCTTTAAAATATACATCAGTAACGACGAATAATTCGGGATAAAGAATCTTAAAATTATATTACGTGGAAAATTAACATAAATAGTTCATAAGAAAGAAATATAGCGATAATTAGATTCAGTTTGGATGGTAAAAATGGGAATCGCGACATTAGAAAAAATACAAAAAAATTCTATCATACTGCGTGTAGACCATAATTACGTATTGCCGAGATGTTTTTAATTTTCGTTTATTAATAATTAAATATATTTACAGATTAAGTGTGCGTCGAACCAGGTATGAATTAGGATTTTACGTTAATTTCAGAACATATTAGATTTCAGTATTTAAAATTGAAAAATATATTTTCATGATTCATACCGATTATTTTAATTGCACTGGTAAGACCTGTCGTCCAGTAATTTTCATGCGCGGTATTTTCGTGTATTTAAGTTTTTTTTGTTGTCATTTCACAACAAATGTAGTTGCATTACTCCAGAAATTGTATTATTAGAAATTATTAATTAAAACTTGTTTTCTGGATTTTCTTTACATTGTTTGGTTTGGAAATGGGAAAGAACGGAGGAAATATGTTGCAAAAGAATTTGAAGTTTAATATTTCGCAAACGATATTATTTGCGAAATATTGAATGTATCAATAATACAAACTGGTAAAGGACCTAAACTTTTGCGGTTTTAATGGGGGTATGCTAGAAACAATTGTCATTTTACACACTTTTATGTTTTTGCAAAATATTAATTGAGATCTTTATCTGAGGCACATATGTACTTGCAAAATGTCGTTCATGTGAGTTTCAAACTGTAGGAACAATGAGAAAAATGGAAGGATCTGCAGAGGAACGTGATGAAATTTTAAAAGGTGTTTGACTGGGAAATCCAGAAAAACGGAAAATGGACAACAAAGTTCACAAATATGCTGAATGCACATTTGATATTAAATTATGATTAATGATTTTGTTATCATAACAAAATGTACAAAAACTCTGTGTTAAAAGCACTTTCTGATTACGAAGAAGAAAAGTGCTTAAATCGAATAATGTATAAATGGCCAAACCTGAATCAAACCTTAATCAAACTTTCTTTTATGCAGACTACAGACGTGTAATTTTATACGTATTTTCGAATTAATATATTTTTGCTTCATTACCGTAATCTTGATTGCGAACAGAAAAAATATTTCGCAACGGAGCTAGATTCCTAAGCAGAGTGGATCTACTCGTACCTGTCCAAATAACTGGCTAATGAACCGACTGTTCCACAAATAACTCAATTCATTTCTTTTTTTTCGAATAGAATGAGTCAGTATAGTGGCAATCGAATCTAGCTTAATTACACCGTTGTAGTTGAAGGAACTATTATAAACTATATTTAGGAGATAATACTAAGATTATATAGTGTTATAGTTCACTAGCATTACAAAGTTTGAAAAATATATAGTTTTTACAAATTATCCAGAATTTTGTACTGCCAACAGATAATAATTAACGAATAAAGTAAAAAGCTAACGAAAGTGACTGATTATATAATAAACGAAACATACTCATATCTATGGAACAGGCATATTTTGAAATTTGGAACCTTTATAATTTCTTTTCCAATTGACACCGCAATTGATATACAAAAATAAAAAGAACAATTTCGATTATATCGTTTGCCCTTTCTTAAGCTTTGAAGTGAACATCTTTGAGTGTTAACTATTGAATACCAGCGACTCATAGTTCTTTATTATTTTACCTAATTTCATGTTTTTACGTGAAATACTTTCTGCGTGAAGTGGTTGTGATAGACGGATAAACGAGAAAACGGGCAGATGGATAAATGTAAAAACATGCGAATGATGGAATGTGGGTCGTTTTTTCTATTTAGTTACGGAACCATAAAAATATGCAGAGAAAAATTAAAAGTCTAATTTAAATTACATTAACTAAAATACAAAACCTAGCAAAAGAAAATTAAGTATAATTTTCTGTTTTACTTATAGATAGACCTAATGCGACTGTCATTTTAATATTTGTCTTTTTTACTACGACTGTGACGTAATATGCCTCTTTATGACAGTAACACGCGTAAATTAACCAAGCGATATTAAAAATTTTGTCAATCATGAAGTCTTCATTATGATTGCTTAAAATATAGTTTTGCGGGCATAAACTCTGACTCTGAGTACTTATACTCAGAGTTCATTTTAGCCTTGTCACTTAATGTTAATATTTTATACTTCGAAACTTTATTTACATATTTTCCTATAAACTCAATGTAGATAAACAAATAGAAAATACAAATAAGCAGAGTTTAGACCATACTTTCAATGTGTCATTGTTTGCACCTTTTCTTCCCAAACTTACAATTTTTTTATGAAACATCTAGATTTTCCTGTAACTGCTCTTACGCGGAGGTATTTATCTTCACTATTTCCACGATTGATGATTAAATTTGAACATCTCTTTTTTAAATATTTTTCTTTGGAAAATGTTTCCGCTTCCCAATATCGCTGCCGTCGTCATACTATCGGTAAAGCAGCTGTCATAGCTATATATATATATATATATATATATTTGGAATTAGTATCTGACACTTATTTTTTACAAAGTTAGTGTTATATTTCGTAAATAAACAATGATATCACTGTAGGAAAACAAAACCCATTTCTACTTAAAAGTTAGTAAATATAAGGCACGAATATAAATGACATAATTTGATGGTTCACAAAAAATGGGTATATGAATTATATCATCAGGTATTTTTAATCTGTTTAATCGATGCGATTTTTTTTATATCACGTTATATATACATGTCATTAGCGCCCTACGGGCGATCCTCGGAATTAGTATAACCTATCCTAAATTTACTTAGTTGTCATTAATGTGAATTGTGACTCATGGTGTGTAGTTGTCTATAGTCATTGCTTATTTTATGAAAATATCTGTCAAAATTCCTTCGTGCGCCATGACAAAGTATATTAATTACGTTTCTACCGCCAGAAAAGTTTCGGGCATCACATTTATTTCGCAAGCGTATATTAAATTTAATTTTTATACGGTATTTCTTTTTCGTTTATTTCGATTTGTCTAGAAAGCAACGTGAAATAAGAATAGTGAGATAAAAATATTTAATTGTTAGTAGCAAAACTGAAATGGTAACTATAGCCCATGCTTCTGAAATCTCGATTCTGAAAAGTCTTTCGAGAAATTCACAATTTATTAAGCCTGTGAAAGATCAGAAAGATATAGTAGGCAGTATATTGTTTTACACATAATATTTGTGAATACGTTAATACAAATCCTATATGCCTTACGATGTTTATATTATTATGATGTTTATATTATTACGATGTTTATATTATATTTTTTAATCATTAAAATTTATGATAAAATGAATGTTTATATCAATGACAGACTACATGCGCTATATCACACTACGTTTCAGAATTACATCCATCAAAACTTGACTAACTTTCCTCACGGTTGAAATAATAAAATTTTGTTATTTTTCAGACAGAGCAGACGACATTTACACAACAAATGTACTGGCTAATTGCGATCCGAACGGTATATTTTAATTGGGATAGGAATTTTCTTTTTAATTTTCCCACTTCTTTAAATTTTAACTGCGACTCTTATATGAATTTATTTTTCTATTAAGTTAAATGCTTTTTTCTAACGTACAGCACTCCAATGAGATAAAATTATATATATAGTGTTGTTTTTTTTTTTGTAAAATTACGTTATTTGATTGGTGTGCCGACGTGACCTTCTAGCTTTAGGAGAATTTGAAAAGAAAATTCCTGTTATATCTATTTCCAGGGTCAAATGAAGTAATTTAATTTGTTTTTCTATTCTATATATATTGTGAATAATCATTTCAAAGAGCGAGTTATACAGATTCCAAAATGTTTATAGGCTATAAGGATTCCAAAAAATTAGGTAGAGTGGATTTACATTTGTAGGGTTAAATGTAGTACATTTTTAAAAATATTACTGAACATATCCACAAAAATATGATCTGTAAAACTGAACAAGTTAAAATTGTTATCAGCTGTTTACTTGAAGTTTATCGAAAAATTGCAGACATGACAATGAACCTTATAATATTTGAAAATTCAAAAATATTTACACACGTGTGATATGACGTTTCAATCAACACTATCCCACTCTTTCAGAATGGGTTTAAGTAGCTTGCGAAATATCTATAATTAAAAAAAACAATGAAATTAAAGCTACTACTAATGGTGCTATTAACACGATAATGTCCATATCTCATTACTTAACGGGTTCTATTTTCTTTTGTTTACCCGTCAAACGAAGGCTGCGTCTATTAGTGTTAGGTTGCGGAGAGACGAAATGATAAAAACAAAAGTTGAAACAGTGACCTCACTTGATGGAAGTCTCAGCTACTATTTCAGCTGATGTTTGATGCCAGAATCGCTAAACGTTTTGTATTATGTTTTATTAGATACTAGCAAATTTTTCTACGTATTATTAACTCACGTGCCTGGCATATTACGTTCGCGATTCTAAAACAAAATGGATGTATAACTTTTCACTGAACTGTACATAGAACAATTTATAGTATTCAGATGGGCATAGAGTAAAATATGAGGTAAATTTTACTCTAAAAAATTAAAGCAAAAAAGTAAAAGATATGACATTGAATGAAAAGAGTAAAACGAAATGTCTTGAACTAGCGATGGGCACAATTTTTAGAAGTTTCTTATGACTAGTACGTACCAAAAGAAAATACTCCAATTAAAAAGGAAACGATCGTTTCCAGATTTTTTAAATCCTTTTTCATGGCAGTATAAATACCCAAAAATCTACAAATTCTGAGCTTATGGGGAAATATTACGAGCACTATATTGTATACGCGTTGTGTTATACTTCAATAAATGCAACAGTCCATGTTTACATAAATATTTATGTTTCTAATCTGAAAGTGACGTTTTATTTTGAACTTGAGTGAATTTTTGTTTTTATTATTGTTGACTACTCCAAAAACATTTTGTGAAAGTAAAACATTCCGCCTTCCCACAAACTAATGAAATTATGAAATGTTTAACTTCGTTAATTCAATTTATTTTCGGGATAAAACGTTGTCCTTCTATTGATATTATTGATATTAATCTTTATGTAATGGGTTTCGTTATTAATGTCAGTTTATAGGTTGTCTTCGTTTATTTATTCCTCACGGTCCACTAATTTCTTTTTCATTTTACATTTTAATATTTTTCAGTTGTTCGTTGTGTACATTTTTTTATAATATGCAATCACTATTTATAATATACAATCATTGGAATACTATTCTTAACTCAGTTTGCTGATACATAGATATTTTTGAAGTTTGCACATAAAATTGCAACTGGTGTGTTTGAAGCAATTCATTCTATTTTTAGGGTTCCGTGTCTCAAAAGTAAAAAAAGGAAACCGTATAGGATCACTTCGTTGTCCGTTGTCTATTTGACTGTCAAGATCCTTTTTCTCAGGAACGCATGGAAGTATCAAGGTGAAATTAATATTAAATACTTAGGGCTACGGTTCTCTGGAGCTGTAAAAAAATCAAGCTTCTAAGCCAATGCAATAAGAAAAAACTGCATGTTTTGATGGTCGCAAATAAATTAATACCTATAGGGTACTTCCCGTTGATCTATAAAATTTGAAATTTGGCGAGAAGCAAGGTCTTACAGCACAAGTAAAGAAAGAAATTCGAAAATTGTTAATTTGTTGTTATATCACATAAACAAAATATTTTTTTTTAATATGCGCCTGTGAAGATACAGAAGACAATACATGTATTTTTGTTTTAAAAAATACAATTTTGTAATTAGTTTAATAGGAAGACTACGTACCATTAAATTTTTATAACCCTCCTAGTGCGAGTTCTCCTCGTGCTTGACATATCTTTTAAAGGTTTTTAACATCTGAGCATACTTTTTAGAATACAGTCTTGTTGGTCCGTTGCATTTATAGTTCACGTGTTTACTATGACATCCTAAATAAGTTGATTTTCTAAACTTTCTAGATTGCGATAGTCGCTTCTTCGTCCACCTCTCTCTATAAATTACTATAATGCCATAAATTAAATATGAAAAGTAACAGTTACCTTTAAACAGAGTTGGATTAGCCCATTTCTAACTTAAAATAGATTTTAATATTTTACTTGTTGTATTTATAATGTTCATTTAAATATTTTTATCAGTTTTAACGTTAATATCAGAGGTTTTTATTAAAAATATCATTTTACTTATTCCCTCGATTTGCAAGGATTAATTCTCATTATTATGTTAATGGAGATTTGATGAAGAAATATAAACAGATATCCGATTTATTACTTGTTTTATACCAATGTAATTAATTTATAAAATGTTTGATATTTAGTAATTATTAGCAATTATTTATGTTGTTATATCCGGGCATAATTTTCATTATGCTCTTCATAATATTCAGTGATTATAAAATTCCTGATATTAATATAGTTTATGGTATTATTTTTCTAATTTATATTAATTAAGTGGTGAGAGGTAAGTCGAATTATATCCAAAAAATGAAACGGTCAAAACTGTCAATTATAATTAGGAAACTCTGAATTCGATTTGCATGTTTGTTATTATATTCTGCGTTTTAATGTTCAAAGTAACAATTACTGCTCAAATAAAATTCTATTTTCAGTGCAGAATATTCCTGTTGCAGTATCACGAAGAGCAAGAATTTTGTTTAATGTTTAAATATTAATAAAATAATTACCAATTAATTTCTCATCCTTACTTAGTATTCGGGTATATTAGTCCACAAATATATATATATATATATATATATATATATATATATATATATATATATATAATATTAATATATATGTTTTTATTTTTTTCTTTCCGTGGAAGAGTAAAATCAGTTCTATAATAAGTCAATGAAATTGACTTTTTCATGTAAAGGTATTATTTCGCCTTTTGCGATATTCCGGTACAAAGAAAAATTAATTTTTAACTATCTTCAAAATTAAATGTTTAATGTCTAATAGCAGATATACAGACCAATCAAAAGAATGAGAAACTGAATAATTGTTTAAAAACATACAAATTTACGGTTGCTACAAATTTAATATGTTGTTACTTTTTCCTAATTCTCCTATTTACGTACTATATCACATTTTTTACCTTTTTTATTTGAACACAAACTCTGGTTTATCTCTAAGGGGAGTTTGTTTTCGAATTGTGGATATTTCGGTGAGATATGTAGTATTGGTTTCAATGAATTAAAATGTTCCAATAACCTTTCTTTTTGTATTTTATATTATACAGTTTTGAAGATATTATACCTAACCAAAAAATATATTTAGACATGACATGATATCGACATAAGATACATGTCATTCTATTTATATAGAGCAGGGATATATCTTAAAAAATATAAAGCAGAATTAACAAAAGAACATATGCTCGTATTAAATATCATAGATCTTTTTTACTTTTTGTAGGTTATTTAGTTTCTTGTAATCAAAATATAATGATCACTGTCAAAATTTATAAAAATAAATTCCTTCGAATTTTAACAAAGTCAGCAAAGTGGTTTTTGAATTAAACCTGCATAACCACACAGAATAAACTGGTAATTACCTATCCTGAACTGGTAATTACCTACTCTAATTAAAACTATGTTAATTAACTGCAATTTTACTGCAACAGTTGTTAATTTTGTAATTTAGTACATTTACTTCTACTGTGTTAAGGGAAACTTTTTCTGGCAATGAAATTGTCTGAACTGCAGTTGAAAGGCAGTTATAAGCTAATTGTCTGTACTTACTTCAATTAAAAATGTATTGAAAATTTGAAAGTAATTTACGCAGAATTAGTGTTTTAAGTAAGACTAGATATTTGTGTAAAACGCAGTCCTGACATTCAGTTGTGGTAGGAAGATAGATTTACAAACCTAGTAGTCATTTCAACTTTAAACTTGATATGTTACTTTCTGTAAGAAATTGTAAAAGTGTGTTCAATATCTAATAAGATTTGACAATTTTTTAAACGACGGTCTCGACGTTGGAATTCATGATATATTAAAATAATTTTTTCCAGTTGAATTCATCGTCGTAAATTTATAAAACTTTCGATTTTTATCAAGAATAAAGAAAATGACGGCGTTAACGAGGCAACGTAACCGAAATGTAAAATATTATTTTCGAATATCAAAAGAACGTTGTACGTATTTTCAAATTATTTACAAACGTCCTTCTTCCTTAAGGTAGTTGTCATGTAAAACGCGTCGTCCACGGATTTCGCTGAATTTTTCACATATTATCGAAACTATAAATATCTAACTTATTTTAAAATTGGAAATTTTTTTGTAGTTTAGTTTTAGTACACATCGCTTTCAAAAACCATACAATTAACTTTACAGAAAAAGTAGTTATTTTACCACACTTTTAATTTTATTCGAAAAACCCGTCAACAATTATGTCAATGTAAATTGATGTTACATTAACATATTGAAAAAATAAATACCGTGTGGTTTTGGTAAAAAGTGCTCTCAAAGATTGTCTAATTAACGTTACAGATATATACAGAAGTAATAATTTCACCACATTTTTCATTTCATTTAAAAAACACGTTGAGCAATTTATCTAAACAACTAAGTCAATGTAAAATGATGTTACATTAAATTTTGAAAAAAAATAAATTACTTACCTTTTAGTTTGGTAAAAATTTATCCCAAAAATTGTGCAATTAATATTACAGGGACAGTAATAATTTCACCAGACTTATTGTTTTTTTAAAAACGCGTCGAGTGATTTGTCTAAAAAACTAAGTCAATGTGAATTAACTTGTACTGATGTTATATTGACTTAAAAAAAAACTGATGTTATGTTAACTTAAAAAAAACGTTTACTGATTAGTTTTTAACCGACTTCAAAAAAAGGAGGAGGTTCTTAATTCGTCGGCAATTTTTTTATGTTTGTTCAGCAATAATTCTTTACTGAGTAAACCTATTTCGGTGATTTTTTTTATTTGAAAGAGTTTACTTTAGAGGTAGTCCCATATAAATATGACGAAGATCTGATTATGAAGTCCGGAAATGATGATAGAACTTCTTAACAAATGGCTGTAAATCAACTACCATTCAAGATATTTGCCAGGGGTAGTTGTTATTTTGCAAAGTAACTCCACCACTTATCAGGCTACGGTCTGATGGTAAGTTCTGGAGACGAAAATGGAATTCCTTAACGAATGTTGATAAATCAAACGTGATTAAAGGTATTTGCTACTAGTGATTGTTATTATGGAAAATAACTACACCGTTGACAAGTTCAGGGTCTGATGATGAGTTTTGGACATAAACAGTGGAACTCCTTAACGGTTGGTTGTAAATTCAATCTGATTCAAGATATTTGCTGCTGGTAGTTGTTACTTCCCAAAACAACCACACAGTAGACCGTATCAGAGTCTGATGATACATTCTGGAGGTGAACAATGGAATCCCTTATCGGACGGTATTCAATCAAACGTAATTCAAGATATTTGCTGCTGCTAGTTTTTACTTTGCCAAATAACTGCACCATCGTTCAAGTCAGGGTCCGATGATGAGTTCCGAAGATGAATAATGCAACTCCTTAAAGGTTGGTAGTAAATGAATCGTGATTAAATATATTTGCTACTGGTTAGTTGTTACATTAGTTATTACTTTGCAAAATCTGCTAACCACTGGCGCTGCTACTATCGCTTCGTTTCTGTGTGTTTTTGATAACCGACTTTAGACAAAGAGGAAATTATCTACATATTCGCTTTTGCCTGTAACTTTTAATAATTATACAATATTGTAAGGAAGAATAATTTGATATTATTAATGATATTAATATTAATCATCACATGATTAACATTATTAAACACTAAAAATTCTAAAATAAAATACCTTTAAAAAACCGACTTCAAAAAAGTAGATACTAAAAAGTGAAAAATGATTAACTCAAAATAGGTAAACAAAACTTGTTCGCAATAAATAACTAAGATAATTATTTTTGAAGTCGGTGCCAGCACTGCCGATCAATTTAAACAAATGTCTAATTTATATTACAAATACGCCCTTTATGAATCTGTTTCATTGTGAGTACATTAGAAGTTAGAATTTTAAATTTACATTTTAATGAAATTAAACTATAAATGTGCTTAAGTTGGTCGACTGTGCTGGCTGACTTATTTATTTATTATGAGTAAGTAGGTACCTATTTTGAGTTGATAATTTTTTACCTTTTTAGTACTTACTTTTTTGAAGTCTGTGTTTTAAAACATATTTTATGGTAATAGTAACTCTCAAAAATTGTATAATTGACATTAGATATTGAATATTGGCGTTAATTTTGTAGAGATTCATTATAATTTAATTTTTTACAATTAAGTGAAACTACGTGATGAAGTATTATTTTTACTTTATTTAAATTCTTTACCACACTATAGGTTTCGTTGTATGACAACAACTTCAGGTGGATAATTTGTAAAGATAATCTTTTTAAATTGCTCAAAGATCAATGTTTACAAATTGAAAATTTAGGGCGTGGTAAAGAATTTAAATAAATTAGTGATAATACTACATCACGTAGTTTCATTTAATTGTGAAACATTAATTTAAAAAAATGCAATAAAAACGCAATTTTTTTAAAAACTGCTAAAATGATGTTATATTAACAGTTTAGAAAAAAATTAAATAAACAATTTTATAATAATTTATGGATCTTACCATCACACACAACAACATTAACTCATGTTCATCAATAAAATGTTTATCAAATATTCTGAAACGTAAAGAGAGTCACAAAAAAAGCAGATAAAACACACTTCAAAAAATTTACATCAAATATCGTCGAAATAATTCATCAGTCGAATCTCGATTTGAAATTTTTTCGATCATCTCTTCGCTAAGCAAGTATATTTTTTCTTGTCACCGTCGCTCAATTTAAATTCGATTATTGAATAATATGAATGAAAGACTTGAAAAAAATTAAAATTCATATCATGTAAATTTGGATATTATACAATTGTTTATATTGTGTAAATGTGATTATATTGTACCATGTAAATATTGGGACAATCATTTAACATAATTTCTTT
Organism: Druceiella hillmani; assembly: GCA_039881145.1. Taxonomy (NCBI): domain Eukaryota; kingdom Metazoa; phylum Arthropoda; class Insecta; order Lepidoptera; family Hepialidae; genus Druceiella; species Druceiella hillmani. The sequence goes on from JAYKKI010000070.1 coordinate 6,408,068, forward strand.
TCAATATAATTTTATATTTATTAGTACACTAATTTCAAACTCGACGTATGGTTTCATATAAACATGTTATAGAATGTCCAACCCAAAAATTTATTTGAAATTATTTTGACATTTGGTTTAAATTAATGAAAAATCAGATTTCACAATTTTGTATAAATGTCATAAATAAACCAGAAAACTTTATGGGGATTACTTTACGGTTTTTGCATTAGTAAATTTTTTTCTGGTCTCAATTGGACAACAAATAATAGTAAAGTAGTCGCAAGCTATAAAAAACCTAACATAGCTATATCATCATCATATATATTAATACGCTAAGGTTAAGATGTTACTCTCCCTTTTTAGAAAAAACCTCACAACTAATCCACATTTTATAGATAATTGCTTGCTCTACCGGCATCCACAACTAAAAAAATTATTATTGCTATTGTTTTTGCGAATTAATTAATTATTAAAATTATATACACAAAACAGCAATGCTGCCATCTAACGGCTCAACGTCAATATAATTGACGGTCGGTAAAATTTTTGTTTAATTTCAAATCCACTCACGTATAAATAAAGTGGCGCTTTAGCTCAATGCTTTTGATACTTGCGCCTCTATATGTCAATTTTAGTAAAATATTTGTTTGATTTGTCATCTGAGCTTCATAATGGAATAAATAATGCGAAGACTTCGCACGGGTCACGCTAGTATAACCGTATAATATATAAAAACAAAGCTATATATAAATTTAGCTGCGTACTTTTGAGGCAACGTGATAATTGCAATAATTACTTTGAATTTTAAAATGTTTATTTATTTATTGATTCGATAACTTTAAAAGGTCATGCGGAGTGAAGTTTTCCACCCAGGTGGCAGAATTTAGGAAAATGTTTTTTGGAAGAAAAAACCGGTGTGTCGAAATAATTCAAATTATGCGTAAGATTTTTATGACAAAATAATGTAATATTCTCTACTAGATTGTGATAATCATTCATTTCGATTTATTAATGATACATGTTACTTACTTACATTAATGATACATATCACTTACTTACTACTTACTATATTTTGATTTATTAATGATACATGTATGTAAAGATACGTTATAGGGAGTGTATAAGTTTCGGGAATCACCCTAAATGGTTCAAAGCAAAATAATATTTGCCCTTCATAATGCGAGTTCTACTCGTACATAACATGTTTTTTTGACATTTAGGAACGATTATGCGAATATTTTTTTAATTATACTTACGTATATTTCATTTGAAAAAAAATTCCCTCCAAATAATAAGACATTGTAAATCTTATACTTGATATTGTAAAGTGAGGATTTTCCAATTACTCTGCATGTCCTGGTGATATTGATATAAGAAGAAATTAATTTTGAAAAAAAATTATTAAGATTATTTTATCAAAAGATAAAAAGCATATTTATATATTCTTGCTCTGACAACTTATACCAATTTTATCTCAACGTTTTGTTTTATTCTCTTATATTTTTCTCTTGTGTTAAATTGTGAATAAATTTTTTTTCATGTTAATACTTTTTATTTCTTTATTCATTCTTCTATTTTCTTCAAATATTTTTATAGTTAATTTTTTTTTGTTTTAAATTCTTTCTTTAGTTAATACTTCTTAAATTTCTCTCCTAATGTATTAAGTATAGCTTACTTGTGGCACAGGTTTTTGTTTGGCGTTTACAATTGTTTAGATCACCACTTAACTGATTACATAAATGATTTCAGTTTCATAGTCCGCAAAAGTTTCTCTTTGTACAAATAGCGTCATCAAACGCACGTATACCTCATTTTTAGAATAGGTGGATAATACTTTTCCCCATTATCCACCGGGATTGAATGTATTTAATGGACACAGAATAAAATAACCGTTATCACGTAACATAACGATGAAATTTACGTCTTCATGTCTCGCATGAGACTGGCGCTCTGGACTGCGGGCAACTACAAACGGTACGTTACGGACCAAGATGACGGAAACTTACTCCAAGCGACGTTCATCCTGTGCGAAGCGATAAAAACGCGCCAATGTTGCTAGTGGAATTTGTTTATGCAGAAAACCTCTATTTATATATCGCGCTCCATGTAGGAGTTTCGGAATAAATAAAAATATCAGACTTTAAGCAGAAAGCGAAGGTTACAAGAAAAAAATAAAAGTTGATATATATTCGTTATTTATTGATATAATATATTTGTAAAAAATGTGTGCATTAAATTCAATACAAAGATGTTTTACTTCCTTATTGGCCGACAAGCTTTCGTCATAATAAATGATGAGCTTTTTTCATTTATTATTTTTGCTGTAGAGTATTTTCTCAATAACAGCGTTTCTATATATATATATATATATATGTATATATATATATATATATATATATATATATATATCTTTATATATATATATATATATATATATATATATCTATATATATAACTACTACTTTCAAAAAAATATGTTCTCCGTCTCTATCTCTGAAACACCTAACTATTGCAAGTTACTAGAGGTTAATGAAAAGTTAACTCTATAGGGACGAATCTCAATTTGGTAGTTTTTGAAAAATATACACTATTCTTGTACTGACAACTTTAGAGGGACATGTGTCCCTCTAAAGTGCCATTCGAATATTTTTGAACTATAGAGTTAGTTAAAATTTCTACGTCAAACAGTTTCCGAGAAAAACATTGCGGATAATTTTAGCAATGTATTTAGAATTATCTCACGCTATTCTAAAATAATTTTTTTGAGTCTTTATAAGAAATTAGAAAAAAATAAATTATTTGCTGCCTTTAAAACATTCATTTGAATATTTTTGGGTAGTAACTATGGAAATATATGCGGAACAACATGGTTTATGAAGATACCTTAAACCCGTTCTTATAACTATAACTTTACGAATGAATGGACGGTACAAAGTTACCCTTTATTACAATTAAAATATATGTTAGTTTGAATAACGTATTGCATCTCAGAATTACCCTTAAATAGTTCAAAAATTAATTACATCTAAACTTGAACTTTAAGTTAACTGGCGTTAAAAGTTTCTATATATTTTATTTTTAAATTTTGAGCCAGTATTTAAAATTTCTTTAGGGAACATTTGATAAAGTTTCTTTGATTTTTCAAAGCTCAGTAAAAACTTCATTTAAATCGATGGTTTTACTGTGTTATTTTTTTTCGTAACCTTCGCTTTCTGCCTAAAGTCTGCTATTTATATTTATTCCAAAACTCCTACAAAGGGCACGATATTTATATATAGGGGTTTTCTGCGTAAACATGTGCCACTAGCAATATTGGCTCGTTTTTGTCGCTGCACACAGTTATGTTACGTGATGACGGTTATTTATGTGACTTATAGTTCCGGTGGATCGTGTTAAAAAGTATATTCCCAGTTATTATAAAACCAAAATATCCATTGTAGATAATCAATCTTAATCTCCTATCACTAGTCAGGCTACAATAAATAAATATAAAAATGGATAAAAGCAAAACGATCGGTAGCTAATACTATATTGCTTGAGCGAATTTCGAAATGAAAGTAGAACACGGCAAAACTCATCACTGATAAAAATGATTCAATCACACGGTTAAATTTTAAGTCGAGAGAGAGACACGGAGAAAGTAAGAGAGAGAGAGAGAGAGGGAGGTTTAGTCGGTAAAATCAACGGATTTCATTCTATTTTCCTGGTAAAATTTAAAAAACTTTGATGACCGCCAAGTTAATTGAAATAATAATTATATTTTAGTGGATATGAGCACTGTTATTTACACTATTTATTTCAAAAGTAAAATAAATTACATCGTTAAAATAGATATAGTGGTCTATGTAATTAATATAAATATTCATAATGTAAACAATTAATCGTTTCACTGGCATGTAATTACTAAAATAATGCAAACCCCTGACGTTATCATTGCTAAATTATTAAATTATTTGCCTAATAATAACTAAATAATGGATTACGGTTGCTTCTCGATTAGCCCAACGTCTAGCTAGCGTAATCCCTTAGGCTGCGAAACTACTATTGTAATATCGGTGAAATTAGTGCGAAACGTTTCCGGATTTGTTGGGTTGGCAGTCCTGTGGCAGTTTATGGAAGCATTACAGTTAGTGCACGTTTGCGTAGCACGTTCACATATATGATATGTGGCGTATCTTTGGAATTGAGGTAAGTTATGAGTTTGTTTTAGTTGTTTCAACATTATTTAATACGCATATCTGAAATAAGACCGTTGCTTTTGGACTAAAGATTGCATAAATAGTGTAGATTCAAAATTAAATTAAGTGAAGTGATATTGAGTTGTGTTGCCAGCATACGTGAGTCTGACTTTCTATTTCTTTTTATATTATTCTTTTGCACCGTAGTGTTTCTGTTTTTAAAATATTTTAACACTAGCTCTTGTGATGGCTACACACTCGTGAGTTTTTGATCTAGATAGCGGAAATTATTCCATATCCAATGACACTGGTACAATACCTTTCCATAATAATCTCTGTACATATTGTGCCATCTATAAGCATTCATTACAACTTGATAAAGTCCATATTAATAATATTCAATGATAACGATTATGCCGTTACCGGAACGCTGATTCGCCGATTTTCAAATTAGCAGTAAATTGGTCTGTACTTAATATTAAGGAAATCAACAATATGTCATTATATTAATAACGTATATTTTTGAAAAGTAGGGTTTCATACTTAATCGATATATTTCATCTTGTAGCAGTAATTTTGTAATATTAAGCAGAAAACACCGAGATCCTTCATCCAGAAGTTATGCGATTTCTAAGATAAGATTATATGTTAATACGTGTTATAAACTTTGTCCATAACGTCATAAACTATGTTTTTTAAGTAAATCTAGATATATGTTTAAGTGTGAATGATTAATGAACATCTAAAATATGTGCTTGATTCAAAAATATACCCGTACATTAAAAAAAATGCGGTATAAATAATATAAGTAAACTCGGTTGCAAATTAGTCGAATAAAATTGATGGAAGATATTTTGAAAAATATTGTTTTTGAAAATTATATGTAAAATAAATATTAAGAATTCGTACAACAGAGAATTGATGTTTATTTTTACGGTTAGTCATTTGCTAACTCTGTTTTTTGAATGCATTTAACTTCACTTATGTTAATGGCTCGTCATATTTATAATATAAAAATATTTATTACATGTAAAAGAAAACGATTGGGTATATATCTGAAGTTAATTTTCTGAGTAGAAAATTTCTAAGCAAACAGTTTTAAGTTGATTTTGAAGTTAGATTTTGTTGAAAGCGAATATGCTACAATTTCTAAAACAGTTTCCTCTGTCTATTGGGAACAAAGCATCTTGTCTTTTAAAAAATTGTGCCAATTCAGAAAAAAAAGTATTTTCATCCGTTGGCGTAATATCTAGCGAGTTCGGTAGGTAAGGCGGAGTTTCCAGTTTTACTTTTTGCAGCTAAAAACGGACTGTCGAACCGAATATTTTTGTGCGTAGCCGCGTGACGTGGCGAGGAGTAACTGGCCGGTATTATCTTTTATCCGAAATTATATTTTGATTATTTTGGGCTATCTTTAGAGTGCTTTAAACTAGGTTGATGAGATTTTTATAACTGTACGAGGAATTGTATTGAAAAACCATTTAATCAAGTTACATTAGGGTATTAGCGAAACTATCCCTCAAAAGTTAGAATTAAATAGAACTTTTTACTAATTACTCAGTTCAGGAATTTGCCATTATCTCTTTCTCATTTTAGGGTCCTGTACGTCAAAAGGAAAAACGATACCCTTATAACGATAATTATCACCCACGCATAATTTACTCACCTATCTGTCAGTCGTGCGTAATAACCGATTTTGTTAGAAACCGCTTAACGTAGTAACATGAAATTTGTCATAGTAATAAAACACACTAATTCGCATCTATATCAATATCAAAAAACCCGGAAATCTTAGAGGAAGCATATTATGCCCACTGTTTTTATTTCCATATATGGTGAGATACATAATTTGAAAAGGCTGGTGATATCGGGAGATATAGTGAAAAATATACAAAAAAATGTCAGTCCCTGAATTTCCGAAATTTCGAATTAAAAGAAATGTGGATTTTTGGAAGCCTATCCAAATCTTGTAGGAAAACTATGTGTTTTCATATCATAGCTGTTTTTCTTAGAACACGTGTGACTTAGAAATTTGAAATATAGCACAGAGATACACATCATTAACCAATAAATTTTTCACTAGCCAAGTTTTAAAAATATTAAAGGTGCTAAATAATTAATTTAATATAAAATAATGGTCTTCATTCAGTGAGCTTGTTATGATATATATATATATATATATATATATATATATATATATATATATATATATACATATATATATATATATATATACATATACATATATATATATATGTATATATATATATATATATATATATATATATATATATATATATCTATCTATATATATACATACATATACACCAATGTTTTTAAAAAAGTTGTGGGTAAACATTCAAAGATAAACTTAAAGAAAAACTAATGGTGTAAATAAACGCTTGAATTTCCGAATAGGAGGCCAAATTTACTGACTGAACAACAAAAACCACATAAATCAAAATCTGTTCAATTTAGAACACCCGAATCACGAGCAGTTCAATTTAGAACACATGAATCACAAGGAGTTCAATTCAGAATGCATGAATCGCAAGCAGTTTAATTTAGAACACATGAATCACAAACAGTTTAATTTGGAACACGTGAGTCACAAGCAGTTAAATTTAGAAAGTAGTCGTATGTTAGAAATATGCTCTACGTTCCGAAATAATAACATGAGCATTTAATTATAGAGTGCTACGAAATACCAGCAATGACTTTTGGCGATTACTTTTTAAGGGAAAATAACTCCTTTGTTGAGTTCCGTAGCCAAACTAATAGTTTCGTAATGTCCGTCTGTTTGTCACAGCCGTTATACTCGTAGACTACTAATAATATAAATATTATATACGTTATATAAAGATAACATCTACAAAATAAAGCCTTTTAAAAAATTTCAGGGTACTTTCCCTGCATCGAAAGAAGGGTGGAATTTCTTTATTGATATGCGTCATTATATATGGTATTATTGAAAAGGTCTTTCAAAAACACTGGGGATGTGTCTTGAGCATTTTTTCAATATAGTGATCCGTTTACAAAATATTTATTTTAAAGTAGTCATTTTTGTGAGAATATCTATCAGCTACACCTTTATTTTCGCAAACCGGAAAGTATTCACAATAGTAGGCTCTACTTGTTTACGAGTAATAGTCGATCAACTTATGACATGTTGATGCGTCAGTAAAAAAATAGTCAACCAACTTATGACATGTCGATGCGTCAGTAAAAAATAGTCGACCAACTTATGACATGTTGATGCGTCAGTAAAAAAATAGTCAACCAACTTATGACATGTCGATGCGTCAGTAAAAAATAGTCGACCAACTTATGACATGTCGATGCGTCAGTAAAAAAATAGTCAACCAACTTATGACATGTCGATGCGTCAGTAAAAAATAGTCAACCAACTTATGACATGTTGATGCGTCAGTAAAAAAATAGTCAACCAACTTATGACATGTCGATGCGTCAGTAAAAAATAGTCGACCAACTTATGACATGTCGATGCGTCAGTAAAAAAATAGTCGACCAACTTATGACATGTCGATGAGTCAGTAAAAAGTTAATGAAAACTCTATATCTATGACTTAAATCAATTGCGAAAATAAATATGTGTTTTAAACTGTATGTTTACTATGTTTGTGAAAATTGTATTAGGCAACATATTTTTATATTTATATAGTGAGAAAAAAATATTAATATTTTTAAATAGTTTAATGGAAATACTATGTACGTAAGTTGTGTTAGATTAAATGCTCATATGCAAAACATTTAAACGCTTATATGCGAAATCTCCGTAATGCGATTTATACTCGTATTGAAACAAGTTCTTTTAATACTTTTCAAAGTCAAAAACAGACGAAAAGTTGGCCTAATTTCGACTTAATTTTATGCTCTCTTTGTTCTACCTTCAATGAATTTTAGTTTATTTTCTTTGTAGCTAACATAACATGCAACAATTTATTGAAAACTTCTTTTTTATTTCTCGTCTTAACAAAGCGATGCATAGCTTGATGAGCATTTATTATGAAATTTCGTTCAACTCATGGTCTCATTTGTTATGTAGCTATTCGGTTTGTCTTCCTCTCTTGCCGGCAGACCATAATTCAGTATTGATGAAAAATGGCCCGGTATTATTTTAAAGAAGACGTCAAAAGTAACTAATCCCTGGATTGGGAGGATCAACTTCTATTATTATCTTGAGTTTATTATTATTAGTTTCAGTCTCCGACCGTCCAGGGATAAGTAAGAACGGAGCAATTGAACCACTATCACATCGTGAATCAGTTTATTATGTTAATATGTATCCTGCTGATAACATTATTTCATTCCTTTAAGACTTTTCCCAAATTTTAATTTAATAATACTCATAAAAAATCTATTATGTAGTTGCTCGCGATTGACTTAGTAAACAAACAGAAAACACTTTTATTACAGAAAAAAACACACATCATTTATTTACCACTTCAATAAATTGCAACTTAATTAATAAATTTATTCTTATTACCTTATAATTACTGGTTTATTATACATATCTGTGTCTACATTTTCAGATATAGGTCGTCCCAAAAGGCGGATAAAAGCATCTTTTTAATTCTACGTATAGTAAAAATAATTCTTGCCTAATGTAAGTCTAAAACTTGTTTATAATTTAGGATCTAATTAGAAAATTCCAAGAAGCGTGGTGCTCACGTTGGAGAGAACATTTTTATATTTACAATAATAGGATCCACATTCTTCATTATTTTTTAACATTTTCATAATTTTTTGGCAATGTAATATATCATATTAATAGCACTTTTTTAGTTTCAGCTATATTAATTTAGGCGAACATCGAAGCATTTCAAGAAGCTCTGTATTTATTTTAGTCACGAATAAACGGCAATATTGTGGGACATAAAATGAAAATCTTAAAATGTCTTTATATATATTTTTTAATTATTTCACTCTAAGTTTTATAATTTTCTTATTTTAATATTAAAAAAATGTTTTTATTATTGGCATATTACTTGTTAAGTAATAAAAAATATAATTTAACTCGAGAAACTAAAACAAGTGCAAAGTAATAGTAAACTAAAACAAGTGCAAAGTAATAATTTTTACGGAATCGATTTTTCCACATGGACTTTTTTATAAATATGCAAAACAAAGTATATTATTAAAGTCCTTTCAATTAATTAAAGGAAAGCAGTTAAAGTTAATTTTTTATTTTAGTATTGAACATGTTAAGTCCGCATATCTCGCAGACATTACGAGTTCAGTTCTAAGCACGGAGTATTAGTTCTAATAACTATTGCGTTATATTCCAATAAACAATATGGGTTGGATCGATATTAGATAACTTATTACTTTTATACTGTATACTGTTTATTTGGCAATATTGGACAATAGTAAATTTAGAGAAAAGTGACAATTAATTTTATATAAATCAACACGAGTTGCTAATATTATCATTAGATAGTTTCAGTAAAAGGAAAAACCATAAAATTAAAACATGCGCGTGATTTGTCAACGGGCAATTAAAGTTCTTTAAAATATTATAAGAGTGAAAAATCATAATGTAGTTGAAATTGACATTTTGAATTTTCTTTATACATTCGATAAGAGAAAATGTGTATAAAAATTCTTTCTCTGAAAATACACATGTACATGTTATGGTTAACTATTTTTGTAGTTTTGTTTTAATGTGGTAGGTTAGTGTCTTGAAAGGAGGTTATTACACTTTATGTTGAAACAATAATATAAGAAATAGTTCAAAACTTTTTCTTCAAACTTATCTTTTTAACGTTAGTGATGTAATTAAATTTACTATTTAAAAAGTTATTTTATAGAATAAGTATCCAAATGAAAATTTGAGATCTAATTAATTTTTGCATAACATTTACTTGCAAATCTTGAATATAAATGATATTAATTTATTTCATTTTAATTCGAATCTGGTCAAAAAAAATATTTTTTTAAATTTACTACATAAATATATTTAAATTAGTACATAAAAATCATTGAGGTAAGAATATGTAATAGAGAGGGTATCGAATACATTTTATAAGGAAACCTAACTCGTGGCGAAAACGTATAAAGAGAGAGCGGAAATAAAAAGTCGTGCAACGAAATTCTCTATATCAGCATTTAAACAATAGTTAACAAGAAAAACATAAAAATATAAAGAATAAACATAATCCAGTTGAACAAGAAAGATGCCGAAACAATAATTGGTGCTACTTGTATTATCGTTTTTTTTAATTCCATGTCTTTTGGTACATTTTCGCGGGCAATCGTAAAAATAAACCGAATACTTTACATAAATATTTCTTAAGTGCAGGATCTCGTAATGGAAGCGGTAGCGCTCTTTCCGAATTCGAAATGCTTATGTATAAGTAAGACGAGAAGTTCTGTGCGATTTGCTTCAATTATCAAGATTTTTGATAAATAGTTGTATTTTGTTTTGTCAACAATTTTACTTGAAATTTAATTATTTATGCGTAGAATCCATTTCATTTAGTGATGCAACTTGCTAGTGGAATATTTTTATCGACTTTTGTAAATAAATAGCTCACGTATTTCTTTTTCTAATTGTTATGTATATATATATATATACACACATACACGCACACACACACACACACACACATATATATACATATATATATATATATATATATATGTATTATAACAATATTCAGGAATAAGAACTCAATTTTTTTTTTAAATTTAATGCATATTGTGAGGTATCGTTTGAAAGGGTTAGGTATAAAGGTAATTTTTTTTGATAATTATAGACATCATGTTTTCAGAGATATTCTAAAAAATGTGAAAGAAATATAATGAAAAAATAACTAATTCCTAAACTACTCAACCCAAAATTATGAAAAAATAGACGTATTCAGAAGCCCACGCAAAGGCTATAGGAAAACTATAGGTATAATTCCAAATGTCATAATTTGTTAAATATATATCGTGTTTTTACGCATATTAACTTAGAGTAGGCAATATTTTTTGTGATCTTTTTTTACATTTTCAACCGATTTTCTTCCAAACCATACGACGTAGAAACTTTAATTTGGATGCAGTAATACATCTTCATAGTAATACATTTAATTCAATTCATTTATTAATTCTAGTAGATTATTTTAGTAAGTAAACTGTGAAATATTTGAATTATTCTGTCCATTCGTTTGTTAGTTTTGATTTGAATTTCGTATATAAAGAATGAAATGCCACGAGTTCCATTTTTTCATGAACATTTCAATTTAAAACACTAATTTATTCAGAGTTTGTATACAAAACGTCTGGAAGAAGAATCGTTTTTATCTATAAACACTAAGTTTTATCCGCGGCTTACGTGCTTATTTTTTCGTAACTTTATAATACAAATGATAATGAAAATAAAAATGTTTTCCTTTAAATTAGGGATTAAAGGATGTGATTGTGTTGCCATTTTATATGTGTAGCTTTTAAAAAAATGCGATGTTGCTTCGTTAGTCTGCATACTTTTTTGCTTCAACTGAGAGAGAGGAGATTTCCTGAAATAAAAAGTCTATAACAAAATATATGCAAAAAGTAGCCTATATCATATTCCGGCCTGTCACATCGATCTATTGCTCCGTTATGATGTGAAAGAAAAAAGAAACACATTTTGGCATTTAAAATATTAGTTAGGATTATAATATTAAATTCCTTGAGATAAAAAGTAGTCTATATTATTATCTGGTCTACCAAATATTTCGTCACGTAATAGAATATTCTACTATTATTAATCACGTTGATTCGTAGCTCCGTTGCGACACGAAAGAAGGATAAACAAACATACTTGAATTTATAATATAAAGGATATATAAATAGTTATTTTATATGAGGATTATAATATAACTAACGATGATATTTACCAGGTTGAAAGTGGCGTTGTGACGTGAAAGAGAAACAAACGCATTTTTGAATTTTAAAGTTAGTATTATAATATTGATTGGCATGAAGTTTTTCGACACAAAAAGTAGTCTATCATTTCCCGGCAAGTCAGCTATCTCCGAAAAAAAAACATTATAATAGGTTGGTGTTATTCAGTTGGGACGTGGAAAAGAGACAAAAAAAACACACTTTTACATTTATAATATTAAGGGTAGGACTCTAAATTAAGAATTGAATTGAGTGATTTTGGTGTGCCATTATATTGCTTATGTAACGATTCAAAAAATCACGTCGACCCGTTGCTACGTTGCGACGCTGCTTCCTTATTAATTCTAGGCGCTTCCCAATTTCAAACAAGAAGTTTTATAATGGGTGGTATAAATCAAAATAACACTTTTAGCTAACCCTAAAATTACTGAACCCTTACATGTCATGTTTGTTATTGGTACTCAATTCATTACTTATATTAATTAAATCCTAAGTTGTTTACTTCTAGACTACACGCATTTTGCAAAGGACAGCAAAACTAAGCATGTCAGCAGCTCTATGAGGTATTAGAGAAATCACTTTTTTTACTTAAATTCTTATTCACTTTAAAATATGGCATTTAATGGTTATATTTTTAAGCCGTGTTTTAATTTACAAATTGATTAGAAAAATGAAAGCGTATCTCAAAAGGCAAAAGAACTAAATAGTAGTTATGAGTAATTGCTACCTCTGTGAAGTCGCATCCATTCTAGTTAGTTGACCTGTTTAATGGATGAGATTCTAATTAATATAATAATAATATTAGCATATGTCATTTTTCTATTGATGTAATTTTAATAATTTAAAATAAATAAAACTGGTTACCAAAAATATTGAACATATATTTTGATTTTAATTATAATGTCAGATTATTAATTAAGATTGATTTATTATAACTATTAATTTGATGCACACCACAAGCGGTTGCTATGCACGTATTAATGAGTTTACGACTAGTAAATATCCGTTTTCGAGCGGTAGAATTTTGTAAATACGTCCATAAGTTAGTTAGTAGAAATAAAACTCATCCTTTCGGCTTGAGTTTGGTAGGTGGATAGGCAGGATAGCCTTTACAATTCCGTACGGTTGACGAGTGATTACGTATCGAAACAAAACATTGACATAAAATCATCTGTTGCCTTAGAACATATTTTAAATGCGATTAATAATAAGTGCTCTCCTGTTTGCTAGAATTTTGTAGAAATCATCTCTAGGCAAGCATATAAACTAGAAAGTATATAAGCTTATTTAAAAATTAGTTTTTTTATCAAATTTCTTTTAGAAAGTGTGTTATTCATAAAATACAATTAACTTTTAATGTTTACTAGAACTCGAGGAGCTGGTATCCTATTATTACGCAACAATATATTCCAACGAAATATCTGCGCATTCAAAAGCTCAAATTAAATAGTCAGATTTGGTTAACTTAAATACAAAATATTCATTTTTCCTACACTGTTTATTACATTTTTTCATTATTTGCTTCGGATATATGGTTATAGTACATTTACATAAAAGAGTAGCCATACATTTGTTACAGTTTTTTGCTACAGAAAATAAGCGCGACTACAATTCAAAGTAATAAGTTGTTCCATATAAGCTAATACATTGTTATTTAAGACGTGTATCGAAACTAAATAGCAAAATTGAAACCGTATCTCGTTAACAATCTGTTTCCCAATTATGTCACTTGCGCCAAGAGATGTTCTAAAGATGTATATTATCATAATTTGATAATGTCTTTATTCAAGTTCAAGACAAGTTAATTAACAAAGTTAAGTAACCGTAGAGAAACAGAGAAATTTGGAATATGATCATGGCATGGGTATCCCAACTGATATAATAAAGAGATAAAGTTGTTTCTTTGCAAATATCAGGTTGTTAGTAGAAATTAAATTTCAGGAAAAAGTAGGTCTTTCTCTTAATGTTTCGAATCAAAAATGTTCACTTCATCTTTCATTAGTACTCAATCTGTTGATAAATCATTCAACTCTGGCTGGAAAATCTGTTGCAAATTCTTATAAGAGTTTTAAACATAAGAATATAGATTTTCTTGATCTTCAAAACTAGGACCTTCAAATGAATCTGTGGAATGGACTGTACCTAAAAATGGAAGAATTTATGCATATTTTTCTAGTTATTTTCGAAGCATGGGATGTGTGATTGGTTTATCATCAAATTCCGTAATATGACGATGTTGTTTAGACAATCAATGTTTATTCAAAATATGGAAAATCTCTCATGACTCGATGGAATTTTTTCATTACTTTTTCTGTAATCAACGCAGTGAAATCTATATAAATCGCCACTGACACTTCGCAAAGAAAATTCTTTGTGGACCTGATTGCTTTATTCCGATATTTGAAATGAAGTAGGAGTATGAGTCCAGCATATCAAAAATGTAAATTTCATTCTTTTTATAATTAAAGAATATACATATAGAATTAAACATTTATTAAAAAAAGACTTATAAAACATGCCACCAGTATTTTTATGCTAAATATTCTGTCACTATTTCTCCTATTAATTTGCAATTAGATGCTATATACTCTATAAACATTCAAATAGAAATGTTAATCATAAAAGTTAAATAAGAAAAAAATAAGAATTTACAAGGTATAAAAAAAAATTAAAATAATTATGATGCCTGTTTCATTAAATACTAACAAAAATTCTGCCAAAATTAAATATAAAATTAATTTTTGATATATTTTTTTAATATCTCAAAAAATAAGATTCGTATTTTCCTACAAACTTTTTGTTTATTTAAACTTTTTTGACTTTGCTTATTTTTAATATACAGGTTTTTTTGCATTAATGAAGGGTGATGTTTTCGTTGTTGTTAAAATGCATTTCTTTCTAATAACATATAACAAAGAAAAAACGGCCCTTGGTACAAGGCCGTTTAATATTTGATTTCAAAATTATAAGAAATTCTTAAAATTATGTATCGTAATGTTCCATTTATAACACTGATTCGATTATATGGTATACCATAGTCAAATGAAAAATGGACATTTAAAAATAGCGAAGTGTAAAATTTTTACTTCCACTACCCACCGTCAATGTCGCTTTGGATTCTCCAATGAAGAGGGGTTCATACCTCCATAAATTAACCAAAATAATAGTAGAATATTCTATTAAAGTAGTAGATAAAGGCCATTACGACATTATTTTTTGAATTTTTCACACACTAGTAAGACCGGAAGATAACGACACTTTGGAAACTCATATGCCGCAAAGGAGACACCGTGTCAAAAAATGCGTGACACCGTGACACAAAATTTCTATTTATCTACATATACTGTACACCAATGGAATGCTCTAAGCCTATTTTAATCGCGTAATAATTTTTTTTCCTGGATATACATTAGCAAAATGGACGTGGCTAGAATTGAAGTGTGGAGAGGTGTCAGAAGGATAAGTGCTTAAAAATAAGAAATCTTAAAGCAAGCAGAAGTATTATTACCAACAACTAACCTAATCCATCATAATTGAACATAACCCAACATAACCGAACGTAAGCCAAACCTACCCCAGCATAAACGAGTATAAACCAACCCCCACCCGACCCAACATAACCTAACCTAACCGAATCTAACATAACCCAACTCTATTTAATGCAACCCGACCTAACCTAATCCAACATATTATAATCCAACAGGATCCAATATGACCCAACATTACCAAACACGATTCAACATAATCTAACAAAATCTCATCTATATCAACATAACTCGACACCACGCAACAGAAACCAATATAATACAACCCAATATAACTCAACTTAAGATTATACAACTCAACCTAATCCAACATAACCCAACGCAACCAAACCTAATCCAACAAAAAACAATCCAACTCTAGTAAACCAATTATAATTTAACACAACCTAACATAATCATACCCAACATACCTCTACTCAAACTAAGTCAACATAACTCAATATAACCTAACATAACTCGGCCCAACATATCCCAACCAACCAGACATAAACTGATCGAACTCAACACAATCCAATTATTTCAACCCAACATAACCTAACCCGATATAAGCCAACCTAACCAACTTAATACAACTTAAACCAACATAATCTAACAAAACCATATACCTGTTATAATCCAATATAACCCAACACAACTCAACCTAATCCAACCTAACTCAACATAGCCCAATCCAAAACAACATAATTTAACAAAACCCACACAATCTATTGCAATCTAATATAACAAAAGATAACCTAAACTTAAACAAAATTCAACCCAACCCCTCATCTCTACATATAATAAAATTATAACAGAGTGAATTCTGCACACAGAAAATATCTTAAAAAGGGTGCGTTTTAGCGTAAAGTAACCCCAAAGCCAGAAAACCCAATTTTTGTCTGTCTCTGTGTTAATTTGTTCTTCAGTCTACTCCACGGCTTTTGATGAAATTTGGCTTGGTAATAGTTTGTAATAGTTTATGGCTTCGAGCAACATATAGAATACGAATATTTTTTTTACATATATAAAAAATACTCTGACTTGGTGAATATCATTATATTGTTACTGCCATCGCTATCTGTTAGCGTTTTTAGTAAACTTTATGCTCATAGAGTTATGAGAGAAAAAAAAATACAAAAAATTTCTAACAACTTTTCTTATATTGAATTCCACGCGAACGAAATCACGTCGGCACACACAACATAACATAACTCAATACAACTGAAAACAATCCAGTACAACCCAATTCAATTCATCATAATCTAACCCAACCCAACATAACACGGCAAAACTCAGCCCAACGCAATATAACCTAACATAATATAAACCAACATAATTTAACCTATTTATGTCAACCCAACATAATCCAATATAATATAACCCAATCTGACACAGCATTACGTAATATAACTCAAAACGAACCAACATAACCTAATGTATAATAAAACTGTAGAATTGGCGTGTCTGTACACTGAAAATATTTGGGAGAAAATAATTATGGGTTACATAAAAAAGTAATCGTAAACGAAAATACCATTTTCGATTTTTTTCTGTTTATTTGAAAATGCATCACGTAAAAATGACTTTTTTTAAGAATGTGAAGATTGCACTGAAGTAACATTAAGTGTTTATTTTATCGAAATGTTTATACTTAATCAGAAGACATGTAAATATAATATTTAAAAAAAATTCATTTATATTACATTAGTACTACACCAATGAAAAAGTACCCAAAAAATCCTTGTTGCGTATTAATTATACGAATATATATTATGCATTAATAGATAACGTTAAATGCATTTTAAAATACGCATTTAATTTTCCACTGGATTTTGCGGAAAGGCTTGAGTAAACAATTCGAATACGGGAGATGCATGAGTGCGAATATCGTTGTTAGTCATCTAATGCATGTAAAATATTTCGATATTGAATAATTACAATTTATTGTCAATATTTAAAATTTAATTATCATGGCAAGTTTATTGTTCGACTGTATAAATTTGATTTATACGTACTTTATACTTTATATCTAGAATACAATTTTAAAATTGGTGCACATGTACGAAATTGATTTATTGAAAGTATTTATGAAAAAAAAAATTATTAGAGGGACATACATACATGAATCACCAAAATATTTTGTTTTTTTAAATTTTTCCGTTTTTTGCATTAAGCCTGTTTAATTGTTATAGCATCATGCAAGAACAGCTAAAAAGATTTCTATGAAGTTTTTAGTGGTGAACTCTCTTTGATCAGTAGTAAAATATAGGCCATGTTTTATTGCTGTTGATAAAAAAAGGCCACTTTGTATCAATAAAAAAATCCTTTTTTGTTATAATAATAGACGGCGAAACGTGAATTTATTTGCAGCCGATAATATTTTTGGAGGTATATAAGCGAATGAAGTAGCAGACATAGCTAGTTCAACATGTCATTAAACACTTCATACTATTACTATTACTTACTGTGCTTTTTTGGTCGAATTTATTATTAAAAAATAGGTACCAATAAAACTTAATTTCGTTGTTCTTTTAGTACTATACTCAATTCGTCCAACGTTACACATTAAAATATATTACAATAATTACAATACAGCGACAAATTCTTCTTAACTACTTTTTTGGCGTCTTAAATTGTCCTGAATTACCTTTACTACAGACAGATACTGCTATTTTTTCCGTTATTGACAGTTTAAGGCTGAGTTAGTCTGTATATTTTATATATATATATATATATATATATATATATATATATCTTGATATATCGATTCTTAATTCTAAGAAACAAGAAAACAAATTATAATAACTCTACATTTCGTACTGAATTATGATGTTAACATTACTTAATTTTAGTACAAATTTCACCTTGATATTTTTAAATACACGTAAGGCAAATGTTTGTAATTTGAAATTATCTTAAAAACTTCAAATATAAACTAGTAATAGATATACTGAGAATTTAAAAAAAAATTAGAAGCTGATGTCTATTTAAATTGAAGCAAGTGGCTAGCACTATTATTGTAAAATTGATAAAATAGTTTTCCTTTTAAACTATCTTCAACTTAATTTAACTCTTTACCCTATTTCTCGGTTTTTATTAATTATTGAACTTTTTAACACAGTAACATAATTTTTAACAAGGGATTAACATATACAAATAGAAAGGAGTGCCGTTGTTTTTCTTACATAATGTTAATACTGGTGACACAACCGGCTGCCGACCATGCAGAGAGCCGCGTTGGCCCCTGTCAACTCATTTGCATACAATTGTCATGTAAACGAAAATCGTCAACCTTGCGCCTCTGATGAGAACTGCGACCTTGGTTCAGTTATCAGCAATTTAATGACCGAAAATCATAGTCCCATATGGAGGTACACCTTTGCAATTCAAACTGAGGACAATAACGTTAAAATGTTTCCGAAGTGATCTAAATTCACTGTGATAAAAGAAGTTATCTAAGTGGAATCTTACGTGAACATTATTCTGCACGGTTCTAAATAATACCATTTTTCTAAGCTTGAATTATCACTGAAATATATTTTTTGTTAGGGCAGATTTGATGTTACAACAATATTTATATTCATTTATTTATACTTTTGTATATTTTTTAAATATACGATTAAAATTTAAATTGTTTGTATTTATTGTTAGTATTTGAAAATGGGTTAAATTTTGGGTCATGCTTCCGTTTTGTTAACGTAATTCGTTTTTAGTGTAAGAACCGCAGAAGCCGCAAAATCCTCCTCCAAATGCTTCCATTGTTATCAGTATACCGTATTACTCCAGTTTCTCCAGTTAAGCTCCACTATGTCATTGCTCCATTTCATGTACTTTTTTGTCTGTGTTTTGTATTCAATGGGTAGAATATTATACGTATTATAGAACATCATTCATGTATAGTTCTGTGCGTGTAGTCTGTTTCTTTCTATTTTAGTGTTATTATTGGTTTCACCGTATCCCTTGCTTTTGTTTCCTTTCATATTCATGTTTCATTTCTACAACTCCCTAGCATACTCATATTTCGTGGAAAGTTCTCTTAAAAAGTGTCCGAGTTTTGCAAAAATTAGTTAAGCATGAAATCAAACATGAATTCGTTGTTATTGTTTTTAGGTTTATCGGTTACGTTGTTTTGAATATTTCCTTCATTGACCAGACTCTTAATTTTCTCTTCTCTGTTTATTTCTCTTTACGCACAAGCTTGAACTGCATTAAATATTGAAACTAAATATATATTCTTCCACACATTCTAAAATTGTAGTCTAAAATTGAACTAGCTTTTTAAACATATTTCTCGATTATTGGCTATCCTTTAGTTCTCCCTTGAATTATTTCTAATTTCTGTATTATATTTTAACCATTTTGTGATTATCATATACTGTAATTTCTTTGGGTTTTATGAGAGCAGGTAATACTACGTCAACTGTGAACCTTAAATGTGACCAATATTTTCCGCTTATTCCCAAATTGACATTTCATAGCCTAGTGTTTTGAAGACTTGTTTCATAACAGTTATATATGGTTTGAGTGAGAGCAGTTTCCTCCGTTTTACTTCTATACTCTACACAGAATAGTGGTATTTGCTTTCGAAGCGTGATTCCTGAAGTGCTGCTTTTATATGTTTCTCTGATGATATCACTACTATTGATATCATCAGTACTAGTGTTTTGACATAATATAGCCTTCCTTATTAAGATATAGAAGATAGAGTCCAATGCTTTGGAGTAATCTGTGAAACTGATATATAGAGGCTTATTTTATTTATTATACTATTTTTAAAACAGTTATATATGGTATTATCATCATTTTCAGGGTGTCCACTGTGGAGAAATTTATCGTAAAATCTGCTTGTTCGACTGATGATTAATAAGGATGGGCATGGGATGGGATGGGAGAACCATCTTATGATTAATAAAGATGGACATGTGTCTTTTCCTTCATAGCTGTCCTTTATGCAATAAAATTTATTTCTCTTTTATTAAACCGGTCCATTTTTGATATTTTTTTCTTTTGTGTTCTGTCAAACAATAGTTATCAACAGTGATAATTCAATAAAATTGCAGTAGTAAAAAGTCTTGATGATTTTATCGTTTAGTGTTAAAACCCTAGTAGAGGATATAAGAATTTTAGGTGAGAAAAGTAGCTATTTTTTTAAAAGAGTAACGTTCTTATAAATATGTCTGCATAAAGATTTATTTTTGTTAATGTATTGAAGATGAGAATATTTAAAAGTCATGTGTGCAGAGCGTGTATACATAAATTTCAAATATCACGTGATGAATATATGAATTTTGAACATTTTAACATTTTAGAATTGATTACGTTGACGTAGTTTAGAGAAGAGTGTGATTAAATCTATAATCGAAACAAATTCGTGTAGACTTGAGTTTTTCAAGTACAAGATTTGATTGCTGGCAAAAAAGGATATGTTAAAATATAATTTTCATGTAAAAATCTTTCATGTTTTAGTATGTAACTCAAATGACCATTGTAACTTGATTTATTTGGAACTTTAAAAACTATTTCTAAAAGGTCTCTCCACGAATTTACTTCAAGTAAATGTTAGAGAGCAATCTAATATACAAGTAATGCTTAATCGCCTTGCGAAATAGGTACGTGTTTGTATTTTTATTTTTCTCGATACGTCGATTATTATGAAAATATAGCACTAATTGAAAGAAAAAAACTATGCAGTGAAGGATCCAATAATGTCAAGATATCTGAAAGAAACAATTAATAATTATTCTAACATATCAATTTTTTCTTTCATTGACGTAAATTTTTTTCTAGGTAATGCTTTTGTTAGCATGTCTGCATATTGATTGTCTTTACTCATATAATTCAACTTTATAAAGAGTTTTCATGAAGTTTTTTTAGTTATAAACTTGTATTTAATATCTATGTTTGCATTTTTTGTGAAATGTACATTTTTTATCACATATATTGCACTTTTGTTATCAATATTTAAATACACAGTCTTTTCACCGAACACATTAAAGACTAACAATAACTGCTTCAACCATATTGCCTCTTTTGTTCGCTGTACAGGCTGCTATGAACATCGTTTCTATGGTAGACAGGGCCACAGTCTGCTGTCGCTGACCAGCTTAGGTAATGGTGGCATCATCCTCGGGTAACCCGTTACAGAGTGTCCGGGTTTAATATTGTTGGCATAGTCTCTGCATCGCTGTAGTCTATTAAGACCGTAGTGTTTGCATTACACAGGTAACGAAATCCAAGCCCCTTGATTTTAGATATTTCAGTATCTTTTTAATTGCGATCTTTCTAATGATACTGATATCTGCTCACTTGGCTCACGGAAACCATGATGTCCAGTCTACTAACAGTTGCGACATACATAATAGACAGTACTATTTCTCTGCATGGATGTTTTTCTCATGTGGGCAGTAGTAGGCGTATAGAATTGTACCTAAATAGAAGGGAAAACGTTTCGTTATAGTCAATGGCTTCACTTTGTGACCATTTGCACAGAGTCGTGACATATACTGAGGACCTGTTGGCTCATTCTTGATTCGAAATACTTATTATAAACCTATTCGTTTGACATCTTGAGGTTTTCTTAGAAGTGTTTGTCATGTTTAAATTATGAGATCCTAGTTCCTTTCTTACTAACGTCTTCAAATGTTCGGAGTCAACCGAATTCCACTTCTTTATAGTTTAGCGGTGTACGGTCAAATAAACCTTCATTATATGATGGCTAACTGTTTGTTTCATGGTGCCTTAGATTGTGTTAGTTTGTTTTCTCGTTCTTAATGTTCGGTTGCAAGGTGTTGGACTATCGGTTTTTATGGTTTTCGTAGAAACAGGCTCTGACTTAACGAATACTCGTTCCGAGGCATGTCTTCTTCACCAGACGCGCAGTCTATAGCCGTGTCTGGCACTTTTAATGGGCTTCAAGAATTTTCCAATGTGTTATTTACACAGATCGCCCGTTAATTTATTCAAGATGTTAAATTTACTCAGGATTTCGGGAGTACTGGGTTTCTGCTCTTTATTATTGTTATCGATTTAGGTAATATATGTCAGTACCCCTTTTTATATTCGCAGTATCTGATGAAGATTGCTTTCCTTGGTCTGGGGTCCCATTTTATTGTCTTCCCTTTTAAAAGATGAACCAATGCGTCACATCCAAATACTTTCAGATGACTGTTGTTTGGTGCCTATCCCGATCATAATCCTCAGGATTTTTATATTTCAATACTCGTGTTCAGTTTTTATTAGTTGAGATAGGCAGCCGTATTCACCACTTCAGCCCAATACAGCTTCGGGAGTTTCGATTTAATAGTAGGCGCTTTCATTTTTCAATTAGTGTCCTTTTCATTCTTTTGGCTACTTCATTTTATACTGAAGTATAGGGGATAGTCATCTGATGTAAAATTCTAGCTTTTTTGCGAACTCGGAAAGTTTTTTGGTTGTATATTTGTGCCCAATGTCTGCATGAAGACATTTAATTGCACTCTTCATGTGATTTTCAACTTAATTCTTGAATATTTAAAATTTCTCTTGTGCTTCCGGCTACTTCTGCAGGATGTAAACATAATACTTTCTTAAACAGTTATTCATAAATCTTAAAAGTATCTTGAGAGATGTGGTTTACATCGGACCACAATGCAACAAGCCTAACATTTTTATGGTTTTAGAACTTTTATATCTAAGGGGCTGTCGCTTTAGTTTAACTTCTCATTATGTTACACTTGTAAACCCTCTATTCGTTTAGAATGATTCCAGAACCTCAATTTTTCCGACTAATTTTTCAAGCTTGCCACAATTAAATTGACTCAAATTGCGGGTGCCATAGTCAAAGTATCAAATTTGTCGACATTCATAGTGGATATACATGTATTTAATATGTATATATTTTTGACTAAATTAGCAGTAGCCACAGTTTTATTATTTTTGTTTTATTATGAACCAACCCTTATTGTTAAATTTTATTTGACCACTGTTTTTAATAACTTGGCGAAATGATAATAAATTTGTTGCAAAATACGGCATATATAATACATCATTTAATATGATTTTATTGTACTGACCTCTACCATCACCGACGGCAAGGCTCATTCGACCAGAACCATTTACCAAAAGTGGTTTATCATCCGCAACTTTTATCGTCGTGATTGGTGATTCCTTCTCTTCTGCTGAGTTGCAATGGTTACTAAGACCCACATGGAAAATATATTCCATGTGGGTTCTATGTTATATACATAAAGGCATCCGAGTCTATGTACCATGCCTCGGTATCATTGGTCGAGGCAGTAATAGCGGTATTGTGGCTCATATTCTCGTTTTTTAAATTCTCTTCCCCTTACTTGGACCTACATTCGGCTCATCCGTGACCGAATTTTTTACAATTGAAACACCGCAGTTCTTTTTGGGGACTATTTCTGTACCTTGGCTGTTTAAGAATCGTATTTGTTCCAAATGCCTTGTCATTTATTCTGATATCTGACAAGACTTTTGTTTTGATCGAGTCCGCAATTATTTGTATACCCAAGCTCTTTATCACTGTAATCAATAGTTTTTCTGACTATAGTAGATTGGAAAGTAGCACTTTCCCAATCTATTCATCGTTAACTGAAAATTTCACATTTTGAACTTTTTGTACCATGGTCATTATTCTATTAACGCGATCTTCTGTGTTTTGACATTCCGCAAATATTGTTGCACACTAATCTCTAAACAGCTAGAGCGCGTCGCAAAAGTCCTTCATCATCCAAAGCACGCGCTAGATAATTCTAGTCCTCCTTCATAGTACGAGTTTCTTGAATATGAACACAAAGCCATTTATCAACTAACAAAATAATTTTCGTTTTCGCCTCTAAATCATCTTCCAAATAACCTGTTTCACACATTCAACACAGTTCCACAATTATATATTTTTTAAATAATATTAGTATTTATGTTATTTGAAGACATTCTGCCAAGATTTTGATGTTCGTAATTTCACAATTTACATAGTGACTAATAATGGTAATGATGTTCTGACAGCTTACTTGTTTTGTCCTTGGCAAGGGAAAAGAGTTCGACAGTAGTCATAATTCTTGTCCATTCTCGATGTTGTACAAACATGACTTTCTTCTATGAGCGACTTTCCTTCTCCTAGCAATTTTTCTCATCATTATTAGATGCAAAAACAAGTACCTTTCATGCCTGAGCACATGACCCAGATATATAATTTTACGTTGTTTAATAGTTTGCAAAAGCTTACGTTTCTGGCCAAAACCGTTGTAGAACTTCTTCGTTAGTGACTTTTTGAGTTCAAGATATAGCCATCATTCATTCCTAGGCTCACATTTCAAATCGTTTCCTGAGATCTTCCATAATAGTCCCGATCTCGCAGATGTATAGAAGTATTGGCCGATATAGCTACAATTGCAAGGTACCTTTTTCATTTTTCCAAAGGCACTGCGGCTAATTTCGATGCAAGTTTTGATCTGTACTTCACTGTCCCAGCTTTGAGTAATCCATGTTCCGAGGTATTTATATTTGTTTACCTTCTCTAGTTTTTAACCCGCCACAAATATGCTTGGTTGAAGAAATTGTTAGAAATTACCATAATAATGAATTTTATATAAAGACGAAGTAAAAATAAATTACCTCAAGAATTTACAAAGCGAGAAAAAATTATACACACCAATGAAAATGTATCTGTAAAAATATAATACAATAGAATAGATAAATATTAGGGTGTCCCTTATATCACCGATTTTTTTTTCTTTTAAATATTGTAACGCGTATCATCTAATTATTTTTATAGTACTGAAGGCTACCTTTGTGCGAAATTTCATCGTCATATGACAATGGCAACCCGTGCCGACAAGCCATCATTGTTTTTCTAAACAACAGTTTTAGAAGACTTAGTTGCATGTAAGCTATATTATGATCAAAATACATATTTTATAATAGAAAACAGTGGAAGGTTAATTTAGGTTATGTATTTATTTATAAAATTGAAAAGGATGTATAATTCAGGATTCAGGATACTTTTTTTTAAAGTATCTTTCTTGCAATCTGGGTACAACTTTCTTTGTTTTTGTACACAACGTAACAAGTACTAGTTTTGTTCTTCTGCAGCAGTTATTAATCCATGAAAATCTTGCATGAGCTTCATGCCTCTCTCTGCTGTGTCATTGACTGCCTTCAAGTGCATAACTTTTTTTTAGCTTCCTGAAAGGAAGGGATTTGTTCCCGCGAAGAGACGCCTTCTTGGAGAAAAGCGTTATCAATTTTTAACCGCGATAATAAATTTGTGCCCTTGATGGCCACGAAATCACTCAAACGTTTTCCTGAAACAATAAAAGAAATATAGTAACAAAATTATCACATTTTATAATGATAAAATGAAAAAAAAATACTTATTCAACTTACCGTACAAAGAAGCAGATATTTCTTCCTTCGATGGAATATATCTCTTCCCAAAATCATACAAACTTTCCCTTTGTAAATTCGATACTATATCAGCTTTGGTTTGTGTATCAACTTCATCATCAAATAATGAAAATAAAACTATTTCTTCTGATAAATACCACAAGTCTTGGCTGAACTTGGTCAGAGCTGCTTTAGAAATCACTTGGTCGACAGTTTCGTAGTTTTTCAATGTTTTTAAGAAACATAAATCTTGATTCGGAGCTTTTACCGCCAAATTGCACTCAAGCCAGGGCTTTACTTAAGCTATTGCAATAAATAAGCAAACATCTTGCAGTGCTCGTTTGTCCTCATCACTCATTTTAAACTGTGATTGCAGCAAGCATATCTTTAAAGAGTAAATAGCTCTTGCCATCCATCTTGCCTGTTGCATGGAGCCAGGTGGTCTGAATTTAAATTTCGTTTCGTTATCTCCCCCCAAAAACGCTATATACAGTTCAATCAACTCCCGATAATCGTCACATATAATAGATTTCAGTAGTTCTTTTTTATAATAATTAATTTTTTACGAAATCAGTACATGTTTCGGTAGCAGTTGCATTAACGTTCTTCCAATTGTCTCTAAATTTTTTAAATAACGGTATATCGGGACTGCTAGTAACTTGATGGATCTTTGATTCAAACACACATTTCAGTACTAGTTCATACATATGATGGCGGTAAGCAAAAAGTAACAATTCCCTTTCTAATTTTTGCTCCAAGAGCACACAAGACCCATTTAAGCGGCCTGTATTAGAAGCCATTGTGTCGCAGCACTTAATCTATACCTTGTCTTGAGATCCCAATCAGAAAGGGCATTTAAACAGCTTCAGCTTGATCTTTTGCCAGTAGAACTATCGAGTTTTGGCACTGCTAGAAGTTGGTCTTTTTCTCCGAATGAAATGAGAATTGGAAGGCGTTCTTTTTTTGAACCTGTCACATTTAAACCGGGCAATAGCTTTCCATCCCAATGAATAGTTACAATTTCAGGCACGTTGTTCTGAAAATCAGTTTTTATCGATTCTGCTCTCTCTTTTCTCATTTGGGTCCGAATTCGTTGAATAGAAGACTTGTTGACAGAAAAGTCTACACAACTGAGACCAAGTGCTTCTACAACAGCCTGAAGTATGTAATCAGAATCCCTTACACTTAGTTGACATCTATCTAAAGCTGCAACTAGTTTAAGGGTAATAAAACACGTCCTTCCTCTTTTTGTAGCAGATAGCGAAGTCACGGATTGCGATTGTGAGGTGGAAGGTAAATTTTCTTCCAAACTTTCGTCAGAACTGGTAGACTGTTCGTGAAGGTCTTGATATATCGATGGGATAGAGGTATCTGAAGTCATTAAATTCATATCAGTCAAATGTTTTAGTCTTTTTTCCTCTTCTCCTAGTTTTTTCTGCCTTACTCTTTCATCTTTCTCAAATAACTTTTTGTCAATACCCGCTAAGCAACCCGAACGCCCTGGCTCTCTTTGTTTTTGTAAAAATATTTTGTCTTCTTCTATTTTGATTCTTTGTAGAGAATCGGCATGCGCGATATCAAATAAATTATCTAAATCTTTTTGGAACTTCTCAATCCTATCTTTTTTATTCCTATCTTTTTGGATCCACAAGTTTTTTCACACAATTAGGTACAGCTCTGGTAGGTATTCTAGCTTTTTCTCAAAATATGATGCACTCACGAATCACAAGATTTGCACTTTCATTAACAGTCAATTTTACCTCGCGATTATTAAAAAACAGAACTGAGAGAACTTAACGATTAGACGGCAACTTTGCACCCGTTATTTGGTGATTTATCTTACCAACAAAGAAAATACTTTTCTTATTACTTCGAAGTTCCACTGACATCTTGAAAATAAACTATTATGCATGTTAATTAAGCGATACGCCGGTGAAAACTCGGAAACAAATGACTACAAGCGCGCCGGTCATCCGCGTTGTTCATACAAGTACATGTTTCGCGCTCAACTCGGCACGGGTTGCGGTGCTTCAAATAAGATAAATATTTATTTTCGAGTGTTTTATGGCCAAATGAAACAAATTAGAAGATATGCGTTACAAAATAAAAACTTTGAAAAATAAGGGACACCCTAATAAATATATATCGGATAATATGATAAAAATATATATCCAAGTAATAGAAATGAAAAAAATAGAATAAAAGAATTATGTCAGAAAATACAAAATATCTAATCAAACAAAAACTTCGAAGTCGCTATTTAATCAAGAAAAACAAGAAATAAGTGAACTATCTAAAAAAATCATTAAAATTATGAAAGTAGATTATAGAAATCACAACATACGAATGATTTTGAAACATATAGATTTGTTGTTTATATACGCTACCTATATTTTACTATTAGCTACATTATTTAATAAAACTTATACAAAATGTTATCACCCACTACAAAAAAGAATCTCGCAGACAATAATGGACTTTTTTATATAGGGCTAGTGGGATTCTGCAGAGGTGTATATACGACTAACCATATTCAGACAGTAGAACGATTAATAGAAAAATATGAACAATTCAGAAAACCACTGTATATGGCATTCGCTAGCTGTCAAAGAGAATTTGTCTTTATGTAATGTGAATCTTTATGGAAAGTTTTAAAAGGATAGGTTGACACCAAATATTTACTAAAATTGTTAGTTAGGCCTGAGAACGCCGGAAAGTTAGCTCGACTAGTCAAGAAAGATATCCCATTGACCTTGAATTTGCGGATATTATCTTACATAAGAATTTCCATTACATGTAAAATATATGCTTGATAACCTATACTTTGCTACGAAAAAAATGGCATAGAAATGATAAGAAAATATCTTGGAAAACAACAACCTTTCAGATCAATTAACAGTATTGAAAATATAAGAGAAGAAATAACAAATAGAGCAGCTTCTGGAGTTTGGTCCAAGTTTTCAACGGTAAATTAGCGTTGAATATAAAAAATAAAGGAATGGATTCTTGTCTTCTCTCAAAGCTGACGTATGAATATTAAACTTGGAAACACGAAAGAGAAGCAAAAAACAGTAGAAACAGAGACCCATGGAGAGCAGTATTCTCAAGGTGAAACGTATGTATAAGATATAAAAAACTAAGAAGGGAATATAAGGAATAAAACTATGGAATAGAAAGACAACGAGTAGCTCAGGTTACTAAGTTGTACCAAACCGAGTGGACAAAATAGTGACTCCGATTAGAGGAAGGAACCGACAGGCAAAGGGAGACAAGGCCTTATACACACTCGGCGGATGTAATAAAAAGTGGAGTAAGAAGAAAGAGCTGGGCAACTCTCGCCACAGGCAGTGAGCGCTGGAAGAATCTGGAGGAAGTTTTTATTCGAATGAATTTTAACCATATTTATGATTTTTTAAAATTATTTATTTTATTAAATAAGGTGTTATGTGTTCTAGCAATCGGTACATTATATGTATTATATATATATATATATATATATATATATATATATATATATATATATATATATATATATATATATATAAATATACTTTTCTTTTTTTTTTAATTTGGGTGCGATTTATATAATGATATTGACAGAATTTCGAAATGTTTACAAAGTAACATTACTTAAACACCCTTTTAATGGGAAACACAGAAACTGTTTCAATACAGGCAATTATTTGTGTGAGGAAGATTTAAGGTTTAAAGAAGTTCTTCATGATCAGATTTACAATATTAACATTTGTAGGTAAGAAAAATAACTTTCAATTTACACACGATATTCACATACGATATTGATGAACGGTAATTAATGGAAATAATGTATTTAAATACTTCATAAACGACCGTTTAAGCGAGTGAAGAGAAGTTAAAAAGTTATCGAAAATAGAGAATACATATATCTATATTGTCTGTGTTACAATAATTTAAGATTCTCCATTTTAATCTTCTCTATTTCCGTCTCGTGTTCCGGCTGCAATCTTCTGAAGTAGCTTTCGACGAATTCTTCGTTGACGTCTGCTAAATTCGCCGGTTTCCATTTTGGTTTGTTGTCTTTATCCAACAGACGTGCGCGAATACCTGGTTTTGATATTGAACCGAGTTAATATTGGACTCCTCATTATTGTAATACTAAAGATAGCAAATTTTATAGTGTTCATGTTTTTAAATTCACATTTGTCCCACAGTTTAGAGAAACGAGGTTTTGTTCGTTAGCAGTTTTAGACTTGTTTGAACTATTTTAAGTGACAAAAATATCTCGATTCCTTCAGTACTAAACTCTGTATGAGTACGAGCATCCATATAAATTTATAAAATAAAATTATACATTTGAATCGATGTGTCAATATAGGCTTCCAAAATATTTATAAAACCTCTTTCCTATTTTTTATAAACCAATAAATGAAATAATTCGGAATATTTTACAATATTTTATTACTAACAAGAAAATATGAATGAATGTATTTTGATGGTTAGTAATGGATGGGGCATTTAATTGAGATGTAAAATATACCGATCATAGGATATTGAGGTCATCGAAATATATGCGGAACGCCTCGGGTAAAGAGTACAATGACGGGTAGTGTGGCTTGGAATTACGTGGTTTTCTGTCGTGATTTACATTTTGCATTCATAAAACTTTGCTTTTAGTGAAGATAATTTAATATGTAATAATTTTTTTATTTCTTCAATTCCTGTTGTATATTTAGATATTCAGATAGTCTGAAGATTCAGGTACATGTGTTGGATCAGTTTATTGTCTTTATTAATTTTGTTTTAGACCGACTAAAGGAAACTGTTTCATAAAATGTTTGATAAAATGGTACTACCATAGTTACGAGAATTAAGGAACGGTCTATTTTTATAACTATGCAAATCTAACTTTTAATATTGAAAACCTAAATATTTAAACTTAAACTTAAAATTTGTAGCAATTATCGTTGCTGAGATCCAGTTAGATATTTTTAGTATCCGAGATTTGGAGGGGAACCATCAAAATGCACCATCATTACTCAATTATTATCGCAGCTGAGTTCCTATTATATGTGTGGAAGAAAGCCGGAATATTGGACTTTGAAATAGCCGAACTAGTTTTTATGAAACATTAAGTGTTTTTCGAACGATTACACTTTCAAATAAGGAAATGCTTAAGCTACAAAGAAATTAACTTTTTATATGAGACTGAAGACAAAATTGACACATGCAGACGCAGACACAAGGGTGAAATTTATAACACCCCTCCTTTTGGTGCGCATAGTTAAAACTAGGTGAAATTATGTGAGTAAACATGGAAGTAATATAATGTCCATGAACAGTCCCCAAGATGTTGTAATCTTTAATTCCTGGTTTGTTAAATTACCTTCGACAAAATCCTGGTGTATAAAGCGTTTTCTCATTAATCTCAATTCCATCTCGAGACACTCAGCCAATTTCATAGAGGCACCACGCTGAATGGCGCGTAAAGTGATTTTTGTGCTTGTAGGTGATGCTTCTGTGAGTGACTGAAAATCATAGAATCTTATTATATCCCAGTTTTAATTAAAACAATACGTTTATACTTCGTGAAACATTTTATTTATCATTCCGATCAATGGCACTAAAGGTTGAACTGCCTGGTAAATTATATTATTGAAATCGGGTAAAAAATAAATAGTTCATATAAATTATATTAACTTTCAATGGTACGTGAAACCTTATATAAATAGAAAATTTCTCATTTTAATAGCTGGAGAATATAACACATAATATTATTATGGATTTTCGATGAGTTATTTAGAAAGAATTGTCTTTGCTAACTATTTTGTCACTTCATCGTGAATAAGTTCAAAGCTAAAAAGTCTAATAAGAATGACATATTTAACCATAATTATTATACACATATATTTATATATATATATATATATATATATATATATATATATATATATATATAAATATATTTTTAAAATCCAATTAATACTTACGCAATTATTAACCGAGGTTGTTATCAGCTAAAAGCAATTGGACTGGAAATTAGCATCCAACAGCTAGTAAAGCCTGGCTATATACAATTTTTCTGTAAGATGTGGACCAACGAAATGTCCGTGATAGAGGGGGTTATTATATATACGAAACAATAAATTTTATTATTCTAGGCCTAATAGTTTTACAGATGTGATTTATTAATTTTGTTATTTTTGTTCAAAAAATTATTAGCTATTATTACTATTTCTGCTTTTTGATTATCCAAATCATCTTCCTAATTAAAATGTTATTCATTCATTATTATTGGCAACATAAAAATTAAACACTGTGCATTTTTTCAATTACAAAACATGATGGTCAAATAATATCCAAATCCCAAGCACAAACAAGGTCCAATTCAAGCGTAGATCAACAGATAAAAACGGTGGTAGGGAAAAAAAACAGAGAAAAAGACTGTTAGCTCCGAGCGATAAGCAAGTCACTAAAGAAGTGAAGTTGTCGAGGAAAGGAATAGAGGGGTCGCTTGTTACAATAAATTGTTGGTCAATAAAAAGACCATAGGAGTGGGAAAGAGCTAGGGAAACAATTCTGATAAGCGGTTATTTTGATAGTAAGCGTTTCTGCGAATGGGGAGTTATTTCAATAAAGCAAATATTTTTCGAATGTTTACAGAAATAATTGTAACAATGTTACCTTTTTGCAATCTGTCTGAATTATAGATGTTTTTGAAGTAAAGTATGTTTTTTACGCTAATACCGTTTAAAAATCATTTTTCATGTTTTGTAATTTAAAAAATTAAATGTTTCAACGTTTAATTTTTACGCTGCTATAATTAGGGAGATGAATGTTTAAAGATCTTGGGTCATAAAAAACAGAAACAGTAATATTATCTACTAAATTTTGTTTCATGCGCAGTAACAAAAACTGAAAATGAAAAATTAAAACATGTTTCTAAAACTATTAGGTCTAGGATAATAAAATTTGTTGTATCGTATGTGTAATAGCCCCTTGTATCATTGACGTACCGTTGGTCCACTCCTTAAGGGGAATCTATATACATATATATATATGTATATATATATATACATATATATATATATATATATATATATATATATATATATATATATATATATATAAATATATATATATATTTTTATATATAAAGATAGGAAGTTATGGATCTATCGATGAACATAGGTTAATATAGGAAGTGAAGTACAAAACTATTTTTGTAGTGCAGCTCATTGTGAAAAATACTATGAGCACCAGGAATAGAAGACTTTAGCATAAGATCAATGTCCTGAATTACTAATTCGATCCGTCTTTCAGGATTCACTGATGTTAATAAATATAGACTAGACGTAATATGGTATTTCATGAAACGTGTAGAAGTGATTTTGGTTATGATTTCACACTGTATATTCCGAAGCATCGATTAAAAGAATTATGTGCATGGTTTTCAATTATTGTAGAGATGTAAAGTAGATAGGATTAATGAAAGATATTTCATATCAACATAATGAACTGAACGACAATTTTTAATGCTGTTACTTGACAATAATTTTGAGGAAGTAACATAACACCACATAAGAAAGATAACAGTTTCAACGAATTTCAGAAACATATAGATCTTACAATGCAGTCTAGTACGCATTAATTTTTGTTACATGAAGAGATAGATACAATTTTGTTATTTATAAGATCGATTATCAGTGGAAGAAACTTCAACAAAAAGTTTTCTGCACTCTTCTATTATTGTTGCCACAAGGTGCTTCTCCATTAAATTTGCGACCAATCTTAAGTAGGAAAAAATTAGTTATGAGGCCTTTTCGGGTCATTTAGACTTCAAGGTCCATATTGTAGTTCCGAGAGTTTGCAATCAAAAACTCAGAACAATAATGGATCTCTTGCACGAAACTTCTAGAACTATTTTTGTTTCATGCCCAGTATAAAATTGTATAAGCGTGGCTTACCATGGATTGACACTTTGTTGTATCTTGAATTTGAAATAACACTAGATCATATTGACGGAATAACACCAAACAATATCGATCGAAAGTTATTCGTGTCAAAGAACTTGGTTAGGTACAATAATAATTTAATTTATTTATAAATTTCTTTTGAGATGGGACGATTTTATTAATTTCTTTTAAATAATTTAATTAGAGCCAATAATGAATTTCGTTAATTCATTCTCATTAAACGGAAAATCTATTGTAATACATAATGTACGTCATGGATGTCGCTATCCATGGATAAAGTTGGGGTAGATTATGTAATTTTCTTTTACTTTAAATTAAAAATTGGAATTTGGTGTCAAGCATCAATGCGAGAAAGTTCGATATAATTCTATTTTTTAAGAACTGGATATTCTTTTATAATTTGTCTCAAAATTTAAATTCAATCCTTTTTAAGCTCTTAGAAAGCTCTTTAGAAGTCGAACGACACTGAAAAATATTGAACAGTCAAAAAATGGAATTTTTAGATTTATATTTTTGATAAACATTACATTTTTTTATACTATTGTCTTCTTCTTCTATATATGTCTACTTTGTACATTCTGTACTTAAAGTTGAATCAGTAAACTAGTTTTTAATTTAATACTTGAATTTTAATTTAATATTTGTCTATATTTATCCATAGATCAGTCATTTATGCTTAATTGGATAAGCGATTCTGATTAATTGAAATGTGCGGTGTCAAGTAACAAATTTTGAAAGGAGAAACATAATTGAAATTGTTATCAAGAAATTGACGACCGGGTGTACCTTTTTTTACAAGATATTCAAGATTTAAAGTATACTCTGACGGACGGCGGACAATGTTGGTAATCTGCTCACGACTACGATTGAGCCATGCGAGATTGATGATGACTTCGAGACAACGTATTACACTGAACGTGTTAATGGATGGTAATATATGTTGAATGGAGTAAAGTCAGCGAACACTATAGATATATGTGGTTGTAATTGTTCTTTATCTCAGTTTTCGATACTCTTAACATAAAATTGACAGTCGTATTTGATTTTTAGAAAAGGATTAGTATTCGCTTGATAAGTAGTCATATTCGGCTTTTGCGCTAGATTATTGTTTCTTGTTTAGACAATTAATAATTAATAACATAGAATTTAATAGGTATATTTTTATAGTTATTTTTATAGCTGAATATTTCCGGGCTATCACAATTCATATCCGTGAACATAATTTTGGTTCTTCGAGCCGGATCTGTCCGAACTTGCACAATTAATATTTCTTTCACTTGGTTAGAGGCTGATTTAGCATAATTGGTATTTATATTCCTTGAATATTCTTAGAATTTTACGTAATTGCTTTGTAAATTGTAAATCACAAAAATATAAATAATTGTATTTTCACGATTTCCAATTAAACAAATTATTGGACGAATTATTTATTTTCGTGTATCTTATGTCACATTTTCCCAGCAAAATGAGTAAAAATTTTTTTATAATATGAAACTATGATAAATAGCATAGTCGTTAGCAAATTTACAACGAATCCGAATAGTCAACCTAATTACAGTACATTAGATGCCTTTGCTGACTTATATTTAGGAGTAGTGGGAAAACTTATGGAAGGTTATTGGATGAAGTTTATTGTTCGTGTACTTTATAATGTGGGATAGTTTAGTTATAAAATAGCAAGACATTCGTCCCTTGGTGACGCTTTAGTTCAATAATTATTTTGATTCTAAACTTTGTGTAAAAAAGGCTTGATTTCTTTATTGTGAAGATTTCGGTATCGGTGTTAGCATGTAAATGGCTTAAGTTCGTTGATTTAACAGATTTTATTCTTTTATATTGTGTTCTACGAGTAAGACAGATTGATTCACAAACATGCAGGCCTATGAGCTGTTGGTATGCAATGATGATATTCCCATCTGTAGCAATTTTTGTTTACCTCGTTTTGTACAAATGATATCATTTGTACAAAACGAGGTAAACATTTTAGGAACTCTTAATAAGTCTTAATAAGTCGCCTACCAATCGGTCAACGCGTACGCAAATAAGCAAGTCTTTTATTATTTTTAAAAAGAATAGAATTACTCGACACCATCATCACCTTACACAAATGTTTGTTTATTATGTAATAAATCGGATCATTTGATTACCGTTTATTCTCAATTTAAAACTATAATTTGGCCATAAGCCCGATATAAATTTGTAAAATCAAAAAATCTTTTCCGGAATTGCTTACATGGGCTGCACTCTAGTAAACAATGTAGATTTTCATTAAAATGTGAACTATTCTTGAAGAGTTATCACAAATTACTGCATTTTAACGGAGAAGAATGTAAGATTAATTCTAATACACAAATACATACTTCGAGAATTAATTCGAATAATTAGCAAATGACTTCTTTCCTAAATCGTCTCGAGAATTTTTATGATTGTAACAAATTTAACTGTCTAATTACTTGTCGGTATCGCTTAGTGCCGAGATTATACCTAATAATAATATCTTTTCATCAATAGTAGAAGTACATGCAAAAAATTAAAGATAATTATGAAATGGTAATAAGATGCCTGATAGATAAGAGCTCACAGAACCATTTAATTATAAAGGAATATGGTAAAAAACTTAATTTTTACCGATAAACCCATTAAATAAATTTACTGTAAAGGAAATTGGTTTTTTATCATAACCAATTTTGTCATGCTAATTTTGAGATCGAGTACTGTATATATTCAGAAAATAAATAGAACATAGATGCACTTGTCATTGACTGTATCACTGAACAGCTGTCTAATCATTATGTAGCTAAAGTTGACTTATCTTATTAAAAGAATATACCACTACCGGATTTGACGTGGAATATTCCCGGAGACGAGGACACAATTGTTTTCGTAATTTTTTTAGGAAATAAAATATAAGGAGGAAAGACTGCTCCTCCAGTTTCACCGACTGCCTTTGTATTTGTTATAATAAGAGACTGCCCTGATATAACTAGTCAGATGGTTACCCCATCTAGCACGATTGCATTTAATTATTTAGTGTAAACATTTAGATAGTCAGAAAAGATACCTAACTTACATTCTTTGAGTACACAAGAGACGGAATGTGAAAATTTATTTATTCTTCTGTATCTCATGGCATCATTACCATGTAATTTGAATGAATATTCTGCAGTCAATGGAACTAGACGTTACGTTACTAAAAGCACACAACTGAGTGAAAGTTGTAAAGAAATCTGCATTATAAATTCTAATAAAAAACTTCAGTGAATACATATGATGATCCCAAATTATAGAATTGTAAAGAAATCATATATAATATAAAAAATTATAACAAAAATTATTCATCCGAATCTATATAAAGGTGGTGTAAATGAAAGAACCTTAGATATTAATCATAGTGATAGTATTGAAATAGAAAACGACAAGTACCACAAAGAGATTTTATGTTCATGAAAATTAATTCTAGTGTAAAATGTTCTGTCAAAGAGAAGTTAGAAAGAAAATACTACTGTTTCAAAAAACAATGACACATATATGATATGTCTTGCTGATAGAGGATATATACCTGAACTACATAAAGAACCATACAATACATTTACATGAAAATTCAAATACTACATAATAGTGGCGTCTTATGTGTTGAACTGTGAATAACTTTTTTATAGTTAAAGGCAGTAATATTTTCACTACCATAATATTTTAATTATATGTGCCAATTTTTTTAATGGTTTTCCACTTCTGAATATTATATTTTTTTCAGCATAAAAAGTCAAATTTGGGTGACAAAAATTACTAAATCCTCAAACGTGGTCTACATTTGAGAATTTTGTATTTTTTGAACTTTTTTTGACAAAACAGTATTGGTTATCGTAAAACGATACAATTAATTCAAAACGCGTTTTCCTCAATTATACTCAACTACAAAAAAATTAACAATCTAATTTAATTTGTAGTCATGAAACCCAAAAGATCGACACAGTGTAGGGATATTAAGAAATTTAAAAAAAATGTCTAAACCTTGAAGACTAAAATATTTTTATTAAGGTCAAACTTTGTCAGTAACCCAGTCATAGCTTGACCTAACACCTTTTTTCGATTGGTCCCATCACTTACGGATACTTATATCTTTTTATGATACAACATTGACATAAACATTTAAAAATATTCAAGTTTGTTTTGGCTTTTACTTTTAAGGAAAGTCAAGTATTTGATATATATTTTTGTTTGCCTTGTAACTAAAGCCTTTCATTTTGAAATGTTCATTGTGAAATTTGTAATGTGTATAGTGAATGGAAGTTCATTTCGTTATGCTCACTCCAATTTCGTGAAATATTGGAATCGAATATAACGAGTTTGAAAACTCCTTTCTATTGGATAATTGGAACCCAACTTTTAACTTATGAAACAAAAGTACAATTCAATCTGTATCAATACACTTACAAAAGTGTAATGATACAGATTGAATGTATATTAAATTATCGTCCAATAAATATTTTGTCTGTAGGTCTCGATTCTGAAGTTATAACACTTACTTATTACCTCATGTCCAGGAGTTTTAGTAATTCACAAACCTCACCAAGCGTTGGAGGTTTTCAGGTCAGTGAATGTTAATTGGTTCACGTATGTAGTGGCATTGTGATCATGTTGCGAGAATGAATCAATGATATAAAGTATGCAGGTACATATCGCTATAATTAATTGCTAATATAATTAGTATTATATATAATTAATGTAATATTTATGACTAGATAATTGTTATTTAGTTGAAATTGAAGACTATTGCGGTGTAAGTAGTGACCGTTAGTGTCTCGCCATAAGACAGCTTTCTGGAACCATAAAATGGCACAAGGACCGTGCAGCGCGCTTAACACTCGATTGAGTCCTTGTATGAGAAATGGTACCGGTAGTACAAACTTTCTTAATCGCTTTTCCGTTAAAACAGTAACAAGGGAAGATGGCTAATAATTTAATAGGTGAAGTCTCTAGTAGATGGTGAAAAAAACAGGCCCGTAAATAATTCATTTAAGAATAACTTCTTAAGAAAAATAACTACGACATTTGCACCACCTGGTATCGTTTCGAAACGGATAATTTGAGGAAAAATAGTTATAAAATTATATTTAAATTGCGATACACCTCATGTCAAATAACAGTCACAAGATAACAGTTTTACTGGACTGGTGATTTGTAATCTGATTTGAAAGTTTAATAATAGAAATTGTTAATAACTACTAGAAGAAATTGTTAATAAAAAATGTTAGTCACTAGTAGAAATTGTTAATAAATAAATGCTAGATCAGAAAAAAAGTAATAGCCTCTTCGGAGGGGACGTATTTTTGTTCCTGGTCACTTTTCAATAAACTCTGCTTAAAGTAAACTGAGGTATCCGCGCAGGTGAAATTAGACGCAGAATCGTTATCAGCTTCGTGTCATTCTTTGATGTTGATTTAAAGGGCAGTTTTTTGTTAATAATTATTAATTAGCAATTATATTTTAGACGATAATTTGTGAATAAATTATTTATTTTATGTGATACTATAAAATAAATGTTATAGTCTCACATATTATGCTCATTTTACTCTACTACAGAATTAACATATGATAGGTTTTGTTTGTAAAGTTAACAATG
Source organism: Druceiella hillmani (assembly GCA_039881145.1). Taxonomy (NCBI): domain Eukaryota; kingdom Metazoa; phylum Arthropoda; class Insecta; order Lepidoptera; family Hepialidae; genus Druceiella; species Druceiella hillmani. The sequence continues at coordinate 6,447,606 of JAYKKI010000070.1, forward strand.
AAGTACTACTATATTTTGAGTAACGTATTCCAAAAGTTGCTAAGTGTTATGGATCACGCGTAATATTATCTAGATCAGCGGTGCCTTTTAAATATTTTACGCTTTCAGTTTGTATGTATTAATGTATTAAGTGTGCTTAAAAATATTTTAAGTTGATTCTGATATTTGATTCTGATCTGATATTGGCAATAACTTCAATTTTGAAATGATTTTCTACAATAACCTTTTCTTGAACCTTGTTAAGATAAAACCCGTAATGTAAATAAACATTGAAGTTGAGAAGATAAATTGAGATCAATATTTAACATAATTTAGGTGAGTCGTCTGCGAAACGAAATAAAATTAAGTCCTCATGTTGGAAATAGACATTTTTATAATTCCATTATCTCAGTTGATTTAAAAAAACGTTGTCTTTTTACGAAATTTATATAAAAAATAAAATTTCTAAAGATTACCAGCAATTAAATGAAACCTCGTGATGTAGTATTATTTCTACTTTCTTTAAGTTTTTTACCATGACCTAGGTTTCGTTGTATTACACCATCTTCAGGTGGGCTATTAGCTAGGATAGGTTTCGATCTATTACAACATCTTTAGGTGGGCTATTAGCAAGGATAGGTTTCGATCTATTACAACATCTTCAGGTGGGCTATTAGCAAGGATAGGTTTCGATCTATTACAACATCTTCAGGTGGGTTATTAGCAAATTAATGCCAAATATATTTAACATTTGAAAATAGCCGATTTTATACCGTCGATTCCGAATTAAATTTCGGAAGAGGATACGAAGCATTTGGTTCAAGAAAATGTACATATAGTTTAAAATCACACCAAGTTGCGTCAACATAAAGACTAGTGGAACCAACAGCAAAAGCCGTCACCGCCTGGCTGAAGGAAGAATTTCGGGAAACAATCATCAAGCGAGACAACATAAACCTCAGCCTAAAGGTAATACATTCTTCTTTAACGCATCTTTCACCTTATAGACTTTGATATATTAGACTATAAAATTAGAATTGATATCAGTGCCGTAATGAAAAAATAACGCATAAACAATTAAAAAAAATGAAAGCAAAAACCCAGAAATCAAAAGTTATACCCAAACACATATTTTATTTTAGAACGGTAAATCTTTCAAAATCAACATTTAATAATAAAGAAATAGAACTTTTAAATAAATGATTTAAATATAATATTCCTACCGCACCCTCATAAAAAAACATAGAATCACTAGTAGTAGATACCACGATTGTATTCAGTAACCAGGACGCACTTACCGAACACAAAGCTGCTGATATAATATGAAAGAATACCCTAAAGATAACATACACATTAGTGAAGAAATTCTGACACAACATAATTTACAAAGACTGCTATCCCTACAACGTTGTCATATACAATGTTCAATTGGGACCATACTGGTTTGGTTACCAATAAAAAGAAGATTCAAATAAGATGAAAAAAATACAAGTAGCATATAAAAGCTTCACTTTTGGTAAAATTAACGAAAGTTTATCAAGAATAAAAGTCCACTAATAATTGCAGATGATTGTAATTGTAAAGGTATTGGATAGGTTACACTTGCATGAAATTATGTTTTTTTTTGTAATTTTAGATAAAGTTATTCGTTTTTTAAAAACATAATATTTTTGAAGGTCAAGGAAAAATCCGTCATATCATTTCGTTTATTAATACTCACTTTTATTTTGCGTTTAATAATGAATGTGATTATTCAATCGATTCACAAACCTTCAGAGCTCGCCTCGACCAATCGTTTTTCACGCACTGAAGTCGTTCAATGATTTCCTCAACGGTAGCAGCTTCAAAACATCTCTCGATATGGTCGATGTTGTCGTCCATGGGACAATTGTCAGTGGGCTCCTTGAACTGGTCAACAACGCGCTTGATCTCCGCCTCATCAGTGCATTGTATCAGGCTAGCTTCTAGTTCGCACAGACGAGCTTGCGGCACGAAGTGCGTCGCTATGCCCGCCCTAACCACCGATTTACCTTTGACTTTAGTTCCTGTTGACATTAAATCAATAATGAAAATTGTGCTGTGATATCAAAATATGGAAGGAAGCATTGAAACTTTAATAGTTTATTGAGGTACTATTTTTGAATTTTTTGTTTGGTCTTACAAATTGGCTATAATTTGAAAATTGTGTGTATCACGCCAAGAGGAATTTAGTACTAGAAGATTTTCCTTCAATTTCATCGATCTCATACAACAACAAACCATAGACTCCATTGAGTATTCTATCATGAATAACTGAAGATGATTTTATTGTTGTATGGCTCGCGATAAAGGCTGACAACAGGGTAACATATCAGCAGATTTGTGCATATTTGAGGTATCGGAATGAGTTAAGTATAGAAAATTTGACATCAATATTTAGGCCTGAGGAAATTATATGCTAGGTGATATGACCGAAGCTCAAAAACACCGTCTTGTTTATTGGTGTCGTGAAATATTAGAAATATTTTACGGAGATCACTCACAAGGAAAGTGAACTCGAAAATAGATGCGGTATGTGCTGTTGGTGTTTTATTATTTAGTGTTGTCAAAAATTTGAATAAAAGATGAAGACCTGGAAAAGATATGATCGACTCATTCTTCGGGCAAACGGGTTATAATGAAACAGTTGTTACGGAAAATAAAATAATGGTTATCGTAGATTTGTACACTAGCAATGGCTCGTCTGTTGCTTTGGAAAAGGTTCAAGAGCAACGCCCTTGCATTATAATTCTCCATTTCGACTACGCCGGGTGTCTTCACCTAACACCACGCGATTTCTATTTATTCTCAAGAAGAAAACTTAAACTGTATGGGCTATGAAATTTTGGCCTGAACAAGGTTTTGAAAGAGACTTCAAAAATAGATTGTTCCCATAATTTCTCTCAATGGTTGAAATGTAACGATGCATAAAGTGTATGCAGACTATTGTGAAAGACAATAAATAAATCAGAAACTTGCTATCTAGTTAAATTTTTTATATTCAAAAAGCTATGACATATGATATTCAAAAGGCTGTGGGACACTTGATTTGATCAATGCATAAGCGTAGATAATGTGGATATGTTTGGAGATGGTTATCTTAATGAGATAAATGCTTCACAGCTTAAGGCAGCTGAATATACATAATAATTTTATAGTGTAACGGTTTGAAAATAAATGACTGATATGTTCTTATATCATTTCATGAGATAATTTAAAAAAATAAATAAATACGTTTAATGGGGAACAACCCTAAGTTAAAGTGAACGTTGTTTGAATAATTTATATGACCAATGAAAAAGTTCCCTTTGAAAAAATAAACGTTTGAACTAATGTACATATCGTTGTCAATGACTGATAGTAATTTAAGAAGGGACAAACTTTTAGATTGCGAACGTTTGTTATTTTGGGCCTTACATCAATTTTAAGTATGAACGGGTTGTCTCATTTAAATACGTGCTATTAGAATACAAGTACAGTTTGATCAGCACACTTAAATTTGGGTACGAATAATAACTCAAACTGAACTTAAGCTCTAAGTTCCACAAGGGAAAAAATTATGATTAAAGCTTTAAATCATTTGGTAACCACAAATATATTTGATTGCATTGGTTTTCATATGCATGGAATTTTTCCTTCAAGTGATCTTATATCCGACTTAATGAAAGTCGTAAGTTATTTTATTTAATAAAACACCATAATACTTAATTGACAAAACGTCAACAAATTAATGAATATACAAGATTTTGCGGGAAATATTTTTTGAAATATATTGGCAATATATCCCATTGTGAGCAACTAAGACAAAAATTATTTTGATCATTAGATACTTTTAACTTGTTTGGAAATCTGGTACGATTACGTTGTAGGAAACTAACAATCATTGGACGGTACATTTAATGGTATCTTATTTCTAAATAAATGTTATTTCTTGATCTTCCATTATTTATTAACATTTTAGGACTTAAAACCATATGTGCATATCATCATTTTATTGTGTTAAATGTAGATTATAAATATTTTTTCACCCACAATCATTTGAATTGAAATTTTTTTATCTTAATAAAAATTAAATTGAAAAACATAAAATAATCTTTATTATTACCTTGCTTTAGCTCGATGTTGTCATGAGCTACCTATAAACAAGACTAAAATTTTGAAAATTTGTTTCGAGTGGGATAAATATGCGTGATTCAAGTGTGCGGAAATGAGAACGCGTACAATGCTCCCATTATGATTTTGAACAAGGATGGGGCGTGCACTGTAACGTATTTGGCGCGTTTAAAATTTATTTAATTCAAATAGGCGTCATATGTTTTCATATTGTTCTATGAACGTATTGCTCTTATCTTACTTAATATTTCTTTTTTTTTTTGTGTTTATTTGCAATCAGTTCCAAACTATAAGCAGATTTGTTCTATGTAGTTTTATCATTTCCAAGGAGCTCCTCAGCAGGAGACACTTCATCCTTCACCAGCTGTCACCAATTATATCATGGCGTTTCAGTCGTTTATTGTAGGAGATGGTTGCTAACGCAGTAGCTAAATCATTTGGGTGGTTTTCCAGTCGTGTTTTATATTTATGCCCTATTAATTTTAATTCCTCCTTAATTGTTGCTATTTTCAGAGCTTCGTGGATCTCCGCATTGGTGATGAACCATGGTGCATTGGAAATGGTTCTTAGCATACCATTTTGCAGCCTTTGCATTATGTTTAAATTGGAGTCGCAAGCACTTCCCCATAGTTGTGCACCATATGTCCATATTGGATTCAGGATCATTTTGTATATCAGCAATTTATTGTCGATTGACAATTTAGAGTTGCGTGCCATCAACCAGTAGATGTGTCCAGTACATGTTCAGCTCGTCTCGTTTTGATTTGATGTGCTTCTTCCAGGTCAACCTTCTGTCCAGATGCATACCGAGATATCGAACAGAGTCAGTCTGTGGCAGAACATTTTTTCCCAGTTTTACTGGAGCACAGCTTCCTTTCCTCACCGTAAAAGTAACTTGTAAGGATTTGGTTGTGCTGGCTTTGATTCTCCATTTCTGGATCCACTCGTTGACCCTATCGAGGCTTTTCTGCAAGACGGCAGATGCTACAATTGGATCTTTGTTGCTCGCGAGAATTGCAGTGTCGTCAGTAAAAGTAGCAGTAGTTACCTCTTTTGTTTCTGGGAGGTCTGAGGTGTAGATGGTATACAAGACAGGACCAAGGACAGATTCCTGTGGAACTCCCGCCATTACATCTTGGATAATTGACACCTGGAAGATTCTGTTCGTGAGGTATGACTCCATCAACAAGTAGTAACTATGCGGTAAAGACGTTTTTATTTTATGGAGTAAGCCCTTATGCTATACCTTATCGAAAGCTGCCTGGACATCTAAAAATACAGCGGAGCAGTATTCCTTCTTTTCGAAAGACTGTCTAATCTTATCACAGACTCGATGCACTTGTTCCACCGTAGAATGCTGTTGTCTGAATCCAAACTGATATTTAGGTATCACCAGATCTTTGTTGAGTATGGGTAATATTCTGCTCAGGAGGATTCTCTCAAACAACTTTGATAGCACAGGTAAGAGACTTATGATGATGCGTCTTCCGGGGGCTTTCCTGGCTTGTGTATCATTGTTACTATGGATACCTTTCATAGATTGGGAAAGCACTGTACTCGAAGCACTCCATTGAAGAGAATAACTAAAAACACCAGTGCTTTCCTGGGAAGTTGCATGATAACTTCTTTTGTGATGAGATCGAATCCAGGGGCTTTTTTATCTTGCAATCCTTTTATAGCCCTCCTCAGTTCTCCAAATGTGACTGGTCTTTGCGGAATGGACAGTTGTAGGTCTTGCTGCAATGTACGTTCAACTTCATTTTCGAACTCCGCATTATTGCCTTCATTAGGAGTAAAGATGGCGGCCAGATGTTTCGCAAACATGTTAGCTTTTTCTTTGTTTGTCTTAGTCCAACCATTTTAGGTTTAATGGGGCATTTATATTGTTGTGGCCTATTTAACGCCTTTGTAAGCTTACAGAGGGAGTATTCTGTTGTTTTTGTGGCAGTTAGGCTTTCCAACTGATTTTGTAGTGTGGCATTATTTAAAGTGTCGATTGAATTTTTCAGCTCCATAATAGCTTTATTAAGTGCAGTCTACTTTGGTGCCATATCCTGCGCAATCTTCTCTTCTCTAGTATTTTACATTTTATTTCAAGAGGTACGTTCCCAACAACTTGGTAACCTTTTTCTTTTTTAAGAGGAGTGTTAACCCAGCAAGCTTTTTGTATAAGGTAAGTAAAGTGTTGAGTCGCGTCATCTATCTCGTCGGGTGTTTTCAAGGAGACTTTCAATTCAATGCCTTCGTCAATGTATTCTCTGAACCCTTCCCAATCAGTGAGTTTATTGTACATAGTATCAGGCCTTTCGTAGCAAATGATAGACGTACTAATAGTTAAGAGGACAGGGGTGTGGTCAGAGTACTGTCTAAACAAGATTCAGCCTTCATGTAATTTGTCGAAAGTCCCATTATTATGAAGAAGTCCAGCAAATCGGGTTTTTTATTTGGATCCGTTGGCCAGTAGGTTGGTTCACCCGATGATATACAGTTGAGGTTATTTTCGTCAAGGCATAATTTTAGTTGTCTGCCTCTAGTTGTTGTTAGCCTTGAGCTCCAGTATGTATGTTTGGCGTTCCAGTCACCACCAGCCACAAATCTTCCTCCCAATGTTGAAAAGTATTCTGCAAATTTTGTTTCACTAATTGTGTGAGTTGACCACAGTTACCTTCCACCGCAACGGTGGTAGCCTGAATGTGGTTTGTCCTATTCTCCGGTAGCACCTGATGTTTGATGGAATTTCTTATTACAAGGGCTGTTTCTGCATGCCCCGTTCCATCTGGATGTTTAGTCACATAGGTATTGCATCCTTTGATTTTGATTTTATTTTTATCTGTACAGTGTGCTTCCGAAATCAGAACAACATCAAGTTGGTTATTGTTTATAAAGAGTTCTAAGTCAGTTTTGTTTGGGGCAAGACCATTGATGTTCCAAGTGGCCACTGTTAGGGCAGTCATTTGGATATTTTTTCAACAAGGGTGACTATGAGGCTCATAAGAGTGCTCATCTGTTGTAAGATCGTGTCGAATTTTTCCGACTCTTTGATTAGTAGCTCTTCTATTTTAATGTTTATGCTAGTTGCAGTTGTTCGGTTAGTTTTTGTCTTTTTCAATATGTCAGAGTATAGTTGTTCTTGCATTTCTTCAGGATGTGATTGAGTTACTAAGGGAACAGCTTTAGTTGGCACCTAATATTCTGCGTGTAAATATGTGAAGAATTTTAGTTGCTCTCAAGATAAGGGTTAAAACACTAATGTATTATTTAACATTTTATAGTTCTATGCAAAAGGGTAATACGTATAATCTTTGAGGTACATAGTTTGACAAATTTGGGTTCATGGTGGTTATTCGTCTCTTTTTCAAAGCATAGAGTTGTTGTACTGTCAAAATATAAGGTTGATTTTATATCGGTAACTTAGTGCGCGATTCGGTTAAATAATTTAGGGACGCCAGGGTTATGAATGTAATCGCCTAGCGCTAATTAAGTTTTATAGTAGCATATGGCGATTACATGCAAAACATTGTCGCGTTTCTGGATCTTTTGATCGAATCGTGTGGACGTCGCTAATCTCGAAGCGGTCTAAGAGCGTGATAATACGAATCAACATAAGATCGGCTCCAAAAAGTTTTTTTTAAAATTTAAATGAATATTAAATTCATGTCATCATGGTTGAGGATTACCAGAAAGATCCAAACTTCATCTTTTCCTTTGAATTAATGCTTGGATCTGTCATAAGAGAGTATATATTCACAAATCAATAAAAAAAGAGCAATTACTAAGTTCAATTTGTAAAATTTCCATATATAGTTTTTTTCTTTATTGACTAAACTCATATGATAACTGAACAGAAGATAGAATGAATTTTAGAAGAGGTGTTCGATGTAGTTCTACAATATTCCAGAAATTGCTGAAAAAATGGGGCGCACATATAAATATAATGTATGTTCTTTACCTCAAATAGGTGAAAATGGAGATCCAAAAATATGATCTTTGATCTGAAATCATCTTTATAACATAGATAGTAATAAGATGATATGAGCAAAAAAGGTATAAGCAGAAAAGGTATGAGCAGAATTTGTGAATGTTGAAAATGGGACGTGTCTAAACTAGATTGTTTGCATGTGAATTTTGGAAAGAATTATTTATTAAAATGTTCTCAATATTATTTAGAAAACACATAATGCCATTTATTTCAACAATTATAACAGCAAACTTTTTTAAGAAAGTTCGCTTTATAGTGAAACGTTAAGTTGCCACATCTTTTTAGTTGGTTGATTGCGATAAAACATAGCCTATATGTCATACTACACCCAAAAGCATCTACCAGTAAAAACTTTCTCGAATTCTTTTAGGGGTTTTGCATGTTGAGGGAATAAATAAATAGGCTTGTAGGCGAACGGACAAACATAAAAAAAAACATATATTTTTGCGTAATGTTCTCCTCGGTAATATATTCAATGTAAACGCCAACTCTATAGTTTTATTATATGTACAAATAAGAAAGTACGTTACAATTAAATATATGAAGCCTATTACTAAATCTACTAAAATAACTGAATTATGAATACTCGAAAGACTCAAATTACAAACTAATTCATGAAACAAATTAAATTTATAATGAATAGAGTCAACACTGAAAAACTTTATGAACGGAAGATGATCGACAATGATATATTCCCTCATACGTCTCTCCCGCACTCGGTTTGCTTACTCAATTTATAATATCCATAGCACCTTCCATTGTTGTACATAGATATCGTATATATTGTAAGTAGAAGGCATCGAGTAAATGTGTACTTCTTTATTGTTTTTATATTAATATAATGTTAAATTAATGTTTGGAATTATTAAATTCACATTTCTGATTGAATAAATTAGTGACCTCTATATATTTGAAAAACTCCATTTGAATTGAGTCAGTGTTTTTAGGTGACATATGTTCAAATAAATATACAAACATACAAACGAAAAATAGTATTTATGGGCTTTGTAACTTTTATCACGTGTCACTAATTTTTTTTTCCTAAATATTTTCAGTGTCTTAACAGGCCTGTCCTATAGTTTTATTATACTTATAAATAAGGTAACCGAAAGAATTTTTATAGTCTTTTAATGGTAAAGACTTATGGTTTCGCCGCGTCCGTTTATCTATCAGTCCAACTACATGTTACCGCCTTTTTATTCTATAACTATTTATAAATGTGTGTTATAAAGTTGAAATTTAGCATGCTTATACATATTTATAACGCTTTAAATAAGTGTGAAATTATTTTTTTTTTAAAATGTTTTATGGTAGTTCCCCTGTATGTAAAATGAGGGTGAATTGTATTTATTGTTTAGGGTGTCAATGAATAGATTTTTCAACAATATTCGGGGTAACTCATGAACATTTTTTGATACAGGAATACCTTTACAAATTATTAATATTTAAAGTGTTTATAATTATTAGAGTTACGTGCCCCTTACCGTACTAGCTAATATACTATTTTCGAATAGCTGAAAATTATTCACAACAGTAAATAGCACACGTAACGAAGTTAAAAGGAAATTTAGCACATCCGAGTAGGCTCTACTAGTTTACAATAATCGACTTAAACATATTAGGAAATATATAAAATATATGCTTGATAATCTATACTTTGTTATGAAAAAAATGGTATAGAAATGGATAAAAAAGATAATTATGACAAATGAAATCGAAATAATAGCTTTTAGAAAACGTACGTCTAGAATTTGCAAAGGAATATCTGTATATATATATATATATATATATATATATATATATATATATATATATATATATATCATACTCTCATAGTGCGAATTATGATCGTACTTGAAAAATTGATATATGTTGATGGGGTAAAGTAGGTTATATTTAGATATATGAATTTTTTTCCGTTGACGCTTGCTCTATTTTTATGAGAGGTGGTATTAATAGGAAATGAAAATAAAATATTAAAAGAATATATTAAAAAAGTCATATAATTAACTTTATAAAAATCTCACCTGTCATACCCATATAAACACCAAAGTTTCGTGGTAGTCTTGGTAAGAAGAAAGTTCCACTGACATCTGTCACTAATCCGATTCTAGTTTCCGGCATAGCCACCACCGTATTCTCTGTTGCTATTCTATACCGACCGTGAACAGATAGACCCAATCCTGCTCCCATGGCTAAGCCATTGATCAAGGTTATGTAAGGCAGTTTGTAATATTTGATCATATATGTCATCAGATATAGTAATTTTAAAATTTCCATAACGTATTCCAATTCATTTCTATTATGCACCTTGTCAAAAGAAGATTTTATGTCACCACCACAGCAAAAGATTTTCTCCCGTTTTCCTTTGAGGATGATCAATTTCTTTTGGTATTCCGCGTCTTTTAGCGTTTCCTGCATTTTTATTAGTATGGCTTTGTTTATGGCATTTAAACAGTCCGGTCTGTTAAGAGCTATTGTTATCGCATTGTCCGTGGAATTAATTAGTAAATCATTTGTTTTATGTACATGTATTGTACGTTTGAAGACACGGAACGCATTTCTGAAATTCATAATTGGAAATTAAGAACGTAATTCTGGATTATTTTATGAAATTTTAAGTCGAACCAACATTAACTAAAAGCTCTAGGACAAGACTCTTTAGAGTAGCGAATCATTGTGTAGTGGTTGAGAAATAGGATAAAAAATTAAAGTAAATTGAGTCAAACTGCCAAATATTAACATTAATTTTGTAAAATTAGTGACAAGCGAAAAGTATTTTTTAAAAATGTATTACTAAAATTACAATTTTTACTAACGATAACATATTAATAATAATGTTTGAGTCAAATAGCCTGCCATTAAAATTAATAATGCACAAGCTGTTGCGAGTAAAAATAATTATTTTCACTATATGTTATTAACATTGCAATCTTACTAACGGTATGTAATTAGGAATAGGTTTGATTTACGGTTTTTAAACTTAAAACAATTTGTTCGGACGTCGGATTTGTATTTAACGTTTGCCATTTATTAATCTGTTTATGTCTTTACACTATTTCTCAATAAGTTATATGCAGCGTTACCGCGAAGACGTTAATTTGTGGGTTAATTCTGCTTATTCAAACCGTCTTTCCGATCCGACCGATTGAATAAACTTAACTTATGAGGTATTTAATGCGAATTAGACTATCAAACGTTTTGTATTCAGATATGTATTCATTTTCACATTAATAATTTTAATGTGGTGGTCATTGTTTACGGTTACCTGTAAGTCCTGTGGGTGGATTGAAGCTGATGACGCATTTAAATTGAGATAACTGGTTAGCAATTATTAATGTAAATATGACGCAATAGTTTTTCTATCAAATTTTATCTATGTTCATTGTATATTTTTTATATTTTTCGAATTTTTCTTAAGTACTAAATGTGTCTTGTTTCTCTATCATAATTTATGACATTCGGATTATCAACATCATTAACAATATTAGATTATTTAATGACGAAATAGATTTTGTTAATTACGGAAAATCACTAGAAATTCATGATATTTAATTGAACGTATTCAATATTTGCTCAAAACATGAATTAATTAGCTACTTAACGATTAACTTGCGTATATATTTTAATTGAATAAGTAGGACCTACAGAAAGTTCCAATAACGTTCAATATCAAAGTAATAAGAATGAAGTTCAAAATTAAATAAGTTATGAAATTATTAATATTATTTTCTCATTACTTGTCAATGAACTAATTATGTAACAAAAAAACATAATTTTTAAAACGACTAATCGAAATATAACAAAGTTAAATATTGATATGATAACCACATCAATATTTTTGTTATTCATTTACTCATGGACAGACTTCGTTTATTTTTATCTTTCTTGTGCTAGTAATTTAGTAGTAATAACATAAATTTCTAACGTTATCCCTAAAAGGTACCTTGTTTAATAGGTAATTATTTTGCAATAGAATTTATCAAAATAGATTCATTTCCGGCTTTCAAACTTTCCATAGTCGTGAATATTACTTTCATATATATTTCAAGTTATAACGGAACCCATTCTAATCAAATTTCGTATTTTTTTAGTTATGGTTTCTATATGCCCGATGTCCATAGAGACTGATACTCAAAAGACGTGCCAGTTTTGATAACGGTTTAATATAAACAGAATACTAAAAATAGAGCATAGCATCTTAATATGAGACCCAGTCTGGAAGAATTAAAAAAATATTAGAAAACATAATATAAAATTAAACAAAACGTGACTGAATTTTTAATTCAATTGTTTGTTCCATTAAATTATGTTTTTAAGTTGTTTATGGCAAACCGTACTCTTTGAAAATATATTTGATGCAAGAGCACAACGCTGTATTTTTAAATGTATTTACAGATCCTTTTATTGTAGCAGCTCTATTATAAGTACTACAGAAAAAGCTTGCAATATTAAGTGGCGTAATAGACCAGGATGTTTCAGCAACCAATTCCCGATTTCCTGTGCATGTAAAGTCTTTAGTGGATCCATAATTACAACATCCAGAGATTGTATCTCATGCGTCGAATGGGGCAGTAAACAAACAATTATGATATTATTTTCTGGAGCTTTGTTTATGTCTTCTAAACTTCATGTGTGCCTATCTAATATCAATAGTGACTATCTAATATCAATACCATGAGTTCGTTAAGCGTTGGCTTGGTGAATGCTATTAAATGATCAAACCATTTCGTAAAAATATCTATCTGCGCCCTTCCAGAAATATTACACCCATAGATTGAACCAGGTGGGAAGCTATTCATCATCCTGTTTCATGTTATTACGAGGCCAAATAATCAAAGGACGAAAATAATTACCAGCTGCATTCATACAAGTGATTACAGTAATCAGAGCACATCTTTCTGCTGACTGTATAGTTGATACTTGTTTTTTACCTTTAGAATATATTATCTTGCTATGTTTACATTGAACAATGGCCACACCTATTTAAACCACATTGTAAAGTCTATGCAGACTATCGTCAAATTTCATCAAAACCGTGTTTATATATTTCGAAGCATTTTTAATATTTTTAAATATTTTCATAGAATTGTATTACTTTCCCTACGAAATATAAATATAATCAATTATACTTCAATAAATACTTTTTATATGTCAAAACAGAAAAACACGTACAATAAAGAATGGCGCCCAGTCAGAACCATCGAATTCATGGTGGAGTGAGCCAACGTGGTCAGCGTACGTTCTGATTCATACGTTGAATAAATTCATTGTAGTTTTTTTGTTGTATAAGAGTCTTTTATTAGGGTAGGGCCTTTTACTTGGCTCCTTTATTCTTTTTCAATAACATTTTGGACAAAATATATTTTAATTACATAATATATAAAAATCTATCATTATGTATAAACAAAATTAAGATATGATTGATGCCAAGGAATTGTTGGCTTTTTAAATAATATCGATTTTTTTAATCGTTTAGGATATATATATTATTTTGTTTAGGATATATTATTTATCGGTTAGGATATATAAATAAAACAAAGTAGTGCCGTTGTTTATCTCATATCACGTTAATACTGTCTTCACTATTGGCTGCAGGTCGTAAAGAGGACGCGCGTTGGCTCTGTCGACTCATTTGCATGCAATTGTCTATGCAAACGTATGCATTCAACCTTGTGTCTCTGAGTAGAACTGCGGCCTCGGTTCAGTTGTCAGCAATTTAATGAATGAAAATCGTAGTCCCGTATGGAGATACGCTGTTGCAAGTCAAATCGAGGATAACGTTAAATTTTTTCCTAAATGAATTAAATTCAATATGGGAAAGGCTTTGTCTAAGTAGGATCTTATATGAATATTTTTTGGCTCGCTTTACGATCGAATATATTATTTGTGAGGGGAATAGTGATATATTTGATATTATCAAAATATAATATATATTTTTTTTATAGCCTCATGTACTTTTCTCACTTACATTAAAAGTTTAAACTGCAGTATTGTTAGTAATGTTAGTATTTTAAAGTGTGTAAATTTGAATTATACTTCCGTTTTGTTGATATGGTTTGTTAGCATAAGAGCGCAGTAACCATAAAAATCTCCACCAAATGCTTCCATTATTTCCATGTCGTACTGGTCCATGTTTTTCTACCTACTTCCAATACGTCGCCACTCCAACTCACATAGGGTTTTCATCTCAGATTAAAAGTTTTGTATACCATCGTTCGTCTATACTTATTTGCATGTGGTATACCTCTTTCCATTTTAGTTTTAGTATTGGTTTCACTCCATCTCTTGCTTCTGTTTCCTTTCTTATGGTGAAATTTTTATTCTATCCCGCAGTGTTAGACCTACATAGCTTCATTCTATAGCTCTCTGACATATTTATATCGAGAGTAATATTTAGAATTGGCCAAGTTTTGCAAGCATAAATTAAATACGGAATTAAACATGAATCCATTGTTATTATGTTTTGAATATTTTCTTCAGTGACTAGTATTTGGATCACCTATTTTACTCTTTTCCTTTATTTGTTTTTATGTACAAAGATTAAACAATATAATATATATATATATATATATATATATATATATATATATATATATATATATATATATATTAGGGTGTCCCTTATATCACCGATTTTTTTTTCTTTTAAATATTGTAACGCATACTCTCTAATTCTTTTTATAGTACTAAAGGCTACCTTCGTGCAAAATTTCATCGTCATATGACAATGGCAACCCGTGCCGACAAGGCATCATTGTTTTTTTAAGCAACGGTTTTAGAAGACTTAGTTGCATGTAAGCTATATTATGATCAAAATACATATTTTATAATAAAACATAGTGGAAGATTAATTTAGGTTATGTATTTATTTATAAAATTTAAAAAGATATATAATTCAGGATTCAGGATACTTTTTTTTAAAGTATCTTTCTTGCAATCTGGGTACAACTTTCTGTGTTTTTGTACACAACGTAACAAGTACTAGTTTTGTTCTTCTGCAGCAGTTATTAATCCATGAAAATCTTGCATGAGCTTCACGCCTCTCTCTGCTGTGTCATTGACTGCCTTCAAGTGCATAACTTTTTTTTTAGCTTCCTGAAAGGAAGGGATTTGTAGGAATGTCCCATGTAGTCCATGTCCTATGAAGAGACGTCTTCTTGGAGAAAAGCATTATCAATTTTTAACCGCGATAATATATTTGTGCTCTTGATGGTCACGAAATCACTCAAACGTTTTCCTGAAACAATAAAAGAAATATATTAACAAAATTATCACATTTTCTAATGATAAAATGAAAAAAAAACATTCAACTCACCGTACAAAGAAGCAGATATTTCTTCCTTCGATGGAATATATCTCTTCCCAAAATCATACAAACTTTCTCTTTATAAATTCGATACGATATCAGCTTTGGTTTCTGTATCAACTTCATCATCAAATAATGAAAATAAAACTATTTCTTCTGATAAATACCACAAGTGTTGGATGAACTTGGTCAGAGCTGGTTTAGAAATCACTTGGTCGACTGTTTCGTAGTTTTTCAATGGTTTTAAGAAATATAAATCTTGATTCGGGGCTTTTACCGCCAAATTGCACTCAAGCCAGGGATTTACATAAGCCATTGCAATAAATAACCAAACATCTTGCAGTGCTCGTTTGTCCTTAGCACTCATATTAAACTGTGATTGCAGCAAGGATATCTTTAAAGAGTAAATAGCTCTTGCCATCCATCTTGCCTGATGCATGGCGCCAGGTGGTCTGATTTTAAATTTCTTTTCATTATCTCCCCCCAAAAACACTATACACAGTTCAATAAACTCCCGATAATCGTCACGTATAATAGATTTCAGTAGTTCTTTTTTATAATAATTAATAAGTTCGTTAATCATCTTTTCACAAAAATATTTCTTTACGAAATCAGTACATGTTTCGGTAGCAGTTGCATTAACGTTCTTCCAATTGTCTCTATTTTTTTTAAATAAGGGGATATCGGGACTGCTAGTAACTTGATGGATCTTTGATTCAAACACACATTTCAGTACTAGTTCATACATATGATGGCGGCAAGTAAAAAGTAACAATTCCCTTTCTAATTTTTGTTCCAAGAGCACACAAGCCCCATTTAAGCGCCTGTATTAGAAGCCGTTGTGTCGCAGCACATAATCTGTACCTTATTGAGATCCCAATCAAAAAGGGCATTTAAAACAGGTTCAGATTGATCTTTGCCAGTAGAACTATCGAGTTTTGGCACTGTTTATTTTGGTTCTTTGTAGAGCATCGGCATGCGCGATATCAAATGAATTATCTAAATCTTTTTGGAACTTCTCCTCGCGGTGCTTATAAACGTCCTGTGTGTTTTTACAGTTTTTTTGTAGCTCTCTCCAAACATGGTAAAGATCCACAAGTTTTTTCACACAATTAGGTACAGCTCTGGTCGGTATTCTAGCTTTTTCCCAAAATGTGATGCACTCACGAATCACAAGATTTGCACTTTCATTAACAGTCAATTTTACCTCGCGAATATTAAAAAACAGAACTGAGAGAACTTGACGATTAGACGGCAACTTTGCACCCGTTATTTGGTGATTTATCTCACCAACCAAGAAAATATTTTTCTTATTACTTCTAAGTTCCACTGACATCTTGAAAATAAACTATTATGCATGTTAATTAAGCGATACGCCGGTGAAAACTCGGAAACAAATAACTACAAGAGCGAGTACGCGCCGGTCATCCGCGTTACTTGTATGAACATGTTTCGTGCTCAACTCGGCACGGGTTGCGGTGCTTCAAATAAGATAAATATTTATTTTTGAGTGTTTTATGGCCAAATGAAAAAAATTAGAAGATATGCGTTACAAAATAAAAGCTTTGAAAAATAAGGGACACCCTAATATATATATATATATATATATATATATATATATATATATATATATATATATATATATATATATATATATATATATATATATATATATATATATATACATATATATATATATATATATATATATATATATATACATATATATATATGTATATACACACTCTTCAACATATTCTATAAATATAATTCTAAATGGTAAATTGTAGTATTTTTTTTCAACTTATTTCTCGATTATTGGTCATGCTTTTGTTTTCCCTTAATTTATTTCTAAATTCTCTATATTGCTTTGCCAATTTAGTAACTCTGTCATATATTGCAATTCCTTTGGGTCATCTGAGAGCAATATTACGTCATCTACAAATATTTCCTAGTCTCGTATTTTGAAATTTTTTTTCAATACTTATATATATGATTTTGGTGAGAGCTCTTTATTTTATCAACATTATCTATACGGAATAGCGGACCTTATTTTCCAAGCTTAATTTCTGAAATGCTGCCTTTGTATATTTGTTTGCTGATATCAATATATTCAGTATTAGTGCCTTACTTCAACGTAGTCTTCAATATAGAGCTATGGAAGATACTTGGAGTAATTAAATCTTGGAGTAGTCAAATACTTGGAGTAATCTGTGAAACTAATATATAAAGGCTTTTTTTATTTATTGTACTATTTTTAGGGTGTTATAATTAATCCCGGGGTGTCTTTGTACTCTACTGTCGAGAAATTCCTTATGTAACCTGGTTGTTCGACTGACGTAGTCAGAAGGACGTATATGTTTATTTTCCTTCATAGCTGCCCGTTCTTTTATTCTTTCGAGTCTTTTTCAATTATTTTTGAAGTTCATTTCTTAACAATCGGTTTTCATAGCGTTCGGTAAGAAGTTTTATAAGGAGTAAAATTACAAGTTCAGTGCGTACAAAGTTCAGAGCATTAAAAAAGGGTAATCGTTAGGTGGCCTCTCCGTGCAACATTTCTGCGCATTTTTAGAGTGAGATATCAGTATGTTTATTTGTCATTTTTTTATGGCGTAATTGCAATGATAGAGTGTGACATACATATCGGCATTTTCTTATGGCGTAATCGCAATGACGGAGTGTGACACACATAGTTTACTATCGTTTGCTTATATCGAGATGTATTCATTATATGTTATTAAGTGTGAATATTCGGCATCTTCTATCCTGCAAAATAAAAAAAGTATCTTACTTGAAAATAATTATGTCAGCATTTTTTTATTAAAGAATTTTCCATTTACATTTAATGATATTGATCTTTATATTTATATACATGTTATATATCTTACATATTCTAAGACAATCGTACTTAAGGAGTGAACTCCAGTCGGGCGTCGGAGCTGGCACGCACAATTTTATTTCTTTTATGGTTTTGTCAAACAAATATTATTAATAGTGTTAATTGAATAAAACTCTTTTAGTAAAAATCGCCAGGTCTTCTAGTATTTAAACCCTAGTCGAGCGATATAAGAATTTTTGGGGAGAAAAGTAGTTATACATTTGTTAAAGGTTTATTTATGTAAAAGTTCCGAAGGTAAGGATCTTTAAAATTCACCTACGTAGAGCGTGCATACATGAATTTTAAATACCACGCAGTGAATAGATGACTGTTAAAGATTTTCACAATAGTTAATAATTTATTACGGTGACGTAGTTTCTGGAAAAATATAAATTAATCCGTTCTAGAAGCAAATTCGTGTAACCTCGAGTTTTTAAGATACGACATTTGATTGCTAGCGAAAGGATATATTAAAATATAAATTTCATGTTAAAAACCTTGATGTAACCAAAATGATAGTTATAACTTGATACACTTACAACTTTAAAGTCCATTTCCAAAATGTCTCTTGGCAAATTTGCTTCATGTAAATATCTGAGGGCAATTGAATATCCTAATAATACAGAATACTTAAACGTCGCGAGAAACAGGTATGCGTTTTTATTTTTATTGTTCTTAATACGTCACTTCTTTTGGAATTATTGCACTGATTTTAAGAAAAACCGAGGATGGAGCAAAAGATTTAACTGTTTTAAGGTCTCAGAAAGAATATTTTTCTACTAAGGTATTTTAATTATATTCGTTTTACTTTTATCACTTTGGTTTCAATCAGATAACACCTGGTATCAGCTAAAAGTTGGTGGTATGAGAATTAAGAGTTTTATTAGATTCGTTCTTTATTTCTATTACAATACCATAAGCGTATATATTTCTACAGATTAAATTTAAATAATATTATAAGAGTACAATATAACTACTTTACGAGATTGGTTATCAATATCTAATATTTTTTGGGTCTTAGTGATTCGTAATAAACTTTCATTTTCAGTGCCACGAAGAATATATCTACGTACTTCATAAAATTTATTTATTTATATTTGGATATATTAGTAGCTCCCTACTGAATAATAAAATTACACGTTGTAGGGTCAAGTGTTTCAATCTAATTGACAAATATTCTTCATTGTAAGTATTAGCTAAAACCTTCGTTGGACTATTAAACGTCTTTAATTAGAGCTCCAGATTTGAGCCAAATAGTCAAATAAAGATGATCTCTTGATAACGCGGTGATGCAATTAATTTTTTTTGCTACTGAAGTACGTACGTCACATTATAATAAAGAACGTTGGCATAATTCAGGAGCACGGTAGATGGTTTATGCTTACGAAAAAAAAAATCGTGTGTGGAAACGAAACGAATTTGCTTGCACTAAATATTATATGCCGCAAGAATGAACTTTCTATTTATTTAAATTCATATATTTTGCTCATAAATTTATTTTAAGAAGAGCTTAATTTATTTTATAATAACAAAAGTAATATATAATTAAGCATACCTAAAATAGATAGAGAAGAAATGTTAATTTTATAATTTCGTTTGTGTATTTTTTTGCAATGTTTAATACTGTACATACTGAATTAACTACGTTAAACTATTACACATTAAACCATGTTCAATAATATGTGCGTTACAAATAAAACAGTAGTTTCCTTATTTCTCTTCAAACTTTTGATACATCTTGCCTAATTATTTGTGATGCATTTTTGCATAAAAGAGTAATTCAAAGTGAACCGCCATATTGATACATGTACGATTTTGTTTATTTTCCCTTTGTCTATTAATAAGATGACTTAGACATAAATTATTGTGTTACAATTTATCATTATTCTGATATTCCAGTTTCTTCTTTCATTGTTGTAAATATTGTTTTAGGCAAAGCTTTTGTAAGCATGCCTGCATATTGATTATCTATATTCATATAATTCAACTGTATAGTGTTATCATGAAGTCTATCGCTTATACGATCTTTTATATTTCGAAGTTTGTGTGCCCTGGTTATTATTCTGTTAACGCTGTCTTCTAAATTTTAGTATTCTGCTAGTGTTGTCATACACACATCTCTAATCAGACCGACGCGTCGCAAAAGTCTTTTATCGTCGAAAGTACTAGATTATTCCAGTCTTCCTTCGCAATCTGAGCTTTTCGAATATGAGCATAAAGTGGTGTGTTAACTAACAAAATTATTTTTTTCTCGTCTTTAAATCATCTTTCAAATCAATCGTTTCACTACATTCGACACAGTTTCATAATTCTTTATGCTGAACTATTTATGGCAAACATCTACGTGGAATTGTTATCGCGACCCGTAACTTTTTAGATTAATATAAGTGAATTATTTGAAGATTTTTGCATTGCTTTCGATGTCGGTAGTTTCATAATTTATTCATTCTCAAGTTATATTGAATAATGTGGTGACAGCTTACTTAATTGCGTTTTTGAATGCTGTACTATTCTGATGTTATGGGCTATTGGGCCCACAATTTGTTGAATTATATTTGCGTTGGTGGAACCGTGTGGGTGAAGAGATATTCTTCGATGAGAAATCCAGACAAATATCCACTGTTACTATTGATGTCACCGACCACAGAAAAGATGAAGTGATCCGGCACCACATACTCTATATTAATTATACGGGAATTGTTTGCTCTTATACTACAAACAATTTTATGTTCTTATACTACAATGGAAAAGCAACTTCATGCTTCGAGAAAGAAGTGGAAATATTCCGTTTGGCTTCTGCATGAGCTAACACCCTTTCAACTTGAGGAGTGCTAATGTATTCTTGGAGTTTCCGCGTTCCTATCGGACCAACGAGAGACTAAAATATCTGGTTATAGAAGATGAAAAGTGGTTGGCTTATGTTAATTTTTTGGTGAAAGCCAGTGGCTAGGAGCTGGAAAAAAGGTGTATCTAGACCAAAATATAATTTATTTATTTATTTATTTATCACCTATGTAGAAAAAAACAGATACAAGTCATAGTGATATACAAAATATGAGCTTTTTAACAATAAGATTAACTTATATCCTAACATTCCCACATGAAAATAATATTCTACGTACATTAGTCTCAGTCTTTTTGAAATATTTCCATAATAAATTAAATATTCAGAAATTTTATAAAATATTAAATTAAATTTTAAATAAAATAATATTGTTAACAATCAAGCAATAAATATTGAAATTATTGAAATCAGCCTTTCATTTAAAGGTCACTGTAATAGTTATCAGTAATAGAATTAATAGTAATAACCATCTCATTTATAATAATATCGATGAAATAAAAAGAAAAAAAAACACATCACATCGATTTGAATAAAATGAAAATGTTGTATCAATGCTTTCAAAGGACTAATGGTTGTATAGTAGCCGTTTAACTGACTGTTTGTATTGAAGTACTGAGCTAGCAAATATATCCAAAGAATGAAATTTTCCGTCGCAATCATCGCGAAGCCTGCATAGTGGTACCGGCATTAGTGCGAGCACCGGCATTAGTGCGAGCGGTAGGTAGATAGAACAGTGCGGTGCTGCGGGTCGCTCTCCCTGGCACACGAAACTGTAACTGTTTCACTATATCGGCGCAATTGTAACGACTATGGCAAATATTATAAAGTACAACTGCTCCGAGTTGGATACGCCTTTCGTGGAGAGTACGGTATTTGAATGTGTATAATGCATTATAATAGTCTATTTTGGGTGTATTGAAGCGATATTCCAGTGTACGTATAAATCGTTTTTGCACTCTTCTGATCATATCAGAGTATGTAAGATAGTATGGATTCCAGACGGCAACAGCATATTCAAGTTGAGATCGCACAAGAAATGTGTAGAGAATTCAATACGTTCTCATTTGCTTAAAGGGTTTGGTAGTTCGCAAGACAAAGCCTAGCAAAGCAAAGCATAAGCTCGCGATGTGATCTGCTTTATGTGAACATCAAAATGTAGCTTTTGATCAAACATTACACCAAGATCCCGTATGCAATTAACAGATTCCAAAGAATGACCACCTATGTCATAGGTATGAAAATAGATTGTTTTATTTTTAGAAAAGGAGATCGATTTACAATGACTGTGACTTAATTGTATCTTGTTTATTTTGCAATATGCACCTAGTCTGTTAAGATCTTCTTGGTAGCTTCGAATGATCAGAACAATCTCTTATTTTGGTGAAAATCTTTAGGTCGTCAGCATATTACAGGAACTTGCTGTGTATAGTATTAGACAAAAGATAATTTTGAGTGCATAAGTGGAGTTATTCATTGGGAACTCTGTCAAGCTAACGGCACTAAGATTTTTTGTGAACATTTGGACAAAGTTACTGCGAAATTTCCTGTCAATGAAAACAAAGTTTATTTTTACACTACAATGCTCAACCTCACGTAGTAAAAGTAACGCGTGAAAAACTACTTTCACTTGGGTGGAGTATACTACTTCATACACCATACTCTAGATTTTTCGCCATCTAATTACCATATGTTATACGCTCCCTGTCTAATAATTTAAGTGATAGAAAATTTAAAGAAGAAAGACCCAAATATTCTTGATTCTACAAGGATGTAACTTTAGCTCTGTCCACAAGTCAGCGACAAGTGTTAGATACCAATGGTGTGCCAATTAACGATTGATTTTATTGACGACATATAAAAAATTGAAAAGTATGTGTACAAAGATTGCGGCTTTATAAGTTTTACCATTTTTATATAAATATAATATATATGTATATATATATATATATATATATATATATACATATATATATATATATATATATATATATATATATATATATATATATATATATCCACAGATGCTTTTCAGAGTTCCGTAATAAACGAATACATGTATTACTCTTTCAAATAATGCAGACATCTCCTTGTTCAACTTGACGATCTACATTTTGCAGAAACAGAGAAAAGCAAGAGTCCTTACCAGCATTGCGCATGGACCGGACGGAAACTTTTCCCCGATCACTTACAGTCGAACTGGATTGGACGGGTGTATCCGCACAAGCAACTCTTCGTAAGTATGGCCCGGATAACACTGTGCCCTTCGGCCAGTATAATATCACAAGCTTGGATCGGGAAGATGTATCCTTTATCAAATGTATTCTAACTATCAATCCACAAATGGATTTATGGTCTATGGTTTTGCTATCCCTAGTTTGGACCGTTAATCATGTTCACAATGAACTTCAACATTTGGGCAATGACAAAAATCTAGACAAATTGTACGAACAATACTGGTTTCCATAGGTATCTAAATATATTAGGAAGTTTATAGACGCTTTTATCATTTGCAAAGTATCAAAGGTCCTTCAAGTGTTTAATCCGTTCAGCTTCATTTGACTCCAAAGTGTCGGTACCCTGAAACATACTCCATATAGACTTTATCGGAAAAACTAACAGGGAAAATCGACTGTTAAGAGTGTTGTTCACTTATCATCGACCTTTTTAGTAGGTACGTCCTGCTAAAGCACGCAACATTAAATGCAGTCAGTGTTGTGTTAAAAAGCTTTCATTTAGGACGCGTATTAGAATTAAACTCTATAATTTAAGAACATTCAATTATTATATTTTTTATTCTCTAGAAGAATTGGACTGGTGTAAGGGGAAGTGTTTCACACAGGATTCCTGCGTCTAAAAGATATTTCTAACTCTTTTCTCTGTCAGTTTTTCTAAGCTAATGAATTTTTATTGTAGTTTTATATACGTAAAATAAATAAATTCTAATTACACCATATTTACAGGCCTCTTAAAACATTCTGTATAAAGGATTTTGCGTATTTATTGAAGTATTTCTTGCTTTAAGTGCTTTGTGCTTACAAACTCTTCTCTTTTATCCCCTATTAGACCCGTCTCAGAAACGTGTGTGTATAATTCATGTATGTGTATATTTTTTTCTCTATTTTCACGTCATATTCTTTTCAGATTATAGTAAATGCAGAATTCAGTTAGTGTTGGTACTGGTTATAGCTCGAGGATCTTTGCCACATGGTTAGTCTCTTCCCTATTCTTGTCGGCGTTCAGTAACATTTCGATTTATATTTCAATATTATATACTTTTTTATATGTACAAAAATTATTCAACACTGGAAATAAATGTGGTCCGGTGGCAATTTGAATTTAAATTTATTGATTATCAGAAAGAAGTATTTTCACTTGAAAACTGTAAGTTTGGCACAAATGTAGCAGTACTTTGACCCAAAACCAAATTAAGTATTTGTTTTTTTAGCTAGTTATCAGTTTATCATCGAACTACAAAAGTTTATCATCTGAACTAAATATGATTTTTTTAGTTTCATGTCAATGTCAGTATCATATAAAAAATATGAAATATATAAATATTGACATAAACAACGAACGTGGATTAAAAAAGTTACAAAAGTTGTTGTCTAAACATCTAAATTTCAAAACTAAAAGACCGTTATAAATGTACAAAACTATTGATATGTTTCATCTCTAATGCAAGACAGATGTATATATGATCGACTTATTGCTACATGAGTAATTTATTCTAGTCAACAATACGTAAAGAATGTGAGCAATTAGTTCCAAAGTGGATTACGAATGATTGGAATTACTATAAAATTGACACAAATATTGCTGAATAATATATAACAAAACACTGAATATAATAAAAAACAGGAAAACTTAAGAGTGAAGAGAAGGTTTATAATGAGAGCTATGTTTTAATTGTTAACTACAGACAGTTCCGTAATATCGAAATATAATAAATAATCTAACCTTCAGACTATCATCTAAATCAAAGATTTTGGCTTATATATTTATCACGAGAAAAAATTACGAACGTGTTAAAATATTCGGCGTTAAGAATTTTAGACACATACGAAGAAGAAAAAATTTGCCTCAAGAATTTACAAAGTCTCAAAAAATTATGCACATTGATGAAAAAGAATCAGTAAAAATATAAAACAAAACAAAAATAGAAATAAGTATATATCGAATGGTATCCGAATAAATAAAAGGATAATGTTAGAAGATGCAATATATCTAATGAAACAAAAATTTTAGTTATATAATAAAAAGTCGCTATTCACGAAAAACAAGAATTAACTGAACTATCTAAAAATATTAATATATTATTAACACAGATTATAGATTTCACAGAACACGATTGATTTACAAATTTAAAAAATTGTCGTTTGGCTTAAAGTGAGCGTATACAGAGTTTATACTACCAAGGAATGGATTTCAAAATCGAGGAATGAAGACCGTAGAGAAGATATCTTGTTAATTACCACATCAAAGGATATTTTTGTAAAAACTTATACAAAATGTTTTCAGGCACTAGTAAAAAGAATCACCCTGAAAATAAAATACTTTTTTTTATATAGGGCAAGCGTGGTTATACGATTGTCCATATTCAGGCAGTATGTCTGAATATAGTCAATCATATAAATATAACTAACAAAACGATTAATAGAAAATATAAATAATTTAAATAAATACTCTTTTAATCTCGTAATTATCGTCGCTGTGTTACACTAAGTATGGAAGAAAGTCAAAGTTTTTACAAATAGATGAACCATTTTTTATCAAACGTTAAGCATTTTTCGAACGATAAAACTTTCAAATAATAAAATGCTTAAACCGTTATGAAATTAAATCTTATTTTATGTGATATGACGTCAAAGCCACAGACATATACATAGAGGGGCAGAAACAAGTATGAAACTTATAACAGCCCTCCTTTTTGTGTCCATAGTTAAAAATTAGGCAAAATTATGTAAGTAAATGTATGGAAGTAAGACAATGTCCATGAAAAGTCACCAAAATGTTGTAATCTTAAATTCCTGGTTTATCAAATTACCTTCGACAAATTCATGGTGCATAAAGCATTTTCTCATTATTCTCAATTCCATCTGGAGACACTCAAGAAAACTCATGGAGGCACCTCGCTGAATGGCGCGTAAAGTGATTTTTGCACATGTAGGTGATGCCGTTAGTGACTGAAAATTATAAAATCTTATTATTTTTCAGCTTTAATTATTGCAATACGTTTATACTTCGTGAAACGGTAAAACGGTAAACGGTTAAAGCTTGTATTGTTTCGTAAACTATATCATTGAAATTGAGTAAAATATAAGTACCTCATCCAAATTAGATTAAAATTTATGTATGTTTAAACATATATCAACAGAAAATGTCTTATTTTAGCGGTTGGAGAATAAAAAAAATAATGAACTTGTATTACATTAAGAAAAAATTGTATTTGTCGGTTATTTTTCACTTCATCCTGAATAAATTCTAAGCTAAAAGTCGACAACTATAATAATAATATATTTAGTCGTAATTATTACATTTAAAAAAATCCGATTAATGCTTATGCAATTATTAGACTGTTATTAGGTAATAGTAATTCCTTTGGATATTTGTATCCAACTAAGCTATATATAATATTTACTAAGCTGATCGAATTAATTTTCACAATATATCAATATGTCAATGCGCAAATATATATATATATATTTGTGGTAGATATATATGTAAAATACTTAACTACAAACAATTAAAATTAGCAGAGATTTTCTATATTCTAAATTTATAGGAGATAATGAGCTTGAAATTCGTTAACAATTAGATTAACAGATACTTTAGAAAAAGTAGTCAAAAAAAATTAACGTTAGAAGTGAAGTATAACACGACTTTCAAGTTGCAGTTCATTGTGAAAAATATGATTTCCAGGAACAGACTATGAGTTAAAGGAACAGAATAATGTAGTATTAGATCAATGTCCTGAATTACAAATTCATTCCGTTAATTGGAATCCCCTGATGTTTAAATTCTTCGAATGAGTAGAGAAAGAAATACGAGTAGAGTTGTAAGAAACGTCGAGTTTCAGATATATTACTTGATGGTGACTAAGTACGACTTATATATTACTTGATGGTGAGTACATGATAGACGTAACATGGCATTTATGACGTAACATGGCATTTATGTCTGGTGAAATGTATAAATGCGGTTTTAGTAACGATCTTCACTTTGAACATCCCATAGCATCGATTAAAAGGATTATGTGTATACTTTTCAATAATTACAGAGATATAAGTTTGGATCGAAGTCACTAAAATCTTTATTAGATTGTATTTATGAGCAATGGCAACATTTTTGGGATGAAATACGGTCATATAATTTTGTTTTTCCGGTGATTTCTTTGTAGGCAAAGAAAACACACGAGACAAACTATATGCCTATGTTTAAAGTCCAGAGTCAAGTTTTAAATTTAACTTTGTTTTTGCCCGCGTTCGCAATGAAAGCGAATCATTTTTGCAAGTATATTTCATATCAACGTAATGAACTGGATATAGAGGTCGGTAAAATAAACTGCCAAAAAATTAGTTTTCTATGCTATTAGTTGAATAGAATTTTGAAAAATAACATAGCACAATATAAAAAAGATAACAGTTTCAGTGAATTTCAAAAAGACATAGTGATCACATGATGCAGTAACCATTTATTTTTGCTAGAGAGAGAGAGAGAGAGAGAGAGAGAGATAAATATAATTTTGTTCCATGTCAGATCGATTCAAGTAGAGGTCGACCAGGGTTCAATAAAATACATGTATTTTGGCATTCTTCTATTATTGTTATCGC
The DNA here is from genome assembly GCA_039881145.1 of Druceiella hillmani. Lineage (NCBI taxonomy): Eukaryota > Metazoa > Arthropoda > Insecta > Lepidoptera > Hepialidae > Druceiella > Druceiella hillmani. Next base: position 6,475,557 of record JAYKKI010000070.1, read on the forward strand.
TTGACGATACTACAAAAGTAAAAAGTAATAAAAATAAAAGCGCAGAAAATTTAGGAAAGTTAGTTATTCTGTCCTCTTTTTTTATTGGCAAACTAAGTTATGTACACAAAATATTACAAGATACTTACTTTTATATAAGAAAATATAGTTCGCCTTTTTTCTCCATTACATTTGCAACCAATCCTAAGTGAGAAGAATTTAGTTATGAGATTTTTCCGGGTTATTCTGACTTCACTGTCCGTATTGTTGTTCCGAGGGTTTTTAATCGAAAACTCAAAACAATGATAGATCTCTTGAACAAAGGGTTTATAGTCGATTTTTTGTTTCATGCGCAGTGTAAAATGCGTGGCAAACGCGTGGCTTGCCACGCGTTGACACTTTGTTGTGTCAAGTATCTTGAATAACAGCAGATCACATCGACCCTGTTATTCGAGTCGAATTATCAGACAGAGAAGAACATTCAGAGCTTGGTTAGGCACTATAATAATTTATACTATTTAAATATGTTTTTTGAGAGTAATGATTTCAACCATTTTTTTAAAATATTTTTATTAGAGTCAAAAACAAATTTCGTTTATTTTTTCTCGTTAAACGAGAAATCTTTTATAACACACAATTTACGTGAGCTTTTTTTTTTGGAGTTCACAAGTTCCATTAGGCATCGGAGGTTTTAAGTTCTCCCTTGGAGTAGTCCTTGGAGTTCACAAGTCTGTCCAGGCGTTGGAGGTTTTCAGGTTAGTGAATATTAACTGGATCATGTACGTGATATCATTGTGAACATATTGCGAATATGAATCAATGATATAAAATGTACAGGTACATATTGAAATAAGTAATGTTAAATAATTATGTTGAATAAATAATTTTCGGCTTTTCTTGATGGTTATTAACATTTAATGTTTGAGACTAGATAAATAGTGTCAAGTTGAGATAGAATATTATTTCAGGGTGAGTAGTCCACCGTTGGTGCTTTGCTATTTATACGTCTCGCAATAAGAGAGCTTTTTGAAATCATAAAAACGCATGTGGCTCAAGGACTGTGCAGCACTCTTAACACTTTATCGAGTCCTTGTACGAGAAAAGGTACCGGTAGTACGATATTTCCTAAACTCTTTTCTGCTAAAGCAATAACGAAGGAAGATGACTAATACGAAGGAAGATGATTTAATAAGCGAAGTCTCCAGCAGGTAGTGAAGAAACAGACGCTTAAATGATTAATTGAAACATTTCTACTTGGAAAAGGACAACCGCTATATTGAACCGTGCTCGCCTGTTCTATACAAATCTTGACAGATTATATTAAAGCTTGAATCGTCCAGATATATGAAGTAAATAAAACATAATTTAAAATTTAACAATAAATCCTCACATATCGCTATTTTCCCTGTTCAAAATCCAAATGATGAAATGACGTTTTATCAGAACGGACGACGAGTTATTACATTTCAGGCTATGTGGAGATTTTTTTTATTGTAATTCGGATTTATTTCTCTTATAGGTTTAAATCTACACTTGAGCAATCAAAAATGAACAGTGGATGCATTTAGACCAATATAATACAAAAAACTTATTGGAGGTTAAAAGAAATACGTCCATTATTGCGTATTATCGATTATGCAAAGGAGATTCTTTGGTTTAGACGGTTGTGCATGAACGTGCCAGTTTATTACTCATTATCACAATATTTTTCACTGTGTAATAAAATATATTTTAAATAACCGACTTGAGAAAAGGTAGGTACTAAATAGTACAAAATAATTAACTGAAAATAGGTAACTCATTTGCAAAAAATAACTAAGTTACTTATGTATGACGTCAGTGCCAGCACTGCCGATCAATTTAAAGAAACCTAATTTTTTAAGTTATAAATACATCCTTTACGAATAATTATAAATTAGTTCAAGTTGGTTTAATTAGTTTACTTTGAACATAAATAAAAAAAATCTGACGAAATGAGAACCTCCTTCTTTTTTGAAGTAGTTAAAAACATTTAATATTTGCACACAACTTATTAAGAAGCACACGTAGCCCTAGGATTGTCTGAAAGTACATTCTGATAAATTAACCAAGTCTGATCAAGTGCCTTAGAATTATGGAATATATTCAACAGTAAATATATAAAGAATTTTATGCAGATAATCCAGCATCTTTACCTTTCGGATTATTCTTACATCATTTGTAAATGGATTTTATGTTGAATATATGATAAGGTTCTTACAAAATATTGAAATATTACTTATAATATAATTGTCATTTTCACATATAGCTGACATATACTGGAACAGAGAATATTTAAAACAAATTAATTTTGGTCCAATGCAATTATAATAAATAGTTTTAGATAATGAAACAAAGTTAAACATTGGACAGAAAGAAGACAAAAAATGAATTTTTAATGCATTATCGCTACAACAGAAATGTCATGTTTTCTTGAACCTAAAACATTTTAAATTAATTTGTTATTGGCTGAAATACGAATAAAGAAATGTGAATCGCAATGTACGGGAAATTACAACACGTCTGAAATAAAATAACAACCACAAAGCAACAGCTTTACAGGATTGTGGATTGGTAATCTGGGTTTAATGTTTATAGCTTACAAGACACCGATAGGAGTTGTTAATATAAATATACAAGGTCTGAGAAAAAGTAATAGCCGCTGCGGAGGAGACGTATTTTTGTTTTACGGTGACTTTTCAATAAACTCTGTCTTTTGTAAGGAGAGGTATTCGCTCTGATGAAATTAATATCAGATCAAGAAACTTTATTTGTCACCAAAGATGGAAGCTCAAACGAAGGGATATGTTCCTTTATAAATCTCTATTAGGCATAGGATCATGGTCAGCTTGGTGTCAATGTTGAACTAAATGGCTCGCTGCGGTCGCAGATGTGATCGATATGAAATTGAAGGTATTTAGTATTCGTATGTGATAAAAATACACTTAATATTAATACTTATAACACTGGTTTCATACGTAGTTATTTCGCTATTCCAATCGTATTCTTTCAATTAAAACCGTTGTATCTATAATTTGAGGCTTGTAAAATTCGTTCGGATCATGACCATATTAATATATGAAAAAAACTATTAATAAATGCAATTTCTTGTTAATAATTATTAATCAGCAAGTAGATTTGAGTCGATAATCTGTGAATGTTTCATTTATTTTAGGCTGGTAATGTTAGAAAAAAAATGTTGTAATTTCACATATTATTCTCATTTCACATTACTACAGTAGTAATGTTTGATAAGTTTTGTTTGTAAAGTTAACAATGAATTATTAAATAACGTAATCCTGGAGTTACTAGTTGTTATGGATTACGTGTAATATTATCCAGATCAGTACATATTCTTTAAATATTTTACGCTTTTACTTTAGTCGGTGGTTATTGGATGTACCAAGTCCGCTTAAAAGCATTTTTATTTGATTCTGATATTTAAGATAAAAAAAATAATATTTTGCCAAAATTATAATTTTGATATTAGGTACTTGTATTTATCGTAAATATTTTTTAAATAATAAATAATTCTAATATTGGAATTAGTTTCTACAACCTTTTTTTGGCTTCGTGAAGCTAAAACCTGTAAAGTAGTATTCAATTTTTAATATACTGTAAAGTATATTAAAAATTGAATTTAAGATCAATGTTTTATGTAGTTTAGTTTAGTCGTCTGCAAAAAGAAACAAAATAATGTTGCCAACAGGCACTTTTATAATCCTTACTATTATTTTTGTTGATTTAAAAAATTTTTCTTTTTACGAAATTTAAATACAATCAGAATAATTTTTTTAAAGATATTACCCTAAGATATTATCGTATATAATGTTAAATTTGGACAGTAATAATTTGGTTACTAATGAAAAGAAGGTTCAAATAATACAAAAAAAATAAATGGCGTGAAAAAGGCACCACTTTTAGTAAAGTTGCCGAAAGTTTATCAAAAATTAAAAAAAAACAATCCATAAAATATAATCTCCCTAATAGGTACCGGAAATGAATGGAGTGTCACAAATAAGACGGTAGCACGAATTAATGCGCTTGCTAGTATTATACCATTCTGTGTAAGTGTGAGGTATAAAACGAATCAAATCATTTTGTATACGGTTTCTGTTTTTTTGGGCATTACTGAATGCCCAATTCTTTTTAGTTTATTATTTATTACATAATTGTTTCACATTTTCAACAAACAAATATCGATCAAGTAGTGATTAGTTTTTCTTTTGTATTTGGTTTTATCTGCCACCATTATTAAACTTGTACACTATGGCTTCTCTCTACATTTGTATTAAAACTACGTACCATTCATTCCATTAACACTTAGAGATAATTGAAAATATAAAGACATTGATAGATTATCCGTTTAAAGAAATATATATATATATATATATATATATATATATATATATATATATATATATATATATATATATATATATATATTAAGGTGTCCCTTATATCACCGATTTTTTTTTCTTTTAAATATTGTAACGCATACCCTCTAATTATTTTTATAGTACTAAAGGCTACCTTCATGCAAAATTTCATCGTCATATGACAATGGCAACCCGTGCCGACAAGGCATCATTGTTTTTCTAAACAACGGTTTTAGAAGACTTAGTTGCATGTAAGCTATATTATGATCAAAATACATATTTTATAATAGAAAACAGTGGAAGATTAATTTAGGTTATGTATTTATTTATAAAATTTAAAAAGATATATAATTCAGAATTCAGGATACTTTTTTTTTAAAGTATCCTTTTTGCAATCTGGGTACAACTTTCTGTGTTCTTGTACACAACGTAACAAGAACTGTTTTTGTTCTTCTGTAGCAGTTAATTATTCATGAAAATCTTGCATGAGTTTCACGCCTCTCTCTGCTGTGTCGTTGACTGCCTTCAAGTGCACAACTTTTTTTAGCTTGCTGAAAGGAAGGGATTTGTTCCCATAAAGAAAAAATTCTTGGAGAAAAGCGTTATCAATTTTTAACCGCGATAATAAATTTGTGCTCTTGATGGTCACGAAATCACTCAAACGTTTTCTTGAAACAATAAAAGAAATAAATTAACAAAATTATCACATTTTCTAATGACAAAATGAAAAAAAAACACTTATTCAACTCACCGTACAAAGAAGCAGATATTTCTTCCTTCGATGGAATATATCTCTTCCCAAAATCATACAAATTTTCCCTTTGTAAATTCGATACGATATCAGCTTTGGTTTGTGTATCAACTTCATCATCAAATAATGAAAATAAAACTATTTCTTCTAATACATACCACAAGTGTTGGCTGAACTTGGTCAGAGCTGCTTTAGAAATCACTTGGTCGACAGTTTCGTAGTTTTTCAATGTTTTTAAGAAACGTAAATCTTGATTCGGGGCTTTTACCGCCAAATCGCACTCAAGCCAGGGCTTTACATAAGCCATTGCAATAAATAAGCAAACATCTTGCAGTGCTCGTTTGTCCTTAGCACTCATTTTAAACAGTGATTGCAGCAAGCATATCTTTAAAGAGTAAATAGCTCTTGCCATCCTCTCCCCCCAAAAACACTATACACAGTTCAGTCAACTCCCGATAATCGTCACGTATAATAGATTTTAGTAGTTCTTTTTTAGAATAATTAATAAGTTCGTTAATCATCGTTTCACAAAAATATTTCTTTACGAAGTAATGAAATGTTTCGGTAGCAGTTGCATTAACGTTCTTCCAATTGTCTCTAAATTTTTTAAATAACGGGATATCGGGACTGCTAGTAACTTGAAGGATCTTTGATTCAAACACACATTTCAGTACTAGTTCATACATATGATGGCGGCAAGCAAAAAGTAACAATTCCCTTTCTACTTTTTGCTCCAAGAGCACACAAGCCCCATTTAAGCGACCTGTATTAGAAGCCGTTGTGTCGCAGCACATAATCTGTACCTTATCATTGAGATCCCAATCAGAAAGGGCATTTAAATCAGCTTCAGCTTGATCTTTGCCAGTAGAACTATCGAGTTTTGGCACTGCTAGAAGTTGGTCTTTTTCTCAGAATGAAATGAGAATTGGCAGGCGTTCTCCTTTAGAACCTGTCAAATTTAAACCGGGCAATAGCTTTCCATCCCAATGAATAGTTACAATTTCAGGCACATTGTTCTGAAAATCAGTTTTTATCGATTCTGCTTTCCCTCTTCTCATTTGAGTCCGAATTCGTTGAATAGAAGACTTGTTGATAGGAAAGTCTTCACAAGTGCTTCTACAACAGCCTGAAGTATGTAAACAGAATCCCTTACACTTAGTTGACATCTATCTAAAGCTGTAACTAGTTTAAGGGTAATAAAACACGTCCTTCCTCTTTTTGTAGCAGATAGCGAAGTCACGGATTGCGATTGCGAGGTGGAAGGTAAATTTTCTTCAAAACTTTCGTCAGAACTGGTAGACTGTTCGTGAAGGTCTTGATATATCGGTGGAATAGAGGTGTCTGAAGTCAATATATTCATATCAGTCAAATGCTTTAGTCTTTTTCCTCTTCTCCTAGTTTTCTCTGCCTCACTCTTTCTTCTTTCTCAACTAACTTTTTGTCAACACTCGCTAAGCAACCCGAACGCCCTGGCTCTCTTTGTTTTTGTAAAAATATTTTGTCTTCCTCTATTTTGATTCTTTGTAGAGCATCGGCATGCGCAATATCAAATAAATTATCTAAATCTTTTTGGAACTTCTTCTCGCGGTGCTTATAAACGTCCTGTGTTTTTTACAGTTTTTTTGTAGCTCTCTCCCAACATGGTAAAGATCCACAAGTTTTTTCACACAATTAGGTGCAGCTCTGGTAGGTATTCTAGCTTTTTCCCAAAATATGATGCACTGACGAATCACAAGATTTGCACTTTCATTAACAGTCAATTTTACTTCGCGAATATTAAAAAACAGAACTGAGAGGACTTGACGATTAGACGGCAACTTTGCACCCGTTATTTGGTGGTTTATCTCACCAACCAAGAAAATATTTTTCTTATTACTTCTAAGTTCCACTGACATCTTGAAAATAAACTATTATGCACGTTAATTAAGCGATACGCCGGTGAAAACTCGGAAACAAATGACTACAAGAGCTAGTACGCGCCGGTCATCAGCTTTACTTGTATGAACATGTTTCGCGCTCAACTCGGCACGGGTTGCGGTGCTTCAAATAAGATAAATATTTATTTTCGAGTGTTTTATGGCCAAATGAAAAAAAATAGAAGGTATGCGATACAAAATAAAAACTTTGAAAAATAAGGGACACCTAATATATATATATATATATTTTTTAAGCTTAGTGAAAAATCGGTCATATCATCTCGTTTATTAATAATTGTTTTTATATTACGTTGAATAATGAACATGATTAGTCAATCAATTCACAAACCTTTAGAACTCGCCTCGACCAATTGTTTTCCACGCACTGAAGTCGCTCAACGATTTCCTCAACGGTAGCAGCTCCTAAACATCTTTCGATATGTTCGATGTTGTCGTCCACGGGACAATTATCAGTGGGGTCCTTGAACTGGTCAACAATACGCTTGATCTCCGCCTCGTCAGTGCATTGTATCAGGGTAGCTTCCAGTTCGCACAGGCGTGCTTGCGGCACTAAGTGCGTGGCTATGCCCGCCCTAACCACCGATTTACTTTTGACTTTAGTTCCTGTTGGCATGCAATCAATAATGCAAAATTGTGCTGTGATATCAAAATATGGAAGGGAGCACTAAAACTATAATAGTTCATTGAGGTACTGTTTTTGAATTTGAAGGTAAATTCAATACGAGAAGATTTTCTTTCGATGATTTTTTGCGACTTTCGTTGTGGTTTCAAATAATATCAAAGTTACAATAGACTCCAATTGGTCTTTTATGATGAATCCCCTTCTCACACTATTGTTTTTAATAACTAATTTAATGAGTTTAAGCGCTGTTGTATCCATTTTAGTGATGATCTGTGTGCGTGATGGATGTGTCCCATTAGCAATAATTGAATGACATCATTGTTGTAATACTCATGATAAAGGCTGATAGCAGGGTAATCTATATCAGTAGACTTATAAATGTTTGAGGTATTGAAATAAGTTGAGTATAGAAAATTTTACATGAATATTTAGGCGTGTTGATTGGTGTCGTCAAATGTTAGAAAAACTAGACGGAGGTAACTCAGTGCCACGTTAAATATTGTTACAGAAAAAGAAAGTGAACCAGGAACTAAGAGGCGGTTTGCGTTGTTGGTGTTTTCTTCTGAAGTGTTGTTAACAATTTTGAAGAACGAATAAAGACCTGGAAAATATTTGATTGCCTCATTCTTCGGGAAAACGCGTTATTATATAACAGTTGATACGAAAAATGAAATAATGGTTATCGTAGATTTGCACACTAGCGAATTTTTGTTAGTTGCTTTAGAAAATTTTCGAGAGTAAAGTCCTTGCAATATGATCCAATTTCTCGACTACGCTTCTGCACGCTGAAGAACGATCGAATATTTGACTATGTTGGATATATAAATTATCATCGTCACCATGGTGTATGGTTGAATAATTCGTATGCCTGATTGATCACAAGGCATACCGCCTTTGAGGGTGCGGCGCACTGTAGGAATCCGGGTTTGATTCCCGGTCGCTCGTCGTGCCGGGCAAATTGGTATCCTGGTTGGCTGTAACATATTGCTCTCGTAGAAAAAAACCATATGTATCAATTGGATACATTAAAGCACATAAATAAATAAATTAATGGATTTTCTTATACTGTATCCACCCCAGACCATGCAATAAATATAGCCTAAAAATGGCCGCGGAAAAGACGTCAATGATGGATTGGTAATGAGACGATGCATAAAGTACTATTCAGACTATTGTGAAAGACAATAAATAAATGAGAAACGTTTTATTTGGTTCATTTTCGATATTCAAAAAGCTTTCAATTTTATTCTTATACATATAAATGCACAGAGATAAAATATAAGTAGAGGTGGTAAGTAGGCGTAACACGCGCACCACAGATAAGATCTCTGTATTATACTTGCATGTTATTCTCTGTACGATGACGTATACTTTAGTCGCAAATGGAATGTCATAAGTGGTAGAGCTCCGTTACTAATTGCATATTAGAGCCCAACAATGCACTTTTCGCCAGAATTACATGCAAAAATAAAAGCCAGCCAAATAAGGTAACCAGTTGTAGAATTGTTTGTAATTGACAAGGAAATTTGAATATATCTTGTTGAATTTTAACTAAAACCGTTATTGACGATGTTGTTGCACTAAGTATCGATAACATGAATATGTCTGGAGACGGTCATCTTAATAAGTTAAATGCTTCACACATTAAAGTAGTTGTATTTACGTAATAATTTTATAGTATAATAAAGTTTTGAAAATAAACGAATAACATGTTTTAATTAATTTCATAAGATAGATTAAAAAAGTTATACTTTTAATGAGGAACAATTTTAAAGTGAACGTATTTGTTGTTTGAAAAATTTATATGACTAATAAAAAAGTTCTGTTTGATAAAAGTAAACGTTTGAGTTATTGTACACATAGTTTTGAACGACTTTTGTTTTACGAGTTATGGTAATTCGAGAAAGGGTTAAATTTTTAAATTATGGACCTTTAATATCTTGACCATTATATTAATTTTAAATCCGAACTGAATGGGTTGTCATTTAAATACCTTTTCTTAGATACCCTAAAGTTCCTTCTATAAAGCAGAAATGAGTTGAAACCCTAGAACGGAAGAATTATTTTCTAAAAAGATAGGTACAGTTTACTCAGCACACTTTTTAGATTTTAATGGGAAATAGTCACCTGTTGAAAGCACATCCCCACAAGCAGTTCCAACTTGTACCAAATTTAACATTACCATTTTAGTCAACCGTGCCACCGATGAAATGGTGAATATATCGAATAATATGATGAATATCTTATGCGATTTTTTATCCGTTTGTTTATTTCACTTTTAGAGTATCCCAAAAAATAATGGAACTATTTGAATGAAACATTCGCTAATATTCAAATGAAATGATACTGAACCAATTTATGGGATTCTCAATGCTATTTAAATTGAAACCTTAGGTTATTGAAACCTTTTCTCGATCAAATATTCGTTAAGAGACTTGATATTCAATATTTATCGGTGGCACGCATTAAGAATTGGTCACAGTGATTCAGCTTAAACTACAAGTTAAGAGCTAATTTACTTTCGCCCTGGTTAAAGGAACTTTTGAGATACAAACGTTATTATTGGAGCAAAACTCCATTGCATTTAATTACGGTTGCATCCAACGTCTGTTCTCTGGACGATGTTCTTTCTTCAGAAGCACTTAAGGATATCCAGGAAAGATTTTTTAAATGCATCCAGGATTAAAAAAAACTGTTTCTTATTAATAAAACATTAATTTAATAAAAGGGTTAATGCACCATTGTTTTGTATATTAAAATTAGAAATCGCATCTTAAATTTTTAAGATTAACTTGAGTCGTCAGAAATTTTTAAATTCTCTTAACAAGTGATGAAAAAATGTATACTATGGTTATCAAAGTGACCAAAATTAATAAATTGTTTAATAATTGTCTATGTGTCAAAACAAAATTTATTTTTATTCTAAATTTAATTTTTTCTGTTGCTTGGTATCGATCTTACCTCTCAATTTAAGTTTCGGAATTTAAACTAGGAATGTAAATTAGAATTTGAAAAAATTGTATGCTATATATAATGGATAAATCCTTATAATTGTTTTTAATTTCCCAATGCATAGAATTATTTGTTTTTGATCAGTAAGGTAAATAGGGCTTGAAGAGAAAATAATCTTGGTTATTTGTCTATGACAAATTTAAATTCATTTATATTGCTTCATTTTCATATAATTTTCAGGTTCAAATGAAATTATATAGCTTTTACTTTAATAATTGAAATGTTTGAGGTTACGAAGGAATGTGTGGAGTTTTTAATACATCATTTCGAGTTTTTTAAAGAGTATTCAGTCATCCGAGTTTTTATGGATAACCCAATAATGAAATGTTCGAAGCTACAGGCAAAAACTAAATAAATAAAATGTACAAGTTCTGGATACTTTATATTTTGTCGAAAGGCAGACAACTTTGTAATTCAAAATACGTATGAACAAAATTTAGGATGTATGGGTTCTAGTTTGAACTGAAGAAAATTCTTGGTATTTGACGATTTTAAAAGAGATTATTCTTGGAAAATAACTTACGATAAACATCATTTACTTGAGGATGTCAAATGATATGCTTTGAATAGCAAAACGTCGTGTGAATGGTGTTTTCACATCGAGTGGAACAATAAAAATTTCATGGCGTAGGAATTAGTTTAAATTGTTATATACGACTATGAACGCAAACTTACGGTCCAGGTTTCGACTCATTTTGGTATTCACAAAAATATTTTATTGTATTTGTTCCCTTCAAGTGATCTTGTATCCGATTTAATGAAACCGGTCATCTATTTTATATAACAAAACACCGTGATATTTAATTGACAAAACGTCAACTAATCAATGAATATATAAGATTTTCCCGTGAACATTTTCTTAAATACATTATATGTCCCTTTGCTAGCAACTAAAACAAAAATTATTTCGGTAAATAAAAACTTTAACTTGTTTGAAAATCGGCAATCTTTATATGGTATGCTTAATTGCATTCTGTTTCTAAAGAAACTTTATTCTTTCGTCATATAATATTTATTACTATTTTAGGACTTAAAACCATATGTACATATCGTCACCTTATTGTATTGAATGCAGATAGTAAATATAGTTTTACCCGCAAACATTTCAATTTAATTTTTTTTCTCAATAAAAATTCAACCTAAAAATATTAACTAACCAGTGTTATTACGCTGCTTTAGCTCGATATCGTGGTGAGCGTTCCATAAAGGTATGAAGATGACGAACATTTTAAAAATTTGTTTCAAGTGGAATAAATATATGTGATTTAAGTGTGCGACAATGACAATGCATTAAATTGTTTACCGCAACGTATTGAAGGGTTAATAATTCATTTGATTCAAATTGGCGTCATGTGTTTTCATACTGTTCCGTGAATATATCAAATCTATTTGTTTTATGTTCTGCCTGTAAATGTGTAAAGAAATTAGAGCCTGTTAAGATAAGGGCTAAACACTCACAAATTATTTAACATCTTATAGTTCGATACAAAATATCGTATATTCCTATGTAAAAGGGTAATATTTAAAATCTCGGAGGTACTTAGTTTGGCTGATTGGTGTTCATGCTGGCTATTCGCTTCTTCTTTAAAGTATAAAGTTAAAAGTATAAAGTAAAGCTACACTATTAGGATGGTTTCATATTGGCGACTTGTGTGAGAGTCAGTCATGTGATTTAAGAGTGCCAGTGTTTTCAATGTAAAAGCTTAGGTCTAATTAAGCAATATTGCAGCATGGGGCGATTAGTCACAAATCATAGTCGCATTTATGGATCTTTTGACCAAATTGTGTGACTGTTGCTGATCGAGAAGCAGTCTAAAAACACGATAGTAGCTCTAATAATACGAATTAATACGGGATCTACTTCAACGAGTTTTTTTAATTGAATTGAATTTAATGTTATTATCGATGAGGATTATTTATTTATTTATTTATTTCAGTACTTTAATATACCTAACTGATACATATTGCGGACTTATTGCTACAAGAGCAATCTTTTACAGCCAACTAGATCACCAGTCCAGCCCCGCTCGATGAGCGGCCGGGAATCGAACCCGGGTCCCCGCGGTACGCTTCGTAGTCAAAGGCCGTATGCTTTATGATCAACCCAATATACCACGGTGACGACATTATGGGAAATATCCAAACTTCATTCTTTAAATCTTTGAATCTTCCATAAGAGAGTACACATTCACCCTTCATTGTGCGTATGTCGGGTAATGCTTGTCTCGTTTTTCATTCTAAACCAAACTCGTGAATTAAGTACAGTTACTAATTTAAATTCGTAAAATTTTTATTTTATGCTTTATTTTATTCACCAAACTCAGTTGCTAACTAAACAGAATACCAAATAAACCTTAGAGATAATTTTCTAAGGTCTTCGAGATAATTCTATAATATTCCAGAACTTGCTGTAAAAATAAAGAATACTATTAATTGTACATGTAATGCCATTTATTTCAATAATTATAAAAGTAAACCTTTTAATATGTACATTTTGTAATGAAACGTCAAATTACTGTAAATTTTTAGTTGGTTGATTACGTTAAAATATAGCGATGAAGTATTGTTGCACATAGATAGCTTATATGTTGTTTAAATAGGATGCGTCGAGTCAATAGATACTTCTTTATTGTTGTTGTACTAATGGCATATAAAATGACTATTTGAAAATATTAAATTCAAATGTTTTTCAGATGAATGAATGGGTTAGTTCTATGTTTTTAAAAAAACTCCATCTGAATTTGTTTAGTAGTTTTTACGTGATACATGAAAGGAACATACCAATAACAAACTCTAAAACTTTTATTACGTGTATCTAATTATTGTTTTCCTAAATATCTTCAGTGTATAAACAGTCTAATTCTATAGTTTTATTATGCCTGTAGATAAGGACATTGTAAAAGTTTTAGGGCTTCGTAGAAAACGAGGAACATTTATGGTTACGCCATGTGTATTTGTTTGTTTATCTATTCAACAACATGCTTTTTAAAAAGCTTAAATTTAGCATACTTATGCATATTTATAATGCCTACAAAATTGTGAAACTAAAATATTTGAAAAAATATTTTAGGGTACCTACCGTACGTATAAAATGGGGGTGATTCTATTTATTGTGTAGGGTAGGTATTGAATAGGTCTTTCAAAAATATTGGGGGCAAGCCATGAACGCTTTATGGTACAGTAATCCGTTTAAGATATATTAATCTTCAAAGTGTTTCTTAGAGTCACGCGGCCCCTCTTTCTATCAACTAAACTGCTAAAGACACATATATATATATATATATATATATATATATATATATATATATATATAAATATATATATGTGTATATATATATATATATATATATATATATATATACAGGTGTGCAGTGGCAGATTTCAATGTTTGAAAAATTGTAAAAAAAAACTACACCTCTAATACAAAGTAGGTTTATTTTCACTTTATAACAACAAATGCGGATTTAATTTTTTAAAAACCACGTTTTCCAAATGGCGGCCATCGAATCTGACACACTCTTCGAGTCTAGCACGCATGTTTTCAAAAACGCGTTTGCAGAGCGACTGGGGTATCCTACTGACTTCGGCTCGAATATTTTCTTTAAGTTGTGTCACAGTGCTCGGATTTGTTTTGTAAACAACGGATTTTAAGATTTTAAGTATAAGTATAAGAAAAAGTCACATGGGCTTAAATCGGGTACCCTAGGTGGCCACGGTACGGTACCGTTTCGAGATATGTTTTTTTTTGGAAATAACTGCCACACTGCATTCATGGACACATTAGCAGTGTGAGCTGTGGCCCCGTCCTGCTGGAACTATGTGTTTTGGTTGAAGGATGGACTATTCTGTAGTTCTACTCTGAAAAAGTCTTCACAGTTACAGTTTGGCCACGTTGATTTTCAAAGAAATAAGGCCCTATGATTGCAGATGCAGACATGGCATACCATACTGTTAGTTTTGGCTTATGTAAAGGCTCTTGATGCATTTGTCTTGGGTTGTGGACATCCCAGTAACAAAAGTTCTGCTTATTCACATATCCTCCAATGTGAAAGTGAGCTTCGTCACTAAAGAATATGTTGCCCATCCCGGGTAGCAGTACGAAATCTCAACAACATCACCTCCGCGTAAGTTTTTCTTAATTCAAAGTCAGAATCGTGTAAATCTTGAACAATTTGAATTTTATATGGATGGAACTTGAGTGTTTTTTGCATTATTACCTGTAAAGTTGGTTTCGGAATTCCCAATATAGATGAACGTGTACGCAGTGATAAACGGAGATTTTCAACGACAGAAACCATAACACGCTCGACATTTTCATCCGTGGCTACCAATGGTGTAGGTCATGGCCTGGGCCTATTTAATGTTGATCCTGTAGCTCTGAACCTTGCTACCCATGACTGAATGAGGTTGATCGATGGTCCATCATGTAATCGACGAATACTGTAACGATTATTAAATCGACGGCGTGCTACAGACAGCAAAAATCCACTCGAAATGTACGCCTCGACGGCAAAAGCGCGGTGCGCTCCACTCCACTGTTCCATGGCTACTAAAACATCCGCACCGCTTGCGCTTCTAACGACGCCCCCCGCGCCCCTCTTATGTGTTGCGTTCAGAAACTATGTTTGTTTAAACTTTGTAATCTGCCACTGAACATCCTGTATATATATATATATATAATATATATATATATATATATATATATATATATATATATATATATATATACATATATACATACGCACATGAAATAATATTATTTAAAAATGCCCCCTGTTTTTAAGCCTGTCAAAGAGTGAAAGGAAATTTACGTTGTGAAAAATTAATATTTGTAAATAGACTAACAGAAATATGATGTACCCCTAAATGTACTTAATTACTTAAATATTTACGAATCCCTCATATTACGAATTCTACTCGTGCTTAACAGGTTAATGTGGGGATAGGGAAAGTTAGTTTTTTAATAGAGATATGCAAGTTTTCACGTCAATGCTTTTCATATATTTAACTTAGTTAAGAAAAAAAAAATCTGTACCATCCACATAAACGCCAAAGTTTCTTGGTAGCCTTGGCAAGAAAAAAGTTCCGCTGACATCGGTTATTAATCCGATTCTAGCCTCCGGCATGGCCACCACCGGATTTTCTGCTGCTAGTCTGTACCGGCCGTTTATAGAAAAACCCAATCCCGCTCCCATGGCTAAACCATTGATCAAGGCTATATAAGGCGGTTTATAATATTTGATCATATATGCCGTCAGATATAATAATTTAAGATTATCCATCATCCTTGCCAATCTATTTTTATTATGCACCCTGTCAAAGCTAGCTTTAATATCACCACCACAGCTAAATATTTTCCCTCCTCTTCCTTTCATGATGATTAATTTCTTTCGGTATTCTGATTCTCTTAACGTCTCATGTATTTTTAATAATATGGTTCTGCCTATGGCATTTAAATTCTCGGGTTTGTTCAGAGCTATTTTTAATGCATTGCCCGTGGAACTAATTTGTATATCACTTGTTTTATGTCCATGTATTGTACGTTTGAAAACATTGAACGTCTTTCTAAAACCCATGATGAAATTCTGTATTATTTTATGAAATTTAAGTCGAACCAACATTAACTAAAAACTGTAATATATGACTGTTCGGATAACTGTGCAGTAGCTGAGTAATAGGATAAAAAATCAAAGTAGTTTGAGTTACTGCCAAATATTAAAATGAACTTAACTGCCAAATATTAAAATGCATTTTGTAAAATGATGGAAGAGCAAAAATATTCATTTACAAATTATTGCTAAAATTAAAATTTTTACTAACGGTGACATATTTATAATATTTGTTGAGTCAAAGAGCCTGCCATTCAAATTAATTTTGTACGATTAGTTACTAGCTAAAATTATTAATTTAATTATTTTAATAATTAATTATTTTCAATATGTCATTAACATTACAATCTTACTAGCGATATGTAATCGGAAACATGTTTTATTTGTGGTTTTAAAATTCGAAACAATTTATTTGGTCATTCGTTTTCTATTTAACGTCAGTGATTTACTAATCTGTTCATATTTTTATACTATTTTTCAATAAGATGTGATTATGTAGACTTTTCGCGAAAAAGTTAATTTGTGGGTTAATTCTGAATGTTCAAACCACATTAGATTGCATGAGTTTAACTTAAATGATACATAATGATTATCAAACGATTGTTAAAGTATTCAAATATATGTTCATTTTCATATGAATGATATCAATGTAGTGATCGTAGATGTCGGTTAATAATTGATGAGAATATATCTAAAGCCAAGTTATGAAATATAAGTAATTATGAACATATAAAAAGAACATGAGTATTAAACCAACAGCAGCTGCCAAGAACTTATAGGCAAAGTTAAGTATGAGCGGAACTTAAAGTGCAAATTTTTCGAACCCATATTTATTGTAAGTGAAAACATTCAGTTTTCGTTTGAATTTGGCGCGCTTTAGCTCTGTCGACTTATTTGCATGCAATTATCAATGCAAACGTATGCAGTCAACCTTGTGTCTCTGAGGAGAACTTCGGCCTCGGTTATATTGTCAGCAATTTAATGAATGAAAGTCGTAGTCCCATATGGAGATGCACGTCAAATTGAGGACAACAACGTTCAATTTTTTCCCGAATGAATTAAATTCAATATGAGAAAGAAGTTATTTCAGTGGGACTTTATGTGAATATTAATCTGCACAAATACAAATAATCCTGTTTCTTTTGACTCGAATTATGATCGAAATATATTATTTGTTAGGGCAATATGTGATATGTTTGATATTATCAAAAGATATTTATTAAAGTCATACTTCGCTCATAACGCACCTATGAAAAAAATTATGAGGGTGACATTTTACGATGCACGAATGCGTATGCAATATGCAACAAAAATTGACAGGATGAAGTTGGTCACGATGTGCGCGCACGATGCAATCAAAATTGACGGTATGAATTTGCTCACTATGCGCGGGCATAATGCAACGAAAATCGACAGGGTGAAGTTCACTAAACATATTCTTACATGCGTGTAGTAGCCGATATTGTATTCATGACAGTTATTTAGGTATTTGTAAATACGCAACACGTGTTTTGTATTGATATAAATCTGCATTATATCTGTGCTTTTAAATAATATTTTTAGATAATGAAATTGAATAGTGGTCCATTGAATAAACAAACATTTATTTATTGTGAATATTCGTGATAAAAATAGTGCTTATAACCTATTTAAAATATATGTTAAGTGCATTTCTCTATCATGAGATTAAGTTTCGGTATGTATTTATTTCCATTATAAATTATAAATTATTACTTTATCATTAATTAAATACTTAAAATTAAAAAACTGCAATAAATTTTCAGCATAATATTTTTTAATTATTAAATTTAATACATAAAATAATTCTAGATAAAAAACATAATTTTTTTTACAACCCTGTGGAAAAATAAATTTTTAAATTTTTTAAATCTAATTACTTGATAGAATTTAGATTTTACGAACCGTATTTATAAGCCCGCTTCAGTCCTTTTGTTATTTTATTTCTATTAATTATTTGCGTGTTAAATAAAATTATATTTCTCTTTTTCCAATTTTTATAAAATATACATTTTATTAAATTTAGACGATTTTGTTATTAAAGGCAACGTGCTTTTAATAACAATTATGAACTTATATAGTGTAGTTTTGCTATTAAATGCATAAATTTTTATTTTATATCTGACTTTACTTTTATAACTCAGCGTTGAAGAGGAGGCAACTTGAAAAAAATTGTGCTTTTAACTTATCAAAATTAAGTCGCATCCAAGTTGAGTTTTTGTTTTACTTGAAATATTCCGCAATAACACTCGACGAAGTCGACTTGACTAAGTATATCTAAATAAAGATTAATTGGTGATGAAAATAAATGAATATGTTGAAAATTTATTGCAATTTATTAATTTTAAGTACATAATAAATGATAGAACAGTAATTTATAACGTAAATAAATACATACCGAAATTTAATCCGACTCAGAGAAATGAACTTAAAATATATTTTAAACGTTTAAAAGGTCTATTTCTATCACGAATTTTCACAAAAAATAAATATTTTTTATATTATTGACTTCTATTAAATTTCACTTACAAAAAATATTATTTGAAAGACATGAGTTAGATTTTTATGAATGTAAAACACGTGTTGTGTTTTTACTAATTCGTCGGTAATTATCATAAATCGGGTACTACACACATGTAAATATATGTTTAGTGAGCAACTTCATTCTGTTGATTTTTGTTGCATCGTGCGCACCCTTCGTGACATTTCACTCCCATAATTCACTCCCATAATTTTTTCTGATGGTTATACTATAACGAAGGTATCATAAGTCTCACCTAATGTTATTGGTTTCCATTTGGATTTTTGTCTACTATTTATAAAGTGCACCCATTGCAGATCAGATGGTTATTTATTACTTTATTAATGAGAGGTTTTCTTAAAATAATGTTCTAAAATATTAACAGTGATGGTTATATTATGAACAATTTCAAAAATTTGTATTTAATGAAAATTCATTGTAATTGTTTTTCAGAGTAAACTGTGGTTAACATTTTATAAATACGTCCATCTAAAAATATTTAAAATGTGAGTTGATATCCTATACAAGGGATTGCGTACCGCTACACATAATAAAAAAAAATTTAAAACTGATAGTGTTTCGATATTAATAAATAAGTAGTCCTCGGCGTCCAAAATTATTGAATTTTATGGAAGATCGGTACTTAAAATGGAAGTTACACGTAGTATATAATTTATTAGAGATCTATAGACTAGGGTATTTGCCGTGTAGCCGACTAACCGACGGTTCGGGTTATGAATCATAGATTAGTCAGCCGACTGATTAGTAAGCCGATGAAGGTCATTTAGATACCATTCGTACGTCGTCGGATATCTTACGAATTAATTTTAAAAATCTAAACAGTGAAGTGTATTACTAATGTACTGTAGAATGTTAACGCTAATTAAAAAATAAAAAAACAAACTTTATTTTTATTATTTTGCTGGAATTACACATTATTCCTATAAAGTGACTATTATTTTTTTATTTTAAATTTTTTTCACCCCTAAAGAATTTATGGTCATTAAACTAAACTATTTATAAATTGGCAACTTATAAACCTCCTTTTTTCCGATTCCTGAAATGTTATAGAAACTACTAGAATGTTTTCTTATAGGGTACACAAAGAGCGTGGCGTTTGAGCTTCTGTTCAGTTTGCGATTGAGTAAATGACGAGGAAAGAATAAGTGGAAAAAATAGAAGTATCTCGAATTGAACTTAGACCGCTCTTGTTTCAGAAATTTCGTTTTGGGATGAAAAGTAAGTGACGGAATATGTACACGACGATGGGTGAAGGTATGCTCTCTTACATCACAGCCAAGCATAGCTCCAAAGATTCTCCCAGAATTGATTCAGAAAAATGAAAAATGTCTTATTAAAGCGGTCCCAGATTAAGTTCGCGTTGTTTGGCAGAGCTACTTTTATACTTTCACACTGTAGTGGAAAAACAATTTCATGCTTTGACAAAGATGTAGAAATATTCTGTTTGGCTACCACATGTCTACCTTTGAGTGGCTAAAGTATCTGGTTACGGGAGATAAAAAGTTGGTGGCTTATCTTAATTTTCCGCGTAAACGCCAGAGGCTAGGAACTAGGGAAAAAGGTGTACTTACACCAAAATATAACATTGAACGAGATACTATTGAGTGTTTGGTAGGGTATAAATGGAAACTCCTGGTAGATAACAGTATAATTGCAATTATTTGTTTCATTGTGAACAATTGAACAAAGTCGCTGCTATATTTTCTTCAAATCAAAGCAAAGTTTATTTTTTACATGACTATTTTACATAACTACACACTAGTTAATCGTTAATTCGCATTAAAAAAAATCACCTGTTTTATTTAGGGTTATTAATGACCTTTGAATGGAATGCTTTAAACGGTACAAGCATTTTGATTACTATTTTTTGAGACTGATTGTTATTCAAAACTCAATTCGCATAAGAAAAAGTCTTGTAAGAATTGATCGAGAAACTAAATTGAATACAACTTTATTATAATTATAAATATTTTAAGTAAAAGTATTTCAACAAATGTATTTCATAATTTTTTATGGTTCCATACTTAAAAGGAAAAATAAACCTATCAAGCATGAGTGGAACTCGGTGAAAATGGTTAGGCATTTATAACCAATTAATGGTACATAGTATTTCTATTAAACTTCTTCTATGAAACAGCACCACTAAAGATTTATGTAAACTAAGGCGATGATACTAACTCTCAAGTTTTCGAGAAATTCACGGTAATTTGACGTCTATAAAACATAAATGAGGTAAACAGTTAATTGAAATACAAGAAACCCTTAAATATTTTCGGAAGCGTCAACAAGTTAAAAGAAAATGTGAGTATTCGGAGGTTATTTGGTCATAATAGAAGATACTAACCAATTGTTTCAATCTAATTATGATGTTACTTTATTCAATATTAAAGCGAGGATTGAGATTTCCACATTCAGTTTTCCACATTGCGGTTATTTTCAACTTATTCCTTAAAATATTTATACTGAAGAAAACTATGTTTAAAATTATTGTTGAAGGACAACTTTTCTTTAACAATAAGTTCTTCAACGATAAATTTGGGTATTTCGAAGTATTATTATGTTCTAAATATCCGCAATAAACAAAATAGATTGCAGCACATAGCGAAGAAAGTTCTGATTTCCACTGAAGACAGAAAAGAGAAGAAACCCGCTTTATTCAGAAAGAAGGAGCAACTAGAAAATAATAGTATGGAAGGATTCCAGACGGTTAAAACCGCAATGATACAAAAAACGTGTAACAGAATGATCAAGCGCAAGTTCGTTAGAATGCTATGTAAATTAGTTAAAATATGTATCAAAATGATCAAGCGCAAGTCGTATTTGCAAAATTAATTTTGTAACTATGAATTTTATAATTTGACTCCACCGCAGACAAGAATAAGTTTGATGACAAATAAATAAAAATGATATACTTTTCAAAAAATGTTTTCGACCTCTTAATTTCCGTGTAGAACTTCTCCGAAATTAAAAAAATTGAAAGTTATTACTTGATTTTTCACTTCGTCTACCTTTAAGTATTGCTACATATTTGTGCGAAAAAAATGTCGAGTACTAATTATTTAATCATTCAACAATAGTTCAAAAATAATTAATAATAATTTTTACGTGAATATAAGTTTCAAAAATACAATTTCTTTTAAAAGCTTATAAATGCTAATAAATTTACACTAAAAGTTAAGATTTTTATGGCAACACTAAAACAAAATAATATTCACAATTAAATAAAACTACGTAATTTAATATTATTTCTACTTTCCTTAAGTTCTTTACCATGATCTAGGTTTCGTTGTATTACAAAATCTTAAGGTATCTTTGCTAATAGCCCACCTGAAGATGTTGCAATACAACGAAACCTAGATCGTGATAAAAAACATAAAGAAAGTCATTTAATTGTGAATAATGAATTTTTATAAAATAACACCAAATATATTCAATACAAAATAATATGCCAAAACGTATATATTAAATAACGGCTTATTCGTTTCGATTCTGCGCTATGTGAATGTTGTTTTATTATATTCTAGATGACTGATAAATAACTTTTAGATTACCTATAATATCAGCGCCAACCTAGTTGGTCATATCCGGCCGTCAGCCCATCGACTGGAACACAGAAATGGTGAACGGGATATGCGAGGGGTTTTGACGAGAATAAGTCTTTAAATATGCTTCCGTAGTGGCAGGCACTTCAAAAAATTTGATAACAAAATCGAGAAAAACAGTTTAAAAAAAAAGTCAGCTACGTAACAGTCATCTACATCCAAAATATAATTACACCCTTCAATAGTTAAAGGACCAAATAATTCGCTACGTTGAGTGGGGCTGCGAAGCTTCGTGCGCGGCGGAGGGGGACGTGTCGCAATTTTAAGATTTCTTAATTCCCTTCTAGGTGTAACTTAATATCAGTTAACTGAACTGAAAATATAATGGAGCTTTTTTTATATAATTTAGGCCAAATTGTGAAATTGCCTCTCTGCCCAAACATTTTTATTTTACAGTGCCATAAAATTTATTAAATAAAATATTAATCATTCTTGCATTTCTTTTTGAAAATCAGGATTGCGCTTGCGAACGTGTCGCTCTTTTTCCAGTCGCTCTTTTTCAGCTTGTGTCACAGATTTATAAAACATACATGGCTTGTGCACAGTGTAAGATGTATATTTGTGTTATGATAAAATGCCAATTAGGTATAGATGATTGTTACATAATATTTTTATGACACATTTGAAACGCATTATAAAATGTGCCACTTTACAAATTAGTGAATAAATTTGGTTATATTTTGTATAATTTCAGGTAATAATGGGAAAATATAAAATTGTTACAAATGTCCAATACTGAAGACAAAAAAATATGCCCTAAATAAAGAGTTTGTAGAAATTTGATAACAGACGTGATATGGAATTATTAAATATACTCGTATTAAATCTATATTTTGCCGTATTATTAAGTATTATATTACTTCGATAAGTTTTAGAATTTCATTCGTATCTCGAAGAAAATATAATTCGTTTCAATTACAGAACATAAAATAAATTAAAGTGGCATACTCGCTAAACGCTTGTTGCCAGTTTGAAACTAATTTTAAACGCGACAATTACGACAAACACGGCGCACGCTCCTACTCGTGTTCATAATCATCATAGATATGTTAATTTCGTTCTCGTTTCCCCACGCCATGTTCTTATTCTGTTCCCAACAAAAATTCTAAAATGTTAGTGTTGTTCACACATTTATCGACCGCTTACCACATAGTCGACATAAACAACAATACCAATTAGTACCTATATCTAAATTTTATTTTTTAAGGACATTTAAATTCTACGAAATATTAATGATTATGTATGTACTAAAATATTTATTAATTTAGTATCTACATGCAATACACTAAACTTACTAATGGAAATACGAAAGTTTGCTAAAAGGGCTTTGTCGGTTTCAGAGCACTATAATTAAAACTTTCGCTATTTTATTTAACAAAATTCTTGCGCTCTCAATTAATTTTGGACTGATCTATATTGCCATAATGCACAAATAATATTGTAATGAGTTTTTGGAAAGGAAATTAAACGATAAAACTTGCAATTGTCCTGGTAAACAATAAAGCCATTCAGATAAATGAAATGATAGGGATATACATACATGTGCATACAGCGACAAAGGTAAAAATAATTCAAAATATCAGTTTAATAACAAAATTTAATATAATGGCCAAAAGTCTAAATTAAAAAAATGATTATAATAATTTGAACATCTAAAGTCTACGAATCAAATTTATTACGATAATTTGAATTTGTAATGACTTTCAATGATCCACTCCGAAAGACATTAAGAAAAAAGTTTGATTTGATGAAAGATTTGTTTAAGATAAATCTCTCTTTTTTAAATACCAGAATACATTGAAACACTGAAATTATTCTTCGATCTTGCCCTGAATTTTGTATAAAAATGTACATAAAATTTTAAACTGTTCTTAAACATTGCGTATTTATAGATATACAAATATTCATTTAGTATTTATGAAATAAAGATCTTTTTTATATATTAAAAAGTTGTCTGTTTTATTTAGTTGTTAATACTTGATAGATTGATTTTAATCAAATATAATATAATAACCATATGAAGGACACAATAAACAAACCAATATTTTACGATTCATGTCGTGTAAATAAGGCAAAAGTTACAATTTGCTAGCATAAAATAAAATAGAAACAACTGGTATCCGGAACTGTATCCGACATATTTATACACACACACACACACATATATATATATATATATATATATATATATATATATATATATATATATATATATATATATATATAAACAGTTTAATGTTACT
Source organism: Druceiella hillmani (assembly GCA_039881145.1). NCBI lineage: Eukaryota > Metazoa > Arthropoda > Insecta > Lepidoptera > Hepialidae > Druceiella > Druceiella hillmani. The sequence goes on from JAYKKI010000070.1 coordinate 6,500,269, forward strand.
TGTATTGAAAAATATATTTATTAAGTAATTGTCGTTTGTTTAATTTTTTCACGTCTGTAAATACCAACGTCATCGAAAAATAATGAGCTAATAATAACGAAAGTATGAAAACTATTAGCAAAGTCTATGAATCACAGACAGATATGTTGCACTATAAATTTAATTCAAGTAAAAAGCGTAATTCATATATTATGAAAATTATAATGTGCGTCAAGAGGGGAATGTAGAATTGAAATAAAAAATATGTTGAATGGCCGGCAGGCAATAGACAAGATTGAAACTTCAAAATAGATAGAAAACTAGAATCGCGCATACATAAGCAGCGCTCTGCTTATTTTAAAATGACTGCATCTCGCTCTATTTTATTTTGTTGTTTGCCGAGACGACAGAAAATACTCCGTTATTTTTGTTAAAAGAGATAAAAAATTTTCTTACTATGCAACTGCAACATGCAAAAATGAAAGCCGTACACAAAATCTTACTAAAGGAGGTATTTAAATTATATATGACATAGGTATGACGATTTTTCAAATTTATTTCTATGTATGAAATTAATCTAATATTTATTTTTATGTCTCCGATGTTCAACGACGATGCGAATATCGATATTTCTGTAACTAAATTAATATTTATCAATGTTAAAATTTTAGAAACGTTTGTCATTTCTGAATGTATGCGGTGTGTTATAAATTATTTAGATGATCATATTAATTAACGAACATTTTTATTTTTATTTCATGAAATATTTTTTTAGGTTTCCCAAAGTAGGTGAAAAATGGATTGAGGCTACGTGTCACTAAAATTGGTTTCATAGAAAATTAAACACAGTTTGATCGGTACATTTTAAAGATGATGAAATAATTTTAAAAAATCGCAGAAGAGGTTTCTATATTCTGAAGCAATACAAACAATATACATTTGGGTGCGTTTCAAAGCGTGAAAATACGGAAAGAGGATGCTAAGCCAAAAAAGAATGAGCATACTTTGGAAATTAAATAAATTTTATTTGAGAATATTTTTAATAATTCGTGTAAAAAATATTTATCCTTCATAAAAATTTCGACAATTAGTTGAGTATTTTTTTAAGAATTTTTAAAAGATATGGTATTAAAGTTTTCGCTCTACATAACTGCAAACGCTTTTTGGGTTAAGGTATGCATTTTCCAAACAAATTCTAAAAAATATCAATAGTAATAGACATGTATAAAAATTTTTTTTCTTCAGGCTGATGTGATTTTACGTCAGTCATCACCTCAGAGAAGTGTGACACCTAAAACTGTCGAAGATTCCTTATCACTACGTGAGCCAAAATTACATGTTATATTAAATTGTAAGAAAAAATAATTCAAAAGACTTCAAATTAAAAAAATTCAGGCACAAAATAGGCGATACGAAAGAAAAATTTCAATTTATCTTTTCAAGAGCCGAAGATATTCTTAAAGCATTTCAGGCCAAAGCTTCAGTATGAGAAGAAGATATAATTTTTTTGAAAAATTCAAATATAGAAGTTAAAAACCTTACGTGTCGGCAAATAATTAAAAGTGAATCAGGGTACATAATCAAATCCAAATATTTGCCAGCTTTAAGAACTTTAGCATTATCATTGCAATTTTATATTCCAAAACTTACGATTATATTAGTCAAACATTTCATTTTTGCCTTCCTCATCCTCGCACGATAAAAAATAAAATGTTTTTCTGTATAACAGCTATTGACAGTAATTGAAAAATTCCTGCCCGATATTTTTATATAGATGGTATAAAAGATTGCAAAAAGCAAGTTTAATCAAACAATATTTGGAACTACTGCATAAAAAAAATAAAAATCATTTTGTCTGACTTTCGATGGGTGCATCACAACTACAACAAATATCACTACGTTAAAAGAACTTGGAGCATCTGTAAAATATGCATATTATGCATTATGCTTAAAACTTATTCAAAATATTTATTCTCCTTTTATTATTTTTTCTATGTACTTAGCTATATTAGGAACATCTTGTAATGAATATAATAAGCCACCTTTACCTTATGCGGCTATAAAGCTGTATTCATAAGTTTGTTCTCGAGCTAATAATGCACCTACATAAGTCTCGCAATGAATTTTCCTCATTAAAATATGTACAATAAATCCAGAGATGCAAGTAATAGCTTGACTGAAATCTGAAAAATCCTTGTTAATTTCTGTTTCAATTTTTTCTTAAAATCTCTCTTCTTTTTCTTTAAAATTGTCTAATCGGGTAATAGTCTTGTTAATACTTTCAATGCGGGAAGAACAATATAAAATAGAAATTTCTTCTCGTGACGCTCAATTAGCATTTTTGGTCTTTCGTAAACATATTTGCGTTTATATATTGCGACTTGAATCGTCTCGAGATAGGGTTATTATTTGAGCCACCATGTGAGCGTATGTTCCAAAATAACAATTCGAGGTGATCTTGACTGCATTTGTGAAATGGCAAATACATAAGTAACTTATTTGTAATAAATTGTGTATAAAAATAGTGTGCATCAATAAAACTTATAAAATCCAATTTTCTACGACTTTTAATTAGAAGTGTTCCATCATCATACATAAATTTAAATATGCAGTATTTTCTTCTAAGAAAGGCAGTACGATATTATAATTTCAGTACCATAACAGTTTCTTAAAATCAAATCTACCGACACTTTTTGAATTAAATACGTCAAAATGATTATCTTGAAATTAATGGAGTTTTAATTCGTGTTCAGAAAACAAAAGTGCATAAGTTATATTATTAGCATATTATTGCTAAATAACTTTGTAACCAGCTTAACTTTCATTTTCTGATTTCAATTTAACTTTTACATGAACTATTAGCAATATTCGACGAAGTTTATTGGCCAAGTGGTTTTGATTGAAAATTCCTCTAAATATTTCCAGTTAACCTGAATTCCATAATTGTTTACAAAGTTTTGATATACATGAAATATATTTCTTATAACTTTGAGCATAAGTGTAGGATCCGCTGTTGCTGCGATAGGATTTTTTATCACTGGATGGAGAAAAATGATTTTTAATTTTTTTACAGATGCTCCAAGTTCTTTTAACGTAGTGATATTTGTTGTAGTTGTGATGCACCCATCGAAAGTCAGACAAAATGATTTTTATTTTTTTTATGCAGTAGTTCCGAATATTGTTTGATTAAACTTGCTTTTTGCAATCTTTTATACCATCTATATAAAAATATCGGGCAGGAATTTTTCAACTACTGTCAATAGCTGTTATACAGAAAAACATTTTATTAAGGTTTTTAACTTCTATATTTGAATTTTCCAAAAAAATTATATCTTCTTCTCATACTGAAGCTTTGGCCTGAAATGCTTTAAGAATATCTTCGCCTCTTGAAAAGATAAATTGAAATTTTTCTTTCGTATCGCCTATTTTGTGCCTGAATTTTTTTAATTTGAAGTCTTTTGAATTATTTTTTCTTACAATTTAATATAACATGTAATTTTGGCTCACGTAGTGATAAGGAATCTTCGACAGTTTTAGGTGTCACACTTCTCTGAGGTGATGACTGACGTAAAATCACATCAGCCTGAAGAAAAAAAATTTTTTTACATGTCTATTACTATTGATATTTTTTAGAATTTGTTTGGAAAATGCATACCTTAACCCAAAAAGCGTTTGCAGTTATGTAGAGCGAAAACTTCAATACCATATCTTTTAAAAATTCTTAAAAAAATACTCAACTAATTGTCGAAATTTTTATGAAGGATAAATATTTTTTACACGAATTATTAAAAATATTCTCAAATAAAAGTTATTTAATTTCCAAAGTATGCTCATTCTTTTTTGGCTTAGCATCCTCTTTCCGTATTTTCACGCTTTGAAACGCACCCAAATGTATATTGTTTGTATTGCTTCAGAATATAGAAACCTCTTCCGCGATTTTTTAAAATTATTTCATCATCTTTAAAATGTACCGATCAAACTGTGTTTAATTTTCTATGAAACCAATTTTAGTGACACGTAGCCTCAATCCATTTTTCACCTACTTTGGGAAACCTAAAAAAATATTTCATGAAATAAAAATAAAAATGTTCGTTAATTAATATGATCATCTAAATAATTTATAACACACCGCATACATTCAGAAATGACAAACGTTTCTAAAATTTTAACATTGATAAATATTAATTTAGTTACAGAAATATCGATATTCGCATCGTCGTTGAACATCGGAGACATAAAAATAAATATTAGATTAATTTCATACATAGAAATAAATTTGAAAAATCGTCATACCTATGTCATATCTAATTTAAATACCTCCTTTAGTAAGATTTTGTGTACGGCTTTCATTTTTGCATGTTGCAGTTGCATAGTAAGAAAATTTTTTATCTCTTTTAACAAAAATAACGGAGTATTTTCTGTCGTCTCGGCAAACAACAAAATAAAATAGAGCGAGATGCAGTCATTTTAAAATAAGCAGAGCGCTGCTTATGTATGCGCGATTCTAGTTTTCTATCTATTTTGAAGTTTCAATCTTGTCTATTGCCTGCCGGCCATTCAACATATTTTTTATTTCAATTCTACATTCCCCTCTTGACGCACATTATAATTTTCATAATATATGAATTACGCTTTTTACTTGAATTAAATTTATAGTGCAACATATCTGTCTGTGATTCATAGACTTTGCTAATAGTTTTCATACTTTCGTTATTATTAGCTCATTATTTTTCGATGACGTTGGTATTTACAGACGTGGGATAGACGAGAAATTACCATTGTGGAACAAACATGTTTTACTTTTGAAATATTAAGAATTTTATTAAAAAAAGAAGCACATTATTAAATTTGGTGTAAATAGGCAATAATTTTGAATTTAGTACTCGCTATCGTAATGAAAACGAAACAAATTTGTATTTTAAATTATATTGAAAAGAACAGTTTGTTTTATTTTTGGCCGTATGAGCTGAAGGGACATTATTTTTGACACTTTGTTCGTGTAACTATTGGATGAATATTTCTATAACTTATTACCCAGGTTTCTTTGTACTATTGGTAAAAAGACGATTATCCGAAAGCGAATTACATAATACCTAATTACATAACAAGCTCTACAAACTCCATTAAAAAAACTTATTGAGTATGAGAACTTCCACTATGAGAGTTTCATACACACTTAGGTATATATAAATATTTAAAGGTTTAAAATAATTACAAATTTTAATATTATTATTCACTATATACGCATTGACAGACGTAACGTTTTCAAAAATATCCCAAAAATGATGAGTTTTAGAATAAATGTTTTAGTTTTCTAATAAACGTTAAGTAAATTTATGGTAACATGTTTTCCAATTTTCATAATATCGAATTTAGCGACTTTGGAGACGGGGACGGGGTGAGGGAGCGTGGGAAGCAGGTTTATTGTTTATTTATGTATATTTTTCGTGAACATTAATACTGCTTACTTCATTTGTCACCTCTAAAGTGTAAATATTTTTATTTTTATAAAATGTATATATTTTTGGGTGCTAGTTATTGAAATATATACGTGTTAGTATGTTTCATCACTACACATATAAATTTCAAGTTTTTATGTCAAATTGTTACTGAGAAATGGCTGTGATAGATGGGCAGGTAGACAAACACGTGAATGGTCTTATAAAATATCCGTTTCCTTTTATCTTTTTGAGCTACAAAATTCTAAAATGTGTGCCTCCATAAAATGGAATATTTCTCATTTTTTTTCTCGTATCTAGTTCTTTATAAATAAATAAACAATATTTTCGAAGTTTATAAAAATGTAGATTTTATTAACGTAGGCACTTTAAATTAAAATAAAATGGTCAAGCGCATGTTAGGATACAGGTAAAATAAAGTTATAGAGTATGTAATTATAATAGAGAGTAGGTTTCTTAGTAAATAGAGTGACTAATTGTAGTAGAAAGTAAGTTAACCGAAATAATTACATTTAAAGATATTTATAACATTTTATGTTTAGATTTTTCAAAGCCTTGACTGAGATTACATCGGTATGTTGGGAGTGTGTATTGTACGTTAATTTCAATATTAATGTGTCACAAAGGGAGCTGAAAATAATGACACATAGAATCCCTTTATCACCTTAAAATACTTATCCAATGGTGTTTTATTCGATAGAATTTGCGAAAAAATCGTGAAGAAGTGATAGACGTGAAGAAACTATAATGATTCCGTTCCTAACGTTCTACCGAAACCGTTCCTACTTTCCTACGGAAACCTAAAAGTCAACCTGACTTCACCATTTGAATGCAATAAGTGAAATTTTATTAGGTATATGTTTCCATGTATATGAGCCTGGGCAACATCAAGGTAACATGTGACGGAAAAAGAGAAATCAAAATGTGGTTAGTGCGCTCCGGTATAGCCGAGTGTTAGTACATAAATGTATCAAGTATTATCCTATGGACATATAAAATAATTCATCGTATGTGTGTTTTACGTGCACTTAACACGTTGATAGTTTATTTAATTATAAATTGTGTTATGAATTCTTAAATGTATAATCACACATGTACATATACATATATTGTAAATTATGTGACTTCAAAATCGTATTTACATGACCAGCACTTGCAAAGCTCCATATTTTTAAAAGTAGAACATTAATACAGTGAAGTTTTTAAATCGCAAAGAGCATATCTGTATACATCAATATTTGTATAAATCTATATATATATAAATATATATATATATATATATATATATATATATATGTATATATATATATATATATATACAAATATGTAAATACATAATGTCGACAAGTTTGCACTAATAATTTTACATACATGGATTAATTAATGAATAGAAAAAAGTGTCATTTTGAATACATACATTTTTACGCATACTGTTTTATTCGAAATTTCGTCTCGTAAATAAAAATCGTCCTACTTAAAAATTTAATTTGTTGTTTTCCAAAACAAAATATGAATTATGTATCTCGTCATAACATATTTGTGGTATTTTTAATCAAATATATCCTTGATTTAGAGACGTTGTTTAAGTTGGCATGATTTTTCTGAATTTCTCTGAAAAAGGTAAACAAAATCTATAAAATATTTTATTGCTTAAAAATAATTTGTTTGCTATAATAAAATATTTTTAGTTCTCAATATTTTGCTAGATAATAATTACAACTAAACAAAAAAATAAGAAAACAATGAATTACTAGTGTAATAGATTTTTCTTCTGCCAAGCAATAAATGTATCATTTAATAGTTTACACCGAATAAAGTGGTCGCTTTAATTTCCTACAGTGCAGGGTGCGCTTTTTAAATTAATGCAACGAGACAATGGGATAAGAACTAAAAAAAAGAGATTACTGATTATAATCGTTTTATTAATTACAAAAATTTATTAATTACCGAATACGATTTGGGAACCCGTGGGAGCCGCCTTACTACACCATTTTAGCAAAAGCCTGAATATATAAGTCCGTATCTTACACTTACGTACACGTAAGAGTGTAAACATTCATTTGTACACATATATTGTGTTCATATGTGCAAATATTAATCACTTTTATTGTGAAATTATATTGCCTGTGACTGAAAATTTTGTGAAATTATATTGTCTGCGACTTTTTGTGCGCAAAATATCGTGAATTTTTAGAAAATTCTTAGGTATCAAGTGCATATAATACAATGAAGAAACATAATTACAAATCTGTACATAAAACAAATATTAAGTTGTGGGTGGTCGAAAGCAGTTCGAAAGGATTCGTTTAAATTTATTTATTTACACCAATACTATAAAATTGTATGTTGATGGGTTTTATACATACAATAACATATAAAATGTTATGGTATGTATAAAACCCATCGACATACAAGGAGCATAATGGCGACACGTGATACTGATCATGGGTATGTTTAATGAAAACTTCTCATATTTTTTTATAATACGATGCTATTAAAAGTAATAAAAAACGAAACATATATAATAGAATACTAATAAATAATAAATATGGAACAAATTAATTACTTGACTAACTATTACTTGACTATTATTGATAAACTTCAAGTTAGTTAGTCTAGTGTCATATGATATTGACGGCTTTTCGAGTATTATGCACGTTGTCGTTAGTAGAAGTGACCCTTACAAGTTTAGATATAAAGATTGGTTAAAGATCTTAGTCCTTTTTTGCAAGATTAATATGCGTTCCAAACTCACGACCGTTTTCCAGAAAAAAAGTCCATACTCTAGTAAACTGTGAAAATATGAAAAGTATACCACACGGCCAGTAGATTCGTCCCATAATTCCCTCACTTTACGGAAATCGTAGGCAGTGGAATACAGTTTATCGGCCAAGACGTGGATACGAGAATTTTATTTTATCTTGTGATCTAACGTCAATCCCAGAAATTTAACTTTTTCACAAAATTAACCCAATTTACACCTATTTTAATATGATTTTTATTGTTTTCCACAAATATTTCTTTAAATGTAAAAATGTCTCCACTAGTTTCGCCAATATTTAAAATAAGGTTATTGGCTGAGAACTACTGATACGTATTTATTAAATTTTCGGTTACCTTACAGTTAAAAGTAGTTTTGCATTTTTCCACAAGTAATGTTGATGTATCATTCGCAAACGTAATCAATTTTTAACGTTATATCATATGCTTGATAAAAGATTGTTAAAATAAATTGGAAAAAGGAAAGAACCCTATACTGAGCCATAGGAAACTTCGCCTTTGACGTCAAGTTTCTCTGAAAATTGCCCCTTTATTTCAGTTATTATGATTGTATGTGTCAAGTACTATGGTAAAAGTTGAAATTCCTTTCCTTGCATTCCATAATGTTCAAGTTTATTTAAAATAATGTTGCGTGTCGCACGTAGTCGAATACTTTAGATAGATAACAAGAAATATCATGCATCTTTTTAGATTCATCCAAAGCTGTTAATAAAGTTTGAAGTAAATCTGTTATGCATTTACATTTTTGGAACCCAATTTTTTGAGTTTTTAATGTATATGAAAATCAAGCAACTTTGTAAGTTGGGAAATAACAATTTTTTTGAAAACTTCAATGAATACTAGTAAAATTGAAATTGATACAAAATTATTGTATATATTACTGGACCAACCTTTATGGATGGTAATTATTTTATCAAACTTCATAAGGTCAGAAAACACGCCCAATTAAATACAATTATTAAATACGCAAGTCAGAATAAAGAGAGTTATATTTTTTATCGATGTTAATCTCAGATTAGCAGGTTGTGTCTTGCTTAGAGATTTAAATACATTAATGACCAATCCAATATCAACTTCTTGGAAGACAAATGTACATTTATTAGGAAAAATAAATTAATTGAAAAATATAATTGCAGTTTCTTCCAAGGAATATTTTCTTAGTCATTTCTCAGCAATAGTGGTAAAATGCTTAATTAGCTTATTTACCAGGTCAGAATTTTCAATTTGTCACCACACATTTATGTCTTTCCTCATTACTGTTCTGATAACATTCCAAGTAGTTTTTATTTGATATTTAGATTGTGTAATTTTATCAATATTATATTTTTTTTCACCTCCGTTACAAGTTTTTTATATATCTGCCTGTAAATATACAATTATGGGTCTATGTTTTTGGATCTTATGCGATATTATTCATAGTTTTTCACGAGACGTTTTTATATCGATGATTTGAAAATATCTAATAACATGCGAAGTTCCCTGGGATACATTGGGAAATCAACAATGAATACGCTGCAAGCAATTATTTTTTGTTCTCTTTGTAATAGTTTTAAGAACACTTTCTATTTTATCTGGGGACATATTAAGACAGTCCCAAAGAGATTTATAAATCAACACAAAAATAGTGAGATTTAACACCACGCCAGCAATTTTAATAACTTTTTCTGCGGACAAGACTTATACCCGACCGGTTTCTTGTCTTATTATTATTTTTAACTACGATCACATTCCCGTCCCGCATATAATAAGTGCTACTAACAACCTAATAATAAGTCATGAAGTTTTGTTTGTAAACCTTGTATGTTTTGATGGATCAACTTAATTATATACTCCTGACAAACATTATTTAAATCGCGCTTCAACATCTTGTATCTAATAAAATTCGATCTTCTTATCTTCTCTCGGAATTAACTACGCTTAAATATTGTAAATTAGATATCGCGGCTTTCTTAGATTTCTTATAAGTTTTTATTTGGTTATTATATTACATACGGATTCTTTCCCAGATTGTTTTAGTCCCTTTCTTAGGCTGTAGAAATTTGCATCTGAAATGATGAGGTATAAGAATATTTAATTAGGACATCCGGCTGCGACATCGTATGTGTTATTAATTACAATACTAAACAATTTATAATTTGTGGCTTGATGTCGATATTCATTCATGTAAAATGAAGAATATATTACAATATTAATTTTTTTTGTTGACACATCGTTAATATTTTCTAACCACGGTGATAAAAACTTAGTAATATTATTGTCTCGATTGTTGCTTCCTGCAATTTTATTTACGGTGCTAACTTCAGCCATTTTCTTAGTTATCGGAGTGAGAATACTTGTAATTTATTGTAAGGGAACTACTGCTTTATTTATTGTGAGAACTTTTGGGTCCGGTTGATATTTTGCCAACAAAAGGCCTGGTTCAGTATCCCTCGGTTGCCCAAGAATTTTACTTGAAGTGAATTCATTTGTTTGCTGTTTTTTTTATCGAATCGAGTCGGAAGAATTTCCTGATGGTGTAACTGTTGATTTCGAAGAGTTTGAAGTTCTAATTTTAATTTCTGAATTTGTACATTAGTATGATTGTACTTGGAATTTAAAGAAACAAAAATGATTTTAAAGTTTTATGTTTTTTTAAATTTCTTATGTTTTCATTTATTTTTACGTTTCTTCTTTGCATTAATTTGCACTTTTCATGTTACTAATTTTAAATTAAAACTGTTCATTTCCCAGCTAATAATAATTGTAGTTTTCTCTATAATTACGTCAATCGTTTTATATTTTCTTTTATCAACCAAATTTTTTTTCTGTATTTATTATTTTTTTTGTCGAAGTCTCTCTTAAGCAATTTCATTAGGTCGCTCAGCTTAATGCTTTCCGCATTACAGTCAGTTACTTTATTTCTATATTAAGTGATTGATTCTTCGTGAGATGTTTGACAATATCTACGTTACTTTCTAAAATGGTTATAAAACTTTTAGTAGTATTAACATTAGATTTAGTAACAGAACTCGTAATAGGGATTTTTAATTATACAGAAATATTTTATGTTAAATATTATTAGGCACTATTTTTAGAAGTATTCGCTTATATATTCTTCATTTATTATTTGCTTTCAATTAATATTCAGCACACATTGACAGAATATATTATTACACTTGAACAATCACATGAATACTTTTATTCCGTTCTATTTTCTGTTATCTTTTTATTTTTAAGTTCTATTGTACGCACGACCTGATGAACGCCCGAGTTAATTTATCACTGTAGTTTTGACTTGAATGTCAAATAAATTGATCAAAAGTAATATTGCACACCCAGTCATTATGACATAATTACAAAGTGAAGGTCACTGAACATTTTATGCAGTTTTTAACTTATTTTTTTAAAAAAGTATATAGAAATAATTTTTAACAAGCGCATCTCGATAATGCGTCTATCCATCAACAATGCATGTTTACATTATACAAATATATACATATACATTCGGTCAGTCTCTGCCTTGTTTTCTTTATTGGACTTAGCTAACACACTGCCACGTATCTAGACAAATATGTGACTACAAATAAAAGAAAACCGTGTGAAGTATGTGACATCTTTTTCAGGAAATAATATTATTAGAAATAATTTTTCTTCGTTGTGTACATATTACTAACGCCTAGCACTTCAGGTTACTCTTTTATTTGCAAGTTCAACTTGTTACCTGGTCTTACCACCATATTAAGATAAAAATGGCACACGTTCCTCTTGGCCACGCATTAAGTTCGTAAATCCTATTCTTTTTTTTAAGAGAAACCATATATCACCGCAGATTAAAATTTAAATTTTTTTTATGGGTATATCATGAATTAGCAAAAGTAACTTCATCGTGTTATATTTATAACATTCTATTGAAAAATTAGATTCATGCCAAAAGTTCTGAAACTTTTTATTTGACGAGTAAAGTGTGATTAAATAAAGTCATTCATTGGGATGCCTAAAAATTCAATATAACTTTACAATATGAACCGGCAAAATTTTAAAAATATCTAGGAAAATTGAGAAATGTCGACTTGTAAATTTGTGACACACGGATCGAATTGTAAATTTGTGAGACACGATTGGAGGAATATTATTAATTAATAAGGTTTCTTAATTTCTATGAGATTGGAACAGTTATGATAAATAATTTCATGATTTGAGAAATGTTTTAAAAAAATCTTGCCTCTGTCATTCTGTCACATAGTGTCACCAGTCATGTAAACTCAGCTGTATTAGAGACGCATCGAAAGCCGATATACTTAACAACTTACTAGTACCAATTACACATGACAGCAATCCTCACTACGGAAAGTTCAGAAGATACAATTTTAAAAATTAGAATAATATTGAAAGGTCTAATTGAGCCTTGAATACAAAATTAAATATTTCTTAAATTGTATGTAACACAATTTAATGAACAATGTACCATGATGTTGGAGATACAATTTCCACTTTTATTACACAAAACGCATGTTCATTATTAACAAAACATTTGAAAAGAAATTATAAAATAAAAATATAAATGTCAGAAGTGGGATTCGAACCCACGCCCACAGAAGTGGACTGCGACCTGAACGCAGCGCCTTAGACCGCTCGGCCATCCTGACTGCTGATTATTACGATTTTGGTACCTACCATTCGATTTGAGACCAGGCGATTAACTATTTTAGAAATTCCTCAATATTATTTTCGATTATAACGTGGAAAATAAGTGTAATAGTTAAATAAATGTATTTATTTACGTAATATATTGAAATGCCTATTTAATATAGTTGTGTTTTTTTTTCTGTAAATTGGTTGTATTTAGTTGTTTGTATCAAATTTACAAGTTGTCTTTTGCAGTTGCCTAATTGGTTGCCATTTGGTTTAATATTATTTTGATTAGTTTATTTATTGACAAAGATTAATAAAAAAGTTGGTAAAGTGAATAATGATAATGTAAGAAAGTAGATATTATATACAAAAGCAAGAAAATTTGAGAAGAATTAACTTGTAAAAGAAATAAGATGGGAGCATAGATCTACTTAAAAATGTAAAAAGTTTACAAATCAAATTAACCCCGTATCCTTATCTGTGAAAAGTAATTACATGCTTTTCCAGGTTTTTTTTATAGACTGGTTTTGCAAGATTTTAAACCATAAACACGTATCGTTTTGTTTAAATTGTAAATCGTATTTACATGACCAGCACTAAGTAAAAAACAAACAAAAAAAAAGAAACAAACTATTTGAAATATTCTATGAACACTAAATACGAAATAAGTTTGTGTTCTAACATCTCCACAAAGGACAAACTAAAATAAATACATTTATAATATATTCAATTAAATACAACAATACATAAATGTGACAATGTTAATTGAAGTAAGTGAAACAATATTGTTTTTTAGAATTAAGACATAAAATTAATATGGAAAACACTTGTTATAAACTTATTAATTAAATAAAGCTGCAATTATGGATTACGAGGTATTTATGTAAGGCACTCTATTTAACTAATTTGAACAAACAATGAATAAAGTAAAATGATAATAACATTACTGATCCGTTTGCTGTGCATAAATTTCACGGAGCCTGTTCTTTACATCTGATCGAAACTGGGGGTGTGGACTTGATAGGATGTCAAGTGTCAACATCGCTTTATTGTATAAGTCGCACAGTCGCCGTAGCGGTGCTCTGATACCGGCGTTTGTTCGTGCATTATCGACATGAAATAAGATATGGCTACTAGTTAATTTGGAAGTTCGATTCTTTATCTGACTCAGTAGAGATGGGCAGTCATAATTATTTTGACAGATATTGAACATAATCATCGACTCTAATAATGAACGTCTGTGATAGAGGGCATCACATTTATAATTATTACATTATTTATTAAAAAATAAATGCCGGTGGCAAGTGCGAGTTCGAAAGGTGAATTTCGTAGTTTTACATACTGGTTTGTATTTTAAAAGAAAAATAATAATAAGAATTTGCACTGAAGTATAAATGTGATATATTTAGGCTATTAATACTTTTTTTTTTCAATTTGATATTTTTTGTTCGCGAAAAAAATTTCCCAAGAGAGTTAATTATTTATTCGTAACAATAGGGCGCTCTTTATTTTGCTTCAAGCAGAAGCTTCTCGTAGGAATTTTAGTTTTTCTCACGACATACTTTCGTAAGAATTATTCGCAAAATGTGTTTCTGGTGAATGTGAAAAGCCCTAATAGTTTTTGGGAAAACCGCCAGCGAATTTCAAAATTGAACGATATCCAGTCTTTTTTATATAAAATCACTTTAATATATTTATTACATGATATTTTTTTAACATACCCAGAAAAATAAAACTTTGAACATTATCAAAAAAAAAATCAAATTTTTTAAAAATCAAATATCACTAATAAGACCAGGCGAACAAAAATATTAAAATGAATTTTTATAATTTTAATTTTAAATGTGTTGTGTTCCATTATTATCAATAGGTAAAACTAAATAAAATTCTTTATAAAAAAAAAACAAAATTTTTATTATTCAGAATAATGAGCCGAATCATCCATTATGCGTTGTAAGTATGATAATTCACATTCATGTTAAATGTATGATAATCCACATACTGACTCGTAAATATCGGTGTTATAATAATTTTCATCGCGTAAGATGTTTCACAACACTACAGTAATATAAGAAGTCTCAAGTTCTTAATGATCTACATGAAGCACAATGTTTTTTCTCACTCTAGCATTTTGCCCAATATTTTAGTACTCAGAATAAGGAATAGCGTGAAATAAACATGACCCATTACCTGGTGCATGAATTACCCTTACGGGTACACAACTGATCATAACTGAGGTCCTAAAAACTTGCTTGGTTAAAAGCGCTCTATAGCATGTAGATATTTTTATCATAGTTACCTAATATTATGGCTTAAATAGGAACCTATTGCTTTACTAAAAGACCAACGACCAACGTTCTTTCAGATATTTTAAACATAACTGTATAATATAAATTTTCCAGTAATTAAGAAAACAAAGTCTGTTTTTCAAAACTAAAGTTTCAAGAAAAAAACAAATCGCTATTGCATTTACAAAATGCTTATGTAACAATAAGATTGACGTATATAAGAATTCGACTGTAGGTCCTCATATTAAACAATCCAAAGAGAGTTCATGTAAACATAGAAGTAATAAACCAATAGGTAATCTTACCGATGTTTATTTATTTAATACATTCTAGGGAGAGCTATTTTACAATAATTTTGTTAAAGCTGCAAAAACCTATTGCGTATATTTGACACATGTTAACTAAAATAACATAAACTTTATCTTTGTTTGTAACCAACGGTTTCTAGAATTTGGACTAATACAGGAATAATGTAAAAATTCCACATAACTAAAAGTAAGTTTTTACCCAGTTAAATTCGGAATAAGTATAAAAAAATGTCGATTTAAAACTTCAGAAGTAAAACTGAAATGCAGAAAACTGAATTAATATACAATACTTCAGTATTCAATATTGATCATCTAAAATTTTAAATCACACAAATTAGCTCGAAATTCTTCATGTATTTATAGCGCAGCTTGCGTGGTATGTCCTGCGAAAATTTATTCCACTTCGCTTTCTAGGGATGTTAGGTCTTGTACACTCAATATGTAGATATCAGCACTTTGAAAAGCAAAAGTAGTTATGCGCGAATTCCTCCCAAAACCTTCACTCTATGTCATTTGAAGAAAAATAATACAATAATACAGCGTCCAATAAGAAACGTGCCATACTATAATTCGAACCAAATCCCTTGACTTATGATACTTACCCAATTTACTTCAAGCACGTACGGCGTTTGACATATGATGCGATGATCAACGAGTCTAGAGATTAATGCATGGAGTCAACTTATACAATAACAATATTTTGTTATACACGATGCCTCACGACGCCTTTTGTTATACACGATCCCTAGTTCTATACCTGTTACGAATAGGTAGAATGGAAACTATGAAAAGAAAAGCTGAGTCATTGTCAATCGTCGCTTTCGCACTATGTTTTAGGGTTATGAAAATGAGAATATTAATTTAAAAATTTCTATCGTGTAATCCTCAGTATTCGTAGAGGAAGAGTATGCAATATCGCTTATTTACATAGAATGATTAGAATTTTTTGTTGAATATCAGTAAACAAAGAATATTTGTTTGTGTTTATTTCGATTCAAAAAAATTGTTAATGTACTTTTGCACCAATGTTACCGTGTGTTGTTTATAATTATAATAAGTCTCGATTTTTATTTTATCGATACACGGGAATATGAAATGAAGTTTAATTTTTTTAAATAGCTTTTATAATAAAAATAATTAAATTAAACAAAATAATAATAAGGTAAACCCTAGTCCACAGATAAATAAAAATTATCAAATTTATCACCAAATTATTGTAAATTCGTTTTCGTAATTTTTAAAAGTAACTTAATTTTAAATTGAAAAAATGAATATACCAAATTTAAAGCTTTAAAAAATGGTAAATTTAATCCATATTGATGTGATATTTTCATTTTTGTGAAAAGTTTATGATTCTTAAAAGCTTCCAGGAATGAAATATTCGGAAAGCCTCAAAAATGTATTTCGAAGGTGTTAGATGTCATTTTTAACACATTATAATTACATTTTCAATAATTCGTTATTCAAATGACGAACTACTGAAAATGTATTAAACTACGCATTCACGGCATTTAATTAACCAACATATTATAGTGTATCTCCAGTCACGATATTGTACTTTATTTCATCTCAGATCGTAAAGCGTTCAAAGAAATCCATGAAAATGTTATTTAATTCAGGTCTACAATAGTTTTCCCCTTTCAGATTTGATGACTGATTTTTTTGATGTCAGATTTGATGACTGACGCTGATTACGGGAAAAACGCTTAGTTAAATAGTTAGTTAAATATAATATAATTAACTAATTATTGGAAAAAAGGTGAATTTTTAGGTCATTTGCTAAAGATCTCATTTAACCATAATTAATTTAAATCGTCAGAAGAGGGTTAATTAGGGTAGATTATTAGATTTTTGTATAAATAGCAACATAATCGTTTTTACAAAATCAGTACTTCCATGTAATTCGTAACGTTCATTTAAAACATGTTATGGTGAAAGTGTTTAAACTGACTGAACAATTTTACTATATTTGTGGGCAGTTTATGCTCACAAATTAGCAATATAACATTACCGAATTCATAAGTAATGTTTATAACATGTATTTTTACCTAGTAATCACTAACCAAGACAAATAGTGGATCCCACATAAAGTTTGTGCGACATGCATTCATGAACTTTGAAAATATTCAATAGGGCAGAATAATACCTTTGATTTACAATCGTCTATGTTATAGAGAGAATCTCAGAATCACACCGAAGACTATTAATTTTACCGTTGTAAGATTACAGGCTACAATTCTAAAACAAAAACGTACTTGGTATGTCTAGCTGTGCAGTGGGTAACGCACGTGGTAGATCGCGATTCGAACGTTGCACGGTCATTACCTCCATATTTAGTATCAGTGCAAGCTGAAGACATGAGCAGTGATGTCGAAGAGGTATTTCAACCTGAAGCTCATTTGAGCTAAGCGCAAGTGGAACACAGTTATTCTCAAGAGATCTAAGCCTGCCAAAAGATGCAGCTGAACTCCTCGGATCAAGACTATCGGAAAGGATATCCTTGCTCCTGGTATCTCATTTTCTTGGAATCGCAACAGAGAAAAAGACTTTGTACTACATTTTTCTGAAGATAGTGATCTAGTGTGTTGCAAAGACTTTCCTGGCTTGGAGAAAATGTTTAGCATCGAACATGATGCGAACGGATGGATTCATAAACTCATCAAAGCGGCGTTTGAAAGCAGTGCTTTTGCATAACAGCAATAAGTACGCTTCACTACCAGTTGCTCACTCTATACATTTGAAAGAATGCTACGATTTGAAAAATGGGTTGGATAAAATAAAGTACGTACAACACGGTTGAATGGTCTGTGGAGATCTGAAAGTTATAAGTATGCTACTCGGTTAACAAGGTGGCTACACAAAATACCCTTGCGTTCTCTGTGAGTGAGATAGTCGAGACTAAGGTCAACATTGGACGAAGAAAGAGTGGCCGCCGAGAACTAAACTAGTTCCTGGAATCAAAAATGTTGTGAGAGAAAAATTAGTCCCCTGGACAAAATTTTGCTACCCTCTTTATACATAAAACTGTGAACAATGAAACAATTTGCGAAGACACTGAATAAAGAAGAAGAAGGTTTTAAATATCTACACCAAATTGTACCATCTCTGTCTGAAGCTAAAATGAAAGAAGGTACTTTCGTTGGCTCGGACATAAGGAAATTGATGAAAGACAAAACTTTCGATGAAAAATAAAGTGAAATTGATTTAGAAGCCTGGAAATCTCTTAAGGAAGTAGTGTACTATTTTATGGGAAACCATAATAGTCTAAATTATGACGAAATTGCAAAGAAAATAATTGAAAATTTCAGAACAACGGGATGTTCGATGAGCATTAAGTTTCATTCCTTTAATTCGCACTTGGACTATTTTCCTGACAACTTGGGAGCTGTAAGTAAAGAGCAAGGCAAAAGATTTCATTAGGATTTGAAACAGATAG
Source organism: Druceiella hillmani (assembly GCA_039881145.1). Taxonomy (NCBI): domain Eukaryota; kingdom Metazoa; phylum Arthropoda; class Insecta; order Lepidoptera; family Hepialidae; genus Druceiella; species Druceiella hillmani. Next base: position 6,519,131 of record JAYKKI010000070.1, read on the forward strand.
AACGCTGCTATGCGGAAAGGTGAAATAAAAGGATGATGGCAGAATATTGTTGGTTGCTAAAGTGAAATATTTCAAGTCGGACTTTTAAGTGAAAATCTCACAATCGGAGCTTCGGTGAAAAAAACAAGATACCACAAAATATTTAATATTTCTAATTTATTTATTAACGTCATTTAAATTTATTTATAATATTTTAAAGTCATGTAATTGTTTTTTTATTGTAATATAAATTTTTTACTTAGTAAAGTTGGCTTTTTTTGCGATTTCATACAAAGGAATTTTCTAAAGAAACTGAGGGCGATGGGAAAAATCGAACTACATATTCGTAATCAACGCATTAAAATACTCTACGATCAACTATTAAATCTAAAAAGGGAAAATAAAAGCTAAAATTTGCAGACATTTGATCGAAAAATAAGGAGGCACGTCCGACTGAATTGCGATGTTGGGTACTGGGAGGATGTGGTTTAGATGTCGTACAAAGTCGTAATTTTTGTGAAATTGGAACATGCAGATGTATATGCAGTGCTATTTTTCATGCTCAAATTTAATAATTTCTAGAGATTTTATTCATCGTAGTATTCGTTCGCTTTCTTTCTGTATACAATAAAAAAGAACAAATACCATATTTTGAACGCAGATACACGCAAAAAAATTTTAGAACGAAACTCGTCAAGAAGACTCCGGATAAGACTGAATTAAAGAAAATAAGAACTTTAAGAAACATAATACTGAATTAAAAGCTCATATACATCACAGGTGGAAATTTGCATTCATACGAAAAAAGTAAGCGATTGATTAACAGCCTTACCAGTTTCTAACAAGTTTTAATTTTTAAGTTTGATGATATTTCACTTATTCTGCTGTTAAATGAGGGTTGACTATTAAACTGATTCGCGTCATCCATTTGATTTTTTCCTATTACGTGCTTTATACCATGTGCCAATGAGCGAAGGCTCAGATGCACAACAAAAATAAAATCGATTCTCTCCACATAATAGAGTATTTTCAGGTTTATAAATATATAACAATGCTTACACAATGAACTCTGGCTGGTAGTTAATATAGTGAACTAAAGCGGTGTTTACATCGCAGTTAATTTCAATTGTAAATTTTTCGTAACGCAGTTTGAATTTAGCATTAAATTTCATCACTAATGATCAGTCTTAAAGAGTTGATATCGTGAAATTACCAAGAGTACCTCCACATATCTATCGAATATATCTTTGGTTTACACAATTAATTAAACTTGTTATAATTCTAATTTACTTATAATTTGTTATACACAATTTTAATTTCATAAAATGTTTATTACGTGTTATCATAAAATGGTCGTCTGAAATATTCAGCTATGAAAAATTTGTATTACTAATAACTATAATTATAACTAATATTAATATTAACGAAATTGATGAGAGAGGGATTTTGTAGTATTAAATAGGGATTTTTTAAACTTGTACTACGAAAATAGTGAAATTTGTTGCACTTTTAAATATAACAATTATATTTATTTTTAAAAACAATTAGAAATTTGGAACGTGACTGCTTTATTGAAAATATGTTTTGTAATGTCATTTGAAACGTAAAGGTCATTCAGAACATGTAAGTATAACATTTAAAAAAACCTTGCATTTTGTTGGAGTCAATTTTGGTACTTTCGTTATTTTTTCAAGGTTTCGTACCTCGAATGGAAAAAAAGACGGAATTCTTCTATGATAACTTTTCGTATCCGTTCATCTACCTGTCACAGTTGTTTTTATTAAGAACCATTTGACATCGAAGCTTGAATCTGGCATAACGACAAAGTTTATTAATACGTATACATTTCAATATTTGACACTAAAAAAATATTTATGTAGAAATTTTAGGGGAAAATCGCTAGAAAAAATTATTATTTTCAAATTAATATGTCATATCTACTATCAGTTGAACGAGCCACTCACAATAATTTCCAAAATTTAGAAAATTTTTAGTAAGTTTTTCTAGAAGCACTGTTGAAAATTTCCAGAAAAATGTGTCCCTATCTAGTCCCACCATTTAACAGGTATAATGAGAGTTATAGAAAAACTTTGTTACTAGAAATTTACATCAAATTTATAGGACAGGACGTTGGTTATTGAAGATTTCCAGAGATTCACGTTATTTTCACGTGAAGGATTTACTAGAAAACATATTTTCAAAATGAAAAACGATATTTGTATTTCTAAATAATTAAATGGAAATACTGTGCCCCATTAAACGTTTATATACGCTTAAGTGTGTACGGAGCTCTTTTAGCACGAGTTTTACTCATACTGAACAGTTTTATTAGGAAATTTCTACTTTACGTTTACATGATTCATGTGTGCATACTTATTACTAAAACGAAAATAATTCAAAAACTAAATTTATACGAACGACTCGTATGCTATGTAGCTTCACTTATTGAAGTTATAAAACTTATACTACCGCGAATATTTTGTGATATATTACGCTCAGCGGCCAACTTTGCATCTCGCTTTAATCTTCACTTTGGGACTGATACGTTACGATAAGAGCTATAATTCGGGTTCGCTGACGTAAGTACACTTATTTTTTTTTTAAATCTGCAATATAGCGCAATTTATTAATTAATTTCTATTATATACTACAATTCATCTTAATTCTAGAAATCTAAGCATAGTAGAATTGAATCTAAAATAATGATATTGTAAGTGCAAAAATTTTTTTTATTTGGGTTTCGCTATTTTGAAGACGTAACACAGAATCACATTGTTTACATTTATACGTGCTTTTTGAACAAAGAAAAATAATGTGATTGCATGTAAATTGTATGTTGGGATATGTTATGTGCAAAAATAGTAAGGTTTAAAAGGAAATCCGCTTGGACAATAGGATTGTCTCTATTTAAAAGTGTCAAGATTGTTTCTTGATATTTTTAGAAAGAAGAATGAAATATTAAAAAAGAAAGAAGAATAAAAGGATTTCCTTACAAAAACTTTTTAATCGAATAATGTTTTCTTTTTACGTGGTCATATTTTTTACAACAATTTAGAATCAAATTATTATTGAATTCTTAAATATTTAGGGTTCCGTATATCAAAAATTTTTTTAGAATATTTACATGACAATTGAAGGGAGGGTAAATGAAAGTCTTAAAAAAATGAATTTTATATGACATAAATATAAATGGCTCGAAATAGCTTGTTATAGATTACAAAAATATTTTTGTCTTAATTATAAATGTCATGTTTAAAAACATATTAGAAAAATGTGTGAAAATTATGGAAAACCACGAAAAAGGAGGAATGGGTATATTACAGGTAAACTTACAGGTAAAAAACGACTAAAATTACAGGTAAACTATGGCGATTACCTCAGGTCTTACAATTTTTGAAATATGCACAACGTTTTTACAGTTGTGAATATGAATATATTTTAAACAATACATTTACGTTGTGAAAAATTGATAAATAGTTTAAAACACTACGTAATAAATGTTTATAAGTGGATAAATGCATGCGGAACCCCCGTATTGCGATTTCTGCTCATGGATGATATGTTATTTATACTATTTATTTGTCGAATTACGAACCTGTATCATGATATCATCAATCCGGTGTAAAAATGAATTTTGTTTACCTGCTGTAAATATAATAAATCTTTACACCAGGCTGATGATATATTGAAATCTCACTGAAATATGTTATTCCAAATGTGTTCTCGTATCACATATTGATAACTTCATAATAAACGTAATTAATTAAATTTTATATTAATATACCGTACTGAAAAGCATAGATTTTTAAAAATCGACTTTATGTTAGATTTAAATTTCAACAAAATATCTGCACACAAAAAAACAGTAAAAGTGAAATTGTCTACATATTAAATATTAATTTAAAAAAAAATTATTTCACAGGAATGAAGTTATGATGAAACATAAAACAAGTACAAAGAATTTATCTGGGGATTTTGTTGTTGTATTTCTATATATTAAATAATAATTTAAAAAAAATAAATTTAGAGGAATGATTTTATGACGAAGCACAGAACAAGTACAAAGAATCTGGGGATTTTGCTGTTGTATTTCTTAGAGCATGCGGGAAAGTACGAGGTATTGTGCATTTTTGGAATAATTCTTTGTCTTTTTGTACGTTTATTTGAAAACACTTCACTTAAATAGTACGTTGATACCACAAAGTAATTTCTCACATCTCTTATATCATTATGCACGTCTGCATTTAGTAATAAAGCTTTTATGCAAATTAGATAAAATTAAGAATGAATAAAAAGCATATTAAAATTTGGTAATCCAATATTTTATTCTAAAAATAATAGCAATTTTTGAATTTTATATAACTTTCTGTCAACAAATACATTGGTGGTTCAAACTCAGTCTTCAAAATGTGGTTTTAAAATTTTTTCTGCAGAATATGTGTAGATAAATAAACAATCACGATCCTCAAGTATTTCAGACACAAATATTGATATCGATCGTTTGTATTTATGATATACAAACATAAATGTGAATAGTCAAAACTATAAATACGCCCTTAATGCATCGTGTATGTCGCCTGAAATGATTTAGAAACACTTTCTTAGATTTTTTTTACTCTGACGTAAATATAAAAACATTTATACCTGTAACTGTCTGTAATACCATTAGTTCCTCAATATCTGCTATCAACACTGTTTCCAATATAATATTTTTAACAAGATATTACTCAGTTCAAAAATAAATTAGCCTATAATTTTAATTGCAATTTTTCAATATTTATTGCGTGATAAAGTTACGAGTTCAATAAAGTCGTCTTTATAATGTTATTGTTATTACTACGTGATTCTCGGAATAGTACCGTTTTAGGTTCAAACAGATTGTAATAGACAGTAGACGCTGAGGAAGTTAGTTTTATTTTCAAATTCCAATACATTATGTACTAGTTTTTATTACGAGAGTGGTATGCTTGTGGTATCACCTGATACTGATATTAAATAATTCTTATCCATTTTATTGCTAAATTTACCTAAAATCTAGTCGGGACAGCTACTCGTCATAAAGTGAATTGCTTCAGGACCATTGCTACATTACTAAATAATTTTTGATAATTAGTATACTTATGTTTAGGGAGCAAAATTATAACTTATTGTTACCCAAATTTTATTTTTTAAGGGATGTCACCTACAGATGATATGTATATTATTGGTACTTCTGGTAGAGTTTTTTCGGTTTATAAAAAAGGCAATGGAGGAGGAGGAGAGGTTTATGGAGAGTGTACATCAGGCATCCCTCATCAAAATATTTATTTTTGTGATACGTGAAAAAATAAGTATATATATTATTATGAAATTTATGTTAATACTTCGAATGTATGCCGATATCATATTTAGGTACATTTTAGATTTGGTGAAAATTATCGCATCATTGCCGAGAGCAGTCTGTTTTGCGTATGATCATGGGCGTTACCTGCAGACCTCACCTCACTTGTGACTCTTATATGAACTGGTACTGCATAGAGATTATCACAGATTTGGGACTTACCATATTTCTAAAGGTTGGGGCGGGATTTTCGTCATTGATTTTGATTAGTGTCAGATATTTGCTCTTATTATTTTGATAAGCCAAGGGTTTAAATGATCAGCATCTAAGCAAAGAAATAGCTACCACTACTTTTTGCGACGAAATATAACCCTCGTCGAGTCAAAATTTTCATAAAAATAATCGACTCTGTCCATACATTTGTACCTATTTCGACAATGCATGGGCAATTAGCTTGAATTTTCGACGGCTCTTTATTTATAATTTCAATTGTATTCATGTGTAATTTGGTGGCAATTGTGATGCAATTACAAAAGTACTATTAACATGGATCTTAGCTACAAAAAGGTCCAGAGTTTTTTTTAATATATCTCACCCTTGGGCTTCTCCTTCATATCTTTCGAATTTAGCAGTGTACCATTTTCTAACCGGTTTCCACAAATAATTCCCGTTCCTTCAGCATTTTGTTCTCACAAATATCTTAGAAGCAGTAATTTAGTGAAAAACTTATAAAAATACTAGCAGCAAATACCCGCTTCGCTGTCTTTTTTTTATTGCATATTTTTTCACATCTCATATCTTTTTTGTATAAAAAACAGGTGTTAAAAACTTCTCTTTTTTATTAATTTTTAATACTTTGTGCATAAATATCTTATAAAATATATAAAATATATATATAAAATATAAAATATATATATATATATATATATATATATATATATATACACATATATATATATATATATATATATATATATACATATATATATATATATATATATATATATATATATATATATAAATATACATATATATATATATATATAAATATTAAATAATTTTATTCAAATGCATCTTAAAACTGTAATGTGTTATTAATGTTTAAAAAAATGAGAAGGGGGATTGCGTTAGTGAAAAAGAAGGGTGAGGTCAATGAATATGTCTGAGTATTCGATAATGTTCCAGAACATTGTATAAATTTCTTAAAATTTTTAGAACATTCTAGAAATAACTGAAACTTTCAGATTGGAAGTCACACATTTTCGAGGTTGATTATTTTCAACCCTCCATATATTCCACACCCTTATAGTTATCGACGCGCAACCACCATAGTACACGACGCTATGGTGGTTGCGCGGCACGCATCGGCTACTACCACGGAGGCTACTACCAGGCAAGTGGAATTCGTCTGCGATATGTAGTTGTGGCTGCAGAGAGGAATATAGGCACGCACATGACCAATTTAATATAATATGTTGCACATGACCAATTTAATATACTCTTGTTGTATCTTGAGTGTTGGAACCATCAAACCTTGATACAGTTCACAGTTTACCAAATATATTTGGTGAGTACCTGTTGACCATTTATTCTTTATTCTTTGCCGTACCTTTCAAAATACACCTTATATTTATGATAATATATGAAGATATAATTATTTTTAAATTGACTGTGAAATGTTTGTTGGATTTTGCGTAATAATCGCAAACCTTGGCGAATTTGTCGTTGGGTGGTAAAGATGTAATATCTCAAATTTACAGATATTGTTGAAGTTCAAAAAATATATTTCGTATCATACTAGAAGCAAGCAATTAAATATGTATATCTTTCTTTAGTTCCCAGAATTTCCCCATACACTTAAAAGTCAACTATCCCATGGGAAATAACATTGCAACATACACTGTGATTTCATCAGTTACATAAAAAATGTGATTTCTGCAAAGCGTACAAGTTACTCCCATCTACCACGAATTACACAATGTTATAATTATATATAACATAAAACATTCAACGGGTTTTGTGTATCGACCATTTGTGACAGCATATTCGAATAGTCAGTATATGGCGATGGATTCTATGATTACTCTTGGTAAGGGAGTCTGTGATGGTATCTTAACTAATTTTATTACAACTTACAATAATATATTTTTCTCCAGAGCAGAAACTTTAATTTCTTCCTCCTCCTGATCACTGCGGAAGTTTCTTCAAGTTTTTTTCTCTATACTTCTAGTTAATAAAGAAGCATGTGATCAGGAATATGGAAAAATCAGCTTCAATTCCTTTTCATCAGCAGCAAAATTTTCATCATCAGGAGGGAACAAAATAATGGCACGATGGTCTTTCCTGTTTTCTAGATTCCGAGAACAGCTGCTATAACAAAATATATTGCCCAGTGTCACTTACAGGTGACGCCTCATATTTTGGGCCTTGTCGTAAACATAAAATGTATTATTATTAGAGCACAATGCATTTGTATTATAGCGTATATATTAATTTATCTCATTTAATAAGGAAATAATATGTGATTGTGGTGGAAACCTGAATATTCTAATTTCAATAGTAAGGGAATGCTCCAACTAGATAATATGTTATTAACGCGCCAAACAACTGAATGCATATAACAGATAATAAATATTTAGTGTGGCCAGCAAAATTACGACCCAAGACATAAGTTATTTACAATCTAGTGGTGAAGGAGTAATGCAAAAATATAGTTAGCTCAACGTTAAAAATTATTGAAACATCTGCCGCCTATATGTGACTCTGGGAATTAAAGACTTTATGGGAATTTGACATTATTATAATATTTCTTCTCATTTTATAGTTCGATAGAAATATATATTGCTCTCTTGTAATTATATTGAGATATTCATTTGCACTCTCCACCGCGTATTTTACGTGCATTTCTAAATTCACGGTCAGCTGCTATTTCACGCTGCTAGTATGTTTAAATCACAGAAATGACGTCAGGTAAGTAAACACACATATTTGAGAGTCAAATTAAATATATGATGCTAAAAAAATAGCTAGTGTAAAACACAAACATCACAGAAGGATGGAAGGCCTTATAAGTAAATTCTCACTTAGTTACCTAAACCTGTGTACATAATATGCGTTCTGTATTTTTTTTGTATCTTGTGCTTCTGGCATAAATTGGTCTTGTTGGTTATTAAAAAATAATTGAAAAGATAATAAAGGTATGTTACGTTATATTTTTACATATGTTTTAGTAATGTCTTAAAGCGATTTTATTATTTTATTTTATTTTTGAATTTAGAAAATATTTGCATTGTTGGACTCATAAAGTATTTATTTTATTATTAAGCTTGGAAAATATTTGTATTTGTGGGCTGAGATACTTTTACAAAATTTTAGAAACTGTAATCCGGAATTATTTCCTGGCATCAAGATTATTTTTTTCCCTAATTTTAGAAGCATAAATAGTGAATGAATTCGTAGGAGTCTGACGTGTTTTTGAATAGGAAGCGTTTATGAATATAAATGACTATGTCATTATTATAGTATACGTATGTAACACTTATTAAAAAAAGTTGATTAAAAAGTATTTTTGCAAAACTGAGATTCGTTGTATAACATATTAAGGGCTTATTTACATTCTTGAAGAAAAACATTTATTTTTTCTGTAGTGCTTGTTAAAAAAAATTATTAAAAAGTATTTTTGGAAATACTGAGAGTCGCTACATAAATTAAGGGCTTATTTACATTCTCAAAGAAAAACATTTATTTTTTCTGTAACGCTTGTTAAAAAAAATGATTAAAAAGTATTTTTGCTAATACCGAGAGTCGCTACATAAATTAAAGGCTTATTTACATTCTTGAAGAAAAACATTTATTTTTCCAAATTCCAATATCAACTCTGGTAGCTTGTAGAAAAATGTGGAATAAAAACATATCACAAGTAAATTACTTTTTTCGATTTCACGTATTTATTTCATGAAAATTGCCTTTTTGCAACAACGAGAATCGTAATAGGGGATATGTATAGAGGGTTCATTCTAAACGATTATACTTTCATTTGAAATTTAAAAAAAAGGAGTAAAATACTCATTTCTCTTTAATTTGATTAGAAAATAAACAATTTTCAATGACGGAATAGCAAAAGAGAGAAAGAAAAATGTTTATTTAACAAACATATGGTTTTGATTTCCCATATATACTTGTATTGTAACATCGGCTAGTCATTCTGCGCTAAGATGCGTCCCAAGTCGGTCATGTCGCGGCTGTAATGATAAAAATATTCAGGACACTATGTGTGTAATTATATTGACCATTATTAGTCAAGTTTTTTTTATTTCCTAATAATTCACCAGTACTAAAAAACGACATATCGTAATTCTACTCATTCAATTTCACAAATAACAATATTTTCTTAATAAAAAGCCAGCGACGCACGTTACACAAGTTAACTGAAATGTCAAAACTAAACTTTCAAAAACATTTAATGTTCCTATTGGTCGAAAAAATGTGTGAGGGTTGCCATGTTAAATAATTAATAATCTATAACAATTTCATTTGAAAGCGCAATTTATATTAATACATTATTATTAGTAAGAAAAAAAATAATAATTTATCTAAATGACAAATGAAAAAATATCATATCGACGAGAGTATTTTTTGTAATCTTAAATGTTTGAGCGAATTATGGATTGATGTTAAAGATTTTCAAATGGCAATAATTTTGATTTACGATATGTAAACAAAGTTGACCTTGTAATTTAATTTTGTTATCCTTTTCTTTCTTCTGACCTTTTTTTTGTAAAATTATGCAAATGAAAGGGATAGTTAGAAAATTCAATTTCGCTAACAAAGGTATTTATGCAATATTGCCACATTTCTCACGTTTATCTAAATATATGATATAGGTTGATGCATTAATGCCTTATGACAATTTTTAAATATAAAAAAAATTATATGATTTAAAAAAAATAGGTGTATTGCAACTACCCATGTAGTACTATTATAGACGAAAGTCCAAAAATTTCCTAAATTTATATAGCGTGTATATATATGTATATATATATATATATATATATATATATATATATATATATATATATATATTTATATATCCCAGGAAAAGTTTTCGAATAACCTGAAAAAAAATAAACCAAACGTTTATGTAATTACTTACGTACATGTCCATCTGTCCATTACAGCCGTTTTTTTTTCAGAAACCACTTGGCATAGAATGTTGAAATTTGGCATGACAGTGAAACGCACAAATTTCAATAGTTACACTCAATAATATTTATGTAGAAATTTCCGAAGGAGAGGACAAATTAGAAATACGATTTCTTTTAAAAATTCTATATATGGTGTGATGTATCGTTTGAAAGGTCTATTTATAAGGATTTGAATTTTTTTTAAAATTTAAGCCTCACATCTTTACATTACAACCCTCCTTGCGAATTCTGAGATTTCGGAAGATTTGAAAAAAGGGGTTTCTAGAAACGCGCGCATAGGTTGTGGAAAAATTGTAGCGATAACTGTAGATGTCATATTTTTTTAATTATGCACCATTTGTTTATGCCTATGAAAGATATTATAAGCAATACATTTACGTTTTTTTATGTTCTCAGCTAATTTTCTCAGAAATCATACGACGTAGGAATTTGAAATTGACATAATAATATTCCTAATAATTCATATATTTTGTACTAAATAACTTTTCAAAATATTGACGTCATGCATAAATTTGTTTTTTTAAAGTTTCTGAAGTAAAGAAACTATAACGTTTTGTAAAAGTCTTCAGACGATAGAAACTCCGAAGAATTAAAAAAAATAACAAAGCTCATATCAAAAAACTCTTACTGTGGAGAGAGTTGTTTGAAACCGGATTTGATTGACGGAGTATACGAAAAAGTATTTGTAAAAGAATTGATATTAACCTCTAATCAGCGGAATTATCCAGAGCGCTATATCGTACATTAAAGTGCTACTCTACTTTATTTAGAGGGTAGATGAAAGTTATCAACATCTTCATACTTTACAAAAATGTGCAACAGACGTGTAAATACGAAGTCATTATTTAAACAAATGTTACATTGGAATGATTTGAACCATGTGTGATCAATTAAATATAAAACAGTTAGTAGTTTGCTCTCGGACGTTAACAACATTTTTATATATCAACATAGAGAAACGCCGTTTTTTAATTGATAATGACTTTTAATGACTTTTTTACTTGTTCCAAGAGCTGCACCATACGGCCAGTATATAGACGGCCTTGTAAAAATTAAGTGCCTATTATCTAATTTCGATTTACACACGAAAGAATAAAACGAAAAAAGTGAGTTTTAGAAATACGATTGCGGTAAAATTAATATCTATAAAAACTTGTTTAGTAAACAATCTTAATTATATTTTATTATTAGCAGTACGTCAATACAAAAATAACGATTATTAGTATTATTTCTTTTTTTAATCATCCTTTCAGCAGGTCAGTTAACCAAAATGGTCGTGTACAATGATTGTATTATAATATAATTTTATATATATCGTAAATGTATTGCCTACCAATTACCTCTTTTATGCGCTTATAAATATGGTTTTTTAAAATTTGGGTTTAGAAGTTTCGGAATTAGGAGAGAGTTGCAAATTTTATTGCATAAACATATGATACTTAAAATCATAAAAAAAATTTCCAACTCTTATAACTAGACATTTCAAATGATACTCCACATATAAATTTGTTTGATATATATTTTGTATGTTAGATTTCTTTGTTATAATTTTCGCACATTAATTTATTAAATTTTAAACATTTATTAAACAGTCATGTTTAAAATTAGTGTGTGTACACTCTTTGCCTCAAAGATGCTGGGTCATTGCTACTGTTGCATGCATTGGTTTTACATATACGTGAAAATATAAGATATATATATATATATATATTTTTTTTTTTTTTTTCTTTTTTTTTTACACATACATACAGAGATGAGATACTATAAAGTTTATTCAAAGAAAGAAAGAAAATTCGAATAGAATATCGCTTTCTCTCATATTTGTGTCTTAGCGTAAATACGTGTATTTGTTGAAAAAACCATTTGAAAAATACACCTCTCAATAAAACTGATTTACTTGCTTCAATATTTTTCTTCTACCCGGGCTCATTTAATACAATCTGTCGCAAAATTTTAAAGATCTCTCTTCCTAATTACTGTTTACTATTTTATGATAACTTTCACTTTTATAGATAATTTTTAATTTTTTACGTGATTAAACTTACAAAGCCTTCTTTAAGAAACTTCTTATAGTTTTGGCTAGTCAGCCGTTAACAGGTAAAACTATGAACTAATAACAGGAATCAACCGGAAAATAGAAAAGTGACAATCTTATTTTGTATATTTTCTTATATTGTTTCCAGACATTTTGTTTTAAAATTATGAAGAATCAGATATTAACGCTAATACAGATTATTTACACTTAAATTTATAATTATTTCTCGAGCGCACGCGCCGTCGCTCAGTTTTACACTTTCAAAATCTCAACCCCCGAGTTAGCAAATTCAATAATATAGCGAGTCAGTTAATAGCCACCCATCAAAATCATCCGTTTCTATTTGTCGACCATTTTAACGGTATTTAAGTCGAACCAATTAAACATCCACGGAAGCTGTCTAATAGTGCTCCATGGAGGAATTGATCCGAGATGGAATAATAATATTAGATATTGGCTGGAAACGTTCTGTGACTCTTGACATTCTAACTTTATTGTCCTAAGTTGTACGAGATTACGTCTTTATTTGGCATTAATAGTTCCAAAGAAAGGTTTCTTTAATTTTGTTTAAAGTATGTAAAGAAGTCCTTACAACAGGATCTCTCTTCCAAATTACTAATTACTATTTTATGGCTTTTAACAGACTCGCTATAAGATAAATAATGGACAATCATTAAGCTATTCAGGCAGAATGAATGTCATCGAATGTTCAACAGTCATAATCGATTATTGTTAAATTTGAACGTGTTATTACAGTTAACGCAAAATATTTAAAGGTTTTAGTTTATACTTTGACTTAAAATAAATAACATAAACGTTTATTTATAAGTAACATACTTTTTCTCTGAACATTACCCTAATATTACTCTAGATTGGGGCCGTTAAAGAATTATTGCAAAAGTGATTTGCCTAAATTAGATAAATCAAATCAATCCGGTTTCAAACAACTCTCTCCACAGTAAGAGTCTTTTGATATGAGCTTCGTTATTTTTTTAAATTCTTCGGAGTTTCTAGCGTCTGAAGACTTTTACAAAATGTTTCTAGTTTATTTACTTGAGAACTAGTATATATTTAAAAAAACAAATTTATGCATGAAAAACTGTAAACACTACTTCATCTGCACGTAGCCCACTATAAGAATATATAGCTGTATATTTGGCAATATCCAAATTACACAATATGCTATTAAATAGTAGCTGCATATACTCCATGGCATTGTGTAGCCTGTCATTTAGGAAATAGGTATACTTATATATTTAGTAAAGGTTTCTAGTAAAGGGGTGAAAAGGTTTCTAGTAAAGGGGTGTTATTTAGTAAAGGGGTGAAAAGTTGTGAAACTTTGGAAATATTTCGAACTTTGGAAATTTATCGAAGGTGAATTTCATAGCGCTGCTAGGCGCAGAAAATTGTATTTTGTCACAGAAGTATATTTGGATCTGTTAACGAGATAATTTTATTAAAAGATATCTCAAGTAAAAATGGCATCAATTGTGATTATGAGTATCAAAAACATCATTACAGTTTCAGCGTATAATGGCGTTACCGATATCTTGAAAGCATTATCATATATTTAAGTAATTAGCAGCGAGATTCGGAAAGCACACGTCAAGTTAAATGTTTGACGAAAATGATTTAGGCAGGAATAAATTTCCAGTAATTTATGAAAGTAAATATTTTGATAAAAGCATACGTTTATTATTGTATACAGAAGAGAGTAAATTGAGAGAAACTTATCTACATTATATTCAAGACGATTCTTCAACAAAGTGCCAAGCTTCCTCAGTGACGCAGGTTTTTACAAAATTTGCTCATTTTTCGCCCATAAAGAGGAAGTGTTATATGATAGAGAGAATATAGCAAATTACAAAGTTATTTTAATATTGCGATATGGGTGGTAATAACGCGCTCGATGTTGCAAGTTCCAGTTGAGCAACTTGAAAACTTTCCAAGGCTTTTTTTTGTTGAAGAAGTCAAGTTTTTATTGCAAAGAATTAACATGTTTATGTGAGCAATAAATTTAATTCTTTGAGAATTATACACTTTATTAAAATAAGTTGCAATATCAAAATAGCACTATTTGAACGAAATACCTCGAGGACTGAGGTGAGTAATACAGATCAATTTTTATTGAAAATGGAGGATGAAAGTGAAAAATTGTGTAATGTTAAATGTAATAATAAACTAAAATTATATTGGCAGGTTAAGGACCCACTCGGTACTTATTTAAAAAGAAAGCTAAGACATAATGGCGGTTGCGAGATAAAGTTTTTAGGAGGAAAACTTTGGTAAAGAAGGAGCGAATATAAAATAAGCAGAAAATTATTGAAAACGTGGAATCATTTCCTTTTCTTTTTTTTTATGTTTCGTTCGTTGGAGGATAAATGCTCTCTTTTGCCATTATATTGCTATTCACGAGAAGAATTAATATAGCGTGTTTTCTATGCTGTTAATATACAGAATAGTGTAGAAAAACCGTGAATTTTTGCGCATTAAATTTTTGAAATTATCACTTTATTTGACTTTATATAATGTTTATATAGCACAACATTTTCTTTTCATTTTAATTCTTATGCTAAAACTGCTTATATATTTTTCCTGATTTTAAACAGATTTCTGTTCATCCACGCTATTAAAGAATGCAGTTTCCAAAGTAGTTGTACCTCAATGGAATTTATTTTATTTTATCCTGTCAATAGGCTGAAATAAAAAAAAATGTTCCAAGTTCAATCTCGGGGATCATTAAATATCAACGATATTTCGCTCAGCTTAAGTCGTTGTCATGATTATTGTGACATATATGGGGAATACTAATATGAGAAATAAAGACAAACAAATACAATACGTACCATAATCATTTTGTATTAATAAGTTAAATAAATAATAATGTTCATTGTAAAACACATTATACTCAAAACTAACATCGTATTTTTGGGGGTTTCATTCTTGATTGCAAGCTGGCATCTTGCGACTTTTCTTTAAATTAAACGGTTAAGTAAATACCGGTCTTATTTTAATGCCACTAGAGTTACCCTACTTATTTACTGACTTAATTTATTAATTTTTTCCGTTATTCAATTCGTTTACAGAGTTTAATCTACATTATGTTGGATAAGTTATAATAAATAAAAAAATAATATTTTACATTAATCAGAAAGGCTAAAGCTAGAAATAACAGAAAGTATGTCAAAGTATTTTAAGAACGTTTGACGTAATGATTGTAAAATTGAATAATCAAATAAAGGCACTTGATACTTCTTGCTTATTAGATTCGGCCAAAAAGTTTCATTTATATATTGGATAAATTTTCATAAACTTTGTTTTTGACATTTATTTAATCAATTTACAATTTGGTAAGTAGCAATATCATTACTAGCCCTTAATAGTTAAATGTAATGGTTTAAAAGAAATTAAACTGGAATAAGATAAAATAAATATGTAATTGGTTTCAAAAGAAAAAAGCTGCAAACTCAATTTATGATTTTTCTCTTTTACGGAACGGGCATACGTACTTCGTTGAATATTAAATATATTCTGTGTTAATTTTGTAGAAATTCATTATTCACAATTAAATGAAACTACGTGATGTAGTAAGATTTCTACTTTCTTTAAGTTCTTTACCACGACCTAGGTTTCGTTGTATTACAACATCTTCAGGTGGGCTTGTAATACAATGAAACCTAGGTCGTGGTAAAGAACTTAGGGCTTCAGGTGGGCTAAAGATGTTGTAATACAATGGAACCTAGGTCGTGGTAAAGAACTTAAAGAAAGTAGAAATCATACTACATCACGTACTTCGTTGTTAAGCAGGCAGTAGTATATTTTAATACTAGCTTTCTTTTAATTGCTTTCTATAACGTAAGTTAGGGGCAATTGCGAGAAACTTTAAACTAATCAAGAGAAGCATCAGTGTATGTTACGAGTCAATTTTATGCGGTTGGGAGTTTATTGTTACGACCGGGTTTAGTAGTTGTGAGTAAATATGCTCATAATATATAGTAGAGAACGTAGCGAAGCTCGAGTTATGGAGAACGCATTAAATTCGACAAAGTTTATGGGCGTCTGGCTAGACGGTATAAAACTGGATATGGCATCACTTCCTGTTTCTATATATTTATACTATATTGAGAGTGCACATGTATATTTCTAGCGGAGGATAATGTGATCGTTAATGTTATTGCTTATTAGTCTAAAAAATAAAGATTTAGATTTTTGGATTTGGCAATATTTTCAATGTAGCTGAAAATATTATTAATATCCACACGCATTTTTGTTATTATGTTTTTGTTTCTTTAATTTATGAATTGTTGCATCAAATCCGCTTTTGGTTCGCTTTAGAATGCTTCATTATGATAAATTTTCAATAAAATTGTGTAGTTTTTCGTTTGGTTATTTTATATCAACTTTATGGAAAACAGTTTGATTAATGGATCTAGCAATGCCGTAGATTGTATTATTAATGATCTCAAACGTTTATTTAAAAAAGTAAATAGTTAGATGCAAACAGTTTTATTGAAACAGGAATAATTGTTACTTATGAATTCTGCAGTCAAATAATAAAGAAAATATTCTTAAAATTACGATATGTCGGTTTTATGTCACAGGAACATAGTTATTTCAGTATAATGTTATAAATTCAGAATGGCACGGCATGTAGCGAGGCGCTTAGGCTTTGTTTCGAATACAGAGCATTGCGTGCAACGAGCACGCTACTGGTTTTTGCTAGATCGGGCGTTTAGACAATCCGGGACGCAATGTTATGTTACATAACTAATTATAAGTGTAGTATAACTAATTAAGAACTTTCCTAATTACAAAAATGAATTTTTTCCCATCACACTAAAATGTATATCAACATTGTAAAGTTGGTGAAATGAAAATTTAAAGTCTTTAATAATTAATAGCGGTACAGAACTTTTACTCGCATGTGACGTCACGTCTCCTCATCACCGTACGCCTTTTTGCCGTTCTGTGCGCATTGGGTGATTTGTCTCTAAGATCGACACATATATGTAAACTTATTTTGTTGTTTTCTTGTTTTTTTAAAAATGGAAGACGGATTTGTAAAAGGAATAATTGGTAATTGACCTAGGACTGATATGTAAGAAGTAACGGAATTTCTTTCTTCAAATTTTTGAGCTGACCAGCCCACTGCTTCTTAAGTTTCGGCACTCTCTTTTTGTAATGTCACTTTGCTTTGTCTTTGAAGCCGTTTATATGTTTTGCGATCCTTTAAGGAGATTTCCACCAATTTTTTTTCCATCGCTCTTTGAGTAACAATAAGTTTTTGCAGTACAGCTTTTGTTGTTACCCAAGTATCGTCTCCGTAAATGAGGTCCGGTAGTACACATTGATTAAATATGCGTGCTTTTAAGTGGTTCTTTATGTTCATTTTACAGGCGAACTTGAGTTTGGAGAAGGCCGATCATCCCAGCCGTATGCATCTGTCTACTTCGTTGATCTGGTTATTTTACCCATTCGTAGTTCTTCGCCAAAGTATACGTACTTATCTACGCGCTCGAGTATAGTACCTTCCACATTTATAGTCGCCAGGCTACCGGTTTCCGATGTCATGACTTTCGTCTTAATGAGATTCATCTCAAGCCCAACTGACAATGAGTAGAAATCAGTACTATATCGTCCGTAAACCTCAAGTTATTTAAACATGTACCTGATATCATAAGGCCTTTATTTTCCCAATCCAGTTGTTTAAAGACGTTTTCTACGATGAGGGTAAAAAGTTTGGGTGATATTTCGTCTCCCTGTCTAACTCCTTTTCGTATAATTATGGGTTTGCTTTATTATGGTGACAAAGATACTCTTAGAGTAGCATGCTTATAGATATATGCAATCAGATTCCTGTATCTTTGATCTATACTCGCATTTCTAAGATACCTTTTCACTGCCCATATTTCCACAGTGTTGAATGCTTTTTTGTAGTCGACATATGCTAGCCATAGGGGGAACTGATATTCTGTAGCTTTTTCAATAAACAACCTTATAGCCAGGATTTGGTTTAGTGTACTGAAGCCTTGTCTGAAGCCTGCTTGATCTTTTGGTTGGTAGAAGTCTAATTTGGCAGTAAATCTATTTTTTATTACCTTGGAAAGATAAATGAAATACTTGCGAAAGAAGACTTATTGGTCTATAGTTATTTATATCGCTTTTAAATCCATTTTTGTTTAGCAAGATTACTAAAGCTATTTTCCAGTCCTGTGGTATCTCACCTAAGAGTAAACATTTATTGTAAAAGCTGACCAAATTAGCTAACAATGCGCCACTTCCCGCGAAGCATTTAATGCGGAATTTCATGTCAGTCCCAGTCTTACCATTTTTTAATTTAAGCAATGCTAGTCTGATTTCATCACGAATTAAGTCGGATATTTCCTCTGATCCTATATTTGTGATTTCGAAGTGATTATAATTACTACGCTCTTTCCTTGTAGATGTGTAGAGGTTTCGACAATGTCTCTCAATTATGTGAAGCAGTTTCACTTTGTCCATAACACGTCACCTTCCCTATTGTTCAGTTTTGTAATTTCTGTATTGCCTGAAGGCAGCGTTCTTGTAGAAACTTTTGGCATCCGATCATATTTTTCGATTTTGGATTCGACTATTTTTTATTTATATGCTTCTACTGAATCTCCAGCCCTTTTGCATAATAATACAAAATCACTCGTATTTTTCTTTCCACTGGAAATTACGTCACGCCTTTCTTGGAGCAATTCTTTGTTTCTTGTTTCAATTAATTGATCTTATTTTGAATCCATTTTGCTACAGTCAGTGCTGATTCTAAGGCTATTTTGTT
Organism: Druceiella hillmani; assembly: GCA_039881145.1. Taxonomy (NCBI): domain Eukaryota; kingdom Metazoa; phylum Arthropoda; class Insecta; order Lepidoptera; family Hepialidae; genus Druceiella; species Druceiella hillmani. Next base: position 6,538,474 of record JAYKKI010000070.1, read on the forward strand.
AATTTGTTTATTAAGTTCCAGTGTTTCATAATTCATTTTTGAAAGCTTAGCGTCTAATGTTTTTTGGTAGTTTTCTGCAAGACTATTTAGATTTAGTCTATGTGAGATGCTTTCCTTTTAAACAGCGAAATTTACTTTCCCATATTAGAGTTTATTGGAAACATTGGCATGGAATAAATTGTGGCCACTGCGTGTGTAAAATTTGTTTAGTACATCTTGCACTATGTATTTATGGCTACAGAGTATGTAATAAATCGCGTTTTTATGTCTATCTTCTAAAAAGTCTCTTATTAAAAAGTGAACTCACGTGGAAAAGGCGATTTCCCTGTAAAAAGTGTGCAAGTTTATTTCCTCTGCTCTTCTGTTCTCCATACCCAAGTACCCCGATAAATGTTTCCGATTGTTTTTTCTTTTTTCCTATTTTTTCGAAAATCTCCAATGATGAAATCGTGGGTGGTTTTTACAAGTTTTCGAGCCCTCGTTATATCTTCATACATCTTCTCGACTACTCCTTCTGATGAGGTGCTTGTTGGAGCGTTAGCTTGGATAATCCACCAAAACCACCCAATCTTCCACGAGGTTGCTAAACTTAATGTGACCCACCACGTGAAGGGGAGAGTGGAGTTGGGGCAGCAGAGGCTGTAGAGAGTTTCAAATCTAACGAAATTCTTGTGTTACGCATGCCAACCCCTTGGTTCTATTGCTGTATAAACTTTGGCATTGCATGTTGGTTTGCGGCGAAGGTGCAGAAAAAGTGGAGAGTATTGTTTGATTGAGATTGTGCAGCAAATCAAGCCTGTGGTATCTCTCTAGTCTTTATCAAAATGAAAGAAGCTAAATATTTTTGCGGATTTAGTTACTGCATTTGCATTCTCAATAAAACAACTTTTTAATTAAACTAGTATAACTATAATTACACCTAGATAGTTTTTTCGACATTTATTTACGCTCATATTGAAATCATCTTCACAAGAAGATTTTGTTTTTTGAGTTTAATCAAATTACGCTACATTAATTTGCATAATTTTCAAATACAATCACTGATTATGAATATTAACCACTATTAAATACCTATAAAACAGACAGTCTCTGTGCGTACACGTTGCTTTGCTGAATTCCCGACTGCTCGGTGCTTTGATCGTACAGCGATTAGAGAAGACGTTTGTTAGATAAAAACGCGGAAAGCCTCGAACATTATCGAGTTAACAAGCGTGGATCATAAAGACAACGCCCGCTTGCCATTTGACAGAACGCTCAAATTTACATTCCAAACGATCGCTTTGTTCCGAAGACTTTTCGTATATTTTCATGCGTTCAGTGTACCGGCGTGCACGCTCAATATTTAATTTGTGGTCTAATAGCGATCATGATATATAAAGGTGTAGTGGAATTACGTGAATTGAAAGAAATGAAGAATTTTTTTATTTTTTATCCCTCTATACGTCGAGAAATTTGGATGAAACCCTTTCTTCCACTAATTACCTGTTAATAAACCCAGTTAACTACTCATTTAAAAACTAATGTTGGCGAATGCAAGTTACTATATTATTGATGTTTTAACATCTGGAAAGTAGTTATATTATTTTACTATAAAAATACATGTACTCGTGTACATATGAAAGTCAAAAATATTTGTTTTAAAAATACCAAAATCTTCATTTTTCGTAACAAAATTTAAAACAGATTTAAATAACCCAATGGTTTTGATATTAACTAAAACATATTGAAATATCTAAAGTTGCGATCAAAGTGGTAATGTATGAAAAACGAGGCTAGAATTTTCCTTATAAAAAGTATCATGTTTTTGCTGAAAGAAACCGTCATTTACAGTGATGTAATTAAAATTAAATTTTCATAAAAATCATACCTTCTGTTCCACCATCTATCGGAATAGTTCCAAAACCTTTTCATAGTGCCATCAAAACAAATACAGTTGGATAAACTATTCAAGGGGCAGCTCCGAAAATAAATAGCATTAAACACATTCTCTATACATATTGTGTCGTCTCTTCGTTTTCTCTTCTCAATGTTCGTTATAAAAATATTCTTGTGGTTCGGAAAGTACAAATCAGCCCCATACCCAGCCTTCTTTAATTCTAGGCAACATTTTAAAAAATTAATATTTTTAAAAATGGTTAATAAAATCTATTAAAGTTTGCATTATCACAGATAGTTAATATCTTCCTGATAGAATGAAAATCTCATAGGGCCACTACTTTTTATTTCATTTTACAGAAAAAGAGCTTATTGCGTGTCTCCTAATTGCATTTACTTACATTTTTAATAATATCAATGCTTTATGTAGGCTATGCGCTAATTTATTTTTAATATCAGATGAAATACGAGATGTAATAATTGACGAAATAACGCTTGGTTATCTCTACAAGGATCTCGTAAATGGTATGAGGCAGCTTTATAAATTAATACTTTTCCGTTCTGACATCGTAAAAAAACTGAAAGTCTATAATTAAAAAATACATAAAACCAACTTGATCACGAAATGATTAACCATTTAAAAAATGCCGTGCTTGTCGATCTCGCAGCAAACGATAATGGAGCCCTTTTCTTGCCGCGTTCTCTTTGGCGGCCACATTTCTCTTTGTTTATTATTGATTATTAAAATTCTTCAATTGTTATAAAAATAGCTTATAAGCACCATTTTAAATTTAGATTTCAGTCGTCTGCCCCTGTTGCCAATCCATAGCATAAGCTGTGGTGTTGTCAAACTCATTTCTCACTACAAGTATAATTCCTACGAGATCTTAAAAATAACATTTTCTAAGCTACTAGGATCAAGCAACACGAACGGACAGGACAGAACATACTAATACAAGAATAAGAAGTAAATTTCTAGAAAAAATACTTTTGGTTCATTATTTATTATTCAAATATAAATATTAACTTATTTATTCAAATGCTTTACTCTTAAAAAGGGCGACAGAATGATAAGAATAAAATTTTATCACGAAACGTAATGAAGAAGTAATCCTCAAAGCCAAAAACGGTATGAAATTTACTAAACAATTTTCAGTTTATACTTATAAAAAATGGTAACGAAATTAAAAAAAATTAGCAAAGAACCGAATGGAAATAAACTTTGAATGAGAAACGGACGGAAAAGTCAGATTATTAATTGGAATTTTGCAGTAAAATATCGTTTCAGAACTTGCAAGATCTTTACTGTAATTAGCATTTTTTTGTTAACAGCAATACGAGTGTTTAGTCGAAAATTTACATTTAAATATTTTTTTGAAGAAGTTTATAAAATTTTGCTACTGTTCAAATCAGTGTCAAGTCGAATTCGGTGGTTACGTGGCTATATAAAGGTATGCATGTATTTGTGAGATGGAGGGTGGGAGAGAGAAACGTCAATTTTTGATAAGTGTCTAAGTCTCATTTTTGGACTAGACTCATTTTTGGACTATTAAAGACTCCAAAAATCTATAGTTATGCTTCAAATTTGTTTATGTTTGGAAATATTATTTTACCGCAAAAATGTCCACTAAATACCATAATTTTATTAATAAAATGTAAGTTTGTAAATTTTTAAACATGAAAACCACTAGCTATGTTTCTAGAGTTATATTGTAACTATGTATATAACAAATTGTTTTTCTTCTAAATTTGTGTCGTCTCTCAAATTTATCTTTATCTTCTTTAAATACGTACATTTATTTTATATCGATACATAGTTTCACAAGAAAGGACATGTTATTATATATTCACATAGAATTCCAAAAACGAATACTTTGAAGCAAGTTATATGCGTCTGTGGGCCTTCATTTAAGATTGAGAAATTTGTAATGCGTGTTTTGAATTCTCGAGACACGTAAGTAATATAATTAACAAGAGCATGAACAGAGTTTCATAACAAAGCTAATATGGTCGTGGCCTTTGTAGCAGTTGGAATAATTAACTATAATTACACCGAGTTACATGAAAATATATCCAACCGTTTAGGCGTAATTGAACAATAAACTATGCTTGTGAAGCTGTGAGTAATGGCCTCCATATCAATTATATGCATGACAAATAAATGTGAAGAAAACAAAAAAAATTAAAAAAAATTAAATGTGAAGAAAACAACACTTAACGTCATAAAACTTTAGATTCAACTAATTTTAAATGATTTATTCAGATATTTACATTTCATGTCGAAAAAAATGATAGACGCATTTATAACAAGAAAAAAAAAGTTAAAAGACAAATATTTATACGAAGTATCAGAACTATTAATATTTTTTATGCTTTAAATTAATTTATTTCTCTTGAATTCTGAGAAAAAAAATTTTGTAGTAAAGATTCATAATTAATGTAATATAAAAGGTGTAATTTTGTTGTAAACCTTGAACTTGTATTGCGAAATATCTGTAACTTTTTGACCGCTTTTCATAAATAAAAATGTGACTCGTGTGTATTTTACATGCTTTCCCTTCAATTAGAATAGACATAATGTTTGAATTGTATACTGATTTGACAATCATACTTGTAATTGTCTTTACAACTGCAATAAAATCCCGGCATTATTTTCATTCGGAAGAGTACATTAATTGAGGTCTATAGGTCTATTATCGTTTTGACATATTAATGCAATACAAAAGTTACAATGTATATTCTTTAAAACTAATGTCATGTACTTAAATGCTATTAAGTCAAGAGTCACGAAAATTAGATTAGTTTTTCTGTATTACATTCCCTCAATTCAGTTTTTTCTGTTATGACATTTTATCGCCTGAAAGCGGTTATTTTAACAAAATATCACGGGGAACAGAGAAAAAAAATATTACGCAGAAACATACATAAAAATATTATTTTTACACATAAATAGTTCATCAGAAAGACGACAGAGTGATTTTCAAGAGTCTCGACTCACCGGAGCCTACACCAAAACTCTTCCGTTGTAAATCCGTGGTAAAGAGAGTACAAAATTGCGAAATATCCACACAATCCCGTCGTTCCAAATATGTCCACTTTATTGCGAGTTAGTTCGCAATTTTGCCCTGTTAAGTTCACTTCGGTTGTCCAGTTAATATTTAATTTCTAATCTGAATTTAATTTATGTTTTGTGTGGCTTTGTTTTATAATCTTGCCTAGTAGCCTTAGGTCGGCTTAAAGCTCTCTTTATATACAAGCTTACATTTAAATGTGCCCTTATTTATTTATTGAAATATTTATAAGAGGATATTTCTTAATTATATGATTTGGCTTTTCCTGTTACATGTAGGATATGATATGATTAATGATTATGGTAAGCTGGATAACCTAAATTTTATGAAATTGTTATAGTTTAAAGATGTCATTTTGAATTTACTTTTAGTTGATTGAATCTTTGGTAAGTTAATTCTATTTTGCAATTATAACCAAAAACATAAACCATTAATTTTTTATCTGATTACATGCAAAATATTAAATTTTCCCATCTAATCAACGCAAGTAATTTAACGTATAAAATCATCAAATCGTAGGAGTGATATATATATTTTAAAGATTTAGAAACTTGACTAATAATTTTCAAGTCCTTGATATACTGGGGCATTTGACGGTAATCTTAAAAACTGAAACATAAATTTAACCAAATGAAAATTATTTTTAATAACTTTACTATTAATTTAACTTGGCATAGTATTAATTCTGACTAAAATTATTTAAATGAAAGTCGTAGAGATTTTATCCAAAACAAAGCTACAAAAATCTACCTTTTAAGCATTTCGCTCTAATTTTAGAGATCTATACCTAACCATCATAAGATCTTCCATATGAATAAAATTGAACCATCATATGTTCTCTTATGTGTCAAGTTTTTAATTCAACGTGTATATAGTTTTTTCTTGTATATATTGCCGTAGCTTTGAGATACGTTACATTGTTTTCACTTTTGTTTTTGTTGAAAGAAATGGGTTTGGAAATGGTTTCAAATACGCTATATAAATATAGTCAAAACCTTAAAAGGGATTCTGTGAACATTCTAAGGAATTTCTCAGTGAATAGTGGTAAAAGGCAAAATTAATACCGATTTCAACTCGTCTCACATATTTTTATAAATATTATTGTTATCATGGATGGAATTGGAAATTTTTAAAGGAATTTCTCAAGAAAGAAATAGGAAATTTTGGCTCATTTAATTTATTTTGGTGAGTGTATTGGTCACAAATGGTAACAACGATGAATGAACATGGAAGCGTATGGTGGTAATAGGATCATCTTAATAACTCGTTCGAATTTTTTGAGGAATCTTTTGACAATGATGATGGCTTAGGAGTGACAAAGTGATGACAGTATTCCTTACTGGTGAAGAGTAGTTTTATCAACTTTGGGTTTAGGGCTTTTTTAATTATCTTGGTACGCATCAAGATTATTGGTCAGAAATGATGGCCAGGTACTATTGAAAGAGACGATAGACGATGACAGGAGCCCTTGAATGGTGAAGGATGTATTCATCGACTCTTGGCTCTTTCAATTTTTCCGACTCTCTAGGTCATAAGTGGTTGGTTTCAATGATGGAGCCAGATGGTAACAGGAAATCTGAGTTGAAGTTTTCTTTCAGGCACGTTTTGTAATCATGGATACTTTAACAAAAGAGCCTCTGCTTTGATTGACTTACAAATGGCGAAAAAGAAAAGAAAGTCAACTTATAATTAAAAAAATTAAGACATAAATTAATATTTAAATAAATATTGCTTCAATCGAATGAAACAACATTTCCGAGGCTATTTTTTGTTAATTTAAGAAAAATAAAATTGAAGCAAAAACAAACCAAAATAATAAAGAGAAAAGTAAACAAAATTAGTTATCAAAAAGAAAAAAATAGGTCTTAAATAAATGTAGTTTAGACAAAGCTAAGCACCTAAATTTAATTAAAAAATACACAAAAATGTAAATATAAATAAAGTAGTTTTTAGAATGACCTAAATAAAGTGCTTCGATTTAAGTTTTTTTATTAAATGTAAGAAAAAAAGAAAAACTAACCCCAGGAATAACGGAAAACAAAAATAAAGAAATATAAATAAGAAAATTTATTGACAATATGCCAATTTCATCACTTCTAAATCAGTTAGTCGTAATTAAATATTAAAAGGTAGTAAGTCTCATTAAAAACTCTCGCTTTGGATCGTTGCTTATGAAGCGGCCAGGGACCCAGAAATAGGTTCACAAAGGTAATACATTTATTTGTAAGTAGTAGAAGTCAATTTGGTTATGGAAACGAAGACAAAATTATACTATTCATTTTATTAGATAATTAGTCTTTAATTTTAAACTCTTATACTTAAATGTTATCTGAATTTCGGAGTTGTTTAACAGTTTATATGTCGAGTATTTATCAATTGTCGATTAGTTTTACAGGATATCTATTGACCCAATAGTATTGACAGTCAAGTAAACCTTGCTCGATCTACGCTGATTAATGTCCGTCGTAGGTAAGTCTCAATAACAATAATTTTGCAATGACACTTTAAATACAATATTACAAAACTGTCACCCTAATGGCAAATCGCGTGGCGATTATGTCTTATTTTTTTAACACTATTATAACTATGTCACGTTAATTCCGTACCACTACTTTATAGGTTAGTGTAGCAACTACAGTTCTAAAAATAGTGTTAAAAATTACTTGAACTGTTACAATTGTGTCTCTAATAGAAGATAATACACGCTACGATAACGCCATTCAGAAAACCATATACGCCATTTATCGCAGAATAGAAAAACTTAGTTGAATAATATTACAAAGATATTTGACTACAGCAAAGTCAAAAGATGATAATTATTTTTATATATCCGTATTTGTGTATACGAACATATTCACGTTCATAGAACGCCACGAATGCTTATCTCAATTTCAATAAACTGTTGTTATCTTATTCTTCGTGATATTGTAATCTGCTGGATAAAATAAGATAAGCAGTATAAAAGGAAAAATAAATCTTTTTAACAAAATAATTGAACCAAATTCAAATAACTATTGAATAAAAACCGCACTGAAAAGTATAAAACAATAAAAATTCGAGTATTAATTGGAATTTTTTGCGGTAAAATATCATTTTGGAGAATGAATAAATATGCGAAAAATTGCTACCGTTAGAAATTTTAATTAACAAAAATACAAAAGTTATGTTGGAATTTTTGCTGTTAAATATTGTTTTAAAACAAGAAAAAACTGGTCAAGCACGAGTTGAACTTCCACTATGAGAGTTTCATATATTTTTAAGCACTTATAAACATTTAGAAGTATGTAGTATTTCTAATTAAACTATTTGCATATAATAAGTTTTAACACAGTAAATACATTGCTTACCATATTTTTAGCGGGCGGCGAATATAAAAATGTATAAAACCATATAGAATTAGTATAAATCCACATAGAATTGTAGATACTCGTAATTGATTTTTGGAGTTCCCTTTGCTTGTGCTATAAGACCTCCCATTACCCGACTTTTAAGATTGTAGGTCGACCGGAAGTACTTTATAGGTTCTGATGACGGTATAAATAACAAAAAATAGGTTTTATTCGGCTATATTTTTTGTTGCGTGAAACAAAAAGTTTTGGAGTAATACGGCCATATGCAGTATTAATTTCAACTTGATATCTCAAACCGTCTTTGAAGAACAGGGTTTTGACAGACAGACGGACGGACGAACGGACAACAAAATGATCTTATAATGATTTCATTTTTTTCATTTTGAGGACAGCAATGCTAATAATTCGTAAAGTATTGTTACTGTCAGATATTTTTGGAGTCAGTGTCAAGTCGAAAGTGATTTGGCACCAATAGCGGTTTTCACATCTGTAATTACTAGGTAAGTACTATCCATCAATATTTAAGTTAAGATCATTTTTTAATCTTATTAAAAATTTAATTATGCAATTGATTAACTAATAACCAAAATATATTTTCCATTTGGCACCACAAAAATAATACTATTAAAATATCAAACAATCTATTAACTCAATAAATAGTACCGTTCACTTTAAATGATTTAACTAATGAGAAAAATACTTCTATGCGAAACACGAGAGGAGAAACAAATATTTATTCTATTAAAATGCGTGAAGCACTGCCGTAACTAAATATACATCTGAACTAAATTATTAGCGATTATTTATTAGCGATTATTTATTTACTAGCTTATTTAGCGATATTTAACTTGACGCTATCTAAATGTCTTTACTTCGTCTTTTTACTACAATCCGATACGTTAAATTATATGTCACGTCGTTATTGTTGAAGTAATAAAATAACTTTATTTTTGTCTATGATAACTAATCGATAGTCCATAACTTATTTAGTTTATGGACTATATGCTGGCCGTACAACACAACTTCTCTTTGCTTTTTCTCTTTTGTTTGTGATAAAGGTTTATAATCGCGTAATAAAATTACATGGAAATCGTCTTTAATTTGATTAATTACAACAGTTATGACAATTAATGTCGATATAAAATGATATCGATAATCGATAGTAAAATGATGACAGAGAAAAATAGATACATTTAAGACAACGTCAAAAGTGACAATAACTTTCTTAATATGATAAATACCTACATTATTTCCGGTTAACATGTAGTAAGTATAATATATTTTTTCTCTTCACCTAACCATATACATACATTTGAAGTTGTACGCTGCTAGTCCTGTAATAAGAAGCGTGTTAATTTAATATATTTATTTTACTTAGGCACACTTGACATATATTCAAGTACGTCAAGTGTATCTGAATAAAATAAAGATAAAAAGTAAAATATAAAGGTAAAAAGATAAATCTACAAGCAAATTTTAACTTGAACAATCGTATGAAGTGCAGAGGTACTAAGCACAAAAATGAAAGGCGATTTGTACTATGTGCAATAAAAAACTGTCACAATTTATCCAAAAATACATTTTACGTCACTCTAATGTCAAGTAAATCTCAACCAACCCTGAAAACTACAGATTGCCTATCGCCGTAAGCAGTGACAATGAAACATGAACAATCGATTAGTGTTTTAATCGATCACTCAGTCTTAAACAAAATAATTGTATGATATACGATATATTTGATTCGTGTAACAAGTTTTTTTTTGCTTCCTTCATCGTGTATTAAAATCGTTTATGCGAATGTTCTAAGGTCGAATACCTATACCTTGCTTTGTCTATATTAGTTTAAGCCATTTCTTAACATATTTAACACAGTGAACAAATCCATTATGGATTAGGTAGGTAGGTGTCGGTATAAATCTTTTGCCTAAATTTTTCTTCCACTCCATCATATGTAATTCTAGGAATTTGTATATATATATATATATATATATATATATATATATATATATATATATATATATATATATATATATGTATATATATATATATACATACGCACACATATATATGTTATATGATTTGGCTATTGCTCGCTTTACGAAGGCACAAACCGGGTAACCTAATAATATTAAAAAAACCACTTACAGGGCTTTTAGAAAACTTTTTTACTGAACCTCAAGAAAAAATAGCTTGGATTTTTAAATTCCTTGCACTAATCGATATATCCCTTTAATTGGTGCCCGGATAATAATCCAATCTTCAAATATTAATTAAAAAATAAGATATAAATTTAAGATGATAATGCTAAAGCCATTTTACTGATAATAATATGAAAGTTATATTGAATATATTTGGCGTTAATTTTGTAGAAATTCATTATTCACAATTAAGTGAAACTACGTGATGTAGTATTATTTCTACTTTCTTTGATTTATTTACCACGACCTAGGTTTCGTTGTATTACAACATCTTCAGGTGGGATATTAGCAAAGATCTTTGCTTCGTGGTAAGGAAATTAAAGAAAGTAGAAATAATACTACATCACGTAGTTTCATTTAATTGTGAGGGATGAAAGTTATATATATATATATATATATATATATATATATATATATATATATATATATATATATATATATATATATATTAAAACTTTTGGGTCTTATGAACGTTTCTCTAAATGTAATATTTATATGGATAATCCACGCCATCTATTTAGATTGATGCAAATTACGATGAAAACTCTTTAACTGACAAAAATATATTGAACAAGTTGCATTGAAACGAAATTTAAATTATTTGATATTTTATTCACGAAAATTGTATGTGCAGTTTCGCACGAACATATTTTTTTTATATTTGATGATATAACCTTTGACAAAAAACCTTTACACATTTTCATATTTCATGTTGATGTCATAAAAGCAATTGTATACGAAATTTTAAAATGTTTTTCTTGTTTTTTTTCAACAAAGAGCGAAATAATTTAGAGGTTCATTATTTCTTATTTTAAATGTATTGTCTTAGGCGGTCGTGGTTGCTGCTTATATACTGTAAGCCTGCCAAAAAACCTTTGTTTTATTTTATTATATGCCATTCCTAATTGTGAAATATAATTCGTTGACAATTGACATCTGAAATGCACAGTCATCATAGATATTAAAGAATTTATTTGAAAAATGATGTCGTTGTTCCAACTCAGCTCAGAATATAATAGTTTTTGATAAACAAAACAAAACACCGAGCATTAACTTAATTGAACGTGACCATTTATTACCAATATTTATATCATGCTTTCGTATTGAAATGTGCAATAAAAATGATAAAAGAAAAATAATATATTTAGCAATTATGAGTGACCTTATATTTTTGAATACCTTTACGTAGTTTTTGCAACTCGTTATTACACAATTCGGCATTGTATTGTTGGTAAAACCGGTATAACACATAAAACAGCTACAAATCCAAGTCTGTATGTACGTTTGTACGTCCTTATTAGCATTGCTTCATAACACAATGACGTCTTTACATTTTCTTGTATCTTATTTCACAAAATGTTAGATATCCCACACATACAGCGAATACCGAATTACACGTTCCATATTCAGTTTGAAATATGCCACAACGTTAAGTGATAATATCATTTTTGGAGGCGTCGGAATAAGATAAATAGCTGGTCACTTGTCAGTTCCAAGAAATACAGCAAGCGGAAGTAAAGAGAGATTATAAACAAAAGATGTTGATCAATGGAGGGAAAATTTTCGTAACAGGATGACGAATTGCCACAGTTCCTCTTCTACTTGTGACATACGCTTTAAAAGAAATTGGTTTTCTGAAACATGGTATTTTATTTTCGAAAACCTTTTGAATCTATAATACGCAGATGTCCCATTTTATCTTTTGTATCTCCGTTTATAACAACAAATTATTTTTGTCGTACGCTGGTTAGGGTTTTGAAGATTTAACAGTTTATTAGTGTCTCAAAATAATATATTATTTATAAATATAAATACAGTTCAAAGTATTAATGTGAATTTTAAGCAATATAAATATAAATATATATATATATATATATATATATATATATATATATATATATATATATATATATATATATATATATATTTGTTGACTAATATGCTTTGTAAGTGAGAAATTTAAAGTTTCATGAAACGGTCTATTTAAAAACATTTGTTAGCGTTCCTTGGAACCTTTGTAATGTAGTCTTGTGCATGTACCCATCCGTCTATATATATATATATATATATATATATATATATATATATATATATATATATATGTGTGTAAAATATTTTGCAAGTGGGTGTTTCAGGTAGATATTTCAATTACTATGTAGCAAGATATTGAATTTTATTGTGTATCTGTGCCTATGTGTGAAATGAGGGCGGACACTTAGCGCGTTCCACCGAATAGCATATCATAAAATAATCAAAAGGAAAATTTTAAAAGAAAAATGACGTTTCACTTACGATTTTTAATTTCTAAGCCCAGTTCTAAAAATAGTAAATATCATAATGATTTTCTCAACTGTGGGTTTGTAAAATTTATAAAATATTTTGCGTACCAGGATTCGTTTAAAACTTTCACGTAAGTTTTCATTTAAAATGATTTTGTTTACCTTGTGTTAACAACTTCAAAAGATGTAGATTATTTCGATGATATATATTGTGTTAGTTAACCTCACTTTAATAATACTCTAATGCAGTTCTCACCAAAATTAGGCAGACATTTAATATTTGTAAATACTTGCAATTGTTTAATACTTGTAATTATTAAAATTTCACTTTGACAAATCTAAAACAAAGGTTTTTTGGTGATATAAAAAAACTCAGACCAAATAGGAAAGCGTATTTATGTTACTGGTGTTTTAAAAAATTAAAGTAACATAACTACAAAAATTGTAACAAAAGTTGATTTGTATTCAAAAGTTTATCTTGCTGGCTCAAATTATCACTGAAAGATTTTTAATTGCTACTAGATATTTATATTTTATTCCAAAATATAAGTAAGTATAAAACTGAATATATCGTTACTTCTTCGTCTACATTTTGTAGACTTTTTGTTTTTGATATTATTCAGTAATAAATACGGTACTTAAAATTATGTTAAAAAAATTATGTTATTATGTTAAAAATAAAGTTGGCATATTTTTGACAATATTTTTAACACCACTCTAGCATATTTTGCAGTAGCCGAGTTGGCAACACTGTAAGCTATTAATAAAATGATTTCGGCCTGTTACATACCCTTTAAGCATCACATGCCTCAAACGTAGGTACGGGTTCTGAATAGAAAATGGGACTAAAGCGTGCCGTTTTCGTTAGCAGGATCAGCATGTGCGCTGCATATGGTCAAACCGAGGAGCTATTTGAATCTTCGTGCTATTTGAATCTTCGTGTGAGCTATTGAGTCACACCAACACACCTGTGGTTCATATAGCTAATTGCAAATGATTTTGTTTTAATAAAAATGACGTTGTACTCAGAACTATCTAACTCACCAGCCAATCGTGGTGCACAAGCCTTGAAGGCATGTCACGCAATCATCCAGTGAGGTATGTGTGGATCCTCAAGTCCTACGGCGGTCGACAGGGATAAGAAAAGAACTCGCTCGGTGTTGGTCTATTTGTAGACTTGTGGCGCAGGCATGCTGCGGGGACTTTTGCTCGCCCATCGTTTCAATTTTTACACGTCACCGTCTCCGTCATGGTATCATGTTAGGTTGTGAAAAAATGAATGTCGCGGTGCGACATTCATCTGGGTTTCTACGTCTCACTTTAAGTCAAATATTCACCTTAAAACACGCTTCAGTGGGGACTCAGCGTTCAAATACACCATCTGGAGGACAAATTTCTGCTCGACGACGCAACAGCTTCAAGAACACTATCCGGAGGACAATCTCTGCTCGACGATCAATCTACACCATGGCTCCGTAACAGCACCGCAAGTCATCCCATTTAGCCTGTATACCTCTATTCAGAAGCACCGCAAGAACAGCACCGCAAGTCATCCCATTTAGCCTATATACCACTATTCAGAAGAAACCGGCCACGTCTGCGGCTCAGCTGTTTTAACCAGTGACCCAAACAATAGGTCACTGCAACTATTTAAACCGGTGATTCGAACAAAAGTTCACTGAAACATGCTCAAATGGTTATCGCGCAACTAGAAAAGCAGGACGTTGAACAAATCAGCAATATCTTCAGGAAAATTAAAAACGACGCGCTTATCAAAAACCGCTTCATATCAGTTTAGGAAAAACTTTCGTATCGATTTTTGTGTGGCGTCACCTCTGTCTTAATGTCGTGTTAGGCTGCATAAAATGGATGTCGTAGTATGAAATTAATTCAGCTATCTAAACTTCTACTACTTACCTCGTATTTCCATCGTATTTAAGTCAAATCTAGAAAACTCTGCTTAGTATTCCCTTCATACACACACGCACATAAAAACGCACGCGCACGCGTACGCCAATGCGTGCGCTCATGCCCTCGCACGTACGCTCGAACTCAAGCACGCACGCACACACCCACACACGTACACACACGTACGCACACACAAACATACACGCACAAGTAAGTGTATACAAGTGTGTATGTGAAATAATAATTTCAATATTTGAAACTACGATGTGATTCAAGAGACTGATTATTTAGAAAATTAATATATACGCGTAATTTAACCCCCGCATACCCAACCTTCTCCTTATTTGTAAAATTTTGGAACGTCTATGGGCAGTTATAACGATTTTAAACTATATATGAACGTAGTGTTATCACCAGAAGTATAACTAACATTATAACGATAAAATTACATCAAAATATAAAGGGATACATAATTTTATTAAGTTTAATAGTAAATAATCGGGCTTGTTACATCCAATCGCAAATTTGGGGATCGGACTCAGACTAAAGTACTTACTATCAGGTGAATCCTTTCAAAACCGAACGGTTGGCAAAAGGTGCTATTCAGCCCAGTTTATTGGAGCAGACTTTTATTAAATTTATATTATGGTAAATAGTTAATATCGCATGACGTCATTTTAAAATTTATAATCTTGCAAGGTATTATTTTCTTTTTGTTTTGTGATGTATTTGTATAGAATAACATTGTAGTTCCTTTTCCCACATTATTTATTTTACTTTGATTTTTATTATTGTGGCTTAATTATTTTAAGCAATTATACCACGTGCCGGTACCGATGTGAACAATTTGCATAATTAACATATCAGATTCATTTTTTATACTATTTTATACTATTATATGTCATTATTGTTAATATTTAATTGCTATTTATTTTCATTTACATTTTGATAGTTATTGTTACCGATGGACAACGCAAAATTCGGAGCGCGAATTTTATTTTCACTAACACATCTTAAGTCAAATTTAACATATTCGTTTGCGTAAAAAATAAAATTTTCTTGACAAATGTCCGCTGTATGTGTGGTTGCATTTTGGTGGCTGTAGTGGTGTAGGAGATATGATGGTTGAAAATGGTCGACCTTGGGCATTTACCAATATCTAATATCGACAACCAAACTTCATTCTAGTACATTCGAGAATATCTTTGAATATAATAGAATGAACTGGACAGGAAGGATTGAGAATGTTATGAAAATTTGGTAAGCATTATGTGTAAATACACTAAAATGGCTGAGAATGTTCTAAACTATCCTCGAATGTACTAAAATAAACTGAGTCGGAGGATCAAGAATGTTATAGAATATTATAGGAGCATTATATATGGATAATGGAAATGGCTTTTGACAATATATAAAGCAAAGTTTGACTCGCATGTATAAATTGACGTTTTGTGAATAAAAGGGTACAGATAAAAAAAGAAGTAACATAGAATAGTAATACCCACCCACCGCCGACAACTGGTATTATGTGTGGTAGAAACCACAAGTCCCCAATAATGATTGCGTGTGTTATATACTAGACCTGAAAAATCGAGAATGTTCTGTAATGTTTGAGAAGTATTAAAGTTTTTAATTAAAATGAGTGAGAATATATTAGAATATCCTTGAATGTACTAGAATGAACTAGATTGGAAGAATAGACAATGTTCTGGAATGTTCGATAAAAAAAAATTTATAAGCTAGACCTTTTAAAAGCACAACCCCATGAAAGAAAAATAAACGGACAAGGACATTAATATTGTACATAAACTAAAAAGGTAGAATATATATATGTATATATATATATATATATATATATATATATATATATATATATATATAAATATATTTGTAATAGATTATTGTCTATACAGGAATGTGTGAATCTAAAAATAAACTTCTATCATAAATTTCATTATGAAGAAACGAAATATTTGAAGAAGACTAATCTATTTCACATTACAAGCAGATTCTACATAAAAATATAATTGTTGATCCTATTTAAATATTTACTGCCAAGTCATTAACGCCTACATCAATTTATCTTCGCCCATCCATCTTCCAGATAATTCTTTTCTATCTGGACCAGTGGCGCAAAACTTTTCAAATGATTCATATCAACTTTAGTTCAATTATTATGAGCTAAAAATAAATAAAACACATAAAGTTATATGATGATTTAGTTTCAAAAATACGAAAAATTGTCAAATTCATTCCTAAACGCAGAAAATATTGCTGAATGCCATTAATTAATACTGCTGAATGCCGCAACAATCTCAGTTTGATTTCAACTTCAGCTGCACACATTATTTGCAAAAAAATTGTTTTATGTTTAAACAGTCAAAAGTTAAAATATTTTGTTTCAAACAATAACTTACAATCAAATAAATATTACTTTAAAATATATGTAACAATTTTAATATATCTTAGTTATTCATATCAACTCAAGAAAAATTAAAGAAAACTTCGTTACATAATTGTTAAATAAATGACACACGATACCAATGTATATAAATAAATAAAAATGAATCGAATTATTTTCAGGTTATGCATTTTAACCGAACTTAATTGAAAATATTAAAATGCAACGATATTTTTCCATTTTATAATATCTCTCTTAATGTTTCTAAAATGAAAAAAAAATATATGATAACACGAAAGAATGATCCGATAAAGTTGCAAGACGAGTGAAATAAACTGGCTAGAGTACGGAATAGGATCGAGTAATATCCAGCAGCGTGCCATAAATACCAAAGTAAAGCACATACGATAATAATAATACCAAAATACCAAAGTAATGCACATAGCAAGGTAATGATAAAGGTTTGAACACAGGCTAAAGGTAGCATTAAAATCTATCAAATTGAAGTAACATTTTGAAAGATTACGTAGAGTCGTACAGGCCAGGCAAAATTAATACATCAGAATTTAATAGCGTACTTTCTGATAATATAAAGTGAGGTAAGCTGGAGATAGATTAGGGAGTATAAATACGAGTGAAGTCCAATATAATTTGAGATATCTTATTGTTACAAATTACATTCGGAGAATGACTAATTTAATGGGTTTACTTCTTTCTCAACTGTCACAAAGTGGCACAGCCGAAGAGCAACATAAACTACCCCAAAAATATTTTTTTTCTCAATCATCAATTACATTTTATTGTTATGAATTAACGTTAGTGGCATTTTAAAATATCCTGTATGTAACTCCCTATACATTCAATTAAAATGGGTTAATATAATCAATATCCTACATAGTATATATCCTTGATAGGATTAAAAGAAAATAATTATCTAATTTATTATTTACTTAATAAATATGATAAGATTCGTAATGCAAAGTTCTCCAAGATCAAAATCATGGAGAAATTTCAACAGAAAGCTGCGCTACATCCTGAATTACAAGTTGGTCTGAATATCACCAAAATATAGCAAAATTTTCAGTTTCATGTTAAATAAGACTTTCGTCTTGGACACTCGCCAAAGAATAAACTTTTCCTCGATTTACATTTTCTTGATTTATCTAATATAGCCGACGCGTTCATAAATTGCAAAGAAACTAGTTTCTTTTAATAAATTTGCTTCGTTTCTGCATATTGTAAGTTTATTTGATATATCAAGAAGACGAAAAGAGAGCTTTTAGTGTTCTTGATATGTCAAATAAAATTTAAAATAAATTTGGTATATTCCGTACTAAAATTAACATTATCAAAAGTAAGTTTCGGTTTTTGGGCAGTTAGATATTCCGTTCGCTTTTGAGGCTTGTACTCTGTAGATTTTCCTACATATTATTGAAGTTTAAAATAAATTTAAAATTATGAAAATTGCATTAAAGAACCACATCGACAATTATTATCTTTCTATATATATATATATATATATATATATATATATTATGTTATGTTATGAAAAATACCATATGAAAAATACCATTATGCCTTTTTACCCATATTTCCTCACAGATCTTAATTCGATTTTAGTAAAAAAAATTCAAAATTAATGTATACTTAACATATAACAAATTATTTGTAACATTAATGCGTTTCTAGTCTCGTTAAACAAAAATACGGAAAAATTAGGTGTTTTCAAGTAAACTTACTTTATGAACTAACGTGTGTCAAAGTATTTATTAATCAATTACTTCTTATGTAATGGGACTTTTTTTTAGAGGTTAAGTAATATATATTAAGTTATGTCTTTTATTATGGCATTTAGATTTTTTTGCGTAAATGACACTTAATTTCATTGTAATTTCTAGGTTTCCCAATGATAAAAACACATACGTCAACCCAAGGTTCAGTTTCGGCTTTATATCTATATTCCATAAAAAAATATGAATTTGGAAGGGACAAATTTTCTTCTCAATTTTATTAATTTTAATTATGACGGTTTTAGGATTTGCTGAATAATAATACTGTTGGCACATATCTTGTCAGTGGCATTACTATAACCTAAGATCGTGTTACAAAAGATAGATTGTGCCCTTAAAAATTGTTTTGAATACATCTGCAATACATTATTTACCAAATCTGTAAAATACTATGATTGATTTTATTTTGAAACATACATTTTTGGCAAGAAGTAGATATGGTCGCGGCGTGAGAAACATGGAAACGATGAAGGTGATCCATCATCGTTTCCATGTTTCACGCCGCGATCCTATCTTGATATTCCTCTGATGCTTGATTCTGATGCTTGATATTCCTCTTACCTTAACTAGCCACAAATTTGAATATTGAATATACTTGGCGTTAATTTTGTAGAAATTTATTATTCACAATATTGCTCAAATTTAAAGTTAGCAATAGAAGAAAGTATATTAAAAGTTTAATTAGTTAAATTCTAGAATTAATTATTTTCTGAAATATTAAAATCCATAAACAGGTATAAATATTGTAGTCCCATTCGTGAGTAATTTTGAAATAATTTGTACCATTCTTTTCCGTACGGATGTAGTAGTCTACATTGTTAAATAGTGGTGCATGCCAGAGTACGGTCGCACCATCAAAGTCAAAAACTGGAAAATATTATCTGAGCGTGCCATTTAAACAACATATATTCTGAAATATTATATCGTTACAATATTTATAATAGCTTTATATAACGACCATAGTGGTGTAATTTATTAAAAAAAAATTTGGGGTTAAAAAAATTATCTGCCAAAAAAGACTTCTCTCCAAACTTTTCATCTATTTATGTTCCTCATTACTAAAGACCTTGTTCGCTTTAAATATTTCCTTTATTATGTTCTTTAGATTATGTTTCTTTAAAAGGCAGACCTTTTCGTCAAACCTGTTTTAAGACGTTCGCCAATCCATTCCAGAAACCATTCTTTCTTTTTGGTAAATACCAGTTTTTCGAAAATGTATGGAGCTCTTCAGGTAGTATGAACATAATAACTAAAAGTAGTTAGTAGTAAGTTGTTGGTACGACTATTTTAATACCTAGTTAATCAAGATTATATCCGTTGGCAATTTTTGGAGCCAATGACTAGCATGTCGTTGATCCAAATATTCGAGATGATCATCTCTGATATTCAATTTATATAAAACAACACTGATTTTTGTTTAAACCTGATGAAACTCTGTTTGTTCTTTCATTGACTTGTGTATTTTACATACCTTGGCTTGTTACTAAGATGTGTGTTATTATTTACGGTCAACTTTGGAATAAAATTATGACCATAAGAAAATTTAATAAAAATCTGACTATAACATAATACGTTGAGTTTTGAAGACTGAACTAGTTTTCTGTAAAGGATAAATAAAAAATTATATTGGCCATTACAGGTTGTGCCGTAATCTGATCTAACATATTTCTTAATTCGAATTGCAATTAAAGTGAGAAAAAAAATAATATTACAATTTTAAACCAACATCTCCCTTCATAGGTGGAAGCGAAAAAAAGATGAAGTTGGAGCAGAAGCAGAACTTTATTCAAATTTTCATTTAAAAAGTCTATGCCTATAGAAAGAAAAAGTAGTATTTTCTAGATGAATATTATTTTTGCATGAGAAAAATAAATACTTTTTTGTTTTTCCAAAATAGCTTCGTCGTATTGGGATATTTTAATTTACTTTATACCATATGTATTTTTGGTAAAGTTACCATGATCACCTTCAGTTTTGGTAGCCCCATTTTCGAAGATCTTACAAAAGTTTAGAAATTGGTTATTACATGCAAATTTATGGGTTAGAAAATTTAAAAAAAATAGTCGGGTATCGAAATTTGAATATCTTGTATATATCGCAATCTGATTGCAATATTAGACCATTACTGAAACTTTGCAATTTTTTTTAGAAGTGATGTTCAGACGGATTATCGATATATAAATATATATATATATATATATATATATATATATAACTGAAAATTTTTCAAGAAATCACCGCTATTTAAAAGTACATCAAAATTTTTAATAATTTTAGATGATTCTTTGATAATTGCGCGTAGTGTAGATACATAAGATGACGCCTTTGACCAAAATTAAATGTCAATTGATGAAGATGACTTTGTGTTATTTATATAAAAAAATAAAATAAAAAAAAAAGTAATTAACTTCCTACTAGAAGTCAACTAGAAGCGCTGTGTTATTTCGCAGGAATAGTGAATTTGTTTTTAAGAATTTTTTTAGAAAATTGAAATACCAATTTAAAAGTAGATTTTTGAATATTGAATATATTTGGCGTTAATTTTGTAGAAATTCATTATTCACAATTAAATGAAACTACTTGATGTAGTATTATTTCTACTATCTTTAATTTCTTTACCACGACCTAGGTTTCGTTGTATTACAACATCTTCAGGTGGGATATTAGCAAAGATTAACTCTTAGGAACAACCAACAGCATTTATATGTTTCAAACACAATAGCGGAAGACTACTTTGTGCGGATTTTTCCATTGTTTATGTTAGTGAGTTTATTGCAGGGGCGCAGACTAGGTTTTATTATATTACAGAGAGTTCTATAGTATACCAGTACTCTAGTTGGGGTAATAAATTCAATTGTTGTTATTATGTGAAGTTATACAATGCAAACTTTAGGGTGTATGTAATAAAATTAAATGGAAGTTATTGTCGGTAATATATTGCAAAGGCAAGGGTATTTGAAAGTAAGGCCAAGGTAATATACTAATTCTACATATCTTATTATCGGTAATATATTTATACAAAAGCAAGGGTATTTGAAAGTAAGGACAAGGTAATAGACTAATTCTACATATCTCCGGTTTTGTGTATTCATTTATTTATTTATTTATTTCTTTTAATTTTTTTTTTGTTTTTTTTTTTGTTTTTATTATATATACTTATATTTATATGTGTATTAATGCTGAAACAATTTCCAGGGTACTGTAGTATCAATGTTTTATATTTATATTCTATCTAGAAGATATTAAGAATGGGTGATGATATTATATTTAGTTGTTCATTTAATATATTGACCTTGATATCTTTTTTATGTCTGTTTATTTCTAATGTTTCTAGGATATTAAGTTTATTGCCTTTTGTATTTATTTGTAATATATAGGGGGCATTATCAGTATGGGGGTGATGGTTATTTTCAATGAGATGTTTAGCAAAGTGAGATGTGTCTGGTTTATTATTACGCCAGCTGGCGATGTGTTCTTTATATCTTGTATTAAAATTTCTTCCTGTTTGACCTATGTATACACTATTACAATCGTTACATTTAAGTTTATAGATACCACTCTTTTTATGTTTATCTATTTTTTCTTTATTATTAATAAGGGTTTTACCCAAGTTATTTAAGGTACTATACGTACATGTTATATTATTTATATTTTTATTATTAGTTAAGAGTTTTCCTAATTTGAGTGATACATTACCTATGTATGGGATAGATTTATAGTAAATATTATTCTTATTTGATGCGACCGGGTATATTTCTTGTATTAGTATTTTTCTTAATTTATTACGGTACAGTTTTGTGACAATTGATGGGTCAAATTAGGAAAACTCTTAACTAATAATAAAAATATAAATAATATAACATGTACGTATAGTACCTTAAATAACTTGGGTAAAACCCTTATTATTAATAAAGAAAAAATAGATAAACATAAAAAGAGTGGTATCTATAAACTTAAATGTAACGATTGTAATAGTGTATACATATGTCAAACAGGAAGAGATTTTAATACAAGATATAAAGAACACATCGCCAGCTGGCGTAATAATAAACCAGACACATCTCACTTTGCTAAACATCTCATTGAAAATAACCATCACCCCCATACTGATAATGCCCCCTATATATTACAAATAAATACAAAAGGCAATAAACTTAATATCCTAGAAACATTAGAAATAAACAGACATAAAAAAGATATCAAGGTCAATATATTAAATGAACAACTAAATATAATATCATCACCCATTCTTAATATCTTCTAGATAGAATATAAATATAAAACATTGATACTACAGTACCCTGGAAATTGTTTCAGCATTAATACACATATAAATATAAGTATATATAATAAAAACAAAAAAAAAAAACAAAAAAAAAATTAAAAGAAATAAATAAATAAATAAATGAATACACAAAACCGGAGATATGTAGAATTAGTCTATTACCTTGTCCTTACTTTCAAATACCCTTGCTTTTGTATAAATATATTACCGATAATAAGATATATAGAATTAGTATATTACCTTGGCCTTACTTTCAAATACCCTTGCCTTTGCAATATATTACCGACAATAACTTCCATTTAATTTTATTACATACACCCTAAAGTTTGCATTGTATAACTTCACATAATAACAACAATTGAATTTATTACCCCAACTAGAGTACTGGTATACTGTAGAACTCTCTGTAATATAATAAAACCTAGTCTGCGCCCCTGCAATAAACTCACTAACATAAACAATGGAAAAATCCGCACAAAGTAGTCTTCCGCTATTGTGTTTGAAACATATAAATGCTGTTGGTTGTTCCTAAGAGTTAATCTTTGCTAATATCCCACCTGAAGATGTTGTAATACAACGAAACCTAGGTCGTGGTAAAGAAATTAAAGATAGTAGAAATAATACTACATCACGTAGTTTCATTTAATTGTGAGTAGATTTTTGCTTAACTTTCCATCTATTGGTACTTTGAAAACCTAAAGTAATTTACTCATAATATAATTTTTTGCTTTCTTCATCACAGAAAAGCAAAAAATTATAAAAATCGGGTGAGAGTCACTTAGCTCGAAAAATGGCGATTATTTTTAAAAAGCCCAGGCACTTTGTAAACCAGGTGAATTTTAAAAATCAGCCGTGATATGAATATTATGAATCCAAATTTTTAATTGTTTAATTCAAGACTGTCATAAATGAGTATTTGTTGGATTTTGTATCAAAGTTAGATAAGAAAGGAATTCAGTTTTGAATCGCGTCAGAACATGTCTTGAGAAAGGTTTCTCTGTCTCGAGAAAGCTGTAAAAATCTAAATATAAGGACCACTACTTTTTCGAAAACGAGGAAAATAAATTAAAGATAAATTCAATATCGAGTTATTTGATTTAGAGGAAAAGCCAAGTTCGATCAGTTCTAATTAAGTCAATTGGAGTTTTCAGCCTATTTTATAGACAAGGAAACATTTTAACAGTTTAGACAAATTATTTATTCACGTCGTTGTGATTTCGACATTAATTGATAACTCACGCTGGGCGAGCTTTAAACTTTTCCATTTTCATTTATTTTATGTCAACAAATTTTCTCAATTGATAGATCCCATGACAACTGTTTGTCAAAGCTTGCTAGAAATATTTTACAAAGAAGTAATGTAGTTGTATGTATGTAAGAACGGGCGTGTGCATGTTCATCTAAATTTCTTTTATTCAGTTCTCGTATTTAGTAGACATGTGCCAAAATTTAGCCATTCAATGAATAGAATATTCATTCTATACATCATAAAATATATCATAAAATACGATGTGAATTTAAATTAATTATTTTAAAGCACGAAAAAATGTACAAAATATTTGAGAAAGATTTAAAAAAAATTCAATCGCTGTTAATCAACTCGAAAAAAGCAATTAGGTAAAAGTAAAAGTATGTAGGTTTTACAACTCGAAAAAAGTTTGGAGTGCTAATAATTATTTTAGATGTTGGAATAGTAAATATTTTTTTTAATTAAAACTGTAGAGGTTTAAAATAAGAAAAGAATTGGGAATAATACAGAAACCTATTTTTTTAAATAAATAAAATCCATTTTGTTAAGACGAATGCTTATTTCGTACGTTTAGATAATATTAAACAGAAAATATAATTTTTTGCTTTTCTGTGATGAAGAAAGCAAAAAATTATATTATAAGTAAATTACTTTAGGTTTTCAAAGTACCAATATGGAAACCAGATGGAAAGCTATGCAAAAATCTACTTTTAAATTGGTATTTCAATTTTCTAAAAAAATTCTTACAAACAAATTCACCATTCCTGCGAAATAACAGCGCTTCTAGTTGACTTCTAGTAGGAAGTTAATTACTTTTTTTTTAATTTCATTTTGCTATATAAATAACACAAAGTCATCTTCATCAATTGAAATTTAATTTTGGTCAAAGGCGTCATCTTATGTATCTACACTACGCGCATATATATATATATATATAGTTATATATATATATATATATATATATATATATAAATTATATATATATATACATTAAAAAAGACTAAAACGACGTTAAAGAAATTTTCTGTTATAACAAAGTTATTAATAACAACGTAACGTCGAACCGGCAGAACTTGAAGCGACCTTACCGACCTACTGGCAAGGCGATATGTTGAATTGATTTTTTTTGCCGAAAGATAAAAACTATTTTTAGTGTCACGATCAACTTTAAATTTACTGAACGTTTACTGAGTTTTTACAAATTTAATTGCGTTCGACTCACACACACACTTATTATACACTTTTCTTTACAAAATATTCAGTGTTCAAATTTCGTTCAAGCAATTTTTTCCTAAGAAATGGAAATAGTATTCAAGACAAAAAAAATTACAAACAATTTTGTCAAGAATTTAATTTATTATTTCACCTATGTGTTGAAAATTGGAAATTTGAAAATGGAATATTGAAAATGCACATTAATGTATTTTCAAGTTCGAGAGTTTTATAGGCGGTGCGTGTTTTCACTCTTGGAAATGGTCCATCAATGTGTCATATTTTATTCCCATATTTTAAGATTTTATTCCTACACAGGAAATAATCTTAAATAACAAAAAAAACTCATATAACGAAGAAATGCACGAAGTAGTAAATTACTACATGGTACATTTTTTATTTTCCCCCTTAAATACTTATAATGTGCTAAAGAATAAGATTGATATAAGCGGTATAGGAGCAAAGAACGTTACTCGTGGCCTACAGGTGCTATCTTACACAGTTATCTTATATTGAATCTAACAAGCGTTTTCTAAACTAGTTTGGTTTAGGCAGAATTATTTCGGCTGGAAATCGGATTTGACAGCTAACAAATATATTGTCACGACTATATACCCAGGGAACCCTGGGATGATTAGAGTATTATTAGAGTCATCCGCATTTCAGTATATCCGTGGCTCCCATTAACACTCACTTTTAGCTAACTACATATATTTCTTATCAAATAATGAGTTATCAGTTTTGTTACTACTCTCTCGTATAGGTAAACTATTATATTATTAACGCACTATTTTATATATTTTACTTTATATAAACTGTTGTTAAAATTACCTTAAAGACTAAATGTCGGTAATCCCGTGTTATTTTAAACAGGTAACACAATAATATAGTATTACTACTGGGCTATTTTTTATTCAGATATGTTTGTAATACGCTACGTCAAGTTTGTATCATTTATTTAACTTAAATAATAAACTTCTTGGTTCTTAAATGTATAATGAAACAAAAATAAAGGCATTTTTATAGCTTTTTTTTATATCTTTCTTCTCCGGTATCTTAGTAGCTAGGTTCTATAGTTAATATATGAACTTAAAAAGAGACTTTACACGTGGTATACATTTGGATTGTATGGACAGACCAGCCAGCGTCTAAGTAAATCTATCCATGACGCTTTCATTTATTTTGTGTTGAAATTGTTGCAATTGTTAATTTACATTGCTTATATTCAAGAATGAGAGATTTATGGCAGCGAGAACACTAACTTATCAAAAGTCGACTTTATCAAATTAAACAGTTTTTTTAAGCGTAACTCCTTATTTTTGATATTACATTGTGCCTTAATGTTTTTTTCAGTCCATTCAATATTAAACGCTTATAAATAGTAATATACACTTATAAGTAGTAGAAATGTATCTATGATTTTTCGTATATCTGAATTATGTCATGTTCAAAAATAGTGCAATGAATTATTACTTTATAAGCCGACTTATTAAATCATTCAATGCAATTCACTCATATCAATACCACATAAAACCTTTACAGCAGAAACATGTTTTTATTATTTCACGATACGCTATTCGTGGTTATCCTATTGACACACCTGATTAAGGCGACGACAAAGACCAACATTACAGTAGGTTCTAGAAACGCTAACAATCGAATGAAGCAGTAACGCACGTTAAAGTATCCATAGAGAGAAATGATGACCAAATTCCAAACATCGTCGAGACCGTGACTACTCTGATAAGAATGTAATGACTAGAGAGATTCATGGATATACGCGGTGGAAGAATAGTAGATTTTAATTTTTTTTCGACTAACTTAAATTAACTTCTGTGCAAGGAGGCATAAATTGCGAAATGACGGATATTGTTATCTTAGATTTTTAAATTTAAATGCCGTTTATGTTGTCCATTATTTACACATATTTTATTTCACATATTTTACTTTGAAAAGTTCATATGATAGCGAGAAAAAAATAAATGTCAACCCAGACGCAGTCACAGGTTTTATGTTGATCGGTTCCTCCTTTAGTCATTTAAAAACTGTGTCAGTCACATTTGGCAGCTTTACAACTTTAATATCACATTCATTTTTAATCATAGTTTCAAAGTTAATTAAACGCTTTTTCATATTTTTTGTACTAAAATAGTTTTTTATGTACACTTTATTTAAAAAAAAATAAATTATTGCATGTATAGTCTATAAAACATAAATATGCATTAAGTTTGGTGGACGATTTGTTTATGTATGTAAAGTGGTTTGTTCATTATTTTCGGTATTACGGAGACACTTCTGGCCCCCTGTGAATTTTCAACCAAGCCTTGTGTTCATAATTTTGAGACTACAGATTTTTATGATTTTAAATCTAATTTCATATTAAGTTTTGCAACTTAAAAGAAACAACCGCTAGTCAATGAATACCCAGTGATGAAATATATTAAACCTCAACAGACGAAATCGGAAGTAATAGTAATAACTAAATCGAATTCAATATTAAGTTTTTTTATATTGTTTTCTGCATTTAATTAGCTATCTAAGCCAATTACTTACATATTTTTCGACATTTAAAATTGTTCAAATGAAATAAACATATCAGACAATTTAGAAGCTATGGAATTAAATACTTAAGTATAATAGTTAGTAACACATTAGTTATAAATTCTGATGAATTTATGGATTTAATACATTGTATTGGATAAATTTAAAAAATTAATAAATTGAGTAACTAGTTTTACTTAGTAAAAATCATCATTTATGAAATTACTGCGTACATGATATGTGTTGTTGTATTAGTCCCCGTAACATGATAAAAGGAAAATATGTACCGCTGAAATCAGTATTTAATTTCAAGATTCATCCTTGGAAGCAATATTTATCAAGTTTACGCCAAAAATGTAAATATTTATAAGAATATATCCTAAATGGTCCTTGTCGTACATTTGCGGAAGCGTGAACCTCATCAAAGATTTAACAACCCGGAATAATAAAAATGTCATCCCCAAATCAGTAGCTTTCTTCACAATGTGTAAACTAAAAGAATTAAGCGTAAGACTTTCTAGACATTCGCAAAGTTTAATTTATGAGACATCGAGCGACGTCGTAGAAAATTTTTATGCTCGACTTACCTAATTTGTTGGAGGGAAGTGAGGTAGCCATGTATTTGTGAAGTTTCAAGTTAAGCGAGCCGTTCCTCCTTCTCAAAAACCGTAATTTCTTTCAAACCAGAGTACCAAACTGAAAATAATGATTTATCACATTTGTTGGAGTATGGATCGATAAATGAACCTTTTTATGATGTTTGTGAAAAAAGTTATTTTAAAGGTCCTTAAAACAGATTCATGTCAAGACAGAAGTTTATTTATTTTATCTCTCATGAAATGATTTTTCTAATTTAAATAAAAACACCAATAATGGTTTAAAAATGTGACGGGAATAGTTTTATTCCCATAAATTCGTGTTTTGTGTATTTTTCTCAATAAAGACAATATTTATTCATGCTGTCAAGGGTGATTTTATTTAATAAAATAAATTACTTGTGTACCAATAATGTCGTTAAATATATTGAATTATAGAAAATCTAATAAATAAATTAACTATTAGAATATTAAAATAAAGTTGGTAAGTTTTCTAGAAAACACTTCATTATAGAATATAAAGCGTTTACTAGTAATTATTTAACAATAGGTTTTTTACCACTTAATTCCTCAAAGAATTGTCCTCATTTCCTAGATCATTATTCTATAAAGAACGCGCCCATAGGGAAGGTCACAAGTAGATCGTAATACGGAATCAAAGTAAAGCGATAAAATAAGAAATAATGTTAATTAAATATTTGTTCGGTAGTTTTCCTGATTCGTACGATTTTCCGGAACTAATTAAGCTTTTACAAATTGCGGAATGTCTTGCATCATGAAGTCCTTTTATGATGTATTACGTATTATGAATTTTCCTTGTTAATTGTTTTGAATCCATAAAAGATTTAAAGTGATACTGGCGCAAATCAAATTAAAAAAAAAGTTGTATTCTCTTTTGTAGTTTAATTATAATATTCTGAATAGATATTTAATAAAAAAATAAGAACATTGAAAAATAAATGCATTACGCACACTCGTTAAACAAGATGTAGTAAACGTGATAAAATGTGGCATTCATTCAAATTTTAAAAGTAATGCGTGAAGTGACCACAGTTGTAACATTATGTAAGTTTGGATAACGGATATAAAAATTAGTATGTAGATTAAATAAGAACTGGTAAATATATTTTAGTGCATATCATTTTAACGTAACGTTCATAAAACAAAATTAAGCAAATAATCCATTAAAAAAGAGTGACAGAAAATTAAATATAATTTTATTTAATAAATCTTTAGCCCCGAGTTCGGATAGTATCTAGAAAGGTTATCAAAAATCGTATAATATTATATTATAAAATATAAGTATAGGAAAATAAGTTCCAGTAATTAAAGTTAGCACCAAACTTTCAAACGCTATAAATCGATGTCAGTACGTACGCTTGTACTTTGTGAGCACGGCAATATTGATTAATAAACGTTTCCACAACCGCCATATAATTTATAATAAAACATAACTTTAATTGGCTGAAGCAATAAGTAGCTAATGATGAGAAGTGAGTTATATAAATAATTCACACCCGAAATCATTAATTGTCTTGGTGCTGAATTTTAGTTTCAGTATTCAAGCCTGAATGTCGGACGACGAGTTGCTGATGAAATATCGAAAGCGTTTTAAATTGTGAGTCAACGTATATCACTGCAGAAGTATCTGCAGTGATATATATTGAATGTGAAGACTCAGTCATCTCTTTGATCGATTAGCTAACAAAACCAAATAGCGAATAAAAAAAATTGTTCAAATTTGTCGTGACAGAGCTATGTATATATATTTTATATATATTTACCGTACATGTTAATATATATTTACGGTACATGTTGTACCGTAAAATATAGTAGTTAGGAGTTGAACTGGATCCGACAGTCCACCAATTGGTTATTTTTTGCACAGAACTTTAAGCAATAATTGTAGTACACAAAAGTATGGAGATCTACAACCTTGTAATTTTTTTAGTTTTAGTCGCCAGATTTTTACGCTTTGGTGTTATTACTTACCGTATATCGGCAAGTCATAGTTATTATAGTACATTTAAAGCTTGTTTTCTTTGTTACGTTATAAATACTAATAATTTCTTTTAAATTCGAATCAGGGCCAATAAATAATTAGCCAATCTAGTTGTTTAGTGCAATAGATTGAACATATATATATATATATATATATATATATATATATATATATATATATATATATATATATATAATTTATTCTATTTATTTATCTTTTTACTCCAAAAATAGTGTCAACTAGAGGCAAGTATAGCCAGACAATATGAACGTATGTTCAGAAATTTTTGATAGTTATAATTTTTTTGTGTTTATTTCTTAGTTAAACTCACAGACTAAAGGTTAAATATTTCTTTGTGACGTAAATAGTTGTGTTAGAAAATTTTTGATTAACTGGTCTATTCGGGATGAAAATATTTACTTACATACGTCTTAAAATGGCGTCAAAAAACTAACAGAAAGATGAGATATTCTAAACGCCAAATTTTGAACTTAGTTTTAGAAGTCATTTAAAAAAATTTCCGTAACTTTTTTCCAGAACAGTTCTAAAAATGGATTTTTTCCGGAATAGGTCTAAAAATGAACCCAAAATGGAGTAAGTGAAAAATTTTAAGTTTTGAATGTTATTAAAGAAATAATAAAAGTAAATAAAAATGTGTTGAAATGTATTTATTGTAAGTAATGTAAATAATTTATTCAAATTATGACCATCTTGTTTAATACAAATATGGCATCATCGAGAAGAAATGCTACTTTAATGGTTTTACTGCCATCGTATCGTTTTTAATTCCCTCAAACTTCTTCTCAATTTTTTCAAACTACGATATCTTCGAGTGTTTCAACTCCTTCTAGTAATCCTATATTGAAAAATCAGCTTAATGTAAGTGGGGCGACCACGGAGACCGAGCCATAGATGTGTCTTATTCATTTCCCTACCATCTTTTGTTTAGCCGTAAACATTTTTTACGTTTAACATATAGTGACTAGGTTCTCTGTTTTGTAATAGCTTATCTCTGTATGTCTATAAATATAAGTTTAATTAAATAGCCTCCTTAAAATTTAATATAGGTTTCTCCGTTCAAACAATCTGAGATTTGAAAGGGTTCAATTAGCTATCTGTTTAGTAGCATAAACCAAAAATTGGCACCATGTCGTCTTGAAATTTGGATTTAAAATATTAAATTCAAACACTTTATCATCTTTTATATACAGTACATATGGCGGACTTATTGCTACATGAACGATCTTTTCCAGTCAATCATAATTGATATTGAAATTTAGTTGGTAGACTGCAAGAGATTTTACAATGAAAATTCTTTGTAGAACATTAGATGAAAAAAAATTTAAAAAATACAAAAGTATAAGTAAAACAAACTATTGACATGATTTGGGATGGGAAAGACTGGAAAGGACAAGGGCACGAAGGAAAAGGTTTCAAGAGAGGCAATACATATTCACTTAATCTTTGAAATTATTTGGGGGCGTGATTTTCCTGATGTCAGGATCCAGGTGATTCTAAATTTTTGCTGCTTGTACAGTGAAGCATTTTTTGTAACTGGTAGAATTATGTTTAGGAATTATGTTTAGAAAGGTGAGTGAACTTTCAGATCGTAATCCAAGGGCGTGAGCAGAAAAATTTTTAAATTTGCCGCCAAGATAATTTGGGCTATGAGAAATATGATCATATTTTCTGAGGCCGAAGATATACCGGATGCATAAATTTTGAAGACGTTCCAACTTGTGCAAATATTCTTCATTAAGATCAGGATAGCACACATTTCTATAATCAATTAATGGTAATAAGAGGGTTTGACGAAGGTGGATTTTTGTTTTAGTCGGTAGAAAATTTTGAAGACGTTTCAAAGAGTGTATCCTATTGAAAACACGACGACTAACATCATTTACTTGAGGGCGCCAACTAAGATTTTGATCAATCAGTAGGCCCACGTTATTAAAAGATGACGTATATTGTATTATTGTACTATTTAGCACTAATTTTGCTAAACTATGTAGGTTTACTTTAAAAGTCAGTCTACGAAATGTAAGGATGATGTTACAAACTATATTAAAACGATGCATTTAATTCAGTTACATACTTAAAATTTATCATAAGTCACATCTATCAAAAATTTTATATTTTTTCTTGGCTTCTCAATTTTTTTTGATACAACCGTACTTTTCCATCATAAAGTTAGGAAACACCTCTCTCTGGAGTAAGGAGGAGGATACATCTCCCCAGAGTATGTGACCTATGTCAGGTTTTTGGACTCAGGTTCAATGTTCTACTGCTTTGACACTTTTTGTTGGGTCTCTTGTGTTATGAACTCTTAACATCGTACCGTGGTCAGGAAACTGCTCGCGTTGAGGTCCATTTCTACGGCCTTCATATGTCCTGTACAGTCTTGCTACTTTTGAGTTGCTCCATCTCGCGTACCAATAAGAGTAATGTGTTTCTGTACAGTCTCTTGGTAACCACCACAACTCTTAGTAACCACTACCAATAACCACGACAATTTACTCACTCCAGATGAAACGCGACGATTTTCAGCTCCGAGTAAAAATATACAAATTTTAAGAAACGTAAAAAATTTAATTCAATGTACTGTTAATCTTACTAAGACACTCAATTTATGTAATGACAATAATTTAGTTAGTTACACACTTCAAAATTCCGGAAAAAGCTGTAATATTGTTAAAGAAAATAAACCATTAAACAAAAATGTAGTCTAACCGTAGCTGTAAGCGCAAGAGTAGGCAGACGAGTGTTTGTCACTTAGTTTAGCCAGCACAAGTAGTAATGAACTAAAAAAGAGTTACAATTAGGCAAAGTTGTTACTCTTTGTGATGAATCCATCCCACACTTTATTACATTCTTTCCTAATTTTTACTTCTTTAACTACTCACATACATTACAATTTTTCACTTAATTCACTATGGATCTATTTCAGGGTCGCTCCGTAAAGGTAACAAATTTCAAATTTCTCAATAAAATATATGATAAAATAAGAAAATTTTTGAAGTTAATTTTGGAAAAAAATAGTCGAACTTTTTTAAAATAACGTCATAAATTAAGTTTAAATTCTGGTGTTTAGAATATCTTGTGTTTCTGTTTATTTTTTACGCCATATTGAGGAGCATAATAAATAAATGTTTTATCCCGAATAGGTTAGTTCGTTAACCAGTTGATGAAAAAAATAAAGTTTTTGTCATAATTATTTATATTACAAACATTTTTGTCATCTGTCTATGAGTTTGGTTGAAAAAATTATAATTCCGAAGATATAAAAAATTCTGAACATACATATAGATGTTTCGGATAAGCCCTGATATTTTCTCTCTTTGTCCTTCGGTTGGAATTTTGTATATATGGATATACGGATAACAGCTAGTATATATATTATTTGTTTTCACCCAAATATATTTGAAATATTTAATACACATGAACACAAAATCACGAGTATAACTTAATAATAAAACAAGATTAGAAACGAAATATTAAATAGTCACTGTGAGTAAAATCATATTATTACATCATATTTTACATAATACATTGCCAAAAAATAAGCTTGCTGGTAATCTACCGATATCTTCATGAAGAAGCTTGTTTTTGTAAAGAATGCTAAAGACATATTCTTACACTAAAACGTCTATCTGTGAAAAAGTGGCTTATTTGGGTAGTGCGTTTCGGCCGAATTCGTTACAAACTATGTATAATACGTACGGAGTCACTCTTGTTATGAATCAAAATGCCAATGAATACTAGTGATAATACATGACGGACCAATGGATTTTAGCTGAACAAAAATAAGGGTTTTTCAAAAGCACACGTGCTTAGAAATGTTCTCAGAGATTGAATTATAAAGTAGGATCCAAGTGAAAGAAAAAATGCACTAGTTATAAAACGTTTCAAATATATGTTCTAATATCTAATAAGACTAAATGGGAAAGAAAATATGTAAATAAGTAAATACAGTAGGAGACAATTCGAACCAAATGCAAAAATATGTGTAGTGAGTTAAACCGAAAAATTTTGCCAAGATTCCATTCCGATGATGTGCTAAATTACATTATACACAATTTTTTTTAGCAGATACGTACGTAATACCACTTAATGGCGAATTCAAAAGTTCCTCAATGAAAGCTATGGATGATCTATAACAAGTACTACTATCAAACTTTCGCAGTAAATGTTTGCTTGTCATCTCCGAGTTACTTTCTACTGTACCAACTAACACGGTAACTGAAATTATTGTTTAATCACAAAAGCGTTTGCACTAAGCTGCACGAAATAGTTTAATATCTTTGGTTTGTGAAGTTAGTTACAGTTTGCATCGTCGTGTAAATTGTTTAATGTTTTCAACTGTGCGAGTCGCATGCTTAGTGAAACTAATTATTTAAAAAGATTTTCTAACCCTCAACGCACTCTTTTAAAAATTGATGTGTTCTTATTAAAAATATTGAAAAGTATACGGTATTTCAAAAAATAAAAATACTATAATTAATTATAATTTATGAGAGATGAATTTGTCAGTGGAACGTTACAAACTATGTTAAAAGGGTGCATTTAATGCAGTTACATATTTAAAATTTAGCGCAAATGTGTGTTATAATCACATCTTTCAAAAAAATATTGAATAATCGATAAAAAAAACCCCATCTATATATATTATGAAGAGGAAAGATTTGTATTTTTGTACGTGTGTATTTTTCTACCAATTTCAAAAATTCTTTCACCATTTGAATGCTATCTTATCACTGTTTAATATAGACTACCCAAGGTGTAAAAAAATTGCCATAAGATATCTTTCATCACATGCGCTGCAAAAACTATTGATGATACAGACAAAACAATGTTCTACAATATTAAAGAACATATCAATATCTACAAAAAATGTTGCAATAGCATATGTCTAACTATTGTAATTATGTCACTATAACTACATTTTAATATATTAAAAGTTAATAGAAATTCCGACCAAAATCAGACCAAGTTATCCAAACCTTTGCATTAATCCTTATGCAAGTAAATAACTTCCTAAGCAAGACTGTTTCAATACCTGTAAATTACCTCTTAGTTTATTCACATTGGATATTGCATTCAAAAGATATTACGAATTTAAAATGTCACCGCTGTCGGCATAGCACGAAGGGGCCGGCACCGAAGTGCGGGAGAGGGGCGTGCACATCTATAAAATAGGTAGCCGTGTGGCTATCTATTGAAACACTCAATTTGCGCACGAATATGAGAGCACATTTAAGTAATAACCACGATGGCAATTTTTCACAAAAAATACTTAAACTTGGCGACGGAAAATTACCATCTCTAAATGCAAATAGCCTCCAAATATTATTGGATAATGAATTGGCTCAAATTGTTCACAGTCTAGAAATACTGGTAGAAACAATCTATCCTGACATCTTTATTCGAGGGCAATAGTGTCACCGAGAAACGGCTCAGTAAATGTAATTAACAAAATGATTATGGAAAAAGTACCCGGAGATTTTAAATGTTACAAATCAATTGACACCGTGTGCAACGTCGAAGATACAGTGCACTACCCACAATAATTTTTAAATTCTCTCAATCCGGCCGGCTTGCCACCCCACGAACTGAAATTAAAAGAAGGGAGTACCTTCTTTATTATGCTATTATGCTATTGAGAAATTTAAGCCCTCCCAATATGTGTAATGGGACAAGACTTTTGATAAAGGAATTACAAGACAATGTGATTGTAGCTACTATCATCACCGGCCCCGCGGCCGGATAGCTCGCTCACATTCCGCGGATCTCGATGATACCGACGGATTTGCCTATATTTTTCAAAAGGTTACAGTTTCCTGTAAAGATATCGTTTGCCCTTACAATAAATAAATCCCAGGGACGAAGTTTTTCAATGGTTGGCATCGATCTAAGAAAAGAGTGCTTTTCTCCTGAATATCAATATGTTTTATTGCCATCTGCCAAATGCCATTGCTAACATAGTGTATAGTGAAGCATTAAGGTAAAAAATGGAAAATTGAAAATTAAAAAAAACATAAAATTAAAAAGCCTTAAAATAAAAGATGTAAATATAGAAATGTAACACAAATAAAAATAAAATACATAAAACAAAAAAAATATCATTGTAAACATCTTTAAAAAATATCACGTTCATGTCTTTTGTTCTGTTTCAAAAACCTTCGTCTAGAAGACATTAACGGGTTACCAATTTTATTTTGTAAATAACATTTTTTTTAGTACGACTTTATTGTTAGGGTTCTGTACCTCAAAAGGAAAAACAGAACCATTATAGAATCAATTTGCTGTTTTTCTGTCTGTCTGCCTAGGTAATCAACTTTACTTTTCGTTGACCTAAAATAAATTTTTTCAATCATCAAGGTCCGTATCTAAAGGGAACCAGAGAGACCCTATTACTAAATACATATTATTTAGGTATATCCTGCATTTACTCTACGTTTATCCCAAAATGTTTAAAAAATAAATGTCCACCCGTGCGAAGTCGGGACGGGCCGCTAGTCTGATATAAAAGTCGACCACGTATCTGTCAGAATGCGAATATAGCATATTTCCGCAGTTTTGTTTATCTTTAGAAATATATAACACAAATTATTTAAAACAAATGCAATTGAAACTTGTAATCGAAAGCTAATAATTACAACTTTCCGAGATTCTTAAAATTAGTAGTTAAAAAATTTCAAAGCTTCATATTTTAAAAACCGTGTTTAAAGTTTAAACAAAATTAATTCTCGAGTTTGTTTTAAGCATTTCACTCAAACACGATGTGGCACGCGGAACCAAAATTTTCGCCCTCCAGTTCTTATCTAAAGAAAATAACTAAATAATTGTTCTATGTATAATCATTTTAAATATTAATATATTAATTGAGATCTCCACTTGAAGTACCTATTTGCTAGAAATTAATGAATAAAAAGATAGACAAATATGAAAAAGTGAATATGGTTGCTCATTTCGCTAAAGAACACTACAAAAGAAATTAAGATTCATTTAATGTCACATTAAATAATCAGTAGCAAAAATATTTGAAGTTAAAAGTGATAAATTTTGATTATTAGCGTCGTCTTAAGTAAATTTAGGCTTTAGCCTAACCCAAATTTCAAAATGGACATTTGCAAATTATCCAACTGATTTTTACTACTCAGCTTCTCTATAATTTAAAATAAAAATTTTATTGATTTTAGACCGCAGCTAAGGAAACAAATTCAAAATTTTCAACATTTTACTTTTTATATTCAACTTCGCTAAGCGAAAACAATAGTAATACTTTTCGAGTGTCTCTATGTATATCAGATCACGCTTCGTCGTTAAATATATGGTGTTACCCGAAACTCGGAGCCTTGCTTTACTTTTTTTTATTAACATTTTTATAAATAACAAATTGCATGCGGGACCCAATTATAAGCATTCAATCAATATCACCGAGGAGTTAGATGTCGCCTGTAAATGAATACTTAAAAAAATTAGCTGTGTTAGGAGGAAAATTGTCTTGTTATTCAGCTTATTGAAAAATATTATTTCTGTAGCGTATGTGCCTTTAAAATGTTTTTCTACACACACACACACACACATACACACACATATATATATATATATATATATATATATATATATATATATGTATATATATTATTTAAAATCAGACAAAGTACTGGTAAAACTGAGTTAGTTTTTATGGTATCGTTGTGAAAAATCCATTCAAACTAGAATTAGTAAACGGAATATACATGCAAAACAATCGAATAGGATCCACAACTAAGTTACGGAGATTTGCATACATGACATAAGATTTATTTCTCTTTGGCAAACACTATCCATTTTGTACCCACCTGTGAAACATTGACAATCTATATATATATATATATATATATATATATATATATATATATACACATATACATGCCAAAAATTATGTCGAACCTTGATATTTTCAAAACTTCAATAAAATTTTCGAAGTGAGAGCTTTTGAGTTACTTTTACTTTTGGTTTCATCTTTTTGGGAAATTCTTTTTATGGAGTAAAGTTTGTTATTCTAGTTATAAAACGTTCGGTTATGTTTGTAAGATAAGGACAGATATATTAAAGTCATTTTAGTCTCGGTGAATAATATGACATGTGTACTAGAGCTACATCTACAACCTGATTTCAAAAGTTCTGCAGTACATAGTATTTTATAAAATGTCATGAACAGGATTTCCACTAGAGCAATGAGATTGCCGTATATAAGCAAATAAATGTGACGAAACTGTTTGCTCCCATGATATATCACATCATTTTTGATTTATGCAATACCAGAACTTTGGTTCTTGGAGACTTTTTTGTATATTTTATAATTCCGATTTAAAAAAGAACAAATTAAGGAATATTTATACACAAATAATTTTCTCGTAATTATTTTTAAACAATCTAAATACGAGAATTAAATCACTATACAATTAAACAAAAGGTTTCTAGGGAAACGTTTCATTTATAATATTTTGGATGGTAGGAGGAAGAAAATAATTATTGTTTCTATTCTTCGATTAACGATTATTTTCTTCTTTCAGAGTTCAGTAATTTAGAAGGAAAAACAGAACTCTTATAAGATCGCCCACATATCTATCCGTATGTATCTATAGTCGTTTATTTTCAGAAACTGCTCGATGTTTCTCAAGAGTTTCTAATTTTAAATTCGGCACAGTAATAAAACATATTCACCCATATGTACAGAAATAGCTAAAACTCAAAAATACAATTTGGAAATTTTAGGGAGAGAAAATTAAGTACTCGAAAAAACTTTTTTACCATTTCAAAGGGCTATTTATAAATATTTTAAAAATATTTTACATTTTCAAAACTACTTAACCTAAAATTATAAAAATATATGAATTTTTCGAAGCCGATACGAAGGTTGTAAAAAAGCTATAGCGATTTTAGTTGTGTCACTCTACTCAGTATTGACATAGTATAAAGGTTCTAGGTGTCGTATTTTTTAAAATATTCTCCATGTTTTACGCGTACGAAAGGTAAAGTATGATGAAAATAGTAAGACATATATCTCAGAAACTATATAACGTAGAAACTCGAAAGTTGGAAGAATAATATATCATATCAACGCACATACATATTTTGCACGACAACTTTTATAAAATATTTTTACAATAATTAAATAGAAGTCAATAAAAATTATAAAAATATTTTTTCTCATTTTATATACATCATGTAGAGAATGATTTGAAAAGAAGCAGCCCTTCATATCCGAAACTACTGAATGAAAAATCATACAAAAATCGGATTGGTAAAATCTGACCAGAAGATCAAGAAAATTATGACAATTATTTTAGATCTTATAATTTTTTAAATACGCACCATGCTTTTACACATGTGAAAGATATAGTATACGCGATGTATACACACACACACACGTATATATATATATATATACATATATATATATATATATATATATATATATATATATATATCTCTCGTTGAAATACATATGTTGTGAAAAATTAATATTTGTATTAGTTTATAAGTATTCTATAGATATACTTAAATATTTGTGTGTCGAAATGTGTGCAGAACCCTACTAGTGTGAGTTCTTTCCGTGCTTGACTGATTATTTGTTTTTTTTTTCAGAAAAAAGGAGCAGAAAGACAATTTTATGTTGAAATAATCAGCAAAAAGACAAGGTTTACCAATAGCTATTTTTTTAACAGTGACGAGAAATTATATCTTATTTATAATTGGAGGATTGGCTGGCCCTATCCACTCAGTCGTTGAGTTTTTTAATGATATTTCCTTAAATGTTAGTCTTATTTTTGTCATAATCTGTTTTTTATTTCTGCTAAAAATTAGTTAAATTTTGATATCGTTTATTGTAATTATTTAGTTGCTTTTGGCTAAAAGCTGACCGATATGCTTAATATCAAAATTGAAAAAAACAGTGATACTGTTGAAATTAAAACGCCGGCTGTTTTCTTAACACTGCCTAAATTTCTTTTTTTCGGGCAATTATTTGCAGACGGGATCCAATTACGAGCAATATGTATCTACATTTGATTATTAGACCTAGTCTTTTTTTCCCATTTTTACGCGTTTCATGTTCAAGTTGTACATGAAATATAATGCCATATTATGCTTACACATATTGTTAGTTGTGACACGATGCAATTTTGTTATGGTAGATTCATTATTAAAACTATTAAGTTTATCGTTTTTTTCTATAATTTATTTACATAATTTCTGTAATTAAAGCAACAAATACAGTGACTACGTAATCCTTTCTGCAATCAGCATTTAGAAAAGTTACTGATATTTTTTTGAAAATATTTCATTAATAACTGTTTTTAACTCAATGAGGTTCAAATTAAGTTTTAGTATTCTTCTAATTTTGCGCACAAAAGGGAAAATTGCTTTGTTATAATATGCTTCGTTTAAGGGTATTATATTATTAATTTTTTCTTTTTTCAGATATCGAACTTTTCGAAACCGCTTCGATATAAATATTGCTCTAAATCCTCTCGATATAACTATTTGTGTCGAAACTTTAATGTCAATTGATCGTAAAATTATAATAAAAAATTATTTAGGAAATCGTAGGTACAGACATTATTAATGTCTTCCCAAGAGATTGTTCTTCTGTTTTAATACTAATCTGCACAACAAAACTGTAAATTATAATTTCTAGTACGCTACCCCACACAACAGTTAATTCAGTAACAAACCATCTGTTGAAAATAACATATGCAAAAGAACTGAAAAATTATATTGAGGCCGGAAATGGTGAAATAACATACACACACAGCCTGTCACAGTGCGACTGTGTGACGTCACTGCGAGACCGATTCCGTTCAACCTAGAGTACACTGTCCTGCATTTATTGCTATAGCTGTCATACAGAAATTAATTTATAGATTTTGGAATTGAAATTCATATTTTTTTAATATCAGATTCATACTTTTTAAAAAAATTTCGCAAACTTAATTTTTTTATAGGTTTTGAGTAATAACCTGAAATCATTTAACGCGAAAAGATAATTGAATTTATTCTCAGAATTGAATCGCTGTGAATTTCGGCAAACATGTCGATATCGATATTCGACATATATTACTGGACGGATTCCTTTTCATATCTGTAATATCTTCTTCACTTGTTTTTCACTAATATCTTGTTCACTTATACGTGAACATCTCACCTGACTTGTAACGTCTGATGTCCGGTATTTCTTTTAAGTACTATAAACGCGTAAAATTATTTAGTCGTTAGAGAAATAATCACGATCACCGTGATGGTATTCATTCGATTTATTTTTGACTTACACACATGAAACATCTATATCGCACATTTGAAAAAAAGTGTGTTATGATAGTACAATTGACATTACATTCTTGATATAATAAAGTGGTTTTTTTATATCGATTAGCCATTTTATGACACATTTTTAGGAAAATTCTGAAAAAAAATCTGAAAAAGTAATAAGATTACTCACATATCCTTCCGTATTTGGGTTACAGCCGAATTTGTAAGAAATAGTTTAATGTAGAAATTTGACATTCAGCACAATGCAGCAAATTAATCCGCTTATATTTAATCAATTAACACTCACAATTATTTGTATGGAAATTTTTGAAGGACTGGCATTTTTAAATTTTTTCGGATCGTAAAAGGATAAATAGTAAAGATTCCAAAAGTATTTTTTTTAGAATTTTAAGGAATTACTTTCTAGGAGAATTAAAGAAAATGTGGGCATTTTCATTCATTTTCAACAGGTTTCTATCTATGTTACAACTTTAGTACCGAGAAAATCGAAATGAACAACGGAGTTTCTAAAATTATGCGTAAAGCATATAATAAAATGAGGTTGATTCTCAGACTCATAATTACTGAGAAATTCGTGTTATTTAAACACTTCTAAACGACATGCTAAATAATAAATATATTTATATGTTGAAAAATAGGATTTGTATTTGTAAACAGTTTAAGATAACTATCATGTCCTTTGAATATTACTAAGTGTGAACGAAACTCTCGTTTTTCGAGTTCTTCTCGTACTTTACTGGTTTTATTTTTCATGCTGGGAACGAACAATTTCTAATGTTTTACGGAATGAAGGAGGAAATGAAGTCTCATTTTCTCAATTAATGTGATAATGCATTTTTAGATCGGACACTTATCTAAGTTAACGCACAATGGACTAAGTGTCAGTTACGTGCATTGAAAATTATAATAATATGAATACTGCATAAACTTACATAAATCGAATGAAAGAAAATTTCATTATCATCAAAAATTAGGGTCGGAGGAAAGTATTCGAGATATTATAGTTTATTTTGAATTATTTCAGCGAATTATTGATTAAATTGGAAAGTACTTTAATTTTCATTAGTTTTTTGGCAAATACTACTTTGCGATGGTCAATGTGTATTCACTTGCACGCGTGCAACTACACACACACGTGCATGCACTCACTATCGTACGTATGTAAGCCGATATTTAATATTTTTGATAGCAACAAAAATTCGAATACGCCTTGTTGACTATTACAATACTTTCATTCTTAGGTCACTTAAAAAAAATATGAATTCCATATAAAATTTTAAATTTCCCGTTATAAAATAAAATGGTAATCAATAAACATTTAATTTGAATCAAATATGTAAAAGAGGTATTTAAAAAAAAAAACTTAAAATAGTAATGAAAAGAACAACTTCTGAAATAAAATATTTATTATGTACTTGTGACTTTGTTCAATTGTTTCATTGTCAGTAGAAACAATCTCTCTCTGTCAACAGAAATAAAAATATATTGTGTTATGTTTATTCAAG
The DNA here is from genome assembly GCA_039881145.1 of Druceiella hillmani. Lineage (NCBI taxonomy): Eukaryota > Metazoa > Arthropoda > Insecta > Lepidoptera > Hepialidae > Druceiella > Druceiella hillmani. The sequence continues at coordinate 6,582,055 of JAYKKI010000070.1, forward strand.
TTTGTCACTTTAAAAATATTTCCCTTTTGTGAAGCGTAATCTGCGTCGTTTCTTTCACTTTTAAAACATTTTATGAAACGCATTTTTGAGAGTGACGCAAAGCTGACATATGAAATTTTCCTCAATTTCGTCCTTGGTCCGTTAACAATACAATAAGAAGTCTGCTGGTTGGGCCGTAAAATGGTTGCGCATGACGATTTTCTCTTTTTTTCAAATAATTGTAAGTAAAAAGTGAATTGTGTCCTAAAGTAAGTTTGTTTTAAAGTAACTTTGTCCTAAAGTAATGGAAAATGTTAGTTTTCGTACACTTATCCATTTTCCTACCTGTAGCATCTTTCAAGTACCTTCCTTGGGCAAATCCTGTTTTATATAGAATTATTAGAAACCTATTTATTATAGATTAATCCTTTCTAGTTCGTCGAGTAGTATGTATATTTAACTAGGGCTATCCTGTCTCCACTCATAACAGCAATCGCACTTTCGTTTCGGTACTGAAGCCAAAAAATAAAATAAAATCTTTTTCAAGCGATTTTTATCGAAATTGATGCGATCAAGTTATTGTTAACTAATAATAAAACGATTCCCTTACTAATTGATCATCAGTCAAAAGATAGGACACGAATTTGGTTAAATTTTTATTTTTGTTTATTTACCAGAAAGATCTTCCAAATATTTAAATGGTAGAATCTTGTCCCCTTTAAAACAATTGAACTATTCATAGATTCTACTTTTGAGTTATGCCTATATGAGAATTTTGTTGTTTCTGAAAATGATAAACACATACAGACAATGTTATTTGCGTAAGGTTTTCTCATTTTTATGTAATACGAATAAATAAAGCTTCTACCAATTGCTATCGAGTGATCAAACATTAACTCGGGACAGAAATAAAATTTAGTATTGCATATTTCGAAGCAAAACCTATAAAAAAAAATTTATGCAATTCGAAATTATTATAATGTTCAAACATAATAATATGTTTACTTTTCTAATATGCAAAAATTTTCTTTTAACAACTATTGCAGATTGAATTCTATAAGAGTGCTATTGATTGGAGAACAAAGTAACCGAATACGAAAACAGTTGAAAATAAGAAAATTAATTTAAAACTCTCATCTTGTTGGCAGGTGTGAAAAATACTTTTTACTTATGTGCACTTAATAATATAATTTTTGTATGTTATGGAGTTCCGTCTATACATTTAAAAAAGACGTTAATGAGACTCTTATTAAGGTAAATATTTAAACTGGCATGATAATATAATTTATAACTATTGGAAAGTTTATGAATACTATGATTTGGGATAAGTAACATGTTAGGTATTTATTGTGATATTTTTATTGTAGAATAATATAATTTACCTCTTGATTATCACGATATTCTTAATATATAAAATGAAACACTATTAAATTATATTGAGTAAATGCATTTTTTTATGATAATCGTAATTACATTGCCGTTTTATGTAATAAAAGATCATTGCAAAAAAATTATTAAATGGAATGATGAAATACCAAATATAAATAAAAAGCGTAACGCATGGTAATCCCGAGTTATGTAAGCCCTTGTTGATTTTCCTTGGTGAGTTATAATGAATCATTTGTTTCTGTAATTCTTTATAGCAAAATTAATTTGGAAGTGTGATCTATATATTATACTATTGTTATTTAAATACTTTTTATTATCTTCATACCTTAAAGGAATCAGTATTTTATAAATGGCATACAATTTATGAACGGTTTTAATTAACTCCAAATATCTAAGCATTCTTATTCACATAAAAAGTGGTTGAATTAAAGAAAAAAAATTTAATTAAAATAATTATTTACATGCAATAAATACTAATGGATGAATGCATTTGTTGTCAAAAATTTTATTTCTACTTTCAGTACATTGGAACAATATTAACGCTAGTCTCCTTGTACGCTGTTGCTCTACATTAGTTTTAAGGGTCAAGCCCTTAGAACTAATGTAGACAGTCCTGTTTAAATTGCTTTTCAAGTTGTCAGTATTTTGAAAACTAGTTGTCATAATAAAGATATAATTGTTATTTTAACCCCGTACACGAAGCTTAGCTGTAAAACATTTAGTTGCAATCTTGATGTTATCAATACCGATGGATATTGCCAATACACTCTTAACAAATTAATTATGTTATTTTATAGTTCGTTTTGTAAATTTTACAATTTTGTATAAGATATTATTCGACATAAATTCTACACTGGTTTGTTTGTAGATATTGTTTAGTTGCTTATCTGGGAAATGCTTTTTGTTACGCGTTGAAATTTTACACTAAACTTTTTTTTATTTGCAATGTTTTTTTTTGTACGGGACCAGCTGCATTATTCAATTTACTCGAGCGCAATAATGACTGTAAAGAAAGATAATTTTATACAAATAATATTATTCAGCGCCCTGCAAATAATCCTATTTTATTATTTAATTTCGTTATCAATAACCAGCTTAATATATAATTGTTTAATTACGCTTAATTTATTGGGAGTTTCATAGGTTAAATGAGTCGGGCGTAGCCACTAAGGAACCCTAAAACCTAAGTTAATAAGTACGTTTGGAACTTGTAAAAATAAAACATCTTTAAGTAATTGTGTCGATGAAATTATTAACAAAATGGTGCGAACAACAAGAAACTATTTTATATCATATTTTCGTATATTGTAGATTAATTTTAAACCGTTTGCTTACTTAATTAATCTCAAGGCTTGTTCCATATTTTTTGAATTTATTGTATTCAGACAAGCAAAATACGGAACATTGCGTTTCCTCTAACGTATAAATTGGTATTTATTATTATTGTATTGGTATTTATTAGATTAGAGCATCTAGTTATTCTTGCAAGCCTTTACTTCCTTAATATTATAATCACTTATACCATACATCATTTAGATAAACAAAACAATTTATGATAAACAAAAAGCATGTAAAATAACTTCTGCCAAAAATATAAACAAAGTTCATATATGGATCACACAATTAATGTGAATAGTAATTTTGTAATCCATGTAGGAATTTTATGATCTTAGCTATAAACAGTACAATCTGTAATGAGGTCTGTCTTAAATATTTTTGAAGAGAATCAATCGTATTCTCAAAGGCCATATTCTCGAGGCATTTCCACAATTCGCCCGCTTTTGACATTCGTAAAATTATATGGTTTTATCCTAATTACGTTCACGGTAATGATGTAGTTATCTGGCAAATTAATGAATTTAATGATATTTTGATTTCATGATATTTTGTTTATCTGTTTAACTGATAGATACCGTGGGATAAAGATATTTAAGTTTATTTATATGATATATTTTGGAGAAAATGTAATAAATCGAATTATTTCGGACATAAATTTTATCTTTTAAATTTTATTAGTTGTTTTGTCACTTTTATCCAAATAAACACAGCTCTTTTAGCAAATAAATGTAAGTACAACAATATCTAGAAAATTTGAATATTGAATATATTTGGCGTTAATTTTGTAGAAATTCATTATTCACAATTAAATGAAACTACGTGATGCAGTATGATTTCTACGTTTTTAAATTTCTTTACCACAACCCAAGTTTCGTTGTATTACAACATCTTCAGGTGGGATGTTAGCAAAGATATTGATCTTTGCTAATATCCCACCTGAAGATGTAATACAACGAAACCTGAGTCGTGATAAAGAAATTAAAGAAAGTAGAAATAATACTACATCACGTAGTTTCATTTAATTGTGATCTAGAAAATTAATAAATAACATTTTGAACTTCTTGTAAGTGTCACTAAGCGCAATTTTGATATTCATTTGCTACGTTATATTTTGAGATACGAGTTTTTATACGACTCAAATAAATGGCAAATACAGTGCGGAAATTAACGAAAAAAAATGTTATTTTCTTTTGACATAAGTTTCAAATAATATTCTAAATGCGATGGTATTTTTCTTTGATTTTTAAGTGATAAATCAGCAACCAAGCAATGAGTGCACCTGGTGCATATTTTGTATCCACAAAATATCACCTACACTATATTCGGTATGTTTGGAGATTTATTACTCTTTTTCCTCTTCTTTATCTCCTTCCTCTTTTTCTTCTTCGTCTCATCCTTCTTCTTCTTAGCTCTTTTCTACTACTTTAATATAGGCCTTCACTTTATGCCATTCCGCTCTATTCTTTGCTACCAACATCCACTTCGGACCAGCTAGTCTTTTTACGTCATCAGGCCAAGACCTTTTTGGTGTTCCTGTGGGACATTTTTCTCCCTATGCTTTCCATACGGCTTTCCATTAGGAGTCCTGTTTAGGGGACTACCCAGTCGGTCCATTCTCATTTAAATTTTCATAGTCGTTCAACAAATATCGGTAATTTTTCTTTGTCGTCTTTGCCGCGTGTTCGTTGCACGGATTCTTTTGTAATGACCTAATTTTCGGCACTGTAAATGATATGTGGCGGGATAGTAGAGTATCAAATATTCGCGCTTTCTGTTTAGTTTGTTAGACGGACGGAGGGAGTTATTGTTTAGACGGACATGCAAGACGTAGGTCAATTTCGTTGACATGGCTGTCTTTGTACATGTTATGTCTTCTTTAAAATATGCATACTTCTGCGCTCTATTGAATATTACGTTCATACTAGTTTATTTGGTTTGTGGTCATACTCTTGTTTATTCCAAATTCATTTCTAAATCTACTTGTTGGAAAGCATTGCTCAGATATGGATGGCGTCATGGACTGCAAATTGGTGGGATTTTTCGGTAAGCAGAATGATATTTTCTGCAAACTGCAGGTTATTTAATCATTTTCCTGTTATATCTAGGATATTTGTTGCTCAATTATGCCTGAAGGGCCGGACGGAATTCATGAATCTCAGTGTGGATATAGTAAATAATTACAACTAATTCTTCTTTAACTTCTTTTTAATAGACAGATGCCGCTTAGTTAAAACTTCACGTGAGGAAATCGCGGACAAAATCTAGTGTGCAATAAAGGATGGGTAATTCAAAGTACATAATATTTTATTTCCTTTTTAAATCTTTTGATTTTTACCTCAGCCTAACATACGTAAGAATATATTTGATGATTGTTATTAGAAATAATAAAATTCAGAAAAAATTAAATCGTCCTTTGAAACTTGGGTTCCGTAAACGAACAAATATCTTATTTAAAGTTACCGGTACTGCAGGCTATTTACATTTCCTCGGAATAAAAAAAATATTTTATTACATTTGTATAGAAGAAAGAGAGCTACAGGGTTCAATTAAGCAGTGTCTTGGAAACAATTCAAAAATCCCCATCTGTGCGTGAATGCCTCGAAGGCTCAAAGTTGACAAGTCTATTACAGTTTTTAATTTCTTATAATACAAATAAGAGCCAAAATGTTTTTGTGAAGTTAGATTAAAGATATTTTAATTTAGTTTTTCACTTATATTTCATTAGTTAACGCTCAAATATAAAAATTATGTGTAATTCACATGGATACACTTTGAGCTATAAATAGCCCTTTCTATTATTTGTCAATAATTAAATTTTTTTTTACCGCATATTGTCAGTAGATTTTTTTTTTTGAGGAAAATAAAATTTTTATTCTTACGTAAGTGAATATTTACACGGACAAGATAAGAAAATATTTATGTCTTCATTCAGGTGAAATAAAATAAAAAAGTGTTCGATGAAAGGTTGAATTAAATATATTTACCGCAGAACTCGATGAGAAACTGGATGAAAATATATTTAGTGAAAACAGGGTCAGTAATGAGGTATATAGGTAAATAATTATTTTATCACAGTTTATAAACTATATTCATTAGATTAAAAAAGTACATAAGATAACGCATTTTAATTTCAAAACGTATGTATGTGAAATTGTTAGTATCTGTTTAAGGTTTTTGTTTAAGTTCCCAATTCATTTAAATATAATAATGTCGTTTCATTCATCGGGATTTAAATAAATTGAAACCAGTAAATGCGTTCTAAAGGTATAGTAGAATGCATTTACCGGTTTTAGGAGATGGTAGATAAAAACTATTAAAACCACATTTGATAAACGTGAAATTTGCGTGCAATATGTCATTAAGTATTTTGTGTACACATTTTATTTTTCATTGGAATTTTCATGCACGTATTTTGTTCATTTATTTCATTATTGTGGACGAAAAAAAATTAACAAGAACTACAATGAACATTACTATTTACAGCCGGTAACGCGTTGATAATCACGTTTTATTTCGGAACGATATGAAAATGTGAAATATTATCCCATTTTTTAAATTTAACAGCATTAAATATATTTACGGCAGAACTCGATGAGAAACTGGATGTACGCGGTATTCTAAAGTAGTATGCAGTGTATATAACGTGAATACATGGAGTTAATGATTTTAATCGTATAGCTGATGGATTTAATTACATTGTCGCATAACCTGTTTACAATAAAAGATAATCCAAATAAAGATACACAATTAAGGAGGTAAATTGATCATTAACAAGGGTTGTTGAAAATAATAGATGATATCTTAAAAATGTTTTCTTTGTGCAAAAGGATGATAGAATCGCCCCTTAAATACAAGTAGTGTATTGTTTAAAAATTACGAAAAAAACCTAGAGATCAAAACAAAAAATATATTGAAATACAAAAAGAATGTAGTAAAAAACACAACTCTCATAACCTGCAAAATGGACAAGCAATTGATAAAAAAATATTTTTATTCTATTTTTGAAACGTATAGAAAAAAGGAAAACGTGGAAATCCACTTAGGAAATGATTCGACCCAATGCACACAGTGTTGAGTACGGGAAACTGTACTCTAACGAACACAACTGGAGAGACATTTTTCAATAAAAAAAACTGGATATAAATTTCGATATTGTAAAGGGAATAGGCAAGGACATCGTTATTTTATACGGATCTAAGAACTTGGAATTTTTAAGCCAGAACTATTCCTAATTATAAAGCCTAATAATGCAATGGACTATATTTTTCCAAACCAGAGTTACAGAAAATTTACTTTAGAACTACCGTTGTAACTGATATTGTATTTCCATGATAAATGATGGACATTAAAGTAAACGATTTAGTGTAAGAAATAAGGAAGCTATTTGAAATTTCAACTGGGCAAATTTAACGTGTAGCTTAACAGAATATTAATTTTGTTTTTACCGTTTATTGAATTTTATTTCATAATCCTAGTTTCTATTAGTCATACATCGGAAATCATATTACAAATATATATCTATTTATATATATATATATATATATATATATATATGTATAATATATATGATCTACTATAAATCATATTTTGGCGAAATCAGCACAAACTGAAATTTGTAGGTAAATAAACCTCTGAAGAATATCGGCCTCAGCTACCGGCGTATAAACTGTGTTTTAATGTTTACGAAAATGAGGATGCTAAAAGAGTCATATCAGGAACACGCGGCTGGAGATAATGAAAAGAGTGATAATATTGCTATATATAAGTTTTTCCCAGAATATATTTAAAAATGAATAACTGTTCTTGCATCAACTTTTCTATCCGTCGTTCTGTCTATCTGTCAAGTACTTCCAACATTTAAACGAAATATATTAAAACAGAAACTTGAAATTCACATATAATACATAGTCATCTGTCTCATTTTAAAAGTTATATTGGTATTTGAAATTACTTAAATTTATATTTCAAGGGGCTGTATAACATGCGAGTAGAGATAGTATTTTTTTTCTTCTGAGACATGTGAAGAAATCTCTAAAAAGAACAAATTAAATTTATTATATTTTTTTATTAAAAAATATGGTTAAAACTATTACTTTTTTTAATTAAAAAATATGGTTAAAACTATTACTTTTATGCCCATTTTGAGGTAAAAAAAATATTTCGCTTTAAGAAGTGAGGAGTCATTCAAATCAGTTAATGAAATAGCTGAAGCTTTAAAATTAGAGCTCTTTCTTCCACGGAATGCTCTTTCTTCAACGGATCGTTAAATATATCAATCTTTCGTTGTTGCACCCTGTTCATATAACAAAAATTATAGATAAAAATTTAAAAATTTATATGGAATTTAGAAAATTTTATGAATTAGAGGGGATTACATCAGAAGACTAACTGTGACGCATTTTTTGGGCAAACAAGAAGTCCAATTTCAAAACTTTGGAGATAACAGGAGTGATTCAAGAAAAAGGGTTTAAATATGAATGTATGAGTTAAAAGTAATACAGGGTTTATGCTACTATCTTGCATTTGAACTAAAACGTATTAGAAAAATATGGAACTGAGCAAGAAACCGATCAATAATTCTTTACCGTTAATAAGCCTTGAAGCTTATTATATTATCCCTTGCTATACTTTGTGTGAAACGTTCTATCTAAATGCTAAAATGGTCCTAGACATTTTATTAGCAATGCCTTATTCTACAGCTACCACCGAAAGGATATTTAGCACTCTTAGACACGTAAAAACATAGCTGAGTTGGTCTCAGCCAATGACTGAAGATTGACTAGAACTGACTAGACTGGTAGACAGACAATTTTTAAATATTATGGGCGATTCTTTCACGGCAGATATGATAAACCGGTTTCTAAAGATCACCAAAATTTACTTTTTATGTAAACATTTAAGCTCCATTAACTATTAAATGCACATTTTTTATTAATATTATTTTTTTACACTTTTTTCTCCTAATTAAAGTATAGTGATTATTTGCACTATGCTCCTTATATTCTCCCCTTCCCTAACCCACTAGGGGTATCAAGTTCTGCTTCCTAAACCTAAGAATTTGGCGATGATACTGGTTTTTACACGGAGCGACTGCCGTCAGACTCCCGCAATACATAGGGAAATCCAGACCTTTCTCAGGTTACGTATAAACTACACACGTCTTTTAAAATATAATTTCAAGGGAGTGCCGGTTTCCTCATGACGTTCTCCTTTGCAGCCGTGCAACGTGCAAGTGATATATACATAGATCCGAAAATATGAATTTAGTGGTATAGACCCTGGATTCGAATCTGCGATCTTTCGGTTGCAGGCTGATTCACTATCGACTAGGCTATCATCTCAAAATATAAATTAGTTATAATTGGGCATAAAGTAATGACGTCAATTTTATTAATTATTTTTCATTACATTACTATGCAAAAATTCATAAATAATTTGAATTATAATGAGAAATAAGAACCTCGAAAAATACGCATAAATATGTTAAAATACACTTTTATATTTAGTAATAATGTGAATATTAAAAAAATAAAAAAAGCAGGCATGATTATGAAGCGATATGAAATGACAAGTTTCGGTACAAGGTTATAATCAGCCATATTTCACGACGAAGAGTGATTCTGGCATGCTTCACATGAATTAACTGTATTGAAATAGTTTTCTTCGCACACTTGTGGTTTGCTCCAGAGACTTAAGTTATTATTATCTGTATGTTTTAACCGCTTATGAAAGTACACAAAATCGTTTTGGACGGAGTGCTCTTAGATGCTTACAGCTTCACGTGTAATTAACTGCAGATTCTGGCTTGTTTCTCTTGACTTTGAAAGTAGGAACTCAAGGCATAATCCTATGTCGACTTAACGAATTATGCAATTGATGTTATCAGTAATTTATATTTGATGTTTATAGTTTTAATGTAGTGAAAAAAATGTTAGCACGCGAGACGGAATATTAATTTTCTTTTTTATATCTCTCAATTTTTTATGTGAATTAATCTAATCTAAATATCTAATCTAAATTTTTAATTTATGTCTATGAGAGAAATTTGATTTTTGCGTTTATTTTTTCATTATGATGATTAATGATAACAATTTGAATTTATTTTTTCATTATAAAGAAGAAGAAGTAATGTTTATATTTCTTTATATTTCTGCAAAGATTACTATTTTTGTACTAAATAATTTGTGAAGCTCCGGCAAACACCAATATTTTATTAATCCACCATTGATTTTGCCATGGCATCCAACAATTCAACTGTACGACTTCTATACTACTAAAGTATTGTTTATTTATACTGAGTAAGAAAATATAGTAAATATTAAATCGTTACTTTAATTACTCTTACTGAATAAAAGCTTACCTTCATTTATTTTATCAATTTATGTCTTGGCATACAATCACGTGAACAAGGCAAGTGATTTAGGTTTCATTTCAGTGAAGGTATTTTGAGTTAAGATTTAATGTTTACTATAATTTTTTAATTATTATAAATAAATAATATTTTAGTAATATAGATGTCGTACATTTGCATCGTTGGATACTGTGGCAAAAACAGTTATGGGGTAATAAGATATAGGTGATTGTGGGAACTTTACAAATTATTTGGTAAGAAAAATGCTAATGTTTGCTCTATGAGAGATACGACCGACCTCTTAATGGAGAAAAAAAAATTCCAAAAGTAAATTTTTTTCCATATGCATAAATTAAAAATATTGAATACCATGTGAGAAATTGACAAAAAGAAAAAGAACATTAACTATTAATTTTTTGTACCAACATGTTTTTCACTACAAGAAAAAGGCAAAATATCAGTTGCAATTAAAACCAAATGCATAAATCATCGAGTCGATATAGAATTGTTCCTTAACCGTATTTTCAAAATCGATAGAAATAAATTCTCTAAGTATTTTCACACGTTGAGCGGTAAGCGGCTAAGTACACTCGGCCGAATGTGATTTTTCGAACTTCTATAAGCGATTGGTACGTATAGATAATAAAACCTTAATTCCCCGAAACAAACCACTCGTAAATGTGTGAAGGTAAATATTACAGTACAGCAAATACTTTTGAAGCTACCTAGAGTCACTCGTTCTAGTGGAACATGACAATTAAAATACTTGTCTTTATTTTTCGGGACATTTTTTTTTAAATTGTTAAAAATCGATTATATAGATTTTATGGTATATAATTAAAGTGCAAAATGTTAGGTTTAAAAATATAATTATAATTTTTTTACAAAATTATCCTAAAAATGTCTGGACAAAAGGGAGTTATAAGTACCCCAACCATCGTATTTTTCCCATTTATCTGTATTCTAAAATTTAATTAAAAAAACACTTCTTTTAAACTAAATATACTTGTTAATAAAACTATTTTTAATAAGATTAACATTTTATTTTTTTTATAAAATAATCTTTTTAATTATTTAACCTTAACTTTACTAATGACTTAGAGTCCTTCTTTAGAAATAAAATTCCTACAAGCTGTCCAATGAAAGACGAAAAAAATAAAGCAAGTTAAAAATACAACAATTAAAAAAAAAAAAAATAGGAAATACCACAACCTAGCAAAAAGGATACAGTAAAACAATTGTGAAGGGAAAAGGAATTGATATCGAGGTGAGGTTGAGTCACGATACAAATGATGTTTGTCTTTTAAAGAAAATTTCGTACGCGATGCTATAGGGTTAGTTTATTCCTGTTTTTAATTTCTAAACACTTTTTAACGCTTCAAAAACATTTAGTGTAGTCTACGTTCTGCATTTCTATCAACTAATAGCAGCTGAATAAGACTAATTCCTTTTATATAATAATTATAATAAAGAGGAAAAAAAGCGCATAAAAGTGTTTTTAAAAAATGCCAGGAAAAAATTAAAAGTAGTAAAAAATTACCTGATTTAATCATAAGTGTTTTTATTTCCATTGTTTTAAATTTTAATAGTTTACAACAGATTTTAAATGAATGTTCTAGATATTATTTAATTATTAGTTTGTTTGCAGCTTAATTACATTCTTTGTTGTAAGAAAACATGGTTATAGTTTGTTGAATGATCATTGGAAATTAAGCTGTTAGTAACTATATAAATAATATGCGACGTTCATCAAAAACTAATATCAAAAGAAAGCTTTCATATATTTAAGGGTTTTAGGTAGACAAGCCAAATTCTTTATACATATATGCTTTAGTATGTTATATACGGTCTTTCACAACAAATTTTTATTTTTGTGATGAGTTTATGATTTATGCTGGAATAAAATATTTTATAAACAGTGATTTTGATAATGAATAAACTATTTGTGATTCGCTTCATATTAAATGTCATTTGATGTTTGATTGATTATATACTATTTTGATGAAATAAGGAAATGTATTCAAGCTATGATGATCTGGGTGAATACTGGGCTAATTAATATTTTATTGTTTAACACATAAGGCATCACGGAATGGCATGCGATCTCAGACGTGGATTCCGTTGAAGGTACAGCTGACGTCATGATATTTGATGAAGACACGGTGTCACTCAAGCACCCTGACGTCATCAGCGATCTTAACTATTTCTCTATAATAAAAGAGCTTCCATTATATATTAGAAGGTACACTATTAAAGTAATTTAACCTGGAGCCAGAGTGAAATTGTAGGTATTATTCCATTCTGATACCCAATGATTTCAATGAAAGAATCTGAATATCCGTATACATGCATATAAACATGTTATCATAGATCTTATAACTTTCGGTTACAATTTGTTGGACATTGCAAGATTTTTATTTTTTGTATTTGCTAGCATTTCATATATGATACGTATAACTGCACGCTTGGTTTTTAGATCTTTCCATTTAAAATTCCTTTGGAGACGTATACATAAAATATATAAGAACTTATTGAAACAAATTTTAAGGAGCTACAGTTGTAGAACTCTTTATTAATGCGTACAACAAAACAGCCAACATAAGCATGGCTGTCAATGGATTCAGACCAATTGGACTTTGTCCTATTGATCCAGATAAATTCAAAGATTGCTTTGAAAACATGTCATTAGATGAATCGCACATTAGTCTGACTCAAGAATATGCTACTTCAGTTGCCGAACAATATTCAAGTGAACACGTTGAAACTAACAGTCAGAGTTTGGAACCAATTCGGGACACTTCCATTCTTGAAAATGAAATTGAATTGGACACGATCATTGATGCAGCTTCTCTATGCAATCCTGTACCTCTTGCTCGTGATTCCTAAAAGAACTACATCAAAGCGACAAAATAAGAAGCATTCTAAAATCTTATCAAGCATTCCTATAAAATGTCAATTCGAGAAAAAGCAGAAAAAACAAATCGAAGGGAATATTAGAAAAGAGAACGCTGCTAACAGAAAAAAGGGGCAGGACGTAAAATTTTGAAAGAGAAATCTTATAAAGGAGTCCGAAATTTGAGGAAGGCTTTAAAAGGAAATGAAAACGAAAAAGAAAATTATTGTACATCTACAGCGCAAAGTATGAACCAAACATAGAAGAATGGATCATGTGCGCCATTTGCAGCAACTGGGCACATGAACATTGTACCTACGGCGAGCCTAGTGAGGGTTACATGTGGGATTTATGACAAGCAAAGTACTTGTTAATTAATTAAAGATTTAATTATGTCGTTCCGAATTACCCCATATCGTTCCCATTTCCCCTTCAGAGTGATCTCAATTACCCCATATGGTATCGGGTAAATAGGAATGACAAGGTTTTTTATATTTCTTAAAATGTTTATTGAAAGGGTCATTTATAAGAATTTTGTTGCCATTAATATGTGGGTAGATTAACAAAGTTAATGCTTCAATAAAATTTGCTTGTATTTGTGACTTTCTTTTATTATTTTTGAGGGATGGACGGTAAGTGTTCCTAATTACACCACTTTCTCCTACTTTATAGTTATAAAATCTAATTTGTGGTGTAGATTACCTAATCTACCTAAAAGAAAAAAAAACAAGAAGTAAATGTGTTTTATGTATATGTACGATGAGGTGTCCTTTTTATGAAGTTCAACTTCTATAAGTTTTGATAAAATATGAGTTATACTGCATTAAGATCGTGGTAAAATATTGAGAATAATTTTCTAATTTTTGTCAGTTAAATAACCAGCCGAGTTCTGTAGTCATTTCATCAAATATCAAACTACATATATTTTGTAAATTTTTATGTCCTGCTCATATGTCCATAAGAGTTTATGGTAGCTGAATTTATGGTAGCTGAGTTTATGGTAATTGGACTTGCTGATGCGATTCGTCTTCTGTATTTATTTAAATTAAATATTGCAAAACTTCTTTTTATGAATCATAATAATTAAAATAATTACCCAATACACTGGGTAACTCAATCGTCTATCCAATAAAATGTGTCACGCTGAAACGAAAGAACTTCACGGAGATAGTCAGTTTATTCCGGAAGAATTAGATCGCTCTATAAAATAGCGTCAGTTGTAGATGGTGTTAGACGACCATTGCTTAGTTTTGCAATCATAATGTACGCATTAGTGTTAACGTGCTTATCTTATACCGTATATAATTCTTATATCGTTCTTTGGCAAGAACGTGAAACAATTGCTTAAAAGTAATGACATGGCTAGAAATATGAAAATGAGTATACGTATTCGATTCAATATTTCTAAGATGTTGTTGATATTTAATCAAATATCAACAACATGATAATGGAAATTACTATATAGAAGCTAAGCTTGATCGATAATAAAACTAGTTAATTATCTAATTTTCATATTATATAATTTTAATAAATGCAACGAGACATAAAAACTAAAATCAAAAAATTAATTCAGCAACTACGTGTTGGTAAAAACGAAACGAAATTGACTACAGGATAATTTCGTACCCGTGATAGGGTAAATTTTAATAGATCATTATTTTTATTTTTTATTTATTTACTAACGTAAGTACTTATAAAGAAGGATAAAAATCTAATATATTTTTTCAATAATAGTAAATAAGTAAACAGAAAAAACAAACAAAAATGTTAAAATATATATTTTAGAATAAAAAGTAAGATAAAAAATTTACAAATGAACAAAAAAATAACCAAGTACGAGTAGAACTCGTGCTATGAGGGTTCAGTGCACATTTAGACTTTTATAAGCAATTCGTGTAAATTTAGTCTACATATTTCTGTTTTACTATTTACACTTATTAATTCTTCACGACGTTGACATATTGCCTACTATGTCTTTCCCAAGACAACAAGATGCATATTTAAAAAATATGGCATCTAGAACCATCGTTATAGTTTCCCACAACTTTTAAAAATGTTATTTTTTTTTTTGATAATTTTAGACTCAGTAATTTCGGAAATAGCCTAGCCCCCATTTTCAAAGTTATTGAATCTAAAATTATCAAAAAATAGAATTTTTAGAAGTTACAGGAAAATTACATTATTTTTTAATATATTTTTGATATATTTCTGGAGATATAATACCCATTATTATGGAAAAAAAACTAATTTTGAAATCCTAATATCTAACCCTGTTAGATGATTCCCCGCGCCGTTTACATAATTTAAACATTTTTTTATTCAATATTTAAAATACATACGTATTAATAGGTTGTATCAAAATTGTACCAAATTTTATACTTCGACGTCAAGCCTTTTCAAAGAAAAACGGCTTAGCCGTTTTTTTGGTCGGTTATGTGAGTAATCTTACAAGGATTCAGTTTTTTTTGAGATATGGAACTCTAAAAACCAAAAGGGATGGAAAAAATAAATTCATTAATCTATTTCTCTTATCCCATGAACGAAGTTGCAGGCTAAAGCTGTTTAAAACCATAAGACGAGATCTAGTGGAAATTTGTGTTGACCTGAAATTTCTTCAAATAACACAAAGAGGTTAACTATAAATAAATATACAAAACACATATAATTATCAAAACAATATTAAAATATTTATTTAATCAATATTTAAATATTATAATTTATTAAAATAATCTCGTAACCTGTCTTTATTAAGAAAAGTTAAAACAGACTTAATGTGTTTTAACACCAGGGGTTAACGAAACGGTTAAATATTAAAAGGACCAAAATGCTAAATTAATTTAACTTTTGAACTTTGCAACATTATAATTGTTTGCAAACTTTTTGGTTTAAAAGTTGATTTTAAGTTTTCTTGCAAATTTTCGAAACAAATTTATGCAATTTATGCGTCTAATTTTGGTAAGTTCGACACTTTAACAACATTTCATTTTAACAAATTACTTTAACGCAATTTAGCAAGTGGAGTAACTAGCCATTAGTATTAGAGACTTATTGCATTCCTTCTTCTGTATTTTCCGGTTGCTTTAAATTTATGAAAGTGAAATATATTACGAGGAAAATGTGAGAGAGTGTTGTGCATAATTAAAGGTATTGGTCATACAGAGGACCCAGGATGATATTTATTATTAATAATAGTAAATCAATTTATTTTCACGCTCCTACTCATTGATAAAATAAGTAGTGATAAAAGCAAATCACATATAAAAAGCGTTATTATATTAGTGTTATTACTTTTACTTTGGCGTAGTAGAGAAAATCGAAGTGCGTATTCTTTATCCGAATGGATTTATTTATCACTTAAAAATAGTAAATTATTAACAAATTTTCTTTATTTAAATATTAAATTAAGCACTTATTTTCACAGTTAAATGACACTACGTGACGTAGTATTATTTCTACTTTCTTTAAGTTCTTTACCACGACCTAGGTTTCGTCGTATTATAACTTGAATAATGAATTTCTACAAAATTAACGCCAATTATATTCAACACTTATTTTCATTTTCATATATGTAATAATAACAGTATACCATGCACGTACGTGCGTGCCTGCTTGCGTGCTTGTGTGGTTTATATTTTTTGTATTATAGAAAAAACAATCGCGGGTGTTTTCCATATTTTCAGGTGTCGTAAATAATTTTTATATAATCTTTTATGCATGTAATGTTTAGAGTTTAGAAATTATAGGACGGTGACATACAGATGGGTAGAAAAAGGAGGACGAGCGACGACAGTGCTCCATCCTATCCCTTCGCGTAAAGAGTGAATACTATACACAGGCGGAATTCGGGTATGTACCCAAAAGAACGTACATACCAACTTTCGGCCCGATATTTGAATTACTAATAATATCAAAACAATAAAATTAGCTAAAGCTGAAGATATGCAAAGTGTTAAAATTTTGAATTATGAAAAAAAGATTAAATTCTTAAAAAGTTTCGTTTTCGGCGCAGTTGTTCAAATCGGTTTGAAATTATAAATTTCCCAATAAGATTGTGAATATACGATTTCATAATTCTATAAATATCATTTAAACTGGTTTTAATACCATAAATGCATAACAAAGACAATTGTGTTTATATTCCTCTCCAGCTATTGTTAGAAGCCGATGCTAAGATTTGAATATGTACATTCGTCAATACTAGCATTTAGGTTTTTCAGTCTCATAAAATTGTGAATATTTTTTCTATCAAATTCACTCCATACTCCAAATCTAGACGAGTTAAACTTCTCTTCTCTCCATTTTTTTATTATTTCTTTAGATCATCTCGGTAATAATTTGCCAACTTGATATGATTTCAGAAACCAAGCTACATTAACAATTTTTACGAAAATTGCAACCAAATATTTCGTGAAATGATAATTATCTTGTTCTTCAATGCTTTGACACCCCAGGATGGGCTCCTGTCTTCAGCAGATTCAACTCCCAAGCTTTCCTGTTCTTGGCCAGAGAGATCCAGTTCATTGCGCTTAGGATTTTAAAGGCTTTTTCTAGGCAGTGAAGCCGTCTAAGTTTAGGTCTTCCTCTTTTTGGTCTGGCTGAGAAGATCTTTTTTGTTTCCCAACTGTATTTCAATCTGCTCAAGTGCTCTGCCCATTTTATTTTCTGAATTGTGATATATTTGACCACATCCGGTTCTTTAAATAATTTTTAAAGTTCAGAGTTAGTTCTTCTTCTCAAGATGTTATTAAATTTTAGACCACAAAAAATACCTCTTAAAATCTTTCTTTCAAAAACAGAAATGGTATGTTTAACTTTTTCTTTTTATTATTACTAATTAAGCTTTAGTAAATCAGAATCTTTTTTTGAAAGAACATTCTTTCGGTCTTAAAAAATGCTTGAAATCCAGCTTCACCTATAGAAAAACAAAGATTCTGATTTACAAAAGCTTAATTAGTAACAACTGATGTCGGTTAGCTGCCGTGATCTTACTACGGATCTCAGGCTTGATTTGCCTAATATTAAATATCTATTCTGTTGTGGATCTTCCTCTACGAAAACTGCATTGGTAATCGCCTACAATGTTGTCTGTATAGGTTACTAGTCTGTTAAAAAGTACATTGAAAACCGGACAAGTCGAAGGGGAGACACCAGAATAAGAGGAAAACAGTGGCCCTCCACGATGTGGGGTTGGTCATGGGCTAACACCCCCACCCCGTAAAGAATCTAAACCATTAAGAAATCCAAAGAAAGAATTACCCGGCATCCTTCTACTGGAAAACGACTTGGCAAAGGTTTAAAGACTGCGTTTTTGTAACATGGAATATCCGAACACTGGATTAGAGTAAAGGACTACAATTACTTGTGGAAAAATTTGACAGGTAAAATATCGATTTACTTGCCATTCAAGAAATACGATGGCTTGGAGAGAGTACTATTGAGAAATGAAATTACGCGGTTTACTATTGCTGTGATAAGAAAAAAACATGTCTTTTGAACTGGGTTCCTCTTGAGCAAAAGTATAAAGCACCTAGTGATTGACTTCATTCCTAAGTCAACCCAACTTTGCAAAATTCGTCTAAAGGGAAAGTTTTTTAACCATAGCATTATTAATGCTCATGCACCTACAGAAGACAAGGAAGAAGAAGAAAAGGGCATTTTTAATGAGGAACTCTCTATGCTTTATATATCCTGTCCTATGAACGATATTAAAATTGTTTTGGGAAATACGAATGCTAAATTGGGTTAAGAGGTTGAATTTAAACCAACAGTTGGAAAGCATAGTCTGCATGATAGCACTAATGACAACGGATGACTAGTATTTTTTACTGCCGAACACAGCATGATAATATTGAGCGCTGTATTCAACCACAAAAAATACGCAAGATGACATGGCACTCACCTGACGGAGAGATCTGGAATTAAATTGATCATGCATGCATCGGATATTAAAGATATTAGAACTTATCGCGGCGCAACCTGTGATTCCGATCACTTTTTAGTTATCGCTAAACTAAATGCATGCTATACTAATTTCAAATGCCTGAAAGATACAGGGAGAAAAGCAGAAGAGATTTAATTGTAAAAACTGAAGAAATCAAACAAACGTACAGGACTTCCGGTCCACGTTTATAGGAGAACTAAGATCTAAACACATTGCCGAAATGGATAGTGTGGAAAATCAGTGGGGTTCGCTCAAAGAGTCGATCACTTACTCAGCTGACAATTCACTGGGAAGTATGGAAAAACCCAAACCACTGGTCTGATAATGAATGCCTTCCTGCAACACGAACAAAAAGAGCTGCCTATAAAAATATGATCCGAAACCGCCGTTCAAGAAGCTCTGTCGATAAATTTAAGAGTACTAGAAAAAAGGAAAAGAAGATCAATCGCTTAAAAAAAGACTCTTTCACAACGATCTATTTAAAGATATTGAACATCTGAGAAGGTTCAATAAAAGCCGTGCTTTCTACCACGAAATCAATCTTGGCCGCAAAGACTTTAAGCCTAGATCTACCTCTTGTAGAGATAAAAACAACACCATCCTAAATAACAGAGTGGCTAAATCGATGGAATGAGAATTTTGGTGAAATTATAATTATAGTGAGAATAATAATTAGAAACTTTTTGTAAAGTATTAACCTTCCTAAAATTTACGGTTATACTATAAGTTAAGAAACGAGTTGAAGCAACTTCAAGTTTATATACATCATATAATATTAAAACGCCTGGCCATGTGTTTAAATATTATATGATTTCTATATAAGTTCATATAACATAGTTTGCGAAATAAAAGAAAACTATATTTTTAATTAAAATACGTGCATACACACAAACACACATGATGTGTGAGTTTTTCTCCGGTAATCATGTTATCATCTAAAAACACCCTTAATCGAAATAAAAAAAAACTCTACCTTTACTTAGGTAACATCTCAAGACTAACTTCAATTGATATAATACTTTTATCTCAGTCGAAGATGCTTAAGACGGAAAGTCTTATATTTTAACTCGAACTTTAAGCCGAATTGCTGTAATAGTATCGAAGTTTTCCATTATTCAGTTTTAAGTTAGCGCATTTGGCTTGATGGTTAATAATACTTTTTCAAGTTTTTAGGAAATATCAAATAAAAAAAGTCCTTTAAATTTTCATCAATATCTTGAGCACTATTTCAGTAAGAGATAATTCAAATCACTTGAATGTTTCCACATTTAAATACAACTTCCTTTAGGGAATATTAAAAATGGGCAAAATATAGCTTTAGTTTTAATTTTAAATCTAAGGATTATAATGAGAATAAAGCAAATAAATATTTCGTTACTTTCATTTTAAGTTGTGTAAAGAGGCACCAAAACAAATGGCATAAGCATTTCATTTGAAAACACCAATTCACCGATGTACCTGAAATGTACATCGGTGAATTGAATTTTGGTCACCGATGTACATTTCCGAGGAAATGTACATCGGTGAATTACACGGATTCCTTTTTTCATGTACATGGAAAAAGGAGGTTTCCATAAAATTTAATTATAAGTGTTTATAAAATACCGCTTTAGAAATTGGAAAATATTAGGGAATCAAAGAAAAACGTTTGTTAAAGAAAAAAGTACTTTTTCTTTGATTCCCTAATATTTTCTATTAATTTTTCTATTAGTAGGTTTTATTTCTCTGATAAATAGGAATGGGCATTTGAACATTTAATTTTGTTTGTTTGACAGATGATTAAACCAATCACTTTATTTTTGTGGCGTTTTCCATTAGAAACTAAATACCTGCTAGATCATACACACGCCGCTTTCACTTTTTCCTTTCTTTACTTCTTATGGGTATTTATGGTTGGAAAGTTTACGTTTCGCACATTTAAATAATTAACGGGCCGACTTAACAAAAATGCAGATATTTAATTTCACGAAGGTGAATGCTGTAAAAATGTTTACGTATATAAAATATACTTTTATTTTATGTAGCATAAAGTATGATAAGTACTAGAAAAAACACTTGCCATACTTTATGATTCGATGTTATGCAGAGAATTTGTTTTTTAACAGTTTGGTTTCCTGAGAGTTCTACATTTCATTGCTTAATTTACTTTATTTAAATCTCATTAGTATAAAGTAGTTTGTACAGGTAAACAATTTATTGTAAATCTGATCAACTCCGTCTGTTTGTTAAGTGATGATCTTAGAGTGACTTAAGAGATTCACACCAATTTTTAATAATAATTTGGAAGGAAAGTGATTTTTATGAAGTTTATTTCCCAGCTATTCCGAAGTCGTGATTTTTTAAAGTTGTGTTATTGAAAATTCTTATCTCGTTCTTATCTAATTATTAATTTGAAATTCTGATCTAATTCTTAATTTTAATCACCTGATAATTAAAACGACCTCGTTGTAACAACGGTTATAATTATTTTGTGTGTCATAATTATTTTGTGTTACTCGGTCACCCTTGTCTATTTTATGTATTTATTTGTAATAAAATGTAAGCTAATTTTTGTTTGATTTTTTGAGTTTTTGTTTCATTTAGGAAAAAAGTGAGGATATGCGCGGAATGGCTGTTCTTGCGTTTGGCAGAAATTTCTTGGTTACTTTAATGAGACAAGAAACTTTTATATTTCCTTCATGTCCATTTGTTCTGTTTTACACTTGCTCTGTTACCGACAATGCGCGATATTATCGCCCTGATGTATCCAGTTCGTGGAATGCTCCACTGCTGAGAAAGTACTTACATGAGAACCGCTTTGTTATACTCCTACTCTTCGCACCGATGCAATTAGTTCGTAGAATGCTTCACTGCTGAGATAGAAGGTCTATGTTTACATAAACCTGGTACATGTACCCAATTCAATAAGTTTCAGTTCCAGTTCCAGTGAAGTTATGATTCAGCTAATCAAGAGTCAAGTGCTAGCAATCTTCGTCTCTGACTCAGTCCTGCTATTTCTGGCGAAGTTAGGTAATTTTATTAAATGTATTTTTTAAATAAATACTTACAAATTGTTATTAAATATTATTCTAGTTCGTTTTAAACACAATTGTGAAATCAATTTTAATTTCATATTAATAATAACAATTATATCATTTAATTAGATTAACTTCATTTTATTTTCTAAATGTATAAATGACGTAACAGTTTTATAGTCTGTCATAAACTTACAGTTTCCATAGTTTTAGAATTATGCAGACCGAGTTCTCAATTATCGTGAAGCGAAATACTAAAAACACACACACACACGCACGCACGCAACCACACATACACACACACGTGTATATATATACATATATAAATATATATATATATATATATATATATATATATATATATATATATATATACATTCCTCAGAGGCTACATACCTGTAATTTTCCAATTATGATTTATCATCCAATATTACGAGCAACTAATAACTTAGTCCCTTCATGATTTTTGTATACCTGTATATACTTACTTACTCATTTACTTCTAATTAGTTAATCGTCATCTACTAGATTCATCATAGTATCCAGATTTTGCTAAAGATCAGATTTATTCCTCCCTTAGTCGAGTGAAAATTTTAGACCCTTTGTTACTAGATTAACATTAGGCCTATATTATACGAAACTAACTCACAGCACCCATACCCAAATCTGTGATGTACCTTTTAATTCCATGATCAAATATATGCTGGAGGTCATTCAGATAAAAAAATAAACATCCAAATTGAATAATTTATATAGGAGATATAAGTTATATTACACAATATAGGTCGTACCATTGTATCAACAGACTGAGAAATTGGAATCCAGAATTCGGTTGCAGAATCCTTCCTTAAACTCTCTATACTAACTTAAATATACAAATCCCCAATTCTCATGGTTTAAACAGACAATATCCTCACATCATCAAGACTGAGGAGTTGGAACCCGGAATTTAGTGATGGAGCCTCTGTTTGAGATCCAAAATACAAATTTAAAAATAGCGGATCCTCAAGTATTAGCATTTAGGTAGACAGTACTTCAGCAGAATAAGGACTGAGGAGTGGCGTCCCGGAGTTCATTATCAGAGTTTTTACTTGAGACTCGCAATACTAATTTAAAACAGCTGATCCACAAATCTAACGATTTAAGTAGCAGTATCCCCAAAGTCTTTAGACTGAGAAGTTGGATCCCTAATTTCACTTGCAGAGCCTCTTCTTGAGATCTAGAATACTATTTTGAAAATAACATATTCTCAATTCTCACGGTTCAGGAAGGCAATAACTTTAAATAATCAGGATTGAAGAGTAGCAAACAAGAGTTCAGTATTTCGGTTTTTACGTGAGATTCATAATACTAATTTTAAACAATCGATTCCCAAGTCTCACGATTTAGACAGAAAGTATCCTCACAGCATCAAAACAAGAAGGTCGAGTCTATGCTTGACAACCACTATACTAATTAAAAACACGGATTCTCAATTCTTACATTTAAAGCAAAGAGTACCCCCTGAATCAATAAGAATGAACCCGGAATTCAACGAAATAGTCTCAACTTGAGACTCACAATACTAACTTCAAAACAGCAGATCTCCAAGTCTTGAGATTTAGGCTGGTAGCACTCCTACAGAATCAGAGCTGAAGAGTTGCAATCGGGAGTTCAGTATCGGTGTTTCTACTTGAGTTCATAATACTAATTTCAAATAGACAGCATCTCCACAGCGATAAGATTAGAAGTTTGAATGCTAAGTTTATTGGCAGAGTCCTCAATTCAAACCCATTATACTAATTAAAAAATATCAGATTCTCAATTTTTAAGGTTTAGGAAGGCAGTACTTATGAAGTAACAAGAATGAGGAGATGGATCCCGGATTTCAAAGATAAAGTCTCTGCTTGAGGTCCACAAGAGTAATTAAAAATAAGCAGATCCTCAAGTTTCGTGGGTTAGACTGACAGTACTTCTGCAGCAATATGACTGAGGAATTAAAACCTGGCGTTCAACGAAATAATCTTAGCTTCAAATCCATAACACTATTTTGAAATCAGGAAATCTTCAAGACTCACATTAGGGACAGACAGTACTACTGCACTGTCAGAACTCGGGAGTTGGATGAAGAAGTCTCTGCCGAAGTATACGAATACTAACTTAAAGATATGCACACTCCAAATCTCGCAATTTAGACAGGTAGTACTTCTGTAGCATCAAAACTGAGAAATTGGAATCCAAAATTCAATGACAGATTATCTACTTGAGACTGATAATTTTAACTTAAAAAGAGCAGATTTACAAGTCTCACAGTTTAGGCAGGCAGTAACTCTTGCAGCATCAAAGCTAAGAAGTTGGAACCTGGAGTTTAGTGAGTCTCTGCTTCAAACCTACAATATTAATTTAAAATCTTCAAGTCTCAAAGTTTAGGCCGGCACTATACCTAGGATTTATGGATCAATTGTATTATACCCATATTATGGAAATTATGTTATACCCATATATACTTACCTACTTATTGACCCTATTGTTTTCCCGCTATATCAAGACAAGACAACTTAACGAGTTTTCTGCTCATCACTAAAGAGTTCTTGTCACCACCTTCTGTTTCCATAATTGCTAACGTCATCAAAATTCGATCACAGCACCTGCACTGTCCAATGTTGAAGAATCCTTTATCTTTAATAACCATTGTCAGGTTTTAAATTAATTTTCACGGTGCTATATTTGAGTATACCCTTCCAAATAAAAAAAGGAATCATAATTGGCTGAAAAATCCTGGAAATATGAAGTAAGATCCATGAAAATACAGTTGAATTGAGAACCTCCTCCTTTATTTTAAATTGATTAAAAAGTATTTTTTTTACTTTCATTAATATTACGTTTCAATTTCATTTCATAATGTAATGACATTTTTTTAAAATTGGAAATAACTTGAATGAAAATTGTTCCAATAGTAATTTACATAAGAAGATACTTACATACATATACAATGTACATAAGGTCGTTAACAGAGCCGGCATTTGTCATGTCAGGAGGGCTGTCACAGAAGTTGTCAGGTTTACTTTAAGAAGTCTTCGAGATACATATCTTTATATTAGAGTAACACTGTAATAACTAGAATCGGAGAAAACGCATTTTTTAAAATGGTTGTTTTGATTTCTGATGAAAAATATCGTACGTTTCAGTTCTGATGCGCGACTGGAGTTTACTCCTGAAAAATGTCAATATCATTAAATGTATATGAAAAATTACTTAATATAAAATGCTGTCAATATAATTATATTCAGGTAAAACACAACGTCAAACTAAGAAGTTAAAATTAGAAGAGACTTTTTAATTTTGTAGGATAGCAGATATCAAAAATTCACACATGACACGTGTGTCACACTCCATCATTACGTCATAAAAAAATGCCAATATGTGTGTCACACTATGTCATTGTGATTACGCCATAAGAAAATGCCAAATAAACATATTGATATCTCGCTCTAAATATGCGCAGAAATATTGCGCGGTGAGGCCACCTAAATCTTAAATTTTTTTAACGGTCTGAACTTCTGATATTACTCCTCATAATATTTCATACCGGGCGTTACATAAGAAAATCGTTTCTTAAGGAGTAAACTCCAAAAACATGAAACTCATCACTGTGATGAATAATCCCAGGAAGACATAGCCTTAGTTCCGCTGTACTGTTTATTATTTAAATCTCCTCTTACTGATACTTTTCCAAAAAACCAAACAAATTTTAAATCTGTTACTTGTACGAAGAATTATGCGTCAAAAGAATGAGAGATTAAAATTAAGCAATAAATTTAAAGAATAATTTTCGATCATGATAATTTTATTGGTCCATCATTATATATAATTTTAAATATGTTTGCTCCTAGACTTCTCGTAATGTCTGATACCTTATTTTAAAATTAAGGCTTGTATAATTTCTTAAACAGTTTATTAAAGTATTATTTTCTTTATCATTTTTCTATACTTTCTGACTCCTTTTAAGTAATCTTTTCTATAAGAACAATAAAATCTACTATTCCTTTATATATGAATATTTCAAGGAAAGAATTCTTTATTTTAAAATTAAAAAGCCTCTCACAGAGCGTTAATCAGAATGGAAGGGAGATAAACTATTATCAAATTCCTGTCTAAAGTCGGGACTTGACTATCTACTGTTTTAAAATAGTATTGTGTATTTCAGACATAGACTGTTGTTGAATTCCGGGTTCCGATACCTCAGTCTTAATGTTTCAGGAATACTGCTTGATTAAACCGTAAGAACTGAGAATATGTTATTTTTAGAATAGTATTTTAGATCTCAAGAAGAGGCTCTCCAAGTAAAATTAGGGATCCAACTTCTCAGTCTAAAGGTTTTGGGGATACTGCCGCTTAATCGTTATAAATTAGTATTGTGTGTCTCAAGTAAAAATCCTCATACTGCTAGAGTACTGCCTACCTAAATGCACAGACTTGAGACATGCTGTTTTTAATTTTGAATTTTAAATCTCATAGAGAGGCCTCATCACTAAATTCCGGGTTCTATCTCCTCAGTCTTCACGATGTGAGGATATTGTCTGTTTAAACCGTGAGAATTGGGTATATGTGTATTTAAGTTAGTATAGTGAGTTCAAGCAAGGATTCTGCAACTAAATTATAGATTCCAATTTCTCAGCCTGATGCTGAAATGATACGACCCATGTTGTGTAACTGTAATCTCCGTAAATATAACTTATATCTCCGGTATTAATTATTCAATTTGGATGTTTATTTTTTTTAAATGATCTCCAGCGTATATTCGATCATGGAATTTGAAGGCGCATCACTGAGTTTCTTAGCTATGTACAATACGGGTGCTGTGATTTAGTTTTGTATAATATATGCATAATGTTAATCCAGTAATAAAGTGTCTAAAATTTTCACACGACTAAGGGCGGAATAAATCTGATCTTTAGCAAAATCGGGATACGATGATGTATCTGGGTGATGACAGCAGAATGACGAAGAGTAAATTTATTCAGTATCGTTTCACCTGGGTTGAAGAGAGGAAGAAACTGAGTAGAAGTTAATGAGTAGGTAAGTATTTACAGGTATACACAAATCACGAAGAGACTAAGTTATTAGTTGCTAGGAAAATAAATAAGTAAGTACATGTATAAACGAATGCATCGATTGACTAAACGTTAGTAGGTAGATAGGTAGGTAAGTAAGAATATACAGGTATGTACAAATACACATAGCAACTAGAACATTAGCAGGCGGATACAGAGTATAAAAAGTTACATATATTCTTAAAGCACTGACTATGGTGAGGCCAAAAAGGGGATTGTTATCTATATTATATGCCCGTATGCATTATATATGTATGTACTAAACATTTTTGAAGTCGCTACGAAGTGAAATGTGGTATTGACCTTTATGTTAGTATTGACCTTTATGTATAGTTTCAAAATCGATATAGCAACACAAAAGGCCAAATGAAATAATATCTGCGATAAATTATATTTTTTACATTAAATTAACAATGAAATGTTTAATACGAAGTAATATGTTTTATTTTATTCTTTATAAATTAGTTTTGAAATCAAAAGTGCCTGCACTGTGAAAAAAATAAACCATTGCTTTTTTTCTTCACTCATTGTGACATTATAATTAAATAATCTTCCTTAATTTAAAAACGAATATAACCTTATTTTTTTAAGAGTGCTTGTGAAAACTGTTCATTCAATTATAAAACGAGATCATTCTGAACTAAGTATCTGACGTGTATAAAATTAAAGCATTTTGTACTGAAATGATGTCCACTATAAGACATGGATTCTTATTTGAATGTTTCACTTAAAGGATATGGTTTATATTTGTTTCAAATTTGATAGCAAGGGGAAAAAATCCCTTTGTAAACGTGTCCCACTAGCAATACCCGGTCGCTTTCGTCGCTATATTTCAAGTGAACAATGCTCGGAGCGGGCGGTTTTCGTTGTTGTGACACCGCAAAGAATCGGTTGATGTTTGATAAGCTGTTTGTATTTTACTTGCGCGTCCATATATAGAAACGTTTGCCTCCTATAAAATATAGTGTCGGTGTATTTTGTAACATGCCAGTGATCATTCAACAGAAACTTCTAGTTTTAATTTAAGAAGATGCTTAAAAACTAAATACATGAAAAAAACTAAGAAAACAATTAGTAACTTGGATAATCTGAAATGAAAATGAAGTGAAAAAATTGACTTATCCTTGAATATTTTTCAGAAAACTATTGTACAGATGATTTATGAAATGCTGTAGAGAAAATCCCAAAGTATAATTGAAAACACAGTCAATCCTGAGGTGAGTTATTAGATTGTGATTGGGCAAGACATTTGTTATATATATATATATATATATATATATATATATATATATATATATATACATATATATATATGTATATATGTATATATATATATATGTATATGTTTTTGTTTTCATTTCAGTGTTAATTTCTTTCACTAGTTCTATACATATAATTAAACTATATCAAAGTAAATTCTGTTCATGAAAAACATTTTAAATAGAGTGACTGATTTAGTGTAAGTAATGATAATAGAAGCCAGAAAACTTATTTTTAGAATTTTTGTCTCTTTGTGTTAATGTGTTTTTAAAGCACGCGAAATCGACTAGACAGATTTTAATGAAATTTGTTGTGGTAATAGTTCATCTTCTCGAGCAACATATAAAACTTTTTATCTGGATATTGCAGCAGTTAAAAAAACCTTAATTTGATGATTATTACAATGTTGGTGTTGTCAACGCCATCTATTAATGTTTTTAGTAAAAATTTGTAATATCTGATAGATTGCTACTGGACAAATATTAACGAAATTTTGTTACGGTAATAGTTTATGTCCCAAAACAAAATATTGGAGCTTTTTTACCTGAACGATTTCAGTAAACTTTATGTTCGTAGATATAGCAGGAAATGCTGTTGCCGAAGCCATTTATCAACGCGTTTAGTAAAATGTATGCTCGTGGATATTGCAAAAATAAATAAAAAATAGAAAAAAAAACAATATAATAGTGCTGATATAAATAATAATATGCATAATAATTTCGGCAGCTCCGTTGAATCGGCCGTGGATATAATTCCCACGATCGACGTTTTCTTTGTGTGATTTACCATAGAGACTATTACCAAATATATTTACGTAAAATAAAAAATATAATTTTAATGACCAAACAAATTTAATGTTAAATATTAAAATTGTTTAATCCGGTGTTTGACTTATAATATCATTAGAGTAAACATGCAGCTAACGCAACCTATTAGCACTATTCGTAAATTTTAATCGAATCGAAGTATTGATTTTTTAAACAAATTTATGCTGTGTATTTATCCCTCCATCTTTCATCCACTGTCTATATTGTTACATATGACGGTTATTCTAACCAATAAACATCACAGAATTTCATGGGAAGGAAGGCGCAACCACAGTTGGTATTTAATAAATTGAATGACACGGTCTATATTTTATTTTTACCGACATTTTTAATTTTATTAATTTTTTTTTATCTACAGCTCATTTTTTATTTATAAATTATTTATTATTATTATTTTCTACATAATATTGAACAATTTACCATATGTTAGTAAAAGAGAATAACACTAAATTTTACATCTTCCCCACAATTTCAAAATATATTACAGGTCTGTATTGAATAGATTGTCTAAGTTATGCTTATCTTAAATATTTAAACTATAATAGTTAAGGATACTATTTACACAAAGTTGCAATATACTCTATGGAATATGTGCCTCTGAAATTATAATCTTCATAAGTAATATGCTTCAAGTTAGAAATTTGAATTTAAATTGAATAGTTAATTTCCCTTAAAGTTTAATCAAAGAGCTAGAAACCTCAGAAGATACGCCTATGTTATGCCTAATTAGGAAATTTCGATAATTCTGTGTGAAGTTTTGTTATCTAGGTTTCCTTACCCGTAGGTACTTTATCTGTTTTACGTCTATCCGCACGTCATCCACAGAACCATGTATTGTAAATATTATATCTTGTATATCATAAAGATATCGAATATAGAGTTATCCACATTTTATATCAGACGTAATAGACTTAGTTATTCGTTAATTACACATAATTGCTGAAAATTCTAAAATTTTCAATATATATTTACAAATACAAAAAAGTGAGTATGCCATCGTACGCATGTTAAAAGCGAAACTTTCTTGCGATTTAATTATAACGTTGAAAGTTATAAAAAAATAGTGCCACCTCGTATTTAAATATCGCATACCGGAACCTCCCCGATTGATATTTGTGAATAACGAATGAATTAAGTGTAGGTATTAGTAAATAAGGAAAATTTAACGAAACAATGTAAAATTTATTTAGATTACTAACTTATTAGATTGCTAGATAGATAAATGATTAATTACTTATATTTCCGCAATTTCCTTTATATATTCTAAATTGATAAACTTAGAAAACATAAAATAGCGTCTATTACAGTGGTGTATTTTTGTTTCGCTGCTGCGAATTTATAATTAATTTAAAAATTGATTTGTCATTTCAATAATAAGAGTTCCATTCAAAAATATTTAATGAAATTTTTCCTGTATCAATAATTAGCCCTTAACCCGTATGAATTTTATTTTATTAACTCAATTACCCTCCTCAAATTCTTTATAAATATAACTTGAAATAAATTTATATTTGATATTCTACATGAATAATCTTCGCATGAAGAGGGGTTAGTAACCTGTTAATTTTTGTATCACGTATTAAATTCTTTCTTTAATTTCTGCGTGTATTCAATAGGCTGTTAATTACAATATCGCCGCAGAATGAATATCATAAAATATTAATCAACCTTCTAATTCGAAACATTTTGTGAAACATGCCAAGTATTTTCGTACACTCAAAATTTTTCTCTTCCATTCTGCATTTAATTAAATTTCATCTGAGAAGGATCCTTTTTAGTACATATTCAAATAAAAGCAGAGTAATACTGGTAATAATAAACATAACTTTTTTTTTGCTAACACGCACCAAAACAATATAGTATAGTTTCGTTAACTTATATTTTTACAAAACTAAGAATCCAAAAATATTTGCTATTCGTATACAAAGATTTCCTAAAGGAATTTTATTAAAAAAAATGTACAAGCTTGTATTGTTAGGTAAAATAAATTAAAAAAAGATGAAATAAGTCGCTTGCGTTAACAAAATCGTAAGCAAAAATCTATTGAGCAAAAATACTATTTATGGAAGTTTTTATTTTTATGTTACTTTATAATTTGATCAATAATGACATTTTTTTTACAAAAAATGTCGGAACTACATTTTTGTACCGGTTGTTTCTGTTCAAATTTAAATGATTACACATAAGGAAAATTAGCTTGTAGAACTGGCACCTTACTACTAATTAGAATTGCAATTTCCTTTCGTTAGTTTACAGATAAATTCCTAACTCAAATATCAACGAAATATTTATTAATATTAACTTTTTGGTCTCCATGATTATTTGCTTCTAAACCATTTTGGAATAGATTGACGGCACGAAACCTCGGAAACCGGCGTTAATGAAATATGGCAGCCTCCAAGGCGGTAATTAATAGTTCACTGCCATCAACTGACTAGTCAGCAGAACTGTACATAATTTCATTATATCTACAGGAACATTTCAGAATGTTTGGTATGTTAGATTAAGAATTTATTCAATATGTATATAATAATCAAAAGTAAAACAATAAGAAGTTCCTACCTCATGTTGTACCTCGCTTGTTAGATGATGGAAAATGTGTTTCTCATCATACTCTCACGGTACGTTCATTTGTATTTGAGCCAGTAACTATGGAGGACGCCGAAGTATTAGCGGCATCAGTTATTAATTTATTGTGCTTCTGCGACTATGCAACTAATTAATAAAGAGGAAAACTAAAAAAAGATGTCGCAAGATGAGATGGTGGATAAAATCGATACACAGCAATAAAACCCTATAAATGTTTTTGTATTTTATTTTATAATAATAATAATAATAGTAATAATAATAATAATAATCTTTAATTTGTGGACAGAAAATACAACAGGTAAAATAATAAGTATGTACAGAAATTTCCTTAGAACTAATGACAAAATAAAAATTAAGTTACGCGCCTTAACTTTAACTTAAAATTATTCAATATTTTATCCACAAAAAAGTAACTATCTCGGCTTATGTAGTTATGTTATAATCAACATCGACACGGCCGGTTTACAGCTAGCACGTGTTGATATACACACACACATACATGTATATACACATGCACATTCACACATACACACACACACACACACACACACATATATATATATATACATATATATATATATATATACATATATATACATATATACATATATATATATATATATATATATATATATATATATATATATATATATATATTACCTAAGGAAGAGACATAGGACAAAAAAAGGAGTAAAAACCAAAATTGGAAAAACAAGACAAAAAAGGAATATACTAATAATAAATATAATTTTAATAGAATAATTTCGAAGTTCAAGTTTTCAATTATTCCGTTTGCATTTTCTGGGTCAAAAGTCACTTACGAATTTACTTTATAAAAGTAGTCAGTAAGAATGTAAGAAGTGACAGTAAGAATGACGCTCTCAACTAGAATATTTCTAACGGGTGAATCAAGACAAGGGCGGTATCTATATAGGGTTTTGAGAGGCATAAAGCACCATTTACTTTTTGCGATTATGTATTCATGAAATTTTAGCTTTGAGTCCATCCAGGCAGCAGCCTCCCATCCATCAGCTGAGGATAGGATATCATTAGTAATAGATGAAAGTGCTGTGGACGTACTCGTTTGACTACGGAAACCTGATTGGGTTTGGGGAAGTGCTTTGATAGATTCTAAAAATCTTTTAAGTTGATTACAAACAATTTTTACCATTATTTTAGATCGTTAAATGACTGCACGCTACTTTTCTTGCCTATTGGGATAACAACTATTTTTTTTCATATCTCAGGATAGGTAGACGAGGTGAGGATAGGTTTACAATTTTGGTAATCACGGTAAGGGTGTACGGTAGAATTAGTTGTAGCATCCGTGCAGAGACAGAATCCACACCGACAGCTTCAGACTTTAAAGAATACACAATCTTCGATACAATCCCTTCACTCACCGATTGAAAACACATTTTTGTGTCAGCGAAACGATGGGTATAAAAAAAGAAGTAGATCAGCGTTCGCACTATCGGGGCAATGTAGCATTGCAAAGTGATTGATGATCAGGATCGCAGAGATGGTGTTGCTGGTTATTTTCTTTGATTTTATTGATGGAACATATTGTTTGCAATCCTCGCCATAAATGTTTGTATATTCACGATGCATGTTAACATAAAAAGTAAAATATGCTTTCCTCTTCGTTCTATGCTTTCCTGTTTCGTTTCAAAGCTGTGACAACTTGATTTCTCAGCAATTGGTGATAAACTAAATGTATATCTTTCTTTCTTTGAGTTTTAGAGAGGACTCGATCATGCAAACGCTTTATGAGACGGATCGTATCCGTTATCTACGGTTTAGATGGAGAGAGCGCTGTTCGCTCCTCGCTAGTGGTAGGGGTCGAAAATCGACAAAACGCTAGTGTTAAATTTATTAAAAATTTGGTCGACATCGTCATACACTGAAACAAACAACTCCAAATCTATTTGATTAAGATAACGGAAACGAAATTTATGATCAGATATTTGGGGTTTTATGATATTGATTAAGGAGATACCAGGAGAGCGTGGTCACTTAAATCTTGATTATGATGAATTAGTATATTATAATTAATATACTAATATTAATATACCATATATAATATATTATGAGTAATACAATAAATCAATTCAAGTTTCCAAGTGTTCGCTTATCCTAGTTGGTTTAGTCCCGAGTTGTCTGAAACCAAATATCTCCAGGCAGTTAATGGTCTTGGAGGTACTTGAATCGGCCTATTTCAGCAAATCTATATTGAGGTTGCATTTGAGGAAAAGGTATTCAGCGGTATAGTTACGGCTGTTCATCGTAAGGTGGTACGAGGCTGGTCACCTTAGGCAATCGAGCGATAAATCTAGAGACAGTAGGCAGTCGATATGCAGTACCCACAATCACGCTGACGCAACCCAGCTTCAAGCGAATCCAAAGTTGCTCAAGCTCTGCGTTCGGGATGATGATCTCGCGGTATCGTATGCCTTGGCGTACATAGAAAGCTTAACGTCTCCGCGGCCGACGGTGTGATCGCGGTGCGCAAGCTAGTAGCCGGGCACGGCGAGTATGCACGTGTTCGAACCACGTTTCATTTACAACCAATATGTCTTAATCATGCTTTATTATCGCTGCGTATAACTCATCATGGCCCGTCCACAAAGATCGAACATTAAAATGACCCAGGGTAAAACAATTTTTTTTAGAAGAGGCTATTGTGGCCATGGATCTAACAGATACGTAGGCCTAATTAATACCAGTACAGCATATTTTTTACATTATTTTAAAACTTCAAGCATTTTTTGACCCGATATATTTCTTTAATATTTCTTTTTACCTTTAGGTAAAATATGGAAAATAGGTTCAAAGAAAAGCGAATACAGATTCTAAAGAGTTTAGCAATTTTTGCAGAAAGCCGCCAACGGATTTTTAGTTTCTGAAATATATAAATGTAATAAAAGATCAGATAAAGGTAAGAAATGAAAGTAGTTTGTAAGTGAATTACATTATTAATCAATATAATGGCATTTACTTATACTAATATTTATATGAATTTCTGCACGTTCGACTAATTAAAATGCATTATACACAATGTTCATAATTTAAAACAGTAATACCTTTTACCTGTAATTTTTTTGTGAAGAAAATAGCTATATTATATAGCTCTTTTCTTCACTGTAGGAGGGACTGTAGGAGGGACTGTAGGAGGGACAATTGTAGGAGGGACAGTAACGTAATTTTGTGATGTTAAAACGGGGCCAACAGTGGTGGAGAGAAAAGGTATAGTACTCGTAGCAGGAGATGACCCAATGACAGACCAGTGTGTAGAATTATGGAAAGAGGGACGATGTGGAAAATATATTTGCAAAGAAAGTTTTTGTGGTTGACAGAAAAAAGTGTAACGAGAAGAACAACGGTCTCGTGCGTTAATGTAAGAAGGATCCACGTAGAGGAGATAGAGGAAGACGATAAGGAATATACAGTTGTTGGTGTAATGCTGTAATATGGATTGTTGAGGTGGATTTGCCAAAAGAAATTCATCAATTTATTGCATAATCTGTTGTCATTCTCGTTTTGAATATTCCTGTAATCTTGTGGTCAACAAATGCGCGTACATGTTCCACTTTTCGTTTTCTTTCCTATTAATAAAATTTATGTTTAAATTAGATGCCATGTGTTTTATATTCTTATGAATACCTTTTGCAGAGTTTACACGGGAACGCCTTTCTTCCTGAGAGTTAAGTGGTCTGAAGTTTTTTTAATCGTTATCCCGCTTCCATTGCCGTGATTTTGTTTGTGGTTTTGATCCTTGTACTGCTCGATGATTAGCTTATTATTTTGTTCATTATTGTATTCAATATTATTACATTCCAGATTAACTTCATTATCCTCGAGTGGCGTTGAAGTTGTCTAAAAATAAATTCATACTAATAGTTTCATTTCTATATATATATATATATATATATATATATATATATGTATATATATATATATATATACATTTTTTTCAGATGACGTAGACTGCGGAGGAAGGTTTAGGTATGGAAATGGGCTTCAACAGGAAATTTTCACATTATGTTGGTATTGTGGTACCATATTCAACCAAGAGTAGCTCCAAATACTATAAATGTAAAGAGACATTGAGCATTGTACTCTTACCTTTAGTTGGCAGCTGGTAATGTTTTTTTAATATCGGAGCCTAGGGATGAATAAGCAACGAAGGAATAGTTCTAAATTGTGCTTTTTGGAAAAAAACTACCACGAATGCTATTAACTTATCACTTTATAGTTCGCTT
Organism: Druceiella hillmani; assembly: GCA_039881145.1. Taxonomy (NCBI): domain Eukaryota; kingdom Metazoa; phylum Arthropoda; class Insecta; order Lepidoptera; family Hepialidae; genus Druceiella; species Druceiella hillmani. The sequence continues at coordinate 6,617,991 of JAYKKI010000070.1, forward strand.
TCCGGTAGGCAATGTAAGGTACCATATGTTTTTCGAGGAGGTGGTACATTCGCATTAAGTAAACAGATGATGAAAACTTTTCCAGGAAATCATACCATTAGTTTACTGCAATGGCGTTTAGCCAATGATTATTTAACATGCCGTTATCTTTGTAAATTTATTTGATGCTCTAACAATAGTTTTTAGAGTTTTTAAAAATCCATGGAAATTTAAAAGAACAGAACCTAATTCTTTAACATGACCTGCATTCTATTGTATAATTTGCTTAAATAATAGAAAGTATAGAAACATTTACAGATCTGCTGAAACTTTTGACACTATTTTTAATGAATTTATAACTCACGAAAGAACTTGACGGCAAAATCAATCCACTAAATCTACTATATAAGAGCTATAGAAAATATAAGTGTACGTGTATCAAGAAGTAAGAACCAAACTGGCTACTACTTTTTTTTTAAATAATTAACATGGATGGATATCTTAGGCTGCTTGTTGATTATGGCACCCATGAAAAAGGTCAACTAGATTTTTTACAGTGCCATAAGTTTTTATTCAAACGATGTGCCTTTTCCTATTTAATAGAAGAAAATATTCATATGTTAATGAAAATCGTAATTCACACTTGAAATATTTTTTACACCCCTTTGTTTCTTTTCAGTTGTTGCTTATATTAACATTTTTTTTTCATAATATAAGTCTTTATTTAATAACAAACCTTAGATGTTTCTCTTACTAAGTATGTCGTAAAGCCTTACATTAAATGCTATATATACTATTACACATAAGCTGACTGCTCTAAAACGACACTCAACCCTCTCACACATTCATAGAAAACCTCTTTAATGTTGTAATTAATCTAATAACTTTCAAGCCATTCACTTCATTAATTAAGTTTTAGTCGATTTTCTCTTACGAGGATGTCAAATTCGATAGAAAGGGAGCGTTATGAATAAGCGTTAGTCGTTTTAGTAATTAGACTATCGCGCACGACTCGTCTGTTCCTCGCTGTATCATTTCCATTTTTTTGATTAAATAGAAAATTAAATGTTAGAAATAGGATGACAAATTCTTCCGCGAATGAATTATATATTTATACACAAAAATGTTAAATGTAATACTATTTATTCACTTTTGGTACATCATCTGGTAAGTTATTGTATTCAAAAATGATATATTTGTCAATAAAATAAATAATGGAACAGTTATGATGCTTAGGAAAAAAAGATTAGAAGATAAAGTTACTGAATTATCAAATAATAAATACACATTATTGCTTGGAAACCAATTTGTTTTCCAATAGTGAAATATCGTAGTTCGATATGTTGGGTAGCTTCATAAATTAGGCGGAATAAACAAATAAAGAAATATACGCACATATCTGATTTGTTTATGATATTAATTTAATGTAAACCATCGATTCATTTTCTAAAGGCGATTTCGTCAAGACGTATATATTTATATGCTGTCTTTTGTTAATTTTTTCTCATAATGCCAAATTCACCGTTATAAAAACTTTTCTAGGAAACTGACTTACCTAAGAAACTGCCTAATGTTTTCAAACGCCACTTGAAACCTTTAGTGGGAATATACTTAGTAGAGATAAAAGTACTACTTGTTCTTTTTTCTTTCGATTTCTTTACGTCTTACCACACTATACGACAAATAATACGCTACTTATAATGAAATTAATACATATCGTCATCATATTTCCCCTATCTTTGAATTATAATTTCGAATTTAAATAATTATTCATATATTAGGTACTTCAAAATAATTTTTGTTCAGAACTTAAGCAAAATTCATTGACTCTTGATGACACCTTGATTTTTCATATGGATTGTTTGCGATTTTTTTAAAATTTTATGCACAAATATATCGTGGTTAAGTCATTTTTAAATACTAAATTAATTACACATGAATGACCAATGCCACGCCATATTTCGATTGTAACATAATAGTAAGCAAAAATGCATAATTTAAATCTGTGAAACTTAAAACTTATAATAGTAGAAGAACTACGCAAATACCAATATTAATGTGAAATTATCCGATTATTTGAATGACCAGGCTCATAAATTAAATGGAATAAAATGCAGTTTCTTTTCGATTAGATGATAAACAGAAGGTTTTGATTATAAATCTTTGATAATGCTAATGAATATTTCATGGCATTTTATGGATTGCAAACATTTTTGCAATCCAATTATTAGTTTCTGATTTATTATTAGTGTCTCCTTAAGTATGAGCGGGCCAGCCAAGACAAGTTTTTTGTTTTGTTTTTGGTATGTACGTTTGACATGACTTCGTTGGAACCAACCACAAAAAAATTGTTAACATATCTAATCGTATTAAGATTAGTATCTAGCTTTGATTTGAATTTTGGATCGATTTGTGCATATTGCAAAACTTATTATTTCTTCCTTTTTGAAGACAGTATATTTTTCTTTAAAATTCGTTTTCATTGCGCTATAAATTAATAATACTTAGGGATTGTAAAGTTTATCTGATCTTTTTTGATTCCTTATTTTTTTTTCTTCTGTAACATGACATTAAATATAATTTATTTCCTACTATGTAGGCTCACCTAAGGCATCTACAAATGGTTTACGGAATGTGGGTTGCGTCGCTTGACAAGATGTTAAGGTATACAAAGTATTTTTATCAAATGAACATATTTACGCATATTCGAATCCTGACCTTATTAAATCCACACTATCACTTGAATATAATTTTATAAGGAAGGACATTTTAAAAGGTCATGGTATCTAGCGTTCCCTTTTATCCACGTGTCGCAACTTTCGTGGTATGAGTTCTTGAATGATGACATTATATATCTTCTACTTATAGCTTAAGAGACTATTAGACCCCAACAGAAATTGGAGAGTGAACGAAGGTACACAAATGTGCGCGAGACGCAGGGCACGAGTTCATCAGTGTTCATGTAATAAACAGCATTGTCTGCGCGTCTTTGTTAAAGCTGTCTAGTGAACACGGTAGTACAGCTCGTCGCAAAAAGTAGATAAGGCTTATTATGCCGCGGTTCTCGGGTAAATTTTATACGATGTTTAAATGCGAAAAATACCTTTAGCAAAGCAACCTTCAAACAAAATGATGGCTATGAAAAGAAATGCAAAACTAGCCATAACAACCTAATATTTATTAAGGTATTTGTTACATATTTTGTTACCATTTTTATTCACGTGTAATTTCATTAAAATATGACTCTGTTTTTTTATTAAAAATATTTGGATGATAAAATTGTAACCTAATAGGGTTGAATATAAAGAAAAATATTTAAAATGTCTTTAATCTAAAATGGATAGATGTATGTGTGTATATATGTATATATATATATATATATATATATACATATATATGTATATATAAATATATATATATATATACATATATATATACATATATATATATATATATATATATATATATATATATATATATATATATATATATATATAAATATATATATTTATATATTTACAATGTTATAGAATTACTTGTGTCGCGCAGTGTTAAATCCTTTATTATTTAATATTAATAAAGTATCCAAGAAATATATTTTGATACGAAATGAAAAATAAATGATAATATATATATGTTTATATGTAAAAAAACTCAGGAAGATAACGAAAGCTTCAATAAAAGGAAAAATTTAATGACTGAAAAATGAGTATTCAATTTTTCCAAATATTTTAAAGGAGGCAGATAAAATGGAATTCCTCCTATATTCAGTATTTCATGGAAAACAAAAAATTATGAATAATTTTCTTACAGCATATCTGTGGTTAAATAAATCTACGAAAAAAAATTTAATGTTTTAATTTTAAGTTTCTTTTACCATTTTCCGATGTAAAAGTAGTGCAGTTCAGTGACCCAAAATTTTTTTTTGGTACAGAACATCATTTTTTTAAATGAATTATTTAAAAAAATATTAGTTTCGCATAGATCAATATTTTATAAGTAATGGTATAAACGTTTGATTCTAATAAAACAGAAATAAGTTTACGTTTACGATAGAAAGAGAAGCGGATTTTCTTTCTCCATGTGATTAATCTCCCTTAGCTCAAATATATATTATCAGGAATAACTTATCAGAAATTCATGGGATAAAATTATTAGAACCATGATATATCTTTAAACTAGAATAGATTTAAAAGTGCAAATGTGAAACTAAATATTTAATCGGTAATTTAAGAAAGTATAAAATTTTATTTGTTTCCGTTGTCATTCAAACACGCACTTCTTTGCTAAAGCCTATTATCATAAGACATGGTACATAAACTGGATTAAAAACAATCTATGGCTTTAATTTTTTGTTCCAGTTTAATCTTATCGTTATTACCTTATTCTTTCGGATTCCGTATTAAAATAAGAAAACCTTCCCATTTCATCTTGACCGCCCATTCTTATATTGTTTTTCCGTTTGGCCGTTCTGTCGTTAGATTTGTGTTCGTAATTTCTAAATTTTTTGAGTTATATTCATGAAATTAGGCAAGTAGTTGCTATAACAGGGATTTTAATTAGTATTTAGTAGTATTTAAAAAAAAAATTGGATGAATCTTCGTATACATGTAAGGAGAATTCGAAATTTTTTTTCGGGCATCCCATCGAGATCTTTGAAAATTAAATTAGTGTTCAATATATCATTTTTCATTGTAACGCTTCGTTTGAAACTAGTAAGTATGAAAATGACACGCCAAGTTCCCCAGTCTTCCTACTCTACTTTGGAATTTGACGTTCAATAATAAATTGTATTCAATTTGGATCATGCGATTAATTTGAAAAGCATTGCATTATTTAGTTATTGCAGATTTAGGTAGTACAACAAATATGCTTTCAATTTTAAAAAGTATAACCTTTATTTTAAGAATCTGATAAAGTAGGAAAACATGCAAAAATATAAAAAAACTAAGTACATTTCCTTTAAAAAACATTAATTCAACTTATATTTATCTAAATTATTTGCAAACACTTATTAACTGAACACTTATTGTGCTGGATCATAAAGTACAAGTCGCAGGGTATAAAAAGAACAATTAATATTCAGGTAAAAATAAATATAAAATAATAGAAAATAAAAACTTAACTAAAATAATTGGAAGACAGAATATTTTGTACTTGTTAATTTAATAAGGCTTAACATAAATACGTTCTATTGATTCCTATGATACGTATATTGGTAATGTTGTTTTCATGAAAGTTTCATGGATTTGTTTCTTATAAGACTACTTTTTTATTGGCAATGTTAGGTTGTTACTATTAGGTTGAATGGTACAATTCCTGCGGCAAATACTTCTTTCAGCTTTGATCTAAACCACCGGCAGCGAGATAAAAAAAATTTTACTGATCGTCTACAATATTTTAGAATAATAAAAAATTTAAAGATAGACTAGAATATTAAACACCATTTATATTACAATCTAAACAAAGAAATGCGATAATATTTTGAGATCAAAGACGGGACAAGAAGCATAATATATTTAAATATGGAAAGGGAAATATTCATTGAGGTGGTTTCAGTTTTTTAAGTTACTACCGGGATGCCATACTCCTAAAAGACAAGTGATAATTTTGTTTAATGGGGTTGAAGTTAAGGTTACAGGTGTGAATATTTTAAAATATAATATTTTCATAAAAATTTGGTGCTTCAAATCAAGTTTCTATTAGCGAAATAGATGCAAGTTTTTGCAGATGCAGTAAAATGAAAAGCGAATTAATTGAACAAAGTAACATTTTATTTATATTAACGTTGAAAACAGTTCTTAAAAATAACGCTCATTAAAATTACTTAAAGACCAATTTTTGACTCATTTGTGATTAGACTGAGACCTTGGTTTATAAAGTAAAGGTGATAAATGTAATTAAAGACATCAGTATATAAGGTCGAGAATGTAAACAAACACATTACTTAAACTCATATGCTAATGTATTTAAAAATCTCAAGATTAGCATAATTTTATATGTGCTTATCAAAGTAGCTTTATTTTCAAATTAAACTATATTATTATCCTATTTTTTAAAAACATGCTAAATATCATATGCTACAAATAAACCAAGAAATTAATGATTAGTTCGGACTAAAATTTAAAAACGTAAGTATACATTTTTTTTTATTTAAAACCTATTAGCATTTCGCATTGAATTTGATACGGGAATATACGGTATGTTTTCCAGCCTTAGAGAAACTCCGTTTGTTTCGGATGTGATAAGAATTTTCATTAACGCCTATTAGTCAAAGAGTCGTGTTTGACTATTAGTTAAACACGACTCTTTCACGAAGATAACTGCAGTTAGTTATGATTTGCAAGTAAATTTACCGTATTTCTGTGTATTAAATTTAAAGAGATTATGTACAAAACTTACATTGTCTGCCAACATACAATCTCTGAAATGATCATAAATTCTTCAGTAATGGGGTAGTTGCATTAACTTTATATATTTATAAAAAGTTATTTTTATAAATACCAACATAAAGAAAATCGAATTGACGTGAGAAAAATTTATACGAATCTGTTCCAAATATAGATCATGTTTTAAAATGATCGATTTTGGTATATATTTGAATGAATTGAGTAATGTTTATCATATTGGAGTAAAGTCACGTCCACAGTTGTTTAACAGAAACCTGTCAAAATATAAAGTAACTTTTTGTCTTTTCTTGATATGCTGAAGTAAATTGGGCTTTATTAGAGCAGAACACTGAAACGGTTATATATAAAACTGAATTCTTCGAATATGGAAATGAAGATAATTATCCTTCACGTTTAGTATAAAATATTGTGTAAGTAACGTTGGAAGGTTTCTATTCACATTGAAAATTGAAAGAAATAATGTCTGTATGTCTTAAATTTTATGCGGAAAACACGGTTTATGTTGTTTGTTGCAAAACAAAATTTAAAAATTATCATCTTTTAAGCAGAAGTTATAAAGTGGATTAATATTAAAAGTGCAGTAACATTTTGTTTTATTATAGAAATACTCTTAAGAAGATGGGATCATTTTAAGCCACATCCTATTATGTAAAGAACGTCAGTCCTTTTATGTATCCTATTATGTAAAGAATGTCAGTGAGTTTTCCAGGAAAAACCTATCAAATTAAATGATTACAGTTTGTTTTGAGGATATTATCGATACCATTCTTGTCTAAAAGATAAGGATGGTATCGATAATATTATCTGCATTCTAGTAATTTTGATATAAATTTTTCGCCATTAAAACTTATGTGACTTATTAAGGAAAATTCTATGTAGTTATAATAGTAGAAGATATCCCTGATAACATTACTTGCTTTCATTCTTTCACGATAATAATTATTTTATACTTAACTCGATATACTTGTGCTTAGTCTGTACGTTATGTCACTTAACATGTCTTAAGCGCCTGAAATAAGGAAATCGAATTAGTCATTCCACAGTAAGTAAATCAGCGGTAATCACATAGCACTAATATCAGAGCATTTATTTTATAAAAACTATCAAAAGTACCAAGTCTTTCTTTAAGTGATTTATGTAACCGTGTTTTTGTATAGAACATCTGAAGTCGCATATTTATCTACGTAATGAGAGTATTCTCATATTGGTATTTAAGATTGAAGCGATTAATGTAGACTCATCTCGCAATCAAGGTCATCGACCGCACTTTTTATTGGAAGAGTCATAGTTAATTTTGTACAACACAAAAAAATTAATGGACTGACCTCTTTAACGAACTGCCTCTCACAAAGACGCATCCACGCACGCACGCATACTAGCATGTACGCAAGCACACATGCACGGCATACCTTAACGCGCCCGTAAGCAGAAACGTACGTATGCATGCACGTACATTATGTAATGTAATTATATGTGTAAAACTTATTGTGTCCAGCATCTAGCTTTATTGTTTGTTTAACTACCACTGGAACTTAATAATCACTACGAATACATGGATCACTGAGGTACATTTTAATAACATTCACAATAGTTAGTTACTAAAATAATATTGAACGCGTAATATAATTTAATTTTAAAATTTGGCCACAGCTCGTCAAAACTTTCTACGCGTAGATTAGTTTATTAGGTAACTTCCAAATCAAGCTTTATGGAAAATGTTAATTTACGATAGAAGTGAATAATTAGGTATAACTAAGGTTTTTTAAGGTATGGAATATATCATTACAAGTCGACCAAGTATTAATGAAGCTTTCCTATATCTTATTCTCTTCATTTGTCCCATCTTTATCCTAATAGTTGCTTTGAAGTTTCATTTTATTAAACAATTATTTAAATAGGCTCGCATTCAGTGCCCCAAAATTATCGTGTTTCAATCATGAATTGAAGCACAGGTTCAATACACTATCCATTATTATATTTGTTTTTAGATAATCAAAAAATGAGATAAACCGTAAATTAATTTATTAAAAATTTATTTATTAATTTATTTGATGAGATAAACCATGAGATAAACCGTAAATTAATTTATTAAAAACTTATTTATTAATTTATTTTAATGTATTAGAAATTGTAACGACTTTATAATATATTTTTATAGCAACAGACAAATATTTGCATTAGACGGGAAATAAAATAATCATTTTATCCATCAAACGACATCGAAGACGTATTCATAAAAGTATATTCAGAGAGATATAGCTAGTTGCAGGAAGTAACTACGATTATTTCGGCAGATCCGGAAATTACAAATACGTACACTAACAATCGAAACCGCAGACTTATGCGCCAACTGTTTTATTGAAACATTTAATATCTCGGGTAGTGCGATATAAACGAGCGTATCTGCTGAAAACGCAATTCGCTAGAAAATATTTATTGAACTGGAACACGCCACCTACTTAGCTTTGGTCATCGTACACTTATCCCTTGATTTTTGTTTGTAAGCGTTTCGTAATTTGTTCAACAAGAAGCGACTGGAATAGAAGTAAGCAAAATATAATAATGCAGTGTTTGCGATATCTATTGTAATTCTCAATAATTTTGCGGTATATATTGAATGTCAAATTTAAGATTTGGGATTTTTCATTCTGCTATCGTCTAATTTATCTACAAAATTTGTTTTTCATTCTCTTATCTTAACTAAATATGATCAATTTAAACCAGGTACCTTCTTGAATTATTCAATGTATTTGATACTACTTTTCTATTATATTTTTGAAGCAGCAAGGGCTTACGATCTGACGTGAAACTATTTGTATGATTTGTATGATTATATGTTTATGTCAGACCTGAGAATTTATACTTAAAAATTGACCATGCATAACGTTCATTCTAGACAAAGCTTGTCAATGAGTAGATCTTCTTTTGAAAAATTTTGTATTCCATGGATAGGGTAGCATTGAAAGTTCTTAGAACTGACCAGATGCAACAGAAACATATTCAAATTTTGGAAATAAAATCCATTGAGGTACTACGCTTGAATTTGTCACTTATTTTCAGAAATTGGCGGCGATATGAAAAATGTGCAATTGCGTTTATTTTACGAGATCAAAAACTCTTTTCGTATATACTATGTAAACGATTGATAAAAATTAGAAAGAGGAAACGACTGAAATACTAAGGAAAAAAAGGCTATTGGAAACAACATGAAAGCTTTTTGTCAAGGTGTGTAGCGAAATAGAGCGAACATCTGCACGATATTCGTGTTAAGCATGCACAACGGCAAACAATTATGTAGCAGCAAATGGAATAAATTATTGAAAAGCGTAGACCAGTACAGAGTTTCATTCTATAAAGATAATTTTTATTGCTCTGAAAGTAATTAGTTTCAGATGATTAACTTGTTTGCTGACTAGTCAGAATTCACACCAGTGAGACCAATATACACCAAAAGTTTAAAAAAATAAACTCAAGTAAAATTGTTTAGATACATAGGAACTAATGTTGTCTCCAACGATCGGGCGTATTTTACCTTTTTCTTGTTTCATCGATACTTTTTTCTTCTTCAATTTTTTGACATGATACTATTGAATGGTTGTTATATACCTAAAAATGAAAAGCCATGTTCACTTCATGTTCACATCTTCTGTTGTATTTAATAAGCGCCAAACATAAGTTCATGTAAATTTGATTCAAAAATATTTTCAAAATAAAGGTTGTAAAGAGAGCCAGGTAGAAGTAACAGAAACATTTTCATTAATTTTATTTAACTGAAACGGTCACCCAAATATTAGAAAAAAGTATGTATAAGCATATATATTATTCTATTTACCATTTATTATTAAATAAAATGGTAAAATAGTCACTCATAATTAACAACGTACATAAAGTAACAAAAATATTTTGTAAGTATTAAGCGATTTAGAAAGAAAATTATAGCCTTTGAACTAATATTTTATACGTGGGTAACATAATATTTAAAAGTGTATAAAGGTAAAGTATTCAAACTGAATTGTTACAATGTTTGGTGTATATCTGAAATAAATTCTTGTGTTGCTAAGAAGGTTTAGTTGATAATATTTTCTGAAAATTGTTCGATTGATTTAAAATCCAAAAAGATCGCAAACGAATTCGTCCCTAGCGAATTTCCTTTTTCTCAGGTTATCATGTCACCATCGGCCTCGTTTATGTGCCGTGTCGCACTGTTTGTGTGCGGTGTCTCGCGGACACGGTGAGTCCCCTTCCTCAATATCGTATTTGAAATTCTACTAAGTTTATCTATTGAGTTGGCAATTATAAATCCGTCACTTTTGTCCACTGATTATAGAAGCTACTGGAATGTTTATATACTCTAGTATATAAACAGCGCGGCATTCGAGCTTCTGTTCAGTTTAAAATTAAGTACTCGGCGAGTACCAAGCACTGGTTCCAAAGATCACATCCCTCCTACAACTGATTTAGAAAAATTAAAAAGCCTTATTTATACAAATTACAGAATAAGTTTGCGTTGTTTGGCTACTTTCATGCTCTCGCACTACAGTGGAAAAACTACTTAATGCTTTGAGAAGGAAATATTCCGTCTGGCTGTCACATGAGCTAACACATATTCAAATTCAGTGGAGAGCTAATGCGTTTATAGACCTAGTGAGTTTACATCGTACCAATGACTGGCTAAATTATCTGGTTACAGGAGATGAAAGGTGGGTGGTTTACTTTAACGTGACCGACACCAAGTAGCAAAAATAAAGCGAGAAAAACTACTTTCATTTGAATGGAGTGTGCTATCTTACACAATGTATTTTCTAGACCTTCCGCCATCTGATTATCACGTGTTTCGCTCCCTGTCTAATATTTAACGGGATAGAAAATGTAAGACGAAGGTCGTATCAAACCAGGCTTCACCAGTTTTTCAGTCAAAGGCCCAAAAATTTCTACAAGGAAGGAATTTTAGCTCTGCATACACTTTGGTTATAAGTGTCAGATACCGATTGTGATTATATAATTGACAATTGATTTTATTCATTACATGTAAAAATTTGAAAATGTTGTGTACAGAAATGGCGAGTTTCTAAGTTGCTAGCCCAATATTATTTTTAGGGTCTGAAAAAAAATATGAAATTCTTTGAATTTTTTGTAACATTCGCGAAACAGTAGCTAAAATTAATATTTCAGAATTGATTTCTTCGGTAGATCTTGAGGATGTTAGTTACGTGAAATTATTTATAAATTATAATGTCACTTTCTTGTAATTACAATGTATTTTTATCTTATTTAAAATTTGTTTTATTATATAACGTAAAATGAATTGTCATTCGTAATTATATTTTCCGCGTATGGAATCTACTTTAAATAGTAGATTTATGGAAATGTCAAGGCTCATACATATAGATAGGCATAAGTTTTTTCCGGTTTTTTGGTAAAAAATAAACACGTAATTTTCAATGGAAATAAATTTTTTTTTATTCAAAATATTGGCCATCGGCTTCTACACATTTCGCCCATCGTTCAGATAATTTATGAATACCATGCCAGAAAAACTGCTTATCTTTTGCGGCAAACCAGTCATCGAGCCATTCTTCAACTTCCTCGAAATTGCTGCCCATTCCGGTCGTCTTTCGATTAATGCGTGGTTTAAATTAATCATTTGTTGGCGATAGTGTTGTGTATTAACGGTTTCGCCGGGCTTCAAGAGTTACAATTCGATACAAAAATGATGACCTTTCTTGGCGTTGAGGCAGCATTTCACAAGTGACTGCGATTTTCCATTTAATGTTCATTCAAATTGTGTGGGACCCATTTACCAAGTTTATTGATCTTTTCCATTGCTCGTAAACGTCTGCTGATTATTTGTTGTGATGCATATATTGCTTCTGCTAATTGCCGTTGAGTTTGAGTTGGGTCATCATCCAATAACTCCTACAATTGCTCGTCTTCGCATTTTTGTGGTCTACCAGAGCGCTCACTGTCTTTCACATTGAAATCACTACTTTTAAATAGTCTAAACCATGTTTCACATGTTCTAATGGATGAAGCGTGTTCACCATATGTTTCTACTAGCAAACGATGGCTTTCAACAGCCTTTTTCTTTTGATTAAATATGAAAAGCAATGCGTGCCGCAAATGTTCTTTTTCAGGCACAAAACTCGACATGATCACTGAACGATAAAACAAAGACGCTAGTTTTTGGCGGACTCAACTTGTGTCAGTTTGTAGTTTTATGTCAGACGAACAAAATGACATAAGTGTCAAATTAATTCGCTGCGTTCTTTTTACTGGCACCAACTCTTAGTTAAACTGGAAAAAACTTATGCATACACCTATATAATAATGAATCCTTAAAAATTCACTTTTATGTGTAAATGCAAGTTATCAAGTAAACCGTATCTTTATAATGTTTTGTCGAATTAGCAACTTTTAATTACTTTATTAAATGCCAGAATAACTGTCAACGTGGTTATAACCATCAGCAGCGGATTCTAGAAGTATGGTAAATATCAGTTTTTTTATCATAAAATATAAAAGTTGTTTGAAATATCTTTAGAATTGAAAAATTCTCTATTAACGCCAGCAGAAAAATGCCACTTAATCTCAGGGTGATGATAGTGATGTGATGTCGGTGTTACACATTAAATTTATATATTTTTATCATAGATATCGGATGAGAATATGTATTGATTTTACCTTGCATATTATAACACAAAGGATTTTTTCCTAACATCTTGAAAGGAAGGGAAAATAACGTTTACATATAATTTCATTTTCATTATTGCGGGGATTGAAATAAAGAATAATTATTAACTACAAATCTTGATACTGCGTGGTTGAACACAATGAAAGGGGAACAAAATAAAATTAAGGAATGGTCTAAGTCCGTAAGGGATTATGAGATGACGGGACTTTCTTACACGGTCTTGGAACACATTTATAGAGAGCGAGTTCCTGGCATTCGGGTCGAGTCACTTTTGGAGTTTTGATGTTTGGACAGTGAAAACTTTTTGTAAAAGTTTGTAGTTTGTTTGTCAAAAAAGAGACAGAGGTGATTTCAGATCGTAGCTCTATACCGTGTGCATAAGTAGGTTTGTCTCAAATATTATACAAATAAGGTGTAAAAATATATAATTTGCATCGATTGCGGTTTTCCGTCCTCAGTTACGCTTTGAATTGAGAAATATGTTCATATTTATTGCATTAAAAAACGTGCATCAACTACTGCTAAAAAAATGTTTGTACGTGAAAGAACTTTTTTCTAGGATTTTTGATAATTAAGAAAGGAATTAACAAACATTTTATTAAAATTTAATAAAAACAAACATATTTAATAAGAGCAGAACTGGTACTCGAATATTTTGGACTACGTTTAGATAGTTATAAATTTTTAAGGGTAAATTATATTTCTATAAAATGATTCATAAAATACATTACTATCAAATTGTTTGAAAATATTATTGTAGATGTTTACGGTATGGTACCTTTCATATAAACATAGTGCCTCACACAAGTCCTGAGTTTTTTTAGCAACTACTTGGTTTAAGGTGATTGCTTTATTTTCCCGATAAACTTTGGGTAAACTTCTAGTAACCATGTATGATCATAATTTTTAATTTAGCAGTTTAAGATAAAGATCAGGTTATATTTTCTTTAAGTGTATTTCCCGTAATATCTTTAGAATTATCTCTCACAAATTTCTTAATTGTATTATCATATTTATAAATCGCTGTTTCAATTGTTACCGCACATGATAAAAGCAATTAAAAAAGTGGTCTCCTTCAAGATTGCCCTACAAATATTTTTAAGTGTTATTGATAGATAAGTTAGCGAGTTTTATGCCAAATTTGTGCGTCAAATGGTATTTGAGAAAAATGGCTATAACAAATCCATACTGATGGTTACTTGAGTGATCTTATAAAGGTCCCGCTTTTTTCCTTTTGAAATTCACCCTAGAACCCTAATAAATATGTACTTTGAAGTTTTATGCACGACGTTCAGGAATAAATGTCGGACAAAGAAAGATGTTATTCGTTGACTGAAAAATAGTCGATTGTCATTAAAATAAAATTGAAAGATGACTTTTTTCAGAAAATTTAAAATTATATTCATAATTATTTGTCAATTTTTTCATACACATGATACTTACGCACGTCAATCAGCACCCTTCGGGGCAATGACCACGAACCCACGGCGTGAAACATTGTATATAAAGTAATTTATACGTAGCGTGTATTTCGTTTAATTGATTGGTTAAATAACATGAAATATAACTATTGAACACTTAATAAATAATATTGTTAATGTACAGTGAGTACATTATATTATAGTTTCGCGGAACTACATATTGTAGTTACGCGGAAACCATCCAATTCATGACTTTTGTTCACCTTTATGAAGTATAGTAACAATTATTTAAAAAAAAATGATTAATTTAATGTTCATGTAAAATTTTTTCCCTTATTTGTTTAAGAAGTCTTAAAAGAGATGTTCAAAATAGTTTCCGTTTTGTTCTACACACAATCACCCTCTCCTTATAATTGAATTAGTAAGTTTTCACTATTTGGGCCTTTCTCTTAATCGCATCCACTTAAACGCATCATTATGTCATAATATTCCGAATTGGAATAGCACACAGTAGACATTATCATAAATAATATTATTAAAGTTTACTTTTTTTAAAAAAATTACGCTCACTATATTGCAGTTCCGCGGAAACCACTTAATTCATGACATACAGAAAAGTCATTTTAGTAACAATTATTTAAGGTTCATATAAAATTATTTCTTTTATTTGTTTAAGAAATCTTGAAGAAGATGTTCAAAATGGTTTCCGTTTTGTACTACGCACAATCGCGCTCTCCTTATAATTGAATTATTCACAATTTGAGCATTTCTCTTAATCGCGTGCACCTAAACACATCAATATGTCATAATATTCCGAACTAGAATAGCGCCCAGTAGACATTATAAGTTATCAAATAAACAATAATTAACAAAAACAAACGCTCCAGAAAATCGAAATGCGTTGAATGTAAAATAGTAAAAACGACACGATATATTCAAAGCGTGGCGTTTGACTGATTGTTGTTCACAAACGCACATTCCTGGGGGTCGCGTTTATTTTTAAATAGAGTCGAAATTTGTCTGAAAAATTTGTCTATAAGACCTGCATATAAAACATTCGTTTATTAAAATTATTATCAATGAAATATCACAAAATTGAAGATTAATAGCTAATAACAACATGAAAAAATAAACTTATAGCTTATTAATTAAGATTTAATTTTTTTAAAATGATTAACGTTAAATGAATTGAAATATTATTTTAATTTTATAGTATCGTAAAGGCTTTTTATTTAACTTTTTGTTTTTTTTTTTCGTGGTTCCCGGCATAATAAAACATAATTACATATAATACTGAACACCTGTTTGAGAGAAAAAAATTATACTTTTTAAAGTTTTAGGCCACCATTGCCATTTGTCTTGTTAGTAAATCAAAATAATTGTGGTCAAAATTCAATAAAAATCATTCGATACACGTTTGATTTAACGTATGATTCAAAAACGATGTACGATTATTGATTACGATTTTGATTAGCAAACCTATTTCTATTAGCAAAGCCAAAAGAAAACAAATATTAAATTATTCTTTAAAAATTACAACTTTATATTTTTCTTGAAATCATCGAGACACTTCCATACTTTTACGAACTTAATGTTGCCCGGTATGAAGACAGCTCCTCACAATTGTGTTTTGTAACGTTTAATGTCATATTCCGTATAGGTCATAACAAAACTTATTAAAGAATTATTTTTTCTAAATCTTTTCTTGGAGGATTCCTTCCGAATGTGGTGTTATAATTCATATCTACAAAAATACTCTTATGGATATATGCTTATTTAATTCAATCTAAGGTATCTACACAATACTCAAAATGCGAAATATTGATAAAAAAAATAAATAACGGGACGTAGTTTTGCAATATCTGGCTATTTTGTTTTGCGCGCGTGTCGGTTTTGCGTTTTAAGGCAAGGAATCGTTTCCAATTGGTTGGTATAATCGGAAGATAAACACGTTAGCCAATTCAATCTAGTCCACGTGGACTATTAGCTAATAAGACTCGTTAACCGTATTACAATGCCCCGTCTCTTTTTATCACATCACTTTTTAAAGTAATCTTCTCTCAGTGTAAAGATGTAGAGCGTTGCTGAAAATACATGTGCGGTCTCATACTTGACCTACGAAAACCTCTTAATTAGTAAAATAAACTACAGAACTAACGGTTATAGTTTATGCATGTTATAGTTATTGTATAGATGTAGATGTTATAATTAAAGATAAAAAGTTAATTGAAGATATTTAGATGTTATAATTATAGATATGTAGATGTTATAATTATAGATAAAAAGATATGTAGATGTTATAATTATAGATAAAAAGTTAATTAAATGATTTTACTCGTTTTATAGTTGTACTTTAATTTTATTGTATCTATCGATTGACCTATGAAGAGATTTTACCCGAAAGGATTAGCAAAATTTGAATACGATTAACAAAAATACTCAAATGATTGACAAAGTGATTAAGTCGATAATTAGGAGAGTGCGATTGTGTTTACAAGAATTTGGTTAATATTATGTATTTAAGGCTAATCAAACATTAAAGTGAAGTAATTTTTAGTGTATGTAATGTGAACAGAATTTAATTGAAATATCTTTCTGTGCAATATTTTACAAACTATTTAAGTCATGTGGTAAGTAATTTCGATATACTACAACATGAATACATTAGTAATTAATTAATTATGTTTTTAATGGTATTGTTTCATGTCATTTAACAAATAAATTAAAGGACCTATTTAGGTACGTAATGGCGCGGGTATGGTGAAATAACAATATCAGCTGTTCGGTAAATTCCTGCTAGTCGACCATTTTGCAAATTCAAAATGTATCTGTTTTAATCTATATAAGTATTGAAGCAATGCGTTTACGTATTTACAAAAAAGCATTAAATCAAAGTAATTTTATGTACAATATTTACATGTTTTAAACCACATTTGCGTTGCGTTGAAGATTGTAGAATAAACGCGCAGAGAATATATGTGAACGTATCTAAGAAACGTTTAGTTTAAATTTACAAATCGTATATAAAAAGATCTTTATTTTCTAATTTGTAATTAAGTATATGCAGTACAACATTTAAGTTCAGAATGATCATATCAATCAGTTCTGTACAACTATATCGTAAATAATCATAAAGAATTTTACTTACATATCTTATATATTCTCTGAAATCAAAGTTAAAAAAATTCAGTTTATTTTGCATAAAAAAGAGAAAATGAAATGACAAGTAAATTGTAGAGAGGAATAGATAGATACGAAGCATTCTAAACTATACAGATGAAATACCCGAGTTTAGGCATGTGATGTATACTGTGTATTATTTCCTTATCTGAAGCCATGTTTGTTATATTAACCACAACAACTAATATATTCAGAACGCTATAAACACATGTTAATTGTATTGTAATTCATGAAACAGGCCGTGTTTTAATTAATAGACAACATCTTTGAACTCATTTGCCGAATCAGTTATTACTTACGTTATTTAACAAACAGTAAAGTGCTAGGAGGGAAAATTTCTGACAACATTAATAAACGATTAGATAAATACGATATATAAACCGAATCATCAAATATTTCTCGGAAAATTGCAGAAACTTCGTTTTTAGTAATATATAAACTTCGAAAACATAATATTTAGTTTGTCCAATGTGAAATAATAATTGGATGAAATTCAATAATCATTATCAAAAGCTTGTACATACTTTCCCAGGTATGAAAAATAATAAGTAATCTTGATATAATTTCAAATTCAACATTGAGAAATCGCGTAGAAGGAATACGAAATTCCACACAAATGGTGTGTCAATAACGGTACGTTTGCGTGGAAGAAGGGAAATCCATTATGAACCATAATTTCCATTGCGACCTTTTTATTTTTAAATTAGTTGAGCAACTTTGGGGCTAATACGGAACAAAAGATAAATCAAAATTATGTGTAATCAAAATAAGGCTTGCAGATTTTCGTTGAATATCACGAATTTTTCTATAATAAAATTATATTTTTATTGTACATAAAAATAAAAGTTCAATTTGAATGCTTTTATACACTAAGGCAACATACAAAATGTTAGTTCAAAGACTATAATTATCTTTATAAAATGCTTTTTATGGCATTCTCCAACTTTACTTTAGCAATATCTTTTCGATGTTGCCATACACAAACTTGATAACTTGATAAACTGTATACCTAGTTTTTGGTGACCTTGCTACACCTTGTTAATGTAGCTCGTCATATCTTGTATTATGTCAATATTAAGTTTTTAATATTAAGTAATGATTTCACTTTTACAAATACATTTTTCCAGGAAGAATTCAAAATTTTCTTTTTTATGACTAAGGTTATTTTCGTAGTAACGAAAAAAAACGATGTAATACTTGAAATATTTATAAATTATTTTTTTAAATATGGATTTGCGATATTTCTTCTCACGTTATTTGCATGTAAGCATAAATTAAAGAGAGATCGCAAATTTAGAATTATTTTTTTAACATGAAACTATGGTATGAATAACAGATACCAAAAATTGCTTTTCCATGAACCATCGACCCCTCTTGTGAGCAAGATATATACTTTTTGGTGCAACGGTAGAAGCACACAATGATTCTTTGTGGCGTTTTCATTTTTTTTGGTATAAATTGACTCATATTTAGCATGTTTCCCATGTTATACGTAATTTCATATCAGATTCATACTAAAACAAATTGTTTTCAAGCAATTATACTTAACAATATAATTACTTGAAAACAATTTATTCATACAATTCTCAAATTTATCATAAGTCAAAATTGTTTTCACAAAATTAGTCAGTTACAATAGGTATTAATATTAACAAAAACACTTTGCAGAATACATTTTCTAACGTAATTAAAGATAAAATTAAAATTTGGCTTAAATTTCTGCTACAAACTTTGGTTTCGAGTCGCAATTGGTAATTTTCTGACGGCATAATTTTCTCATTATACGAACTGAGGGCGATACTGAGCCAACTCTTTGATAATTTGTCGATATCGTTTAGAAAATATCCAAAAAATTGAATTTATCTTTATAGTTCGAACGAATTTTTAGAGGAATAATTTATAATGAAGGCTTTTGATTTATTTGTTATTTTAATAATAACAATAAAGCAAATCAACTCAAATGCTCGGAAGCAGAAAAATTTGCCAATACTTTATTGGCAGCTATTTCTGTTTCGGGTCATTTAATTTAATTTGCTTATTAATTTACTGCACGGAGTAATTGACGCATAACGGGATATATAGTTACGAGAGAATTGAAGAAAAACAATCATATAATAAAGAAATAAAGGAAAGGAAAATCAAACTAGTCAATAAGAACATCAACGCATTTCATGAATTACTGCGAGAAAAAGTTTACAAAATCGATATTTTAGAATATCGTAATATAAATCATTTCGGAAAGAGGTACAGCAATATTGGGTCCACGAGCTCTCATATATTTATTTGGAATAAATAAAACTATCCGAGACAATAGCTCAGGATGTGATATTTTTACACGCCATGGTTTGAAAATGAAAATGAGTTTTTTCAATATTCGAGAGCATAAAGGTGCCATCTTGATAGTTTTGTGTAGTTTGCAAAAGACTGTTCGAAAGAGCGCTTTTATTATGTTATATAGTTAACCACAGACTGCGACCTTAGTTCGTTAGTTTACCCTATCTTCGCTAGCTGTTTTACGCTCCCGACGCTCAGTCGCCCAATCACTCACTCGCTTAATAGCTTTTATAATGGTCTTTTATTACATAAACACCTTAATAGCCCTCTGAAAAGGGTCTTCCAAATTCCTAAATCTTAGCAGTCATTACTATAAATCGTGCCTCGTCGTGGGTCTATCTCTTATCACTACATTATTTTATAAACATATATCCCACAGTAGCTTCCTGCGCTATGGCAAATTATTTTAATTATACGGCTAATGCCAGACAATCTTTCGGAATAATATTTGACTTACCAACATGTACAAATATTTTTTGAAGAAATTTCGTTTTGATTTCTTTCGACTTATCCAAAAGGTGAGATTGGGATATTCATAACGAGACAGCAATATTTTGTTATTACAAAACAAACTGAATTTTCATCATTCTAGGGTGATTTTGTCATCATCTATGGGAAAAAGCCTAATCTAATTTTATATCACAACAATGCATGGCATGTCTTCTATGTAAAATTATATAAGTGAAATAAATTAACAGCAAAGCTTATAAACCTTAAAAAATATAACTTTGAGGTGTGTTAATATTTGAAGAATATTAAACTTTATATAAAAAACTAAGTTTATAGGTTTAGCGGCCATTTCAACACCTGTATATTTAAATGGACGCTAAAAATATATACGGTTCTTAAATGATTGCTATATTTCGGTTGGTTTTTAATAAAATTCGCAAGTTTTACACCAGGATTTAAAAGGAACAAATAACGTTTTGTCAAGTATTATTCAATGGAATAATTTTAATATTTTAACATATATTTTTGAATGATCTTTTTTTGCTCTTTTCATTAATATATTGGGTGTCATCATTTTATCACACATTTATTAATTTTGCCTTATAAATTAATAAATTGTATTTATCTTTTTTATAGTACAGTGAACATTTGGCAAAAATGGAACCCTTAAAATTTCATTATATTCTTTTTCTGTTCGTAAATCGCAGTTATAATACAGTTCTGTCGTTGTTCAGTTCTGTTCTCTTGTTCAGTTCTGTTCAAAAAATTGAATTACGTGAAAATAAAAATGAAGACTAAATATATTTAGATATCTTTTTTAAAATACCTCAAGGATCTATTCTTTAAATAATCAGACCTTGAAATTTGCTATGAATTTTTTTCACGAACGACCATTGAGTTGAGTGTCATTGATAAGGTTTTTTAAAATACAATCGAAATGTTTAGTAACATTATTAACATCGTGTCTCCTTCGTGAAATATGAATCACACCCTCCTTTCTTCTCTAACTTTATCTCCTTTAACTTTGCCGTCAAATACAAAAAAAATGAGAATAGCTATATTTCAACCTTGTATTAAAGAATTAAAACACCAACTTGTATTAAAGAATTAAAGATATGTCGGCAAATAATTTACTCGTCTAACGCCTGTGAAATATGTGATACGAAGTAATACACTTATGCTGTGAAAAGTAACATCAACATTTGTAAGTATCAGAAGTATGTAAGTTTAGATATTTGAAGGTACATAGTACTTGTATCAGAAGTACAATGTACCCAAATACCTAAATTCTTATAGATACCTAAGTACATACAGTACTCTCCTCCTCTGAGTTCTACTCATACTTAAGCGGCTTATTTCCTCTTATTCCCTAAACTGATTCTAAATCGAAAACGAAGTCCAGTTTTCAATTCAAATGCAATTTGTTCCATTTTACCGCCCTTTTTCTGTATTTATTTTACGATTAGCATGTATTCATGCAATAATATTTCATGAGTACATTAGATAAATATTTGTCTAGTAGTAGGAACACCGGTAAGTTCTAAAGTTCGCACAATTTAAATTTAAATTCGATTCGATAGCGAATAATTGAAATTCGATAGCGGTATGTAATAAATCGAACTAGGATCCCATTTTACTGCTGTCACATTTTTGTTAATTTAAAACTGTTTAAATTTGTATATAAGACTTATTTCTACATAAAATATTTTTATTTCACGTAACTGAGACGTTTCGGAAATGCTGCTGTAAAATGTGGTATATTTGTCGGTTCTTCATTGGGCGGGGAGTCGTTGAGAGGGCGGGCGGTTCGATGCCGCAATTAGCATTTATATTAAAAACATCTGCTCACTTGGATGGAAATACCAATGTTTGTCATTCGGATGACGATATAAAGAACCAAATATTATTGAAAGTATTATTTAATCTAAAAAATTTATTTATTTCATTGATATTTTTTTTTTGGAAATTATGAGTTTATTTACTCCTAATCATGACTATAATGTCACATGGGATAAATGTGATGAGGTTCGATTTTTGTTGGTTTTGAATTTCAAAATAATGTCTTAGTCCTTAAAGGATTCCTTCATATGGATGTCTTCCCGTTTAAAGGATTCTCGAATCTGTATAATTATAAGTTATAAAATTAAAAAATTTATTAAAATTTAGAAATTTAATCAAAGAAATTTAATAAAATTTAAAAATTTAATAAAAAACAATAAACTAAAATTAACGTTACAATTACCTTTTCAAATTTGGAGTAGTTTCAGCAATTTTCACCCTAACTGTCAATTTTACCGTAAGTGGAGCATAAGTTACTGTTGATTATTATCTATTTTAACATAGAATTTTGGATAGATATGTAATTTTGGTAAAATAAATCTTAAAAAATGCAACATAGAAATAAAATTCCTGGAAGCGATGCCGAATTATTTTAATTGATTGATCGAATTTCAAAGGTGATTCGAGTCTACTATTTTCAAGTAACTGGAATCATTACTATTATTTGCTGTATTTATTCCTATATTTACGTCACTGCAATTTAAATCATCTTTTAAGTCGTTTGGTGGTCACATTTATTTCTTTTATTTGTATTACGCATTGCCATTGGTATTGTAATAGTCGTTTTTAAATCTATGTTGTGCCGACCGCGTATCGTTTTGCAATTTAGAAAAGTAATTTTTTCAAAGACCTTTATTTATTTCAAAAACTTTGCACACCAGTATTTGTCAGTACACTCATAGTAACATTTAGTTGGTCTATTGAATGGTCATTAATTAATTTCCATATCGGAACCGATCACGAAAATAATATTTTTATATGAAACCGAAGAATACTTGGAAAGACTAGAACTAAATATAGCTTTTCGAGCGATTTCAAGGGTTTTAATCATTTTCAATAATTCTTTGCGATTTCAAGAATTTTAGAATAATTTTCAATAAAACGTTAATAAACAAGACTGTGTAGTTATATTTGTTTAATTATTGAGGCGGCATATGCTGAAGTGTTGGATTTGTCAAACCAAAATTGCCTGCCGTAGTCCCGTGTTCCTTAGCTTTTCTAAAGGTATAATCTAGCATTCCGAAACTTTTCTAAAGAGACGAGTGTGATTTCAAGTTTTATGTTTCATTGTCTAGAATTCTGATCTACGAAATGGAGTTCCTTTACAAGAATTAAAATTATTGTAATTGTACTGTATGTAATAATTATTAATTTCTTACGTTGTTGGAGGTAAAAAAATCTGCTTTAAAATAAACAAAGTATTATTAAATTGTTTAACTGTGAAAACTACGTTCTTGTTAGTAGATGAAATGCCGCACCGTGACATAAAATTAATGTCTCTAATATTTATTTCCACATACTCAGTAGGGGTGCTTAATCTTGTATTGTGTAATCAACTAACCCCACTGCTACTACTACCAAGTCGCATTAAACTGTTTCCGAGTAATTGTATCGAGACTTTAAAATAAATCAATAATGTAGCTCTGGCATTTATACATCCATTGAATGAAGATTGCATGTGTACAATCGAGAGAACCTTTGTGGCTTGTCGTGAAAGCAATTGGATGGTGAAAATTTTGTGGTCCTTGTTTATTTCAATGTCATGTATTTAATAAACCGCTTTGAATTGTTTGGAAAATTTAGCTTTTCGTAACTTTAGAGCGCACTCTGTCAAATGTTTGTGGGATACAGAAAGTAGGTCGCGCGTTATTTACGGAATGCGGAAAGGTTCAAAGCATGAGGGGTACAGAGCGCCGTAGCATCGCATGATGCATTTTCTTGCAAAGTTACATTCATAGTTGAAAAATTCTGTTTTAATATGTAAATATTATTTCAAATTAAACATTTAAAACAAGAACCACTTTGCCTCACATCCGCTTGTACTATGTTCTATAATTACTGCACGATTATAAAGCGAAGCATTCTATATTTCCAGATTTATGCATATGGGAAATGTCTAAACGAAATAGATATTAAAATTAAAAATTTAAATGTTGAACATTACACAAATATTATATTCTTGTAGTATGTTAACAATGTGAATTCATTATATTGCGTATATAATAACGAGAAAAGGCTAAAAGGAAGAGTTAATTACTCTAGAGTCAGATAACACATATTGTTATTTACAAGAAATATGTTTAGCGCATAGATATTTTATAATCATGACAAATGCTTAGAATATTATTAGAATAAGATAACGTGTTTATTTTAATTGTAATTTGAGATTGCAATTCTTAAACACGTAAAAAATATTATTTTTTGGTGAAAAAAACTTTGAACACAAATGTAATTGGGCCAAAACTCTTAAACAACAATATAAAGAAATTTTGAGAAAATAACAAAATAACATGGTGAAATATGAGGTGATAAATATTGCATTATCACTATAGAAATGACTGATTTTTTCGATTTTTGACTTGTATCTTAGCGCTGCCAGTCATAGCATTATTATAAATTAATACAAGAAAGTAATGAATAGGTGTCTAATGAGATACAAATAATTAACGGGACATATTGGTAATGTGACTAAATTTTATAGCAAAAATATGAGGAGTCGAATGACACATTTTCCTCTATGAGTTTTCCAGTTTTTCAATCATAGGATCACCTCTGATTAGAATAGCACATAAATTAAAAAAAAAAAGTCATTTAAGGCAACTCTAATGAGCTGTGGCAAAAATATGAATTTTACCCTCTATTTTCTTTTTATTTCGGACATCTTCTGTTGTTTAAAGCTCATTCGATGCGTTCAATTGGAGTAATACTCGTAGTATGTTTTTTTAATGTTAAGTGTTGTTTAGTGATTGAGTTCTAGGACATATCGTGTCTCGAAGTCCCGGGGTTTCTTCGTAATTTAATTATCTAATATCCAGGGACTTTCAGGTCGAGACGCGAGACACGCTCATCGAAGTCATATTAATAATTGTATTTGGAAAAGTCATAATAAACTTTATTTTCTCATGCTTTCCGTACTGTCACTGGAAAAGACGCTTATTAGATTAACGAGTAATTAATTGATGCTCGTACGTCCGTACCTTACTGAGTGAATATTACAACTGTTATCGCCGCCATATTGTTATTTCGTCACATTTATTAGATCAGTGATATTTGTGACTATTTTAGTGTGAACGTGACTCCAAAACTTTGGTGTTAAGCTAGCTCAGTTAGTAAGAATCAGAATTTGGATTTGAGTGTTGTGACTGCCAAGTCCTTGTAGAGACGACGTAAACTTAAACAAACACTTCAATGAAATACTTACATTGGAATCGGTTTGTTAGTTTAAAATGAACTGATATGATCGAAATATACAGTAAAGACTAAAAACTTAAATATTTAATAAAGAGTCCAATTAGATTTTAGAAAAGATATTGCCTAAACCACGCAATACATCTAATAATTATAGATTTATTTTATATTAAACTAATCCTACATCTGCAGTTACTTCCTACGAAGGTACTGTTGATAGTGATCATGAAATCATGGAGAACACAAATTCTACCACGGAAGACAAAGACTGCAATGCAAGTTACGGAACAAACTGCTCATAGCAACCAATTGATAATATTAAAAAAGTGCTTGATGAAATTTTATTTTCGGTGAAAATGTGTAGGAAAAGTGCACAGAAAAATAATAAATTACAAAAATATATTAAATTAGAATTTAAGAAGAAAAATATATAAAAAGAACTCATTTATTACTGGATGTAAAAACGAGATGGAATTCGATCACTGAATGATAAAAAAGTTCCCAAAGCTCAAAAATAGCATAGAAATAGCATTGATTGATGTAAACCTGACAACCTTTTTCGTTTGAAATTAGTCATTGTTTATTACAGCCAGCAAAGTTAGCTGTAGAAGCCTTAGGTGAACAAAACTTTTTGTTTTTCGTCAATTAATTTGGCAAATTATATAAGGTCTTTAAAACAATGAAAGACCGTATATAAGAAAGAAGATTGCAACGGTATATATGTTTGTTAACATACTTTAATTATAAATAAAAAGGCACTCATTGATTTTGAGAAAAATCGTTTTTGTGGGTTCTATGAAGATATATAGCGTACTCCTACGACAAATTTGAAAAAAAAATGAACGCTGTATCCAGTACCTACTAGTAACTCTTATAGTATATAACGAATTTGATTATTCGTTTCAAAGTTAAATAGAACGGGCAATTAAAAAAAATTCCGAAAGTCCTGCAAAAAGTGTAGACAAAAATTACATTAAACATGAAATTATTTGAAGCGACCAGAAAATGTATTGTAAGTTTGAAAGTTCTGTATAAAGTTTTAAATATAATAAAACCGACATCAGTGGAAAACGACAGTATTCTTCTCATCCGGAAGCATTTGTTGGTAACACGACGCGACCGTGATGGCGTGTCGCCTCGAGTCCGGCCTAGGTCCGCTCGACTCGGAGCCGGACGAACCGGAGAGCACAATATACAAGAATAATTTATATTAATTAATGCTTTATATATTGTGATAATTTTTTATATTTTAAATTTCTTTTAATTTCTTTGTTCTATATTATTCATTATGCCTCATTTTAAAATAAATGGGACGCAACACGCGCGGGAAACGAAGGAGCTGGGTTAGAGAGAGACAAAAGAAACAAGGGCGAAGAGGGGGGGAGAAAGCTATATCGCGTCGAGATGGAGCGAATAAAAGGAGTCCATACCGGGCGCAGTCATCAGTGTAACATTAGCGAGCTTCAAATGGTCATCAGAACAAGAAGAAGAAGTAAATCAGCCAGAACAGTGTCTTCAGCAGCCAACCGAACTGGAAGTAGGTCCTGTCTACGCTCTGGTCGAATCGTGGGATCGGCTCTCCTTCTACGTCTCTCTCTGGCAATCAAAGCTGGGTAGTGGAATGTACGCCGCGGTGCCGTCTCGGAGGCGAAAATTTCTTGTTTTATTTTTTGCCGAAGCCCCGAGGTGTAGAACATCCCGGTCTCCCCTGCTCGTCGATCGTGAGAAATCTCCGACCGCGCACGTCCCGTCTTACCGTTCCGCGAGGTGTGTTGGCGCAAGGCGCGCCCCAGCTACAGGAGACCTGTGCCCTACGTAAGGTGTAGCCACACCTAGGTAAACCCAGTCGCCTGCCGGCTACAGAATCAGGTGGCCGGAGAAAGGCGTTAATACATTGTTTTTTTTTAAACCTGTTTTATTAAATTAAAAAAACTAATTGACTGTTCATTATATTTACATTAATCATGATTAGAAACTAGATTAGATGATAAGTTTTATGGTTATAAGATTTTATTACCTAAAAAATTAATTTATGATTAGGAATAATGGCTATATCAAAAACCGAACGAAACAGTCTACTTTATAGGTGGCAATGTGATATCCATTTCTTAAATCTTATCTGCCACTGGTTGCATATTAAAACAAATTATGTTTTTTATTTATCACTTTTATTATTGATAGAGCTTCGATTTTTTAAAGGAATATAAGGTACTTCTTAAAGAATGTCAATAGAATATACTTTTTTTGAGAATAAAACTTAAAAATCAGTCTATTGAAAAAGTCACCTACAACATATGTTTTGAAATAGTTATACTAAGAAAAACTGGTAAAACATATTTCCAATTACGCATTTAGAAATACTAAAATAGGAATTTTACTTCAAATTAATTATTATGTATATCATAGACGCTTATAGTTATACGTATACGCATATGCTATACTTGCATTTAGGTCGTCCAATCATATAAAAATATACTAATTTTTCTACGGGCCTCGGTAGTAATTTCCAATGATAACAACTTCAGGCAAAGCAACATAAGCATGGGATGCGATTTAAAGAAACAAAACCCTTAATATTATTTAAATTTTGACAATACATAAGAAAAAGAAAATTGTTTTACGAATTGATAGGCATAATATAGAAGATTATTTAAAAAAAATTAAAAAGTTAAAAAGTGAAGACTATTAATCATTCGTTATTGATTAGATAAATATTTTGAAATGCTAAATTAAATAGGGTATATTTTTTAGTTCCATGTCGTTTTTATTTATTTTATTTATGAATTAATGAAATGACTATTATATTTTAGAAGTTTAGTTAATTTTGAAACAATTTAAATGGGTCTAAAACGGATTTCTTTTAGTTTAATATTAAATATAAAATACCATTACTTTCTATTAAAAAACCTTTCAAGTACTGTGTACTCATAGTATAACTCGCACCATAAGGATACTGTACGTATTTAGGCAATTATAAACATATAGTATTTCTATTAAACAATTTACAAATATTATTTTTTCACAATGTAAATATATTGCCTATTACATATTGCACAGGTGTGAGAACATGGTGCATATTTTGATAATTTTATTTCTCTACTTATTTACGTGACAGATTGAAACATTTACCCTTTAAAATACAAAATTAATTTTGTCGTGGATTTAAGTCACTTCTATGGAGTTTCTATGACCTTTTTACAGACCCAACTACATGACATAAGTTGGTCGACTGTAACCCGTAAAATAGTAGATCCTAATTAGCTGTGATAATTTTCCCTTAAATGTAGTTATATATACTACTATTGTCAATATGTTTCAGATATTTAAAAACAACAGGTAAGCTGGTAGTGGGTCACGTAATTCTAACGAATATTATTTCTTTGAAGCTTAATATTTCGTAAACGAATCACTGTATCGACGCAGTGTGCATGATGATATAGGGGGTATACCGGTATTTTTGAAAGACATATTCAAGCATACCCTGCATAATGGGTTAAGTAAAAACAAATCACCTCATTTTGCTTGTACACTAAAAAACTTTTTAAAGATATTATTTCTTAACTTTGTAGGCGTTTGGAATATGCATAACCATATTAATTTCAGCTTTATAGCATTAATAGTCTAGAAGTAAACGATTATTATATATATACGGACATACAGACAGTCATAGCGAAGATATAAGGGTGCGTAGATTGGTTGCGAATCCCTAAAAATGATTATTGTGTATATTATATACTTCATGAAAATTTATCAGAAAACTTTGGCTCACAAGCGGTTATCGAGTTGTTGGATAACGATTATAATGGATTTATTTATTTCAAACGACTTTTTATCATTAAGATTATTATGTCATAATGTATTTTTTCAAAACTTTTCTGCAAGTATTTCGAAAAATAGCGGGTGAAGAGAGTTCAAGAAAATTTCTCTCAATAAAATCACATATATATTTGAACTAAAATCGTTAAGAATATAGTCTCTATGTAAATACGTAAGCATAAATATGTAAATTATATGTAAAACATTTCTCCACACTTTTCAGTATTGAGCCTATAAGTATATTTATAATGAAAAACGAAAGTGAAAATCATGCATGATGACTATTTTTACTTAATTACATAGTACAGGAAATAGTAATAAAAAAAAACTATACTTATTTTCATCATAAGGCGCCCAATTTCAATTTTGACTCTTTCCAAACAATGTATTTCAAAAGTTTCGGAAAAAAGTTGAAGTTGCTTTAAATGCTTTTCAAATTTTATCCGGTTGTACATTGTTTTATAGCCAATTTTCGCTTTATCTCTGAGATATTTCGGCCACAAATAATAGTATAATACTTGGAACCTACGCAGGTATATATTTTAGTGTAAACTTAGTCTATTCAAATTCGATTTTTGTCTATTCAAATATGTAGGTTTTCATGGTACTCGGTAATATGAATTTACTTACTCCTCTGTTCAAATTAATCCACTGTCTCCATAGTTCCGCAATACTTTCATACATATTTTTATTATTATGCCCATTAGCTCTACCTGTAACATGTAATATTTTGTAACTAAACATTCCGTAACATTTTTTGGTGATTATTTAGTTATTAAACAATCTTCATCCTCGATTATGCCAGACGTCACCATACACACATGTTAAACACAAGGCATCAAATTTATTTCGCTCTGTTTTAATACTTTTGGCACCCATATCTCGATTCTATACGAGACTCATTATGTGAATATATAGATTTCCTAAAAGATTATTCTTCTTCTTCTGATGTAAGATCTTACAAGTATATTAACATTGAAACATAATAACGTGTTTGATAATGTTCATTTAATCATGTTATTAAATTCTTGAAAAACATTTATTTAATAATATAGACAATTAGATCTATGGCATTGTCAAACTCTTAACGAAACGCTCTCCTCTGTTTCTGAGTTATTCTTATTCTCTAAATGACATTTTTGTGAATCGTATGTGCTGGAAAAACTCTGTGGATAAAATGTGCATTTCGATGAATAAGGTTATAGACATCTGAGACGTTTGAAGACTGTCTGAGTTCTAATCTCGATGATTGTTTTTTTTTTTTTTTCTTTTTCGTCATTGGTTTTTTAATGTTATTTTTTTTATAAAAGAATTATTAGAATTCAAAGAAATCTTCTTCTTTCCCGCACTTGGTATATAATCAGTATACAAATATAAAGTCCGCGTTTATAATAAAGACATATAATTTTTCTTAATAAAAGCATATTTATTTATTATGTCGTTCAGTTTGTATTCAAATGCAAAACTTAAAAAAATGAGCCTATTTGTATCCATTAATATGTTATATTTTTTATATTATTTTGTCATGTCAAAGTATATAAAATATGATCAGTTAAAAATGTACTGAATTTTTTTTATTTCTTCCCCTGGTGAATATATAGGTTATGAAGGACTACTATTAATGGGAATTATATTTGTTTTGATAATTTCCAACGTATACGGTACGATTATTAGTTTTATCTAGATTGTGGTTTTATGCACACTAAATTTTTTTTAACCTTCGCTTCGAAACGAGCACTTTTGGTAGTTTTACTACAATATATAAACAAATCAGTTTTCATTCATAATTTTTCGCTGCCACCATATTACTGTTATAGGATTAAATGATGTGAATAATCAATAGTTTTGACTAATTAATATTATTTTATTAGTATTCTTGTTTGTTTGCATGTATCATTAAACAATTATCAAAAACTGGTGACGGTTGGTATATTATCGATATACTTGACTAAGAACATAAGTAATTCATAAATAGTAGATCTGATGGAAGTTGCCATAAAAAGGCGGTTAAATCAATCATACAATTTTTATGTGGAATCAAAAATGATTTAGTATTATATTTTTATATATTTACAAAACACTATGCAAATATGATTTCCGCTTCTATTTTTATTTAGCCTTTTAACTCAATAAACGTAATTACGAGACAAAATTATTAATAACTCATTTTGGATTTCAGAGTGATCTACTTACATAACTATAATTAGAAGTAATGCAATGACTGGAGTGCTGAAATACTGAAGACTTATATATTCGGATTGATTACGGTGGAGTTTATGGTTTGAGCTTGTGTGTAAAATATGTTCCAAAGTATTTGCTTTGCCAATGCTATGAAAAAGGAAAATTTTAAGAATCCTCGTAATATATTGTTAAAATTTCTCTAGAAAGAAAAACAAAGTATTATTCAAAGTGAAGTTTGCTCTTTTATACAATGGGGGAATCCCAGTTTGTACATCTTTAAATGATCTGAAACGAGCTAACCCATTTGAAACCCTTTGTGACTTGCCGCGCTCATTGATACGAACTCTGTATCTTCAGTTGGTTTATTATTAACGAGAAGAAATTTTCTGCTCCTTTTAATAAATTCTGTAAATCCTATTCAATCTTGCTAGACGTTAATAAAGATTACAATTTTTAAACAAATTATTAGCTAAGAACAGCATATCCTAGTCAACTGTGCTTCCTAAATAATATTTTCCTTTTACCTAGCAACTTCCCTGAAGATATGACTACGTTACATTCTAGGAAAAACTCAAAAAACTCGAAAAACTCAATAATAAAATGTTCACTTTCATTTTAATCATTCAATATATGTCTTTCATTTTAATGATTTTTTCTCTTCTTATCGGTGAAAGTAAAAGCCATTATCGAATTATTATAATAAATTAATAAAAATAATTATCGAAAACATGCCAAATGTTTTAAAAATGGTTAAAGAGAACAGTAAAAAATTTCATTTCAATGAATAATCTTCCACATTAACAGTGAAGGAGTTTGTATGAATAATATTTATACACGGTTGATAAGTGTGTAGTATCAGGAAAATATATTTCATTAGATTATTTGTTTGTATGCATGTTAATTTATTTATTACTTTGCATTGATAGCAATGAAATTCATGAACGTTTAATTTTAAATTGTTAATATAGAGGGAATGGAAGAGTGAGTGATAGAAAAGGGAGAAAGACTAAGAAAAAGTTAGGTAAATCATAAAAATATTCGTAAACGCTGTTAGTAAAATATTTGCGTTTTCTCCAAAAAATAGGTAAAAACAAGACCACAGAACTTTTAAAGCAATTTTAACTTAAGGGGAGAAAGTGGAATCTATTAAATTAGTTTTTGTTTAATGTGAACTGCTTTAGGCTTTCATGGGAAAATTTGCCTGTTTGAAAGTTTTGGAAAGTATCGAACGACATTTATATATAATAAGAGAAAACTAAAAAAGCAGATAAGGGGAACATTACCAGAATATGCATTATAAGGATTACGTACACAATGACGTGCACAGTATCTCCAATAAAATATTTAAAATTATTAATAGCAATTTCCGCCAAATATACTTACGGAGGCAGACATATTGTAAATTTCTCAATTCTAAATTGTAAATTACGAAGTTAAAATTTTTTTACTTCATCTAGTAATATTTTTGTTTCTTTCTAGTAATATTGTTTTTTTAACATTTTAACTTTAATAGTTTCAGTGATTGTGGGGTGGATATATTCAGCAATATTTATATTATATTATATATTCAGCAATATTTATAAATATTCTACATGAAATAAAATAAAAATATTATAATCCTTAAAACTCACACTTTTAATTGAAGTATTTTTTTAAATTCTACGTATTGTGAATAAATAAAAAAAACCTCGCACTTGATTTGCCCCTCAGCTGCTCTTTTGAGACAAGTTACAGGTTACTTCACATCAAACAATACTTTATGGATTCACTGGCACTTTTGTATTTTATATTGATATACCAATAATAACAAATATCTCCACCTCAGGTACAAGTATTACTGTTTTCGAGACAAAAATCTTTCATAATAAACAATTCCCAATTTAACTTCCTTTACTTTCTTCAGTTCTTATTTCCCTCACTACAAACTGTTTCCGATGTTTTAGCGACTGCGTAAATCATTAAATAAAAGCGTCCTTGAGTTGGGTAAATTCAGTTTTATAAAGAATTTTACTTTATGATTAAAACAAACAATTTTAGTATCAGTAAAATATTGAAGTTCGGTAATTTTGACTCGGGTTAAATAAACTCCTTAATTATGAGCAATAGCATCTGTGTTTTTCATCAAAATAATTTTATATTAAAACGTAATATGACACAACCATCAAAACAATAACTATTATTTATTTAATTTCAATTTAATTTCGAATGGAAAAGCCAGGCGTTACAAAAATTCAGTAACATCCTCGAAGCTTTCACGTAAATTAGCTTTTATAGATTTCTTCTTATTTAAGTGCACATCAGGTTTAGATTTATCTGATTTAAAGTTTCGGTCGTCTAAAATTCTTAAAATGTAATTCGCTTATTTTGTGTAAATTTAAGTTAATCCCTAAGTGTTTTTTATTGGTCCCTTTAATCAAAATTATTTTTCTTTTAGAAAATAGTCGTGTTTTGCTAGGTATGGAGGATTTAGTAATTTATTTATTAGGAGGATTTTGTAATCGCTATAATTCTGTGGTATGATTAGTCAAAATATGATAAAAAAGCGAGGATGAAATTTAATAGATAGTATCACATAACAAATGCTCAATTCAAACCTTTCAATCGCGAGTCAGCAAAAATCTTTTGGTTCTTCAAGTCTAGAATAACAGACTACTTTAAAAATAGGCTTAAGTTAATACCAATAGGAGATAACAAAAAATAATATGTCAAATCATGAACGGTACACACCCATTTGTGATATTTTTAACAGAGAGAACTAGAATTTTAGTATTTTCGTATTATAATCTGTGGGAGAAAGGGCTTCGAATTCTAAATACTAGGGCTTTAATAAATACAGTACCATTAGGAGCTTATTAAAAACAGATAGAATAAGATTTCAATAGGAACAAACAAATTATGGAAGAGTGAGAGATAGAATCAATTTTTCGATAGAACTCAAGTTCGTGTGTCGGCCGTAAAATATTCACCCATATTCACTATTCTTGCTCAAATATATAGATATAGCCATTAGATTGATTCCTTCTATTTAACGTAGTTCATAAATTGCATGTGATATATTTATAAAGTGTGCAGAGAAATTTTGACCTTGTGAAAAGTCGATATAATAGTCGAAGGAAATATACGACAAATATAGTGTTATGAAATAGTTTCCGAAAAGCTTTAAAGATTTTTAGATAAAAATATGAAATTTAAATGAAATAAACATTTTTTAATAAAATAAAAATTACTTTAAACTATTAATTTTTTCTTCTCCTTTTTTAATTTACAGTTGTATTTCTTATTGCCTAGTATAAATTCAACAGGCGTAAGGAAATATATGAGTAGTGAAATAATAACTTAAGAATGAAGGCTTAAATTGCTATTCTTATTATTAAAGTTATTAAAAGTTACATGGGTTTATTTTGATAACAATTCTGCAAAACATTAAGATTTTTTTTGATCATTTTCTAGAAATTGACCGAGAGTGTCTTAACATACTTTTTAATTTTCATATAGATAAATTGAAAAGATTCAAAAGAATATCTTATGGAAGAAACCCTTCACATTGAATAACATCAGTTAGTAAGTTAAGTAGTTAAAGTGAATATGATTTTACAAAATTACCAGTTAAATCCACACCATGCTTAATAGCTGCTTATAAATTAGTTTATTATTTAAAATAATCAACAAAAAATCCACATCGCCAACGGTTTCTAGCGTACTAGTCAATTTATAGGGTTCAATACGAACACTTATAGTTTTACCAATTTTATTCCATTCGCATCTCCGCTGTTGGTTTTTGCGAAGGGAATGATAATTTAGATCAAACAATACTATCATATCATCAAACAAAATGACCAAACAAACTGACAATATAGTCTGATAATTAGTTTTATTTCATCTTTACGGTCATTTCGTATACTTTTTAATTTATTCTAAAAGTATAAATATCTGTTTTAAAATGTTTACTGTGGAATGCATGTAGAGTGATAATATAGAGTAACTCTCTGTCAAGATCGATGGATTAATTACAAACCATTCATTTAATGAAAACTAATAGGATATATAAATGAAAATATTTGCAATGAATGTTTTCTTGGGCAATTTTATACGGAATTAACATTCATATTCAGAGTTAGCCTCATAGTAATAATCACTCTTAATGGATACTATTATCTTTAATCTTACGACGTTTGGAAAGTAACGAATATATCAATTTAAACATTTTCGAATATTTTTGGCAAAGAATATGAAACGATACATAAGTACAGTATAATTGAGGTGATTGTGTTAAAATAAAAAATGTCGGATTTCAAAAAAGTCTATTAAATTTCGATTTCATATTAATTTGGAATTTTTAAATAAATATTCGTTACGGCAGATTTATGTTAGTGGTCCGTTATTTAAATTTATGTTTATAAACCAAATTGATTTAACCGGGGAATGATCGAAAAATATACCTTTATCCAAACATCACATTTAAATAGGTCATCACACTGGCTTTACCAGATCATTATAGATGGTCAATTAAATCACAATACTGCGTATTCAAATGTTACCGCAAAGACAAAATAATAAACGTATACAATCTTAGATATTATGTTAGTATGAATCTTTAATATGATGATTTATAATTTTGTTTGTCTTATCTTAATGCTAAATGGCACGTAGGCATTGTCAGATAGAAAGTATTGTATTTTAAAATTGACGAAAGATAAAGAAATATTGTTTAATTGAAATGAAATGAAAGGTATGCAAATTCACATACATGTAACTTCAACCCGTCTGATATATGATGAATTTTCATTTAACTACGTAAAGTCTTAATAAATATGATGTATCCATTTGCAATACATCCCATCCTAGTGAAATGGTCCATTAATTGCGGAGAAACACAAATAACTGGGTCCGAAGCTAATGTTTTCAATTTACTGAGGTCGGTTAAGATTTCCGTTAGATTAACCTATTTTTCGTGTGCCAGAAAATAATAATAGAAGTTTTCGTCATATTTTTATTTATATCGCATCAGAGACGCGTGTTAAATTTGTTGTTACGTTGGTACAAGGAACGGTTTTGTGGCTATGTATACAAATACATACGTATAAACATATATACTTATTCACATATGTATAGTAACTATATGGTAATGTGTAATTTATAGTCATTAGAGTGGGTTTATTGAAAAAAAAATATTAACAGGATATTCTCGAGAACAAGCCATAACTATGTCTTTACAAATGAGTCTGTTGGTCTTTGTACCTTTTGGCAAAATATGGTTTGTAATTTCGAGATTATTCGACTTCATTGTCATCAAATGGAATATTCGACCAAAATCTCGAAAATTACCGAACTGTAATTTGCCGTCAAAGGGGTAGTTTCCGTTTAACCCT
The DNA here is from genome assembly GCA_039881145.1 of Druceiella hillmani. NCBI lineage: Eukaryota > Metazoa > Arthropoda > Insecta > Lepidoptera > Hepialidae > Druceiella > Druceiella hillmani. The sequence continues at coordinate 6,655,069 of JAYKKI010000070.1, forward strand.
TACTTTTATATGAAATATGTGCTGTTTAAATATAGTAATAGTTACTAATATTTAATTATACTAATATTCATTATTGTCAGTTATTACTTTTGGATATTTTCGTACAAAGTCGTAACAGATAATAATGAATTTTATATCACTTTAAAATTTCCATAACAACATAATCATAGTGCTACAATATTGAAAAGTAATTTATACAGTTTGTGAACATTTTTATTATTTTGTTTTGTAACATGGCTTTTTACCCATAACGCTTACAATTTCTTCGCCCTATATATCCAACTCCAACTAAAGACAATGTGATTCTAATGAATAAACCACCTGTAACTGCCTGAATTAAATACTAATTATTAATTAAATTAATTAAATATAATCCGGGCGAAATTTCAACCTTTCTTTACTCGAACTTACTACCTCTTACTTATACAACACTTTACATGTATTAACAAATGTTATGCACACATGCATTGCGAGATTCTCGTCGCAAGGATTACAATTATTTTTATTTAGATTTTACTGTAACAATCTCTATTCGCCCATATTTCGCTGTGATATCCAAACTATTAATGGATTAATAATTAATATTTCCGTGAGACACGTAAGATTGCTTCAAAGAAATAATATCTTCCATTAATTTCTTGTGTATTTGATACTATGTTGTTTTGATCATATGTATACTTAAGCAGTAAATATATTGGCACATAACATGATTTTAACTTGTAAAATTATTTTGAGTAATACGTGTTTATTTTTAAAAACTTTTTTATAACATGAATCGACGTAAGATATGTGACATGCCATGATTATACAGTAAGGATATGTTTTTTTTAACATGTAAAACATTAAAATATCATAGACACTTTTCTCTTTCTTCTAGGTTATTTAGTTTCCTAGAATCAGCGTATATTGATTATTATCGAGATTTCAGAGAATCTTTTCTTTATAACTTTATAAAAATCAATCATTTTTTAACTAATTTAACTTGGATTATCATACAAATGTATGATATTATATTTTATATTGATTACCAAATTGGGTTATATCAGGTATTTGGCTATAAATATTTACTAGAAGTCACCAATATCCCAGTACCGTATTAGCTAACTGCAATTAGACAGTAATCAATTTTGTAATAAGCATTATTTTGTAGTGTAGTATATTTACGCTATTAATCTGAACTGTAGTTTGACAGGCAGTTATAATCTAATTATCGGATTTAATTTATTTGAAAAAAATGTGTTCAAAATTGTTATGATTATTTAAAAACTAGTGACATCAAATAAACAAATAGCGCCATTTACTGTCTTCAAAGTACTCTATGGTTCTGTACCCTTTTTGTCTATGAAAAATGTAGATTTAACGTTTTGTATTTCCAAACTATGCACAAGAATATCCAATTAACTTTTCTTAAGTTTAGACTTTACACATATATTTGTCATTTTAAAATTACAGCTATGCACAAGGATATGCACCTAACTTTTTCTAAGTTTGAGTTGTACACATGCATTTAAAGCGTTTACCTTACCTAAGCCTAAGGTTTACACTTAGTGTTTTACAGTTTGCACTTTTCATTTTAAATCTTACATCCTACTCCATATATAATATAAAACTTTAGATTTACATACGGTGTTTAACATTTTTCATTTTCATCTCATTAAAATTAAACACACACAGAACTGTATATTTTCCATCAAATGTTATTAAGCCTATGAAATAGGTTTTCTATAAAATCATAAATCTACAATATTTCGTCAGTCGATTACGTGAGCACACTGGACCGTATAAAACAGGCAATATTTATTATCCACAAGTTTAAAACGTCGTACGTGAAAACTACTGATCACACATTGTTGCTTACAGTTGACATTTGTATATAAATTTTGCAAAATTGAACGCTCTTCCACTTGGCTAGTTTCTTCATAATTAATTTACATGGAAAAAATATGCCATTTGTAAACATTACAAATAAATATTTAAAAAGAAAATGTTTATAATTTAATAGAAGATAAGTGATTCTTAAGGTTCTCTGTAATGTTGAGATTTTACAATATTCATAATATCTTAATAAATATAAAAATCACTCTAACAATTGTCTTAAAATGTTATTACAAAACATTCAATTCAGCGTAATATACGCACACATGTGTGTGCGTGTGTGTATGTGAATATATATGTATGTATATATATATATATATATATATATATATATATATATATATATATATATATATAAATGGGTTATTATGGCGACTATCAATGTTTCTAAAAATTAGTAAGGGAACAAGTTTTTTTACTTTATTCGACATAATTACGAAAGGTACGCCATTTTACATACAACCTACATTAGAATGTTTGCTAAAGAAATATGTCTCAATAAAAATTCAATTAAAAGAGTTCTCCTCCCCTTTCTTGAATTTATATTCAGCTCTTATGTGATCCGAGTTCTCCTCCATTTTCTCAAATTTATATTCAGCTCTTCTGTGATTCTAGTTCTCCTCCCCTTTCTTGAATTTATATTCAGCTCTTCTGTGATCCGAGTTCTTCTCCCCTTTCTTGAATTTATGTTCAGCTCTTCTGTGATCTGAGTTCTTCTCCCCTTTCTAGAATTTATATTCAGCTCTTCTGTGATCCGAGTTCTCCTCCCCTTTCTTGAGCGCCATGATCATTGGCTTGTACGGTCCTGGTAATCCCGAGAGTAGCAGTGTTCCCAGCCATTCTTCATCTACCAAAAAATGTATATTTCGAAGTTTGTGTGCCGTAGTCACTATTCTGTAAATTTAAGCATTTTAAAATTTTGCAAGAATTTTCGTGCAGAGATCTCCCAACAACCCAATACGCCGCGTGAGGCAAGAGTCGTCAAAAGCACAAGCCAGATTGTTCCAGACTTCCTTTAAAGTGATCATTTTGAATATGAACATACAGTGATGTGTTAATCGGGAAAATAATTTTTGTTCTCGCCTTTAAATTGTCTTTTTAATTTAAATTTACTGTTTCACTGCATTCGACACGACTCCTTGTGTTGAAAATAAGCTATTACAACAAACTTCCACGTAGAATTATTATCATAATCTGATAATTTCTCGATTAATATCAATGAATTGTTTCAAGATTTTTTACTTTGCACTTTCACGTGTTTGTAGGATGATATTCTGATAAACTATTTTTCTTAGTAATTGTTGCACTCTTTCGACACTTATACTTCTAGATCCATAACCCACTTAATTATTCATGCACTGGTGAAACCGCGTAAGTGATTTTTGATATATCTATCGATTAGGCATCTGGACCAATAGCCTTTTGATATTAATGAATCAAGAAAAGAGGAAGTGCAATAAGAGAGTTGGAGCTTATATATCATTTACCATAGACTATGCTGGAAGACACGATATTATCATAAACAAAAATACATTCAACAGTTTATTTACTTAACGGGCTTGGTGTTTTGCACTAGTGAATATCCATTTGCATGAAAATGTTAAATTATAATGTGATGATATTAAGAAGGTTATTAAATTAATCAACGCTTCAGATTATAAACTGAAACCTGTAGACTCAGTTTGAGATTATAAGCTGAGCTTACATTCATTGAACACAACATTCTATATGTTTAACATACATTATAACTATGCACAGGCGGCCACTTTAGTCTTAATAATGCGCTAATCGACATCAGGTCAGCTGTTTTCTCGTATAGCTAAACTTACGTCGCATTATCGAGGATGATAGTTATTATAATCGGAATTAATTAAATTGACGCATTTAATGCGTCTATTTAATTAAATTCGTTTCCAGTAATATTAAGGCGCAAACAATTTAATACCGCTCTGGCATAGTTTTACTGGAGAAGTGAAGATAGACAAGTTGGAGCCTTGCGTGTAAATTTAATAAATATCATATATTACAACATTGAACTTGGCCATGATCCATTCTTATCTCCTTATAGCTTTTTCAAACTGTATAAAATCATTGGAATTTTCTCTTTACGTAATCGTAGTTTTAAAATTATTAATATCTAAAAAAATCATAATGCGCTCATACACACACACACACACACACACACACACCCACACACACACACACACACATATATATATATATATATATATTTATATATATATATGTAAATATGTAAATATAGTAATAAACTAGACATTTATTCAATTTGCATCATATTTATAAAAATTTTATGGCCTTTCATATTCTACAAAATAAATTCATATGAGTTACGCAGTGAATTTAATTTAAAAAGATGTTAATTAAATTTTTCATTGATTATAATCAATCTTTAAATCCTGATACAATTTTATAACTTTTAAAATATTGTTGTCAAAAATATATAAAAGCACAAAAAGTGGCAAGAATATTGCAAGATATAAAAAAGACGTAGCAAGAATACTAACGAAACCTACTTAGAGGTTAGTTTCCGCATGAACCACTAAATTCCCCCAACGGGAGGCCTTATTGAAGAAATCGTAATATCTGAAATGAGGAGAAGCTTATGTAAAATGAAGAATAAAAAGGTAATTAGGCCTAAAGAGATACTAGTAGAGACGTGAAACAGAGCTATGAGCACCAGAGAGGACTGGTTCATGAACTTTTCTATAGTAATGATCAATGGAAAGGTTCCAGACATGTGAAGAGTCAGCAGCCTATACAAACAAAGGAGATGTAGCGAAATGCGGCAAGTACCGTGGTATTAAGCTAGCATCCCATACACAAACAAATTTGGGATTTTTTTCTTGCGAACCGACTAAATAAAATTTTCAAGTTCATACCTAAAAATGCGGCTTCCCCAATCGGAATAGGAACGATAAATAATATAAACATAAATAATGCATTACACAGCATGTAGATTTTGACAGAAAAATATTAATCGCTAAAGAAAGACCTATATCTTGTCGACTTAAAGAAAGTTTTTGGTCACGTACCAAGGGATCTAACTTGCCAAGATGTAAAATCACGATTAATATCGGAACGTCGCATACCCTTCATTAAAAATGTATACCGAGCAATAATTACAAGGATTGGTAGTCACTTAGGCCAGATTGACAAGTTCGCAGTTAAGGTCGGGGTTCCACAACAACCCCGTTATTGTTTAATCTAGTTAAAACAATATCACGTAATATTTTTAAGAACTTGTACCTTAGACATTGCTTTTTGATGTCCATATAATTGTCATTCCCCAAACTCAAAGAGAATTACAATAACAACAAACGCATGGCAACAGACCCTAAAGAGTGCAGTCTTACGGTAAACAGAGGCAAGTCTGAATATATGCGGTGTGACGTGTCTGGAAATAGCGCCAACGACAAGCCATCAGTGATGATCGAAGGAACTTCTCCGGAGAAATTAGTGCAATTTAAATATTTTCGTTCAATCTTAACTTCGAAAAATAAAATTAAAAAATCATCAAGCGCAGAATAATAACTACCTGGTTCAAATTGAAATCACTATCAGGGGTATTATGTGATGCTAAAATGCCCGTCAAACTCAAAGTAATCATTACGACCAGTGCTGATGTGCGGATCGTAATGCTGACCGATGAAAAAAGTACATGAAAAAGATACATAGCACAGAAATAGAAACACTGCGTTCGCTGGGGGAGTTACGAGATTGGATAAAACTGCAAATGACTACATTAGGAGAACGTTTGAAGTTGCAAAAATTGAGGACTAGCTAAGAGAAAATAACCTGTGTTGTTATGGCGAAAATGTAAGAGAAGTGATAATCCTAAAATCTACCACTTACAATATTAATGGGATATTTATTCGCATCGAAAAATAAAAAGTTACATCATTATAAAATACGGTGTAGATGTAAATGGATAAATTTGCAAACCAATTGAAGGAAAATTATTTTTTGTATTTCGTAAAATATTATGTTAAATAAATATATGAATTGGCAAAACAGTGAAAGAACATCTATTAACATGATTAGTTAATGGCCAATTAAACTGCATAAACACATTTAACTTCATGTATGTCAATTGATTGTAACATTCAAAATATAATAAATAATTATTATGAATAAAAAGCAAACTATTAGAAATATGTCTGTGATGTTTAACTTCTATAATTAAGAAATGTTTATTTCCTATTTTAGAAATGTTCATTCCTAAAATAGGAAATAAACATTTCTAAATCGATTTTCTACGAAGTTTTCTTTATATTTTAATGACAGTTGATTTATATTACAGCTGTTAAAGTCTGATGGAAGAGAATCGGCTAAAGATTCGAAAAGTTCCCACCGCCTCTTGGCAATAAGTTTCTTGTCTTGAAAAAAATTTACTAATTCAGATAAAAGTTCATTCATCTCTTAGCGTTATGTCAGGAGAGTTCGGTAGATAAGGGAGTTTCCAATTTTATCTTTTGCAACTTAAAGACGGACTGTCATGCCAAATGTGGCTACAGGTTACCGCGTAGCATTGGGAAGAGATAAAAAGAGTGGAATGACTGCTTCATTTTTTTCCCAGATATCTTCAAACACTATACGGAACAATAAGTACGTACCTATATTCATAAATGAAATGTCAGGATGTCTAAAATATTTATAAAGGTTGCGTCTTTATAGGAGAATAGGAGTATTTACATTAAAAACCTGGCCAAAAGTTAAAAATGTAAAGTGCGGTAAATTTTATTGCAACCGTCATTTTCTAACATTAGGTGTTAGAAATTGACGGTTGTATAGGAGGTACTTGACATCCCAGCCTCCTTATATGCTTCACTTCGATGTAGTGGCGCACATGCCACTTGTCGTTAATTGCGCTCAATTATTTTCTCGGTAAACTGGTTTAAATACAAATTACATCAGCAGTATTAGTTATGTTGTGTGTAGTTGTAAATAGTAAACCAGACGGATATTGAAGGTGAAGGTATGTATTTTAATAATATATACATTTCATGTCATTTCAATTTCTATAAATTTATTTATAAAGTTTCTCAAACATCCTTAAAATACACTTTATTTCCGAATATTAGTGTCTTGTAAATGATTGTTATCGAAGTGTTCTTGTAAATGTTCTGGGCTTTTTCGAGTAAGTATAACAAATAACTTCAAAGAGCGATAAAATTTGCTTACCTTTATTATCAAAACCATCGAAAAGTATCGGTCGGGCGGTCATATTTGTAAGAATAATTTGATAAGATGCGGAGAGAATGAACTTAATTAACATTCCCATGCTAATTTCGTCATATCTTGTTCCGCAATAGTACTGTTTTCTATTTCTTAACTTACGAATCCTGCGCATAAATTTGATTCTGTCAATAATTTTATACATACTTTATTATTCCACTTTGAAATATTCCTTTTTCTTTTGCAAATATTATTATTAATTGAATCAATTTATTTCTCTGTGACTAATTTCCTTCTCGTCATAATATTTGTTTGTTACTATTTATTAATTTTTTTATTTTATAATAAATATGCCGGATTAACAAAAAATGTCTACGAAAACTCATTTACTTCACTTGGTCAGAATATACGATAACAATTATAACAATCTACGAAGTTATATAATCTTCTAAAAGTAATACAGCTTATGCTAAGAAAGGGTATTTTCACGAATCCAACAGTCTGATCTTGTATCTGCTCAATGTTAAGATGAAATTTATATAAATTAATTTTACAACGTATATTATTAATACAGTTACAGATTTAGAAGAGATTTCCAAAATTAACTGCCGATGCGTCAAAGTTACCAACCATAAAATATGTATTATATTTTAAGCGTTGTGAGGAGGAGTAACCCATATAAATGTGTTACTCCTCCAGGGTTTAAGGTTTATCCTATAAATACGACGAAATTGAGGTTGAACAGATTTTTAGGTCATAATAAGAAGCTACCGAAAAAGAAAAATGTTATTATGATCGAACATTAAATATCGAAAAATTATTCGTGGGCTGAGTTTTATTCAAAAACGTACTCATTCTTTTCATTTTTTGAATTAAATACATCCTTTTACTCTCGTTATAGAATAAACGGGATTATTTAGCACACAGTTATAAGTATGGAATGTTAGTAACTCAATTTAAGTACTACTATTTTTTTAATTCACTTTAATAATAGGAGAGTTCAGGTTCTTAATTATTAATTTTTTTATTTTCTGTCGTTTTGTACATTTTGCATGGAATATTGTAATATTACGAAGATCAAATTTGAGATTAAAAGTTATAATCTAGATAGTGGAATGCAAAAGAAAGATTAAAAAGAACTCCACTGAAGAACAAGTGGTTGTAAAGCTACCCTTTTATAATGTGTATTGTAATTTCCGCCTTAGCTGATATTATATAAAAACTTGTGTTTTTGGAAATGTCTTTTGTTCGCAAAACTAAAGACGAAAATCTTAAGCTAAAGAAAAAAAATTACCTTTTTTTCGTGATGTTACCTTTAAAACCTAATGGATACATCCTGTCCTTTTAAAGTTTGAAAATAATAAACCTTTAAATACATTTTCATCACAATCTCATTCTTTTATATAATTCAAGCAAATGACAAAATAATGACTTCGAAGCAAGAATTTTTTAACGAAACGTCGTTAAGTATATTTTAATATTGATCGAAAACCAACTATGATATGACGTCCCGTTTAGAACACGTGACGGAAAATAATATTACGAACATTGTACTTCTACATTTCTGAGTAAAAGGAAGTTTGATTTAAAATACAGAAAAATTATGTTTAAAAAATTTAGAACTCACTAAGAGAAGAGAAAGATATTATTTATAAATTATAAAATGACATGTCAGTATGGAACAATAGCATATAATTATTTTTAAACACCATTTTTTGGTTAAAAATACGTGAAATTTTACGGGTAAATAATTATCGATAAAAATACCGCGAATCTTAGTATACACTCGAATATCATAAGTTGTACCATAATAAATACTTTTTTATATGATTTCAGCTGAAATTCAGGTAAAATTAACATTTCCCACTTGATTTCAGGAAGTTCTAGTTAAAAATTTACTATTTTTTAATTCATCAAGAAATAAAATTTAATTAATTGTCTCGTAAAAAGCAGTGATGAAAAAATGAAGGTAAAATTAACAGACTATGTAGGTCATGTAATAAGAGGTGTCTTTGCAATGACATAAAACAAAACGCTGTCAAAGCCTTTGTGTAACTGACATTAAATATTGATAGAGGTTCATACGTACGAGAGGAAAGTACCTAAATATAGTCATTGCTAAAAGAAGAGAATATAGAAGCTTTCAATACAGGCGTAATGGAGATTTCACAAGAATAGAAAATAAATCAGAGTTATTTAATAAAAAATCACTGACTACGTCAGCAAACGTTCCGTCGCACGTCTATTTTACGCACGAGAAAACGTCGGAAAATTTGTAATAGGTTTTAAGATATCCTGCTTAAAAAGAAAAAAAACGGGACTTTTATAAGATAACATGTGTTTTACTGTCTATCTGATTGTCTTAAGCTGTTTCTCATAGGAATGTATAGTCGCGGAAACTTAAACTTTCGCATAATGGTAAAGCGTATGAACTCACGTATACTTCAATGATCATCGCTCAAAAATGTTTGTCAAGAAATATTGGAGGGCTCAAACAGAGTTTTCAATTTTAATCTAATTTATTGTGTGGGATATCAACGAAAAGTGTGGAAGAGAAGTTCAAAATTTAATTTTTCAGATTCATGTGGATTGGTTATAAAGACCCCTGGACTTGTAATTAAACACGTTCGCTATGAAACAAAGTGTGTCAACATTTGGGAGGTGCGAGGGGATAGTACTGAAATGTGTCGCTTCTATTTGGCGTTAGCCGATTAGAAGCTACATATTTCAATGTAATTGGTTAGCAGACACGCTATCATACGTTTATTAAATCACAATTTTCCGGCGTGTGATAATATCGATAAATTATTATTCAATAGTATTTACTTATCGAAGTACGACCAATCACAATATCAAAAATTAGTTTTCTGTAATGTGTATTTTGTGTCTTAAAACTTGATCCAATTAATGTTAATGATAATTTTAATGTATTTAAAGACAATCTACGTACAATAAATATTAACATTTTTCGTCATTTATTAATTTTTTTAGCAATTTTAATATTATAATTTTATACAGTTGCATGAACAATCAAAATTATAAGGGTGAGCACAATATGGTCTTTTACCCCTATTTGATATTAATTGGCAAACCTAAAAAACATTTTGTCATTATAATCTTGCAAGGATTAATTTTGTAGAGTTTATGAAGTTAAAATTTGTTCAGTGTATAGGCAAAACTAAATCATGCAAATCTAAATGTAATTTAAGTAAACAAAATCACCTAGCGGAGAATAAAAAAATAAAGTTTAAAATAAATCAAATTCTTGACGAGTAAATATTCTACATTAAAAAAAAGTACAAACCGTTGTAAAAATATTTTAAGAATTGAAATTAGTTCCTAGCATATTAGTACATGATACTATTATCAGTACATTTAAGTGACTCAACACTTGAGTGTATTTATCTAAAGTATTTAATTAATAATGTATGTGATGGGCATCATGGACAATGTATATATTCTAGTATGTATCTGTAGATTTAAATGTACTATTGGATTTAGTTATTAAAAATGCAAAAGTTCCTAATATTATCCTCATTACGGAGTTGGTAAATAATGTCATATGTGAGAACCATATTTTTTAAAATATGGGTATCGTTAACGTGTTATCATCAATCGTAGTCATAGTGTTATGCGATGCTGATATACAAGACATACCTTGACATATCAAATGTACATTATAGTATAGGTTTTTGTAAAAAAATGCGAACAGAAAAATAAGACGTTATTGAACCGATAACATAATAAATAACTAAACATAAATGAGACATTGTTGGCACATAAGTAAAATATTACTTGTTCTTAGCCAATGTGATTGATGATTTAAACAGTAAACGAATAAATCTCAAATAATTCCAAGGAAAATCATTTAAAAATACTTTTGGTTACCTTCAAGAATTTTAAAAGAACACTGGATGTTTTAATTTACTATGTCTCAATAACCACTTAAGGCCATGCCTATGTCACTTGAAGCACAAAAATATGGCCTTGGTATAATATAAGATATATCTTGCATACCTTTCTTAAAGTGATTGTGGTTTAAGTTATAGTGAATCCATACTTATTCGCAAAAAAATATGTCAGATTGTGAATTCTAAACCCTTATTCTATGTTTTACATCGTAATGTATCCTTGAAGCTATAACTTTAAATACAAATTAACTATATTTAATCGCGAAAGCATTTGAGGTGAGAGAAACCTCTTTGACAGAATTTTTTTATACTTCGTTTTCTAACTTATTTTTAAATATCAATAAATCTCAACGTAGTTTATTCATAAAAATCGCGAGTACCTTTTTCCTTAGCAGAATATTATCGTATAGGGTGATAGAGAAAAAAAGTACATAAAGATGAATTAATCTATGTAACGTCAAGAAGAAATATGGCAAGGAATATACAGTGTTTTTTTAAATTCTTGGATCATAACACTTACAATTAAGTTTCTTTGATCTTCTTTTAAATGTTTACTCTGCAAAATGATGCATTTGTCAGAAAATATTTTGCCTACATCGTATAAGAAGTCTAAGCAAATGATATCAGTGTCGAAGATGGAGATGTTAGAAATAGATAGATAGAGAGATAGATAGAGTAGATGGTAAAAGTTAACCAAGTGTAGACACCGAAATTATTCTTGGAATTTGTTGATTTATAAAACAACATAACTGCTGGTTCCAATGACGAAACTAAAAATCTTCTTCTTTTTTCTTTCAGTGTCGATGAATGGAAAGTCCCGATTGCTTATTATTTTTTAAGTAAATAGCACAAGCAGGAATATTAGAAAAGCTTACGATTGCTTCATAAAATTGGAGATAGTGTAAATGTTTTGACGTTTCAAGGATGATACTTTAGTATTATAATGGCCAAGAATGTGCAATTTCCACATTGATAATTTAAAAAAAATCATTTCAAAATAAATCTTGAAAGTTCATATAGATGTTTCCGATATCCTTACCATATTTTGAAATTGACCTGAAATATTTGTAAAATTCAAATTTAAATACAGCCAAAAAATTAGGTGGAAATATTAAGAAGTTCAATCAAAAATATAATATTGGAGGAGAAATTATATTTAAAACGATTACTTTTGTTTTACTATTGTTTTTGAATTTTTTCTGTATCTACAGAATTTTTCCAAAACGTTTATGGATTCTTTGTGGTTGCTTGCATCATAAAGGTTATCCCTGTTTTAAATTTAATATCGATACATCCCTTGATATGAGCTGTACATTGATCTGTAGTGAACATTTAGTTGTAATAATAGTATTTTAATGCATTTACAAAAGAATAGCTGGCAGTAAACTTAATAAAAAATAATAAAAATAAAATAAGAAATCAGATAAAGTGAAAACCAAGTAATTATATTAAATTACTGTAATTTAAGTTTTTTGAATATGTGACAAACAGTTTTTTGGGTCCCATCGTTTCTCCAAAAAGGTTATCCAAATAGTTCTGCATTATCGCTTTCGTCGGTATTTTTAAATGACTTGTGTATACATTTTCAAATTTGTGGAATATAATATCTTCATAATACTATAAACTTTTTTAAAGCTTTACCTGTTACATATTTTACTGTAAAGTGAGCCGTGAGAATTTTATTATTTGTACTACTAAAGACCTTCCTTGATACTATTTCACATTGACAGCATATTTTTAAAACATCATCAGATGCATATATTAGATCCCCTTTACCTTTTTTGAACATTATGCTATTATTTCTTGGCGGCGATGATTTGAGAGCACCAATGCAAGTGTCGCAATTATTTTTTTTAGCGAGAGAATGAACCACAAAGCCTACAATATGCTTTACCACCTTCTCACCAAAGGGTGGTAGAAAATTGCGTTCTTCCATGCCAGCTATTATGCCATTTAATACAGCATCTTCATCAGTTATTGTCTCCATCTCCATCTCCATACTATTGTACCCGCTTGATGCTATATTTGTGTATTCGATACCTGAGGAGCAGTTTAAAATAAATATTTTTTTCCAAAGGTATGCAGTTTCAACCGCTAGTGTCAATGAATTGCGCACGAGTTAAAATCTTTTCATAAATGCTTTCGAATTATCTGGCTGTGAGATTATCGTTGTTTTCACCATGATTACGTATATTTGAAAACAATAGTTTTAAGTGATCCTGGCTGATTTTATGAAAAGGCAAAAACATTATGGGAGAACTATTATTTAAAACAATATCACAAAACGTGGCTTTTGAACTTTCAATACATAAACAAAAGCCAAGAAATCCTGTAAATTTAGGTGATTTCGCTAATTTAATTTTTTCCATTTTGCCTTTTTAATTTACTATATTAGTCGTCCAACTAAGGAGCATTTTCTTGATTGAATCTAATTTATCAAATGCCAGTAAATACTTTTCAATATTGAGTGCTCTCTTAAAGCCATATTGGTGATCTTTGGAGTCTAATATGTCAAACAAATCATTGATCATTTTTAAAAAGTTTACGGTAGTACTGACATTTTGAAATTCTTTTAACTGAAGAATTAAGTGACAAAAGTAAAGTGCGTCTGTGATGCTTTCACTAAATAGCTGTGAAGCTAATTTAACCTTCATTACTTTCTATTTATAATACATTTAGTCAGCCCTCATTTTGTTAGCCATGTGGATTTTTTTTCTTTTCTTGAATGTTATGCAAACCTTTTATATACTTCCATTTTTGTCCAGAGGCATCTTGAAATTATCGGTATGTTCAAAACTATTCCTTACCAATTTTAATATAAGACCAGAATTTAAAAAAAGGACAATTATGTTTCCGGATGAAGGATGAGTAAACGTGCTATTAATATTGTATGAATCAAATGAACAACAAAGTTTCCGTACCATTGTTATATTTGCCGGACATCTTTTTCGGACAGATTTTATGTCTACACCAGGGTCAGCAACCATATCGATAGCTTATAATACTAAAGTATCCCTTACTTCACCGCCTATAACATTTACCAAAAAATATGCGATTGGTACTTTCCACGAATAATTTAAAGCAACCAACAAAAAAATCAAAGCATTGGTAGCTTCGTCGTTACAACCAGTGTTTAACCCAGTTCCAAAGCCAACGTGACCAAAATTATTTACGTATAATTTTTTATTTCCATTTCGTCCAAAATTAGAGTACAATACATTTTTGTCTTTCGCTTGTTCTGCTTTTCATTTTATAGCATTAAATGCCTCTTTTATAAAGCCAGGTTTGCCGCCTATGCAACCATACAATTTAGCTAATGTTCTTAACGAAGGCAAATAAATCCTAGAAGTTTCACTTCCAAATTTGTATGCTTTTGCAAAATAAAAGTGCAAAATTAAAGCAAAACTTCTTAATTCTGGAGAGTATTTAGTTTTTGGAATAATTCCGATTTTATTTTTCAGTAATCGCCTTTTGATTATTTCCCTATTATGTATGTCAATGCTATCTAAAAGTAATCTGTTTTCCTCGGTGATCAAACACTCGCTAGTCAAGATATCTAAGATATCATTTAAATTAGATATTTTTAATTTTTAATCCCTGCAGCTTAATTTCATTGTATAATATTTTCTTCGTTGGAGAATTTAAATTACTTAATAATGGATCCACGCAAAACCCAATATCGAAACCTCATTTTCCAACACGCATTGCTCATGTGTCTACAAAATAAGGAATCAATTTTCAAATAATTATTCACCATTATTTTAAACTAATTTATATTTGTCATTGCTACTATTTTTTGAAGTACCATTATATCATGACCTAAAATATAATTGAAAATATTGCTTATTATTGGTAAATAATAATGTACATGAAAACTGTATCACTGAAGTTCAACCCATCTAACCATCTATACAAATGGCTGGTGTGCATTACCACTTATATAGAAAATATTTTAGCTACTGGAGGAAATAATAAAAATTCATTTAACTATAATAAAAAATATGATGTCTGCATTTGGTTAACAATTCTACTTCGTCGTTTATCAATTTTGAATGTCAAACTTTAATCATTTATAAGAATCTTGAAATATTAAATATAAGCAGACTTGAGAAACTTTTAATATTCAACTTTTTTATTATCACTTTGTATATACATGGATGATTCTAATTAATTAAAGTACACATGGAAAAGTATTTCTCGTCGTTGTCAAAGATTATTAAATATCTATAACACAATGTATCAATTATTGTACATAAGGTTAGTTATTGTTGAATGCATCTTTATAAATATTAGAAATGCACCCCAATTCATTTACATGTGGTGGAAAAAATAATGTAGGAATTGCGGCTAGAAAAATTCTTTTTCGTTGTTTTTGATTACATCAAAACAATCTTGGTAAAATGCTTTGAGCAGACAGAGCTATATTTTATGGGTATTCAGTTTTTTGATGGCCGAGTAGCTTCAATCCACTTAATTTTTATATTTGGGTCCTTTGGAAATATTTACAATAATAATAAAATCAGTAATAATTAACATTTAATATAGTTATCCAAGCGAAAAACTTTTCTCCGTTGAAATCAAATTTTAATTGTAAATTATTTTTATCGTCCCTTTTCTAATTGCAACGATTAAAGTTTTGCAGTATATATTAAGGTTACTAGATATATTTTTGACGAGCAATAAGGATATCTTTATAATATTGTTTCACATTTATAAGAAATAATTTTTATCGCTAAAACATAGGTGCTTTGTTTAAATCTGACTAATATTATAACAAGTACATGTCAGTTTCTATTAAATATAATTTATAAATAACTAGTTGAAATACCGGTCGAAGGTAGTGTAATGGAATTCCTGTCACTTAAAAAGAGTTTAAAAATTCTGTAGAAAAATTGACACTTCCTTCACACTTTCGTTTACCATCGTGTCGATCGATTTGTATATGCTCTCTTCATCTAAAACTTTCTTTTTAATATTAAAGTTGATATTGTCGACAATATTATTTTTAGTTGACAAAATTGCGCTCTGAAATAGCCACTCCAGATTGGTATAGTTGTGAATAATGTTTGGATAAATTTGGTCGATGAGGTTGTTTTCAATATTGGCTACGTTGCAGAAATCACTGTTGAGTCCAAAAATTGTTTTACGGTTAAAAAAATTCAGGACCAAAAAAATTGTCGTCTGGTCTAAGGATATGTGCCTATTTGTAAAAGTTTTTTGGCAAAATGTGCTGCTGTTTCGGCTTTAGATAGTTCAACTCTCATATTTTTTGTTAGTCGTAGTATTTGTGTGTTTGGCTAGAGATGTGATTTATTAAGTATGATTATTATTTATTTATTGATTTCGTCTGCTGGTGTTGACTTGGGGATAACTGGAAATGTTTATCGAAAATCTCCTGAGAGTGCGAACCATCATTTTAGAGTTTCCTCGATAGTTTTGTAATGTTCTGTCCGTGATTTCGTATGATTTTCATGTGCCTTATGCATTCGTCCCTGAAGATAATTTAACTTGTTTTAGAAGTTCACCCCGTCCAGATGCCCTTGAGATTGTACACACTGGGAATTATTCTTCGGTTACAACGGTAGTTGTAGGGCGGAATGGGCAGCTCGTCCTCCTTCCACCAGTGTGGCGGCAATGCTTAATGATGCCAGTGCAAGTACGATGTGTTGTTTAACACGTATTTCTGCCAGCAATAGATTTATTAGAAACGTTTTCCCGGTACCTCCAAGTAAATAATTTTGCCAGTGTTGTTGTTGACCCAGTCCACGAAAACGTTATTAATTTTTTTTTGTCATTGAGAAATGGTTCGTTGTGAGCGATGTATTGAAGCAGTTCGTTGACGTTGTAGCTTTTTCGTTTATAATTTCGGAGTGTAGTACACTGAAAGCATCTTATTGCGGTGCTGGCATCCCAAGTTGAACTTAGGTCTGGTTTTTTATTGCTTAACAGTTATCTTCTAGGCGAATGACTGTTTCATTGAAGATATCGTCTTTGAATTCGATGGCCAGTTCTGGATGAACTCGTTAGATTTGGTACAGTATGTCATCACTCATACTTTATTTGAAGGAGTCTCATAGGTGTTTTGGATTCGACGGATTACATGATGTAAATATTATGGCGAATAAGTCTCTGATTTGTTCAACCGAGGCTGTGATTGTGGCTTTTTTTAGTGTTAATTCCTAGTGATTATCATTTTCTAGTAGTTCTAAGCGTTGGCGTGCCATCTGGTATACGTAACCGTCAAAAGTATTGAGATCTCTGAAAATTGCTGGTCCCCATATTTCGTGTAGCAAAATCTGGAGATAGAAACATTCGGCGTTGTTCGGATGTACGGTGTATATTTGGCCTAGTGCTTTTTCACGATTCCTGGATGACCCTCTACTGGAATTCATTGTTTTCGTCATTGAAATATTTTGATTGTCGTATTCCACTTATAATAAATAGGTAGGGACGTCGACATATAATAATGTTTTCGCGAATGGATCCGTTTGGCACAGTTGGTTCGCTTGCAATCTCTCTGGCGGTGACTTTTGTGAAGTAAACTCTCTGTTCATTCTCTAAATGTACTAATAGATGTTGCAGTTGGATCGTGTTCGTGTATGGGAAAACCGAAAATCTGCCATGCTGCTTCGTTACTGTTGTAGCATTTTCCCATTTGGTGTATAAGGATTTCGTCGTTTCTGTTTGGTTGTTCGCTGTCTTAGGCTGTTTGAAATGCTGTCATGTTACTGCCTTTGTTCACATACTTACAGACAAATTTAATGGATTTCACAGAATTGCAGTATTCTACATTTATGTATGCTTGGAAAATTTTTGGAAAGTAGTAGGTTATATGGTACTACCCAATGATTATATATTTCCATTTCGTCTCTGCCTATTCGTATTTTTG
Source organism: Druceiella hillmani (assembly GCA_039881145.1). Classification (NCBI taxonomy): domain Eukaryota; kingdom Metazoa; phylum Arthropoda; class Insecta; order Lepidoptera; family Hepialidae; genus Druceiella; species Druceiella hillmani. Next base: position 6,672,940 of record JAYKKI010000070.1, read on the forward strand.
CTACGAAGGCATCTTTTTTGGGTGATCGTTTTTTGTATTTGGGATAGCCATCATCTCCGGTTTGTATGTCGTCCAAGTATGCTTTTGGGTATTTTAATAACCCACATGGTTCGTGAATCATGTTTTTCACAACTATGTTGTACATCTCCGGGTCTTATTGTGGATTGGGAAATTCAGCTAGGATAATTTTGTTGATATTCATGGGGTAAATTCTGACGTATAGTCATATAATATTGTATGAGTGAGATAGTCCTCGTTTTTGCCATTTGATTGTGTACATCCAGCATCTAATGATTTCAAAGATGTGGTATTTTGTGATGACTTCAATAAATCTGATTATTCATCATATTTGTATGTCATCAGAAATCATTTGGTCTAGTGCTGTTTTGAATATGTGAATAAGTTGATCGTATTTGTATAAGATCCTCTGTGCATCATTATTTCTCGTCTCATTCCACTGAAGTTTGTGCATCGTTGATCAATTTCTATTTCTTCATTTCCGATGAAATGTGCTTGCAGAAATTTATAGTCATCGTTGGATAGTGGCAATAATGATGCCATTTTGTGATAGATTTGTCCTTGGATGGATAAAAATTATTCGATTTCATCTCTGTTAGTGAAGTAATAAAAAGATGAGATCTATCTCACTTAATAACAACAAAATTAATCAACTATGTTAACCTCAAAATTAATTTTTAAATCTTTTGCTTACGGTAGTTCTTTTATAATATATAACTGGGAATAAATGAATTTCAATACAATGAAAATTTCACTCTATTAAAATATAAAACTGAAATAAGTAAAATGGATTGTGCAAACAAACGCAAATTACGTCAAAAAAATAATAAAAATTAATTTTAATATTTAGTTTTTAATATTGACAAAATTTATGTCGACCAAACTTAGTGTAATAGATGCCACAATTATTTTCTTTTATTAATAACATTTCTGTTTCTATGTTTATTAGATGTGTAGTATTTAATTATGACTTTAAGATGATAAAAGAATAAACTTCATCCTATTTTTTTTAATAAGTCTAAAACATACACATAAATATGGTTACACTATTATTTATGTGTATGTTTTAGGTTTAGGATATTATTAGGTGACAGTCAATTAAGTTAATATAGTGATTTTAGTACATTCGCTACACAATATTATGGGTAAAATAAAATAGGTTTTGAGAATAGGTGTCCACTGATTGAATATAAATTTGTTCGTACCATACTTTAAGTGTCATGTTGGTTTATTCACATTCCGTATCTTTTGGACGGAAATGGGGTATGAGTGTGCATAAAAACTGCACATTTTTATAAAAGAAGTTTTTTTACTATGTATTTTATCGAGAAATAAACGAATAAAAGTGTAAAAATGACTTTTTAATAAAAATAAAGCAAAGTGTAATCTTAATTCTACAGTAAAACGTTTCAGTAAGTAAAATCTTCCTAATTTCATTTAATTTCTATTGATTTTGGAAGTACACTTATATATAATATTTTGAAGTAATTTCGTTGCTTATTTAATAAAATAAAATGATCTTGTCAACGTTCGATAGTCAAAATGGAATCCTTATAGTTTTGTCATATCCGCCAGTTTTTCTGTCTGCTGTCGGAATGTCAGTCGTTTTACCCGCAGACTATTAATGATATAAAACTGAAATTTTAAGCAGATTTTTAAATATTTTTAACACTTACAAAGTTATAAACTCAAATCTTTAAAAAAAGCTTTTTGGAGTACCTCCGCTATATATAAGCTAACCATGGTTTTTTCGTATTTACCATTTTGTTGGGTGTATTGAATACTTTTAAAAATTAGGAGATTACCATAACCACTTTTTCGATACAGGGATCAGTTGACTAAATATTAAGCTTTAAAATGGTAATTTTTGTCAAAGTTACGTGTCTCTATTCCCTATTAGCCAAACCGCTATTTTAGAATACATTAAAAATAATCACAATAGTGATATAAGTAATAAAATTGATATGAAAATTATCAATGCTAAACGACGTTGGTATCTTTTCAGTGAGCGTCCTCTACGTATACGCAAATGTATTTTATTTGAAAGGCATTATGGATTAAAATATTATAATAGTAAAGGACGTAACATTTCCAAGTAAGAAAGCACGCAAGAATAACGTCACGAAATAAACTATTTTTTTAGCAAAATTTATAAGTCACATTATATAAGAGGCCAGGGAATAGTACGTGACGCAAGAAATGTCTGTGTTATTACGTTCATACGTCACAGGTTATTGTTATTGGGTGCACTTACAGACAACAAAAATATCCCTTCGTTCGTGTACTTCATAAGGCGGCCGGGTGGTAGCAATGTAATTTTTTTGTAAACACAGCTTGCGGAAGTCAGTTTAGAATATAAAGCATTAAATAAGGGAATTCCATTAAATTGAACTCGACATAATTGTACTTCGAAATTCAAGGACGTAATATTAATTATATATTTTCGCATGAGACAGTCCTAATAAATATACAATGGGTTAGGAGAAAATATTATATTTGTGGATACGTTGTATTTCTATATAGAATTGCTCCTTTGATTTCATTATATCAATTAACTAATGTTTATACAAAAACGACAGTGCAGTATTTATTAGTATCAATTTTTTTTACTTTCTAAACTGCTTTAGGAAGCAGCGAGTGTAACGAATTTACGAGCGTGCGTGCCTGTGTGCATGCGTGCTTGCATGCACATTTATGTATTGATATGGCTTTATAAACAAAGATTTCATTATAATTAATTAATCAATAACACTCCATACAATTTGCATCAAACCTGTGGTCAGCACCCAATATCGTCGTATAGATCGTTCTTAGATCATGGAGTGTAATGAATCCTTAATTGATCTCATCTTCACGAATATAAATATCGACAACTTGATAGACTATCTCTCTTGTAGTTCCACCATAATTCCACACATGGCAGAGAAAAACGTCCAACTGTTTAATAATGATCAATTCGTTTGTTCCAGAATATTACAAGTATTGTTTTCTGATCTTTGCTTTGTTTTTGGTCTTTTGTAATTGCTAAAGCATATGCATGAAATGAAATTTAGGCACATGTATATACATATATATATATATATATATATATATATATATATATATATATACATATATACATATATATATATATATATATATTATACACATATACATATATATATATATACATATATATATATATATATATATATATATACATATACATATACATATACATATAACGGGTGTTTTTAGAGGTACATAACTTTAAAATAAAAAAAATTGATGAAAATGATGGTAATGGTCATAGCTTTATTCATTATGCAAAAGGTAATTTGTGGTTGAGAAATGACTCGCAAAAATTGATGAAGTTACGATATAGCCGATATAACGTACGGTATAGCCGATATAACTAAAATTTTAGCAGATAAGCAGGTAAGTAGGTTTAGCAGATAGGCATATAAAAAGGCACGAAGCAACTAGGATATTAATAGGTAGATAAGTAAGTATGTACGTACATATATGAATGCATGAGGCAACTAGGATTACTTGTAGGTATGTTGGTAACTATATATAGTTATACACAAAAGCAAGAAATAATCGTAATATTGTTAAATAGGCGATGAAGTATTTACAGGTATATCTAAAGATATGAAAAACTGGGATATTAGTAGGTAGGTAGGTAGGTCAGTACGTACTGGTAATAAAATTTTCGAGCACTTTTAAGTTTCAAGCAATTAGGATAATTAGAAGTAGGCGGAGGAGTATGTATAGTTAATTATATACAAAGTCATGAAGCGTCGACTTTTACGAAGCCAAAAGAGAAAAATAGTAAATGTGGAAAGTTTGAGAAAAATTGGTTGAAATTAGGCCGTAAAGAATACACACACACGTGTGTGTGTTTATATAAACTTTGCATTCATTGTAAATACATTGAACTCGTAATATAGTTGTCTACGTTTAATGTGTTTAAGAAAAGTTAAAATTTTTGCAATGCCGACGTCAATAATCGTTCATTGTAATATTCATAAAAAGATTTACATTTACATAACTATGGACTATTTATGGAATATTGTTATGATGTTAAAGTGTAAAATAAAAAAGATAATAGAATATGATAATAGAAAGGTATAATTTTTATTTATTTATGTAAATATAATAATATTATTAATATATATATATATATATATATATATATATATATATATATATATATATATATATATATATATTAATATATATATTAAATAATAGTAGTACTATTACTATTACATCATTGTTTTAGCTAAGTATCTATACATTTTAGCAATAATAAAAAAAGTAAACGGGTTACATTTATTATGTATTAAAATATTTGGATAGATACATCTTCTTACCGATAAATTATAAACTACTATTATTAAGATTGCAATACATTTTGTGATTTAATCTAGATTAGCTTTTAAATACCTATGGAATTTGAAGTGACTTTTAGTTTACTATCGGACTATTTTTTTCAGTGGTTGGATTTAGATAAATAATGACACATTTCCAGATTAAGAAATGTGCTGTCTTTAAAGTCCGCATTTCCAAATGTGGTGTATTGAGAAAAATCATTGGATTTATATCGGAATAATTTCGCAGTTTGTGCAACAATGGTACCTATAATTTTGTGTTAAAATTGGTAAAGCAGGCTTAAAGTAAAGGGCAAAAAATGGATTTAATCTTATCGGCAGGATCGGAACTAAAGAATATACCGCAAAAGCTACGCATCAGCAGTAGAAATATGAATATGTCGTTGCTTTTTTGACAATTCTGAATCATTCGAAACATTGTTCCCTGCATTTGGTTATTGCTCAGTATTTAGTAAAATAAATTTATATTATTTAAAAAATGTTATTTTTATTTTAAGAGCCCTATACGGAGGAAAATAACGCAACAATAGAAAGAAAATATGATTTAGGAAATCAAAATACATCACATAATTTGTAACTGTCCATCAATAATTTTATTTATACTCTGGTCTGAACGAATCGATGTAGACGATTGTATACCATTTTATGACGTAAACGGTGCCGGATCGAACTCGAGTATTTATTTCACTTCTCTTTATTAGTATTTTTCAAAACTTCTTTTTATTAGAAGTTTTAAGTGGATGGTATTCCATAAGACCGCTATTTTATTGTATTAAAAACGTGAGAAATTTGAAAAAGCTAGTAAAATTATTTTCTCGATGTTGGCTTTGTAAATAGATACAAATTGCGTAAAACCAAGTATTTATTTTAAATAAAAACCCCACTGAGGAGATTTAACGAAATCTTTTATTTATTGAATCAGTAAATTTTAAATGTACCACATTTCTTTTTAGTTATAAAATGTAAATATTTGACGTGGACTGGAAGGAAACTAGCTGTAAATATACGAGTAGGTGTAAAATTTTAACTGTTAGAATTTCAATGCGAAGTCGTAAAGTCCAATGTAAACGTACAGTGAACGTTTTTTCAGTCATCTCACTGCATTTGGGTACAATAGTTAAGGTGTATATTTCTGATTATATCTACAATAGATTCAAGTAAGCAAGGATGACGAACTATGTATTTAACACGTTGGATTAATTCCAACACGTTTACGTCAAATCTGTAATTAACAATAAAATATTTTGTTGAAATACCTGTATGCGGTAACTATTTACCAATTCTTGTTTTATGTTGCAGAAATTATCGGCAATTAACACTTTATTTTATGACCTAAAATTATTGAAATATTTTATTATCCTATTCTTTATTCTATTATTCTTTTTTTTATAAAAATTATTTCATTTGTCCAGTGTAGTTTTTTATGTCTGTTGATTGGTTTTTATCAAGTTTATGTTAAACTGGGAGTATTTCAAACGATAAATTTTTATTAATTACGTATTAAATCGCGGTAAAGATATTTTACATATATTGACTTTGTCTGCAAAATAATGTTAGTGTAACCAGACTAAGTTTAATAACCGAATTTATGGTTATTAGATTTATATACGCAAATAGTTCTAAAGCATATCAAATGCAAAGAACCAATCCCAAGTAATCATGTCATTTGTAAGTAGTTATGTCATTGTCAGGTAATGATTTTGATTTGAATGCCGCTGTGGTCCTAGTGACCCAAACATTTGTACTAGAAATGTAGTCTTTGAATATGAAACCTAATTACGCGTCACTCTTCCAAATAGTTTCCAACCGGTTTAATGAATTCAAGCGCGGCTCTGTAAACCTCGGAGATGATATTCCAGAAACATTCATACAACGGTATGGACTGGAAGCAACGTCATTGCTGTTGAAACTAAATACAAGAAGCTATGAGCCATTTTAAACATTGATACCTATTCAGGCAAAAAAATCACATGCTAGGAACTCCCGACTCTTGTGCTGGTTGGATATCCTCCAATATATGCAAAACCAAAAAAAGTTTGTAGCTTCTTGTCGCCAATGATAAAAAACATTACGTCACCTGTGCAAATGTGAAAACGAAATGTTTTGTCGACGAAAAATAAAATACTATATTTTACTATGTATTAAGGAAGAAAAAGTGGTTACACCCTTATGGTGTCAAAATAAACAAGAAAGTTAGAGGAAGAATTTGTTTTCTAAGTACTGTGGGAAGCAGGCTATTGCGTTACTATTTTCATAGAAAATAATGGAATGGTTTTTGTAGACTGGAATGTAAATATTTATTAACTTTTATTTTTTGGAGAAATTTGGTGAAAACCGTGCAAACAAATTTTAGCAAAAAAATCTAAAAGACCAAGAAAAAAACGTTTAAAGGAAAGTAGATATTGCTAACAGTTCTGAGGTATGCATAAAACTGACTGATTATACAATATGGACTACCTTCAAGGCCGAGAATTTGCTATTTCTTGTCCTAGGAGTAAGAAATACGAAAATATAATCTTAATCTTCATATCCACTTTCATTACTTTTTGCAGTTATGAAAATCGTAAATCAAAGGAAACTAATTTGCTTTTCACTCAAATTGAGAATAAATTAGTATAGTATAAATAAGGATAGATCTAAAGTTAAGAAAGCTTCTGTAGCATGGTTGTTTCACTTGACTGAAACCGAAGAATTTAATGTTTTCATTTTATTGTAGACATAACCTAGAATTAATAATACTGACTTGAGTTAGGATAAGGAAAAAAAGAGAAAAGTTGGAGATTAGGAAGAATTTATGGGACAATTTTGTATATGTTTTTATAAGCGACGAGTCAAAATTCTATTCAATGAAAAGTCAAAATTCAAGTTTGTTAAGTTGAACGGTAAATAGGGTAAGTCGACGTCTGTCATGAATAATATCCATTTGCAGTTTTAAAATTGTAAAATAAGCTTATTAAATTTTATTCTGAAAAAAAAATGTTACGTACATATAAACAATTAAACATACTGTGTGTGCGATATCTGTGACCTTAATTGACGAACAGCGTCGAGCGGTCAGGGAGGGCAGGGGTGGCAGTACGGCCAGGTGATACGAGCGGACGCGGGCGGTGGTAGATTTGATTTGATAATGAACCAGCTGATTGTAAAATCGCATAAAGTTCTAGATATCCAAAAGTTAAGTTCTTCCATTAAATTGCAATTAAGTAGTCCGCATCGTGATTAATAAGATTTTGATTTTCTTTTCCCTACAACTGTTATCGTTTACTTACTTATTTTAATTGGAGGGAAATGAGCAATTAATAATTAATTGTTTGATAAATTGAACATAAAGTAATTCAAGTAATTCAAGTTTTATAAATTGAACATAAAGTAATTAAGTAATTAACTTAAATTTAAAACAACTGGAATAAACTTATTTACAACAGATTAGGTATTTACAGTGATTTAACAACGTATGTAGAGAAAGCTACAACTCACCTATCGATATTTTAAGAGCAAAATGCCATGAAATTCTGCTCTTCACCCGTATTAGTATCAATGTGTCACGTTTCACTGTATCAAATGCAGCCAAAATCTTATGTTTTAGCTTTGTGCATTTACAGTGTATAAATCAGTTAGCCCTTTATCTCCGAACACAAATAAAAGCCAACCGGAATATTTCTTTTACACGTATTTATTTCATTCTAACAAGTTTCACTGTGTCAAATTCAACCAAACTCTTTTATCTTAGCTCGTCTACACTTTGCGTATTTTCCGTGTACACTAACTGCTTTATTATCGACCACAAATAAGTCTACAGGCATCAGGTCGGGGCTGCGAGCAGGCCATGGAACAGGACAACTAAATCCCATTTAACGATCATCAAATACATCACAAAGGTATTCCCGTACCGGAAATAGACTGGTATTAAGCCGAAAACGTTATGTGGATTGAATACTTTCCGGAGCAAATATAGCGTGTCAATCACGGTCACGCCATTGTGTGAGCCTTATGCTGATTGGTCTAATACCCGAGAAGCTTATATTTGAGTCCTTAAGCGGGATCGTGTCGGAACGTTCTGCGTTATGTGCGTATTTATATAGGTTATTTATTTTTTCTTTCGGATTCTAGATTTTGCGTATAACATATTGTTATCGTGGATAGTGTCTGATAATTATTTTCATGTTGCTAATAATTAGTATTTGTAATAAACATGATGTAAAACCATGAAAAAAGTCACATCAAATATTATTTTGGAAAATTATTTTAACACTGCGAAAGGATATTATTCAAAATAAACATCAACTTAAGTTTTAGGAGTAGTATGAATAAAAAGTTACCATGTGTGAGAAAGTGAACAGCCACACCATCTTATAATGTAATGAAAAGACAAGAAAATGAAAGTAGGACGGTCCCGTAATAATGATCATGTTGAAATAAAATTGAGGAATGAAAGGTCTTATATAGCAGCGCTTGTACATATATTTATCCTCTCCTACATTTCTACTATCATACAAACTTCTTTTTTTTAATTTCGTCATTTTGACTTTCAATAATTTGTTTTCTAATTATCTGCATCATAAACTTTAAGATATTCACTTGTTCACTAAAATCTTGTCATGAACACAACTGAACCGAATGTAATTAATTTTCACGTTATTTTTGCATTGTTTAAAATCATTTTCGTCTATAACTTGGATATAAGTGCTTGTAAATAAATAAGTTCTTTTTGTTTGGCATATTTTTAATAATCAATATTTCCATTACCTCATTTTCCCGTTTAATATTACTAAACGTATTAAATATGATAGTAGACATCATAAAGACTTTGAATTTTATTTGTTTTATATGTAGTGTTGAATATTCTTTTTCAGTAGCCATCACTTTACACTTACCAATATTCACCACGTAGATTTTTCTCCAACCATTTTAGACAATTAATACAGAATTCGTAGCACTAGGTGTTTTAAAAATTTATCAATATATGGCAATAAGACAGTATCTGCATACATCAGATATGCGACCAAAGTGATCAATTTTCAAATTTTTTTGCCAGTGTCGATATTGGACAGCAACGAGAATACAAGGTATCTCTGCTGGACGTATTTAGTGATTTGAAAGCGAATCATTAGTGGCAAAACAAATTTTATCGTCATAACAAATATACAGTGTTACCAGAAGTAGTAACAATTTCAGCAACAAAAATTACCAGTAATATTAAAAATTAGCAAATAGCATAGTGAAATTACCAAAAATATTATTAAAACAAATTTATTTATTTTCGAATATTCAAAACATCATTTGTATCATCTCGAATATTCAAACATCATTTGGTTATTTAGTTCTGCTGTTTTCACTTTCCATTTTTTATTTGAACAATGGACGTATTATTCCAAATTTCATATGTAATTAAAAATCTAAATAAAAATATCATATCGTGAATTTAATTCAAAATTCACGATATGATATTTTTATAGAACTTGCATTAATGAAAAATGGGCATTTTTAATAAGAGGTTAGCCTAGTAACATAACTGAGACCTTATATTTACCTTAATTGTAATCTAAAATACCTATTTTTCTCATTTTATTTTGACCGATATTTTCAATTTTATATGATATGCTTTTAATTTACTAGACATTGTTTAGCATCCATGAACATTAGCAGGTAGGTTGGTTTCTAAATCAGTAACATTAATATTTCATTAAAAATACAGTATATTTTTCATTTATTTTCAAATAAAAATTCAATAATATTTATTTAGACTTATTCCTCAACTTTATCGTGGTAAGAATAATGAATTTATTCAATATTAATGTGTTGTATTAAGGATTTAAGAATATTTATTATGATTTATTTTTTAAATTTGTTAAACTATTATGAACTTCATTTTTTAAATATAAAAAAAATCATGACGCTATTTTCGTGCTAAAAACTATACTGATAATCTAAGAATTAGTCCTTATTTTAGGAAAAGTTAGCTGTACTCGCAAGTTCGTAGGTAAAGTACGGGAATAATACATAAATTATATTAAAAGAAATCTAAAACGTAACTGTAAAATATTCGGAAACATTAAAATATAATATTTAAATTATAAGTATGAAATTAAATTACGCGTAACTCAATTTATCGATGCTACATAGGTGTCATGTACACTTGTGTAATTACTACGCGTCGCATATCTAAGACATTTCTTTTTGGTGCACTAATGCAATCAATGAAAATGAATTTTTGAAAGTGTTCAATTCAAATATCTTTTGATTGAGAGCACCAACTGCGATAAAACAAAAACTATACATTACTTGTTGATGTCCATGATTCCTTAAAAACTCGTTCCGAGTTGGGTTAACAGATTTGATGTGATATTTGCACGAACAAATACAAGCAAAAATTACGAAAATGTTCTTAAGGCAATTCATAACTTATCCTTTATCCCCTGAATAATATTTTTGCAATCAGTTTCAGTGTATACACACGCAAAGTTTACATATGTGCAGATATGAAAATTTGTTGGAATAATATCCTAAAAGTATAGATAATGATGGAGAGTTTCTAACACATACAAATTTATGAGCATTTATTGTGCAGTTATGTTGTAATTTTGTGATTATGTCGAGCCATTAGATCAACTTTCTGGAACAGGAGTGAGTGAACAATAATGAAAGGTGGGGACTTTAATAATGTTTTAAAAACACCAAATACAATTGTAACTAATTTTGAAAATACAATAATATGGCTTTGGAAATGAATATTCCAATTTGAAATTGATTTTTTATTTTATTATTTATTCACACACAAATACGAGCATAATCGATGAAAAAACTTCATCGTCACATATAGTGATATTAAACGTGAGGGGTTTCTTTATTGGATTTAGTAACAGTACGAAGAATATTATTCACTTCTTTAACAATAGGACAAATTAAGTAATAAGTATTGAATCAACGCTGGTGAGCTTAAAGAAGGAAGAGAGAACGATTAAATCGGCTAAGTCACTCGATATAATTTAAAATACTATTGATGCTTTCCAACGATTGTGATCAGTTTTTGCTCTGATTAAGATGAAAAGTTCAATTAACGATCTTTACAATTTTAAATTTCTGAGTTCAAGAAATATTAAGGTATGATTGGTATGAATTTGATTTACTTACAAAATACGTGCGTTTACATCATCTTATTGTTTAGAATTAAATTGCATTTTTACGACTAATTCACGGTTACAGAAGAGACTGTAGCAGATATGTACATTGTTGCCATCGAATAACGAATTTATTATATTTTGCATCAAAGGCTATTAAAATGAATTAGACATTGCAATCAATGTTTAATTTCGTTAAAGGTAAGAAATAATATAAAAATGGTACCTAAATAGAAATTGGGTTTGATGGTAATAAAAGGGAAAAACAGTAAATGAAGCTCACCTAATTTTAAAATGAAATGTTAAATTAGTAATCTATGTTAGTTAGGTGAGACCGAACTAAATTATGTTTTTTACCCACAGCGGAACGGAGGAGGTATATGCGTTTAGGGTGAGAGTTTGAATGTTTTTTGATTGCATGCAATCAAATGTTTCCATTTATCTTCAAAACGGTTTGATCGATTTAAAAACAGTTATTTGTAAAATGTTTGCTCTTCATTGGCGATGGTTCGTAGGTTGTTACGGTGATTACTCACAAGGGGGTGCCGCAATAAACATTTTGTTGCAAATGAACGTTCCTATTTATCTCCCAAACGGTTTGACCGATTTAGATACGGTTTCCTGCAAAATATTTGAGACTAATCGGCAATGATTCTTAGATAGGTGTTATGGTGATTAATTACCAGGGAGCACAGCAGTAAATATTTTGTTGCAAACGAATGTTCCTATTTATCTCCAAAACAGTTTGACCGATTTAGACACGATTTTCTGAAAAATATTTGGGACTCATCGGCGATGGTTCGTAGATAGATGTTATGGTGTTAATTTGCTAGGGGGCACTGCAATATTTTGTTGCAAACGAATACTCCCATTTTTCTTCAAAACCGTTTGACCGATTTAGATGCGGTTTTGGGCAAAAAGTTCGTAATTTAACGGCAAAGGTTATTAGTCAGATATTATGTTGTCAGGGGGTGCTGCAATAAATATTTTTGATTGATCTGGATTAACTAATTTGCGGCCCTTCTTCGGCTTCATTGATATGTGATCCACATAATATGTGCCTCAAGCACTCTAATTCTTCAAATGTTATGCTATTGTGTGGATTGTTGAAGAGTTTTCTTTGATTTAGATCAGTAATTATTATGAGATTTAAAGATTGTATTCTACAAAGAGCCACATAAGCTAGTCCTTTGGCGAATGTTTTTTTAGATGCTTAGTTATTGAAACTAATAATAAAATGTGAAATTAAAATCTTGATTAAGCCTATAGGTGTAAACGTTTTAATCAAAAAAATATAAAATAAAAATCAAATTAAAAATTTGAAAAAACCCATGACAAATGTGGTCACTGTAATTGAAAAATGGTTAAATGATTTCTTTGAAAACCCCCGACCAAAAGCCTATTAATACAATTATAAACCCAAGAAAATCCTCCAAGAAAGCCTATTAATATAAAACCTATTAATACAATTATAAACCCAAGAAAATCCTCCAAGAAAGGCCATTGCCATTTCCGTTCCCAATATCAATTACATTGTAGCAGCATTAAAAAAGCTATTTGCGTACCTAAGAGAATTTCTATTGGTCACAAAATGGTAAAATTTCTAAATTTTGGGCACAGCAGGGCATGGCAGACCCCACGGATTTTCTTGGGTTTGTAATTATATTAATAGGTTCTTACCTTTTTACTAGTATGTTTATTGGGTCAACCTTTTTATATTTTGATAAGTTATTATGTTATCCTAATAACAGTAAAGATGGAATTTACTATTGATTATTATTTTATTATAACACATAACTGAAAAACCAGCAGAGTGCGGGAGAAAGGCTACTTTGTTATATAAGTGTTCTGTCTGTTTTTTTGAATCACTCTCTATTATCCATTATTTCCTGTTTTTCAGTAATTCTTGCATTGTTAACTTTGGTTTAAATAATTTGTGCAATATTTTATAAATAGTATCATTTGCTACTATTTAATTAGTATTGATCAATCGTTTGCTGTTCACTTGAATGTCAATATTTCTAGTTCGTCGTGTTCATCTTTGTTGTGAGATATTGTCCTCGCTGCCCTAATTTTAGTATATATGTATTTCACCCCCATGGGTCTGTAATAAAATAACGTATAGTAATTACTTTCCTGCGTTTTTTTTACTATTTACAATAACGTGTCCAAAATATATCCTGGAATGAATCGAGTAAAAAAAATTTCATTTTAGATTAAATCGATTTACTCCATTATTGAAGTAATGATGTTATACGAGAAGCAGCCTTACATTAAGCAAGTTAAAAATAAAATAAAATATACGTACAGATAGAAAAAATTGGCTTTAATTGAACATCATTTCCAAGAATAAATAATTTTTGTTGTGAATTTTCTATCAAATTTATTGTTTAATTATTGTATCATTTATTTAATTTATAAACCAAATTTAATTGTACATTACCTGCCAATGCTCAGATGGCGGAGTACTAATATCAACGTCTCCTACGCATCAGAATGAAATAGTAAAAAAAGAAACAAAAAAACTGGTTATTTTTGGCTCTCTGAATCAGGTTCCTCTGCAGGTTCCAAGTGCCAACTTTCTTAACAAAATGAAAGTTATCATTTCGAACTTTGAGAAAATAGACCGAAAAAGTTACGAATACCCTTAATTTTGAGTCAGATGCTCTTACAAAATTGTTTTCAACAAGGGAATCTGAAACTTTCCTAAATTAACATCTAAGTTGAAACTATAATCGAAATACGAATAAAACCAATGCTTTATGTCGAGATTTACACAATAAAGTTCAAAGCAGTGCAGTAAACTGGGAATTAAATGCAATAAATCTTTTTTAATATTTTTAAGCATAATTAATTTATATGGTTGATAATAAAAATTATCAACCGTATAAAGGAAAAATTTGAAAGAAATATATTTTTAACGAAAAAGAAAAAGATTTTAAGAGTAATTAATCATATTTATGTTGCTCTTCGATTGGTCGATATTTTTCATTATTAGTAGTATCAGTTTTGGTTTCTGTAATTGTTTTATAACATCACTGAACTCGACTGATTGATTTTTTTTAATATCCTTAGAGTAAACCATTATTGTAAACACAGTATAATTACTTGGTATGTTTATGGCTGTTTTAGTTCGTTTCATTATATTTATTTTTTAAAGTTTTGTCACATAAAGGATAAATCATAGGTACATTGAAAACCTAATAGCATACTTTAGAACTCTTTATGCTTTTTCGTCGATATAATTGCCACATATTTGTAAGTAATTACATGCAAACAATGTAAAAAAAAATTTCGTAAGAAGCACACGTATTCCACAATAGGTATTATGTTTTTAACTCAATTGATTTGGCTGAGTGCTGATTTTATACGAAGCCATTACCATTTGATCTTAGCAACCCGTATGGAAATCTGAGCCTTCTTGGGGCAGATTTCTTAAAAGACTGTTATCTAATGGCAACAGCCGTAATCAATGGCTTAATGTATCTTCTGAAGTACATAGAAACTCTTAATAATATAATTAAAATATATGCTTGACGGTCATCCATCTAGTCATCGATCGGTGTGCATATTGCTTCACCTCATTGATCGAGGGAAATCACTGAGCACAACTCGGCTATAAGACCCCTCCACAATTAACCATATTATTCGTTTTATTTGCTTACACGTAATTTTGGTGATTAAATGTACGTTTTGAAACTTTGATTAATACTATAATGAGATTGGCTCTCACTTTTCTAATCTAACAGATTCATAAAGATATTAATATATTCTCAAAAAATGCAAAAAAAAAATGTTATTTATATTAAATCAATTTAAAAAATATAATTAGAATTTAAAATGAAATTAAAACCAATTCATCGTAGCTGATATTTTTTTGTTTGAATAGACATGAAAGGCATAAAATTAAAGGGTCGGTTGCACAATTTTTAAATATAATTTTTATAAAGTTGGCCTACGTGTTAGTCATTTTATTCTCACTTCGTGTATACCACTATTTTCACTTTTTGTATGTAGCATAAATTGCAATGGATTAAAATAGTGCCGAGGATGTTTCTATATTTGCATAAAAGTATTTTTTTATTTTATTGATTTTATTACATTTTGCATTTTTCCAAGATCCACCGTAGTGGGTATAAGCAAAATATTAAATATATGCCTTGTATATTATTTATGTGGTATAGAGTTTACTTGTGCATTTGCGGTAACAGTACCATTTTGGGCAGAGCATCGAAACCTACTAAAGTAAGTGATTGGTGTATATTTAAAAACAATATTTTATTCCATACAGTTCTATTCAAAAATTTAGAAACTATTAAAAATTTAGACCAAATAAATGAGAAAATTGCTCTGCGAATGAAAATGAAAAAAACTCAGTGCTACTGTTAGTTGTCATAAATATTTTAAAATGTGAAATGAACAATAAAAAAATAATAATAAAAACAATCTTTAAACAAATTACATAGCATTTTAATATAAACAAAACTTAAACATTATTTACAATGTTAATGTTACTGATCTTGGCAAAATGGCAACGGCGCGCGTTGGTTGTTTGTAGTGGTTTCCTTTGTCGGCACCGACAGCAAAGTAGTGCGACTTTTGCAATCAAATACATCGTGTTTGAAATTACAAATCACTTAAAGCCATTCTTGTGACGAAACTACTGAACTTTCTTAACTGATTTTTGAACACCATATGGTATACGACAATTCATTCAATGACGAACGATCAAATCCACGTTGTATAATTATGCCATACTTTACGACCGGCTATCTTGATTATGAAATTTTCAACGAATTTGAAGAAATTTACTTGCGTTTGCGTGACGGTTGCATGCAAGCGTCAGGCAAGCACATGCAAGCATATTTATTACTAACATTACAATTATAGTATTAAAACTCCTGCTCCATTAGTAAATAAATAGGTCTAACTAAATATTTAGAATTATAATAAAGCAGCTAGAGAAAAAACTTGCCTGAAATATCGGCGGTTTTTCATATCATGAACCATGATTTATGATAGCACATTTTATTTAGCTGATACGGTTTTTTAAAATTTTGCACATAATATTATAAAAAAGAAGACCCGTTCCCCCCTACGGCGAAATTATAAATGCAAACCGGGATTATATGTTTGGATTTTGAAAATATATTATTAAGCTAATTAAAGTTTGCGTAACATTACTATATTATTGATATAAATTTTTAAGCATATATCTTTTAGATTTTTATGTCACACTTTTTATATGAAAAAATAGCGTTGAATATATTTCTTCATATAAAAAGTGATTATAATATAATATTTTGTGAATATAAGGTGATTATAATATAATATTTTTATATGAAAAAATAGGAATAAGACTATTTACTCCACAACGGTATCAGTTTTTAATGTAAGTTTGTATTTAATAGACAGTGTCATTTTAGGGCATTATTAAGGGTCTTTGATAAGATAAAATAAAATGTTTGCTGTTACAGCTTATGGTATATTGACAAACCAATCGAAATTTACTTAATAAATTGTTACTGCAGTTTTAATATTAATTTTATTCAACATAACATTTAAGCAAAAGAAAGTAAAATATATATTTTCTTTCTTTTCAATACCATATATTGGTTGTATTTTCGAGATGAATTATTGATTATAACTAAAGATTAACTGGAGATTTTAAATAGTAAGGTATATATGACAAATCGCTGCACAATTCGTTGGAATTACTATTTAAACATGCATATGTCAACTTGTTATAATTGGCATCGCAGAAGTATCTCATTTTGCAGATGTTATGACACCTATTTGTTTGGTATTTTTCAAAAGCTCGGATAACTAATCTGGCCCAGATGTTTAGTATTAATGCTAAAATGGCATAATTTTCAGCAGGTTAAATTTCACTATGCAATCGTATGCTAATTTTCTTACTTCATTCGATATTAATCCAAAGAACATTTATGCACATTTCAATAGATATCGCACTAATCTTCTAACAAGTTCTTCATTAAAAACTAAAGTCTGGATGCAGTTTAGCCCCAATGAAATTTTGATAATTTTTTTGATACGCTATGAAAGAACATCCATTAAAAACGTCGAATTAAAAAAAAATATTTTGCAGCTGGCGATTATTTATTATAAAAAAATCAATTTCAAAATTCAAAATTACTCCCCAAAAATGTCTTCAAATTTGTATGTTCTTAACTTTTTTCACTAATTTTACAATGAATTTATCATTAGACTTTACAGATTCAACATATACAAAATTATAAACAAGAATTAAGGCGTTAAAATGAGGTAAAATTAGAAATTTACAAATATATTAAGTTATAGCATATTTTAAATCAAGTCTCAAAATAATATATCAATTTAACAATTGTTTTATTATATTTAAGTCTTTAATTTACAATACTTTTTTTAATTAATATCCGTCACGACCCAGCCGTGACATTTTGTGACTGGAAATAATATTTTATTATGATGTATTCTTGGTGATTTCAGATACGCTTCCAGATGAAATACGAAAATAACTTTCAAATATGTCAAAGTATATTAAGAATCAATATTATGAAAATATTTGCTCACACTGATCAAAATTATACCTAGACATATTTCCATCTCATTTTGGTCTTGTCCCCGTTGGAATAATTTACCCCAGTTTTAATCCTGATCTTTCCTATTATCACAAAATGAAGCAAGATATAAAACCAAATATTCCACTCAGCAGAAATAGTCGAAACTAAAACACAATTTCTGCTTATATACTAGCTTCACCGGCTTGGACGTTTATTCAGAGGAAACTGATACTAATTTTGGTTAATTTATAATTACTATACTATCTTGCCCCTAGACAAGATTTATTGCAAATTTTATAAATTTAAATGATTTTAAAATAACAGTTTGGTTTAATCTACATTTTTTATTTACTTGGATATTATAAATAAATCACAGAATTTTACCTAAATAGAACAATTGCCAATTAATATAAATACAGCGTCAATCAGATTTTACTTCACAAAACCACAGTAATATTTAGCAGTAACTTACGACCTACATATGTCTATGTAGGAATTATGATAGCAAAAACAAAACAAAGCAGTTATTTAATAAAGTACAATATTATGATGTAAACGACAAAACGTTATTAATATTTTGTCTAATCAAACTGAGATTTCCACACGTTGTGAATTGGAAATAATTTAGTCTATAACTGTTTTTATCTAATGAAATAAATAATTGAAAGAAAATAAAGGAATATTTCTTATATCATTCATTCGAATCAAATTGTGAAACCGGAGATAAGTTCGGACAAATGGATTGAACTATCAAAAGACAACGACAAAAAGAAAATTATGGATATTCAATTTTGTTTAAAGACAAACCAAGTTACTCATTGAACCACTCTCGTATATGCTATGTGACGTATTGATATCACTATCTATGTTTAATTAAGCATAGTATGACCAACCGGTGAAAAAATTCCAAATCGGTGAAAATCGTTTTTCGTGACCTTGCATATCTTTTAATGCGACATGATATCGATGGAGACGCTCTTTATATCATCATAATTAAGGTCTATATAAATATTTAGCTAATTTTGGTTTTTTCGTAAGGTAAACATAATATTATGGAACTAATATACAAAAATGGATAAATATATGTACTATTGAAGGGTTGCGTCTAATGATCGATGAAATTATTGTAAAATTGTGCAAATCATGTATCATGATGTTTTGATATTCACATGTATTTAGTAAATAAACGTTTCATTTGTACAAACTTATGACCAATGATTATATAAACGTTAAAGTTAATAAGTTCCTTTTTTCTTGACAGATTGTGCTGTATTAAATTTAATGATAGGTTGTTAGGTTCCGTCGTATTTATTCCAAGGTTAGGCATATTTATATTTATTGACAATAATTTCACACTTCTTATTTACATGCTTATATTATTAGGAGTGGTTATAATAGTCGGTTGTGATATTTGTTGCAATATAAGAAATAATTTTGGTCTTTTTCAAGAATATCTAGTTATATTTCAATTATCCCATAATGAAATTGCAAACAGCTTTTATTGTGTTCAAACGCGCGATGCATGTTTTTAAAACAAATGAATTACTAGTCAGCTATAAAGATGCTGCAGTAATATTGACATTTAATAGACCTGAGAGTTTAAATGCGATTAATAAGTCTATCTTACTGCAAATACAGCAAACGCTGAGAGAAGCGGAAAATCTGAAAAAATTGGCTATTATCAAAGGAAATCGAGAGAAAATATTTAGCTGTGGTGGTGATATAAAAGTTTTATTTAATGAAATGTCAACTTCCAAGAAAAGGAAACAAGTTTTGGAATTTTTGAAATTAGAGTATCGGACGATATATATGACTAAAAGTTTCAAGCTGCCTTACATAGCATTAATAGATGGCTTAGCCATGGGGGCAGGACTGGGTCTGGTTATACACGGTCGGTACAGAATAGCAACGGAAAATACCGTGGTGGCTATGCCGGAGACCAGAATTGGATTGTTACCAGATGTTAGCGGGACCTACTTCCTACCGAGATTGCCACGGAACTTTGGAGTTTACATGGGTGTAACCGGTGATAATTTTTTCCATATACATTTATAAAATTCCTTTTTTATTTATAGGTTATATACAGAAATAGCATCATTCTTAAATGTAGTGTACCTTCTCCTTATTATTGAATTTAAAATGAAATTTCTCACGGTGCGCCTCAGTGCGAAGAACATATATTAAAGAAAACTGGCGAGAGTAAGACGGCTGAGTATCCAAACATATATTTTCTTTAAAGAATTTTATATAATAGAAAAATGACAGTAACGTAAATTTTCCCTAACAGTATCAAAAACAAATCGTTATAAGTATAGATATCTCTGAAGACAACAGTTTTAAAAATCAAATATTGTAATCTGTATAAATATGTTTAACGTACGGGCGAAGCCATAGGGAATAGATAGAAATAATTTTTAGTGAATGAAAATTAGATGTTTGTAAAAATATTATTGTCAATTGGCGTTATAGGCAATTATTATATATTTCCGTATGTCATAGATTTAGACATTTCCTAACACAAAAGCATAAGCAAATTTTTGAAACAATAAACTTTTTTTAGGAATAACTAAAAGTATTGACGTGAAATACTAAGGTTTCCAAAACGTCTTAAAACATAAATAAAAATCATTTATTTACAATTCCGTGTAAATTATTTTTATTTTTTAATTTCGTTTTTGGTTTGGTTATATTTACACACATTTTATTACGATAATGATGGTACAAAACCGTCAAGGTGTGAGTTCTATTCGAACTTGACTGTAATTTTAAAATTGGGCTGCATTGTATAATTTCCTTAATACAAAACAGCACACAATATTGTATGAAATATTGAACAATTCCACTTGTTTTACTAAACTTTAATTTAAATTCCTTAATCCAATTAAACGAGTTTTTTATATTTATGGATGTAATAACAACTTATTTAAATGGCTTTATATTGCAAGTTTAAGATACGACCATGTACAATTTAAATTTACTCTTAAAAGTTTTGATTCTTTTGAATTGAATTGTCGTGAATATCTTTAATTTTGGAAAATATAGCATGAGACTTATAATACTTTGAGTTTCTGTTAAATTGACTAGAACAAAAGGAGTAAGGAAATAAAAATATATGGACACATATGTTACATATTTGGAGAAATTTTAAATCAATTATACTCGTATCAATCATATGGTATCCAATTGTATGGACGTACTTAAAGCAGAAAAAATGTATAAGACTGATAATTACATTTATAAGATTTATTATATATGGAAGATTATGGGATATGAAGGTTTATTCTATAGATAAGCCTTCGGTCACATAATTGTAAGCGTTAATTGACTAATAAATCGAGTTTTATTGTTAACTTAATTTTCAAAATCTGAACTTTTACCTACTTACAGTTGCGTTATTACAGTTGACAAAGATCAAATAAAACAAATCTTTCATGTCTAGTGAATTTTTTGGTTTGCGCTATCACCTAAAGTTTGTTAAATTTTGTGACGAAATACTTAATGGTACTAGAAAATATGTTTGTTTCGACCTTCTGTACATTTTTATCCTTTATTCCACGTATTCCACCATGAAAAGCGATAACGATACTATATCAATAGTACCATTATATTATACGATTGATCATTTTAGGAGCCAGAGTTAAAGGCAAGTCGACTGTGAGTGCCGGTATAGCGACGCACTTTGTGCCGCAAGCTCGCTTGCACGAATTGGAGATGAAACTGACTCAGTGTAATGACGAGGCCGAGATCGAGAGCGTCGTAAACCATTTTAAGGAGCCCATTGATGATTGTCCAGACGGTAACATCGATCATATTGAGAGGTGTTTCGCCGCTGCCACTGTCGAGGAGATAATTGAGCGACTCGAATCTGTGCAAAACGATTGGTCAAGGAAAATTTTGAAGGTCCGTTTATTAGAAAAACATTTTTGATTATCCGGAACTGACGAAAAGTTCATAAATCAAAAAACATAAGGCAAACATTTTCTAACAACGCTTCCTTTCGAATTTATTTTTTTGAAGGGAACATCATTAATTTTTTTCTGTACTGGTTCCGCCAAAATGAAAGATGTAAAAAAATTATGATGTTTTTGATTTCATTATAACTGATCATTTTACTAAAACTGCGTGTATGTGACATGCGTGTACTGACAGACCATAGGCTGCTTCTATAGGACGCTTCCCTCCAAGTGGATGTCGTGGACATGTACACTTATATAATCGAAAGGTAGGGTAGCAATTGGGCCTCGATTATTATGTCAGTACGTCCTGTGTAATAAGTATGTACTGTGATAAAACATTTTATTATTTTTTTGCAAAATTTAATATTTTAATGGAATGTTTAGATTATTAATATCTATTGCAAGTAATGTGAAGACAGGAGAACGCTTTTAAATACATGCTGTTCTACTTGTGTATAGAGGGTGTATTTTTTTTCTAAAATTGTCCATCAGGTAAAAAACTATAATATAATATATATATATATATATATATATAATAATTTTTAGCATTCTTACGCCTTTACACTGTACTTGTAGAAAATTTTATGTTTCTCTTAAAAATTTTTTTGATTTTCTTAGCAACAATTTTTATCGATGTTCTATTATTTAGTTCTAAATACACCAAGAAATATTTGAAAATGCCTATATTGACTACTTGAAACTCTTTTAATATCTGGCTAATCCAATAGCAATAATACAAGTTGTTATAATTTCTATTCCGTGAATTTAAATTTGTGCTGTGTTGCTAGCTTTGGATGCCAATAACAACATGCAAATTAGAAACTCGAAACTTATTTTCTGATTTCTAAGCAGAAGTCCTTGGACTTTTCCTCATATATTTCGTAACTTGAAGAAATCGGACGTTGCATAATTTCTAGTCTCCATATTAAGTCTTGATTATTTGTTTGACTATCCTCTACTTGGCTAGTTAGTTCGGATTCAAGAAATATCTCATTGCAGTATTCCCATAATTTGTATTTCTTGCAGATTGTTTAGGCTTATCGTCTCTAGTTGCTGTTTATTCCAGTTATTATTTGTTTTCAGTTTTTTTTTGGTAATTGTCTCCTTTTTCTTACTGTGTTTTGATATTAAGCCAAATTTGAATAAAATAATTAGTAAGCATTCCACATGTCTCATATATAGTATGGAGTCTACTATGCCAGATTGTGTATGAATGGAATGTTCTATTGCCGATATCAACATCCCTGTATATATTTAGATGAAAGTACACATTTATGACAAAAATTTAGATTCTGTAAGTGTACTACGTAAACCGTTAATAAAATTTGACATTTTTTACATTACCTTAGTTGGTACCAAATACTCAGTTCATTTTTGTATTTTACTGCGTTCCTCCTTTAATAATTTTCTTTACTAGATGGCAATGTTTAGTCAATGACGGATTTTGATTTTGCCAAGCTTCTTCTTCTGATTTTGACAAGCCAACTTCTTGAAATTTGCAAAGTTTTGTTGCAGTATGAGCATAAAAAAATTATAGTTTAGTTTTAGTTGATTCCACAGGCTTTAACATTTTGAAAGCTGAATAACGGATCTACCCTTCTTTACAAAAGTTTTTGTATAAAGGGTAGAAACTATATTCCTTTTAAAATAATACTTTATATATTTTTCATTATTTATTTCAAATATATTTGTTGAAATGAAACAACTAATGTCTTTTTAAGTATATGTGATCTTGCATAAATAGTGTTATGGCTTTGCCTAAAGATTTTTTGTACTTCTTAGGACGATTTCGTGATGCTAAAGAGTTCTGAATAAGTTTTGTATTATCTCTCATTCTTATAGCGTGGAAAATAATTTCGACTGAAAAAGTGAATTCTTCTCCACGGAAAACTCAAACTGTATTTTTGTCGTACGATTCAAATAAAGTTTCAGTTTTCCGTTTTGTATCGCTTTCGGGAAAACTTTTTGATCTGCAACTTAGGAGCAATAAAAAAAATCTCGAAACAAATATACAATCTCCATATCAGAAGATTTGAAAAACTCATTATCACAAAGACTATTGGTTAATTTAAAGAATACATTATTTTCTTTGATTTGATGAATCTGTGAAATTTTCAGGAACTTCTCCGAACTTATTCTTCCATGTTCTATATCGTTTTTCCAATATATTGTCGCGTCTCAGTGTTTAATCGAGTCAATTATTTTTTAAAAACTTATCAATATTTTTACACTATTAATTGCACTATATCAAACACTACACCAAAGAGAGTTAATAGGTAACCTTTCACTAAAATATTAGTATTTTTCTGAGCTGTTTTTCGCTAAACATTAAATAGTTGTGTGCTACGGATAATGTGTAAGGTACCTAAAGAAGGCGAAACACTTCTAAGTCGCGCAATTATATACGATAATTTTGACGTTTTTTTTGACGTTGTAGAACAATTTGAAATTCACAATGTGACTATACTACACTATTACTTCAAGTTCGCGAAATTTTTTAAAAAAATATGCATTACTTCAATTTTTATCTCTAATAATAATATGCTTCTTATCACAAGACAGGAAATTAATGAAATGATGCATTTCTTAGACATAAAACGAATATCCCTTCCTTATAAATTTCATAATAGATATTAAAAATAACAGCGTACCATTGACGTCTAGATTCAAAATTTAACAGCATAATTGTTATTGCAAAAACGTACACGACCACTCTCAAAATTTGCGTTTTAAAAGCACTAATCAGATATTCGATCTTCAATCCGTACTCGATTCTGTCCCGTTCTTTGGTTTGCCGAATTATTTTAGAAGAATTTTTTTTACTTATTATGAAAGTTAATTATGTAGCTTATTAGCTGAAAGTTGTTTCTTCGTAAATCCCAACTTTTATATTTAATACTTTTGCCCAGCTAGCTTGTCCGACAGGACAGGTTGTAACGACATACGTAACGTACATAACGTACGTCTTTTTTCTAAGAATATTTAAATTAGCTGTAGGTTCAGTTCTTAACTTTTAGTGATATATTCTTTTATATTAAGAATTGCATCAGATTATTTTCTCCCTAAATATAATAGTACATGAATACTGATACCGAAAAAATATGGAAACAGGGAGAGGGAGGTTCGGGGTGAACGATGAATCTGACAATAACAAAATTTCATAAAACTCTTTTTTATAGATAATTTAATTCTTCGCAGTTATTTTTTTAAATATTTTTTCATATAATTAATAAATTCAAAATTACAGCGTGTTTAAATTTTGCTATGACATGAGCAAATGTTTCGAGGACTGAAATGATCACTAATAAATTTTTAGGTCATAAGTTTCATACGCAAAATTAATCACTATTTTAAAAATAATTTAATGTACAGAATATAGTCAGTTACAATTTTATTATATTGACAGACACATTTACAGCAAGGTGGAATACTCATACGAATTCTTAAAAATTGGGCGTGGCTTGGACTTTTAGGACGGATAACTTAATCTGACCATTTTTTCAGGAGTTATATTGCGAAAACTCCTTTTACAGTGTTTTAAATTCTGTAATTTAAAAACAATACTAACATAATAACATGAAAATATATTTTATAATTACAAAGAATTTAATTTACCATAAAAAGCGTCTATTTTTATCATGACTCTTGACGAGATACAAAACAATCTGCATTTTTTAAAATGCAAATTTGAAAATGACTTAGTTGGCGAGCTCGCATTTAGCAAGGTCGGCAACTAAGTCGTTTTCTAAAAATATTGTATCTACAGAAATAATAAAATTAATGATAAATATGCAATATTTACGTATTTTCTGATCTATTTTGAAATAATTAGTATGGTTTATTGTTGAGATTTAAAAATAATTCTTTTTTTAAATTACAGTGCATTTCAGATAACAGAATTTCTTGAAAAACTTTAATTGAATATGGTTGTATTTTTTCAAGAATAAGTATGTAGGTGGTGGTCCTACTATTTAAAAAGCGATTAAGGTCTTCTTGCTTGGTGATTATTTGCGGTAGACGAAAAGCAATTTTATCATGTGTCAATAGATAATAGCAGATATAATTAAATGCAGACTTTGCGATTTCATTGATTAAGGAATAACAGTTTACTAAAATAAAACGTATAAAATGTAAAAAATTCTAAGTAAAGGATATTACATTGAAAAAATATAGGAATAATCTTTCATCACTGACTTTACTTACATTTTAGTAAAAAATAATGCTTCTCTTAATGCACGAAATTCAGATTCTATTGATTTGAATTCAATTTAAAACCTTTTTGAAAAATTTATTTACTAAGGTTAGTCAAAGTTGAATGAAAACCAATGATTGTAATCGTCGAAAATGTCAATAGAGTTCGAGTATTAAAATAATACTGAAAGGCTAACTGTATTTTGAAAATAATCTATGTGTATTTCTTTAAAATTTCAGTATCTCGCTGAAGTACCACCTGGATGTGTAAAAATCACTTTACGCGCACTTCAACGAGGTGCTCACATGAGTTTGGCTGAGTGTCTCCAGATGGAGTTGAGAATAATGCTAAGATGCTCAAAGCACAATGACTGCATTTCAGGTATTCATAAAATGTGCCATTAGTTGCAGAATACACATCACACTTTTATTCTGCAGTTATATTTTTTTTCCCATGCATATGTCCGAGCATGAGCCTCATTTGTTTTTAAAGATTTTGAAGTCTTCAAAGCTGTCAGGTATTTCTTAATATATTTTTGGTAATCACCTGTTATTTTTGCCTACATTTATATTATGCTAATTATTAGAACGAAGAAATAAATTTGTCCATCGCATTTACATGAAATGTTTAAAAAAAGAATAATGACTAAATATTTTATGTAATTTATGCTGAAAGATGCGCGTAGAAGCTAGAGTGGAGACGATTATTTATCTTAATTTTTTTTATTCAAATTGGCATTATTAGCAACGCGTGGACTTAGGAATTTTATATACATATTTTTAGACTTAGCACCAAACACTTGTAATTCAAATGTCTCACGATTGCTGAAAATACGGAGCAATGCAATATGGAGACATTACGGGATTTGATAAACTCTTGGGATATTTTAGTCTTTTTTCTCTATTATGTTTTAAGTTTTATCCTTATATTATTTCTAACTGTTTTATGAGAAATGTCTTTTCTACGATACAATATCTAGGATGTGCATTTCTAGGTGAAATTTAATATGAATATACAATTATGCACATGCTACATTCTATTTAGCTCCTTTTAATTTATACCCATGGTGTTTCAAGTTATCTTTTAATCTATTGCAATAAAATGATCGTAAACTTTTTATTACTTATTTCAAAAGTTATATTTGGATTAAATACGCGTGTATTGCATTACATATATGATAATTAGTTAGTTTAACTTATTTTAACAATAGGAAATGAATTTAAATACTATTTGCGTAGAAATTGTTTAAAATTTTGGTTGTCAAAATTTCTTGAAAAGACCCATGATATTCCCTTCATTCATAACTTTTCTTTTTCAAATGAATAGAAATAAATAGTAATCATTTAAGGCAAATTTTATATACGCTGGACTAGTCTATTTTATAGAACTGTAGCAATTTATAGCATATTTCGTTGTCGAGGAGCAGTAAAATATCTTTCTTCAATTTTCTTCCACGTTTCTATATTATAATATATTTGTACTGTTTTTAGAACTACTCATTAAATCCTTTTTTCCAATGCTTTTTGACTGGTATTCTCAATGTGGAAACATTGAGAATACCTTGGCAGTTCTAAAACTCGTTCACATTATTTTTTTGGACAATTTTTTTCCATGAGCTTTCTTCATGTTTATAAAAACCACTTCATAAATTTAGAGTCATAGTATAAAATTGCAGTTTTATTACCAATTCTTAAACATTAATTTGAACTTGAATAAGCCAAAAATATAGTCAATTTATAATTGTTTCAAGGGTCTCATATGAATTATTCGATTGGCTTATGGAAATATTCGATTAAGACGTTCGTTGACTTATGGCCAATTAGTAAAAATGCATGCGACTACTAGATTATATCGAGGAATGTTTTGGTTTAATTTATTAGGGAAGTGGCTAAAATCATAAAGGTAAAATTTTCGGTAACGAAACTCTGTGAATATTCTTTGTCAGTTACAATACTTACTTGAGTGTGACATTTGTCGTTGCATAAATATTGAAAATATTTCACGTTTTTTCTACACTCACGTTTTTTTATCTTCGTCCATTCATGTAATACAATAAAAGTCAGGGTAAGCGATCCTGACTTCTCCGTCCCTTCATAACGGAACTTTTTACATTAAATATGATTGAAATTTCTGAAATTGTTTTTTTGGTTTTCTCTACCTCAAAAAGAAAAACGACATCCTTTTAAGGTCACTTACGTGTCTGTTCGCCTGTCAATCGCAGCTCTTTTATTAGAAATCGCTTTAACCCGCACATATTTCAATAGCTGACACTTAAAAATAGTTATAGGGAAATTTCACGGGCAAATCAAGTAATCAAAAATTTTCTTTTTTAATTTCACATTTAATACTGGATGTATTTGTAAGGGCTAATAATAATAAAAAGCCTCAAAAACATTTTTTCGTATTTCCAGGCGGAACAATTTTTTTTGCATAATTTTCACTATATGAATATGTTATATTGATAAATATGCAAAATAAGGTTTTTAGAAGCCTACGCAAAGACTACAAGAAAATTATACATACTCTTAGAGGTCTTATAATTTTTGAAATTTGTATGATATTTTTATGTTTGTGAAATATATGGAAGGCAACATATTCACGTTGTGAATAGAAAATAAAAAAAGAGTTTAATGGAAACACTATGTGACCTTAAATATTTATAAGTGGATAAACATGTACGAAACCATCGTAGTGCAAGTACAACCCGTGCTTAATAGGTTTTTTCTTGTATAATGCATTTATATAATTTTTTTATATTCCATGTTATAAATTATACACTAAATGATAATACATTTTTTAGTAATTAAACATCCGTCCATACGGATATGAACTAATTAGTAACCCACACTATCACAATAACTGAGTCGACGATGGAACCCTATATGGAATATTTAAGCCCGTCACATAAACTTCATGATTATCAAGCCACTTAACTTGTTGAGGTCAACCTGAACTATTAAAAGTGCATAATTATTCCTCCTTGCATCATGCAACAGTGCCACCAGGCTATACCCTACTTATATGCTTTTTAAGACCCCTTTCAGAATGTTGCTTATTATATGCATCAACCCTCTCCTCTTATTCGAAATATTTGCAACAAGGTACGATTTACATTGAAAAAGAACCTTAACTTTTGAACGGTAAACCACTCCTCAGGTGTCCACTTGAAATAGATTTTCTCAAAAGAATGGGTACAAACGTAGTTTCATGGTATTTTTAAAAAACTAACTTGTTTGACAGGAAAGGGTGTGAGAAAGTCATTAGGTAATATTTGACATAAACCATTTCTATATGGATGCAACATTCATAAACGTAACATTGCTACCGTCAGTAGGATTTCATTGATTTAAATAAAAATTAGAGATTGTGCTTTTTCTGGGAAGTTAAATATTTATTTTAAATAACAATAAAATAAAATTACGTAATTAAGACACTTTATTTTTTCAATTGACAATTTTTGTTTAAAATCTGATACCAAGTAAAATTTTACGAAATAAGAAAAAATCATGATATACAAAAAGTAAATGCCTAATTTTAGTCTACATTATAAATTTAAAAAAGGACTCTATATTTAAAGATTAAGTGTAAATTAAATTATAACCAGTCTAACACGTTATAAAACAAAAAAATACTGTCATTCAGTGATGATAAAGGAACTTCGTCTTAAAGGAAATATAAATTAAAAATGCTTTAAAATATTTGAAATTTATCATTTCTTATAAATCGAGCATGTATTCTGAAGTCATTACGCTCAGTATCTTAAAATCTAATGTCCAATTAATGTTACTCAAAAGTGACGACAATCAACTTTTATTTAATATTTAAGAGAGAGAAATATTTTACGTGACAATAACTGGTGGTCATCCTTACACACTCTGAAAAGCGTTACGTGGGTTATGGACAACGCTTTGGTCTTTTAAGGGGTGTCCTTGATGTATACGAAGTAAATAATAAAACAGTACGAAATTTCATTTTTTACTTATTAGGATAATTTAAATGAAAGAAATATACATCTCGAATCTCCTGAAAATAAACTCTGATGAATATTTTTGAAAAGTGGATATTTAGATGGATGTTTATTTATTAAATAATTTATTATTATGTAGCTTTATTGAATATAGAAAAAGTTGACTGAAGATAGCATAAATCCAGCATGGCACGTGAGCATAAAATAATTAGTCGCATTAAATATAAACATGTATCTGAAGAAAAAGAATTGACGTATATTCCATAAATAAACAGTTATGAATTTTGGAAACTGGCAGTAGGACGATTTCATCGATTTAAATTTGATTATTCATTATATTAGTTTCTTAAGTAACTAATTCTTTGACAGGTATTCGCACACTTTTATTTGAAAAGAACAACAAACCGAAGTGGAATCCGGCAACTTTCGCGGAAGTTAGCGAAGCCTTCGTCGAAAGCCATTTCGAAAAATTTCCAGAGCATGAAATGGAATTGAAGGAGATTATGCTTGATGAAACTGCCTTGAACATATAAAAAAAATTGATTGCTGGTATTGTAAATGTCTTCGGTTTAATAGCTTATTATCTCGTCTTTATTGTAGATTAGAATAAACACAATTGTAGATTAGAATAAATTAAAGAGATTAATGGAAAGTTTCAGTCGTTCCTGAAACTTTTCAAATTGTCTCACGTTGAACGCATTTAATCTCGTTTTAATTTTTCTTTACTATTCGATCATAAAATAATTATGATTCACTATCTAATGTAATATACATCCATGTAATTCTATTCAGTTTAAATGCCTACTTGTGAATATCATTGTGTACTCTGAGGTACCTTTAAAATAAAAGTAAGCATGAATTAGGTTCTAGGTATATGATATTATGGTCAAAAAAATAGTATTTTGTAAATATTTCATGCATATATTGAAAATAATAAAGCATTTTTTATATTTGTTTAATATATTGATCGAAATTATGACAAATAAATTTAATTGAAATTCTAATTTGAATTTGTTGATTTAAATATAATTATTTTTAACATAATATATGTGTAATATTTGTAATAAAATAAATACATTTTATGAGGTTTCTCACACAATATGTTTTTATTTCCTCGTCAGGCCACTTGAAAAAAAAATAGTATCCCGCACAAAGAATACCAAGGAAGAAAACTGGAATGTAAGAAAGTATCTGGTCTGTCGAGTACCAATGGTTCTATGCTGGTAGTAGATTGTTAGAGACCTTTGAGAAAAAATATCTTAGAATAAATTCTACTTAAATTTATGATGTACTAAAAGAATAAAGTTAATAGCACTAACAAAATTTAACTTTACAGATATGTACAATACTTTATTTCGAAAATACAAGTTATAAAGATCACTGCGATGTCAAACATTGAAATATATTGGAAAAATTTGGTTAGTAGTTTTTCTTTAATTTATAAAAAAAATTTTTGGAAAATTCTCAAATATCTTATGTGATTAGTATTGATATTATACTTTTATTCCATTTAGAATTTTGAGTAATTGTTTGGAAAACTTCTCAAATATTTAATGCGATTAGTAGTCACATAATTCTTCTATATTTTAGAGTATTTCTTGTCTAGCAAAACTCTTTTAAATACTAGCTTGAATAATATTCGCTTATATATTCATAGAATTATTACATAATGGTTTGGTAAAATTCGCGAAATATCTGTAGTAGACATGTGCTATGATGGTGTTCATATATTGCTCGGATCTTTAGAATCGTTACGTAATTGTTTTGATAAAATGTTCAAAATACATGTTAATTTTTATGTATTTTTATGTTAGAAGTTTTATTAGAATATAAGTTTTTTATGTTAGAAGTTTTATTAGAATATAAGAATATCTAAGTTTTATTAGAATAAGTTATGTTTCAATTTTTAAGTTAGAAGTATTTGTGCAATTTGTTTAATTTTACACATTGTAATTTGAAAAATTAATTTTAGCTTTACTCGTGCTTCACAGTTTTTTTAGAATTTGGCATATTGAGTAACTCAATTATTATTTGACTTTTATTGATTATTTGAAATCGTATTTGACTTGCTCGTTTTGGGGCACAAGTTTTTATTTTAGTTTGTTATACGTGTACATAAATAGGCCTATAAATACAAATACTTGTACAGCAGGTTCGTAGTGTCTGAAGTCACTGAGTCCTATTTGACTTGAATTTTTTGAGAAGTAAGGATGTCTGAAGTCACTAAGTTGTATTTGATTTGTACTTTTTAAGAGAAGTCAGAATATTTAAACCTATTGAGTTGTAATTGATTTATACCTTTTATGGAAGTCAAAGTTTTGATGCTGATTTATTTAAATATAGCGTTTTATTGGTGGTTATTCTTCGTAGGTATTGTTTTGAAGTCAGTAGCTTACTGAAGATATGAGTAACAATGCAAAAAGAAAAAAAGCATGTTTTATTCAAAACTGTAAATTTGTAATAACATATTTATATATGTTATTACAAATTTACAGTAATATGTTCTACACTGTGTAAAATTAGTTATCTTAATTACGTTTAAATATTTTTGTCACTATGCAATTTTCTTTAAACCAATGAAAACTATATAGTATATATAAATGTAGATTTATTTTTCTTGAAAATACACGTAATTTTTTTTCTATAACTCACGTCACACTTATGAATTCTAAATGTGATGCAATAAAGTGTCCACATACTTATAAATAATTCAAAGCTATTTCACAGTTAACAGAAATAATAATTCATGATTTTATTAGTTGACTCTGATTCCCTTAAAACAACACTTGCTCACTTGGAGTTATGTGTTGCGTCTATCCAAATCACTACAGATCGTACAAGATACTAGTATAACATTTTCCGTGATTAAGGAAATTTACGTCATTACAGCGCCTTGAGTAACTATATTGAGTCGGTATTAAGTAACTATGCGGCGCTGTGTCATGAGAATTTATCTCCTAAAACATTTTTACCATGTCGATGGTATCTAAAACCCTAGTAACTGTTGGCATATTATATTTCTCTTGGCATATCATTTTTACAGTTATTTGGTGGAATGGTCTTTTATGGTGCCATCGGTCTTTCTTTTCAACGACCATTTTCTTCCAATGATGACTTCACATTATCCGGCTATATATCAGTGGCTATAGTTCAATATAAACAGCCTATCTTCTGTGAACTGGCGCAGCATGCTTCCATTGGGTTTCACGGAATAAGCTATTGCACGTTATTGTGTATAATAAATTGGTACATCTTTTGGTAATAATCAATATGGTAAATATTTTTTTTGCGCTTTGAAAATGTTAACATTAGGCTACAATTCCAATCGATATCGTTGCTCGTAATAGGTGCGGTTATTGTAATCAGTGAGAACATTTTTTTTCCTGTTCGGTAGTGATGATAATATACGTACCTTTGAATTTAGAATTTTGGTCATACGTACCTTTGAATTTAGAATATTGGTGATAAGTACCTTTAAATTTAGGTTACATATACAGCTCACCAATTAGGTCATAACATCAATATTCACTTTCCGCATGCTGCTTAAGTAGCAGAGTGCTAGCTTTACATAGATACTAAGATCAATTCAGTTTCTAATGATGAACACGGGTTAGTTTCGTTTTTTTTTCGAGAATGAATCAATTTACTTATATTTGGCGTCTTTTAAATTGAGTTAAATAACTTTCTTAACTTTCTTGCGAATTTGTCTAATTCACGGAAAAATCGCTGGGAGTCATACATAGTTTTAACAATATGACACCCACAGAAATAAATTCCCACTGTATCAAAGGTGTTAGATGTTTTTTGTTGGGATGCGTTTTATTGAGTTTGGATATGGTTAGATATATCATAAATTTGTGTATTTACTTTGCAATAATTAGCTAGACGCTGTGTTGTTGTACTAAAGCATTAGAAATTATTTTATATTAAAAAAATCAAGTTGCATATTTTCTGATTGGATAAACTGGTTCCGATAAAATAAAATTTATATTACCTCACGTCAACCTATATATTTGTGCCCGTCGTTTTATATGATACTCCTTCATTGAGCTATATTTTTAAATATAATCTCTGCAATCCATTCTGGTCGTGACAGTGAAAAAAAATAATGAAATTCGGAACCTGCAAATTATAAAAGTATGGCCAATTCAAAAGTAACAATGTTAGTGTTTGTAAAGGATTTACATTATGTAGTTGAACAATTATATACAAATATAAAAACTATCATTAATTTTTTTTGAGTTTCTATTGAACGTCTAAGATGGAGAGCATCGTTAGGCAATTGACGATTTATGACCTTTTTATATTTTTGAAATGGTAAGCTATCCATATGTCGTTTTGATATTCTTTGGCTTTTAAGACTCTTGTCTTGTTATTCAAGGAAATAATTTGTTTTCGAAGTGATTTAGAGATGGCGTCAGGTAATTGTTTTTAAAATATGAATTTGAATAATGCTGGTTCAATTGTATAAACAATCAATAGTAGTTCTTTATTTTAGAATATATTTTATGAAATACTAATTTACGTTCTTGATTTTGTTTATCAAATACGTGTTATTAAGACTTTACAAAATAGCATCAAAGAAATATTGTTACGATCGAATGGAAATTTCCAGTGAAATATACATAAGTAAATATGCATTAAAAGCGAGCCGTATTTATTTAAATCTTCGCTCTCATAACTTAATACTTTTAATTCACATATCGAATATTTTGAAAGCAAAAATTGCAATAAAAATGAATCTTATTGGTTATTCATGTATTAAACTTCACGTTAGCTAGTTTTAATAATTTGAGAATTCTCTTATTAAAAGTCAAATAAATTAAAAGCAAGTAATACAATTTGGACCACGTCTTTATTGAATAATGCGTACGATCTTTAAATCTTGGAGCAAATTCTGGCTGACAGCGCTCAATCTCATTAATTTATTCATGGGGCTTCAGGAACCTACGAAGACTCCAAAACAACTTTTATATACATATATATATATATATATATATATATATATATATATATATATATATAAGGTTAGTAAATATTACAAATATCTGCTGTTATTGTTTTAAATGTTCTTTTTGAGAATTATTGAGAGTGTTTATTTAAGTATAATTTTTAATCCTTTGGCTCGTTGAGCAGGATTAGTATTTGCTTCATTAATGGTCATACTCGTCCCTTTATTTAATAGCTATCCGTGCAAATATCGCGTCATATTTATGGACACATTTCATGGCTCCTTCGAGTGGAGAAGTGCTCGTTTAATTATAAGCTATATTTTGGCCATTTGAGCTGGTCTAGCATAAAGTTGAAAATTTGTACATTCGGTGTTTCTGAGCCGAATATTAATTATTTAATGTTTTGGAATCGCATAGATATTTGTCTAACTTAAGATGAATATTATTTGTTGGGATAAATCCTCCACTAAGGGCGCAAGCTATTTATATGCCTCGCCAACTACATTTTTTGAGTTATGGCCGTTTCCATAGGAACCTTGTCCGATATATGGGCCCATATGATTATTAAAAGTTTGACCTGCAAGCACGAGGTACATCAAAAAATCACCATGTGGCTGTGATGAACATACATTTTTAAAAATTTTAAATTCATTTTGCAACGTAATTTTATTTATTTTTACAAAATATATTCAAATTGCCTTTAAACACTATTTAAAACTTACATTATTATACATATATTATCATTTATGGAAAAGAAAAAAATATAAGTGCATTCATTTATGTGATAATTTCAGATCGCCGCCCTAGATTTGCCTTATTGAATTTTGGAAATGTTTCAAAATTGTTAATATTCAGTGCCATATTTATCTGCTGTATCTTATTATGTTTGTGGTTGATGATGTGAAATAAAAATATTTCAAAACATTTCCATAAAAAACGATAAATTTTCAAGATAACTCTTTTCTTTACATTTTCTATTGGAAAAGAACAAAATACTTGTAGAAGTGAATATCACATATAAGTGTAAAGGAGATACAATGAATAAAAATCAGTAAATTTTAGGGAGTTAGATTCGCTTAAAAATGAAATGTGTTTCTTTAAAATTTTAATTTACAATTATCAAATTGATACTGTTGGTGAGGTCTAGACATTATATCGAACAAATACACGATTACAGTATAAACCAACTTTCGATTTTTATTATAATATGTTTGATCAGCATAAAATTATGTACCTAGTCCATAGTCATCCTATTAAATAAAAAAAATATTCTAATTTATTAAACGCGGTTTACTAACATAAATTCATTAAAATTCTACTAGACACATAATTTAATAAGACGGCTCTGTAATCTATGTATGATAAGTCTCATAAATTTTATGCGGAAATGCTGGTGGGTAGGCTCTTGGTATGTGGCTTAATGATACCCTGGAGTATTGAATGAAGGTTAACGTAGATATCTTCTTCAATCAAAGAACACTGTACCATTACTTGGTCGATATTGTTCATGGCATCATCGTGCTGGCAAGAGACACAAAACAATATAAATTAGAGAAGTACTCTAAAGAAACTAATAATGGAGAAATAGTTTTGAATAAAGTTATATAGTGGTATATGAGACAAACTATTATCCCAAAATTAGATTTATGAAGAGTGTAACAATGTGAATATGGTGAATCACAATAACAGATACATATTTCAGACGTTTACATTCAGAAATATTAAGAGACGATATTAAAGTATTCAATAAGTCATTTATTCTTACAATATTGTATTTCCACAATTAAATGAAACTACGTGGTGTAGTATTATTTCTACTTTCTTTAAGTTCTTTACCACGACCTAGGTTTCGTTGTATTACAACATCTTCTGGTGGGCTATTAGCAAAGATTAAGATATATTTGCTAATAGCCCACCTGAAGGTGTTGTAATACAACGAATACTAGGTCGTGGTAAAGAACTTAAAGAAAGTAGAAATAATACTTCATCACGTAGTTTCATTTAATTGTGAATAATGAACTTCTACAAAATTAACGCCAAATATATTCAATAACTTGTGTTTGATAAATATATATTTATTTACTATGTAAGAATTAGTTCTTACCGGCTGTTATGTTTGCTTATGTCGTGTTATGCCGTGTTTAGCTGTTATGTTTGCTTATGAATATGACATATTTAATTATAAATAAATGACAAGAAGCTATCGCTTATGAATTTTAAATTTTTCAAAAGGAAGGCGTACTTAACACATGGACTAATTTCTAAATATTGTATAAATTATAGTTCAATTAAATCGGCAATAAAACGCATGAAAGTTTTGAAAAATTAATATGCAACACGGCGATGAGTGCGAAGTAATTGTATTCTACCCACATCGCACTGCAGGTGTTTGACTGTCAATCATGTTTGTTGCGAATATCATAGTCTTTCAGGTTTTACTCATCTGTATTTACCTGCCGCAGCTTACCTGCTACGACACTTTATATGAATGTTAATTTCTTTCGCTACATTTCAACAAAATGGACATACAAAATAGATAACAACCTACTTCATCCCCGCAGCTTACGAAATTTAAACTAGGTTAAACCTAAGTTAATATTTTAGGAGATTATCCGTAGAAAATCTGCATTGTCTCTGTATTATATTAACGTAGAAAAGACGAGAATTATTGATTATATTCATGTTATAAGGCAAACTTAAAAATAATTTGTGAAACCTTTAGTATTTTCACAGAACATCTAAATATTGCAAATATTTTTAGAATTGAAAGATTACATTGAAAATATGTAGCACCATTTCTGCTCAACATTTAAATATTAGTTTACTGTTTTTGTGTTAAAATTATAAAAAAAAATTTTATAAAAGAACGAAAATAGTAAAATTTACTTAAGATTGCTAGCAAGTACAACGGTCAGGTATAAGAAAAACTTCGTATGTTGTGTAGAGCTTTATATGACAGAGCTTTGACTGATTTATTTCTAGCTCTAGTCAAAACCATATCAGGCTTCTTGATTTACTATTTTCGCTATCTGACGTATTAGTCTCTAGAAAAGAACGAAAATAGCAAAATTTATTTAAGATTGCTAGCTAGTACAACGATTAGGTATAAGAAAAAGTTCGTACAATTGGTAGAGCTCTATATGACATAACTTTCGCTGATATATCTATAGCTCTAGTCAAAACCATATTTGGCTTCTTGATTTACTATTTTCGCTTTCTGACGTATTAATCTTGACATATTAATTTCATAATAATTTGACGAGAATCAGTATTTATATCCTGTATACCTTAAATATGGTCTAATTTCTCTTTTCAATTTAAAACATTTCAGTTTTGCTTCAAAATGTGCTTTGCCATGACAAATATAATTAGTGTCAAGAATGAAAATTAATGAAAATTAAAGATAGCCGAGGCAGACTTGAGGTGAATTTTAATATGATGAGTTTTATAAATTAACCTGAACAATATTTTTGACGCAAAATACAAGTACATAAGAGGCTGGATTACGCAGGTAAATAAATACCGAACCAGTACAGTTTTTACTTAGCTCTTTAGGTGTGAAATACTAAAAATATATTTGTTTATGAAAAAAATAAATTTGTGCTACATCAGTAAACCAGGAAGCAGCAGCTTTAAATATAATAAAACAAGATAATAAGGACAGTGTTGGTAGCATGGAGGTCTGTTTGGAAACGTTAAATTATTTTCTATTTACTGATGTTTAATAAATAATAATAAGACTTGTTAACATAGCCCAAGCTTTTAATGCTCGTACCGCTCCGCGTTACGGAGCGCTCGCCATTCGCCACGTGCCTCGCCTCGTCACTTGCGACGCACGTGTCGATGGCTGTTTTTTGAACAAGATTAAAGGAGTGGCGAAGCGAACACCTAAATTGGGTATTATGTATGTATCAGTTTTGACAATTGCCTATGGTTATATGCAGTATGTATGGGTTACACTTGCAAGTATGATTTCGTAATTAAGGGCTATGGGTGATTTAAAATTCCACAGTATACATCACGTTATATCTAACAGTAGTATTTGGTAATATAATAGTTTTAATCTATTTACAGTAGTAATCTATGTATGATTACTAATCACTTACAGGTATGCACATATTTTGTAGTATTCACACACTTATGAGCATTTTCAACATGTCGTCCCCCGTTATCCATACTTTCAGTCTTTTGCATACGTTTTTTTGTTTGTTCGTGGACTCTATTAAATAAAGAAATGTCTTGGTTTTACTTTTAAGTTTGTCAAAAGCAGCAATAATATGTGCGCATTTCTATTTCACTGTCACAATCTTTCTCAAACACTATATCTTTAATAAATCCCTACACGAAGAAGTCCAATGGGGTAATGTCTGGTAAATATGGAAGCCAAAGTGTATGTTCAAGTCCACCTATCCACAGACCAGACATTTTGTTTAGCCTGTCACAAACTTCGACAATACAGTGCGGGGACGCAACAAAACTGAACACAAAAAGATTTCGCAATCGACTAAATTAATAATTGATTTTGACCACGAATGCGCTATCGCATATGAGAAGAGTGTGGCAACATAGCGGTAGCTGTAAGCTGTACGTAACGAAATACGGAAAGATTCGAGCAGACAGTTTTTCTTGAAATTTTTATCGTGCTATAATTTCTAAAACCTTTGAGATAACAAATTCTGGCTTTCACCAATGATCTACATACAACCAGGAGATTTAGTGGTATTCGTTTTCCCACGGCAGTCGCTTACACGGTATATGGTATATATATATATATATATATATATATATATATATAGGTACATATGTATATATATATATATATATATATATATATATATATATATATATACATATAGGGAGAGAGAGAGAGAGATTAATAGGTTCAATATTTTCAGATATGATCTATAGCAAATGCTAAATCGCCTCTTAATTATGCTAATATAGTTAAGACGACAATTGTTACTTATATTGGTGCATGTCACAATCCAAACTTAAAAATAATTTTTGTAATCATTTTGAGCAATACCTTTATATATATAGTGCCTTAGATACAGATTTACAAACTTACAAACTAAGACAAAACAGACAAATTTACAAACTAAGAGTAAAAATATTGAATGCTTATTACATGTAACTTGCATTTTGTAGTATATAAATATAGGACAAATAACTCACTGCTACAATGAAAACAGAAAAATTGAAAATTT
Organism: Druceiella hillmani; assembly: GCA_039881145.1. Taxonomy (NCBI): domain Eukaryota; kingdom Metazoa; phylum Arthropoda; class Insecta; order Lepidoptera; family Hepialidae; genus Druceiella; species Druceiella hillmani. Next base: position 6,713,289 of record JAYKKI010000070.1, read on the forward strand.
AGATTTATAAAAGGAAAATTAAATGCCTTTATAATTTGATATAACAATATTTTGCTTATCATAAAATATCTAAGGCGTATTACTTGATTTAAAGTAAGAAGTAGAAAGCGATGTGGGGTATAGAAGTTCAGATAATTGAAGAAATTGCTAAACTGCGAGGTAAAAAGAAAATAAATACCACGTTGACTTACTTTAGGGAATATTTGAAAAAAACAAAAAAATTACTAAAAATAGGATCAAGATCTAACGTAATTTAGAGATCATCATGGTTTGCATTCAATGCCGCGTATATCTTACAACGATATGTACCGAGGTGAGTAAATAAACAAATTATTTATTTATTTCATTTCTTGTCATAAGTTATATATGTTAACACTTATGCTATCTTAATATTTGAATCTCATTGCCAGACAAAATCCTCTCCCATCTCTTAATTTCCAATATTTTGTTGGTAAAACTGTTACACCACTAGAGCCGCCAATAGGACATTGAGTAAAAATAATTATTTAGTATTGGAGCATTTTAATAACATGATATTTTGTTTTGCTTTTCTACTTAAGTGTTAGTGACGCCATCTACGCTTTGCACTTTATACCCCATTCCTTGTAGAGAAATACTCAGAAAAGTTCTCTCTATTATTCTGTACAGAAATACAAGTAAATGGGTCTTCGTTTCGTCATGTTCCAGGTATAAAGGTGTTGTTCACAATTCGCTCAATCGCACATTATCAAAACAAAATTAATGACAGCTTGTTCAACGTTCAAAGATGCAATATGGTTAAAATAGATGAGTGATTTAAGTGAATATAATCAAGAGAATATATATCTATACTTTGACAATCAAAGTGTATTAAATACAATAAAAAGCGATAAATTTCATAAACGATGCAAATATATAGACTGATAAATTTGTAAAATATATTTTTATAAATATGTTATTGACTTAATTTATATACGTACAAATATATAATTAATAAGCTCATATGTTCGCAAAGGCCTTGCCCAGAAGAAAATTAAAATTTATGAAAATAAAAATGGCAATCGTTTTCTATCTTGTAATGTGGAACAAGTTATCTTTAAACATTTAGCTAAATTAATTAAGTGATTGTTTAATTATTCTGATAGGCGACATCAAAAGTTGCGGTGGTAACTTGATCGGAAATTTTATCAAGAAATATATTTAAATCACCTACGTGGTTTCCAGAAATTTAATATAATTTGACATTTATGTAAGAAAACAGTGCCCATAAAATATGTTGATAGATATAAATATAGATATAGTGATATAATTATGAAAATGGTATATCACAATTATATTAATTTAGGTTTAGAACTAGAAACTTTTTGACAATTTTTTTCATACCATATGAAAGAATATACTTTAAAAACGACATATTTGAACTTTTGCAGCTGATGACTATTTATTATAAAAAAACCGATTTGAATTTTGAAAATTTTGTACCCGATCATTTTGTTTGCGATGGAATAGATTTTAACCTTTTTTTCCAATTATTTCACTTATTCTTTTATCACTAACCAATTATTAAACAATTAAAAGCATAATTTGGTATGACTATTAAGTATTTATAACAAAAATTAATAATCAAAATTTAACATTTTTTTAACCTGTTAGTTTAAACAACTACATTTTGCTGAAATGGTGGCACCATTTCAGCAATTCAGGAAACAATAAAGTCCATTTGTATTATGGCATATATCTTTTTCAATATTTTATGGCATTTATTTCCCTTTGTAGTTACCTAAATTTTAAATATATTTTAAATTCACATATTATTTTTTAATTTTTGTTATTTTATTATTAATTTTATTACTGATAAAAAGTATAATATTGATAATATTGATTGTTGATTATTTAAATTAAACCCAGCCCAGTCCACCTCAGCGGGCTAGGCTGGGTTGGGCTTTTGCTTATTTTTGAAATGTTTATAACAAATATTTTTTTAAAAAAATATAAAAATATGGAACTATACATTTTTTATGGATGATATTATTTAAACAATTTTTTTTATTACATTAGTTACGGCCGGTAAATATTTTAGTTACAAATATCATCTGTATTATTTCTTTTATACGAAGTACATTATAAGTTTATATCTTAAAAATTAATTACCATAACTATGTTTTTATAGTAATGGCAAATGCAAAAGCTGATAGTCATAAATTAAAAAAAAGAACCATAAATTAAGGATTTAAAGATAGCGAGACATTAATTTGGTATGATCGATAATTTTCTTATTTGACATTTAAGACTGTTAAAATTAATTTTTTTAACGTAATTTTAAATATTTATTTTAAGTGATTTAATTTCATTAATTTTTTAATCCCTTTGTGTGTATCAAGTGTATAACGTCTAATGATAAATTCGTTGTCAATATAGTCTGAAATAACAATGTAATGTACACATTTCGACATATCTCTGGTGAGTGTCTTTTTTAATGATTTTTTTATAATAAATGATCATCAGCTGCAGATTTTTTTTTAAATATGTAGTTTTTAATTTAAATTTACTTAAAATAACTGAATAAATTTGATATGATTTTAATGGCTAATACAAAACAACTTTATGTATTTCTTCCTTGTATTTTTTCGCATTAATTTATTTTCTGAATCTCAAAATAACAGAATGGAATTATAAAATTTACTCACTATGATAAATAAACTATTTTAATTCACAAAATATAGAACAATAAAAAATCAAGTGGATGTTATGATCTACACATTGACGTGAATATCAAACTGTGATTTATGTACTGACTGTCAGATTGACAATTTTGATGTTTTTAATATTGAGAATATTCTACAATATTCCACAGTATTCAATAATGTGTTAAAAAATTGTGGAAATACATTTTATATAACAAATACTCAACATTTTATAGAGTTAAAAGAATGTTTTAAAATATTTGCAATTTTGTTAAGAATTATTATAAATAAATGACGGCACATCGAAACGTCATTATTATTTTTACTATGCTGAATTTTTAAATATGTATTGAATATAAATATTGTAGTGTTAATTTCTATACCTAAAGAAAATGTAACTTTTATAAGATACTCACGCGTCCGTACATCTGTATGTCTGTCACAACCCTTGATACACTTTGCAATTTAGCATAGTTATAAAGTATGTCAACTTGCATTTATACCAATAGTTTTAACATGATTTTTTTTAATGTCATGAGTCATATAGATATTGATTGAAAAAGCAAGGTTTACTATTGTTGTCGGATCATATTTTCCTGATATCAACGTATACCACTAGAACATTTTGTATTAAGTTAGATCAAGCCATGTAGTATCAACTTCCGTTGGATTAACTCTTTACGGTGTTTTTTCTCAATTATTTCCAAGTTAAATAAGCAGATGAATAATGCACACAATTATTATGCGCCTTTAAAAAGTTTTGCTAGTCAGAATTTTATAGTTTTATGCAGATCTATTAAAAATTAAATCTAAAATTTTCACATGCGATATTTATATATGCGGTATATAATATTTTGAAATATTTGAACAATTTATCTAATTAAAAAAAAATGAGTTAAAATTGGATTTAGTTTTTTTAATAATCTCTACAACTCTCTCATTAATCGTTTCTCATTGTGCACTGGAAAGAAAGTAAAAAATTAATATCCTTTGACAAAACTTAACGATTACTGCGAACGACATTAAAGCTATTCAATTTGAACAATTTTCATTTTAATAAATTCACCAAATAAGAGACGGTTTTCGACTTCCTCAAATAACTGAAAATATTTTCATAAGACACGATAATTGACAGTCCAGTGGATGAATTACTCGTTAGGGGATAATGGCTGGGATTTAGTACCAATAAGTTAGTCTCAATGAAGGGTTCAATGAATCTTGATATATTTATAATTACATTCAATTGAAAATTTAAAATCGATGGGAGCGAGTCAAAATATGTTAAAGCGAAATATAAATCATGACAAGTGGCTTTTTAAATTCGAGGCGATTTCATAAAATCTTTATAGATCACGTTTTCCATACACTAAATTCAGTGTGATACCTTATTTAATTTTGTAGGTGGACGAAAATGATTTGATAGAAAAAAAAAATCCTAAATTTCATCGTACAAAGAAGTACAAGTGATATGTGTTTAAAAATATCTTATCTTTTAAAATACAACTTTCTTCGATAAACTTTTATTTCTCCTTTATATCGTCATTTGATATAACGTCGCACAACGGCCAATCAAATTTTCAGTGGAATTAAATTAGATCTAGCTGGGATTTTTTTGCATAAAAATTTAATATTCACTAATTGTGATTCACAAATCGAAGATGCCAACTTAGCATCGAATTTTGTAATTAATTGAATATTGTGCATTTATTATTATATATTTCTTCGGCAAATGCTATTTTTAATTATTATGTTTATTTAAAATTTAAAGGGAAACAAGTGTAGACAGAATAAGAATTCGCAAGTCCACCAGGTTTGCCTTTCTGGCAGCCGCCTACCATTGCGTTTATTGTCGTTAAAATTAATACAATATATTCATTTGATTTAAGTTCGCGTAAATTACATTATAATAAATGGAATCAGGCAAGAAACACTATGCATTTTAATGGATAACAGAAAAAATGAGTATTTCAAAGAGTATTTTGTTGTAAATACACATTTGTTATTTCCTTTAATTTAGTTATTAAAAATTACCAATTTTCTGGAAAGGAAATCAGTTACCAGAATTTTTGTACACACCTTCGTTATTTTGTTCTAAAAACGTGTAAAACTTCTTTTCTGATATCGGTGAAAGAAAAGCGATCCTGCAAAAAATCGCAATGGTGTTGGCCGATTTTCCTCGATTCAAGCGTTATTAATTAAAACTCGCTGACGGAAAATAGGATAGATCATACGAATGACCATACCCTAACCAGGACGGCAGATATTTATTCGGCGGAGCTGTCACCTTCAGTTGGGCGGTAAGTCAGTGGGAAATCTGCAACCGACCTTCACCGGAAAACATCGACAATTGTTGGCGTCAACTCACTTCCCGAAAAGTTGGTCGTTTGCATTGTGCTTTATACTGATGGAATATATTTTTTTGCAGTTAAAAATAACACAACATTTATTTGGGACCGTCGCAGTTGTAAATTGATGAATCTCATTTCTAAGTAATGAGGCAGCTCTGCAATTCAAAGTTGAAAAGTCATCACTCTCCACCTATATAATTATAATACAATAAATTTAGCACACGAATTAGCAGCATATACCTTGTCACATTGTAAAAAACATTCTAAATATGAAAGACATTCTAAAGAAAAAAATAAACATTGTCTGATAACTGTTTATACATAAAAATGATCTTAGCAGTATTGCGTATATGTTATAACTTGCTACGACAAACATTTTACTTATTCGGGAGTGCGACTATTTTACTTCAATTTGATCATAACATTTTGATTCCAAATAGCACAAATCGTAATAAAAATAAGTATTTAGTATAATGAATATAAAAAGCATGTGCTTTTGAGATAAGGTTGTACATACAAATTGAAAACAGCTATAGCTCTCAAGTAAATAATTAAAATAAAAGAGGAACATATTGCGAAAGAGTGAAATTTTTGGTTTCGACCATTCGACACAGCAAATTTGTCACTTGAATATTGAACGTGTTAGGGGGATCACCTGTTTGGAATATTGCGGTCACTAAAGACAACCTTAAAAGCGAAGTAAGTATCCGTACTCACATATAATCAGATGTACTTCGTGAAATCACTAGATAGGATATTTAAGAAATTAAATCTTATAAGAGAGAATAGCAATGCATATACTAAAGGTGTTTTGGAAATCTCTTTACAATTTGTCATCAAAAGAAATTTGTTTTATCATACGATTTGTAACGCGTGATGAAAGGTTTATAAAAATATAGGTTTATTATATTTATTTATAAATAAACAAGATGTGGGAAATCGGCAGTTGGGCAAGTTATTTGGATAGTTATTTAAACTTGTCACGAAGAACAAAGTTTTTGTGGTCTAATACTCTACTTTGAGCTCACTTCAGATGTACGCTCTTTATCTTATTATTGAGATTGATTTTGAAAAAGGATACAAATTGATAAAGTCCATAACCTATTGGATTCCAATATTTATGTTCCGCTATCCCAGAAGTATCATTATTATAAAAACGTTAGGTTATAAGTTGTGATATAAGACTCCGTAGTCTATACCACAACTTATATAGTAGTAGTTGAGGTATAAGACTCCATACCACAACTTATAACTTGACGGTATAGAACTCTCGTTAAATCCAGTATTTAGCCAATATTTTCTTTAGTCTAATTTTTATTTACGTATTTTGCACAATTTTTTTTTTTTGCTCGATAAACCCATTTCTTAAAAGTAGTTGAAAATGCTGTAAGGGGTTTACTTCCTTTTAGCATGGGGAACTCATAGGTTACTCGAACTTGCTGATTGCTTGATTATGGCAGTAGAACACGAAAGTTTAAACTTTTGAAATAAAAATTTACACTTTAAATTGATTATTTACGAGATACCCCAACCTATATTTTTTCAAAGTGGTATAAATTGTTTGACCAATAAATATTTGAATCTCTGAGAACTAATGACTGGATCTATTCTTCTTTACATATCTCTTAACGGATTTTGAGAATTTCTTTGTTGGGAGAGTAAATATTTTTCCCGAATTATTTCCAAAAAAAGGCAAACAAATATTTACATTCCAACCTGCAGTTAATTTTTTATTATTTTCCAAGGAAAGAGTAATAAAATAAACCGCTTTCCGCAGAAAGATGTTATCTTATTTTTAAAAGGCGTCTGTCTTTGCTTTACTTCGGAAATAAAAACTCAGAAGTGACTTTTTTTCATTTAAAGTTCACATATAGTTCATATGTATATACTCCATTTTTCATACTTCATATAGTAAAATACGTTGCTTTTCATTCTGTATAAAATGGTGACGAAATTTTCTGTCATTTAAAGACGCTGAGCTACTTTCATTTTAAAGTTTGTTAAAATTGGGGTATATTTAGGAAGAACACAGATCAGGAAGCCACTAACTTATAAATATTAGTTTAGAATATTTCATCTGGACTAATGTTAACGATTAAAATAACTTGTTCCCGTTTATATTTGGTTCTAACAGCGTTGATTTTATTTTCAATCAAACTTCTTACGTCATTTTTCTCTGATATATTCGCCGATGTGTATACAACACACAGTGAGAAGAAGAAATGCTCAAGTTCGTTAAAAAAGTTATAAATTATTAGTAACAGTTTACAACTTTTAGGACGTTTAATTTTCAAATACTCCATATCTATTATAATATTTTCAGTCACTGTGCCGTCAGTGATATTCATAAGTGAATCATTTTACGTAATCTGCAAATGGCTAGAGTGTTTAGGACTGACTGATACTATGTAATCGATGTATTGAACTAGGATCGACCTAACATGTCATTTTGCAGGGAAAATGTAAGGCATATATATATATATATATATATATATATATATATATATATATATATATTTGCATATCTTTCTTCTGCAATTTATCATTTAATAAATAAAGAAGATTACTAGAAATACTACCACGATTCGTTTCAGTTAATGGATACAGAAAACTGTACCGGGACAAATGATATAATTTAAATAATAATAGAACCAATTTTAGAACGTCTTAATTATTTCTAGAACATAATAAAGTGTTAAATGTGCTGATTTCTGTTAAATGAAAGGAAAATTGTAAAATTATTTCCGTGTATTTAATTTACCATAAACTGAAAGTAATTTATAGTTAATTACATATTCTACGTAAACATCACCTACTTCATGTTTCTGGATGAAGAGATTTTGTAAGTAAAGCATTGTGGTAAATATCATCACCGTTGCTTGCTTGATATGATTTGGATGCAGTGTTATGTTGCAGATATTTAACTGTATTATTGAAGTCAAATGCGGCCAGATGAACGAGCATCTGTTAAAAGAACGAGCTTCTTTTACCTGTGTACATTAGACATTAAAACTTCGCATTTCTATTTCTAACAGTGAAAATTTCTCACTTATATTCACAGCTGATTTACTTCCAGTTCACATCAAATTTATACACTTTGAAACTGACATGAGATATTGGCCTAATACAATTGATATAAATCATTACAGAAAAAGATTTCGTTAGATCTCCTCAAACTTCATTCTTAATAAAACCTTAGGTTAGCGCAATTTTATTTCTCATGCCCTCTACGTATCAAAATGGAATATCAATATTTGTATCGAGCCTTTGGGATCCATCTAGTCACAAAATTGTATACGGAATATTAAGGGTGTAAAATATACATTATATAGTTTTACCTTTTTAATCATTTATTTTTTATCGTTACGTTATTATCTCTCAGTATTGGGTTGTTGAAATAAATATTGTACTTTTTCAGAATTTATTTTTATTTAAGTATACCCCGTGTAACGCCCATGTGCGGAGGATAATGTTTAGAATGACTCTGAACTGCCAAATAAAAAAAATATACCAACGACATAGTCATATTTCTATTTCACGCGTGTGGCTTTTATAGCATATCCTTTTGGCACTGAACCAGTCGGTTAAATTCGATTTTTTTTGTTCATTGCTCTGAAACTGTTCTATAAATTTTAATCAAAAATATTAGGCACCATTGTTGTACCATAACAAAGTCTCTGAAATGTATCCTATTTAAATCCGATAAGTTAATCACAAGGTTTAAATTTCAGGAGTCCGGTTATTTTAAGGTCCTCACGTCTTGTATTCTGAAAATATATAATTAAATTCAAATTATATAGGTCTTTAAAACAATTATAAACATACGTGCGTACAATCACAAAAAGATCCAAATTTCGATCATTAGTGTCTTACTTTTTTTGGCCATATGGATGTGCTATTGATTGAAATAAAGTATCTTTGCTGAAACGAAGTCACAACAAGTATTATTAGCTTACAGTTTAATATTGAAAGGTTAATCATTGTTCTTTTTCGTGACAAGCTCAAAAATTTTCTATTTTTTTATGTAAACATTTCTGATTGTAAAATAAATAGCGCTTTTAAGTTATGCACAATATTACAACTAATAGTTTTTACGGTTCCGTACTTCAAAAGGATAAAAAGAACTTCGATAATACCACTCACATATCTGTCCATCAAATTGTTTGACGAGTATAGTTAAAATACGACCTAACTGCATATTTTTTTAAATATTTAACACTCATTATTATTTAAGAAAATTGTACGGGAGGGCAAATGAAATATTCGAAATATTAATTGGAAGAGCGAGTTATGAGGATTCCAAAAATATTTTTTATAATTTAATTTTGATAATTCCATTCATATTGTTGAAAATGTTGGAAAAAAATATAAAGGCTCTCCTCACTTCTTAAAACTGCTAAAAACAAAATTTTGAAATACAGTATTTCTAGAAATTTATCTAAACTTTACCGCAAAACTATAGCAGCGTTTACAAATACGACATTTCATTGGGCGGCGTTTAAGCGCGTGCCCATAATTAAGGCAACGTTTACAAGTAAGATCGCCACATCTTAAATTTTAAGCCAGTGACGCCACGTAATACATTTCGAAGTTTTGTATGAAGCGCAGATAACTGTTGCAATTTAATGCGTTATATCACATTAAATGGTTTCATATAAAAAAATTGCATTCGTGATATAAGTATTCATGAGCTTTGAATTCTTCAATTTGTTTATCGCGGGGAAATAGAAATATATGTACATATGTATATATCCTTTTTATATACGAATTCGTGTATAAATTCATATATAACTACGTACATACGTGTTTAAACATATACTTACTTACATACATTTCATTAGCACATCAGTCTTTTGCTTATTGGTATACTAACCTACCTACCTATTAATATCCTAGCTGCTTCGTGTCTTTTATAAGCTTCTACATTCTTACTTACCTATATATCAACTAATATCTTAGTCACATCATACCTTGTTATATATTTATACTTACTAACCAATTTAGAAGGTAAGTTTAATTGCCAAAACAGAGTAAATTATTTACTCACCATTGAAGATTTCCTGACGTTATCTTTTAGCCCCTTTATGCCGTCATCTTCCAGACCCTGGTCACCTGTGGTTGAAGTACTTATAAAATCAAATCGAATACATAATCTAAAACCTGCGTAATGTAATTTCTTTTATACTTTGTCAAGGCATTATCTAAAATACCAGAAACGAAATGGGCAACATATTTAATAGATATTATTCACCTTTCGTGCTGCAATCAGTTTATGAGCGAGGCGCGGCGCGGGTACTTGATGATTTAGTTTTGCTTAGTATTGTTTCACATTTCGTCGCATGTGTGCGCGGTTCGTGTTTCACATTTCGTCGCATGTGTATTATTGTTTCACATTTCGTCGCATGTGTGCGCGGTTAACATAATTATTACGCGATCTATGGCGTAAAATAAAGATAAATATATTTTGATAGTTCTTTTCACTTCACGAGGCTTTTATTGGTATAGGTCATGGCGAAAGTTGAAAGAGCTATGCGGTATAAGTATATAACCCGCAATGATAATGAAATAAATTTGCAACTTTTAAAACTGGTGCAACAAAAAAAATACTTTCATCCGGGTTTAATTCCTGCGGTGAAGTGTATTTGGTCGATTACCAATTTCATCCAGACGGTAAATATACATTTATATTAGTGATATGAGAATAATTTAACATAGCATAGTTTGCTAAGGACACTTAGATCAAAACGTGAAGATGTAGCGTGCTATTTACTTGATATTTTTACATTAATCCGGTAATTCTAAAATCGGACAACGGCAGAGAATTTTTAAATCAAATCGTGAGCAGCCTAAAACGTATTGGTCAACATTTAAAAATGTTCATGGCAAGCCTTGATGCTTCCCAAGTCAGGGGTGTAAACGAATTAATCAAGATATAGAGATTATTCTGATCATATTGTTTAGACCAATAACAATGAGCGACAGAGGTTGTGATTCATATTTGGGAATAATAGAGAATTTCATTCAGCAATTATTACAACATCTTACAAAGTGTTCTTCGGAACGATAATAATAGTTGATGTATTGTGGCCTATCGGTGGTTCCCCCAAAAGAGAAAGTGAAGAAGATTTAGAAAATGTCATTAATTTCATAGATCGATTGAAGGCTCACAATGAATCTTACGACACTTAATACCAACCAAGTTATGCTTTTGTGTGTGTTGAGATGCATAATGCGATATTAAAATATTGTATAGATACCCACCATGTCATTTATCTATCCTATGTCCTAATTCTCAAGAACTACATGCCTTTATATCTAGGAATCTCGAGACGCTGATTAACATTAGATGGTCCACATTCTCAAAATGTGGTCAGTCTTTGAATTTTTCACTTCTGTTCTGTGTTAGTTTTAAGAGGATGACGTGTGCACATTTATATAAAAACAACAGCAGAGCTAATCATTCTATCTGTGCTGCGTCGGAAAAATATGTTGTTGAAGGCCATGGTTTTTAAGTTTTGTGCCATTTTTATTAAAAAGTAATTTAAGTAAATTTTTTAGTCATAGAAAACAACCACAACTATCAAGATAACTCGCGAGTACAAGCCTACAAAATACTTAAAACATTTGAAAACAATTTCGCATTGTAGCACTAGGAACCATCATAAGTATTCTTGTGCCAAAAGTCGATGAAGCTTACGGGAAGATATGCAGTATTTCAGCCATTATTTTACAAAAGATAGACGATGAACTCTGTCATACCGAAACAAAACAAGATGTAATTAAAGCACTATACTCAAGCTAGCAGTTTACAGTTCTTAGATAGAAATTATTAGATGTAAATAATATTCCTAATCAAGATATGATGTTCCGTTTCATTTCAAATTTACAACCTACAAGAATAGGTCGGGGTCGGATATCAAATGTATTTGCAACCAACATTGCAATACTAAGAGGTGCTTATGTCTTACGAAAAAAATTCTGTATGTATAAAAATATCACAATAGATATTTCTTTTAAAATATATAAACTTATTTCTTCCTACATTACTTATGTGACTATATATGTATTTTCATACATTTTGACTATTGACTGAATTTAATGATGAAATTTGTTGTTTAAAATATGACTTTTACTGACAATTGATAATTTTTAAGAGTTTATTAACAAAATTAAGTCTAATTTGCCTTTTATTTTATACTTTACCTGACCTTCTAATAGCATCCTATAAAATTCTTCGGCATTGTATAAACTACCTAGGTACAGTATGTAATATTTAAAGAATTTTATGCATACAGTATTTTATATACTACCTATGTGAACCCGATATTTCATAAAATGCCTGTATATATGTATACACACACATTTTTTTTAATCCATGCTTTATTTAAAATACACACGAAGTTGTGTTTCTGTCGTTCGTGAGAAAACGCAATAACCGTAACCTGTGAGGTGTGAACGTAATAACTTACAAGTTTTATTATGTAACGTGCTGTTTCTGGCGTCTCCTTTATGAATAATATGACTTGTAAATGTAATGAGGGTAGGAAATATAATGTTCACGTGTGTATTACGTGACGATGTTCTTGCATGCTTCTCGTCTTTTCTATTGAAATTATAATTTCGAAAATGTTAAGTTTCTTACCATAAGTATATTATATATATATATATATATATATATATATATACACATACACACACACATATATATATATATATGTATATATATATATATATATATATATATATATATATATATAATGCTGAAATTAATTTTCTTGTTGTTGACATAGTTAAGAAAAAACCTGTCAAGTACAAGTAGGATTCACATTACGTGGATTTCTTTCATAGTTGACCTTCATAATATTTCAATAACCTATATTAAACAAAGATAAATGAGATAAATTAAAAAAAGGAGATAATTTCAAACTTCTGCTCTCTCTTTTTTAATCTCGGCTGAAAACAAAAAGAAATGTTATCTGTGTTGGTCTATGTTCCAAACATATCAATTCGTACTTATTAACAAAATGATGTTTGCAGAATTCTGTTAATTCTATAATCAATCTAAAAATGTGTAATTTATTAAGAAATGGAAAGAGAATGGAGATATTAAACGTTAATTCAGTGCATGAATAATTTTTTCGATCATTAGTGTTAGATACTTACGAGTTCAACTTTAGATTAGTATCAGCTTTCAATTAGACTTTTAAAGTATGTTCATTTTCCATATGCCATGTACCTAAAAAGCGTACTGCTTTTTATCCACATTCTTTTGCTGCATTTGTATAAAAAAAATTGGTACTGCTCTCTATTTGAGTTATAATTTTCTGATGTATTTTAAAATTAGGTTTATCTCGATAGTTTATTTTGAACTCACACATTATTGAAATCATTTCAGAACTTGTCGCACAATACATTGACAGTAAGTTTGAATATAGAGGACAGAAAGATTTAATAGAGATAGAAAATTATTAGAATCGTATATCTTATAAAAACATTCTTTCCTAGCATAAGCTCTATTACTTTTAGAAGATTGTATGTTTCCATTATTATAGATAATTGCATAATTTCGTACATTGCAATGATTTTTATGTGTTTTGATTGATTGAAATAGATGCGTTTTCACAGTCAGCTTGTGATAATTCGGCATAAGGACGTAAAATATCTATACAGTGATTTCGAAGATTCCGCAAGAAACATATTGAATAAAATTATCGTGTAATATTTGTATCACAATGGGAGGAAATATAATCTTACCAAAAATAATAATAGAAACAAATATAGAATTGGGCAATTGCAGGTTAGTTTTTACTGATGCGTTCGACAATTTTTTGATTCAATAAAAATTTAAGAAGTTTTCAAAGAAATTTGAATTCCATGGTTTATTTCTTGTAACTAATTTCTGAAATGAAAATGATTTGATGGAATGGAATCGTTAATGTGCGTTTTCATCCATTGAATGGTACACGCGAATGAATTTAAACAGCAATGATTATGCATAAAAACGAATGAAGAACAAGTCAAATAATTTTAAATATTGTTTCCGAAATATCGATTTAAAAATGATTTTAAATGCATATCAAAAATGGAAATATTTTTTTGCGATTTTAATGAATTAAAATTTCTATGGTAAATTTACAATTTTCTTCATCATTTCTGCACAGTAATATATATTTTAACACATGTATTTAAATTTTAATACACTCCAATTCAAAATTATATTAAAAATCTCTCTAAATTTATTTAATAATTTTTAAGTAAGAGTGCAAAAAAGAAAAAATAGGACATACTATTTTTCAATATTTCGACGTAGTATAATAATGACATATTATAACCTATATTGAACTCTATCTTGTTATAGAAGAAAAAAAAATAAATATATATATATATATATAAGAAACGTTTACATGTAAAGAAAAATAAACCCCAGTGGAACTTTAAAACCTTAAAGAGTTTATCAATTAATACAAATCTGTGCACACGATTTTTGTATTATTAGTATAGGTTCTTTTGTAAAGATTATTCCCTTTGAAGACTACCATGTTATTTTCATTAAATGCGACAAATAAGCTAACAGGGGGTGCGAAGATAAAATTTCGATACTTCTATCGAAATTTTATCTTATAGTGTAAAGTGGATATTAAAAGTTAAAGGTTATTTAAAATTAACGTTAAAGATTATTAATTAATAAAATGTGTTCACACGATTCTTGATGTCATAAGCGCAGGCACTTTTGTAAATATTATTCTCTCCGAAGATTATCTAACGTGGTAGTCTTCACTAAATATTATAAATTCACTAGCTTCCATCGGCAGATTACCAGTGGGAAGCTAGTGAATTTATGACATTTAATGAGTGAAGACTTCCTCATAACTTATCATAAATTAGCTAACTGGGGATGCGGATATAAAATTTTGTTTCATCGGAAGGGTAAAGTGGAATTTTAAAGTATTAATGAGGTTATCAATTACTACAAATGTGTGTACATGATTCTTGATATCATTAGCGCAGGTACTTTTGTAAAGAATATTATCTCTGAGGACTATCACGTTATCCTCATTAAATGTCATAAATTAGTTACATGGGACCCGGAGAAAAAATTTTGTTTTTTCAGAAGACTAAAACATTATTATTAACAAGGTTATCCTACTTATCTTAACAAGGTTATCAATTAATGCGCCACAATTCTTATTATAATTAGTACGGTCAAACATTTTTTAAAGATTATTCCCTTCAAATTTTACTACATTATTCTCATTGAATACTTGTATCAATGAAAAATTTAATGTCATTTACCAGTTGGGGCTACCGAAACAAAATTTTGTTTTATCGGGAAATTAAAGTGGGATTTTAAAGTATTAATGAGGTTATTAATTAACACAAGATTATGCACACGACTCTTGATATTATTAACGCAGATAATTCTATAAGGATTATTCCCTTTGAAGATTACAATATATTCTCAATAAATATCGCAAATTTACCAGCTTTAAGTGTAGAGAAAAATATTTATTTCATCAAAACCCTAAAGTGCAATTTTGAAGTATTAATGAGGTTATTAATTAACACGAGTTTATTCATACGATTCTTGATAACATTAACGCAGATAATTGTAGAAAGATTATTGCCTCCGAAGATAACAATGTTATTCTCATTATATATTATAAATTCATTAGCTGTGAGTGCAAAGAAAAAAAAATATATCATCAAAAATTTAAAGTGGAATTTTAATGTATTGATGAGGTTATTAAAATGTACGATTTTTGAAGCTGCTAGCGTAGATATTTTTATAACAATTATTCCCTCCGAACATTACGTCGTGACAATATTGACAATATTTCGTTTCGTCAGAATTTTAAAAGTTTTCCCTATTTTAATCAGAAATAGAGACTTCGAAACTGTACAAATTATATTTATAAGAGATCGACAGCCAAAAATACAGTTAAAAAATTCAACTGATTTTGCGGATGATTTCAGTAAAAAAGATAAGTAAATGACATGAATATGTTGGAATTGAAAAGCATGAAGCTGTGTGCCAGGATGCTACATTATTTAATACCACAATATCCATACAAGGTCCTATTTGGAATGTATCTGTAAATAGTATTCAGTTCAGCACTTGTAAAATAGAAACTTAGAAAAAAAAGATTCGTTTTAGAGGTTTAAAAATATCAAGTGAGCGGTAAGAAATAAATACAATTATTATTGTACAAAAAATACGTGAGATTTATAATGCTCTGTGAATTTAGCGGTTGCCTTATTCTTGATAGATTGACTATTTCTGTTGTATTAAAATTTCATCAATCGAAAAATTTGTAAACTACAAAAATAAATGCCTGCTTTGATCTATGAAAGATATGTTATTTAAATAAAAACACAATTAAACGTTGTCAAAAAACCCACAACGGATGTAGTCACTGTAATTAAAAAAACGATTAAATATTTTTTTTGGAAACCCCCGATCAAAAGAAAATAAGAACCTATTAATGTAAACACAAGAAAATCTGATGGGGCTACCATGTCCTGCTTATGCCTAAAATTTTGCAGCTTTATCAGTTCGTGACTAATTGAAATTCTCTTAAGTGCGCAGATAAATTTTTTATGCTGCTATAATATAGTTGATATTAGAAAGGGAAATTGCAATGGTAGCCCCGACGGACTTTTCATAGTTTTAGGTTAACTATTGTTGATTTTGGAGTATATATTTAAAGACACATTTCCTAAAATTAAAAGAAAATATATTTTTTAACATTTTGGTTTTATTTTAAGACCATTGTGACTTGCTCTTTCAGACGATATCCCACGCTATACGTGGAATTTAAAAAAATTCACAAGTATTTAATTTGCCTTCTCTTAAATTTCCCTATATATATTTTATAACATTAGTTATTGAAATATATACCCGTTAATATGTTTTATTATATACTAAATTTTAATTTTTTCCAGGAAGACACATCTATGATCATATTTGTGATATATAGTCACATGTATGATCATGTAAGATTTACTCAAAGAGAAGTTTCCTTAGATTTCCTCAGAGAACCCAACATCCTATAATCATTAGAAAGAAGCAGACATAAAAGAGGCGCCTATGTTAGCATATTGAACGAATAACTTAATGCAATATCACTCACACATACTTAATATCTTCCAGACATACTATAGTTAGACAACACTGACACTGGAGTGCACTTCAAATTGTTTCAACCCGGCCAGACATCTAAGGAAACAACACATCACAAAAGAAAACAAAAAATGAAAGATATATATAATTAGTTATGTAACCTTGTTTCATTCATTAGATACCCTTGAAATTGTACAAATATATTACTGAGAATATCATCCATTTATTTTATTACAAATACCTGACCATTTGCATTGTATAACTTAAAAAAATATAATAACTACACTGCTCCCCTAGAATAGAATCACTAACGTAATCAGTGGGAAAACCCGCGCAAACCCCACTTATGCTATTGTTTTATATATTTAAATGCTGTTGGAAGTTTCTACGAATCAATCTTTACAAATTACCCACCTGAAGATATTGTCATACAACTTAAGCCAGGTCGTGGTTAAGAATTTAAATAAAGTGGAAATAATACTACATTACATAGTTTCATTTAGTTGTGAATAAAAATTAAATGACAATGAATTTCTACAAAATTAACGCCATATATGTTCAATATTTATTAAATTTATATTATATTATTTCTAGTCGTGGCATAAGGCTTGGTCTAGGTCCAAACTTAGTATCGACAAAAAAAATTAATATCACGGTGATGACGATATTTTGCTAGAATTAATCCACTATGAAAAAAAATTTTGTTATCCCAATTCAGGTTTAGTTTTATAAATTTTTTTTCGATTGTACTACTAATATCAAATACAAGGTCAGCTGCATACAGTCAAAGAAGCCATTTGCATGTTTGCTGTATCGACTGACGAGGATATATACATGAAGGTAGAAATGATTGAGAGGGACGTTGAGTTTTGAATAAAGGATATGGAAAGCAAATTGATTAATTTTTATGAAGATTGATTCCAGATTGATTCCAGAGTTGATCAATCCATGGTATCTAAGGTCAACGGAAATAAGAAATTCACAATTTATTCTGGATGCTGCAAAAAGTAGAAATGAAAGTGCGGTTTAAAACGCGACGTTAGAAAAGATTTCATACATCTTTTTTTCAATAAAATCTCATACACATAAATTTATTATAAACATAGAAAACTTGTAGTACTTTACATACGCATATTAGTATCGGCATTGAATGCTATCTGCATACGGTATTGTTTTTCATAATCAGTCATTAATTTATCTTCCTGAGTTTTATTTGTTACAAGTGCCAGTATATATGAGTTGAAAGTTTCCATTATTTTTCAACATAATTTTCCGTTACATAAGTGACACAGTGCACACATGTAATGTATACGAGATCTACAGATTTAACACCCTCAATGCTGAAGTCAAAGGAGGGGGAGGTAATAAGAGCGTTTCAGTGAAAGTACTATTTTTAATATTCTCTTTATTTAATTGAAAACAAATTGATACTAAACCTTGTTTTAAATAATTTATGTAAAAATTGATATGAACAAGTAAATTTCTCACTTTTTTCCTTTATTTTATTGAAAGGAAATTAATACAAAATTTTGTTTTAGATAGCGCATGAAAAAAGCGATGTGTCGAAATCATTGTCATCAAAATAATACTTTTCTAAATTCTTGATTTCTAAATTCTTCATAATTAAACATTCAAGATACAAACAAAAAAAAAATTTTAAATATTAAATGAAAAATAGCAAAGGGTAAAAGTGAAAGAATTAAGAATATTACATCTAAAGATGTTTGGAATTTCATAATCGACACGCGTTTTTCTGTGGTAAAAATACTTTTTAAATCGACATGTTTCTTTTACGATTCTCATCACTATTAATACGATCAACTAGCATATGATACGATGTTGGTTAAGTTGCTTCATTTTCTACATGTTTCCTTGGTGCTCGTTGACTAAAATTAATAACAAAGCTTAAGGTGATAATGGATGTCATTATCTAACTACGGCTTACTAGATTCGATTCCATTAACCCTAAGGTGTTTAAAAACCAGCTACATAGACAAGATCAAAGTGAATACTTATTTAAGGAAAGACATGATAAGTTGAACGTAAACCTTCAAGGAACGCTTGAGAAGTCGTGCATGGTTCAGTTAAGCCAATAATTCATAATGAAATTCCGAATCAGATTGTGACCTGTGTTGTTACAAGGAAGAAAATTGACCATACGTCCTAAGATAGAAAGACTTACATCTTTCCATCTTAAGACGTATGGTATAAAGGTGAGAAAATAAAAGTTAATATAAACATAGCTCTTCAATCTGTTCTTAAACTTCCTTGGTTTATTTATTTTGAAACATAGGCGATAATTAATTATTTTTCGAAAATGAGTTATAACAGTCCATTTTTTTTGGACTTTAGCTGCATATTGAGAAAATAAATATTAAAAAAATGTTACTTTGTTAGGAGGCTATACTCAGCAGAGGTAATTGTTAAAAATATTTCGTGTTGGTCTTAAAGTAAATGGTCCTTTTGTTACTTCAAAAAGTATAGCGCGTTTCATTCTATAATGTATATGTAGTAAAATTTTAACTTTTGTTTACTCTTCAAATTAAACTGCTTCTGATATATGTATTCTTTTTCTCGTCCAGTTAATAAATTTGGAACTCGAAAGCTCTTGCGTTTAATTGTAGCAACTTTTTTCTTAAGTTCATCTCTAAATTTTTTCCAACACCTTGTTTGGAAACATTGTAAGGCTTGAACACATTTAAGTTTATTTGAAATATATAAATGTATTCTGTATGATCAATCTTCATTCGTTACAGTATTTTATTACATAAAATTTACATTTTTGGTAAGGTAAGTGAAACCATTTTAGTTAAAAATTGAACTTCTATGATAGTTAAGTATCATCTCACTCACGTCAAAATACCCATTTTCTTTGGTTTTAATTATGTCTTCCTTTCAATAAAATATCAGCAAATTCAACTAACTGAGTAAATCAAAACAATCCTCGTTAATTATATTTTTTGCCCGAATACCACTATATGTACACTTTTCTTGATTTTACGGTACAACTTTACCATATATATATATATATATATATATATATATATATATATATATATATATATACACATATATATATATATATATATATATATATATATGTATTAATTACACATAGAAGTCTTCCAATAAAATTTTGAAATCCATTTTACTATAACCTATACTGGAATCATGTATAGAATGTACATCAAAAGCCGTATATTATTTTAAATAACGAAAAAATTCTATCGACAAAAATTTTATTAAAAAAAAATTTTAGAACTAAACAAAACGCATAAACATGTTTTCTTCCAATGTTAGGGCTACATCGTTCCATGAACATAAAAGAGCAATCATTTAAGTGACTAACAAGAAAATATTTGACAATGTTATTGAAAATATGTTCTAATAGAAGTTTATAGCAAATTATGCTTAGGAATACTTTAATAATAAAGTTAATATAACTTTTTTCATAAGTTTTAACTGTGCGTTTTCATTTCGTGCAAAATTAAAAATATTTTTAAAATGTTGATATTTACTGATATAAAGATAATAATTGTTTATAACAGCATTCAAAAGCATCTCGGAAAAATTTCATGTAGTATGACGACTTGGAATTTTTCCGAAAAAAATTTTCCTTTAAAAGATTAAAACGTCGTCTGCAATAAAAACATTGTTAACGAATTCAAAAATAAGAAAATGCAATTTATTTTAGCTTCATCTTCGTCGGAAACTGTAATACAATGGTGTGGCAACAAAGCGACACAGTATGGTAATACAAACTACAACACGAAATAATTGTCGCAACTGCAGAATTTAGGGTTTTAAACAAACTTTATTCCCAACAGGTGATGGAATCTGTCTACAAAACTTTCATGGATTACCTTTCAAGAGAATCGAACAGTAGTAGCCATAAATTAACTGCCATTAAAATGAAATAAAAATTCTTGGTCAATCAATTCACAAACATTTAGTTGTTCATTTGTTTTGTCTATGTAAAAAGCCAACTTTACATTTATGTACCTAATATTTTGCTTCTCATGATAATTATTTATTAAATAATAACTATAAAGAAAAATTAACGTATGTGTGGCATTTAAACATTCAATTCAATTGCAACATTTTTCCTCAGCAGTGCTAATTCATAACAGTTATAATATATTTAAAGTGGCTGCTTCCAAAAATTTTTTTTTAACTTGCAACTTCATTTATATCTAAACCGCATTTTCTACTGATATTTATGTCTGAATCGATCACCCATTATTTCCTTCTGTGCCGGTAATTATTCCACTAATATTATAAGTCCAAAACCTTTGCTCCTTAATACTTGAATGGCCAACTAGATTTATATGTAACTCGGTGTAGACATAGCTTATAACACGAAATAAGATACAGGCTTTACCTTTTAAACCCAGAAATAGCATAAATTATTTGAAACAGAACTTTGTTTTTCTACTTATCAGTACAAATTTTCTACTACTCTACGAATTATATGTACTGATTAGCAAACTCTACTTTTAAAAAATAGGTTTAAGTAATACAATGACAATTCGTTAATTCTCTTAAGAAAAAGTGCACACTATCTTAATACTAATTTATAACTTATAATGATACCTCTTTTGGGTTGATGTCACGACACTGAGGCACCATCAACAATCCATTAGCGGCACATGCAATATCATCGGGTATGATGCTGCCTAGTAGTATGAGCCATAACAAGTTCACATAATTTGTGACATCACATGGCACAATATTCATATTAAATTATTGATGAGAGCCAAGCCACGGTCGGAAGTTAGTTTTTATGTATTTCATAAACAATAGCTCCAATAGCTCCATGGTATAGCTAAGATATAAGTTACTTATATTTCAAAGAAGGATACTTTTATAAAGTTCATGTGTCAGTCACACCTCTTTTTCTTAGAAACCGTATCAGATAGAAGCTGATCATAGCGATTCGGCTAAAAGTTAGATCTGAAGTATAAAAAACTTTTATCGCCGTCAAGATTACTTTTGAGGCGCGGACGTCAAGGTGAGGTGCGGACGTTTTCTAATGTAATTTAAATTACTTTAAGCG
This sequence comes from Druceiella hillmani, assembly GCA_039881145.1. Classification (NCBI taxonomy): domain Eukaryota; kingdom Metazoa; phylum Arthropoda; class Insecta; order Lepidoptera; family Hepialidae; genus Druceiella; species Druceiella hillmani. The sequence goes on from JAYKKI010000070.1 coordinate 6,735,477, forward strand.
TAATCAGACAAAAACGTTGTTACTGAAGAAAAACTCCGCTATAAATATAAAAAAAATATTCTGATGTTTGCTTTGGACCACACGTATGAGATGAAAACTTGTAATTTTAATATATATATATATATATATATATATATATATATATATATATATATATATATATATATATATATATATATATATATATATATATTATTTAATTACTCTGATATTATGTGATTGATATTATTTCGGTGAATTAGGAGCGATCCGTGATTATTATTTTAAAATAAAATAAAATATGCCTATCATATTAAAATATTAATCAAAACTGTATCGCAAGCAAATATTTGAACCTTGTCGCTATTTGTCGAGAAATATTGCCAAAAATATTTTACACTTAAATATAACTTTGTTTTAAAAACATCCGCTTACCAATGTACATAAAAAATTTCGAAAACTACTAAAACTGCTCGTTGGTCTAGGGGTATGATTTCGCTTTGAATGCAAGAGATATCGGTTTCAAATTCCGGATGAACCTTTTAGGTAATATTTTTAACATTTAACGTTTTAAGACAGTTTAATGCAATATCCGGATTAAACGAGCTAGTCGAATTAAGTCGGAAAGAGCCGGTAATAAAACGAAACTGGCCGAACGAGGAATTAATCGGAGAACAACATACGCATGTTAAATTATACCCAAATAAAATATGATTAAAAATAAGAAAGTAATTCTTTGAAGGATACACCCCTGTTAGACTTGCTTAGCCTATGGCGAAGAAAGCCGAGTTTACCCGATCGAGCATCTCCTTCCCGAAAGAACTTCACCGACCCGAGCGAATGCTCAGCTTAGTGCACACCTCAGAATAAGTTTTCACTTCAGTATAGATGCGAAGGTACGCCTAAAGAAGTTCTTATTTCAAAAATATGTACGCGAGAGAAATTGCGGGCATAAACTGACCTGCACATAAAATATATGTAGGATATCTTATTTTGAATTCAAAAGATGTGTTTTCTTTAAATTATATTATTCATATCCATGAAATGCCATGTCTTATTTTTTAAATTAGCTTCGCTGTACTCTTAAAGTCTGCTGTCTATAATTATTTCAAATCACCCAAAATGGCACGATATATGTCGAAATTTGCACACAGGATAAACATCGTCCGAAGCAGGTTCTCGTGGCATTGGTTCATATTGAGCCGTTTGTAGCCCGCTGTGCGCCCCCAAATGAGCCAATACGTGTATCTTACGAGGTCTGGAAAGAGTAAACTTTATTGTAATGTTACGTGACAAGGGTTATTTTATTCTATGCTCATTTTACACGCCAGTCATTTCTGGTCGGTAATGTTGAAAAGTATGTTTTCACCTATTGTAACGTTGTTTCACTTATTGTATAACGAAAGTATTTATGTAAGAGGAATCTTTTTCGCTAAATGAAATTGAAATCATCTGTGTAGTCAGTTCATTGGTAGTAAAGCTAAACTTAACAGTAAGTAAGCTAAACTTAACAGGGAGAACGCTAAAATAGGCATCTCATTCGTGCCTTATGAATTTCTAAAGAATATTCATTATTTGTTGTCACCTCCCTTCCCCCTCTTTTCTTTAATTTTTTAATCACGTAAATCAAAAATATTAAAAATAAAAATAAGAGCGTTTATACATATAATAAAACTATAGGATTGACCTGTCACATAATAAAAGAAATAGAATATAAAAATAATGTTTTTGGAATAACCGTCTCATCGTCTCTTTGTTTAAACACGAATTACAATAACACACTACCGATTAATCCAAATACAATTTTTGAAAAACACAAAGATCGAATAAAAGAAACATTTAGTTTATGTATCTTTGGAATTTGTTCACCTGATCAGAATATTAGCAGATGTAATATTATCAAAAATCCATTTACAATTGAAGACGTGGGAATTTTAAATCTTCTAAACGTCTAGCCATGTACAAATTCACGGGCACAATAACAAATGAAAAAGACATGAACAACCATGTCATCTGTTTTACGCTTGTGAAAAAACAATGATACAGAAGATTGTAAAACAAAAACCATATAAATATTTCTAAATAAACTAAGATAAATATTCCTTAAATATTTAAACTTTTGTGCTTACTTTTTTACACGATCTTTGCAGAGCGAGTTCTGCTCATCCTTAATTACATTTTAATATACAATTAAGAGCATCGGCTATGATTTTAAAAACGAAATGCAATCATAAAACTTTCTTTTTGTGTAGAATAAGGTTTAAAGCTTACACTTACTTTGGTACCGCTTAAAAAACAGAAATCAAACAAAAACAAATTACAGTAACAAAACCTGTAACTGACTCTTTCATGTAGTAATCCAATTTGTACCAAATATATAGTATTTTTCGCAATTCAAAAGAGCGCTTTGATAATGAACGATTTAATGGGATGGTAGAAACAATACTCGCAACTGCCACAACACTCTCGTGAGCAGCATAATAATTGTACATATAATTGTACATATTCATGTCTTTTGTTTGTTGCAGATTTATTTCTTTTATTATTTTGAACAGTCTTTAATCATATATAGACGTAGTATGACTATATTTTTATTACACATTGGTTCCAGCCATATTCAATAATAACTTATGTATAAAACTGAGAAATATAAAACATATTTACAAGATCTATATTCACCAAAATAGAATTAGTCTCACTTAAGATGAATTCGAAATAAAATAAGTATTAACGACATAATTTTGTACACGATTTCAAATGTCTATAAATAGATTACACATAAATGTATTACTGAATAAACTGAGAAAATAAAAAAATCTCTTTTAAACTTGAACAGGTACGTATTTAAAATTTAAATATTATTAGGTACATAGTATTTCTTTGAAATTATTTATATAAATTATTATATATTATATAATTAATAAGCCTATATTTATAAACATAATTTTTCTTCACAATGAGTATCAGTGGGTCGGTGATATTTACTATCCAACAATACTATAAGTAGAGAATATGCATTCAAATACGTACTTACCTCACCCTCCGCGATCCAGTTATATCAGTGAGAAAATTTTTTTCACTTTCTGTATCACCTCATTACAAATATATTTTTTATGTGAAGACCAGTTACTCAAGATATTATTTTTTTTTCTTACCTTCCAAAGAATTTACATAAAAATTACAAACTATTCTAAAAAAATCTAACCGGCATTCATTATCAACAAAAACTTTGACTTTGCCCTTATTAAATTAAAAAAAAAATAATAAAGAATGATTGTAACTGTTACTTTTAGTACCAATTACATATTATTCTTTCAGATGATTATATTGTCCCATTTAGTAGACCGTTCAAATAGTCAATCTGTTATCAATTAAAATAATAATGTTGATAATTATATAACGAATTTAACTCTTTTAAAGATTATTCGAAATAATATTATCCAATAGTCAAGCTTAAATCCTGTGAGGGTGACATATAAAGAACATACATTTACAAAGCGAAGGGATTATCGAAAAAACGTCAAATTCTATGCGTGTCACGTCCGACAGGTGACACACAATGATTTGGACAGCAATTGTGAATATTTTAAAACGTATTTTCATCTGTGGTTTTATGTTTGCAACCTTTATACTTCTGATTATTGGATAAATATTTTATTGGAGAACATAATTTGGGAAGAAAAATATTTGTATAGGATAGGAAATTGCGTATAATATATTTTGTCCAATATTTCGTCTAATGAATGTCACTCGAGAATCGTATGTTAATTTTATTTTAACGAAGTTATTTTGATTACATACATACACGTATTCATACGCATGAGTATGTGCTTGCGTGCGTCCATGCTTATAGACATACGAATGTTGTCAATTAATCGATCACTATTGCACGTATGGATATATATAAGGGCGATGAACTAATTGACGGTACTAACACTAAATGAGAAAGATTTTTTTTCTAGTCCGTTTAACTTGCAAGTTCATGGAACTTTGATGCTTATGTTAATGTTGTACACTGATTTTTTAACTACAAACAGAATAAATTAGTAAAGTAGCTGCATAATCATATTTATTTTAGGGAAACTTAAAACGTAACTACTCTTGCGCATCATTTAATTACTGGGCAATTAATTAAAGGCGCCTAACATCAGTAAATGGCAATTTCAAGTAAAACGTATATTTATGGGTAATTTAAATAAAATTTCATTTACTGCAATTTAGTATCCAGTGTGTTTGCTATTAATGGAAACTGACTTTGACACTAGTGCAGTATCGGCATTACCAAATTATTGGACGCATCCTCAGAAATATTTTACCAACTTTTTAAACAGTGTCATAAAATAAGTTTGTAGTGCCAGTGCATTGGATTAAGACAATTTTCTTGACTTCATACTGCAGCTATTATACAAGGTTTAGATGTGACTCTTTACCATTAAAAAATTTTTCTCCATTTTTTTTTCTGGAAAAATTTAAATTGTATTAGATGTTTTCGAATATTGCTTTTCTTTACAAACCATATTTTTTTAACAATTTAGATGATCTGTGTAGACAATTAGAACATAAATATATTAATGTCCCTAATTAGGTGGCCAAAGGGAAAATGCTGTAACTATCCATCTCTGTGATTTGTTTAGATCTTAATTTTACATAGGATATTTTTATTTTCAATAATTATAACCTGCTTACCATGGAATGACATCAAACAGAATTATGTAATACGAGACAATGATAAATGTCTGTTTTATGTGACAAATATTGCGACTTGAATAAGAAATTTTGGGCAGAATTATGATTCAAACATATTTATAATTCTTTGTTCAAAGCTGAAAACGACATTGTAGTATTAGTTACTAAAAGGTATGTTGTTTTGACTGAACCTACAAATTATGAAACTGTAGTTTCTAATTTTATTATTTTTCCAAGACAGGTGCAGTTAACATTTTAATTCGAGAAATGTGTTTTTATTTCTACATTAAAGAAAAAAATTATTTAATATTTTTGGCTTTGAAATTAAATTCATTTTGAAGTTTTGCAGACATACGTGAATTAAATTAGAAATATTTTAAATTTTATCCTGCTCCATTTAATATTTATTTAGTAAAAGCCCTGTGGCTAATACTATAAACGTCCTTAATTAGAGATTATATTAATTCGACCGTCATTTCATCAACCATATGCTCTCTAATTCCTCCGATGAAGGTGCATATTTCAAACTTGGTAATGAGTTTTAAGTGATGTCATTTAACGGTATCCTAATGCGAGTCCATTAAAATTGACCACGTCTTTTTATTCCATGTGTTTGTTTGTGCGTACGTAAACTTTTTTTTAAACGTTCGCTAGTACGATCGATTTCATTGCTATTTTTTTGGTATACATAAAATAAGAAATTTCATCCGTAATTCATTTGAATTGTTGATCGCCATCGCGTGTGTCATAATAAAATTTGTTTAAATTTTTTGCTTAAAATGAAATTGAAATCGAACAGGTATGTTGGAATTAAGAATTTAACTTATTTCAATTCCCTAGTCTCAAATAGTTCTGGTTATACAGTATTCTTACCACTACCATACTGTTCTTATTCACAATAGAAACTCTCCTGAAATAATTACCCTTTGTCTAAAATAGCACTGTAGTGGAATATGAAATACATAGTCTGGTTAAAAGGCTCCTTTATAATAATGACCAATACCAGGAAAATCGACTTTACTCCTCTGCGATGCGTCTTGTGGTGATGAATATAAAATGATTACGATGACACATCTTGTTATTATCAAAGATAAGGGAAACAAGTTATCGCACAGAAATCTTAATGAATGGAAAATGGCAGCTACGAAACCGGCAATTAGTGCTTCACCACAATCAATGAACCTTTCCCCAATAGGGGTTTTGATTAATAAACAATTCTTTAATTTTGAACAATTTTTAAACCATTTTTATTATAATACTCTGTATAATAATGCCTTTTACCTTCTTCCTCTAAGTTGAGGCAAATAAGATAACAAACTGCCACATTACAGATTTATACGGATATGATAAGTCACATTATATAAGTTTAGTATTTTCTTTGTACAGTAGCGTTTCAAATCCCACTATTAATATTTAAGTGATTATCTATAATGTTCTTGTAATGCCTGTCCGATGTCGGTATTCATTCATATGTAATTCTTGTGTGAATTTTATATAAATTTATATACGTAATAAACATGTAAAATTTCTTTTAATAATTTCATAAGTCGCCAATTTCATTATCGTCTTAAATAAAAGCGAATTTTTTTTCTTATGTTACACGTCCTTCAAATCATTCATAAATTTTTAAATTAACGTCATTGTCATATTAGAACAACGCGAGACGAAAGCTAATAATACCCATGAACAGTGATTATTACTGTCGGGCTATATGTGAATGAGTACTTTTATGCCATGTAACATTATCTATGGAAGCCTTTACCGAATATATTTTCAGTAAATCCTGCTAATTTTTATGAAATGAATAGCTTACCAAGCGTTAATGTCAGAGGTTCAGCATCAGTTGCTCTTCCTAGAGAGCTTAGTCTGTAATGATATATTACGCGCGTTACGAAGTTAACATTTTAAGACATATATTTCTATCACAGTATTTGATGTCAATTTAAACATTTAAACATTTTTAATTATATTTGATACTCGTAGTTAATTTATGTATAAATGACAAAAAATACAAGTCAATATGGAATCATAAAAATCGGCTTATTTCATATAAACTATATGTGTAATTTTTGTTAATTATGTGAAATAACATAAATAAATAATGTTTGACATATAAACTGCTGCACATTGTGGATTAATTTGGCAGTTTGGTGAAATTACCTTTATTTTAATGATTTAACTTAATAACTGTCGTTATTTAACACGAAGCATTCGTCGTCATTATGTACTTTTATATACTATATTTCTCTTAACACTGTCATCATATACTACAAGATATCTACACGAAAAGAATCTCTTAATATTCTCCGTTTATTAACCATAGATTTTTGTCGAATTATCATAAGTAAAACTTTCTAATATTATATTACACTTATTATAAAAACAAGCCCACTTCACTTATAATTAGGGTAATAACAAAGACAACGGTGATGATGTTGATGATAGTTTTAATAATAATAATAATACCCACTTAGAAAAACATGCAATGGATAAAGAACTCTTTCACCATCCACGTCATTTATAAAATAATTCTATAGCCCAAGCACCGTATCTTGTGTAGTATAATTGACAGTCATGAGCGAAGGTCTACTAAGACTCAGCTTAGATATTACCCGGTTGGTTAATTCCTTCTTACCCATGCTCACTATGTGTATCTATATATATGCATCACTATATGTAAACATTTTTATAACACATGCTTATTCATTCTATGTAACGAGATTTGAAGCTAACATGACGATATACAGGAAATCTCTGCATAAACGTTTCTTCTAACCATATCCGTATATGAATGTCTCATAAAAAAGAGCCTCTAATCAACGGAGGGCTATAAGAAAGAACAAATATCTTTCCGAAGAAATACTGACCCAATTGAAAAAGAAAATAAAATTTCAACTTGAGCAGCAAAAGAAAATGAAGATGACATAACAGCCATACACACACATAGCTTACCGCATACGTACCAAACTACGTATATGATTTTCATAAATCTACATCTATCTACGTATATGATTTTCATAAATCTACATACTAACAGTCTACAACAAAATACACGTAACCTACTTGCACATACAAACGTACTATGTAGTGTAGGAGTAAGTCTTAAACATTAGCATGAATATGACTCCCACACTTTTAACGTTTCTAGAAGAAAAGGAACTAGAATACAATCCTTTGAAAAGAAAAATTTAATCGCGCAACAAATGTATGACAAATTAATATAGACCTTAACTCAAGGCAGATGAATAATCCCGATTACCATTGTCACCAAAATTAAGACCTTGTAAACAAATAGCTAGAATACTCTGCTTTTTTAATGAATAACTACTGGAAAGATTGTTATTCAATGATTCGCAACTAATTGACATTCATATAAACATATAATGCACAGAATTAAAAATAATCCAAATTCCTGAAGCATAACCCAAAACCTCAAGGTAAAACCATCGCGGTAAATCGGACAGCAAGAAGATATGGAATTACTTCGAGCTGATATAAGTAGGTTCAATCAATTTATAAACAATAATAGATCTAAAAAGTTTGTAGGGGACATCAAAGACATATTTAAAAACACACCCTTAAATAAAAATTAGGACTTCAAATTACTAGTCTATATACAAAAAATTACTTTAGAGGTAACATGATATTTGTTTCTTTTTACAATTAACGTATAACCGTTTTACAGAAATATGTTTAGTTAAAAATAGAAATCAAAACTACCATAATAATACAAGAATACATATATTAGAGGAGCCAGAAAATGTTGTCATCAATACGGGAAACAGAGATATACCGTAATGATGAAGCAGAATAGTGGAATATAGAATAGGGAAACACAACGAGCACAATAGATGAAATGAAATGTGAGATCACAGAAATGGACATAAAATACATCACAATTAAATGCCGTAATTGATAATTGCCAGGTATTGACAAAGTTCATAACTTTTGTGTAAATATAATGTAAACCTTCATAAAATTATGAAAAAAAATTTACGAAACATGATACTAGAGAAACATAATATCCCAGAATTTATTACAAAAGCAATAACCTACGTGCTACAAGCTAAGTGTTACATGGTTAAGTGATAAATGGAAAATTATCAATTTAAACCTATCTATCGTCAATCTTCGAAAAATCTTGAAAAAAATGTATTTTGTATTCTTATTAATCTATTTTGTATTCTAATTAACCCTGAATAAGAGGAATTATTAAAGGCTTTTCTGATCTATGAAAATAAAATATAAGTTTCTTTTTTCCTGGAACTTGATTAAAATATATATTGCAATCTATAACAAGTTGTTCTTTACAGTCCATGTGACCCTAACTTCAACCTTTCTGTTTTTCTGCTAAAATACGATTCTTTTCAAAATGCATATTTATTTTGTTATCAAGTAATGAATCTGTGTTGTGATGGTTGTTGTGTGTATAATTAGCATTATTACTGTATAGTTAAAAATGTTATAAACTGCACATAGTTACACCTTATTGACAGACAGAGAGACGAATTGGAAACTACATACACTGAACATGAGAAAGATATTATAGGAGAATGAGAAAGAATACTATTTACTAGCAATTTAAGGCTGATTCATAGTATCTGAATTACTCTTCAGTATGACGAAATTTTCATTTGAATTGAATTATTTACCTATCTGCCATTTCACTATATACCTTCTGCTTTATAGACATGGGTGTAGACTGAAATATGCACGCTTACTGAATACATTTAAAAGCTACTAATATTACAAGGTTCGAATAGCCTGTAATGGACACAATTGAATGTCCCTTTTCCAATATATTGTTTTACGATAACATTCAAATTCTAGTTCCCCCGATTGAAAATGTCGGACAGGTGGGTATATTTATGATTAGATATATTCTTTCTCGCAAACACCTATTAGTAATAATTAAGTATCAATTTTTATGGACCTCTGTTAACCCGAATTGGAAAACCTAAAGATTTTCCGGTGATTCAGAAAAGATAGGTTTAAATTGATAATTTTTCATTAACATTACACTGAATTCGATGCAACACTTCCTTGATCATAATTCGATTAATTATAGTACATAACTACAGCGATTATAAAAACCTTCAAAGAAATAACCCACTAAAATCTTCATATGTTGCAAATACAACTACTTTCCGGAAATAATTCAGCGGGCACGTTCATATGAGAATCAATTGCAATGAAATAAATAATATTCTTTCGTAAGTTGTGCGTTATGCTAGGTAAAAAAATCATCTTTGGTGAAGGAAGGAAATATTATCATATATTTTGTTACACTATTCGTCCTGTTTCGAAATTTTCTCAATATAAAGAATATGTAATCGTAAGTATAAAGAATATGTAATTGTAAGGTACTTATATTAATTGTTTGTATTAGATCTGCATTTAGTAAAATTCTTGGTCAAACAACAATTTTCAACTCGTGAACTACTTAATAATTTACATGAAATAGTGGTGACACTGTTGACAATTATAGTATTATTTACTCTATTAAAAGAAATTTTAATGTTGAAAATAATAATATTTGTAACTCAAGTGTTATTTATAAATCAATAAAAATGAAAAAAGTTATAGTGAATCCATAAAGAATTGTTTTTTATGAGTAGCCTGTAACTTGTGATTTGCACTCTGTACTTTGTTACCATTGTCCCTTGCATTTGTACATTCTCCTTAAGGATTAACGCACAAAAGAGCTATATTATAATTAGGTTGAAAAAGATTTAAACTCCTCTATTAAGATCAATGGACAAAACCCGTCGTTACCATAAATAGAAACAGACCCGTGACAAAGTGGAGAATTAGTTTTACGTGCTCCACTTCATTGCCATTCATATCTACGCACAAATTACTCATAACAAAGTTCTGATAATATTATACCTCTACTTATTTTATTTTATTATATATTCCAGAAAAAGGAAATGAAATATTCGCTTTTTTATTTCACATATTGTGGGGATTATCAATTAAAAGAACGAGTTACAAGGATTCCAAAATTACTGTTTTTTTTAATTTTATGTAAGATAGTCCTAGAGATCTTGCTGATATGAAAAAGACATAAAGCTCGCAGTGTGAGTTTTACTAGTACTAATTAGGTTTTTATTTATTAATTTTTCACTGATTTCTCCATTTTCCTATTTTTTTACATAACTTTTTAAAAACTTTAAATCAGTAAAAATTATGGATTGAATGAACTACTAATATTAAAAATGTGAAAGTTTGTATATTTGTTAGTTTGTTTGGATGTTTTGGATGTTAATCACGTAAGACACTGCCTGGATTTGGATTAGGCCAAATCGGTTTTTTTATTCCGGACCACGTGAAGTCACGGAAGGAAGCTAGTAAATGTATAAATTAAATAAATACAATTTACAATATAATAATAATAATAATAAGATTTTATTTCAGACATAGTCCATACAATTGTGTTAATAGATAACAATATTCTTAATCTAATGTTAGTATAAATAGTGAATAATTACATCATTAATAAATCATAAAATATGCAATAAAATAAAATCAATACTAAATGGAGTCAAACCCAATTGCAGTAAAAAAATTTAAAATCAGTATAAATTAAATCATAATAAATTAAGTCAATTAAATCAGATAAAATTAAACTGTATCAAAATACACCAAATTAAATTACTTAAGTCAGATCAAATTAAATAAAATTAAATAAAACAAGTCAAAAATTATTCAAAGCAAATTCAAAGTAAAATAGTAATAAAATCAATTAATTTAATTAACTCAATCACAAATTCATTTAACTTACATCATAATGGCGCATGTAGGCCTATCCATTGTGTCAAAAGAGGCAGGTGGGCCGGCGCACGTGACCAGCATATTGCTGGAGCTTCCCGGCACCTCGCCATTATGGACGTACTGCGCTTGCGCATTATAGCGTGAAAGTTGTCCATGCGCGCCTGCGCAAACATACCACCGGCGGTGCAGTGCCGCGGAAGCCCCATCAAGACCCTGAACGCGTTATAATATTGTACCCGCAGGGCGTCAAATGCCCGCCGCGTATAATCAACCCACAAACTGCACGAGTAGAAAGTCTGGCAGAATGCCCTAAACAGTGCAAAACAAAACAAAAAAACTAACATATACTGCAGCCTGAATTATACAAATGCGAATTTCATAGATTTAATTTCTGTCTCCTAAGTTAAAATTTTTTTGAGAGCCATGTGGTCTTCTAAATCACAAAAACGTAATATCATTTATAAATAACTCAGTGTCAAATCACGCAGTGTTTAAATATATTTACCCTTTCTATTTAGAAAGAGTTGGGTGTCAAATTTATACGACGGTACCAATCTTTAAATAAAGGTAATGAACACACAAACATAAATCCGTAAGCAAGGTAAGATATATGTGGACTATTTCATATCCTAAAAAGTATAAAAGTTATACATATCGCGTCGATGAATAATTTTAACCCAATTTAGATTCATCCTAAATTCAGAAAAATTATGGTATTTTCTGAGGCGGAAAATATACCGAATACCTTAATTTTCAAGTCGTTCCAAGATATTTGATATCAGTCCATTAAGATTAAGATATCACACGCTTTCATAATCAATAAAGATAATAAGAGAATAAGAGTGTCCTTGAGATATGAGCAACCATGATTATAAAAAACATTTATAATATTAAACATTTTTGAAGTAACCAAAATATTAGTAGAAAATTATCAAAAAATTTGTATTATGTAAATTAATTTTAAAATCAAAACAATGGAACATTACAATGAAAATCCGACATGTAGCGCTGCGGAACCCATGTGGAATACTCTCTTTGAGAAATTTAGAAGTTTTATAAAACCTTAGGTTGCGTTAAGCTAGAACTTTTTCATAAATAAAGTCATAAATAGACAAATTATATTTTAAAAGCATATTGCTGACTACTTTTGAATTAAACATAAAAAAAATTGCGATTTAACATTTAATTTTTGTGCAATTACAATCTACGCTTTTGAATTATGATGTTAAAAAATATAAAGCTCGTAATATGAATTAAACGCAAAGAAGATATTAAATAAAATGTTACTTTATTTGATATCTTGGTCGCAGTTAATACAAGTGATGGGACCAATTTCCAAAATACTTGTTACTCTCAAAATATGATTTTGAATCGAAACTCAGGATAAAAAATGATATATGATGTTAAATATTTCAGAATTCACTGATAATTTCCCTCGATATGTGAATGAATTAACTGATAATGAAAACATAAGTAATAAATTTCTTTATTGCCTGCGACATTCAACAATATTATTGTTAAAATATATAATTAAATTAGTAACATCAAATAAACAATGTAGCGACATCTACGACGTATGTGATTGTGATTATAACTATTGTCTCTGATATGTCAAACTTTTGTACATCACTACTATTAAGAAATAAAGTCTGTCAGCCATTGATTATCTAACTGAGTACACGTCGTTTTAATTTATAATAGGTTATGGGCCAAGTATCGCCCTTAGGAGAAAGTAAAAAGTATATTTATCAGTTAGCCAGCATAGGCATTCTGAAAATCAGTGTTAAAATTAAATCAGTAAAAAATTATTTCGTGATTCGTGAAGTAGCACGTGTTGTTACCATAATGGCGTCTAATTATTTTCTCATTAACGTACCGAAGCTCAAAGGCCGAGAAAACTATCACGAGTGGGCCTTTGCAGTGGAAAACTTGCTCAAAGCGGAGCCTACTAAAGAAACAGCCGAAAATGATGCGAAAGCTAAAGCAAAATTGATTCTGACTATAGATCCCTCGCTGTATGTTCACATAAAAGAAGCTAAATCATCAAAAAGCTTATGGACAAAACGAAAAATTATTTTCGATGATTCTGGATTCTCTCAAAGAATATCGTTGCTGCGTAATTTAATTTCGATCCGTCTTGACAATTGTGAATCAATGACAAGTTATGTTACGCAAATAATAGAAACGGGACAGAAGTTGTCTGGAACAGGTTTTTTGTGAACGACGAGTGGATTGGCTGCTTGATGCTGGCAGGATTAACTGAAAAATACATTCCAATGATAATGGCGATTGAACACTCAGGGATCGCCATTACTGCTGACGTAGTAAAAACAAAATTCATAGATATGGCCGGAGATGATTGTCAAGCCGGAAGTGCATTCTTGAGTAGAGGGCAGCACAGTCGACAGAAAAGCTCTGGAAAGAATGACAGCAAAAATCATCATGGCGGCGGTGTTTTGTATATGAATATGAATGTCAACAAAGGGGACAAGGCGAATATAAAATGTTATCGTTGTAAACAATTGTTTGGACACTACAAAAACCAGTGTAATCAGTCAATTAATTATTCTGAGAAAACAAAGAAAACACATGCTTTCTCAGCTGTTTTTCTAAGTGATAAATACGGAAAACATGAGTGGTATTTAGACAGCGGAGCGAGTGCTCATATGACACATGATGAAAACATGTTGCAAAACAGAATGTTTACATCCAGTATTAAGGAGATTATAGCTGCTAATAGGAGTGCTATGCCAGTTTTGTGCTCGGGTGATGTGGACATTGTAACAGTGACTCCAAACTGTAAATACGAGATTACACTGAAAGATGTGTTATGTGTTCCTGACCTTACTACGAATTTGATATCTATTAGTCAGATGATTAAAATTGGTAATAGAGTAGAATTCAAGAAGAAGAGGTGTGATGTTTACAACAAAAACAATGAATTAGTTGCAGTGGCGAATGAGACTGATGGTGTTTACAAGTTGTCTTTAGAATATAAGCACTGTCTGTTTACATCTTCTGCGGCAGTAAACGGTGCAGTATGGCACAGAAGAATGGGTCACCTAAATATGAATGACTTAAATGCAATGAAAGAAGGTGCAGTATCGGGATTATTATACGCTGACAAGCCTGTATTTAACAAAAGTTCGTGCACAGTGTGTTACGAAGGAAAACAAAGTCGCTTACCTTTTGATCACGGAGTGGCAGAATACTGGATATGATACATGCTGATGTATGCGGACCGATAGAGACGGCTTCGATAGGCGGAGCAAGGTATTTCCTAATAGTTATCGACGATTCTTCTCGAATGGTTTTTGTTTACTTCCTCAAAGCCAAGACTGAAGCTTACAAATACTTCAAGAAATTTAAAGCGATGTTTGAGAATCAACAAAGCAATAAAATCAAAATGTTTAGGACAGAAAATGGCTTAGAGTTTTGCAGCAAGGAATTTGAGAATTTTTTGAAAGATGCTGGAATAATTCACCAAAAAACAAATCCCTATACTCCTGAGCAGAACGGGTTAAGTGAGCGAATTAATAGAACCTTAGTTGAGCGAGCTCGTTGTTTGTTATTTGATGCTAATCTAGAGAAAAGGTTTTAGGCAGAAGCGATTAATACTGCTGTTTAACTCAGGAATGGATCGGTTGCATCAAGATTAAATAACAAAATACCCTTTGAGCTCTGATTTAATTCAAAGCCAGATTTAAGTCATATCCGAATATTTGGTAGTGAGGTGATGGTCCATGTACCAAAGGAAAAAAGATTGAAATGGAATACCAAGTCATAAAAATACATCCTAGTTGGTTTCTCTGAAAATGTCGAGGGATACAGAGTTTATGATCCCATCAAAAGATGTGTGATTACAAGTAGAGATGTGATCATTCATGAAAGTAATGACAAAAATTATTCACGTGCCAATGTATCAGTTTCAGTTGAGGATAGTTGTGAAGAAAAAGAATCAGATCATGAAATGAGGCAGGAAGTAGAGAACGAAACTACTCCCTCAGTCCAGGATATTTCTAATTGTAAATATAAGAATGCTATATCAGATTTAGCCTCTACATTCCAGCAATTTGTAAGCACAGATGAAGAGCTAAATACAAGAGAACAATCTGAAGATAAAGAAGAGTCAGATCTAGCAGAAACAATAACTAAATGTATCAAAAAGAAACCTGAGCGTTATGGTTTTACTAATCTATGCATATCATCAAGCTCAGAATTTGTCAGTGATCCCATAAATGTTGAAGAAGCATTGAATAGCTTGGACAAAGAAAAATGGATTGAGGCAATGCGAGAAGAACTGCAAGCGTTTGAGGACAATCAGGCGGGGGTACCTGTTGACGAGTTGCTTTCTGATAAAACTTTAGTGCTGTGTAAATGGGTATTTAAAAGAAAAGTGAACAGTGATAAAAGTGTGCGGTATAGAGCGCGTTTAGTGGCTAAAGGTTATACGCAACGGCCAGGTGTGGACTATGTTGACACTTTTTCACCAGTGGTTAGGCATTCAACACTTAGACTCTTATTTGCTCTAGCAGTGCAGTTAAACTTAAACTTTACTCATCTAGACGTTAAAACAGCTTTTTTAAATGGTTATCTTAAAGAGGATATTTACATGGTACATCCTGATATTTCTTGTGATAGAAATAAGAAAAAGATTATTGTAAAACTTAATAAAGCCATATATGGATTAAAGCAATCATCTAGATCTTGGTATGAGAAAGTTGAGCAATGTTTGTGTGAGTTAAATTTTAAGAAATGTAAATGGGAACCATGTGTATTTACAAAACTGAATAATGATGTTAAAATAGTTATTGCTTTATATGTAGACGATTTCTTTGTTTTATCAAACAGTATGAAAGAAACAGATAAATTATTTTCAGTATTGTGTTCAAAGTTTAAAATTAAAAATTTAGGACAAGTTCAAAATTGTCTAGGAATGCGTGTTAAAATTGATAAAGAAAATAAGTTTATTACATTAGACCAAAAGCAATATGTAGAAGAATTGTTGAGTAAATTTAATATGTTAGATTGTAAAGAATGTACTACTCCAATGGAATGTAAATTGAATATTGAAAGAAATGAAACTCGTATACTGATGGTCATTGGAATTATGCGATAAGGATTCTCAGATATCTAAAGAAAACAAACAATTTTTGCTTAAAATATACTAAAGAAAAACCTGAAGTCGTAGGATATGTTGATGCCGATTGGGCAAGCAATGTGGTAGATCGTAAATCGTACACAGGTTATTGTTTTTTAATGTCTGGCTCAGTGATTTCCTGGGAGAGTAGGAAGCAGAGGACAGTGGCTTTATCCAGCACGGAGGCCGAATACATGTCAATAGCTGAAACATGTAAAGAAGCTATATATTTGAGAGCTTTACTATGTGAAATTACTACTGAACTATGTACTATACCAGTATTCAATGATAGTCAGAGTGCACAGAAGTTGGTGGCAAATTATGTTATAAATAGACAAAGCAAACATATTGATATAAGATACCATTTTGTTAAAGATGCAGTAAACAATAAAATTATTAACTTAAAATATTTGCTAACAACAGCTATGCTTGCTGATGTGTTAACAAAGGGACTTAGTGCTAATAAGTATTACAAATGTGTTGAAAGTATGGGAGTTAATTTTGTAGATAGTAGAAATTAAGATATTCTGTTTTTTTGTAAATTTTGGAAATTTAGTTTATTTGATGTAGTTGGGGTGTTAAAATATATAATTAAATTAGTAATATCAAATAAAAAATGTAGCGACATCTATGACGTATGTGATTGTGATTATAACTATTGTCTCTGATATGTCAACCTTTTGTACATCACTATTATTAAGAAATAAAGTCTGTCAGCCATTGATTATCTAACTGAGTACACGTCGTTTTAATTTATAATAGGTTATGGGCCAAGTATCGCCCTTAGGAGAAAGTAAAAAGTATATTTATCAGTTAGCTAGCATAGGCATTCTGAAAATCAGTGTTAAAATTAAATCAGTAAAAAATTATTTCGTGATGCCTCCAACGGAGTAGTGTCAGTCTCAGCAACACATAGTAAAAATCCAAAATAAGAAATAAAATATAATTTAAAAATTGAAGGTTCCCACAATATTTTTAACTAATTGTCATGAGTTAATAGATATTTCTGCATGAATTCTTTATAATGTTCTTATTATTTCCATTTTGTCCAACACAGATTAACATACGATTTTATTTATTTAATTAAACCATGGTGTAATTGTTTTTAACAAATGGCTAGGAATTTTTATACCTAGTTTCACAATTTTATAATAGAAACACGTTGTGTATATTTTTTAAAGTGAACGAATTAAAAGTATTTGATAAATCTAAACTTGATAATGCATATTATGACGATTTTAGACATAACAACTTTTTCAGTTATAATTGTTACTTCATCAAAAATTTATTGGTAGTTTAATTCGAATCATATATTTTTAGCAAAGATCGCAACCCCAAAAATATTTTGAAAAGAGAGTAGAGGGATTTGTGGGTAGTTTTACCTTTTACCGTAAGATTTAATAAGAGCAGTGAAAACAAACTGAGACCCAGTTTAGTATTCAATATGTTATTGTTAAGGGGACATGCTTGTAGATAGGTGTAAAATAATGAACACTTGTAATATGTTCGTCGCCGTGGTGTGTTGGGTTGATCACAAGGCATACGGTCTGTGACACCGCGGAGACCCGGGTTCAATTCTCGGCCGTTCGTCGAGCGGGGCTGGACGGGTGTTATGGGTGGCTGTAAGAGATTGCTCTCGTAGCAATAAGTTCATATGTATCAATTAGATGCATTAAAGTAGATAAATAAATATGTTCATTTACACATCGGAAACATTTGGTGGTTGGATGGAGGTGGATCGAACCCCGATGATCCCCCTTTACTACGGCCTTTATTTGACCATATATGCTTGAAACGCAATCGGCGCGAAAATACTTATTGAATTGGAACGCACTACCTATTTACCGTGTTTATTAGTACCTGGATTTCCGTTTACGAGCGTTTCGTTATTTTCTTACGTAATAGAAATAACAAGAGTAACATAAAATGAGTTTTACGTGCCCTTAAAATCGCCATTACATGTTGAATGTTAAAATGCAAATATTTGGTGCTTTGAACTTAGATTATAAGCATTGGTGCTATAAAGACCTTAGCGTCAGTCTGTATTATTAAAATAGTTTAAACTTTATGGTTTATTATTCATTCCCAAGTACAATTTTACCTAGCTCAAAGAAAATCGTGTAAGGAATCAGAAGTAAACTAACAATACATATTTTGTTGGATACTTTTAAACAGTTCTCTGGAAAATTTAAAAATTGTTTTAATATTTGAGAAAGAAGTTTATTGGTGCTGTTCCCTGAACTAATTCTATCGTAAAAACGTGTGACGAAAATTCATATTTAACGTAAGTATGTGATTAACTTCCCATAGTTGTAGAAATTAAAAAATAAATTCCTCTGGATCGTACAATTATAAAGAAGTCGTCGCCGTGGTGTGTTGGGTTGATTACAACTTATACCGTCTTTGAAGGCCTGGTGCACTACAGAGATCTGGGTTCGATTCCTAGCAGCTCAACGAGGGAGCTAGACTGGTATACTGGTTGGCTGTGAGAAATTGCTCCTGTAAATAAAAAGTATAATACTGAATAATTGTTGATTTTTTATTTCAAATTTAGGTGGGATCTTAAGTAGTTTTATGGTAAATACGATTGAGCAACAAACGTCCATAACACTTGCATATTTCAATACTAAATGCATTTACTAACAGCAGCTGGATACGTAGAGATGAAAACCTAGAACGAAAGAAACATTACTTCAATGTCTTCTAAACCCGATAAGGAAGTCTGCAAGACCCAAATTTTTAAAATGTTTCATTTCAAAATTTGTGGCTAACAATTTTGATAGATGAACAGGTTCAATTAGAACTACGTAAAATTAACTGCGAAATAGTAAAGATACGACTATTATTTTCTTTTTGAAACGTAACTATAACTTTTCCTAAATGTATGATGATATTTAAATATTATTATATTTTTATATTATTATTATATTATTTATCCTAAGTCTTTGTTCTCACGTATTAAGAATGAAGGCAACCAATTTGGCCTAAAATTTACAGATGTAAATTTACATTGATTGTTATTAATCGGACAAGCTGCCTTTTCAGAAAAAAGAGATATAAATAATCCCTTGAAAGTGAAGAAGTTTGTTTATTAAAAATCTTTATTATGATTGGGTAAGTAAAATAAGGCTTTCAAAAAATTATCATTCTCCAAATATAAACTTTTAAGAAACCTAAATATCCGAAGAATGTGAAAATCTACATAGAATATAGATTAATTTCTAATATTACAAGGGAGCGAAACACACATTAATGCGTTTAAAATGTTGCCATGGTGACGTTTGCTGCGCCCCACATAATCGAAGATGAATATTGATTAATCAGTAAGTGTTCCTCGGAAATATGTTACGAAACATTTGACTACGACACAGTATATGTTCTGGGAACACAGATATAATTTATGGGCGGAATAAAATTAAAATTTACATGACAGATGTATAATGCAATTAAGACTGTAATTATTTGAAACCGAAGAGTGAAAATGTTCATGTTACCGCTTTATACGGATTTTTATGCATTTGATTAAGCAAAATTCACAAAAAATTATAAGCAAATTTGACAAAATTTATATTAAATGTGTAAAGCATTGTATGTTTTAAGTATTTTGGTGAATAATTAGAAATAGATCATAATATAATTTGACGTGAGGTGAAACTAGAAAGGTTTTTTAAACGACTTCTAGGCCCTTTTTTGAAAACAGTCAAAGTTGTACTTACGCTGTGCATAAAAGAGGGAAAGTTAGTTTTTTTAAATTATATTTGTAGTAGCCAATTAAATAAAAATTAGTTATTATTTATTGTACTCATCGTCAGTTTTATATATTTACCTTATTACACGCGCTAATGTAAATATTTATCCGGGGACACATATTATATATGTTTTACAGCAGCAAAATATTTTTTAAATAAGCTTATATTATTATTATATATTCATGCATTTTCCTTTTATGATATAAAATAAATTTTTCTTCCCCACATACGCTATTTTTAAAAATACTTTCAGAAAAGTTTTTGAATAGTTCTTGTATTACTTCTTAATGATCTAAATATTAAATATATATTAATAAATAAATCCATCATGATCATCATATAGCAAATCAGGAGCCACTTTTTGGTAAAGTGTTTCTCGTAAAACTTTTTTACTTATGTCATTCAGAGTAATTCGTCAGTTATTAGTAGTACTCAAGATCTCAGTGATTTTTTGAGTTCAATTTATGGGAACCGTTTTTCTAATTGAGAAAAATGTTATTACAAATTGGTACCTAAAAAGAACTACTTATAAACTGGTATCCAACAAGAACTGTTTATAAATTCCGTTTTAAAACATTTAATTTAGTTCAGAAATTACCAAAATTTGTAAAATGTGAAAGTTATTTTATAAATAAATAAATAAAAAGTATTCAAAAAGATAAAACTGGAAATAGAAAATCGTATTGGTAGAGTATTAGAAAATATTTATCACTATAATATTAAAAACAGTCTTCCAATTTTTACATTTTTAATAATTTTATTATAATGCTCATCATTTCACACCACAATAGCGGATCTCAACACACCATGCAGATGCTTCCTCTATTACTTTATCACTGATTTTTGAAAAAGAAAAACGAAACCAATCTCTATGAAAAACTGTTTCATCTGTTACCATAGATCAGCGCCAATTTATAAACAAGCTAATGTGCTTCACAAAAAGTGCACATCTTCTAAAGCAATATTTGCCAAATGAGCCTCAAAAATGGGGCTACAAACTGTTCGTTCTTTGGAATATTATGGAATATGCATATCGTCTCGAAGTATATTCCAGCCAAGGAGATAAAAAGGACAAACAAGATAAGCCACACTTGGAAGTGACAAACGATATCGTTCTATGTTTGGCTAGAATATCACCGAAGATGGCGAATCACATTGTCTTCTTCGGTAATTTTTACACGTCACTGCCCTTAGTTTATTACCTATCTAAACAAGGTATCCATTGTGTTGCCACTGCGCAGCAAAACAGACTGTTTAATTGTCGGCTCCTGGATAAAGAGGCGTTCATAAAGAGCGCTGTTCCTAGAATAACATACAATGAATGCGCTTCTCATCATGATGGAGTAGACTTTTCAGCAACCGTCTGGAAGAACAACAAAATTGTTACACTTTTGTTGATTCACGTTGGTGTTTAATCTATCGGAAAAGTAAGTAAGTACAACAAAAAATGAAGCAAAATATGGACATCCCTTGCCCTAAGATTTTACAAGAGTACAATATGCACATGTGAGGAATTGACCTTATGGATGGTTACCTTGGGTGTTATCGCGTACGAGTAAAGAGCTGGGAGTAGTATATGCGTCTCTTTTACCACTTATTAGATCTGGCTGTAATAAATTCGTGGATACTCATGAAAAGAAACTGCATGGTAAAGGGTATTCCTAAAAAGCAACTGCCAAATCTTGGACAATTTCGGAATAATTTGGCAGACGCATTGGAATGTTGGTTAAATTAATGACATAAAAGAGGGCACCCTAGCAATGGCTCTTTAGAACGAGATCTACAAGCCAAGAAGTGAAAATGTCTTCATCATCCACTCCCCTGTAGGGATGTAGCGATAGACGGCATCGAATATTGGCCTGTATTTGCCAATTGATAACGACGCAAGGTGCCCCAATACAAAGGCACTAAACAATGATCACGTGCAAAATGTAACATACCTTTGTATTTAAACGCACGAAGTAATTTTTCTAGGGATTTCCACACACAATAATGCACCCATTACAGTTGGTAACCACTTTTAGCAGATAAAGGTAGTTATTTGTAACAGGATGCTTTTTGTATAGTGATGTAGTTCTACATCAATAAGTTCTTTTTTTGTATAAATGTTAATTTTTCAAGTGATATATTTTTTTATTTCCCATCCATTTAATTTATTTAGTATGAAAATAAAAAACCATGCATTTAAGGGTTAAGTCACCATAAAAAATAACAATAATTTTCTAAATATGATAAATTCCCACCTTATTTCTACCTTTTGTATAACATACAATGAAGTAAGTAAGTAAGATATATTTTTTCCGTTTACATAATAATCTTTATATATATTTGAAATTTTATGCCGTTAGTCCCGTAATATGACTTACTTGACATACATTAAAAAAAAACTTGAACAATTGTGTAAAACGCAAAGGTGCTAACCACAAACGTGGAAGGTCATTTATACTGTGTTATGAAACATTGCTATAATTTATGCAAAAATATGTTTATGTCATCTAACGTCATGTGAATTTTAACCAATCCCAAAAATTACAGCAATAAGTAGTAATTATTAATTATTTACAGCAATAATTAGTAATTATTGCAATAAGTAGTGACAATAAGATGTGACCATCTAATCTCCAGTATTTAAGTCGATCACTTTAAGTCTTAAATGACATATTTGTATGATATATGTATGTGTAACAAATTCTTTAGCAAAAGAACTATTGTTTGTTTTATCGTATATTAAATTAATTTATTCGAATGTTCTAAGATATTCGTTACTTTGTCAATACTAGTTTAAGCCATTAACATATTTAATACAGTAAACAAACTCATGAAAGTAAGTGTCGGAATACAAATTATACAAATTTTTCTCGAAAATTTTTTTCCACGGTGTTAATAAATATATATAATTCTATAAATTTGTATGTATATATATGTAGTATATTACATGGCTATCGCTCGCTTTACGAAGACACGAATCGGATTATCTGCTAGCCCATTATTTCCTAACATTAAATCAATCCGTGTCCGACAGATATTCGGCTGAGTTTATTAAATTTTCTTCGCTATTCTTACTAAAAATATTAATAACGAACCACTTTGAGGGCTTTTAGAAAAAAGTTTTACTAAAGTTCAAGAAAAAATTAAATAATTTTTATTTTGAATTCCTCGAATTGGTGGGTACTGATCCATTCAATTGGTACTCTAATACTAACCCAAGCCTCAAACATTAATTAAAAAATAAGATATAAATTTATGGCAATAATAACGAAGTCATTTTACTAATAATAGAAGGAAAGTCATTGATAATAAAACATAGATGTGATGGAGCAATAAACATTTTTTCACCACGATAGGGTCTTACGAATATTTCTCTAAAATTAATTTTTATATGGATAATTAATGCCACATTTTTAGATTGACGTGACTACAATAAAAATTTCTTTAACTGACAAAAATGTAGTGTGGAAGTAGCCTTGTAATAGGGTTTAATTTTTTTTATATTTTATTCGTAAAAATTTTAGTTTCACGCGAATAGATTTCTTTTATATCTGAGATTATAACCTTTGGCAAAAAATGTGTCCCCGTTACACATTTTCTTATTTCATGTCGATGTTGTAACAGTAATTGGATACGGAATATTAAAATTTTTGTCTTGTTTTTTTTTTATTACAAACCGCATGCATTTGACTATCAGATAGCGTCTATATTGATAATAAGTGTAGTCCCGTTATACCGAGAGAAGCGTGAAATACACTATTATTTTAGTTTTACTGATGACGTGACTAATATATAATTAATAATAGAAATTTAATATCATAGCAAACTACCGTAAAAGAGGCGGATACAATGGTCGTCTCTTTGTGTTTTTTTCAAATTTATTTCTTAATATTTACAGTCGGTAAATCTATGCAATTCAACATTTACGCCAAGAGCGATCTCATTTTGTGTAGTTATATACTTTTTTCTCGAATTCTATTATAATATTCAGTTATGTTTCTGGAGCTTTGGTTTTTGTTTTCATATTTTTTTATTTTTTTAGCGACAATTAGATGTTGAATTTCTAGTCATTTAATTTTTTTCTTTAAAAGTACTATTTTCAGTGGGTCAAATATAGATTGCGGGTGACTTATATAAATATCCATCAGATTGTGATCTGAAGGTCCTCTTTGTCAAGAAGTCTGCAAACTGTTATACGCTTACTGTATGTTTTGGGTCATCTAAACCAATACGCAAACATTAAAGAATTAATTTCAATTTATTAATATAGTTCAAATAAAATTTCTTGCCGGTATGCGAGGAACCAATTTGTTCTTTAACCGTTTTGCGTAGAACCGTTTTTTTGTTAAAAGATCATCATTCAAACAATGTGTAAAAAATAAAAACTTGTGTTTTGGGTTGTTTTACAAAACAAATCATCATATTGTAATCGCAATACACTACACCACGTTTCACGTAGGCACGGGTCAGATGGAAATCTGTATTTGAAACATTATTTTTACTTATTAAAGTATCTGGGTAAATTATCCCGTAATCATAATATGTAGATAGAGTTCATGTCTATAGTTCTCATTTGAGGCTGATAAAACGATTGTATGAATAATATCCAATATTACCTAGATTTGCAAGTTATTTATATTTGAAATAAGATACTCATTAAAACTAATTATATTTTCGCTATTGGTTATGAACAATTTAGAAATTATATCATTTGGTCTCAGGTTTATTATAGTAAGGTTTTTCATAACATCAGAAATATCACAAAGTGTGCGAATAATCTAAAAATAAATTCTCTAAATCATAGCTCGAAAAAGAAACTATTTAATGCCTCAAATTTTTTAGTTTTTTAAAGTACTATGATTATAAATTTCTTAAAAACAATATTCGTGTTATTTAATTGCCCTTAAATCTATTAAATAAACCAGTCGTTCATTATATCTTAGCTATAAATCTATTGTCTTAGGGGGCCGTGAACGCTACTTATATACTGCAAGCCTTGAAAAACTCCTAATTGTGAAATATAATTCATTGACAATTTAGATCCGAAATGCACAGTCGTTACACACATTTAGGAATAATTTTGAAAAATTGTTATGATCTTTTTTTTTCAACTTAGTTTTTGATAAACAAAATTAAAAAATGCCTCAGTATAAAATTATTATATTTGGTTATAAAACATTCTTTTAATTTAATGCGACATTTAATACCAATATTTACATAACGATTTTATATTAAAATGTGCAATAATGATGATAAACGAAAATAATCTAATTTACCGATTATAAAAAATTTTATATTTTTGAATTTTTTTACGTAGTTTTCCCAAATTTTTATTACATAATTTTTAGTATTATATTATTGGTAAAACCGATAAAACACATACAACCGTTGTGTCTAAGCCAGCACAAAACTGTGGCAAGTTGGGACAAATTTGGCATTTTGCTACATTGCAGTGACAACATTTCAATATAGCTAGAGGCAAATCTATGTGTTCATACCAATGACCATATTGTATTAATTTTTCTTTGTGTTGATTTATTGCCTTTTAATATCATAAATGTTCAATTTCTCAATATTAAACACAAATAACTAAAAATATTCAGGATAAAACTAAAGCCACCTCTGTGGAACGTAATTAATAATAAGTTAAAATAATCGTATATGAGTATATATTTTGTACGTCCTTATTAGCTTTGCTTCACAACACATTTACGCCATTACATCTTCTTGTATTTTATTTTACAAAATACTAGAGATATCCCACGCATACCGCGAATACCGAATTACACGTTCCATATTCAGTTTGAAATATGCTACAAGGTTAAGTAATAATATCATTTCTGGAGGCGTCGGAATAAGATAAATAGCTGGTTACTTATCAGTTCTAAGAAATATGGCAAGCGGAAGTAAAGTGAGAATTTAAACAAAAGATGTTGATTAATGGGGGGAACATTTTCATAACGGGATGACGAATTGCCAAAGTTCCTTCGACTCTTACTGACCGTGACATACTTGTTAATATGTATTTATTTGCTGAAACATGGTAAATAATTTTATAAAATGTTGTAGTTCCATAAGGCGCAGATGTCTCATTTTATATTTTGTTTGTCCGTTTATAACAATAAATTATTTCCGTCGGATGCCAATTGGAGTTTTGAAGATACAATAGTTTATTGTTGCCCCAAAATAATATGTTATTGATTAATTTAATTACAGTTTCAAACTACTAAATTCTAGAGATCATTTTTCCTAAAATTAGAAGTGCTTTGCCAATATACATTTAACCACTAAAATTCATTCAGTATTAATATGACACTTAAGCATATATAAATAATAAAGGGTGTATAGTGTTTCTGTTAAACGACAAGTTTACAAATGTTAATATTATTTCCTAATAAATTTTTGACAGGCGTAAAAATATCTTGAGTGTTTTCAAAATTATGAAATTTGGAATTTTGTTGTAGTTTTCTGCTGAATATTATGTTAACTTCCATTTCTGGCTGTTGAACTTTTAACACTATTTCTATAGTCTCTGATATAATCAAGTAAAAACAAATAGTTCGAGGTGATATCAAACACTTACTCTGTTCGAAAACAATAGAAGAAATGTTGTGAAGTATGTACAAATAACCAGTTTTTCATAAATTATTGGAATTGTTCAAATATAAAACACAAAATACATCAAGAATTTGGAGGTTAGAAACAATCAATCATTAATATCTGACGTAAACACAATTGACATTGGTTGACATTACTGTCAGTGTTGCCAACAAAGAAAAATATTTCTACCTAATACGTATTCGTTGCTATCTTATACGTTACGTTTCGCTACACACAAAAACTTCACATTTGGATGGACAATTTCAACTTTTGTTTGAAAAGATGAAGATCGAGATAGAAGTCCAATCTAATACCATAATGGCAAAAATTGACGAGAAATTAGTTCCTTTAGTGGAGGAGAACAGAAATCTAAGGGCAAAGGTAGAAAAATTAGAGACTGAGTTGGAGTACCTTGAAAGAGGACAGCGAGAAAATAATATTATTATATTTGGCTTAGAGGAGACAGAAACATCTAAACTAGACTTAAAACAAAAATTAAACGAACATCTCAAACAAGACCTTGAAATAAAGTTAGAAAACTCTGAAGTCAACAAAATACATCGTTTAGGGTACAAAAAACAACAGGAAGAATTTAAACAAAATTTACATCACCGAGGATTACCCAAAGGAAGTGCTGCAAAAGAGAAAACAGTTAGAATCAGAGTTAGTAGAAGAGAGGAATAAGGGAAATATTGCCTACCTGAAATACGATAGACTTATAGTGAAACAGACCATTAATCAACAAGAGAAAAGGATGAGAGAGACTTCTACTTCGCCGACTGGTGGCACTAGCCAGTCAAAAAAGCAACAAATTCGTTATCCAGCGATATTCAAAAGGTCATCAGGCTTTGTAGATGCGTTCGATATGACGCGGGCTAGATCGAACTCTCTCTCAAACTTAGCTGTCAATAAAGAACAATAGCAATTAAACAACGGCAAACGGAATCTAAAACCAACCAAGGCAACTGATAACAAAAACATAACAAACCTCAAAACTTCCCCAAGTTGACTGGTCATCGTGGAGAAAAGAGACCACAACCTTCCAACAAAAGAAGAAGACAAAGATAAACTGTACCTCAATCATAAGTTGGAAGAGGCCTTTGCCGGAGCCTAAACGGATCCACAGAAAATAAAGAAACAGGAAATATTAAATTAATAAGATAGGATTATTTTATGTTATATTTTCTTTAATTTTAAGTTTGGTTATATAAAGAATTGTATAACAGATCCGAATAAAAGGGCTATATTATTATTATTATGTTAACTTCTAATAACGTTTTTTTTCATAATTTTGATATTACCAGGTTCAATTTTTTATATTTATTATTCAATAGCACTCACTTCTGTGGACACTTCACCTTCAAGAATACCATTCGGAGCATAAATCTCTGTTCGACAATGCAACCGCGTCAAGAAAACCATCCGGAGGACAATCTCCACGATTAATCTACACCATGACGCCCATAATAGTACAGCACGTGGTCCCATTTAGCTATTGCCATTCAGGAGAAACCGGCCACGCCTATGGTCTAGCTGTTTTGGCCATTGACTCAAATAAAAGGTCACTGGAACTGTTGTAACTAGTGATTCAAATAAAGTTCATTACAACTAGGTCAAGCGGTTATCGCGCAAGTTGACAAATAGGACGTCCAACAAATCAACAATATCTTTGTGAAAATTAAAAACAACGGCGCTTATCATGAACCGCCTAATGTCAGTATATGAAAAACTTTCGTTTCGACTTTCGTGTGGCATTGTCTCTGTTTTAATGTCATGTTGAGCTGTATAAAAATGGATGTTACAGTATGAAATTCATTAATTTATCTGAACTTCTACTTGTTAAATAGAGTATTTCCAGATTTCCCTTTAAGTCAAGTACTCGTCTTAGTACTCTCTTCATACACGCACATACACAAACGCACGAGCACTCGTACGCGAACACGCGCTTACACGCGCACGCACGCACGCACCCACTCACATACGCATACATGCACACACACGCGCACTAACACACATACACACACGCACATAAGTATGTGTATATATGTGCAAGTGTGTATGTAAAATAATAATTTCAACACTTGACACTGTGATATAAGTGACTGACTATTTATATATTTAATATACAAGCGTAATTTTGAACCCAGCTCCCCAAACCTTCTCCTTTTTTGTAAAATTTTGAAATGTCTATGGGTAGTTTTGGAACTATACATAAATGTAAGGTTGCTACAAACTGTATAACTACCATCATAACGATGAAATTCATGAAGCTTTATAGTTTCAAAACAATCGACCATGTTAGATCCGATCGCTCATGCAGAATCGGACACGGACTAAAGTATTTAATACCAGGCGAATCCTTCCAAAACTGAACGATTGGTAAATATGCTATTGTGCTTAGTCTATTGGAGCAGACTTTTATTAAATTTATATTATGGTAAAGAGTTGATAATATAGAGTGACATCATTTTAAAATTTACAATCTGCAACGTACTATTGGCTGTTGTTTATACTATACATTTTTGTCCTCTTTCCCAAATTATTTATTTTACTTTGATTTTTATTATTGTGGCTCATATATAATTTAATTATTGACATGGTTCAATTTGTATAACCAACACATCAGAATCTTTTATATAATTTTATATTTGTATATGTCATTCCTACTCTTTATTATTAACATTTAATTATCTTTTTTTATATTTACATTTTGATACTTATTATTATCGATGCATAACGCAAAATTTTGAGCGCGCGCTTTTATTTTTGCTAACAAATCTAAATCTTATAAGAATTGAAACATATAAACAATATACATATGCGTAAAGTAAAAAATAAAATAAATATGTAAGAACTAATAAAATTATACTTTATTTTCTTGATAAATGTCTGCTTCTGTTCGTCATTTAAAAATAATATAAAGCTAAATTGATTCGAGATTCAACGCCAAAAATAAATGTTAATAGTAAATATTTACGCATATATGACAGTAATTTGACCTTAATACCAATATTGACTTTAATGTTCCGTTATATTCGTCATTACAACTCTGACTAAATAAACATAAGTTACTAGCAATTTGCCGTTCATTTGTTTTGCAAATAAGACTGTACTGAAAAAGAAAAAAAAACTGAAGAGTTGGCACTGGGATTTGCAATTTCGTGAGAACTATTTAAGTGATGAGAGTGGAAGTGTATCGACAATAAAATAAATGTTAGAAGAATTGTATAATGGAATTGACAAATAAATTTTCAAAAAAGTTTCATCACAAACAGGTCTTATAATTACTTACTATTTGTGGTATTTTTGTTATTATTGTTTTTACCTTTTATTTTCATGATATGAAAAATAAAAGAATAAAAGAAAATTCAACTAAGTTTTCTTTTTGCACAGGCAAAGTTGGGATAGGCAAGTAGTTAAATATATACAAATTTATACACAATTAAATGAAACTACATGATGTAGTATTATCACTACTTTATTTCAATTCTTTGACCCTAGGTTTTGTTGTATTTTAATAGCTTCAGGCGGGCAATTAGTAAAGATTAAGTCTTAAGAACTTCCAACAGCATTTATAAATTACACAAAACATTAGCGGAAGCTGGGTTTGCGCGGGTTATTCTACTGCTACGTCAGTGAATTTATTGCAGGGGAACGGTGTATTTTTTTAGGTAGCGGTTATATTTTCGAAAGTTTTTCAATATACAAGTATTTTAATGAACGTAATAAATTAAATTGATGTTATTCTATGAGGTTATACAATATTCGGATATATGTATTAAAATTAAATGGATATTATTCTCAGTAATATATTTACATAATAGCAAGGATATCTGGTGGTTGGAACAAGGTTATACAATAACTATACATATCTCCCATTTTTTGTTTTCTTTTGTGATGTGTCTCCTTAGATGTGTAGCCGGGCTCAAACAATTTGAGGTGTACTACAGTATTAATGTTGTTTAACTAAAAGGAGCGACAGTTTGCTAAAATAGCCTCGAATGTACTAGAATGAACTGGTAGATCTTAAATAATGATTTTGTATGAATTGATTTGGTATTCGGTGGTAATTCTGAAATGTTCGACAAAAAAAAAACAAAAAACTGTGCGATCGGGGGAACCACGTCAGGAACGAAGTTCCTTACATTATTTTTTCAACTCTAAACGTGATTTAATATGTAGATTTCTATTGATTATATTAGGGTATTTTTGTCACACCAAAAAGCGCAGCCCTTTTATTAAACTCTCTCTTTCTCTCTTTAATTTGTATATTTTATGTTATTTTTTATAATTTTTAAAACAAACAGTGTAAAGCAAAGGTTCAAATTAATAAATTTCATTTAGTATTTTAGGAAAAATAGTCATTTCAAAAATAAATTAAATATAAAATAGTGAATTATAAATTACGTATAAGAAAGAAATTCTAAATAACAAAAAAAATATTTTTAAATTTTATCATTATATCGTATATTGCCTTATGGTAACTATAATGCGATACATATATTTGAGATTCAATTTTATCCAAGTATTTCGAAAAAAAAACAGCATCAACATTTGTACAGTATTTCGTTGTGAAGTGCGCTGGGTCATTATTAATACTTAAATCAAATGTACCTGACAAAAATAAAAAAATGAGTACTCTATTTTAAGTCCCTAATTACTCTAACCCATAAATTAGATACAAAATAAAATAGTACCCAGTTTTAATTCTGAATTCAAATTTGTTCGTGCGTGACAACGAAGCACAATTTAGTTTGCGGGAACGATTTATCCAGGCATTGTTAATTATGTAGGTTATTATAAATAAAGGCGGTCTTCGTCCAGATCAAGTAAGTGTAATTTCTGTACATAGTGGTATTATGTATGCGTAATAACGCATTTATGTTTATATTTCGTTTGATATCGTTTCGTGCCTAAAGTACACTACTAGCTTTAAAATGCGACGTTGCCGCTTTTTATATTTCAATGGTCTTCAATGGCCTTCTATTTTTATTTAATAGAGTATTTAGTTTGATTAAAAAATTTGATTTTAGATTTCTGGTGTAACAATTTATTTAAAAGCATTTTAATGATACAGTAAGAAAGAAGTTTTCATTTAATATCGTATTGTCTTCGCCTCGTTGCATATATCATACCTGGCACGATTCAATGTTTCATTTTGATGTAGCCGAGTTTGATGTTTGCCGAAGTTGTTATTGAGACTGAGCTTTTGTTTTTGGCATTTTTTTCGTCCTCTGAAGTTGATTTTGGATTTGGTTTTCTTTCGATATTCTTTTTGACGCTGAGCATATGATTTCACTATTATTCCTCTGCAATGCATGTAAATAGTTTATAGTAAAAACTCGAATTACATGTATATTAAATGTATGTAAACAGTAAATACTTGTATTAAGTTATATGATTTAATAACTCACTTTTCTGAGTTTGCATTATTTAAATTTGGTGCAGTTTCTCTTTCTCGACTTTCCATTATAAAATTGCAATAATGGCGCAATATAAATCCCTTGTAAAATAAAAAAAAACTATTACAATATTACAATTAATTGCCAGTATATTCATTAATTTTCATTGTTCATTAAACTTTATTTAGATTGTTCGACGAAATAAAAAAAAAATTTAATAATAAAATTGCATGTTAAAATTAGTTTGAAATTTAATTCAATTCAAAATTAAAATTTAAGCATTTTAAAATTAAAATTCTGATATTTTAATTATTACAAAATTGAATTAAGATTAATTTTAATTTAAAATTTTATTATTCTGCTAACTATTTTTTCTTTTTTATTATTTTAATTTTGTTTGCTAAAGCAATCATAATCAATTTAAAGTTAATTTTAAGTTTAAATATAATTATCTTAATCGTTAAAATTAAAACATATTTATTTTTATTTAAATTATTTATTTTAAATTCAAATATTTAGAAATTTAAATGAATATAATGAATTGTTAAATTTACTGAAACAATCTAAATAAATTAATTGTTGAAAATAAATTACTATGCCCAAAAATTATTGTAATTTATTAATTTTAAGTATTTAATAAATAATAAAGTAATAATAACAATAAATGAATTTGCCGAAATTTTTTTGTAATTTATAAATTTTTATATTTAGTAAACGATATAGCAATAGTTTATAATTTATAATGCAAATAAATACATACCAAATTGGAAACGGTCTAGCAGATGATTGGCTTACAATAGATAGTCAGTAGAATAAAAAAAATATGTTTAAATAATATTTATACGTGTTTAGAATTGAGGTTATGTGACTGACAGCGCACATTGCTTGCTACTCTAGTGTCGATACTCGCACAAATACACACATATGCGATTGTATATAATAGAAAGAGACAGAGATAAAGAGAGGGAAAGGTCGCCTGGAGGGTGTATAACGCTTTTTCCTTACGTGACGATTTCTGCCAGTTCGCTCTACTGTAAGCCGCGTAAAAGAATTTCGTTCTAAAAGTATGTTAATACACGTCTACCGTTTTATATATACTCAAATGATTTATCATTTCATATGCCTACCAAATATTTAGATTGACCAACCAATTTCAAATGTACTAAATGTTGATCCAGTGAAGTGGGTTGTTTTCAGCTAGTCCGTTTAAAACCAGCACCCCAAATAAACATAAACGTACAAGGACGTTAATATGGTACGTAAACTACAGATATAGAAAACATATTTATATTTCTAAAAGAGTGTTATTTATGTAGGATATGTGAATCTAAAAATAGACATAAACTTCATTCTAAAGAGAAGAAAGGTTTGATGAAGACTAATATACTTCACGTTACAAGCAGATTTTACATAAAAATACAGCTGCTGATCCTATCCAAAGATTTCCTTTCAAGTCATTAACGCATATATCAAGTTATCCTCGCCCATCCATCTTCCAGATAATTATTTTTATACGGTAAGTAATTATCACAGATACCAAGGTTATAAAAACAACAATGATTGGATTTCTTTTCAAATGTCCAGTGTTAACCGAAGTTAAATAAAAGTATTAAATTTGAATATAATGAATTTAATACTAAAAAAAAAATATGTATAATCAAATGATATGTTTCCATGTTATATTATCTCTATTGAACCACTGGCGTTAAATTAATTTATTTTCATATATTTCGCCTAAGAAGGATTAATTACCAAATTTCCCAGTATTTTTCCCTTTGGAGTCGGGATACATGAAAGAATGTTTTTTTTAATACTCGTAACCACTTTACGAATTGTGTTACATATAAAAAAAGAAATGAATTCCTGATATTGAAGAGACTAATTTAAAATTACACACATATTTTTCCTTTCAATGTTTCCAAAAGGAAAAAAATACAATGTCACGAAAAAATTAGAGTACGGAATATAATCCAGTAATATCCAGTAAGGTGCAATATAAACCAACGTAGCAAGGTAATGATAAAGGTTTGGACAAAGGTTAAAAGTAGCATTAAAATCTACCAAATTGAAGTAACATGGAAACGTTTTGAAAGAATATTTAGAGTCGTGAAGTCTAGACAAAATTAAAATATCAGAATTTAATAGCGTTCTTTCAGATAACATACAGTAAGTAAAGTGAGCTAGAGATGGATTAAGGAATATAAATATGAGTGAAGTCGAATATAGTTTATAACATCTTATTTTTGCAAATTATATTCTGGAAATATCTAATTTAATAATTTTCTTTCTTTTTCAACTCTGATAAAATGGCACAGTCAAGTACCACTATAAACTACGCCAAAAAATTGTTTTTCAATATTTTATTGTGATCAATTAGCGTTAATGACGTCCTAAAATATCCCTTATGTAACTTACTGTATAGTATCTATTCTTCATAGACTCAAAAAAAGAAAAATTTTCAAATTTGTTGTATACTTAATAAACATAACAAGAATTCGTAATACAAAGTTTCTCAAGATCAAAATCATGGAAAAACTTCGACAGAAATTTGCGCTTCATCTTCAATTACTAGTTGGTAGAATATAGCAAAAATTTTCAATTTGACGTTAAACAAGACTTTCTTCTTTGACATTCATCAAAGAATAAATTTTTTCTCGATTTACATTTTCTTGATTTTTCCAATATATTATTAATAGTAATTTGCAAAAAAACTCGTTTCTCCTAGCAAATTTGTTTAATTTCCGCATATTTTATAAAAAAACAGAACTTTCCGCCTTCTTGACATATTAACTGAAATTTAATATATTCGGTACCGAAATTAACATTATCAACAAGTACGTTTTGTTTTTTTAGGTAGACAGATATTCTATTCGCTTTTGAGACTTGTACTCTATACAATTTTCTAGATAATATTGAAGTTTGAAATTAATGTGAAATTACAAAAGTTGCATTAAAGTATCACATTGATAATTATTATCTTTCTATATATTTATAAGAATTTGTAATTCTTATTATTTGGGTATTCCAAACAACATACGATACGTGTTTGCTCAATGAGGATCAATCAAAATACAGCCATAATTTTTTTCTCAAATTTGCATTTATACTGATATTTTTCTCAAAAATTATTTATATTTTTATCTATCAATTGAATTTTTAACATCCTGTTAAGGTAAAATTAACCTTTAGTGATAAAATATTTATGTACTACGTGGATCAGCGTGTATTTTCATTGTATAGATGATACGTTACTACACAGAGAGATGAACGTTCTATTGCGGCCGAGTTACGGTACGAAATGTCCTTCAACAATATATTTTTTAGTTTTTATTAAACTATTATAAATGTTAATATTATTTGTCGTCTTATAAATATATTGCCTAGTAGGTTTTTTACAGGCGTAAAACTACTGTGAAATTTTCACCAATTATAAAACCTAGAATTGCAGTTATAAATAGTTTTTTTCTGTAATATTCTAGAAGTCTATCAATTCCTTAGTTGTTTTCGAGATTTTTAGTGTAGTAGTTTCGGAAATCGTCAGGATGCATTCATCG
Source organism: Druceiella hillmani (assembly GCA_039881145.1). Lineage (NCBI taxonomy): Eukaryota > Metazoa > Arthropoda > Insecta > Lepidoptera > Hepialidae > Druceiella > Druceiella hillmani. The sequence goes on from JAYKKI010000070.1 coordinate 6,771,349, forward strand.
AAAAAGATGCATTTTTCTCGCATATATATCTGAGTATATACCACTTAAAATTGTTAAAAAATAATTTTGAAATATTTTTGAGTTTCTTGTACCGAGCACTTTCAAACAATAGCCTATACGACAAATAAAATTAAAAAAAAATCAAGTCTTTTGTCCACTTAGTTACCATATAATTATTTTGAAGCGTTCACTGTAAAATACATGAAATAACATGATCTATTAGGTACTACGCAAAGTTGAAATTTCCCACATTGTATAGTGTTTGAGCAAATCGTATGTGACGGACAGACAAGTTTTCTATGGATTCTGTTTTTTATTTCAAGCTGTGGAAACTTGAAAATAGAATATATAAAAAATCGGCATCTTTAATTATCACCTCTAAAATTTTCAAATAAATAATTTTTAGTATTAAATATAAAGCTGTGCACGGGCTAATGCTTTATCATTGTGCCAAATTTTAAGTTTCGGCAACAAACAATTTCTTATGAAATTTATTTGACAGACAGACGGATGGACGTGGGAGAAATCTTATAAGAGTTAAGTATGTTTTTCTTTTGAGGTGAACAAATCTAGAAAAAATATTTGCAATTAAATGGAATAAAGAATATTAATTGTTTCCATATTTTAAAATAAATCTTTTTAGCTTGTTTAGCTTTTTAACTATTTTTTGGTTGAATCTGAAAGTACATTTATTTTAAGATTAACAGAATGATGTCTAAATCAATATTTATTATAAAAGTAAATGTATAATGTGAATGGCGCTAAAATTCAGAAACTATGTCCTGGTAGGAAGAAGGGAATTATATGGGGTGGAAGCCCTCTATCTCCCATCCACGAAGAAGGTTCCCGTGTTTACTTGAACGACGTACTCAGGAGCTGGAAGTTTCGCCCTCTCGATATTTCTAGATCAGTCAGAAATATTCGAGAGTCATTCAGAGCATTCCGCAATATTCTAGTTCTAGACTATTATGGAATGTTTGGAAAAGTCTGAAATATCCGGGAACATCCCGGAATATCCCAGATCATTGTCTAACATTCCAGAACACTCTCGAATTTTGGTAAATATTGTGGACCGTTCGAAGCCTGTATGGGTGGGTCTACCCATTGGTAGGGGTATACAAAGCAAGATCCGTCGTGAATTTGAAAGTCAGTTTCTTATCAATGAAACGTGTAGTGAGTGAATGAAAACAAACAGCGAAATATGAGTAATTAATGTGATACAGTAACTGAATATAAATCGAAAATAAAGTGTGAAAAGTGCTTAAAGTGTACTAAGAAAGAAAAGTGTTTAAAGTGTACTTAAGAAATACCTTAATACAAAGTTGTTTTGATTTATATTTTATATAATAACCAAACATAAAAGAGGAGGAGATCTTGCAAGTTCTGAAGCAAAACAGCGAAAGCAAAAAGAACAGCGACAAAACGAAACAGTCGAAGAGCGCGAAGCTCGTTTACGATCCCAACGAACGCAAATAAACACCGTGAGAAGCAGAGAAACTGGAGAACGAATTGAAGAATCAAGAATTGCGACATAATCTTATAATAAAAGACGTAATCAGAGTGAAGCATTCCACTGCGATCCAACGAAAGAATATAACAAACACAAACTTGTCGTAATAGAAAAAATGGATAAAATCTACCAATTTTGCTACGCAAAAAAATTCAGTAGGGAAATATCAGAAATCTGTTGCATGAATGGAAAAATTCAATCACCACCACTGGAAGCACTTCCGCTGGAATTTCTATATTACATGATCGCGGAAACTTCAGAATCAAAACAATGTCTTCAAAATATAGAAGCGTACAACGCCTGCTTCCAAATAATTTCTTTTGGTGTCACTTCTATCAACACTAACAGAGATGAGATCGATTATATTTTTTCCATCTAAGGATAAATCTATTACAAAGTGGGATCATTACTATCACTACCCAAAGATGACTCTATATTTCTGCAAGTATATTTCATCGGAAATGAGCAAGAAAAATTGATCAATGACGCGCAAACATCAGTGGATTGAGACGAGAAATGATCTAAGATGTACAGAGGATTTTACACAAATATGATCGACTTATGCACATATTCAAAACAGCGCTAGACCGAATGATTTCCGATAACTTATAATTCAAGCCGACAAGAGACCATCTGGAAAATACGAACGTCGATATAATGCACCTCAGATAAACGAAGTCACCATCGTAATTGTGGACGATGAAAACACAAGCCATGACATAATTATACAACAAAGCAGAGAAGGACTAAAATGCATTGCAGAAACACGCCGTTCATATGACGCCCTCCAATATCCATTAATATTTCTGTATAGTGAGGATGGATATCATTTTAATGTGAAACAAATTCAACTTGAAACAAACAAAAAAGTCACTTCCAAGGAGTTTTATTCTTAGCACTTAGTGATCAGAGACAATGAAACATACAATCTCATTCTCAACACTCGCCGTTTATTCCAACAATTCCTGGTAGATATGTACGAAAAAATAGAAGCGAATCAGAAGAAACTAGGTGCGCAAGAATACATCCAAATTCGAGACGAAAACATTGACGACATTGGAACAATGATAGTCTTACCCTCGTTTTACGTTGGAAGTTCAAGACACGTGCACAACTACACTCAAGATGCCATGACCTACATAAGAAAATATGGACGATCTGACCTCTTCATAATATTCGCATGCAAATCATTGTGGCTAAAAATCAAAGAACAACTAAGATACGGACAAACTCCCATGGACCGACACGACGTAATAGTCCGAGTTTTCCGACAAAGCAAGTAAGGTTTATTGAAGTCATCACAAAGTACCACATCTTTGGAGCCGTTATATGCTGGATGTAAAAAATTGCATGTCAAAAACGAGGACTGTCTCACTCATACAATCTCATATGGCTATACGACAGAATTCATCCCACGGATGTCGACAAAATCATCCATGTTGAATTCCCCAATCAGCAAGAAGATCCGGAGCTGTACGATATAGTTGTGAAAAATAAGATTCACGGACCATGCCGGCAGTTAAACCCCAATTTGTCATTTATGAGTAATGGAATATGTGTAAAAAATACCCAAAACCGTACCTGGATGACACACAAACCGAAGATGATGGCTATCTCAAATATAGAAGACGATCACCCAAAAAAGAAAGCTTCACAGCAAAAATGCGAATACAAGACAGTGACGAACTGGAAATAGATTATCAATGGGTACTACCATATAACCCACTACTTTCCTAAATGTTATAAGCCCACATAAACGTAGAATGCTGCCGTTCAATCGATTAAATATGTCTGCAAGTATGCGAACAAAGGCAGTGACTTGGCCAAATAGCCAAAGACAGCGAACAACAAAACAGAAACGATGAGATCCTCGTGTACCAAATGGGAAGATACATCAACAGTAACGAAGCAGCGTGACGGATTTTCGGTTTTCCCATACACGGATACGAACCAACGAATTAAACGACAACATGTTCAACGAAGCATTCATTTGCCTAGAATACGACTTGGGATGCCAACACTACGACTCGATGTTTTTAGTATGTAAACTTTGAAATTACGAAGAAAAAAGCTACAATATTGGCTAACTACTTTAATACATTGTTCACAACAAACCACTCCTCAACCACAATAAAAAAATTAACAACATTATCGTGGACTGGATCAATAACAACACTTGCGGAATTATTTACTTGGATGCACCAAGTGGCATTGGGAAAACGTTTTTAATAAATCCATTGCTGACAGAAATACGTGCTAAACAATACATCGCACTTACATTGGCATCATCCGGCATTGCCGCCATACTTATGAAAGGAGGACGAACTGCCTATTTCGCTCTCAATATAGCTGAAAAACAGTATACAGTATACAAAATCTAAAGAGATGGGACGGAGATGACGTCCAGGTGGGACGAAGTGAACTTCTATAAATATAAGTATTTATAGAAGTTAATGAACTTCTAAAATAACTAAAATTACCTTTTGGGACTAATGCATAATGGAGTATAATAAATCACTTGAAGCCATGGATACAACATTACAAGACTTGCGAGGAAACGCAACTCTGAATTGATGGGAGGAGCTCTACATATACTCTCAGGAGATTTTCGACAAACACTTCCAGTTATATGCAAGTCAACACCAGCAAACAAAATCAATGCATGCTTAAAAAATCACATCTCTGGCCAGACATACAAATATCGCGACTTACAAAAAATATGAGAGCTGAACTATCGAAAGACGAAACAACAGCATATTTTGCTCAAAAACTTTTATAAATAGGCGGAGGTACATGTCCTACTGACCATAGCCACTACTGAGAACGAACTTATCGACCAATTTTATCCAAACATCGTTTAAAATTATACAAATTTAGAGTGGCTATATCAGATGGCAATTTTGGCAACTAAAATAATATTGTCGACGATATCAACTTTAATATTCAAAAGAAAGTTCTCGGTAAAAAGAGAATATACAAATCGATCGACACGATGGTAAAAGTTGAAGAAAGTGTTAACTTCTTTACAGAATTTTTAAATACTGCAAGAACCAGGAATACCTTCGACTGAAAATTGGATCTCCGATCATACCACTCAGAAATTTCGACTCATCAAAACTATGTAATGGAACAAGGATGATCGTCAAATGACTATCGAGTAACATTATCGAAACCGAACTTATGACTGGAAAGGACAAAGGACACACGGTATTTATCCTGAGAGTACTATCGATCTGTACTGACCTGCCATTCCAATTTAAAAGGCTGCAATTTCTAATCATATTAGCTTATAGTTTTACAATTAACAAAGCGCAAGTACAAACTTTAAAACATTGCGGCATCAACCTCAAAGAATCCTGTTTTTCTCACCGTCAACTATACGTAGTTAGCTCTCGAGTAGGAAATTCGAAAAATTTGTATATATATTTCCCGGATAACAAAATGAGAAATATTGTTTATAAACAAGTATTGTTAATAGTTAGAATATGTTTTCATTAAAAATTGTTAACCTATTATATTTTAAAGTTTATCTTTTTATTCCATCTACCACACAATCTCATATCAACTCCCTGAGGTAAGTCTGGTACCCCAGCTAGTAAATTATAAAATAAGCTCCGTCTTCCCAGCCACCCTTATTTATTAACGTGCCACATATGATTCGGAATTTGTCACAAAAGGCATGCGCAGTGACTGGTTCTTGTGACTACTCACAGCCTTCCCACTTCAATGAAAGTTTAATCTATTACAGCGAGTATTGTATTTTATTCTGAGAATATGGAGCCATGAAAACCATTTAACTGCCAATCCTGAATATGCAAATATTAAATTTGAACTCTATTTCATTATTAAATTTTTATTCTACGTATTTAATAGGATAATTATAAACTTACGTCGGAAGTCTTGATTTTTTGAAACTTTTTCTGTAGAAATACGATACTTTCGTTGCAACATTTGTTTCCTACGATATATGTGCATCTACCTATCTTTGGTAACAAATGTAGGTATATACTATATTCAAATTTACTACCGACCGTCAGAGATGTTTCTTCGTCTTAAATATGAATAAATGTATATATATATATATATATATATATATATATATATATATATATATACCAGCGTGACCCGTGCGAAGTCTTCGCATTATAAATTATTCATCTCAATTTAATAAATCAAAATTGATTGCAGGTATTCAATTCATTTCTAATTTTGCACACTGCTTGTTACGTTTTTATTCCATTATGAAGCTCAGATGACAGATCAACTAGTTGTGCATGGCTTCACTAATAGGGATTTATCCCTGACCTAATAGAATTTTCGCAATACTAAAAAAAAGGATGTTGCACCTCTGTGTCTGTTTTGGGCACCTCAGTGTTTTTAACGCGCGGCGAATTTCGTTATGGCTCGGGGCAAGAGTTTTGTAGCGGGTCCGTTAAGCTTCGAGTTTTTAGACAATGAACCCTTAGTTGAGAGAAAGAGACGCATATTTGGGATCGTCGTTGCTCACTGGCAGTCTAGATGGTCATCTCCTGATTCCAAGGGGGACACGACCAAGTTGTTCTTCCCCGATGTCTCCGAGCGTTTGAGTAAAAACTGGCTCGTTTCCGACTACTTTAACTCCCAATTTTTAACGGGGCATGGCGCCTTTCGCGCCAATCTGTTTAGATTTGCTTTAAGAGATAACCCGGCATGTGCCTGCGGATTTGAGTTGCAGGATATGAATCATGTTTTGTTCCACTGCAGTGAGCACGATGAAGCGCGTAGTGTTTTGTTAGAGAGCATGCGTCCAAACCTTAACGTAGAATCACGCGGTATCTTAGAACGTGGTATTTTTGGTCATCGAGACTTGGTTAGTAATGGACCTATCTTTGAGTCGTTCAGAGCGTTCGCAAAATGCGTCCTTGAAAGAATGGAGATCCTGAATGATTCACAGAGAAGAGACAGACTCTAACCCTGTTGGGTGGAAGCGTTGAGACTGTAGTTACGGGACACTATTAGGGGACTTTCGAAGGTCCCCTCTTTTGTATGAGGAGGGTCGTTACGGGCCCCAGGAGGGGCCCTGAGACAACCCGGGTGGATGGTCGGGAATAGTGTGTCTGTTTTGGGCTCTAGAAATACGTGTGCCCTAGATTTAATATACACCTCACGCTTAATATTGACGCGTAATGCTAGATTTTATTATTGAGTAAAAGCGTAGAGTTTCAATCTACAGGAATTATATTATTTCTCAACTTAAAAAGTAGCTTACGTGTTATAATTCAAATCATGAACCAATTTTGTACAAGTTTTATGAACATTTGTTCAGTTCAGTCAATACAAGCTTAGTCACAGTTTAGCTGTGAGTGAGCTTGTATTTCAGAAAATGTAGTAGTAAATATTGAGTATTATATAATAATATTGAAATTCGACGATTAGTATTCCATATAGGCTAATGATTATCCATGGAATGAAACCATGGAAAATAAGCAACCTACATGCTATTCCAACACACCAACCTGTTGTATGACAAATTTGATAGAAATACGTTGCTTGATTACAGTTATGGGAAAAAAACAAACTGATGAACTGATAAATAACCTTTCAACTGATAAATAACCATCAAAAAATTATGACATTTATTATTTAAAAAATCATCCCATAAGGAGAAAAAAATAGCAATTGGTGTGGCATATTTCCACTGTACAGTTTTAAACATTACAACGCACACACGCCGTACGTGCACACATCCAGCTCAAAGGCCAGAACACGTATTCTGTGGCCTGGCCTTTGAGTTGGGTCAAATATTCAGTGAAGTACAGCACTAGAGCCTGGAGTCCACCCAAAACTTTTGAGATGAAGAATGCTTTATTCCAGTATCTTAAAAATGTCAATGTTTCCAGTAAAATTAACATTCAACATTGTATAAACGATCCAATTGCAATCTAGTCAAAGTAGTTTTGAGATATTTAGATAGCCCGGCTTCCGCTATTGTGTTTGAAACACATAAATGCTGTTGGATGTTTCTAAGAGTTAATCTTTGCTAATATCCAACCTGAAGATGTTGTAATACAACGAAATCTATGTCGTGGTAAAGAAATTAAAGAAAGTAGTAATAATACTACATCACGTAGTTTCATTTAATTGTAGATAAAGGTGTCAAAATATGAGTTGTAGATATTTTTTCACACTGACCTTTTAACTAAACTATGGACAAATAATACTACTAATGGACACTAAACTATGTTAATCTCAAAATAAATGAAATATTATGAGAATTATTCATATTCGGTCAGTGACCGGCTGATTCAAAATTTTCGATTAATATATTTATTTTTATGGTCTATTTTGTGTCTATGTTGTAAATCGAATATATGTCTTCTAAAAACTTCAAATGATATATTAATACAAAATATTTCATATAGATGAACTTCATTGCATATTTTAGGAATCTAGATAAATTAAAGTCGTCACGAAGATAGATTTTCTACTTTCGTGTAAATTATATGACCTTTTCCACTAGTAATTTCTTTGTGCTGCTTTTCTTATGCATTAGAAAGACTGTTTCTTTAGATGGTTTAGTTTTAATGTGAGCTCGACTTTTATTTTTTGAACCGATCTGTGTTGTACCATGAAAAGCTAAGAAGTTTCTTGACAAACATGTACTTTTTAGCTATTTTCTCCTATCATGTGTATTTAAAAACAAATTTCATTTTGTTGTTTAAATTTGCATTTTTTTCGCCTTTTCGTGGACGATGATATGGTGGATTCATATTCATTGCCGTTATAAGCCATATAATTAAATCAAGGTTGAAAGTTATTAGCCAATAAAAAAACAATGGAAAATAAAAAAAGTTTTATTAATCGTAATTAGCTCTCTTTTAAGAGTAATTAGCTTATTTTTAGCAAACTATGAGTTATATAATCAAGGTTTTCATGTCTTAATTCTTAAGCTAAAATACTGAGATCTTGATAATATAGTGCCATAATACAAAAAAAGGCCGTTTGATAATATATATCGGTATTAGTCGTAAATAGCCAAAAAAACTGACGTATTCTATTGAAAAATATAAAAAGCGATTTTATTAGGAAATATTATTTAGGTTTTTATCAAGGCAATGTGCTAATATTGATATTAGAGTTAAGTTACTATTTCAAAAATTATTCAAAAGTTTCTAACTTAGGCACGTGAACATTGCAGCAATGTGCAGAAATCATTGAATACATTTCAACATGATAGGTTTAAAACAATTCACTAATAACAAATTAATTATTTAAATTTTTTTCATCTAATTCTATTAACTTAATCATTAACTTTGCTGAATGTCATAACTTAGGCTAAAGGAATCACAATACTTTTAAAATCAGAGGTGACAAATGAAGTATATAATTCTCGCGTTTTGCATTATTGCTTATGATGACTAAGATTTATTAATATACCCATATTTGAGTTAGGGTGGAATACTATTTTCAGAGGCTATAAGATGACTACCTAAGTTGATAGTTACTGAAATCGGATTGAAAAAAAAAAATAAACAGGCAGATGTTGCACTTTATATACCTAGATGCAGTACTATTATAAACCATCATTCGTTTTTTAAAAAAACTTTCGTGATGACTGTTATAAAACATCTTTCTACCAAAATAAAACATTAATCGCTACGGCATTGCTCCTTCCAAAAATAAAAATAAAAATTCAATTATTTAACGTTTCTCTTGAAAATATTTTGACATATAAATCATCGATGTGGTTTATGACACCAGCATTTAGTTGGTGGCGGTAGCGTGCTATCGGCAGCGTGCTCATCCACTCTCCCATTGAGTGAGGTGCGACAACCGAACGGCTAAAATATGACCTACATCTATTGTCTTCCTCTTATAACGCCTTCTCGACAATCACTAAGGGAACCAAGACTTCGATTTTATCGACCTCTAAGATACTTAATTAGTTCCTCTCCACCATTTACCATTATTGCATAGACTTCTTCCGACTTCCGCGGTGTTTTGGGTAACAATCAGCTGAGAAACATATAGGCTGATGCTTTTTTGACTAAAGCAATCTTGTTCGTCGATTTCGATAACTTTATTTTTACCATTGGATGCATAATCCTATGACAGCAGAAATCGACTTACACGGTGTTGCTGCTTATGTTGCGATATGGAGGGTAGCGTATGAATTTGCATTCCAAGTTTAGTGATTTTTAATTAGTTATGAAAACTATATGATCTACAACATTATTATAATATTGAATATATTTTGCGTTAATTTTGTAGAAATTCATTATTCACAATTAAATGAAACTACGTGATGTAGAATTATTTTTACTTTCTTTAAGAAAGTAGAAATAATACTACATCACGTAGTTTAACTTAATTGTGGATTATTACAGTAGTAAACGACATTGTCACTCATTTGATAATAAGAGGTGATAGCTAATTTCGACTTTTAATATCTCATCATACCATTTAATGTTTTAGTCGCAAGCTTCTTTTGCAAACGATCTTTTGCAATTGAATTTCAACCAGAAAAAATCAACCAGAATTTCAACCAGAAAAAATTACAAATTCACAAATTTCAACCAGAATTTCAACCAGAAAAAATGAATAAATTTTCTTTTGTTACTTATCTCTCCGGTGTTTTTTAAATATTTACGTAAACAGATAGTGGTTATACAGATTTAGCTCTATATTGCCCAAAGTTTCAACTTTCGAATGCTTACTTTTCCTTTGTATTTTAAATTTTTAACCTGTCTGGTTCAAATATGCAATTTGAATGATTAATACTATTTATTTATAAACGCTAAACATATTAAAAAATTGAACAATTTTTAAAATACCTGCAAAATTTACTTATGGAATCAGATATCGCTGATATTTTTATACCTCATTCATATTTATTTCAACCTATCTACGGTCGTTGCACTTATCATAATCGTTTTTCAAATAAAGAAAACATTCAATAGTACATACATACAGTAGTTAATATATTTTAATGTTAACATTTCAAAAGTTGAATTAAAATAATTATTAATTTTATCCACTATACACATCATATAATGATAATTTATCCGAGCCCATGAAAACACACACAGATGAAAAACCCTACAAGTGTGGCACCTCTAATGTGAGACTTACAGATAAAGGTAGTGTAACCAGGCATATGAGAACACACAAAAGTGTAAAACCCTACAATTCTGGCATGTGTTGTGCAACATTCAGAGATAGTGATAACTGAACCATGCACATGAGAGAAAAACCTTTCAAATGTGGCGAGATTTACACAAATTGGTAATTTAAGTAGCCCCATGACGAGTTATAATTTAAAATAGCAACGAAATGAATTTTTTTCAAAGCTTCATTGGTAAGAATATATTGGTAAGAATATAACCACTTCCTTTATATGTTACAAATGTACTATCAAATGTATCCCTTACAGATTTAAAACTTTTTCATCTTATTTATTAATGCAAGTTCATCAAAATAAGTTTGCACTGAAGTACTTAGTGGTTATCTTAATTTTTTTCATATTTTTTTTTGAAGTGAAAACTTTTTTTAATCTTGTTCAGTGATTTTTGGTAGGGAAAAATATGATGGCTTTCCGACACCGAGATGTTAATGTTAACAGTATATCTGTATCTATGAGTATGATGTATTGCGCTTGGCCAGCGGTGAAAGTATATATATATATATATATATATATATATATATATATATATATATATATATCTATATATATATATATATATATGTGTAACATCGACTGTTCTGACACCAGACTGGTGTACGCGTAGCCGCCTGTGTACACGCTTACACATATATACACCAACTCATTTTAAATACCCGAATGCATGATGTGCGCGTTAGATGTCTTTGAATAGGTAAAATCTTGTGAGTTCGTATCTCCGACGTAAATTATATTTTAGTTTGATTATTATTTTAATTGTTTAATTGTAGGATTACCGTGCAGTATCTACGAGAGTGAGTACTAAATATGTTAATGTTTTATACAGAAAATGAATAAAAAAGAAAACATCTATTTTAAAATATTTAGAATTCTTGTCAATATTTGTGCTTAAAATTATTTAATAATTAAAAAAAACCACTGTTATTTCATAGTTTTTAGTTTTTATTTCTGTCGGTACTGCCCGTGACTGGCTATGTTTTTTACTTTTACATATTTAACTTGCATCGAGCTCTGTGCAACTTTGTCAAGAGTATTTTATTTATATATTGGTTAATTATTTTAAAGAAAAACTTTTAACCTGCAACTTTTTTTCAAATTGTTAAGAATTCTTTTTGAAGAATATTTCAAATTTTTATGTTGCTCGTCAGTTGGTGTAGGACATTTATTTTCCCAGTAATTGCTTCGTGCTCAGACTCCACTGAAATACAGAGTCGATATAATTTTAAAGTAGCACACTATGAGATTGATTCTACTACCCTCGAGAATAATTTAAAATCATTGGCTAAGAGAAAGCAACGAGCAGTATTGAAAACTGAGCGCACATCATGGACAAGAAAAGTTAAACTAATGTCAATGGAGTAAATAATCATGGGTTAAAAAAAATAACATTCGGGTACAAAATAAGTGCATCTACATTTTAAAAAAAAGAAGCGCTTATATCACAGTTGAAATTTCATGGCTTAAGTATAGTTCAAGTATTAAACTATAGTTCAAGTATTAAAAGCGTTAACATGTATGATACCTTTCATTAATTATTAGGATTTGTACTTTCACCACGTGCCGATCTAATTAAGTGTAAGCCATTTAATTATAATTTAAAGTGCCTTATAAAGAAAGGAAATAAAAAGCGTAACAATGGAGATAAATTAAGAAAGGAGAAGTAATGGTAGAACGGGGAAGGAGAGAAGGAAGTAGTCAGGTGCCAGGAAAGTAATATATTTCTTTATTGTGTACATATATTATCATATTTCTGGAGTTTTATAGTCTCATATGTTTTCCATTTTTATAGTTTTTCATGGGTTATTTCAATTGTTTTTCTAGTTTCACGTCACATGGATGCGCCTCTTTGTTTTAAACCAATCTCTTTGAAAAAATTTGCGTAATTTCTATAACTTTTAAGTAATGTAGCGAGTTATAAATCTATTCATTTAGGCAAATGTGAGCCTAGAATAAAATAATACTAAGGAAAACATCGTGTAGAAATTGTATTTTGGGCTGCGTTCGTTAATTTGTTAATGAATATATAAAATTTTATTATACACGCCCTCCTCGACAGTTTGTCAAAATTACAATTAAATAAAAAAGTTACTTTTTTTAAGTTGAGTTGTCGTACAAGTTTTTTCAATATATACCATTTTATATTATGTTCTGTCCATTTAAATATTATAAGCCTTTGAAAATAAATTCATAAAGTCAATGATGTTGCGGGTTAAATCAAATAATACCAAATCTGATAAAAGCATTTAAAAAAGAAAATTAATAATTCTCGAATAACATGTAGGTATAAGTTTTAATTTAAATTTCATACTAGAAAATACCGATATAAATATTACAAACGTCATTAACTCCCAAAAGGGATGCTGAAAAGATAAGTAATTGTCTTTATTTAGCTTTCAATCAGTAAGAATTGACTCGTAGCATGTGCATATTTAGTGTCACTTTATTTTTTTATTAAAATATATATCATATGCCTTCCAGAACAAACAGTATTCTATTGAATACGTTTGGAAAGTTCTAACGCTAAAGCTGCGTTTACATGGTGATAGTTACACTGTAACACTTGCTGTCGTGGTAGCGTCATTTTTTCAACTTTCGCCGTGTACACTCAGGCGAATCTCCACATTATTAAAGTAAACATTATTACAACAGCTGCCACGACGATAACAGTTACATCGGCGACTGTTCGCCGTGTTAACGCCTCTTAATACGCTCACTCGATGTAATGTAATGTCACAGCCGTAAATAGAGTGTCCAGTGGCAGATTTCAAAGTTTGAACAAACATAGTTTCTGAACGTAACACATAAGAGGGGCGCAGGGGGCGTCGTTAGAAGCGCAAGCGGTGCGGATGTTTTAGTAGCTATGGAACTGTGGAGTGGAGAGCACCGCGCTTTTGCCGTCGAGGCGTACATTTCGAGTGTATTTTCGCTGTCTGTAGCACGCCGTCGATTTAATAATCGTTACAGTATTCGTCGATTACGTGATGGACCATCGATCAACCTCATTCATTCATGGGTAGCAAGGTTCAGAGCTACATGATCAACATTAAATAGGCCCATGCCATTACCTACACTATTGGTAGCCATGGATGGAAATGTTGAGCGTGTTATGATTTCTGTCGTTGAAAATCCCCTTGTATCACTGCGTACACGTTCATCGGTATTGGGAATTCCGAAATCAACTTTACAGGTAATAATGCAAAAAAAAGCTCAAGTTTCATCCATATAAAATTCAAATTGTTCAAGATTTACACGATTCTGACTTTGAATTAAGAAAAACTTACGCGGAGTTGATGTGTTGAGATTTCGTACTGTTACCCGGATGGGCAACATATTCTTTAGTGACGAAGCTCACTTTCACTTTGGAGGATATGTGAATACGCAGAACTTTCATTACTGGGATGTCCACAACCTAAGACAAATGCATGAAGAGCCTTTACATAAGCCTAAAGTAACAGTCTGGTGTGCCATGTTTGCATCTGCAATTATAGGGCCTTATTTCTTTGAAAATCAACGTGGCCAAACTGTAACTGTGAATTCGGAGAGATATGCCCAGATGTTAAATGACTTTTTCAGAATAGAACTACAGAATAGTCCATCCTTCAACCAAAACACATGGTTCCAGCAGGACGGGGCCACAGCTCACACTGCTAATGTGTCCATGAATACAGTGCGGCAGTCTTTTCCAGAAAAAAAACATATCTGGAAACGGTACCGTACCGTGGCCACCTAGGTCACCCGATTTAAGCTCATGTGACTTTTTCTTATGGAGATACTTAAAATCCGTTCTTTACAGAACAAATCCGAGCACTGTGACACAACTTAAAGAAAATATTCGAGCCGAAGTCAGTAAGATACCCCAGTCGCTCTGCAAAAGCGTTTTTGAAAACATGCGTGCTAGACTCGAAGAGTGTGTCAGACTCGATGGCCGCCATTTGAATAACGTGGTTTTTAAAAAATTAAATCCGCATTTGTTATTATAAAGCTAAAATAAACCTACTTTGTATTGGAGGTGTAGTTTTTTTTACAATTTTTCAAACATTTAAATCTGCCACTGAACACCCTTATAATGGCGCAATTTTCTTCATTCTAAAGAACTATCTCTTTTTCATAGAATGATCTCTATTTATGGTTTTGAATAGTCGTGGTTTGTGTGTTTAGAAATTGGCAGTATTAAAACAAAAGTATTCGTTCATAAACCTGCATGTACGCAGACACACGCCCTTACGTACAACCACCTGATATTTTGAAATAAATTGATAGAAGATCTATCGGTCAGATAACATTAGGAAAATTGCAACATGTCAAATTGCCTCGCTAACATGATTGAAAAAGGAAAACGAAGCTATTGATTAATTACAAGTCAAGATTTAGGGGATGTTAATGTATTAATTAGCTACATTAATTTAATTATTACTTTATTATTAACAACGTTTATTTTTCAGTTTTTGCCAGAAAATACTGTTAAATTAAATGGTTTAAGAAACTAAATATACTTCGATCTTCCTATGATTTAAGATTGAACCGAAACTTTATTTTTTTCTTACTAGGGAATCTTCCTATTCGCGGTTTTATTATTCGCAGTCATTTTAAGAAGCCCAATGCGAATAGTGATGGATTACTATATTTACTTTCTTTGAGTCCCTTTCATTGGCTTGTGATATTTTATCGAACATTTCAGTGTTTGTGAGCGTTGTGTGGAGCTAAATATTTTGCTCGCTCTTATAAAACGAAATAAGGGATGAGAATAAATCTTCTCGTTAACTGTGATTTTTAGCCCTTTCTTAAGAGTAATAAAATATTCAACCAATCAACTAAATCCATCGTAACAGCTTTATAAAACAATCCCGTAAATTCGTATTGATTTCTTTTAACAATTAAAATTGAAAATATAATACATATTAATAAAGAATTAACTTATTTTGAAGAATTTGAAATAAAATAATCTCAACTGAAAAATTTACCCAATTTTTTATTCTAAAGAATAAACCTCGAAAACAGAGATCTTTCACCAAGTACAATCATGTAAAACAAACGTTTCCTCTTTTAGTTTAAAACACCTTCATGTGTCTCCCGTTGCTTAGTTTAAAATATCAAATAAAATTACGCATAATAACACAGCGCCTGTGAACGTACCATATTCGGACCCGTGGCGTTTAACTTTTAACCAATTTGGCGTGAACATGTTTACGCTTGCTATGTATCGCTCTCGAGAGAAATAATGTCAAGTATCCAATAAATTAAAACGATATTACGTACAGTGGAGTTTACTATACTTGGTGTGTTTTTTTTTGTTTAGCAATGCGTATCCACAATTGCCATTTTTTCAGGAATGTTTAGACCTGTGTTTATTTTATATTTAGTATTATTGTTTCATAATACAGTTGACATAATTACCACCATCATTATTCAAATGAAACTTTGTATGTACTGTTATGTAAGTTCTAATTATATAATTTTTAAAAATTTTTAACAATACGTACTTTATTTCCAACTATGCCTGTTCCCTTGGTGTTTCTCGGGTGCCTCCAAAAATTTATACGTTTATATAGAATAAAATACCATAATCAAAAATTGTGGATGCAAAATTTGGCTAAAATGATTTGAAATTTAGAGTGTACATGTTTTAAAGTCAGTTTTTTTAATAAATCCTTGAAAAAGCTTATAATACATCAGTAGTTTTTACTTAGTTTTTTACACAAGTTTTCTAAGTACTTAATATCTCTTTGATTCTAAAATAGATTATAAGGGGTTTAACACACATAAATAAAAACACCAGAAAACCGACAATATTAAAATTCTTATTTCTTTTCCTATGACGTTTTGCTATTTCAGCGTTAATTACATCTTATATCATTGTATTTCCTAAGTTTTCCCCCGAAGAATGCATAGGTTAAACCAAGGCTCAATGTCGCCTTTATATCTATTTCCCACAAAACATTATGGATTAAAAAGTAACAGCTTTTCTTTTCAATTTTATTTATTTTAATTATGCTGGTTTTAGGGTTTGCTGCTAATAGAGTTGATAACATATATCGTGTCAGTGACATTATTAAAACTTAAGGTAGTGTTACAGTCGATAGATTGCGCCCTTTAAACAAATTATTAAAAAAATCTGTAACATATTATTAATAAATTCTGTCAAATATAATAATTGATTTTCTTTTGAAACAGATATTTTCGACAAGAAGAAAATATGATCGTAGTGTGAGAAACATAGAAATGATGACGGTGATCCATTCTGAGTCGACAGCATATTTATTTGACATCCATCTTATCTTAACTAACCACAAATTTCAAGTTACCAATGGAAAAAAGAATGTTCCAAGTTTAATTATTTAAATTCTAGAATCAATTATCGAAGTATTTTATATAGGTTTTAATGTTAGTCGTAAAAGTGCTTTAAAAATATATAAAAAGTCTCATTCGTTAATGATTGTGGAATAATTTGTACCATTATTTCCCTTATTGATTAAGAAATCTGTATTGTTAAAAGTAGTGTATGCTAGAATACAGTCGCAGCCTCAAAGTCAGAAACTGAAATAAATATTATCCGAGCGCGTCTTTTTAACAATATATGTATTTAAATGTTATATCGTTTCAATATTTATTAACTATTTATAAAACGCTAGGGTCGTTTAACTTGGTGTAACTTATTGAAAAAATTAATAAATATAATAAAAAATAGAAACAGTCTGTAAGAGAATAATTAACAAAGCAGGCTGCTCTCCGTACTTTCCTTCATCTTCGTTGCATTCTTTTATGTTCTTCATGATTAAAGGTCTTTTTAGCCTTAAAATGTCTTCTAATGCCGTCAGCAAGTCGTCTTTGCTTGGTTCTTTTTTTAGTACGTCCTATTAAAAGTAAGACCTGTTTAAGATGTTCGCAGAATGATTTTTCTCTTTATTTTGGCCATTATAACCAGTTTTTCGAAATTATATGGAACTCGTCAGACTGACAATAATAACTAAAAAGTTATTGGTAGTAATATTTTCATATCTAGTTAATCAAGATTAGATTTGTTGGTATTTTTTGAAGCAAATAACTAGCATGCTATTACTGATTGATCTAAAAATTTAAAATGGCCAAATCATATAAGAGTATTAAAAATATTAAATAACAGGTGTGAATCCCTGACATTCAATTTACAGAGTTGTTTTACAATTTTGATTATTGCGTAAACCTGATGATGAAGATGTGTGTTATTTTTTATAGTTCACTTTGGAATAAATTTGTGACCGTAAAAAAGTTAATTAAACTTTGACCGTAATATAATATGTTGAGTTTTTAATTGGTAAACGTCGGTCATAGAAGTGAAGAGTTCGGATAATTGTTCATTGAAATTATCTTTCAAGCCATCACTATCACTCAAGTTTTGTACGTTTGTACCAGAATTACAATTATTAATTGTTACATAACAGTGCCAGAATACTTTCCCTGCATGCTACCGTGATTGCTGCTTTGGTCACACAGAAATACGAGCGGATTTTGAAATCTACCGTATTTCAAAATCTTTTTGCCGTATTACAAAATGGTGATGCCTTGTCTAGCAGCATCGTGGAAGTGGACGTATTCTAGTAGACCAACGTAATTTCAATCAGCTGATTTTAAGAGGGGTGAGAGTTACTTAGCTTCAAAGGACGATGTTTTTTAAAAACCTAGGCGTTTCATAAACGGGTTAATTTTACAAATCAGCCCTGATACGAATATGCCGAATTAGTTTTCATTAATTTATATTAGGTTTTATATTAGATTATAATTTTTAATATTTATATTATAAAGTCCTAATTCAAGACTATATTAAACGAATATTTGCTTGGTTTTTTATTAAAGTTGGAAAAAAATCAATTCTTAATCGGGGAATGGACGATTTTACACGCGGTAGAACATTTTGCTTCGGGAAGCTATAAAGTTCAAAGTATAAGGACTTCTACTTTCCGTTACTTAGGAAAATAAATTTATGAACAAATTCAATATCGAATTATTTTATTTTCAGGGAAATTCATATTCGATCAGTTATAATTTAGCCAATTAACACTGTCAGCCTATTTTATCGACGAGGAAACCTTCTCACATTTTAGGAAAATTATTTATTCACGTCGCTCTGTTTTAAAAATAATTAATGATTTACGTTGCCTGAGCTTCAACTTTTTCGACTTTTACGTATATTATGTCAACGAGCTTTGTTAATCAATGGATTCCATGAATTTCAGAAATATTTCATAAAAAATAATGTATTCACATACTAAGTTAAATTTATACATTTCTCGTATTTAGTAGACATGTGCCAAAATATATTCATTCAATGAATGGAATGAATATATAATATGAAATACGATGGCTTAAATTTATATAGTACTTCGACATAAATGTAGATTGGTATACAGTACTGAAGTGTTAGCAAGAAATTAGTTAATAACTTAGGTTATAACTTAGATATTCCAAAATACGAAAAACCTCCATAATATTTTAAGAGATTCGAAAAAATTTAGTCGTCGTTATATGATTTTATTACTTATATAATCGGTGCATAGAGTTGGAAAATTCAAGAAACAAATGTGTTGTTTCACTTATTTCAAAAATAAATAAGTTTTTCAATTAAAATAATATAATAATAGGATAACAAAAGAATTGGGAATAATACAGTGAAACATTCTCATAAATAAAGTGCATTTTTAACACCGATGATAATACAATATTAAAAAAATTCTAAAAGAACAATTCAGAAAAAAATTATAATTAACAAGAAGCCTTAGTGACGAAATAGTGCAACATTTAAAAAGAAAAGGAATCTGACAAATAATTATAAAAAACGAACACGTGAATTGTCAAATCGTCAACTTAAAAATATCTTCAAACAATTCATAAACATTAATCGAAAAAAATAATGGATCACGATAATTATTCCACGTGGCTATTATTCAATATGATGATTTGTGAGACTGTGTCGAATTCAGTGAAACAGTTTAAAAAATGACAACAACACATGTTTTGCTGGTTGATACATCGTCTTATGTCTATATTCAAGACGACCAGACTTCAAAGGAAGTCTCGAATCATTTAGCACGTACGCTATATTCGTCGGATATTGTGAGATTACAAAAAGGTACTGGTTTGTATTGCTTTATTCGAAAACGGCAGTAAAGAGCTGAGATGCAGTATTACTGTAATCTATCATCAAAAGAAATTATGTTTCGTTAAATCTAACGTAATCAAAGTGCGAGCCGAGCATAATTTTCATTTCGAAGGACCCGAAGTTTTTTAAGAATTTAGAGTGGACAAAGACAACTACAGATCGTGAATCGTGGTTGAGATGCTTCAGAAGAGTCCTCGTCAAGTAGGAGACTATATCTAGTAAATACAAAAAATAAGGATCTGACATCGTATAATATGACATTAAGGCGAAGAAACAAACTAACCCAATCAGAAAACAATTGCTTGCTATGCTATATTGAAGATTTGGTTGACCAGGTGCAGTTAGAGACACTAAAATGTGGCTCTATCTACTACATAAGCGGAGTTTGTAGCAGCTGTGTAGCCACCAAAGAGGTATTATGGTAAGTAAAAAAAAGACTGCGTTTAAAATATATGTAACAAAAGTGCTATAAATATAATAAAAAACGATTAGTTTCATGAAAGGTGCAAACATATAGACATTCATTACAAAAAAAATTGTAACTGAGAGACTACATTAAAATACCGTAGAATTGAATTATGTAAGTACAATTAATTAATATGCAAACATGCTTACAAAAACATTCCACAAAACAAAATGTAAAATAAAATATGTAAAGTCTAAAAATCTATATTTAAAGCTAAATCTCAGGTAATATAAAATATTAAATGAAAATGCAAATTGCAAAACTGTACGTGTAAAACTAAAGTTTAGATAATGTGAAAGTTAAAATATAACGTAAAGTATAAAACCTATATGCTTAAGGAAAAGAACAGGTGAAGTGAAGAATGTAAAATTAAAATTATGAAATGTAAAGTCAAGTGAAAAGTTTAAACTTAAGGAAAGTTAGATGCATATCCTTGGGCGCAGTTGTAAATGTGAAATGTTTATGTAAAGCTGAAAATTGGAAAAGTTTGGTTGCATATTTTTGAGTACAATTACGTGAAAAGAATTTAGTGATATCTATATATATATATATATATATATATATATATATATAATATATATATATATATATATACACATATATATATATATATATACATACACATATATATATATATATATATATATATATATATATATATATATATATATATATATATACGTACAAGTAATGTTAATTTAGAGTTAATCTAGTGAGTATAACTTATAGACTCAATATATTCCTCATACAGGAATATCTCAACAATCAACCACGTGGTTCCAATAGCGCAAGAATAATTCAACAAATACGATACCGAAAAAATTGTAAAAGAAATAAAAACAAATTTTCAATAAAATTTTCCACCCAGTAATTTTACTTAATTTTACTTTCAACGTCCTGCCCCACAGTCTTTTCAGGTAATCGTAATAAAGATGCTCGTGACGTTAATTAATTTACCTTTGAACGATGGTCTTTACTTGGTACGTTTGATTATAAGGAATTATATAGTATACTCTGGATTGTTAGTTAAAATCTGGAGACAATCGTTTTCTTGAAGCTGTGCGTAATATTTTAATGTAAGAAATCAAAAAATATTTAATGACTACCTTTTTCAAGCTTTTACATGGTTGTTATTCATGTTTTAAGTCAATTTCACAGAAATACACTTATTGTTGAGATTTCGGTTTTCGATCTTCAACAACTATTGGTAAAAATTACAAAATGATCTTAAAATTACGAAGATCCATAACTAAATTTTATTTCAACACATCATGAAAAAAGAGAAACGTTCTTCACAGTCTTTCAATTTTAAAGTCATAGTGTATCAATTTAGGTTATACTTTGTTATCTTATAGGGGAATTTTCCAGAATACGGTACAAACAATAAAAGTCGTTATATTCTATATACTTCTCCTTTTCAACTCTGAGCTTTTTTTTAAATGCTTCATAAACGTTTAATTTTTATGAGTTGTTTGTTTGTTCCTAAGCATATGTATCGTTTCAAGTTAAACTGGAAGATATTATGCATTACCCATATTTTCATAAACATTCCATTTTTAATAAAAGTGATACAATATGCATAAAATGCTCACGCTTAGCGCCTATGACAAATAAAAAAAATATCGGTTTTGGCAACTAGATTTTTTCATACATTTGTTCTGCCTAAAATTAATGAATTTTATACATACTATCAACTCGTTAAACTAAACTTGTAATATAATCTTTATTGGAAAAGGAAACCTTGAATATTAAATAAAAGCCTTGTGTGAAATTAGGATAGGTTTCAAATATATGTAATATTGATGATATCCACTTTCAATGGCTTTCTAAGGAGAAGGAAAAGGTTTTAAAACGTCAGTTTTAAGTCACCTATGTCTTCCGTTTTATAATCACATATAGAGTAAAAGAACTCTTTTTTAATCGATTAAAAAAAAAGAATAGGTTTTCAATTTGTAGGAATCTTTTTTAAGTATGTTAAGCGATAATTCTTTACATAGTTGACCAATATCGACGATTCTTTTTTTATAGAAAGGGGAATACTTAAGGGATATGGTGATCAAGTTCAATAATGAACAATGGAACTCCTGATGAAGTCCATAAATGAATAATAGAACTCCTTAACGAATGGCAGTAATTTAAAAGTGATTGGAGAAATTTATTATTGGATATTTTTAATTTGCAAAATAACTACACCATCTAGCGGGTCAGGATCTGATGATTAGTTTCGGACATGAACAATACAACTCCTTGACGGATGGTAGTAAATAGACCGTGATTCAACATATTTGACACGAGTAGTTTTTACTTAGCCAAATAACTACACCATCGACTAGATCAGAGTCTGATGAAGCATTCTGGAGATGAATAATGGAACTTCCTATTGGATGGTAGTAAATAAACCTTAATTTGAGGTATTTGCTACTAATAATTTTTAATTTGCAAATAAGCTATACCATCAACCAGGTTAGGGTCTGATGATGAATTTTGGAGATCAATAAGGCAACTCCATTTCGGAGGGTAGTAAATCAAAAGTAATTCAAGATATTTACTACTGGTAGTTCTTACTTCACAAATTCTGATATTGGACTTCAAATATATACAATAGCACGCGGCTACTATGCCTTTCTGTGTATTGTTGCCAGCCAACTTTAGACAAAGAGGACATCATTTACATACTAGCTTTCTCCTGCGAATTTTAATAATTATATAATATACTTAGATATAAACTAATTGAATGTTAGTTATAGTGTGACGATTACTAATATTAAACAGGAACATTTCTAAATTAGAATATTTTGTTAAAACCCTACTTCAAAAAGTAGGTACTAATCAGTAAAAAATAATTCACTCAAAACAGGTACCTACACTAATTTACAATAAATAACTAAATTACTTATTTTTGAAGTCGGTGCCAGTACTATCAATCAAACGTATATGAATTTATTATTTTACGTAACTGCTTACTTAAAATAAAGTGTTACTTAATATAGTGTATTCTAATTTTACTTAACATAGTGTTTACTTAATATAGTGTTACTTAATAAAGTGTTTACTAATTTTACTTAACATAATGTTTACTTAATATAGTATTTACTAATTTTATTTAACATAGTGTTTACTTAATATAGTGTTACTTAATATAGATTTACTAATTTTATTTAACATAGTGTTTACTTAATATAGTGTTTACTAATATTACTTAACATAGTGCTCACTTAATTAGTGTTACTTAATATAGTGTTTACTAATTTTACTTAATAGTGTTTACTTAATATAGTGTTTACAAACTTTAATTAACATAGTGTTTACTTCATATAGTGTTTACTTAATATAGTGTTACTTAATATAGTGTTTACTTAATATAGTGTTACTTAATATAGTGTTTACTAATTTTACTTACCAAACTGTTTACTTAATATAGCGTTACTTAATATAGTGTTTACTAATTTCATTTAACGTAGTGTTTACTTAATATATAGTATAATATAGTGTTACTTAATATAATATTTACTAATTTTATTTAATAGTGTTTACTTATTATAGTGTTATTTATTATAGTGTTTACTTAATATAGGGTTTACTAATTTTACTTAACATAGTGTTTAATTAAAATAGTGTTAAATTATTATTGTGTTACTTAATAAAGTGTTTACTTAATATAGTGTTACTTAATATAGTGTTTACTAATTTTACTCAACATAGTGTTTACTTAATATAGTGTTATTTAATATAGTGTTCACTAATTTTATTTAACATAGTGTTTACTTAATATAGAGATACTTAATATAGTGTTTACTTTATATAGTGTTACTTAATATAGTGTTCACTAATTTTACTAACCATAGTGATTACTTAAAATAGAGTTACTTAATATAGTGTTTACTAATTTTACTTAACATAGTGTTTACTTAATATAGGGTTACTTATAATAGTGTTAATTAATTTTACTTAACATAGTGTTTACTTAAGATAGTGTTACTTAATAGGGTCTTTACTAATTTTACTTAACATAGTGTTTACTTAATATAGTGTTACTTAATATAGTGTTTACTAATTTTACTTAACATAGTGTTTACTTAATATAGTGTTACTTAATATAGTGTTTACTAATTTTATTTGACAAAGTGTTTACTTAATATAGAGTTATTTAATATAGTGTTTACTAATTTAACTTAACATATCGTTCACTTAATATAGTGTTACTTAATATAGTGTTTACTAATTTTACTTAACATAGTGTTTACTTAATATAGCGTTTTCTAATTTTAATTAAAATAGTGTTTATTTAATAAAGTGTTACTTAATATAGTGTTTACTAATTTTACTCAAGATAGTGTTTACTTAATATAGTGTTACTTAATACAGTGTTTACTAATTTTACTTAACATAGTGTTTACTTTATACAGTGTTTACTTAATATAGTGTTACTTAATATAGTGTTTACTTAATATAGTGTTACCTAATATAGTGTTTACTAATATTACTTAACATACTGTTTACTTAATATAGCAGTACTTAATATAGTGTTTACTAATTTTACTTAACATAGTGTTTACTTAATATATAGTATAATATAGTGTTACTTAATATAGTATTTACTAATTTTATTTAACACTGTTTACTTATTATAGTTTTATTTATTATAGTGTTTACTTAATTAGTGTTTACTAATTTTACTTAACATAGTGTTTACTTAAAATAGTGTTACTTAATATAGTGTTTATTAATTTTAATTAAAATAATGTTAGATTAATATTGTGTTACTTAATATAGTGTTTACTTAATATAGTGTTACTTAATATAGTGTTTACTAATTTTACTTCACATAGTGTTTACCTAATATAGTGATACTTAATATAGTGTTTACTTAATATAGTGTTACTTAATATAATGTTTACTAATTTTTCTTAACATAGTGTTTATTTAAAATAGAGTTACTTAATATAGTGTTTACTAATTTTACTAAACATAGTGTTTACTTAATATAGGGTTACTTAATACAGTGTTTATTAATTATACTTAACATAGTGTTTACTTAAGATAGTGTTATTTAATATAATGTTTACTAATTTTACTTAACATAGTGTTTACTTAATATAGTGTTACTTAATATAGTGTTTACTAATTTTACTTAAAATAGTGTTTACTTAATAGAGTGTTACTTAATAAAGTGTTTATTAATTTTACTTAACATAGTGTTTACACGACACAGTGTTACTTAATATAGTATTTGCTAATTTTACTTAACATAGTGTTTACTTAATAAAGTGATTATTAATTTTTCTTTACATAGTGTTTACTTAATATAGTGTTTACTAATCTTACTTAACATAGTGTTTACTTAATATAGTGTTACCTAATTTTACTTACCATAGTGTTCACTTAATATAGTGTTACTTAATATAGTGTTTATAGATTTTACTTAACATAGTGTTTACTTAATATAGTGTTTACTAATTTTACTTAACATAGTGTTTACTTAATAAGTGTTTACTAATTTTACTTAACATAGTGATTACTTAATAAAAAGTCACTTAATATATTGTGTACTAATTATACTTAACATAGTGTTTACTTCATACAGTGTTACTTAATATAGTCTTTACTAATTTTACTTAACATAGTGTTAACTTAATAAAGTATTTACTAATTTTACTTAACATAGTGTTCACTTAATATAGTGTTTACTATATTTACTTAATATATTGTTTACTAATTTTACTTAACATTGGGTTTACTTAATATAGTGTTACTGAATATAGTGTTTACTTAATAAAGTGTTATTTAATATTGTGTTTACTAATTTTAATTAACATAATGTATACTTAAGATAGTATTACCTAATTTTATTTAACCTAGTGTTTACTTAATATAGTGTTTACAAATTTTACTTAATAATCTGCTTACTTAATAAAGTGTTAATTAATATAGTGTTTCCTAATTTTATTTAACAATGTGTTTGCTTAATATAGTGTTACTTAATATAGTATTTATTAATTTCACTTAACATAGCGTTTACTTAATATAGTATTTACTAATTTTAATTACCATAGTGTTTACCTAATATAGTGTTTACTAATTTTACTTAATATAGTGTTTACTTAATAGAGTGTTACTTAATATAGTGTTTACTAATTAGACCTAACATAGTGTTCACTTAATATAGTGATACTTATTATAGCGTTTACTTAATATAGTGATACTTAATATAGTGTTTACTAATTTTACTTAACATAGTGTTTACTTAATATATAGTATAATATAGTGTTACTTAATATAGTATTTACTAATTTTATTTAACAGTGTTTACTTATTATAGTTTTATTTATTATAGTGTTTACTTAATACGTGTTTACTAATTTTACTTAACATAGTGTTTACTTAAAATAGTGTTACTTAATATAGTGTTTATTAATTTTAATTAAAAAAGTGTTAAATTAAAATTGTGTTACTTAATATAGTGTTTACTTAATATAGTGTTACTTAATATAGTGTTTACTAATTTTACTTAACATAGTGTTTACCTAATATAGTGATACTTAATATAGTGTTTACTTTATATAGTGTTACTAAATATAATGTTTACTAATATTACTTAACATAGTGTTTATTTAAAATAGAGTTACTTAATATAGTGTTTATTAATTTTACTAAACATAGTGTTTACTTAATATAGGGTTACTTAATACAGTGCTTATTATTTTACTTAACATAGTGTTGACTTAAGATAGTGTTACTTAATATAATGTTTACTAATTTTACTTAACATAGTGTTTACTTAATATAGTGTTACTTAACATAGTGTTTACTAATTTTACTTAAAATAGTGTTTACTTAATAGAGTGTTACTTAATAAAGTGTTTATTAATTTTACTTAACATAGTATTTACATGATATAATGTTACTTAATATAGTGTTTACTAATTTTACTTAACATAGTGTTTACTTAATACAGTGTTTATTAATTTTTCTTTACATGGTGTTTACTTAATATAGTGTTTACTAATCTTACTTAACATAGTGTTTACTTAATATAGTGTTTCCTAATTTTACTTAACATAGTGTTCACTTAATATAGTGTTACTTAATAAAGTGTTTACTAACTTTAATTATCATAGAGTTTACTTAATATAGTGTTACTTAATACAGTGTTTACTAATTTTACTTAACATAGTGTTTACTTCATATAGTGTTTATTTAATATAGTGTTACTTAATATAGTGTTTACTTAATATAGTGTTACTTAATATAGTGTTTACTAATTTTACTTAACATAATGTTTACTTAATATAGCAGTAATTAATATAGTGTTTACTAATCTTACGTAACATAGTGTTTACTTAATATAGTTTTATTTAATATAGTGTTTACTAAATTAACTTACCATAGTGTTTACTTAATATAGTGTTACTTAATATATTGTCTACTAATTTGATTTCACATAGTGTTTACTTAATATAGAGTTATTTAATATAGTGTTTACTAATTTTACTTAACATAGTGTTCACTTAATATAGTGTTACTTAATATAGTGTTTATTAGTTTTACTTAACATAGTGTTTACTTAATATAGCGTTCACGAATTTTAATTAAAATAGTGTTTATTTAATATAGTGTTATTTAGTATAGTGTTTACTAATTTTACTCAACATAGTATTTATTTAATATAGTGTTACTTAATACAGTGTTTACTAATTTTACTTAAAATAGTGTTTACTTCATATAGTGTTTACTTAATTTAGTGTTACTTAATATAGTGTTTACTTAATATAGTGTTATTTAATATAGTGTTTACTAATTTTATTTAACATACTGTTTACTTAATATAGCAGTACTTAATATAGTGTTTACTAATTTTACTTAACATAGTGTTTACTTAATATATAGTATAATATAGTGTTACTTAATATGGTATTTACTAATTTTATTTAACTGTGTTTACTTATTATAGTTTTATTTATTATAGTGTTTACTTAAATAGCGTTTACTACTTTTATTTAACATAGTGTTTACTTAAAATAGTGTTACTTAATATAGTGTTTATTAATTTTAATTAAAATAGTGTTCAATTAATATTGTGTTAATTAATATAGTGTTTACTTAATATAGTGTTACTTAATATAGTGTTTACTAATTTTACTAATCATAGTGTTTACTTAATATAGGGTTACTTAATATAGTGTTTATTAATTTTACTTAACATAGTGTTTACTTAAGATAGTGTTACTTAATATAATGTTTACTAATTTTATTTAACATAGTGTTTACTTAATATAGTGTTACTTAATATGGTGTTACTTAATATAGTGTTTACTAATTTTACTTAAAATAGTGTTTACTTCATATAGTGTTTACTTAATATAGTGTTACATAATATAGTGTTTACTTAATATAGTCTTACTTAATATAGTGTTTACTAATTTTACTTAACATACTGTTTACTTAATATAGCAGTACTTAATATAAAGTTTACTAATTTTACTTAACATAGTATTTACTTAATATATAGTATAATATAGTGTTACTTAATATAGTATTTACTAATTTTATTTGACAGTGTTTACTTGTTATAGTTTTATTTATTATAGTGTTTACTAATTTTACTTAACATAGTGTTTACTAAAAATAGTGTTACTTAATACAGTGTTTATTATTTTAATTAAAATAGTGTTAAATTAATATTGTGTTACTTAATATAGTGTTTACTTAATATAGTGTTACTTAATATAGTGTTTACTAATTTTACTTAACATAGTGTTTACCTAATATAGTGATACTTAATATAGTGCTTACTTTATATAGTGTTACTTAATATAGTGTTTACTAATTTTACTTAAAATAGTGTTTACTTCATATAGTGTTTACTCAATATAGTGTTAATTAATATAGTGTTTACTTAATATAGTGTTACTTAATAAAGTGTTTACTAATTTTACTTAACATACTGTTTACTTAATATAGCAGTACTTAATATAGCGGTTACTAATTTTACTTAACATAGTGTTTACATAATATATAGTATAATATAGTGTTACTTAATATAATATTTACTGATTTTATTTAGCAGTGTTTACTTATTATAGTTTTATTTATTATAGTGTTTACTTAATACGTGTTTACTAATTTTACTTAACAAAGTGTTTACTTAAAATAGTGTTACTTAATATAGCGTTAATTAATTTTAAATAAAATAGTGTTAAATTAATATTGTGTTACTTAATATAGTGTTTACTAATTTTACTTAATATAGTGTTTACCTAATATAGTGATACTTAATATAGTGTTAACCTAATATAGTGTTACCTAATATAATGTTTACTAATTTTACTTAACATAGTGTTTATTTAATATAGAGTTACTTAATATAGTGTTTACTTATTTTACTAAACATAGTGTTTACTTAATATAGGGTTACTTAATATAGTGTTTATTAATTTTACTTAACATAGTGTTTACTTAAGATAGTGTTATTTAATATAATGTTTACTAATTTTACTTAACATAGTGTTTATTTAATATAGTTCTCCTTAATATAATGTTTACTAATTTTACTTAAAATAGTGTTTACATAATAGAGTGTTACTTAATAAAGTGTTTATTAATTTTACTTAACATAGTGTTTACATGATATAGTGTTACTTAATATAGTGTTTGCTAATTTTACTTAACATAGTGTTTACTTAATACCGTGTATATTAATTTTTCTTTACATGGTGTTTACTTAATAAAAAGTCACTTAATATATTGTGTACTAATTTTACTTAACATAGTGTTTAGTTAATACAGTGTTACTTAATATAGTCTTTACTAATTTTACTTAACATAGTGTTAACTTAATAAAGTATTTACTAATTTTACTTAACATAGTGTTCACTTAATATAGTGTTTACTATATTTACTTAATATAGTGTTTACTAATTTTACTTAACATAGTGTTTATTTAATATAGTTTACTTAATATAGAGTTTCTTAATAAAGTGTTATTTAATATAGTGTTTACTAATTTTAATTAACATAATGTTTACTTAAGATAGTGTTAACTAATTTTATTTAACCAAGTGTTTACTTATTATAGTGTTTACAAATTTTAATTAATAAACTGCTTACTTAATACAGTGTTAATTAATATAGTGTTTCCTAATTTTATTTAACAAAGTGTTTACTTAATATAGTGTTACTTAATATAGTATTTACTAATTTCACTTAACATAGCGTTTACTTATCATAGTATTTACTAATTTTATTTACCATAATGTTTACCTAATATTGTGTTTACTAATTTTACTTAATATAGTGTTTACTTAATAGAGTGTTACTGAATATAGTGTATAGTGTTTACTAATTAGACCTAACATAGTGTTTACTTAATATAGTGATACTTATTATAGCGTTTACTTAATATAGTGTTACTTAATATAGCGTTTACTAATTTTACTAACATGGTGTTACTTAATATAGTGTTTACTAATTTTACTTAACATTGTGTTTACTTAATATAATGTTATTTAATATAGTGTTTACTTATTTTAATTAAGATAGTGTTTACTTAATACAGAGATACTTAATATAGTGTTTACTTATTATAGTGTTACTTAATATAGTGTTTACTTAAATATGAGTTACTTAATATAATGTTTACTAATTTTACTTAACATAGTGTTTACTAAATATAGGGTTATTTAATATAGTGTTTATTATTTATACTTAACATAGTGTTTACTTAAGATAGTGTTATTTAATATAATGTTTACTAATTTTACTTAACATAGTGTTTACTTAATATAGTGTTACTTAATATAGTGTTTACTAATTTTACTTAAAATAGTGTTTACTTAACAGAGTGTTACTTAATAAAGTGTTTATTAATTTTACTTAACATAGTGTTTACACGATACAGTGTTACTTAATATAGTATTTGCTAATTTTACTTAACATAGTGTTTACTTAATAAAGTGTTTATTAATTTTTCTTTACATAGTGTTTACTTAATATAGTGTTTACTAATCTTACTTAACATAGTGTTTACTTAATATAGTGTTACCTAATTTTACTTACCATAGTGTTCACTTAATATAGTGTTTATAGATTTTACTTAACATAGTGTTTACTTAATATAGTGTTTACTAATTTTACTTAACATAGTGTTTACTTAATAAGTGTTTACTAATTTTACTTAACATAGTGATTACTTAATAAAAAGTCACTTAATATATTGTGTACTAATTATACTTAACATAGTGTTTACTTCATACAGTGTTACTTAATATAGTCTTTACTAATTTTACTTAACATAGTGTTAATTTAATAAAGTATTTACTAATTTTACTTAACATAGTGTTCACTTAATATAGTGTTTACTATATTAACTTAATATAGTGTTTTCTAATTTTACTTAACATTGGGTTTACTTAATATAGTGTTACTGAATATAGTGTTTACTTAATAAAGTGTTATTTAATATTGTGTTTACTAATTTTAATTAACATAATGTATACTTAAGATAGTATTACCTAATTTTATTTAACCTAGTGTTTACTTAATATAGTGTTTACAAATTTTACTTAATAATCTGCTTACTTAATAAAGTGTTAATTAATATAGTGTTTCCTAATTTTATTTAACAATGTGTTTACTTAATATAGTGTTACTTAATATAGTATTTATTAATTTCACTTAACATAGCGTTTACTTAATATAGTATTTACTAATTTTAATTACCATAGTGTTTACCTAATATAGTGTTTACTAATTTTACTTAATATAGCGTTTACTTAATAGAGTGTTACTTAATATAGTGTTTACTAATTAGACCTAACATAGTGTTTACTTAATATAGTGATACTTATTATAGCGTTTACTTAATATAGTGATACTTAATATAGTGTTTACTAATTTTACTTAACATAGTGTTTACTTAATATATAGTATAATATAGTGTTACTTAATATAGTATTTACTAATTTTGTTTAACAGTGTTTACTTATTATAGTTTTATTTATTATAGTGTTTACTTAATACGTGTTTACTAATTTTACTTAACATAGTGTTTACTTAAAATAGTGTTACTTAATATAGTGTTTATTAATTTTAATTAAAATAGTGTTAAATTAAAATTGTGTTACTTAATATAGTGTTTACTTAATATAGTGTTACTTAATATAGTGTTTACTAATTTTACTTAACATAGTGTTTACCTAATATAGTGATACTTAATATAGTGTTTACTTTATATAGTGTTACTAAATATAATGTTTACATATATTACTTAACATAGTGTTTATTTAAAATAGAGTTACTTAATATAGTGTTTATTAATTTTACTAAACATAGTGTTTACTTAATATAGGGTTACTTAATACAGTGTTTATTATTTTACTTAACATAGTGTTGACTTAAGATAGTGTTACTTAATATAATGTTTACTAATTTTACTTAACATAGTGTTTACTTAATATAGTGTTACTTAACATAGTGTTTACTAATTTTACTTAAAATAGTGTTTACTTA
The DNA here is from genome assembly GCA_039881145.1 of Druceiella hillmani. Taxonomy (NCBI): domain Eukaryota; kingdom Metazoa; phylum Arthropoda; class Insecta; order Lepidoptera; family Hepialidae; genus Druceiella; species Druceiella hillmani. The sequence continues at coordinate 6,804,125 of JAYKKI010000070.1, forward strand.
ATAGAGTGTTACTTAATAAAGTGTTTATTAATTTTACTTAACATAGTATTTACATGATATAATGTTACTTAATATAGTGTTTATTAATTTTACTTAACATAGTGTTTACTTAATACAGTGTTTATTAATTTTTCTTTACATGGTGTTTACTTAATATAGTGTTTACTAATCTTACTTAACATAGTGTTTACTTAATATAGTGTTTCCTAATTTTACTTAACATAGTGTTCACTTAATATAGTGTTACTTAATAAAGTGTTTACTAACTTTAATTATCATAGAGTTTACTTAATATAGTGTTACTTAATACAGTGTTTACTAATTTTACTTAACATAGTGTTTACTTCATATAGTGCTTACTTAATATAGTGTTACTTAATATAGTGTTTACTAATCTTACTTAACATAGTGTTTACTTAATATAGTTTTATTTAATATAGTGTTTACTAAATTAACTTACCATAGTGTTTACTTAATATAGTGTTACTTAATATATTGTCTACTAATTTGATTTCACATAGTGTTTACTTAATATAGTGTTTACTAATTTTACTTAACATAGTGTTTACACGACACAGTGTTACTTAATATAGTATTTGCTAATTTTACTTAACATAGTGTTTACTTAATAAAGTGTTTATTAATTTTTCTTTACATAGTGTTTACTTAATATAGTGTTTACTAATCTTACTTAACATAGTGTTTACTTAATATAGTGTTACCTAATTTTACTTACCATAGTGTTCACTTAATATAGTGTTACTTAATATAGTGTTTATAGATTTTACTTAACATAGTGTTTACTTAATATAGTGTTTACTAATTTTACTTAACATAGTGTTTACTTAATAAGTGTTTACTAATTTTACTTAACATAGTGATTACTTAATAAAAAGTCACTTAATATATTGTGTACTAATTATACTTAACATAGTGTTTACTTCATACAGTGTTACTTAATATAGTCTTTACTAATTTTACTTAACATAGTGTTAACTTAATAAAGTATTTACTAATTTTACTTAACATAGTGTTCACTTAATATAGTGTTTACTATATTTACTTAATATATTGTTTACTAATTTTACTTAACATTGGGTTTACTTAATATAGTGTTACTGAATATAGTGTTTACTTAATAAAGTGTTATTTAATATTGTGTTTACTAATTTTAATTAACATAATGTATACTTAAGATAGTATTACCTAATTTTATTTAACCTAGTGTTTACTTAATATAGTGTTTACAAATTTTACTTAATAATCTGCTTACTTAATAAAGTGTTAATTAATATAGTGTTTCCTAATTTTATTTAACAATGTGTTTGCTTAATATAGTGTTACTTAATATAGTATTTATTAATTTCACTTAACATAGCGTTTACTTAATATAGTATTTACTAATTTTAATTACCATAGTGTTTACCTAATATAGTGTTTACTAATTTTACTTAATATAGTGTTTACTTAATAGAGTGTTACTTAATATAGTGTTTACTAATTAGACCTAACATAGTGTTCACTTAATATAGTGATACTTATTATAGCGTTTACTTAATATAGTGATACTTAATATAGTGTTTACTAATTTTACTTAACATAGTGTTTACTTAATATATAGTATAATATAGTGTTACTTAATATAGTATTTACTAATTTTATTTAACAGTGTTTACTTATTATAGTTTTATTTATTATAGTGTTTACTTAATACGTGTTTACTAATTTTACTTAACATAGTGTTTACTTAAAATAGTGTTACTTAATATAGTGTTTATTAATTTTAATTAAAAAAGTGTTAAATTAAAATTGTGTTACTTAATATAGTGTTTACTTAATATAGTGTTACTTAATATAGTGTTTACTAATTTTACTTAACATAGTGTTTACCTAATATAGTGATACTTAATATAGTGTTTACTTTATATAGTGTTACTAAATATAATGTTTACTAATATTACTTAACATAGTGTTTATTTAAAATAGAGTTACTTAATATAGTGTTTATTAATTTTACTAAACATAGTGTTTACTTAATATAGGGTTACTTAATACAGTGCTTATTATTTTACTTAACATAGTGTTGACTTAAGATAGTGTTACTTAATATAATGTTTACTAATTTTACTTAACATAGTGTTTACTTAATATAGTGTTACTTAACATAGTGTTTACTAATTTTACTTAAAATAGTGTTTACTTAATAGAGTGTTACTTAATAAAGTGTTTATTAATTTTACTTAACATAGTATTTACATGATATAATGTTACTTAATATAGTGTTTACTAATTTTACTTAACATAGTGTTTACTTAATACAGTGTTTATTAATTTTTCTTTACATGGTGTTTACTTAATATAGTGTTTACTAATCTTACTTAACATAGTGTTTACTTAATATAGTGTTTCCTAATTTTACTTAACATAGTGTTCACTTAATATAGTGTTACTTAATAAAGTGTTTACTAACTTTAATTATCATAGAGTTTACTTAATATAGTGTTACTTAATACAGTGTTTACTAATTTTACTTAACATAGTGTTTACTTCATATAGTGTTTATTTAATATAGTGTTACTTAATATAGTGTTTACTTAATATAGTGTTACTTAATATAGTGTTTACTAATTTTACTTAACATAATGTTTACTTAATATAGCAGTAATTAATATAGTGTTTACTAATCTTACTTAACATAGTGTTTACTTAATATAGTTTTATTTAATATAGTGTTTACTAAATTAACTTACCATAGTGTTTACTTAATATAGTGTTACTTAATATATTGTCTACTAATTTGATTTCACATAGTGTTTACTTAATATAGAGTTATTTAATATAGTGTTTACTAATTTTACTTAACATAGTGTTCACTTAATATAGTGTTACTTAATATAGTGTTTATTAGTTTTACTTAACATAGTGTTTACTTAATATAGCGTTCACGAATTTTAATTAAAATAGTGTTTATTTAATATAGTGTTATTTAGTATAGTGTTTACTAATTTTACTCAACATAGTATTTATTTAATATAGTGTTACTTAATACAGTGTTTACTAATTTTACTTAAAATAGTGTTTACTTCATATAGTGTTTACTTAATTTAGTGTTACTTAATATAGTGTTTACTTAATATAGTGTTATTTAATATAGTGTTTACTAATTTTATTTAACATACTGTTTACTTAATATAGCAGTACTTAATATAGTGTTTACTAATTTTACTTAACATAGTGTTTACTTAATATATAGTATAATATAGTGTTACTTAATATGGTATTTACTAATTTTATTTAACTGTGTTTACTTATTATAGTTTTATTTATTATAGTGTTTACTTAAATAGCGTTTACTACTTTTATTTAACATAGTGTTTACTTAAAATAGTGTTACTTAATATAGTGTTTATTAATTTTAATTAAAATAGTGTTCAATTAATATTGTGTTAATTAATATAGTGTTTACTTAATATAGTGTTACTTAATATAGTGTTTACTAATTTTACTAATCATAGTGTTTACTTAATATAGGGTTACTTAATATAGTGTTTATTAATTTTACTTAACATAGTGTTTACTTAAGATAGTGTTACTTAATATAATGTTTACTAATTTTATTTAACATAGTGTTTACTTAATATAGTGTTACTTAATATGGTGTTACTTAATATAGTGTTTACTAATTTTACTTAAAATAGTGTTTACTTCATATAGTGTTTACTTAATATAGTGTTACATAATATAGTGTTTACTTAATATAGTCTTACTTAATATAGTGTTTACTAATTTTACTTAACATACTGTTTACTTAATATAGCAGTACTTAATATAAAGTTTACTAATTTTACTTAACATAGTATTTACTTAATATATAGTATAATATAGTGTTACTTAATATAGTATTTACTAATTTTATTTGACAGTGTTTACTTGTTATAGTTTTATTTATTATAGTGTTTACTAATTTTACTTAACATAGTGTTTACTAAAAATAGTGTTACTTAATACAGTGTTTATTATTTTAATTAAAATAGTGTTAAATTAATATTGTGTTACTTAATATAGTGTTTACTTAATATAGTGTTACTTAATATAGTGTTTACTAATTTTACTTAACATAGTGTTTACCTAATATAGTGATACTTAATATAGTGCTTACTTTATATAGTGTTACTTAATATAGTGTTTACTAATTTTACTTAAAATAGTGTTTACTTCATATAGTGTTTACTCAATATAGTGTTAATTAATATAGTGTTTACTTAATATAGTGTTACTTAATAAAGTGTTTACTAATTTTACTTAACATACTGTTTACTTAATATAGCAGTACTTAATATAGCGGTTACTAATTTTACTTAACATAGTGTTTACATAATATATAGTATAATATAGTGTTACTTAATATAATATTTACTGATTTTATTTAGCAGTGTTTACTTATTATAGTTTTATTTATTATAGTGTTTACTTAATACGTGTTTACTAATTTTACTTAACAAAGTGTTTACTTAAAATAGTGTTACTTAATATAGTGTTAATTAATTTTAAATAAAATAGTGTTAAATTAATATTGTGTTACTTAATATAGTGTTTACTAATTTTACTTAATATAGTGTTTACCTAATATAGTGATACTTAATATAGTGTTAACCTAATATAGTGTTACCTAATATAATGTTTACTAATTTTACTTAACATAGTGTTTATTTAATATAGAGTTACTTAATATAGTGTTTACTTATTTTACTAAACATAGTGTTTACTTAATATAGGGTTACTTAATATAGTGTTTATTAATTTTACTTAACATAGTGTTTACTTAAGATAGTGTTATTTAATATAATGTTTACTAATTTTACTTAACATAGTGTTTATTTAATATAGTTCTCCTTAATATAATGTTTACTAATTTTACTTAAAATAGTGTTTACATAATAGAGTGTTACTTAATAAAGTGTTTATTAATTTTACTTAACATAGTGTTTACATGATATAGTGTTACTTAATATAGTGTTTGCTAATTTTACTTAACATAGTGTTTACTTAATACCGTGTATATTAATTTTTCTTTACATGGTGTTTACTTAATAAAAAGTCACTTAATATATTGTGTACTAATTTTACTTAACATAGTGTTTAGTTAATACAGTGTTACTTAATATAGTCTTTACTAATTTTACTTAACATAGTGTTAACTTAATAAAGTATTTACTAATTTTACTTAACATAGTGTTCACTTAATATAGTGTTTACTATATTTACTTAATATAGTGTTTACTAATTTTACTTAACATAGTGTTTATTTAATATAGTTTACTTAATATAGAGTTTCTTAATAAAGTGTTATTTAATATAGTGTTTACTAATTTTAATTAACATAATGTTTACTTAAGATAGTGTTAACTAATTTTATTTAACCAAGTGTTTACTTATTATAGTGTTTACAAATTTTAATTAATAAACTGCTTACTTAATACAGTGTTAATTAATATAGTGTTTCCTAATTTTATTTAACAAAGTGTTTACTTAATATAGTGTTACTTAATATAGTATTTACTAATTTCACTTAACATAGCGTTTACTTATCATAGTATTTACTAATTTTATTTACCATAATGTTTACCTAATATTGTGTTTACTAATTTTACTTAATATAGTGTTTACTTAATAGAGTGTTACTGAATATAGTGTATAGTGTTTACTAATTAGACCTAACATAGTGTTTACTTAATATAGTGATACTTATTATAGCGTTTACTTAATATAGTGTTACTTAATATAGCGTTTACTAATTTTACTAACATGGTGTTACTTAATATAGTGTTTACTAATTTTACTTAACATTGTGTTTACTTAATATAATGTTATTTAATATAGTGTTTACTTATTTTAATTAAGATAGTGTTTACTTAATACAGAGATACTTAATATAGTGTTTACTTATTATAGTGTTACTTAATATAGTGTTTACTTAAATATGAGTTACTTAATATAATGTTTACTAATTTTACTTAACATAGTGTTTACTAAATATAGGGTTATTTAATATAGTGTTTATTATTTATACTTAACATAGTGTTTACTTAAGATAGTGTTATTTAATATAATGTTTACTAATTTTACTTAACATAGTGTTTACTTAATATAGTGTTACTTAATATAGTGTTTACTAATTTTACTTAAAATAGTGTTTACTTAACAGAGTGTTACTTAATAAAGTGTTTATTAATTTTACTTAACATAGTGTTTACACGATACAGTGTTACTTAATATAGTATTTGCTAATTTTACTTAACATAGTGTTTACTTAATAAAGTGTTTATTAATTTTTCTTTACATAGTGTTTACTTAATATAGTGTTTACTAATCTTACTTAACATAGTGTTTACTTAATATAGTGTTACCTAATTTTACTTACCATAGTGTTCACTTAATATAGTGTTTATAGATTTTACTTAACATAGTGTTTACTTAATATAGTGTTTACTAATTTTACTTAACATAGTGTTTACTTAATAAGTGTTTACTAATTTTACTTAACATAGTGATTACTTAATAAAAAGTCACTTAATATATTGTGTACTAATTATACTTAACATAGTGTTTACTTCATACAGTGTTACTTAATATAGTCTTTACTAATTTTACTTAACATAGTGTTAATTTAATAAAGTATTTACTAATTTTACTTAACATAGTGTTCACTTAATATAGTGTTTACTATATTAACTTAATATAGTGTTTTCTAATTTTACTTAACATTGGGTTTACTTAATATAGTGTTACTGAATATAGTGTTTACTTAATAAAGTGTTATTTAATATTGTGTTTACTAATTTTAATTAACATAATGTATACTTAAGATAGTATTACCTAATTTTATTTAACCTAGTGTTTACTTAATATAGTGTTTACAAATTTTACTTAATAATCTGCTTACTTAATAAAGTGTTAATTAATATAGTGTTTCCTAATTTTATTTAACAATGTGTTTACTTAATATAGTGTTACTTAATATAGTATTTATTAATTTCACTTAACATAGCGTTTACTTAATATAGTATTTACTAATTTTAATTACCATAGTGTTTACCTAATATAGTGTTTACTAATTTTACTTAATATAGCGTTTACTTAATAGAGTGTTACTTAATATAGTGTTTACTAATTAGACCTAACATAGTGTTTACTTAATATAGTGATACTTATTATAGCGTTTACTTAATATAGTGATACTTAATATAGTGTTTACTAATTTTACTTAACATAGTGTTTACTTAATATATAGTATAATATAGTGTTACTTAATATAGTATTTACTAATTTTGTTTAACAGTGTTTACTTATTATAGTTTTATTTATTATAGTGTTTACTTAATACGTGTTTACTAATTTTACTTAACATAGTGTTTACTTAAAATAGTGTTACTTAATATAGTGTTTATTAATTTTAATTAAAATAGTGTTAAATTAAAATTGTGTTACTTAATATAGTGTTTACTTAATATAGTGTTACTTAATATAGTGTTTACTAATTTTACTTAACATAGTGTTTACCTAATATAGTGATACTTAATATAGTGTTTACTTTATATAGTGTTACTAAATATAATGTTTACATATATTACTTAACATAGTGTTTATTTAAAATAGAGTTACTTAATATAGTGTTTATTAATTTTACTAAACATAGTGTTTACTTAATATAGGGTTACTTAATACAGTGTTTATTATTTTACTTAACATAGTGTTGACTTAAGATAGTGTTACTTAATATAATGTTTACTAATTTTACTTAACATAGTGTTTACTTAATATAGTGTTACTTAACATAGTGTTTACTAATTTTACTTAAAATAGTGTTTACTTAATAGAGTGTTACTTAATAAAGTGTTTATTAATTTTACTTAACATAGTATTTACATGATATAATGTTACTTAATATAGTGTTTATTAATTTTACTTAACATAGTGTTTACTTAATACAGTGTTTATTAATTTTTCTTTACATGGTGTTTACTTAATATAGTGTTTACTAATCTTACTTAACATAGTGTTTACTTAATATAGTGTTTCCTAATTTTACTTAACATAGTGTTCACTTAATATAGTGTTACTTAATAAAGTGTTTACTAACTTTAATTATCATAGAGTTTACTTAATATAGTGTTACTTAATACAGTGTTTACTAATTTTACTTAACATAGTGTTTACTTCATATAGTGCTTACTTAATATAGTGTTACTTAATATAGTGTTTACTAATCTTACTTAACATAGTGTTTACTTAATATAGTTTTATTTAATATAGTGTTTACTAAATTAACTTACCATAGTGTTTACTTAATATAGTGTTACTTAATATATTGTCTACTAATTTGATTTCACATAGTGTTTACTTAATATAGTGTTTACTAATTTTACTTAACATAGTGTTCACTTAATATAGTGTTACTTAATATAGTGTTTATTAGTTTTACTTAACATAGTGTTTACTTAATATAGCGTTCACGAATTTTAATTAAAATAGTGTTTATTTAATATAGTGTTACTTAGTATAGTGTTTACTAATTTTACTCAACGTAGTATTTATTTAATATAGTGTTACTTAATACAGTGTTTACTAATTTTACTCAAAATAGTGTTTACTTCATATAGTGTTTACTTAATTTAGTGTTACTTAATATAGTGTTTACTTAATATAGTGTTATTTAATATAGTGTTTACTAATTTTATTTAACAGACTGTTTACTTAATATAGCAGTACTTAATATAGTGTTTACTAATTTTACTTAACATAGTGTTTACTTAATATATAATATAATATAGTGTTACTTAATATGGTATTTACTAATTTTATTTAACTGTGTTTACTTATTATAGTTTTATTTATTATAGTGTTTACTTAAATAGCGTTTACTACTTTTATTTAACATAGTGTTTACTTAAAATAGTGTTACTTAATATAGTGTTTATTAATTTTAATTAAAATAGTGTTCAATTAATATTGTGTTAATTAATATAGTGTTTACTTAATATAGTGTTACTTAATATAGTGTTTACTAATTTTACTAATCATAGTGTTTACTTAATATAGGGTTACTTAATATAGTGTTTATTAATTTTACTTAACATAGTGTTTACTTAAGATAGTGTTACTTAATATAATGTTTACTAATTTTATTTAACATAGTGTTTACTTAATATAGTGTTACTTAATATAGTGTTACTTAATATAGTGTTTACTAATTTTACTTAAAATAGTGTTTACTTCATATAGTGTTTACTTAATATAGTGTTACATAATATAGTGTTTACTTAATATAGTCTTACTTAATATAGTGTTTACTAATTTTACTTAACATACTGTTTACTTAATATAGCAGTACTTAATATAAAGTTTACTAATTTTACTTAACATAGTATTTACTTAATATATAGTATAATATAGTGTTACTTAATATAGTATTTACTAATTTTATTTGACAGTGTTTACTTGTTATAGTTTTATTTATTATAGTGTTTACTTAATTAGTGTTTACTAATTTTACTTAACATAGTGTTTACTTAAAATAGTGTTACTTAATACAGTGTTTATTATTTTAATTAAAATAGTGTTAAATTAATATTGTGTTACTTAATATAGTGTTTACTTAATATAGTGTTACTTAATATAGTGTTTACTAATTTTACTTAACATAGTGTTTACCTAATATAGTGATACTTAATATAGTGCTTACTTTATATAGTGTTACTTAATATAGTGTTTACTAATTTTACTTAAAATAGTGTTTACTTCATATAGTGTTTACTCAATATAGTGTTACTTAATATAGTGTTTACTTAATATAGTGTTACTTAATAAAGTGTTTACTAATTTTACTTAACATACTGTTTACTTAATATAGCAGTACTTAATATAGCGGTTACTAATTTTACTTAACATAGTGTTTACATAATATATAGTATAATATAGTGTTACTTAATATAATATTTACTGATTTTATTTAGCAGTGTTTACTTATTATAGTTTTATTTATTATAGTGTTTACTTAATACGTGTTTACTAATTTTACTTAACAAAGTGTTTACTTAAAATAGTGTTACTTAATATAGTGTTAATTAATTTTAAATAAAATAGTGTTAAATTAATATTGTGTTACTTAATATAGTGTTTACTAATTTTACTTAATATAGTGTTTACCTAATATAGTGATACTTAATATAGTGTTAACCTGATATAGTGTTACCTAATATAATGTTTACTAATTTTACTTAACATAGTGTTTATTTAATATAGAGTTACTTAATATAGTGTTTACTAATTTTACTAAACATTGTGTTTACGTAATATAGGGTTAATTAAATATAGTGTTTATTAATTTTACTTAACATAGTGTTTACTTAATATAGTGTTTACTAATTTTACTTAAAATAGTGTTTACTTAATATATTGTTACTTAATAAAGTGTTTATTAATTTTACTTAACATAGTGTTTACATGATATAGTGTTACTTAATATAGGGTTTACTAATCTTACTTAACATAGTGTTTACTTAATATAGTGTTTCCTAATTTTACTTAACATAGTGTTCAATTAATATAGTGTTACTTAATATAGTGTTTACAAATTTAAATTAACATAGTGTTTACTTAATATAGTGTTTACTAATTTTACTTAACATGGTGTTTACCTAATAAGGGTTTACTAATTTTACTTAACATAGTGTTTACTTAATAAAAAGTCACTCAATATATTGTGTACTAATTTTACTTAACCTAGTGTTTACTTAATACAGTGTTACTTAATATAGTCTTTACTAATTTTACTTAACATTGTGTTAACTTAATAAAGTATTTACTAATTTTACTTAACATAGTGTTCATTTAATATAGTGTTTACTATATTTACTTAATATAGTGTTTACTAATTTTACTTAACATAGTGTTTACTTAACATAGTGTTACTTAATATAGTGTTTACTTAATAAAGTGTTATTTAATATAGTGTTTACTAATTTTAATTATAATAATGTTTACTTAAGATAGTGTTAACTAATTTTATTTAACTTAGTGTTTACTTAATATAGTGTTTACAAATTTTACTTAATAAACTGCTTACTTAATACAGTGTTCATTAATATACTCTTTCCTAATTTTATTTAACAAAGTGTTTACTTAATATAGTGTTACTTAATATAGTATTTATCAATTTTACTTAACATAGCGTTTACTTTATAGTATTTACTAATTTTATTTACCATAGTGTTTACCTAATATAGTGTTTACTAATTTTACTTAATATAGTGTTTACTTAATAGAGTGTTACTTAATATAGTGTTTACTAATTAGGCCTAACATAGTGTTTACTTAATATAGTGATACTTATTATAGCGTTTACTTTATATAGTGATACTTAATATAGTGTTTACTAATTTTACTTAACATGGTGTTTACTTAATATGTAGTATAATATAGTGTTACTTAATAGAGTATTTACTAATTTTATTTAACAGTGTTTACTTATTATAGTTTTATTTATTATAGTGTTTACTTAATTAGTGTTTACTAATTTTACTTAACATAGTGTTTACTTAATAGAGTGTTACTTAATATAGTGTTTTCTAATTAGACATAAAATAGTGTTTACCTAATATAGTGATACTTATTATAGCGTTTACTTAATATAGTGTTACTTAATATAGTGTTCACTAATTTTACTTAACATAGTGTTTACTCAATATAGTGTTACTTAATATAGTGTTTACTAATTTTATTTAACATAGTGTTTACTTAATATAGAGGTTTTTAATATAGTGTTAACTAATTTTACTTAACATAGTTTTCACTCAATATAGTGTTACTTAATATAGTGTTAACTAATTTTACCTAACATAGTGTTTAATTAATATAGCGTTTTCTAATTTTATTTAAAATAGTGTTTATTTAATATAGTGTTACCTAATATAGTGTTTACTAATTTTACTCAACATAGTGTTTACTTAATATATTGTTACTCAATACAGTGTTTACTTATTTTACTAAACATAGTGTTTACTTCATACAGTGTTTACTTAATATAGTGTTACTTAATATAGTGTTTAGTAATTTTATTTAACATACTGTTTACTTAATATAGCAGTACTTAATATAGTGTTTACTTATTATACTTAACATAGTGTTTACTTAATATATAGTATAATATAGTGTTACTTAATATAGTAATTACTAATTTTATTTAACAGTGTTTACTTATTATAGTTTTATTTATTATAGTGTTTACTAATTTTACTTAACATAGTGTTTACTTAAAATAGTGTTACTTAATATAGTGTTTATTAATTTTAATTAAAATAGTGTTAAATTAATATTGTGTTACTTAATATAGTGTTTACTTAATACAGTGTTACTTAATATAGTGTTTACTAATTTTACTTAACATAGTGTTTACCTAATATAGTGATACTTAATATAGTGATTACTTAATATAGTGTTACTTAATATAATGTTTACTAATTTTACCTAACATAGTGTTTATTTAATATAGAGTTACTTAATATAGTGTTTACTAATTTTACTAAACATAGTGTTTACTTAATATAGGGTTACTTAATATAGTGTTTAATAATTTTACTTGACACAGTATTTACTTAAGATAGTGTTATTTAATATAATGTTTACTAATTTTACTGAACATAGTGTTTACCTAATATAGTGTTACTTAATATAGTGTTTACTAATTTTACTTAAAATAGTGTTTACTTAATAGAGTGTTACTTAATAAAGTGTTTATTAATTTTACTTAACATAGTGTTTACATGATATAGTGTTACTTAATATAGTGTTTGCTAATTTTACTTAACATAGTGTTTACTTATTATAGTTTTACTTAATATAGTGTTTACTAAATTGACTTACCATAGTGTTTACTTAATATAGTGTTACTTAATGTAGTGTTTACTAATTTGATTTACATAGTGTTTACTTAATATAGAGTTATTTAATATAGTGTTTACTAATTTTACTTAACATAGTGTTCACTTAATATAGTGTTACTTATTATAGTGTTTATTAGTTTTACTTGACATAGTGTTTACTTAATATAGCGTTTACGAATTTTAATTAAAATAGTGTTTATTTAATATAGTGTTACTTAGTATAGTGTTTACTGATTTTACTCAACATAGTATTTATTTAATATAGTGTTACTTAATACAGTGTTTACTTATTTTACTTAACATACTGTTTACTTCATATAGTGTTTACTTAATATAGTTTTACTTAATATAGTGTTTACTTATTATAGTGTCAATATAGTGTTTACTATTTTTACTTAATATAGAGTTTAATTAATTTAGTGTTACTTAATATAGTGTTTACTCAATACAGTGTTACTTAATATAGTGTTTACTAATTTTACTTAATATAGTGTTTACTAATTTTACTTAACATAGTGTTTACTTAATATAGTGTTAACTGATTTTATTTACCATAATGTTAACTTAATATAGTGTTACTTTATATAGTGCTTACAAATTTTACTTAACATATTGTTTACCTAATATAGTGTTTACTAATTTTAATTAACATAGTGTTTATTTAATTAGTGATTACTAATTTTACTTAACATAGTGTTTACTTAATACCGAGCTACTTAATATAATGTGTACTAATTTTACTTAACATAGTGTTTACTTAATATAGTGTTACTTAATATAGTGTTTACTAATTTTACATAATATAGTGTTTACTAATTTTACTCTACATAGTGTTTACCTAATATATTGTTACTTATTACAGTGTTTACTTAATAAAGTGTTACTTATAATAGTGTTTAATAATTTTAATTTACGTAGTGTTTACTTAATATACTGTCTCTTAATATAGTGTTTACTATTTTGACTTAATATAGCGTTACTTAATAAAGTGTTTACTAATTGTACTTAATATTGTGTTTACTTAATATAATGTTACTTAATGTAGTGTTTACTAATTTAACTTAACATAATGTTTGTTTAATATAGTGTTACTTAATATAGTATTTAAAAGTTTTTACTTAATATTGTGTTTACTTGTTTTATTTAAAATAGAGTTTACTTAATATTGTGTTATTTAATATAGTGTTAACTAATTTAACTTAACATTGTGTTTACTTGATACAGTGTTTACAAATTTTACTTAATATACTCCTTACTTAATAAAATGTTAATTAATATATTGTTTACTAACTTTACTCAACATAGTGTTTACTTAATATAGTATTTATTAATTTTACTAAACATAGTGTTTACTTAATTAGTGATTACTAGTTTTACTTAACATAGTGTTTACTTAATACAGAGTTACTTAGTATAATGTGTACTAATTTTACTTAACATAGTGTTTACTTAATATAGTGTTACTTAATATAGTGTTTACTTAATATAGTGTTCACTAATTTTACTTAATATAGTGTTTACTAATTTTACTTAACATAGTGTTTACTTAATATAGTGTTACTTATTACAGTGTTTACTTAATAAAGTGTTACTTAATATAGTGTTTCATAATTTAAATTTACATAGTGTTTACTTAATATAGTGTTACTTAACATACTGTATACTAATTTTACCTAACATAGCTTAATATAGTGTTTACTAATTTTACTTAATATAGTGTTACTTAATACAGTGTTTACTAATTTTACCTAACAAAGTGTTTACTTAATATAGTGTTACTTTATATAGTGTTTACTTAATATAGTGTTAGTGATTAAAGTGTTTACTAATTTTACTTAACATAGTGTTTTCTTAATATAGTGTTTACTAATTTTACTTAACATAGTGTTTACTTAATATAGTATTTACAAATTTTACTTAACATAGTGTTTACTTAATATAGTGTTACTTAATATAGTGTTTACTAATTTTACTTACTATGGTGTTTACTTAGTACAGTGTTTACTAATTTTACTTAACATAGTGTTTACTTAATATAGTGTTACTTAATATAGTGTTTACTATTTTTACTTAATATAGCGTTTAATTAATTTAGTGTTACTTAGTATAGTGTTTACTCAATACAGTGTTACTTAATATAGTGTTTACTAATTTTACTTAATATAGTGTTTACTAATTTTACTTAACATAGTGTTTATTTAATATAGTGTTAACTAATTTTATTTAACATAGTGTTAACTTAATATAGTGTTACTTTATATAGTGCTTACAAATTTTACCTAACATAGTGTTTACTTAATATAGTGTTTACTAATTTTACTTAACGTAGTGTTTACTTAACTAGTGATTACTAATTTTACCTGTAAACTTTTTTAAAGCATTACCTGTTGTATATTTTACTGTAAAGTTAGCCGTGAGAATTTTATTATTTGTGCTACTAAAACCCTTCCTTAATACTATTTCACACTGACGGCATATTTTTAAAACATCATCAGATGCGTATATCACATCCTCTTTATCTTTTTTAAAAGTTATACTATCATACCTTGGCGATGATGATATGAGTGCACCAATACAAGTATCGCACTTAATTTTTTTAACGACAGAATTAACCATAAAACCTGCAATATGTTCTATCACCTTTCCACAAAAGGGCGATAGAAAATTGCATTCTTCTAGGTCATATATTTTGTAATTTAATGCAGTATTGTCACCACTTATTGTCTATCTGAGAAGTATCTTCACTGTTGTATCTTCTTAATATTATATTTATGTGTTCGATATTTGAGAAGCAGTTCAAACAAATATTTTTTCTAAAGGGACGCAGTTTCCACCGCTAGTGTCTTCTAAATGCCTGTCTTTGAGAGTATTGTTGTTAGCACCATCTCTAAATGATTTTGGCTGATTTTATGAAAAGGCAAAAACATTATGGGAGAACTATTATTTAGGGCAAGATCACAGAATATAGCTTTTGCACTTTCAATACATAAACAAAAGCCAAGAAATCCAGTAAATTTATTTACTGTCTTAGTCATCAAGCTCGGGAGCATTTGCTTGATTAAATATAATTTCTCAAATTCCAGTGAATAATTTTTAATATTGATTGTTTTCTGAAAGCCATATTGATTAAATCTGGAGTCTAATGTGTCAAACAAATGATGGATTATTTTTAAAAAGTCGATGGTAATACTGACATTTTCAAATTCTTTACCTTAAGATTTAAGTGCGTCTGCGAAGCTTCCGCTAAATAATTGTGAATCTAATTTAACGTTTATTAATTTGGATTTAAAGCAAATATGGTCAGCCCTCATTTTGTTAGCCATGTGTAATCTTTTCTTTTCTTGAATATCTAGAGGCATCTTTTCTCGGTATATTCGAAAGTCGGTATATTCGAAACTATTTATTAGCAATTTTAACATATGACAAGGATCTAAAAAACTACTGTTTTTCCAAGTGAAAGATGAGTAAACATACTATTAATATTGTATAAATCGAGTGAACAGCCAAGCTTCTGTCATTGTTAAATTTGCCAAAAATCTGCCGAATATCCGCTTTTATGTTAAGTTTGCCGAATATCCGCTTTTATGTCTACACCAGTGTCAGTAACCATATCGATGGCTTGTAACACTGACAAAAAAAATTAAAGCATCGGTAGCTTTGTCGTTACAATCAGTGCTTAAACTAGTTCAAAAATCAACGTAACCAAAATTTCTTTTATTGTGAGGATGCCATTCCGTATAATTTTTTATTTTCATTTCCTCCAAAACTAGAGTATAATATATTTTTGTCTTTTGTTTGTTCACTTTTTCATTTTATAGCATTAAATGCCTCTTTTGTAAAACCGGGTTTGCCACCTATACAACTATACAATTTAGCTAATATTCTCGGCGAAAGCAAATATGTCCTAAAAGATTCTCTTACACATTTGTACGCTTTTGCAGAATAAAAGTGCAGAGTTAAAGCAAAACTTCTTAATTTTGGAGAATGTTTAGTTTTTGGAATATGTCCGAATTTATTTTTAAGTAACAGCATTTTGACTATTTCCTTATTTTGTATGTCAACTCTGTCATCTAGAAGCAATGTGTTTTCCTCGGTGATACAAAACTTGTTAGTCGAGGTATCTAAGATTTCATTTGAAAAATAGTTTATCACATGCAAAACCCAATGTCGAAACCTCTTCTTCCAACACGCGTTGCTCATGTGTCTACAAAAACAGGAATAAATTTTCAAATAATTATTAATCAGTATTTTAAACTAATTTATGTTTATAGCTGCTATTATTTTCTGAAGTTCTTTACATTATGACTTAAAATATAGTTTAAAATATTGCTTTTTATTTGTAAATAAGAATGTATATAATGCAAATATGAAAATGCCCCAAAACATCTTCGGAAATTATGTCACTAAATTTCAACCCATCTAAAAATACAAACCGCTGGTGTGCGTAATCAGTTATATACAACATATTTTAGCTACTAGTGAAAATAAGAAAAATTTATATAACTATATTAAAAAAAATACGATCTCTATATTTGATTAACAATTCTACTTCGCCAAGACTCTGAAAATATTAAAGACTTAGTGCAGAGAAGCGAAAGTTTTGATATTTAACTTTTTGGTTATCATTTTGTACCTGCATAAATAACTCTAACTAATGAAAGTACACGTACAAAAGTATTTCACGTCCTTTTCAAAGATTATTAAATGTTTACAACACAATTTATCTATTGAATATATTTGGCGTTAATTTTGTAGAAATTCATTATTCACAATTGAATGAAACTACGTGATGTAATATTATACCCAGGTTATAGGACCCAGGTTTCGTTGTATTACAACATCTTCAGGTGGACTATTAGCAAAGATAGAATAGATCTTTGCTAATAGCCCACCTGAAGATGTTGTAATACAACGAAACTCAGGTCGTGGTAAAGAACTTAAATAAAGTAGAAATAATACTACATCACGTAATTTCATTTAATTGTGGACAATTTATCAAGGAATTTAATATACATGAGGTTAGTTATTTTTCAGTGTATCCTTATAAATGATATTAGAAATGCACCCTCCTTCTCTTACATATGATGGCAAAAATAATGTAGGAATTGCAGTTCGAAAAATCCTTCTTCGTTTATTTTTGGAGGATAGTGCAAACAAACGTGAATTTACGTAAAAAAAAAAACATAAGTTACTTTTAATATTTTGTTTTTAAAATTAGCGAAAGAACTGAGTGAGATAGACGTCAAAATTATTTATTTTATTAGTAACATTTTGTCGCCATGTTTGTTAGGTGTGTAGTATTTATATTTTTATTATAAATTAAATATGACAATAGAAGAAAATTCTTTACCAAAAATGGTCATCCTATTTTTTTAAATACGTCGTTCATTTATTAAAAAAACAGTGAAATTCGTGTTTTTGCTAAACTGGATTTAAACAATAACAAAACTAATAATGATATTAAAAAAATAACACTGGCAGTATTAAAAAAGAAGCTGCATCCGTCTCATTCGAATTCGTTATAAATTTAATGATGTGTACCAAATTGCATATATGGGTGTAAACTTTGTATATGTCGGAATATTGAATAATGTTCGGACATATTTTATACTTCTCAGTTTTGTGTGATCAACAGTAAGGGTTATCCTTCTCCCTCCTTTAAACTTTATAATTCATATTAGCAAATAACGGTTACACCATTACTGATATGTATGACATTATTTAGAGTAACAATTAATTAAGTTGATATAGTGATTTTAGTTACACAATATTATGGGTGAAATAAAATAAGTTTTGAGAATAGATGCCCACTGATGGGATATAAATTTGTTCGTACCATATTTCAAGTGTCACATTGGTTTGTTCATATTCTGTATCCTTTAGAAAGAAATGGGGTATGCCTGTGCATAAAAACTGCACACTTTTATAAAAAACTGTTTTCTCTTACTTGTTTCATCAATAAATAAACGAATAAAAGCATGAAATATGGCTTTTTAATAAAAATAAAGCAAAGCATAGTGTAAATTCTGGCCTAAAACTTTTCATTATGTACAATTTTAAGAAATTGATTATATTTTTATTGATTTTGGGAAGTTCAATTATATATAATTTTTTGACCTAACCTTACTGCTTATTAAATAAAATGAAATGATCTTTTCAGGGTACTATAGAGAAACCGGAACCCTTATAGATTCGTCATATCAGACCGTTTTTCTGTCTGCATTCGGAATGTCAGTTGTTTTACTCGCAGAGCATTAATGCTATAAAGCTGAAATTTTAAACAGAATTTTAAACATTTGTAACGCCAACAAAGTTATAAAATAACATTATTAAACAAAGCTTTTAAAGTACCCCCACTACATATAAACGGACGATGGTTTTTTCGCATCTCCCAATTGTTGGATACTTTTTAAAAAAATTGAGATTATCATAAACACTTTTACGATACAGGGATCAGTTTTACTAAATATTAAGCTGTGAAATGGTAATTTTCATTAAAGCTACGTTTCTCCATTACCTATTTTTGTATACTTTAAAAGTATTCACAGTAGTAATATAAGTATTATAATTGAAAGGAAAATTATCACCGTTGAACAATGTTGGCATCTTTTCAGCGTGCTCTATATATACGCAATTATTTTTTTTTAAAGATTTCAAGATAATCATGGTCTATATATTAATATATGATGAGTATAAGGGACTTAACATTTTAAAGTAAGAAAACATGCAATAATTACGTCAAAAAATGTAACATAAGAATGATTTTTTTCAGCATCTTACATTTACAAGTCACATTATATAAGAGGCCAGGAAACGGTACGTGATGCAAGAAACGTCTATGTTATTACGTTCATACGTTACAGGTTATGGTTATTGCGGGCACTCACAGACAACAAAAAACATCGCTTCCTTTGTCAATCATCGCTTTTGTTTCATAGGGCGGTCGGATGATATCAAAGTAAATTCTTTGTACACACGGCTTATGGAAGCCAGTTTAGAAAATAACATTCATTATTTACAATTAAATGAAACTACGTGATGTAGTATTATTTCTACTTTGTTTAAGTTCTTTACCACGATCTAGCTTTCGTTGTATTACAACATCTTCAGATGGGCTGTTAGCAAAGATCTTTGCTAATAATATTAATAGAATAAGAATCTTTGCTAACAGCCCAAGAAGATTTTGTAATACAGCGAAACCTAAGTCGTGGTAAAGAATTTAAAGAAAGTAGAAATAATACTACATCACGTAGTTTCATTTATTTATTTATTTACTTATCTACTTTAATGTATCTAATTGATACATATGGCGGACTTATTGCTACAAGAGCAATCTCTTACAGCCAACCACAACACCAATCCAGCCCCGTTCGACGAACGGCCGGGAATCGAACCCGGGTCGCCGCGGTGCATCGCATCGTCAAAGGCCGTATGCCTTGTGATCAACCCAACACACCACGGCGACGACATTGTGATCAAGGATGTAATATTAATTATATATTTTTACATGAGACAGTCCTAATAAATATATAACGGGTTAAGAGGAAATATTTGAAGATACGTTGTATTTCTACATAAAATTGCACATTAGGTTTCATTATTTCAATTAATTGATATTTATACAATAAAAAAATAGTACAGTATATCTCAGTGTCAATTTAAATAAATTCTTTTCATTAATGCTTTATTTTATAAACTGGCTTCAGTAAGCAGTGAGTATAACGAATTTACGAGCGTGCGTGCGTGCGACATGTACATTTACATTTATGATATGGCTTTGTGCTGATATGGCTTTCTAAATAATGATTCCTTTATAATTAATTAATCAACAAAACTCCATACAATTTGCATCAAACCTATGTTCAGTACCCGATATCGTCGTATCGATAGTCGATATCGATAGTTGATATCGTCGTATCGATCATGGAGTGCAATGAATCAATGGCATTACGTTGTAATTCAAATCTTTAATTGACCTTCATCTTCACGAATATGAATATCTGCAACTTGATAGACTAGATCTCTTGTATTTCTACCGTAACTCCACACATGGCAGAGAAAAATGTCTAACTGTTTATTGATGATCAACCCATTTGTTTCAGAATATTTCAAGTATTCATCATTACCATCATAGTAATGATCATAGTAAAAGCTTTATTCAAAAGATGATTTGTGGTTGAAAATTGAACTTCTACATCGTAGTTTATTCGAGCCAGGCGCGTACCTTTATACCTGAAACTGTATTTGAACACAAATGGCATATAATTACCATGGCTATTATCAAGTTTTTATCTGTTTATTTTCATTTTAAAGTCGTATGCCTCTAAAAAAACACCCGATATATATGTTATTATTATTAAAATGTCGAAATGGTTTAATTAAGTACTGGAAGTATTTAATTAAACCATTTCGACATTTGAGATTATTTGGCTGCAAAATACCAAATAATCCTTAATCGACTTAAACAATAGGAGAGGTTTTATAATAGGAACGTTCAATATACAGCCGGAACTTCACCACATTTCACGAGTCATTTTCTTTTAATAGGAAATATTTTCAGATAGATCTCACGTAAATAAGGTCAGGACCTGATTATGGTAAGTATTTTAAGTAATTTCTCAACTAATGAGGGAACAACATCGTTTACAATAATTTTATACCAAGTGGAAACAAATTTACCTTGTCTTTTTAAGTAATATATTCACAGATATCACAGGTAGTGATCAAGAGCAGATGATGGAGCTGGAATGTAGTGAAAGAACTCCTGAATAGTGAAAGACAGATTAATCTAGTTTGGGTTTGTTTTACTAATTTATACATGGTAACCAAGGTCTATATAGGAACCGGAAGACAGGGAGAGGTATTGAGATTGTAAATTTGCAGGTAAGTTTGTATAAAGACGTAGAAAGGCAAGAAGCAATTAAGGTAGTCATAGGCAGATAAATAAGTTTGTATAGGTATAGACAAATGCATGAAGTAACTAAAACTTTAGTAGATAGATAAGTATGTACAGGCATATAAAAGGCATGAAGCAACTAGGATATTAATTGGTAGATAAGTAATATATACGGATACATATGAAGTATGACGCAAGTAGGTTTATTTGTAGGTATGTTGGTAAGTATCTACAGTTAAATAAAAAAGCATCAAACAATCGTAATATAGTTAAATAGGTAAGTATTCACATGTATATATAAAGATATGAAGCAACTGGGATATTAGTACGAGTATGTAGGTAGGTAATTATACATTTTTGAGCGCTATTAAGTTTCAAACAATTAGGATAATTAGAAGTAGGTATGGTATAGGAGCATGTATAGTTAGTTATATACAAAGGCATGAAGCGTCTATTTTTATCAAGCCAAACGAGAAAAACAATAAATGTGGAAAATTAGAAAAAAATCGGTTGAAATTAGGCCATAAAGAATAAAAATTTCAACTTGGAACAATAAAACTTGGAACTTGCTTTCATTGTAAGTGTTTTGAACTCTGTATTGTATCACACAAATGTGCATAAGACAGATATGTGCGTATACGTACTTCTGTCTTTTCGATAAATAAATTACAGAGTTAAAAGCATAAATAATGAACGCAATTTTTTAATTCATCAAATCATAAAATACAATTCATAAAATCATTTCATGCAATATAATGTGTTAAATGCAACAAGGATCAGTGCTTGATATGAAACTTCTCAATGTATTAACGAGGTATCGTTGGCGATTTCATTTCAAAATGTTTAGTGTCAGGAATTTTGTATCAGCACGAGATCGTAGTCGAAATATTTCTAGATGGATATTTTAGAGAAAACTTGTTAAGTACGAGTAGAACTTTATTACGTACCTTATACAGTATTTTTTATCAAAACTATTTATATATTTAAATGTTAGCATCATTTTTCACCATGTATGTATTATGCCTTATATATCTTTCACAAGTGTGAAAATATCGCTAAGTTCTAAAAAACTACGGGACTTAAAATTATTGTTATGATTTTACGGTACGTTTTAGGAAAATTTCGACTTCAGAAGTTTTAGAATATTTCATCTCTGTAAAGGCATTTGATTTTAACAAATAAAGCATCTGTACACCTACTACGCCCATCATATATTTATGTGACGCTGCCTTAATAGTTTTCTAAGGGAATGTCATGAAATATAATTTAACTCTCAAATATTCCACTCATTAGTGCATACCGCCAAGGTAACTAGAGAGTAAAAGCGGTCTCTTGCTCGATATAGTCGACTATTTGTTCACTTTATCGTGAAACTGATTTGTTTAGATCTCTTAATAAACAATATAATAAACCATTGGCCGATACTACAAGGAAACGTTTTACAAACATATCAACGTTCAAACAAAACAATGAGTTTTAAGAACAGTTCGAAATTGAAAACTACTTAGTGAATGTTTGTGGTCATAAAGTTATAGATATATACTAACTAAATAAGTTGGTAATATAAAATAAAATTATTTATAGGAACATACAGTTGTCTTGCCGTCTTTCAACGGAAGGGAAAAAAAATCTCCTATCCTTTTGTTTTTATTGCTTTCTAAGATTTTTTTTATTATTTCGTACACAGCACAATAACGGGCCATTATATTAAATTATTATTAATTAAACAGTATTTAATAAGTAGGAAATTTTAATTGTTTGGAATATAAATGCGAAGTCGTAACGTCTTATGTAAACGTACAATGAACGTCTTTTACAGTTATTTTGCTGCATTTGTTTAAAATAATCTAGGTTTATATTTCTGTATATATCTACAATTGACCTGCCTATTGTAGGTATGTAGAGACAAGTAAGCAATGATGACGAATTATGTATTTAACACGTTAGCTTCATTTGCACCACGTTTACGTCAAATCTTCAATTAGCTTTAAATATTTTGTTGAAATATAGGTATGCGGTAATCATTTTCCCATTCTTGTTTTATGGTACAGATAATTAATACTTTATTTCATGGCCTAAATTTATTGAAATATTGCAATACGATATTCACCATTCTATTATTTATGTTAATGTGGAAATTACTTCATTTGTCCAGTGTAGTTTCATGTCCGTTGACTGAATTTTGCCAAATTTATGTTAAACTGAATTACGGGAATATTTCATCTGATCAATTTTTATTTATTAAATGTTGAATGACGGCATGGGTATTTTATGTATATTGACTTTACCTGCAAAGCAATATGTTAGCGTAACCAGAATAAGTCTAATAAACGAAGTTATGGTCATTAGATGTACATACTCAAAAAGTTCTGAAGAAATCAACTGCAAAAAACCAATCCCAAATAGTTTTGTAGTTTGTAAGTAGTCATGTTATTGTCAGATAATGATTTTCTTATGAATGTCGCTGTGGTCCCAGTGACCCAAACATTTATACTGGATATGTAGTGTTTGAATATGAAAGTAATACGCGTCATTCTTTCAAATAGTTTTCAACTGGTTTAATGAATTCAAGCGCGGCTCTGTGAATTTCAGAGACGATTTTCCACAAAAAGTCATACATCGGTATGGATTGGAAACGACGTCAATGCTGACGGAACTAAATACAAGCAGCTATGGGCCGTTTTAAATATTTATATTTATTGTGGCAGAAAATTCTATGTATCCTCCAATATATACAAAACAAAAAAAAATTGTAGCTTCTTGTCGCCAATGATATAAACTTCTCGTCGCCTGTACAAATGTGAAAACAACAGTTTTTATCGACGGAAAAATAACATGAGACTATATTTGACAATGCATTAAGCGAGAAAAAGTGGTCGCACCCTTATTGAGCCAAAATAAAGAAGAAATTTGTAGAAAGAATTTGTTTTCTAAGTACTATGGATGCTTTCCGTTTATTGGGTTACTATTCTTATAGAAAATAATAATATAGATTCCGCAGACTGGAACGTAAATATTTGTTTACTTCTATTTTTTGGAGATGATTGTTGAAAAACGTGTACACATTCTAACAAAAAAATTCCAAAGGACCAAGCAATAAACGTCCATAGTAAAGTAGATATTGCCAATAGTTCTATTGTATGCAAATAACTGATTGACTATAGAATGTGGACTACCTTAAAAGGTTGGGAATTTACTATTTCTTGTCCTGAAGGGAGTACAAAAATATAACCTTCATCTTCATGTCCACATTCACAAAATTCAATTCAAAGAAAGGTCAAAATTTGTTGGAAGTTCGTTAAGTTGAACGGTAAATACGTAATATATATGTGTATATATATATATATATATATATATATATATATATGTGTGTGTGTGTGTGTGTGTGTGTGTGTGTGTATATACCTGTTCGCGGTATTAAAGTTGTAAAATAAGCTGTTTAAATTTTATTCTGAAAAAAAATATTACGATCAATAAACCATTAAACATACCGTATATGCGATATCTGTGACCTTCATAGACGTGCGGTGTCGAGCAGTCAGTGTGGGAGAGGGGTGGCACAGGGGCGCTTCTGCAAGCATTTTATGTTATTAATACAGAATTCGTATCACAGGCTGTTTTAAATAATTATCAATATATGCCAATAAGACAGTATCTATATACTTCAGATATGCGAACAAAGTGATCAATTTTCAAACTTTTATGACAGTGCCGACATTGGACAGCAAAGAGAATATAATGCACCTCTGCTGAACACATTTATTGATTTGAAACGAAATCATTTCGTTTACCAGTAGCAGTAAAAATTTCGTTTTTGTTGCAAACGAATGCTCCCATTTTTCTTTAAAACCGTTTGACTGATTTAGATATGACTTTCGATAAAAAGTTTGCGATTTATCGGCGAAGGTTATTAGTTTAGTGTTATGTTCTTATCTCGTCAGAGGGCATTGCAATAAACATTTTTTTATTTATATTAAGAGATTGATTTAGATTAACTACTTTGCTATCTTTCTTCGGCTTCGTCGACATGTAATCCACGTAGTATGTTTCTCAAGCGCTCTAATTCCTCCAACATTATGCTATTGTGTGGATTGTTGAAGAGTTTTCTTTGATTTAGATCACTTATTACTACGCCATTTAAAGATGGTATTCTAAGAGCCACATGAATTTGCCCTTGGGCGAATATTTTTCTAGAAGCTTAGTTATTGATACTAACAATAAAAAGCAAAATTAAAATTTTGATTAAGTCCACGACAGGTGTAAATGTTTTAATCGAAAAAGTAAAAAAAAAAACCAAAATTAAACAATTTAAAACCTTTGATGGATGTAGTCGTTATAATTAAAAAACGATTAAATAATTTTTTTGAAAACTCCCGACCAAAAGAAAGTAAGAACATGTTAATATACTCGTAATTAGAAACCCAAAAAAATCCGTAGGGGCTACTATTACTATTTCCGTTCCCAATAATAATTACATTGTAGCAGCATAGAAAATCTATTTGTGCACCCAAGAGAAATTCAATCACAAACTGATAAAACTGCCAAATTTTAGGCATAAGCAGGGCATAACCATCTTGACGGATTGTATTGGGTTTGTTGGGGATTTAAAAAAAAATAATTTAATATTCGTCTTGGGTTTTTTCGAAATGTTTAATTTTGTATTTATTTAAATAACACATCTCGCATAGATTAAAGCAGGTATATATTTTTATAGATTTCTAAATTTGTCGATTGACGAAACTTGAATACTACAAAAATTAAAACAGTTAAGCATTTCGAGAATAATAAGGCAACTGCTACATTCACTGAGAATTGTTAATTTTACGGATTTTTTGTATAATAATAACTTCATTTATTTGTTACCACTTGACATTTTTAAACCTCTAAATCGATGTTGTACGTTAGAAGTTCTTGTCCGGTATGATAATGGCTTATTTACTTTTACTGAGAAATATGTAGAAACTTATATTTTTTTGTATAACAACGAAATCTATTGATTTATATTCACATCAAATTATTATTTAGCTTATTCAACATTAATGCTACATTAATTACGGAATTATAACAATCTATCAAACTTATATTACTTTTAAAAATAAAAACCTAGTTTCAAACATATTTATTATGTCAAAACTTTTAAAGTACTTCCAGAATAAGTCGAAAAGCAGAAATATTTTAAGTTTAATAAATATGTTTTGTATCTGAGACTAGACTTTCGATTCTAAGAGCTTAATTTGATATGATATGTACGTACAGCAGTAAGTAATATAATATAAGTTAAATATTAATTATTATCACAGTATTTGGCTGAAGTATGCCAAAAGAACTCTTTTAATAATAGTTTTGCTAATATATTTCTGTATGTTTAGAGTAGATATATTATAGTACATTTACATCAGTTTCAAAGTACATAGAAGTACATTAGTTAATGTTCTAGAGAACTTAAACTGGAAATAAATACAAAAATATAGTTTTTCATCGAAAATATTGGATCTATTCAAAGTAAAGTGATTAGAACTACGTAAAATGGATTAAAAAGCTTCTATAATATTTTTCACTCCATTCCTCAAAAAAAAAATTAACATCTTGAAAAACTAAGTACTTTTAATAGAACTGTCCGCCTGTTTGTATGTCACAATCTCATAGCTATTGATTGAGAGAAAATTTACAGTAATATAAAGTTGAATTTGATGAATATGCACACAACATATAAACACACATATTTTTATATTTTTTTGTGAGAAATAGGAAATCAATAACATTAGACATGGCGTAGAGAATTTTTTTTCTCATGTACCCAATTTAATGGATATCATTGAAGAGGTCTCTGTTAATATATCATCGAATATGTCTGGCGATATTTTTATACGGCATCTTCTTCAAAAAAATGAATAAGAAAAATCATTTTCCACCGTGTATTTTGTTTTTAACGATGGGAAAATTGAGCAAAATCACTTCTATCAACGTATTTAAAAAATAGGGGTCTACGTATAGGTAATCAAGCTATTTAAAGCAAAAAAATTACTGTAGCTTATAAAGCGCCACAAAACTTCACAGTAGCTTACAAACTAAGTAGGCTATGAAGATAACATTGCCTTAAATATCTTAGTCAATTTACATTTCAATTATTATCAAATAATTCTGCGCCTGGCTCTCGCTGTCTCTATCCCAAAAAACAAACGGTATAATTATCTGCGAATATGGAAAATACCATTTTTAATTAATTTTGAAATCGTACAAACATTTTGCATGGTAGGAATATTTGTTTCACCATTTCTGAGAAATATTTATTTATACAATTTTTATCAACAATCAAAGAGTACTATTTTTGTGAAAAACAAGAACTTAATTTACAAGTTATATATTTTATTTTTTAAATTTTAAAAATTGGCTTGATATAATAACAATATTTTCGCATTACGAGAACTTTGTCGAATTTTTTAAAATTATTTATCATAAAAAAGTCATGATCTGTCTGTATCTTTGTTTGTAAGCATATTAAAAATAAATTATTGATAAAATATAAAACTTTTTAGAATGCAGAATTACTGTTGTTGATAATTTAATTAAAAAAAAAATCGAGAATCATTTTCGGAATTTTTCTCTGTCGACCTATTCACTAGTATGATTACTGGCATTAGCTTTGTTTAAAATGACTAAGTAAATTTTAATAAGTTAGTATATTAGTTTAATAACGATAAATTTATCATTGACTATTATTTTATTATTACAAATAACTGTGAAAAAAACAGCAGAATGCGGGAGAAAGGCTATTCTGATATGTAAGTGTTCTGTCTGTTTTTTGGATCACTCTGTATTATCCATTATTTCCTGATTTTCAGTAATTCTTACTTTGTTTAACTTTGTTTTAAATAACTTGTACAATCTTTTACAAATAGTGTTATTTGCTACTATTGAATTATTATTTATGAATCGTTTTCTGTTTACTTGAATGTCAATATTTATTGTTTGTCGTATTCTTCTTTGTTCTGAGATATTTTTCTCGCCACCCTAAGTTTAGAATATGTGTATTTCAACCTAAGGGTTAGCAATAAAATAACGTATAGTAATTAATTTCCTGCGTTTTTTTACAATTATTTACAATAGCGTGTCAAAAATGTATCCTGGAAGAAATCGAGTATGAGAAAATTTAATCTTAGATTAAATCGATTTGCTCCATTGTTGAAGTAGTAATATTACACACGTAGCAACCGTAACTTAAGCAAGTTAAAAAAAGACACAAAATATACGTATAGATATAACAATGTGACCCTAATTGAACATCATTTCTGAGAATAAAACATTTTTCTTCTGAATTTTCTACCAACGTCATTGTCCAATTATTGTATCTTTATTTAATTTGCAAAACATAATTTACAAATCATTGTACATTACCTGCCAATGGTCAGATGGCGGAGTACCAACGTAGAGACGTATCAGAATGAAATAATAAAAAAAAACAATTAAAACTGGTTTCTTTTGGCCCTTTGAATCAGGTTCATCTGCAGGTTCCAAGTGCCAACTTTGTTAACAAAACGCAAGTTATCATTTCGAACTTCGAGAAAATAGAAAGAAAAAGTACGACGACAAAAAGTACGAAAAAATACGAGTATCCTTAATTTTGAGTCAGACGGTCTTAGAAAATTGTTTTCAATAAGGAAGTCTAAAACTTTCCTAAATTAACATCTAAATTGAAACTATAATCAAAATACGAATAAAATCAATGCTTTATGTCGAGATTTATACAAACACAGTTCAAAGTAGTGCAGTCAACTGGAAATTAAATACAATAATTTTTTAAAAATATTTTTAAACAATTTTTTCATCAACCGTATAAATGAAAATTGCTCTCTGATTAGTCGACATTTTTTATTATCAATAGTATCCGTTTTAATTTCTGTAAATATTTTATCACTGAACTGGACTATGACGTTCGCTTTTTTTAATATTCTTAGAGTAAACCAATATTGCAAACACAATAATTATTTGGTATGTTTATAGCTGTTTTTGTCGGTTTCATTATAATTTTTTTGAAGTTTTGTCACATAATATAAAGGATAAACCATTCGTACATAGAAAATCTAATAGCATACTGTAGAACTCTTCATAATTTTTCATTAATATAATTTTAATATATGTATCAGTAATTACATACAAACATTGTAAAACAAAACTCCGTAAGAGACAAACGTATTCCACAATAGGTACTACGTATTTCGATGTAGGTTTATCCCATATCTTTTAATTGGGGTCCGCTATCTAACCCAAGTGATTTGGTTGAGTACCGATTTTTATACGAAGCCACTGTTATTTGATCTTAGCAACCCGTAGGGAAATCAGAGCCTTCTTGGGGAAGATTTCTTAAACGAATCTTATCTAATGGCAACAGCTGTGATCAATGGCTTAATGTACCTTCTAAAGTAAATAGAAGCTCTTAATAATATAAATAAAATATCTGCTTGATTATCAGATGGCGGATTATCCAATCACCTTCTTGCTTCACCTCATTGATCCAGGAAAATCAACGAGCACAACTCGGCTATGAGACCCTCTCCACAACAAAAATTTCGTAATTAATCATACGTTTTGAAATTTTAATAAAAAATTTAATAATATTGGCTCTTACTTTTCTAATTTAACTAAAAGATTCGCAAAAATATTAATATATTCTCAAAAAATGTTAAATGAAGAATTTGTTTTAAAATAATTTATAATGAAATTAAAATAAGTTTCGTTGTAGCTGGTATTTTTTGTCTCAATAGATATGAAAGGCATATAATTAAAGCAATAGATGCAACTTCTATAAAGTCGGCCTACGTGTTAGTCATTTTATTCTCACTTCGTGTATATTGTCTTTTGAATTTTATTATTTGTATGTAGTATAAATTAAAAAGGATTAAAACAGTGCCGCGGATGTTTCTATATTTGCATAAAAGTATTTTTTATTTTATTGATTTTGTGTTATTCCAAGAATTTGTGTTTTGTGTTTTCCAAGAATTTACGTTTTGTGTTTTTCCAAGATTACTTTTGCTTATACACCGTACAGGGTATACGCAAAATATTTAATATACGTGAACGATACCTTGTATGTTACTTATTTGGTGTAGTGTTTTCTTACACAATTTGTAGTAACAGTACCATTTCGAGCAGAGCACCGAAGCATGTAAAAGTAAATGATTGATAAACATTTAAATACAATACTTTATTCCGTAAAGTTTTGTTCAAAAATTTAAAAACTAAATAAATGAGAAAATTCATTTTGTAAGTAGCAAGAGGAAATGTTAAAGAAATAGTGTGTATGTAATGTGGATTTAACCGTTCGACATTAAATGAAAACTTAGTACTCATGTCAGTTGTCATAAATATTTTAAAATATGAAATAAACAATTACGACAAGAATAAAAACAATCTTTAAAGAAATTAAACAGCATTTTAATATAAATAAAACGTAAATATCATTTGTAATGTTTATGTTACTAACCTTAGCAAATCAGCAACGGCACGCGGTTGTTGTTTGTAGTGGTTTCCTTTGTCAGCACCGACAGCAAAATAACGAAATTACTGATTTTATTTTAAATCGGATTTTGGTACATGGTTGAGAAACATCATATGGTATTTGAGGATTCATTTAATGACGAATGGTCAAATTTATATTGTATAATTATGTCACATTTCACGACCGACTATCGTTAGTATGATACTTTCAACGAATTTGAAGAAATTAACATGCTTATGCGTCACATCATACCTTTTAACGAAAAATTCAATTTACAAAAATGGTTGAAATGAAATATCAGCGTATTTTATATACGAAAATTCATGTCCTTACCTGGACTTGCAACAATAGTTTTCCGCAAGGGTTACGACTTTTATTTATTGAGTTAATGACTGGGCTGAGGGGATAGTTCGCATAGAGCCTCTAGGCAACGACACTCGTTTGCATGACAGTTGCAAGCAAATTAATCGACGGTGTTGACGCGCGCTTATTGTGCCGTTGATAGATAATTGCGTCACTAACATTACAAACATAGTATTAGATATTACAAACATAGTATTAAACTGCATATATTTATAAGTAAATAAATTTCACTTAATATTATAAGTTATATCATAGCAGCTAAAGAAAAAACGTGTTTAAAATTTCAGCCGTTTTTCACATTACGAATAATTCATGACAGAATATTTAATTTAAATGATTCGATTTTTAAAACATTACACATAATATTATGACCAAAGAGAAAACCCAACTAGGAATGAAATCACTAATGCAGATGACTAATGGAATTATATGTTCAGATATTGAAAATATATTACTAAGCTAATAAAAGTTGACCTAAAATATTTTACGATGTAAGAAGTTTTTTAAGCATATATCTTTCAGATTTTTATGTGACAGGTTTTTATGTTTAAGAACGATTGGAGAAGTCTATTTACCTCATAGTGTTATTAGTTGCTAACGTAGTTGGTACTTAACACACAGGTCTGGTCAGTTTAAGGCGTTATTAAGGGTTTTTGATAAGTTAAAATAAAATATTTATTGTTACGACTTACATTATTTTATGTAATGTATTAATACCACTACCTATATTTTTTAGATATAAAATGATTAGTCCGTAAAAAAAATCCACATCGGCGAAACCGCTTTTCGTGACCTTGCATATCTTTTAATTCCGAGATGATATCGAAGGGGCCTTAGTAGGTTTTTATACCACCATAATTAAGGTTTACGTAAATATTCGGCTAATTGCGATTTCTTTCGCAAGAGAAATCTAATATTGAACTAATAGATAAATATATGTATTATTGAATGAGTGACGTCAAATGGCCGATGAAATTATTATAAAATTGTTTAATGTTTGCAAAACATACATCATGATGTTTTGATATTCACATATATACAGTAAGTAAAGGTTTCATTTGTACAAACCTGTGACCAAAAGTTATTTAAACGCTAAAGTTAATACGTTTCTCTTTTCATGATGGATAGGGCTGTATTAAATTTAATGCTAGGTTATTAGCCTCTATCATATTTATTTCAAGGTTAGGCATATTTATATTTGTTGACGGTAATTTCTCACATCTTATGTACGTGCTTATATTGTTCGGAGTGGTTATAACAATCGGTTGTGGTATTTGCTGGAATTTTAGAAATAATTTTGGTCTTTTCCAAGAATATTTAGTTATATTCTTGCTCCATCATGAAACTGGAAACAGCTTTCAGTATATTTAAACGTGCAATGCATGTTTTTAAAACAAATGAATTATTAGTCAGTCATAAAGATGCTTCAGTAATAATGACATTTAATAGACCTGAGAATTTAAATGCGATTAATAAGTCTATCTTACTGCAAATACAGCAAACGTTGAGAGAAGCAGAAAATCTGAAAAAATTGGCTATTATCAAAGGAAATCGAGAGAAAATATTTAGCTGTGGTGGTGATATAAAAATTTTGTTCAATGAAATGTCGATTTCCAAGAAAAGGAAACAAATTTTGGAGTTTTTGAAAATAGAATATCGGACGATATATATGACTAAATGTTTCAAGCTGCCTTACATAGCATTAATAGATGGCTTAGCCATGGGGGCAGGACTAGGTTTGTTTATACACGGGCGGTACAGAATAGCGACGGAAAATACCGTGGTGGCTATGCCGGAGACCAGAATTGGATTGTTACCAGACGTTAGCGGGACCTATTTCCTACCGAGATTGCCACGGAATTTTGGCGTTTACATGGGTCTGACCGGTGAGAATTATTTACATGTACATGTATAAAATTCCTTTTTTATTTATAGGTTATTTACAGAGATAGCATCATTCATAAATATAGTGTACGCTGTTCTCATTGAAATGAAATTTCTTACGGCGCGCCTTAGTGCGGAAAATATATACGGAAGAAAATTAGCGATAGTAACATGGTTTTGTGTCCCGACATACCGCCAGTTATCGGGAGTTTCCACACTTCTTTGACTTTTACCACCTCTTTCTTGCCATGTATTTGTTCTTGATTATTTGCAAAATACATGTCACTCGTGTAACTCACACTTTTTAATTTTGATTTTTTAATTGTTACTTCGTAATGCGACTTCATTAATTTTTTTCTTCTGAAATTTATTTCTTGTCTTGGAATACTGCTTTTCAAAACATTATATAATTTTATACAACGTATATAAAAAGTAGTAAGTTCCTTTTCTAACATAAATTTCAACATACATTGCGGGAAAAGTGGAAATATGAACAATTCTAAAACTTTTAGACTACAAGTTTAATGTATACCTAGGTTTGGAGAAAGAGCCATGATACGAATAAAGGCAAAGAAATGGCTCCAGGAACGAAGACATGAAAACTATGTGGAGAGTGTACCAAATACATTTTATATGGAAACTTAACTCGTCGCTAAACCATATGAAGGGGGAGCGGTAATAAAAAGTCGTGTAAAGAAATTCATAATATCAGCATTTAAACAATAGAATATTCAATGTAATGATAGAGATGCCAATACAATAATTTATACTACTGAAATTATCATCTATTTTTTCTGTTTTATTTCCATGTTTTTTTGGAAACATTCTCACGGGGAATCGTAAAAATAAACCGAATACTTACTTAACATAAATATATATTCTCGACGTAACAAAAGTGATCACTCTCTTTCCTAATTCAAATACAATTATATTTTGTTCTGGCACAAACACATAAAAAATTTAAGTAATTTTTTTAAATTTTATTTAGTGATATAATTTGCTAGCGGAATATTTTGTCGACTTTCTGAGATAATAGCTCATTTCTACTTTTGCAAAAATGTGAAAGTAGTCATATAAGCATACGGTTTCACAATTGGAAATATCCATTCATTCATCCTAACTGTTGAAATGAAGAACAGATTTAAATTTTGTAATTGATGGGTTTACATATTTTAATAGAAAAATAATGAATTTTGCGCAATGTTGGATTGTTAAATACCTTAAAAAGGAACCGAAACTTATTTTAAACACATTTTCGGAAAAAGGACACCAGAAGCATTAAACGAAATGGATTCACAAAATATTTTAATATGGGAGAGACAAAGTTTATTTTAATTTTGCAGTGTTAAAAAAATTATATAAACGTAAACATCCCGATATCTGTCGTTAATACAAATATCTTGATTTCTCTTATCTACATATTCGTTAGGTATACGTCGATACAGATGCCAATCGATAAACCAATTGTAAAAGTGTTGTACGCCTATAACGTATAACGAGTGTTTTGCAGCGTATAAATATAAGCTCTTTTGTACAAACTTTATATTATGAATTTAACGAGGCAATCAAATGTTTAAAAATCCTTTAGTATTATTTTTCACATCTAACAACGAATAAAGTAGTCAATAAAATGTTGTCACTTAACGGTACTAACGGTAGGTTAGAAAACAGTTTTACTTTAATCAGACGTAATATTGTCTCAAAATGTTTGTTAATTTTTCTCTAAATACCATGTTTTTAAATAACAATGAATATCTTCTTTATCATAAATTATGCTATTAAACACCAAAAAATTTTCCTTCGGATGAATTTCCATTGGAAGTTTATTTCACTGGTATAAACAATTAAATTTCTACAAAAATGTTTTATTGGCGTTGAACTGAGTAGTTTTCAGCAATTAAGTTGATACTATAAATAAAAAAAAATCAGTAGGTTTATTAAACTATAATATCAATGTTTACAATTGTGATGCGATTGCATATACCGATAAAATAATAATTTTGAATTTAATGTAATAAACGATTTATAGTTTCGAAATATTCGATACCAAAAATGAAACTCATATTTTATTAGTTTAATATATGTTACAAAAATGAAGTAAAAGTGACACCATTAGTGATATTGTTTTTAAATTCACATCTCTTTTTGCTATAGTTTTTATAACTTTTGACGAAAAACGTAAGCATTTTCAAAGAGAAGTGAATATATTTCATAAAGCGGAAGCGTTTTGTCTCAGTTCGATTGACGTCAAAACGTGATTAAATGCGACGTGTCCGCTTATAAAAATTATGTCAAAAATTGACAAACTTCCTGCGTGCGATGTATGCGCGTATACCCACTCCTTAGATACTTACTTATATGAAACTTCTTGACCTTACGTGAAAACTCCTTGACCAATTAAAAATCGAACGGATCATCTTCTATTTTAAGTGCGTAGGTTGTTAACCTTATCAATATTTGTATAAATAACGTGCAATTATACGTTATGAGAGGTGCAGCAGGTACATTTATTGGATAGAAGTTTTAGCATTTTTTTACATGAAAGAATATGTATCAGTTTATTTTTACCTCATAATTTTTGGTAAATAAAAATTAGATGTTTGTAAAACGATTATTGTTAAATAATTTTATGGGCTATTATCAATTTTGTAAATATTTTTATACTTCATATTTTTAGACATTTCCTGGCACGTAAAAGTTATACCTACTTACTAAACTTTACGACAATATGTTATGATGGTACGAAACCCTAAGGGCCCGAGTTCTACTCGAACTGGACTGTAATTTTAAAATTGGACAGTATAATTGCATAATTTGCTCAATACTAAACATCGCACAATACCGTATGAAATATCAGACCATTCCACTTGTTTCTCTAAAGTTACATTTACATTGCTTAATCCAATTAAATGAGTTTTCAATTTATTATATGGATGTAAGTAATCAAAATTTATTTCATTGGTTTTCTATTACGAATTAAAGAAACGGACGCCTTTAGTTTAAATTTACCCATAAAAGTTTCGGTTTTTAATTTAATCTTTTTTAAAATTTAGAAATCTTTTTTAAAATTTGAAAATTTAACATCTGATTTATTACAAGTCGAGTTACTGTTATATTGACTGTAAGAGAAGGTGTAAGAAAATATAAATATCTGGACGCATATTTTAATAGAAAAATGGTAAATTTGACATATTTGGTTAAATTTTAAATCATTTATACTCATAATAAACATATGGTATGAAATTGTATGTTTGACGTACTTACAGTATATATATATATATATATATATATATATATATATATATATATATATATATATATATATATATTATTATATTAATTAGTTATGGAAGTTTATGAAACATGGAGGATTATTTCATAGATAAGTCTGCGGTTTTCATTGATTTATGACAAATAAATCTATGATATCTTGCCGAAACTATTCTTATTTATTTAATCTAGTTTTACGGTTAATTTAATTTTTTAAATTAAAATTTTATTTATTTTTTAATTATTAATTTTTTAATTAAAATTAAATATAAATTTTTACTTAGTTTACTCTATGTACGATTTACTCTAGTTGCGATATTAATTATTACAGTTAACAAAGGCAAAATAAACAAAAAACTTTCATGTCTTTATGGAACTGCTTTTGTTCTCTCCTCCTATTTTTATTAAATTTTGTGATAAAAAAGTTCATTAAATTTTGTTATCAAGTATTTAATAATATTAAAAAACTATGTTTGTTTCCAGTTTCTGTATACTCTTTACCTTTTATAGCACTTACATAAAGAGCACTGATTTGATTTAGTAATACTATATTATACGATTGAATATTTTAGGAGCCAGGGTTAAAGGAAAGTCGACCGTGAGTGCCGGTATAGCAACGCATTTTGTGCCGCAAGCTCGCTTGCACGAATTGGAGATGAAATTGACTCAGTGTACTGACGAGGCCGAGATCGAGAGTGTCTTGAACCATTTCCAGGAGCCCATTGATGATTGTCCCATAGATGACAACATCGATCACATTGAGAGATGTTTCGCGGCTGCCACTGTTGAGGAGATCATTGATCGTCTTAAGTCTCTGCAAAACGATTGGTCTAGGCGAATTTTGAGGGTTTGTTTATAAGTAGAAAAATCTTTTTGATTACCTGCAACTGAGAAAAAGTTTGTATACTAGAAAATTTACTCTAAAACATTTCTAACGTTCCCTTTTTCGAATTTCACTTCTTTGCATAAATAAATATTTTGACGTTAAACCATCCATAAAGTTGTTTGGGTTCTGGATCCTTAAAATTTAGAGACGTAACATAATTATATAATTTTTGTTTTCATTATAATTTGTATATTGCGAAAAGTATGGCTATGTGGCATCCAAATGCCGACAGACAGGCTGCTTCTATAAGCAACTTCTCTCCAAGTGGGTCCCACGCTTGTAGCGTTAAGGTAGCAAATCAGGTCTCGATCGGCATGCCAGTATGTCCTATGGAAAAAGCTAATTCGATAAAATAATTTTAAATTTTTTTTTGCAAAATTGGTATTTTAATAAGATATTTCAATTATTAATAATAATTGTAAGTAATATCATGGCAAAAGGAAATGACGCTTTTAAATAATTACTATTGGATTTGTGTACAGAGTGCGTAATTTTTTTTAAATCATCTGTTAGATAAATAGTTCTAATTGCAATAGTTCTTTCAGAATAGTTAGCCATTTATTATAGATACATGTAATAAATTTAATATATCTTTTGGAAAGGTTTTTAATTTCTTGGCAATAATTTTTGTAAACTTTCTATTTTTGAGTTCTACAAAACTACATTTGTACAAAACAAATATATAAAAAGATCCATCTTTGTTAAAACCCTTGGCTACTAGGACCTCTTTTATATCTGGTCAATAGCAATAGTACAAATTGCTATAATTTTTTTTCCGTAGATTAAATTTTTTGTTATATTGCTCGCGTCGAATAGCAATAATAACATATAAATTAGAAATTTAAAACCTAGTTTCGGGTTTCTAAGCAGAAGTTTTCGAATTTTTCCTCATATATTTTGTAATTCGAGGAAATCGTACTTTGCAAAATCTCTAATCTCTATATTAGGTGTTAATTATTTGGTTGATTATCCTTTAACAGAACCAGATAAACGTATTATTCTTAAGTATGTCCGTCTAATTTAGAAGTTGTTGGGGCTCGTATCGTACTATAACCTACGTCTATTTTCAGTGAATATTTAAATTAGCTTTACGTTTAGGTCTTAGTTTTTGGTGATATATTCATTTATAATAATAATTGCATCAGATTATTTGTCCCTTAAATATAATGGTACATGAATATTGACACCGGAAAAAAAATTATGGGAGCAGAGAGGGTGGAGGTAAATGATGAGACCGACAAAAAACAAATTTCACAATTTTTTTTTATTGATAATTA
This sequence comes from Druceiella hillmani, assembly GCA_039881145.1. Taxonomy (NCBI): domain Eukaryota; kingdom Metazoa; phylum Arthropoda; class Insecta; order Lepidoptera; family Hepialidae; genus Druceiella; species Druceiella hillmani. The sequence continues at coordinate 6,843,138 of JAYKKI010000070.1, forward strand.
AATTATACTATGAAATATTATTTCATAAAAATAATAAATTCAAAATTACAGTGCGTTAAAATTTAGAAAAAACAGGTTTCGTAATGACACAACCAAATTTTCGGAGGATTTAAATTGTTATTAATAAACTTTTAGGTCATTAATTTTCCTGGAAATATGGCATCATTTGTTTTTCATGTATAGCCAAGAGAATTAAAGTTATCAAAGATAGCTATAAAGCTGATTATATCTTTTTATATACCGTTTTCCCGCAGCACCATATATTGACACTAATAGGAACATTCATAATACGTTGATTATCATGAAAAATACTTGAGAAATTAACATCTGTTAATTTCTTTATTTTACGGAAATTTCCGAATGGTGTAATTTTTAATAAATCTGGATATTAAACATTAAAAAAAAAATTAGGATTTAGCATTATTTTATTTAGTGTTAGCTGTGTTCCACTAGCGGGAAATTCGGAATTAGGAATTTTTTTCCCTTCATATATGTTATAAACTATTACCATATCAAATTTCTTCAAAGCCCGTCTAGTAGATTTTGCGTGTTTGACGTACAAAATAAAATACAGACAGATAGAATTTTCTGCTATCACTTTATACGCTAAATTAATTACTATTTTTAAAATAATTTACATGTACAGAATATATTCTGTAACAATTTTATTATATGGATAGACATATTTATAGCAAGATGGAATACTCCTTAAAATTCTTAAAAATTGTGGATCGATTCGGTAACTCAATCTTTTGACCTTTTTTTTCAGGAGTTATATTGCAAAAACTCCATTTGCAAAGTTTTAAAATGCTGTAATTTAAAAAAAACATGAAAAAATATTTTAAAGTTATGAAGAATTTAATTTACGATAAAAAATTACTTATTTTTTATCGTGAACAATACCGTTGACGAGATGCAAAACAATCTGTATTTTTTTAAATTCAAATTTAAAAATGACTTAGTTGGCAAGCTCGCATCGCATCTTTAGCTAGCATGCCTACTAAATCATTTCTAAAAATGTTGTATTGATCGACAACAATAATAAAATTAATGATAAATGTGCAATATCTACTTCTTTTTTATTTATTCTGAATATTACTAAGCACTTGAACTAAAGTTTAAATTTGAATAAAGGGAGTATGTATTTGTATGTAAGTGTATCTATTCCGTTTCTGTGATACTTAAGTTTATTGTTGAGATTTATAAATATTTTTTTTAAATGAAAAAGTATTTCAGTTTAAACAGAATTTCTTGAAAGACTTGAATTAAATATGGTTGTACTTTTTCAGGAATAAGTATCTAGGTAGTGGTCCTACAATTTAAAAAGCAGTTAAGGTATTCTTTAGTGGTGGATATTTGGTGTAGACGATAAGTAACTTTATAATGTATTAGTAGATAATAGCAGATATAATTATATGCAGACTTTACGATTTCATTGATTAAGGAATAAGAGTGTGCTAAAATAAAACGTATAAAATATAAAGGAACATTATGCATTGATATGAATAATTTTGTACTAAATCTAAAGCACCAAATTAAAGATAATATTTATTAAAATATAGGAATAATCTTTCGTCACTGACTTTAGTTACGTTATAACTCGTTACGATTTTAGTTACGTACTTGTCAATTTTGACGTACTAAGGTTAGTCAAAGTTGAATGAAAAACAATGATTGTAATCATCGGAACTATCAATAAGATATAAGCTAGTATTAAAATATTACTGAAAAAGCTAACCGCGTTATGAAAAGATTCTATGTGTATATTTTATTTCAGTATCTCGCTGAAGCACCACCCGGATGTGTAAAAATCACTTTACGCGCTCTTCAACGAGGTGCTCACATGAGTTTGGCTGAGTGTCTCCAGATGGAGTTGAGAGTAATGCTAAGATGCTCAAAGCACACTGACTGTATTATAGGTATTCATAAAATGTGCTATGAATCGCAGAATAAACATCACATTTTTATTCTGCAATTCTATTTTTAACTCATACGAAGTTTTATTCTGCAATTCTATTTTTTTTCTCATGCGCATGTCCCACGAGCCTCATTTGTATTTAAAAGGTTTTAAAGTTTTCAAAGCTATCAGCAATTTCTTAACATATTGTATTTTTAGTAATTACTTGCCATTTTTGCTTATATTTATATTATGCTAATTATTAGAACGAACAAATATATTTGTCAATCGCATTTACATGAAATGTTTTAAAATAGAATAATGACTAAATATTTGAGGTAATTTATGATGCATGAAGCGCGTGGAAGCTAGAGCGGAGGCGATTATTTACTTTGATGGTATTTTAATTTAAATTGACAATATTAGCAAAGCATTGACTTAGGAATTGTATATACATATTTATAGACATAGCTATAAACTCTTGTAATTCAAATATCTCACGACTGCTGAAAATACGGAGTAATACATTATCGGAGTAGATAAACTCTTGATATATTTTAGTCCTTTCTCTGTTGTGTTTTTAACTTTTATTCTTGTATTACTTCTGATCAGAAATGTTTTTCTTCCATACAATATCTAGGTTGATCATTTCTAGATGAAATTTAAAATCAGTATACAATTATGCATATGCTCCATTCTTCTTAACTCTTTTTAATTTATGACTACGATGTTTTAAGTTATCATATAAAATGATCTTAACTTTGTTATTACTTATTTCAAAAGTCATAGTTGAATTTAATACGCATATATTGCATTACATTTATAATAATTGGTTGGTTTAACCTATTCAAATACTAGTAGTAAATTAAATTAATTACTTATTATATTTACTTAGAAATTCTTTAAACATTTTGACAACCAAATATAGATATCTTCATCATTCATCACTTTTTTTTCTCGAATGAATAAAATTGCGGCCTATGAAATAGTCATTGATAGCACATTTTTTGTTGAGGAGCAGCAAAATATCTTTCTGCAGTTTTCTTCCACGTTTCTATTTCATAATATTTTCCAGTTTATACTATTTCTGTACTAAACATTTTATACTTTTTTCCAACGCTTTTTGACTTTCACATAGAGAATATCTTGAGAGTTTTAAAAATGATTTACATTATTGTTTGCAAATTTGTTTCCCATGGGTTTTGTTCATGTTTATATGGACTACTTCATAAATTCTGGGTCACAGTAAAAAATTATAGTTTTATTACCAATTCTTAAACATTCATCTGAACTGGTCAAAAACATAGTCAATTTATAATTGTTTTAAGGGTCTCGTATGAATTACTCGATTAATTTATGGAAATATTCGATTAAAAATTTCGTTGACTTATGGTCAAATAGTACAAATGCACGTGGCAGCTAGATTATGTTGAGGAGTGTTTTGCTTTAACTTATTATGGAAGCGCCTAAAATCATATTAATAGGTAAAATTTTTGGTAATGAAATCCTATGAATAGTTTTCGACAGGCACATTATTTACCTGATTGCGGAGATTTGTCGTCGTTAACGACAAATGTTACAATCAAGCAATTTTTTATAAATATTGAAAATATTACACGTTTTTTTACTCTACCCCATCTATGTAATACATAAAAGTCAGGACATACGATCCTGACTTCTTCCATAACGTAACTTTTCACATTAAATATAAGAAATTTCCGAAATAATTTTTTTGTGTTTTCACCACCTCAAAAAGAACTATCCAAAATATTTTTTTTGTTTTCCCTACCTCAACAAGAAAAACTCTCGCTGTTAATCGCAGCCGTTTTTATTAGAAACCGCTTGACATAGAGGTTTAAAATTGGCATAGCCACATTAACCCGCACATATTTCAAGAGCTGACATTCAAAAATGTTATATGGAAAAATCACGGACAAATTAAGTAATCGAAATTTTTTTTTAATTCCATATATAGTATATCGTTTGAAAGGGCTAATCATAATAAGAGCCTCAAAAATATTTTTTTCGTATTTATAGGTGGAACACATTATTTTGCTTAGTTTTCGGCATATATTCAGAGATAACATTTGAAAATATGCAAAATAAGGTTTTTAGTAGGCTAGGAATTATTAAATATTATCATAAATCTCCCAATTTCTATTCACGTTGTAAAAGAAAATTTGTTAAGAATTGAATGGAAAAACTATGTGCCTTCAAATACTTATATGTGGATAAACATGTACAAAATCCTCGAAGTGCAAGTACAGTCCGTGCCTATCAATTTTTTTTGCATAATATCTTTATGCAAATTTTTGATAATCACTGTGATCAATTATACATTAAATAATAATATATTCTCTAGATACAGATATGAACCAATCACTGACCGACCCCATGATAACTACTTAGTCGAAGATGGAATAAAATCTGGAATATTTAAGCCCGTCACATCAACTTCATGATCTTCAGGCCAGTGAACTTGTTGAGGCCAATCTGAACTATTAAAAGTGGACAATAATTCATCCTCGTGTCGTGCAACAATACCGATAGGCTGTGTCATATTTACATGCTTTCTTCTCTTATTCGAAGTATTTGCTGGGATTTTTCATTCCAATTTTTTTTAAAAAGGGACTGAACTTTTGAACGGTAATAGTTAAAACAAAAACGCAGGAAACTATTAGTTTCTTAACTAATTGCTTAGTATGACAAATTTAATTACAATTAAAATAAAACCTAACATTTGACAGGTATCCGCACACTTCTATTTGAAAAGGACAACAAACCGAAGTGGAATCCGGCAACTTTAGCGGAAGTTAGTGAATCCTTCGTCGAAAGTCATTTCGAAAAATTGTCGCCAGAGCATGAAATGGAATTGGAGGAGATTATTCTTGATGAAGCTTTGAAAATGTAAAAAAAATTAGTTGCTGGTACAGTAAATGTCTTTGGTTTAAAAGCTTATTATCTCATCTTTATATTTACTTTTTATTTCATCTCATCATAAAGGCAAGCACAATTATAGATTGTAATACATTAAAGAGAATTATGGAAAGCTTCAATTGTTTCTGAAACTTATCCCATTGTCTCACGTAGGCTATAACACATTTATCGTTCCGCCTCATTCTGTCACATAGAATTTGAACGCATTTAATCTCGTTTTAATTTTTTTTTACAATTTTCTAATAAAATAATTATGCTTTACAATCTATTGTAATACACTTCCTTATAATTCTTTTCAGTTCAATAGCCTGTACTTTCGGTGTACTTGTGAATATTAGACAGTTCTGAAATACCTTTTTCAGAAGTATACAGTTCTGAAATACCTTCAAAACAAAAATAAGCCCGAATTTGGTTAGAGGCGTATAATATATTATTCTTGAAAAAAGAGTATTTGATAAATATTTCATGCATATGTTGAAAATAATATTGCAATTTTTTTTATATTTGTTTAATATAGGGATTGAATTTTTAATCAACGAATTTAATTGAAATTCTAATTTGAATTCAATTAATTCAATATTCGAATCGTTGAAAATAAAATAAAGAAATTTTTATGAGGTTTCTCATCCAATGTATTTTTATTTTCTCAACAGGCCGCTTGAAAAAAAAAATAGAATACCGTACAAAAAATACTAAGGAAGAAAACTGTAATGTAAGAGTGTCTGGTCTGATAAATATTGACGGTTCTATGCTGTTAGCAGATTTTAGAGACTTTTGAAAAAAAAATATTTTACAATGAATTCTATTATATTTTATTATGCATTAAGAGAATAAAATGAATGGTACAAATGAAACGATTTTATTCATTTAACTTTTATAAATATATACAATTCATTTCGAAAATACAAGTTATAAAGATCACTGCGATGACAGAATTTTTTTTAAAGTAGGGAAAACTGTCCTAAAAAGTGTGGAACAATTTTAATTGGCATTTTTACTGTAATTTAGGAAAAAAATACAAATCAATAATCGAAAGAAAGATAAATTAAAATAAAATGATCATTTTTGATTCCCATTTTTCTCCTAATTTAATTTTTAAAAAAATTAGAAATTATCTACATTTTTCGGAAGAGTTTGTAATATTTTTCAGAAAATTCCTCTCACCGCAGTGGTACTTGACACATGGGCATGGTATTGTGTCTTGCCTAAAATAGAATAAGTGACCTCAAATACAAGAATTTTTTCGCCCGTTTCGAAGTTCAAATTGTGTACTTAATTTGTGATTCAGAAGTTACCTTGCAATATGAATTTATATCCAAAAATTGTTAATACTACTGGCTAGGCACTTAATAATGGGGAATATTTTTATTACTTTATTAATAGTGATTATTGTAAATTAATTGTTATTGGGAAATTACAGTTACGCCATCTAAATGTCTTTTTGATATTCTTTGGCTTTTAAGACTTTTATATTTATAGAATTTTGCGTAATTATTTGTAGATTATTTCTATATTTTTTAGAATTTTGCGTGATTGTTTCGAAAAATTTTAAAATATCTAACGTAATTGTATTATTTTTATGTTCTTATTAAACTTTATAGAATTTTGCGTAATTGTTCAGCAAAACTCTTTTAAATACTAGTTTGAATAATATTCGCTTATATATTCATAGAATTATTACATATTTGTTTGGTAAAATTCGCGAAATACCTACAGTAGACATATGCTAGGATGGTGTTCATGTATTGCTCGGATTCTTAGAATTGTTACGTAATTGTTTTAGTAAAATGTTCAAAGTACATATTGATTTTTACACAAATATATGTACTTGTGCAATTTGTTTAATTAATTAACCAATTGCAATTACAATTATTAATCTTAGCTTAACTCGTGCTTCACAGGTTTTAAGAATTTAACAAAAAACGATTTAACTTACCGATCATTCCACTGAGTAAATCAATTTTTATTTGAAGTCGTATTTGATTTATACGTTTTAGGATACAAATTTGTATTTTAGTTGTTATACTTATGTATATACATACGCGTATAAATATAGATATTTGTACATGCAGATTCGTAGTTTAGTCCTATTTGACCGGTATTTTTAGAGAAGTCAGGATGTCGGAGGAAGTTACTAAGTTGTATTTGACTTGTACTTTTTAAGAGAAGTCCGAATATCTAAAGTCACTGAGTTGTAATTGATTCGTAGCTTTCATGAAAGTCAAAGTCTTCGATGCTGATTACTTTAAAGAGCGATAGCTTATTGAAGATCTCTACTCATGTTTTTTTTCAAAAATGTAAATTTAAAATAACATATATAATAATATGTTTTACATTGTGTAAAATTAGTTACCTTAATATTTACGTTTGAATATTTTTGTCACTATGAAATTTTCTTTAATCTAATGAAAACTACATAGCGTATACAAATGTTTGTATTGTCATATTAAAAATATATGTAATTTTTTTCTCGAACTCATGTCAAGCTTCTGTATTCTAAATGTGATATTAATAATGTATTTACCTCCTTACAAATAATTAAAAGCTATTTCACAGTTAGCAGGACTAATCATTCAAGATTTCATTAATTAATTCTTGATTCCCTTAAAACACTCTTGCTTGTTTACTTCTTTTTATCTAAATCACTACGGACCGTCCAAGAAACTTACTTGTATTATATTTTTTTTATTACGGAGATTTGCAGTTCTTTGGAATTAAAATCGTATTTTTAGAGGACATACTCATCACCACTTTGTCATTCGGTATTGAGTAACTGTGCTGTGCTGTGTCATGAGAATTATAATTAGAAACTACTAAAAACTTTTACTACGTCGCTGATATTGAGAACCCAAGTGACTGCTTTTTTTCGTAGAATATTATTTTTATATATCGTTTCATATGTTTAGGTAAACCGACCCTTTAAGATTTCTCCAGTCTCCCTTTTCAACGACCATTTTCTTCCAAGGATGTTTTCACGTTATTAACAATCATATTTTCACCAATGATTTTCTTCCCGACATACAGTTAATATCTCAATAGCTACTATTCAATACGGACAGCCTATCTTCTGCGGACTGCCGCAGCATATTCCCATTTGAGATAAGCTACTGCACGTTATTGTGTATTGTAATTTGATACTGCTTTTGGTAATAATTAATATGGGAAATACTTTCTCTGTGCTTTGTAAATGTTAACATTGGGTTACAATTACAATCAACATCGTTGATATTAACAGGTGCGGTTATTGTTATGGTCAATTTTTTTGGTTAAAATGTTGTTTATTATTAGAAAATATATTCAAAATGCCTTTCAAATAACTATTTAAAACTAAAACTTAACACATATTACCATTTCTGGAAGAGGATAAAAAAATAAAGGCAATCATTTTTGTGGTTACTTCAAAGTTCCGCCCTAGTTTTGTCTTATTGAATTTTGGAAATGTTTCAAAATTGTTATTATTTAGTGCAATATTTTTTTGGTGTTACTTACATAGATTCTTTAAAATTCTACTAAATACATAATTTAATAGGTAGCTCTGTAGTCTATGTATGATAAATCTCATATGTTTTATGCGGAAAAGCTGGTATGTGGGCTCCTAGTATGTGGAAAAGCTTTTATAATGCTCTCGAGTTTTAAGTGAAGCTTAACGTAAATATCTTTTTTAATCAAGAAACACTGTATCATTACGTGACCGATATTGTTCATGGCTTCATCATGCTGGAAAGAGTCACAAAACGATATGAGTAATTGGAGAAGAACTTCAAAGGAGCTGATAATGGAGAAATATTTTTTATGAATTTATATAGTGTTATATGGGACAACCCATTGGCCCAAAATGAGATCTACAAAGTTTGTAATAATGTGAATGCGACGAACCACAATAACAGATACATATTTCAGACATTGATATTCAGAAATATTAAATGACGATATTAAGGCATTCATTAAATCATCTATTCTCACAATATTGTATGTATTTTTTGTTATTTGTTACGTATTTAGTAATTCATAAACAGAAGAGAAATTAAACGCATAATCATTATGCCCAAACACAATTATTTATTCCTTCTTAAAGAGTTTTAAGATATTATATATTATATATTATATATAACTTTTAACATCCTTTCACTAGACTTGTGTGGAAATGTAAGTCTCTATTAAATCACCTATCGAGTCCCATTTTCATACATTTGAACGGTAAAAAATTTATTCACGAATTTATCTAGACAATCATGATACATGTTTATAAAACTGATATACCGGTGTTAGACATAGTGACATGTATTTGATAAATGTATATGCTGCTTCGCTCATGAATATCGAATATTTTATTATAAATAAAGGATAAGAAACTATAACTTATGAATTCCTAATTATTCAAAAGAGATGCGAATCCATACAAGGGACTAATTTGTAAACGTTATATAAAATTATGCTGCATGGAAATAATAAAATTGCAGTTAATTAATAACAAAATAGAATTTTAGAAAAAGAGGTAATATGAAAATAAAAAAACTAGCACAAATTGGTAATAAAAAGTATGAACGTTTTGAAAAATTAATGTGCATCACAGCGATGAGTGCCATGTAACTCTATTCCACCCACTCGCACGGCATTATACTGTCAATCACGTTTGTTACGTAGTTTAGCTGCAACGACACTTTATATGAATATTGATTTACCTCGCTACATTTTAGCAAAACGGACATAAGGAACACCCTACCTAATTTCTACGTTTTACAAAATTTAAATATTTAGGATTATCTGCAGAATATTCATATTGTCTCTTTATTATATTAATGCAGATAAGACGGTAATTATTGCTTATGTCATGTTACACAGTTTATATCACAAGGCAAACTTTAAAATAATTTTGTAACTTATAGTATTTTTCACTGAGAGAATATCAAAATATTGTAAATATTTCTATCGTTGAAATATTATATTAAAAACATTTTTGTTCAAAATTTAATTATTGGTTTACAATTTTTGTTTTAAATTTTCAGAAATATCTTTATAGAAGGACAGACATAGCAAAATTGATTAACTATCGCTAGTCAGTACAGAAGTCAGGTATAACAAAAACTCCGTAAAATTAGGCAATAAAAGCTCTATAGCAGAGCATTCATTTCTACCTCTATTGAAAACCATATCAGGCCTCTTTTAATTTACGACTACCAATAACTGACATATAAATTTTGCTTGTCAAGCTGTTTATTTGCTATATATATATATATATATATATATATATATATATATATATATATATATATATATATACATATATATTTATATATATGCACTTAGTTTTTGAAATATTTATCTATAAAATATAAAAAAGTAATAAAAATAAGTTTTTTATCACATGTTTTTTATGCAAAGAAGTGTAGAAGATATTAATAAATGTACGCCAAAAAACCCAGCGAAGCGGGCATTTTCTTTGCTAATAATATGTACATTACTACGTTATATCTTGTAACATACATTTCGGAAAAGATAGGTTTGCTAACGATTCACCGATATCTCCGAGGCATGTTTTCGTAAAGTACGCTAAAGACGTATTTTTATACGCTAAAACGTTTATCCGCCAACAACTGGCACAAGTTTGCTTACTTAGGCAGTCTGTTCATGATGGACAGAATTCGTTAAACCTACACTGTATATACATTCTAAAGTTCTATTAAGTTTTCACAGTAAATCTTTACTTGTTATCTCTGAGTTACTTTCAAGTTTACTAACTACCACGGTAATTAAAGTTGTTCTGTCATCCGAAAAGGGGTCGCATTAAACTTATCGAAATAATTTGGGTTTAAAACCCTTGGTTTTATGAAACTAGTCACGGTTTGCTTTATCGTGCATATTGTTTAATGTTTTCAACTGCGTGGGCCGCACCCTTACCCAATATTAAGGTAATAGATTTTCCATTCCCTTAACGCCACCTTATACAAATTGATGTGTTTTTTTATAAAATATTAACAAATTGAAACTGCTAAAGAAATTAAATTACAATGACTTGCTTCATTGTGTAATAAATGAATGATGGGTTAGTAAGATAAATATTAAAAACATTATCATATTTTTATTTTCAATGCAGCTAGATAACTAAAATTTGGTGTAAGATTCGGTTTCAATCATATTTATGAAACAAAGTAGTTTCCTATTGCTAAAACTGTTACAGCACTTAAACTAAAACAAATATAATTAAATAAACAATAAATTGATAACCAAACCCTAGTAATAACAATTTTCTCAATTCTTTCAAATCCACTAAAAGGGCATGGAGAATCCTTACACTTTATTTTGAATCTCAATTCTCCCTAAACCGGGCTTAATAATTAAAAAAAATAAACTAAACCTTAATTTTATTTTAACCAAGACATTCAATGCCGCCCTTCTGGATGTGATCAATTATTAATTAATTTAGTCGATCAAAGTGGCATTAAAAATTGTTGATAAATATTAACCAAAGAGGTAAAAGAAACTGCATGTGATATAAATGCATTTCCTTAGATGTAATACACCTGAAGACTTGACGATGTCATTAGCTGAGCGAATTTCGACCTACATGTGAAAAATTAAATTTTACTGAAGTTTCAACAAACTTTCTAGGAAAGTGGTTAAAAAACTAATCAGTCAAAAATAATTGTCCCAATCGTTAATACTCGATATTTGTTGAAAGTAATAGGACTCCCTTTTACTCCAGAATTTCTGACTCAACAACTTCTAAATTTTTGCTACATGTTCTAGAACTTATAACTTACTAGTACATACAATTAGTTTATGGTAGATTTATTATTAAGAGTAATGAGTTTTCTTTTCTCTGCTTTACTTGTATAATTGTTATAATTAAAACAACGAACACAATGACTACATAATTAATTGAACACACACATACACCCAAACATGCACACGCATACATATATATATATATATATATATATATATATATATATATATATATATATATTTATATATATGTATATATATATATATATATATATATGTATATATATATATATATATATATATATATATATATATATATATATATATATATATATATACATGTGTGTGTGTGTGTGTGTGTGTATATATTATACAATATTGTGTTAGTAATTTTTTTACTTTTAATGTCATTTAGTTGTAAAATCGTACTAGAACATAAATTAAATTTCAAAATTTTTTTAACGAATTCAAGAGATGTGCATAAAAGGCATCTTGTCTCCGAGACTAATTATCGAAGCTACGTAAGCCAAGTATAGTTTTGAAGAGGAGTGTATGTGTTACGAATCCTATCCTATCTCTAAATACGTGTCTCAAATCTTAAAAAGATACGGGGTGCCAAATCTGAAAAACTTCGAAAATTTGAGAAGTTTGTTAAAGTTTCGTAATATGAAAGGACAGGTGAAAACAGAATTACAAAAATCGAGCAAGAATTTATAGAAAATAAAACTCCAAAGCGAATAATATAGAAAATGATGGACCTAAATCCAATTAATGTGCAGTACTCCCGCTAATATGAGCAATGGATATAAACACAGAGTCTGCGAGCACATATTGGGAGCCTACAGACAGACGAGTTACGGACAGACAAGGCGGACATTATTCTTCTCGCTGAGACTTGGTTACCAGATCCAGACTCGTTTAAATATTCTATACATGATCGATGTTTTTGAATGGTTTTATTTAGCATCACTTTCCGGACGTTGTTGATTCAAATCCTATGGTCGATTTTCAGCTACTTCTATTAAAATGATTCTCATTAAAATTCACATACATATTCGGTCCCCATGACAAAAACAAAATGCAAATATTTTATTCGCAAAGGTGGATAAATATAACGTAATATCCTCCCAATAAATTTCTCAACGGCTTTAATATTGGTCTACACTTTGACATAATGACAATTGAAATGTCCCATATGTAGATTTGCACAACAAGTAATACAATAATCATACCGACTGTCGAAAATAACATATGCACTAGAAATGAAAAATTACCTTTCGCCCGGAAATGAATCAAAGCAAGAACACGGGACCTATAACCTACAACCGTGCCTCTGTTTGGCGTTACCGCGAGATTTGACGTTTCCAGTCAACCTAGTATACCCCTCCTACATTTATTACGATAGTTTTCATACTAGTAAATAACTACGTTAATTACAATTCAATACTTCACTGTGAAGCATATTGAGGAATAATATTTTTCGTTTTATTTAAATTGTATTTATTTATTTATTTACATATAGTGACAGAAATTTCAATTCTTTTACATTTCAGCTACTAATGAATTATAAACACGTTTACCAGTTCTATGTCACTATAATCTAAATATATTATTTCTAAAAGGTGTTTTTTGGTCGAGCGGCTCGATCTCTTTAACTACTGCACCAAAAAAAATAAAAAAAATACCCACTTAAAGCTTATGTTTTCTACTTTGGGCGAAAAATATAAAAAAAATTCGAAAAAAATCTTTTTGTTAATAAAAAAATTAATTTTTATAACAATTGGCATGAGCGCCATCTGTGGGCGACACATCAAATATCTTAGCCAAATTGTATACTTGGAACACGCTAGATGGCGATATAGTGCGAAGACTTCGCACGGGTCAGCTAGTATAATATCAAAAAAAATATTTTAAAAATATTTCCATGGCAACGATCAGGAGTTGGAACAGTTGAATAAAATTAAAAATGGAGGAATTTTGATATAATTTCGTTTCAAATTATGACCTCTCAAAAAATGGAAGAAAGGAAATCAGTATATTTCTAAATAATCATAAAATGCTTAATATATACATTGAATACCGTCTACGTGTTTTATGAATTATTTTATAGCTTGGCGAATCCTTAGTAATAAAAAAATAGGAATTCCTTTCCGAAATACGGCAAACTAAACAGAAGTAGCCTATGAACCGAAAGATGTGGTACACATTTTTTGAAAATATATATGTAGGCGATTATTATTAGTCATTAAAATTTGACCCGATATTTGCTAAATATATCAATCTGAAACTATCAAATAATAATATTATTTTACATAATAACTTTTTAAAATATTTCATAAAATATATTATTTAGATTCCATTTTTATGATATTTAATACTTATTGACTGGTTGTGTATAAAATTTATTTATCAACTCATATTATCCAATTACCTGATTTTTACCTAACCCTGATGTAAGGAATTATTCACGATTTGTTCATCGGCATAAATCGAATAATTTTAAAAAGAGATAAAACTGGGAATAAATATTTCTAACAAAAACTATAATAATTGGTATTTTTACAAATGCTATTGCACAACAAAAACTATAAAGCAAGTGATCGCGTTGATGTGATTCGTTTTTCCAGCATATCGTGAGATGAAAATTATGATAGCGAGAATGAGGTACCTAATATTGTTTTCTTCGTTACACACTCGTATAAGGAATGCCATCACTGTAAAATTGTTGAATGCCAAATTCAAAACTACACTATAATAACCTGCGACGATACATACAAACGTACGCACATACAGAAATATGCAAATTTTCACTAAATGCTTTTCTTGTGTCTCTTTCGTGTGTAGCCTGAAAATGACTAAATCAAAAGACCACTTCGAACGCGAAAATATTAAAAAAAATATTTTAAATGACTGAAAATCCATTTTATTTATTTTTATTTATATTATACAGAATATTCAGAAGTATTATTGACAATTTTCAGTCAATTGTCCATAAAACTCACATACCTGAAAACCTGTCCAGAGGCCAATTACAGACTAGCAGAAATCAATCCAATGAAATACGTAAAATCACTATGTCGATTGGTCAACAATGGGCATATTAAAAATAATTAGAACTACTTTTTCCTACTGTCCCTTATATTATTATCGTGCTTTTATTTTATAAAAAATAAGTAAGGGAATGAATAAAGATAACTTGTCAGAGATTTTCTTGAACGCTAACCATTTAAATTGTTTACGCATAGTATTTAAGCACAGATCAGGAAATTTTTAAGCACTATATGACTTTTCATAATGTTTCGAAAGTATTTTGTAATAGGCTTGTATCAGTTGAGTTTAGTCTGAAGTTATGACAGTGAATTTGCGAGAAATGGGATTTACCACAGAGAATTATGTAGACACATCAACCACTGAATGCTGAATTAGGAATATAAATGTCACAACCGTACTTCTATTATTCCTTACATTACTTTTTGCGAAAAATTGCGCGGGATCCTTCACAGGTTTTCGATTAAGTATGTAATTATGTAATTATTCATCTGTACATTACATAAACGTCTGAGTTCATAATTGACAATATTTTGTCTGATTTAAATTTTTTAAACAATTTATGTCATTACTTTTGTGCAACGTTTTTATTTTTCAAAGTAACTGCACTATCGACCAGGTCTGAGTCTGATGGTGATTTCTGGAAATGAATAATGCAGCTCTTTAATGGATGATAGTGATTTAAGATATTTGCTACATGTTAGTTGTTACTTTAGTTATTAAATTGAAAAATCTGATATTGGATTTCGGATATGGAGAACAGAACTCCTCAACAGGTAGTTGTTATTTTGCAAAATTTGATATTGTACATCGGACATGGAGAACGGAACTCCTTAATGACTAATAGCTAACCGCTGGTGGCTTCTACTGTCGTTTCATTTCTGGGTGTTGTTGATAACCAATTTAGACGAAGAGGAAATTATCTATATACTAGCTTTTGTTCATGAATTTTAGGAATTATACCACAGTCTAAGAAAGAAATTAATGTTAGTTTTAATGTGATAATTAATATTTTTAGTTCTAAAATAAAATCTTTTTAAAAGGCCGACTTAAAAAAATTTTTTTTTCATATTTTGAGTACATTAGAATTTAAGGTTTTTAATGTATAGTATACTTACGATTCAATTATTAATTTGTTTAAGTTGGTCGACAGTGCTGGCATCAACTTACAAAAAAATAAATAACTTTGTTATTTATTGCAAATAAGTAGGTACCTATTTTGAGTTAATTATTTTTTACTTTTTGGAACCTTCTTTTTCTTGATGTCGCTTTATTAAAATATATTAAAAAAAAACAAAACAATTTCAGTATACAATTAAATTAAAGTTATTCGAAAGAAAGAATCATGAGAAAAATTGAGAATATCTTCCGTGGAAAAGTGGAAAATTTTATTGAAATAACTGTTGTATTTTCATTTATTTATTTGTTGCGAATGATAATGTTTTCAAAAACCTATTAAATCAATAACAAAAATAAGAAAATAAATTAGAAAAGAAAATACAATACTCACTTTATTAGCAGGTAGTATAAAAACTTATTTTATTTATGAGCGAGTATCAAGAAAAAAAATAGCGGGACTCGTATTAAGATTTACACCTAAACCGGCTTGATGATATCATTTATATTCGTCAAGCAGTTAAAAAGTTTTCTTTTAAGTTACCAACGCTTAAATAGAAGTTTTTATAATAAAATTAATTTTTTAACGTTGATAATAAATTTTTTAATTACTACTTTTTGTCGATTTAACAATTAATATGTTTATAAACAAATTCACTATTACTCTAAATGAAAAATAAAAGCTTTAAATTCAGCATATAATTTACGATCTTTTCATTAATTAACTTTCAATATCTAATCATTATTTATTCACGTTAAAAGTGGCCTTCTTAAACTATTATGTAAATTTTCAGCCAATTCGACTAACTACGTGCTGGAAAGACCAACTGATACGTTTATTTATTGCCAAAAATATTATTTTGTTTTTCAGAACACTGCACTGCATTAACACTTCTCCTTATATGTGTTGCTCCATACTGGTCCTAAGGACTTGATCCTCTACTTTCGTTTCAAGTTGTCTGTATTAAGACAATTGGTTGTCACAATGAAGGCGTAATTATTGTTTTAATCTCGTTTCATATCTGCGAAACGTTTAGTGGCACTTATGATGTTATCAGTACTCAAGGGAATGGTTAATACCGTAGTAACATAATATTAATTAACAATTTTATTTAATACTGTGTCTTGTAAACTTTAAAAATTTTAAATGAGCAATTTTTCAATGTAAACTCTTCACTAGTTTGGTTGTAGATATTAAATTTTTTTCAAACAGGAAATGCTTCTTACCGGGCCATTGTATTTTATACAATCGCCCCATCTGTAACAGGTAATTTTTAAGGAAATTATTCAACGTAAAATTTGGAATTCAGCATATAGGTGGTGGCCCAATTATACTTATGAACTATAGAAATATTAACTTTGTTTCTACGATATTGTACATACCCTAGGATATGGCGAATAGAGTCGATCATTAATTTGCAAGCATAGCTTGTACTTGACCTATTTTATTACCATACGGGACTAGCTGCTATATTCGAATTCACCCGAGTACAATAATTATTCCCTAAATAAAGATACTTTATAGACCCAATTACTATGTAGCGTCCTGCAATCTAATCTATTTTTTTATGTAAGTTTATCATTAAGACGTTAAACTTAAATTATATAAATACGATTATTTTTGAGGAGCTTCACAGATTAAAATGTGCGAGCCCCAACCACTAAATGCCTTTCAGACCTAAATTAGTAAATATGTTTGGATGTTCTGAACATATAGAAATTTAAAATAATACCATTTTATTAAGGTGTTGCAAAATGGTACAAATAATATTAAACACTTTAAAATCGTGTTTATAGTTAAATTAAATAAATTTGTTCTACAGATTTTAAATTATTTATTTATAGAAGTATTCTTATAACTTATTCCTTGTTTTTTATTCATGTCATCTATGTAAACAAAATAAAGAGTAAAACGTTTCATATAACCTGAAAATAATATCATAAATATCCTAGATTATTGTTCGAAGATTATCTGAACCAATATTATGTTAATTAAGAAAATTTTGCACACTTTTATTTATTAAATTTTATGGTCACTTGTAAAATCTGTGAAATGTATTATTACAATTCTTACACGAGTTGCAAGAATTGTTATAAATTACACAACTTTCTGTCTATAAAGAATTCAATGAGTAATAATAGCTGCCTCCAATATTATTTTAAGAGAATTAGTTATATCTTCAAATGTTCCATATAATTTTCTGTAAATCGAAGATTTTATCCTCATAACATTCAGGGTAACTAGATAATTAAATTATGAGTGATTGAATTTGATATAATTTTAATTCACTTAATGGAATTGTGTTGATTTCTATAGCAAATCAGTTATCTTGGGGTATAAACTACACTACTACTTTTCTCTGTTTATTTTCATTATTATTCTTTAAACGAGTGCACTCGTTTTAGAAAATAAATTTAAATATATTTAAAAAGCAATTAACAAATTTTAATCTTTCTTGCAAAAAAAGATTGAGCTGTGTGGTGATATTACGTACACTGAAAATACAATTCGGCAATAAGGCAAGTTTTGAATGTAGATAAACAGAGCACTACTGAGCGCAATTCCATACTACATTTGCGACATTTTATTTGAAAAGAAGATTTGTTTAACGAGTCTGGTAAATAGCAAGTAAAACACATAATTTAAAG
The DNA here is from genome assembly GCA_039881145.1 of Druceiella hillmani. Taxonomy (NCBI): domain Eukaryota; kingdom Metazoa; phylum Arthropoda; class Insecta; order Lepidoptera; family Hepialidae; genus Druceiella; species Druceiella hillmani. Next base: position 6,861,511 of record JAYKKI010000070.1, read on the forward strand.
GGAAAAAAACATAGTTATTAATATATTTTTAAAAATAATAATACAAATATTAAATCGCTAACTTTAGCAGGTCTATATTTTATTTCAACATAAAAATACATAGACTATTTCGCTATATTCGGATATTTGTTGCTCTTCTGTTTCTTCTTTTTATTAGCCCTTTTCAGCAATTTCAGTGAAGGCTTACTTTAATCTATGCCATTCGACATTCATCTGTATCCACTTTGGACCAGCAACTCTTTTTATGTCATTACTTCAGCGTATTTGTGATTTTGAGAATGGTGCGTTCTACCCATAGTCTCCACTCTACGACATCGGAAGATGGCGCGTTCTACCAATAGTCTCCATTCTGCAAATATCTTCTAATAAGAATCTTGTTTACAGGGTACGTTACTGGCCCATTCTCTATAAAATTTTTATATTCATTTAGCAATATCGATGATTTTGATTTTTGTCTCTGTCGTGTGAACACCTTAGGATTACCCAGTATTACTCGTTCTCTCAGACTCTAGAAAGTGTAGTCTCGAATATGAAAGCCTGTCTCATAGACTGTAGAAGGGAAGATGAACAGTGAGCAGGACGACGTCGTCTGTAAATCGCAAATTGTTCAGTTTTTTCAGATGAAAACAAAATTATTATTTCCATGTAAGCTGCTATTAACACCGAAACCTACTTACCCTGAATGTAATGAGGATAAAATATTTATTCTGTCCTTCACATAACACAAAACATATATCCCGTGAAATCTATACATATTTCAATACTGTGGAGCTTGCCTAATTCCTTGAATATGGCAGCCTGGAAATATTAAAAAAAAACAATGATTTAGAGGCACGTAATAAAATCAATAGAATATAAATATATTTTATTTAGAATTTTTGTCGCTTTTTCTGCTTGTTGTATCAACCACGCATCACATAAAGGTTGCTAACTCAGTTCTGAAAAAGTTTTTAGAAAGCATAGGGATTGATTTGACGTAATACTTAGTTTATATTTCATGGAAAACAGTTCACACGAAACAGAAGATGTGGGAATTTAATAATTTCAAAAATTCTTTTTTTACAATGAGTTTAATAATTTCAAAACATTGCATTAGTAAACAAACAACTAAGAAATGCCTAGCTTCTCGACATTTAGTTATTATACAGATGTTTCTAATAAGGTAGACGTCGTTATCTGTCATCTTTCGTGCATATATATTAATTTATTTTGTACAAATTTGACATATGCTTACTTGGTTTCGTGCGGATCTAGTACTGGGCTGTATATATTTAGTTGTTCGTACTTAGTAAATATGTTTTGCTGTTTGCATAAAAAATAAAACTGGGAAATTAAGCTGCCTGATTATTAAAGGTGTTTACGAAAAAAAAGTATCCATGGTACAAAAATAATACAACGCAAAAATGTTGTTTTCGGAATATTTGTCTGTTCCTATATTTGTTTGTGCTCGTTTTGCCTAAACACTTCTCAACATTATTTTAAAATATTATTAAGATCAATTAGACATAACATTTAGTTTTCATTTTATTGTAATTGATTAATTCTAACAGAAGACACGCGGATTTATTATTTTACAAAATTAATTTATATTGCATGAGTACAATAAAACCAAAGAAGTGCCTAAATATTTAACTATTACATTAGAAACTTCTTCAATTATGTTTTGCTGTCCAAGACAATGCAGAGGTCAAGAAAATCAAATCGGAACCTGCAGAAAAACGAACTGCAAAAATACCCTTTTTATTTTTATTTTATTTACATGCGTATATATAACATTCCTCTAAATTTAATATAACGAGTTCTTTTTGGTCGCATTTCTTTAAATATCCCTTTTGTTGTTTCTTGCTAATTCAATACCGATTTAACAGTTTCCATTCACTTATTTTGCTAATTAATATTTCGGCATAAAATCACGTGAAGAGATCAAGGAATCTGGTTTAATTTTAGTAAATATAAAGATAAATTTATTCTATTTTTCTTTTACTTATTATGAATAACTTATATTTTATAACAATATGAGTTAACGATAGGATAACGATTTATGACAATATGAGAAAACGATGCAATATTGGTGATTGGATGAATTAAAAAAAATATTGGATACGACAAATGACATCTTTGCAATAATATAAATACAAACTACTTGATTCTTCTTCTTAATAATGAAGAAAACAAAATTTTGTTAAATTAATGTTTCTTTTACGTGCATAAACTAGAAACTTAGAGCGTCACTTGATAAATTAAAAGAAATAGAAAAGGAAACAAAACCAACCGTCTCATGTAAAATAATTTTAGGAATATCCTTTCCAGATATTTAATTTGATTGCATCTGTCCTTATATAGACTATATAATAAGACCACTTCGCACTAGTTTATACATTGTTTATATGCAATGTATTTATCAAGTTTACCCAATATTTTCATTACTTTCAACAGTAACTACAAAATATCGGCTGAAAATAAAATCGAACATATAAATCGTCAAGTCGACTAGGATCGGTCAGTCACCGTAATTTCAAAGTCGATAGAAACATGTCAGCGATTGCAGTTCACTGTTAAGTATTTTCAAATATTGAGCCGTGAGCGAATAAGAACACTCGGCCCAAATGGACTTTCCGTACTGGTATGGTACACACATATAATAAGAACTGAAGTCTTTGATGTAAATCGCAGGTTAATATTTATTTATTCATTAGAAAAACAAGATGTCTAATTAACAAGTCGTCCCAAAGCTTTGTGCGACTTGTAAGTTAGATGTGCACGCATCAAAATTATAATAGTATAAAGTGTGATGTAAAACATAATTAATAAACGCAAAAAAGAGAGAGATATTAATTCAAGTTACACATAGAACCGACCAGCAACACCATAATCGCATTTCTAAAGTGGTCAATAGAGTAGAAAACTATCAGATACTACTGATAACGCAAATATTGGCGAAGGAAAGTATTTCAGTAAAGCAAATTCATGTGAAGCATGTCAGAATCAGTCATTGTAACCTTACGCTGAACTGAGTAGTTACTTATATAATATTATTTTTCTATCTTCATTTCAATTGTTTTAAATTTATCTTTGCACAAAATATCTGCTTAAACGTAAAGTTTTGTTTCAAAGAACATGTTTTGTTTTTCGAGTGCCTTATTACTTACTAGGATTCAAATTAAGTTATGTATGTGTAATTCTTGTATCGTAAAGTAACATGAAATAGTAAGTAAAATTATCATAGCTATCGTGATTAAATTATACTTAATTTTAATTAACTTATACTCAAGATTCTAGACCCGTGTTTTCTAAGTAAGTATGCACCATAATGACCATAAGTCTTGTTTGTAAGGATTAGTGATATCCGGGACAAATTTAAGAAACTCTCACAACCATAAATTAGGGGATTGTTGTAAAATAAAAATAGAAATGTACGTATAACAAAAATCGTACCAGATTCAATACAATTTGGATGATTAAGAGACAGATAACGGAAGATCGGTGTTAAAAACCAGTTAAAAAACGAGCGTAATAATTTCCACATTTTAAAAATAGATTGTGCTCAGATTTTAGATTACTTTTCAGAATACCGTAGATCACAAACACCGATCTTCCGTTATCTGTCTCTTAATCATCCAAATTGTATTGAATCTGGTGAAGACAGGAATATAATATTGGGCAAAAGCAACTATGTATCAAAATTCAGATATGAAAATTGCTAAAGGTAAATTTAAAGTCTATAATATAGGATAACATATTGAAGTATGAAATATTGGAATTTAAAAAATATGTATTTTTTGGCAAAATTTTCGTAAAAAACTTCCCTATAAATTTAGGTGTACCCCACATATCAACCTTTCTTCATTATCTCTGTTCTAAAACGTCATTGTGAAAACGTTTATATAGTTTTCAATAAAATTATTTTTTGAATATATTTGGCGTTCATTTTGTAGAAATTCATTATTCATATATAAATAAAACTACGTGATGTAATATTATTTTTACTTTATTTAAATTCTTTACCACGACCTAGGTTTCGTTGTATTATATTTTCAGGTGGGCAATTAGCTATCTTTGCTAATTGCCCACCTAAAGCTGTTGTAATAGAATGAAACTTAGGCCGTGGTAAAAAAATTAAGTAAAGTAGAAATAATACTACGTCATGTAGTTTCATTTAATTTTGAAAGTTATTTTTAATAAAATTGTTTATTAATTTTTTTTTCTTCATAATAAGTTTTTAACATTTAACCTTAAATATATTACTTATTTAGAGGAGTAATTGTAGATAATTAATTTAAAGTAGTACCTATTAAACATGTTTTCAGCTGAATTATATCTATAGATAACAAACTAGTAATGTATTCTATGAAACATAGAGCCAAAATTAAGTTCAAAACTACACTTGTCAGCTAACATCTGTATATATGAAACTAACAATTGAATTCATTTTATAATTAAACGCAATGAATTAAATTTTTCATGCAGAAGTTGAGTGAAAAATAAGTTTAAAACTACTGCCATAAACTTGTGAGATGCTAAACACGTGCGAGACTTAAATAATTGATTTAATCCTGAAGGTAATTTCATTAAAAAAATACGTCACAAAACATATTGGACATATAACCAAATTACAAAAGGTATAACGCAAAAAGAATAATTACATACATTCAACAATGTTTTGAAGATTACATAATTATTTCATAAATGCTTTTTTAAATAATATGTGCTCTGTTGTATAAAATTGCCACTTTTATACTAAATTTACAACTTGTGTTAAAATAATACGTATGGTAACTTTAATAACAATATATTTTGTATGAGTTCTTTATATCAAATGTCCTTTACTTTTTATTCACTCATTTATATACCTCAATTTCTACAGTTGGAACATATGACTTACTTATTGTTACGAGAGCAATCTCTTAAAGCCAGCTAGAACGCCATTCCAGATCCGCTCGAAGAGCGTCCAGGAATCGAACCCGGATCACCGTGGGGCGCCGCGCCCTCAAAGGCCGTATGCCTTGTAAGCAATCCAACATACTACGGCAACGATTATTAGTGTAGCAAGGAAATTTGGTCAAGCTATGATTGTCATAATTGTGTTGTGTAAATTAATATTTTATTTTTAAAGTTAGACTGTCATGTGATCTTAGAAATGGATTCCTATAAGGTCACCAGTGACCTCATGATCTGTGATGACGACACAGTATCGCTGAAGTATTCTGGCATCATCAGCGATCTCAACAAATTTTCTGTAATAAAATAGCTTTCTTCGTAACAAGAAGTATAACAAGAAAAAAAATGATGTGGATGAAATCCCGTGTAATTCTACTCTGGTTTTCATAAGTTTTCATAACGTGTCATAACTTTCAACCAAAATTACTTGGTTTCTGTAAAATGTATATTTTTAGTGTTTGCTCTATGCTGATATATTGGTCATAGATAATTTGATAATTACCTAATGTAAATTCAATTGTATGGTTAATTCAATTTGAATTATCATAGTTAAATTCGTTTTGAATGATAATAATGGGAATGTCAACATTCATAATAAAGAAATAAAAAAAATGTATATTTCAACCGACCTCTCTAAAATATTTTTTCAACTTAAATCAATTTTGAAAAAATCCCAATTATTCTGAATTAATATCATTATGAAGTCTTATCATGATATTTTTTAAAATTTTTACATTATATTACAGCTAAATGATTGGTCAAGTTTGCAGTAATTTCAAAAAAATATCAATCTATTTATTTTAAGAGTTTTTATGCCATAATCAAATGTGCTGTTTATGTTCTAAGGTACCTGAATAAGGATCATAATACCCCGACCGTAAGACCAAATAATGCGATTCAACACCTGTATTCTTTTAATTAAAAACTGTAAAATCTAATAATTAATATCAGTACGCTAGCAATCTCAGTCGTCTAGTAATTTCCATTTGCGCTATTTCTACTTATATAAGACTTATTTTATACTTCCAAAACTAATGAAGTGGAATTGTTTGATTGAAGTATTCATTAAAACTCATTTTCAGATTTTTTTCGACTTGCAGATAGTCTTATTTGAAAATAGGAGCTGCGGAGCAGACAAATTGCGAAAAGTTTTAAAGTTTATCATTTCGCAAACCAGGCTAAAAATAGAAAACACCTGAAAGGGCATAATGGACGAACGATCATAAACACGTACGAGTACATGATGTAATTACAAGCGTGCAATGTTAAACAACCCAAAAAAGGAAAGGTGGAAATAAAAGTTTATGTCACTATTTTATGTGGAATTTTCTGGCAACCGTGATAAACGGAAAAAGAGAGATAATAGAAAAATCAATAGAATACCTACCAACAGGTAATCTGAAACTATGTTAATGGTATGAACTGTCATATTGTACAAATATCTTGTAAGACTATTGATAAAAATGTATTCTGATTAAGTATTAATTGAAATTTCTTCTGCCATTGCCATCAAACAAATAATTTGATAACGCACCACCTGTCGGAAATAAAGTATGCGTGGGAAATAAAAAATCGAATCACAGCCGGAAGTATAATACTGAGGACAGACAAAGTCCATTAGTGCGACGATGACGTTCCGATGGCTTTTAATTTCTAGTATACTCGTTCATATTCGTGCATTTGATCCTTTTCCATATCTATTCGTATACCAATTACTATAGAACACGTGAATTGATATTGCCTATACATGCTAAAATGTAGTGAAAATAATTTTAAAGTTTTTCTTCAAAAGTATTATTACATCAGACAGCAGTGCGTTTTGCATTTTATAGTCTCAGTAAACATGACTGAGAATATGAAATACAGCTTGAAATATTGTTTTGTAACAGTTTTAAAATAAATTTAATAAAAGGAACATCTCTTTTTAATTCAAAAGGCTAGAGGCCTGATACGACAGTAAGAAAACTAATTACAAATAGAAGAAAATAGACTATTTTCATTCATTGTGTAAAGTTATTTTTACAAAGAAGGAACACGATTAAAAACTCGTACAGAAATGAAAGTATCCTTATCGCCAGAATTTGAAGCCGTAGTGATGTTAGAAATGGAATAGATGATTTACTTTAGTCCCCTCATTCTTATGACATGATATCTACAATAATAATGTATTAGGCACATGAAAATAAACATTAATCTCTTACTATGACTAAATTAAATTTATACTCAAGAATCAATATGACACGGTGCCACTTACTATTAGATCTGACAAGAGATCATTGAAGGAAACGCGCTTTAATCGAGTGATAAATGATCAAATCTTGATCAATTTTTTTTAATTTTATACTTTTGCTTCCACTACATAATCTTGCTCCGGAAGAGAAAACAATTATATTGCAACGATGTTAGTTTATTGAGCAGAGTTGATATAACTGTCAAAATAACTGACTAGTAAATCGATTGTTCCATAATTAATAAAATTGTTTGATCTTTTTATGGAATAGAATGAACAAATTAATTTTTAGATTAATTCGGACTGATTGTGTCATTGTGCTTTAGGGAACTATGAGAAAATAAATGAGCACGAAGCTTAGACATTAAATAGTTGCTAAACCGAAATTCTAAAGTTAAGTAGCTTTATGTAGTTTAAATATATATTCGTTTTCATAAATTCTCCAAAATTTTGCTTACATAAAAATTAAAGTATAAATCAAAAGGTTAGTGAAAGTGACTAATTATATAATTCATATTTATTACAAATGCCTTTGAAAAATGCCTATTTCTAAATCTGGTTCCTTTATATGCTATATAAGGAAATTAAACCTCTTATGAATACATAATTTGTAAACAAATCGCTCATAATATATATAATCTGCATCATGATGTACATAATCTATAATCTCTTGACTGTCTAGTTATGCATTGAGCGTATGCAATGGTGTGTGTTTTTTCTTTTATTACTTATACACCTAATGCAACTGTTATTACTATATTTGCCTTATTTTAACAAAAGTACGTCATAAAAAGTAACATAACAATAACGTGCATAAATGCATTAATTATAACTCAGAACGGGAAAATTTTTTCAGTCATAAAATTTTTATTACATATGTATACACAGATAAATATATATATATATACATATATATATATATATATATATATATATATATATATGTATATATATACATATTACATTTTATTAAGAGACAAAAAGTTGTAAATTTTTAGAAATTTCATTTCATTTTGCTTATCTTATTGTATATATTGATAATTTTGCATATATTCCACACACGTTTGGAACAAAGCATAATTTGAAAAATACCTGTGTAATTCAAGTTTTGTTTGAAACCTAATAAAACGTAGGAAAACAACATAATTTTAGAATTATCACTTGATAACTCTGATTTTGCACACAAGTCGGGCAGCAAAACTCATTTTTATATTAAATTTTGTAAGTATGAGGGATCTGTAATGAAAACATAACTGGATGGGTGGCGTATTAGCACTCTAAAAGTGGTCCCCGAAAAATAAAATATTCTATCCTAAATATTATTTTCATCACTTTCATTACTTTGAAACAAACGGTTATGAATTGTGTCTGATAGTACGTTGCTATCTGTTGACATTGCTTATTTTATAGAAATATCCATCAAAATGCCATTCCGCTGTATGATAAAAAGTTTCAATTACACGACTACTTCAAGAAAGTGTGCATGAACCACATTTCGTCGTAATTGCGTATTAAATAAGGTTTAGTTCCATTTTTTGCCATATATATATATATATATATATATATATATATATATATATATATATATATATATATATATATATATATGTATATATATATACACTCGCAGGCCAATAATGTACAAATATATCTTTCAAAATTATCTGTTCTAACTTGCTTTTTTGATTCGACGCCTTTTTTCTCTGCCGTCGTATTCAATGTCACAATATATGTGTAAAACCTAGCCATAACCATATTTTCGTATCTTTTTACCGTAACATCATCTATTTAAGGACAAAACACTTAAGAGTTGTAACGTTTATTACCAACTATATTTGTAAGTATTAAATGCGTTTTGAACCTAAAAACAATTATAGTTTATTATATTTATTTATAAGATGTCGGATTTTAGTCAGTTCGTACTACTCTCACATGTGTCCCGGTTATGATAAAATGTTAAAAAATAAAATGAATTAAGTGCTAATATTAAAAAATATAATAAAAAAATAGTTGTTTTCCAAAGTTATACATTCATCACGATCTATTCAATCCCATAGCTTTAAATATTTCATTACATTTACAATTGACTGCCAGCAACTTAGTTTGTTTTTGGCTAGTGCAAAGTGGTTTACGTATATAGTCTATTACTTCTATTATTTTAATCTCTTAGCGGTTTACATTATTTTCATCTGATAAATAAATAAGAGATATAGGTCCATTTTCAATTACAGAATTATAGGGTCGTTTCCTTCATAGAACATTCACGTAAAAGTCCGTGTGTCCATCTATCTGTGTGTTCTTTTGTTAAAACTTTTATTTCGGAATCGTTTCGCGTAGAAATTTGAAATTTGGTTAGCAATAAAATATATCGACATATATTTTAGTTGTTTACACTTCGAAAATATTTATAGAAATCTTTAGAGCGGGCAAATAAAGTAACCGAAATTGTTCTTCTTTCATTTTTGTGTAACATGCGGAGTTTAAATTAGAAAAGAAAGTTACTATGATACTGAAAGAGTTTTTTTCAGAATTATTTGTAATTTAATACGGGTTATATGGTAGATAAAATCCACGGCATTTTATTTAGAAAATATTTGATGTAGAAACTTAAAGTTTGGCGTAGTGATAGAAAATGTTAATACGCGTGTGTTATCTAGAGAGTTAATACACAAAAATATTCACATACAAATTTTAGAAGTAGCAAAAGATTGAGTATTTTTATTTAATTTCAATTATCCCCTGAAGTATGAATTGGAAGAGAAAGCTATAAGGATTCCTAAGTTATTTTATTACAATTTTAAATACGATGATTCTAAAAATATCTACAAATATACTTCTATCCCCTTCGAACCATCAATTTTCGAAATAACTGCTAGAATTACAAGGCCGCCTCTTCGACGTCCGTCTGTTACTTTTTTTCGATCTAAATCTGAAAAATAATTTCTAGAATCTCAATATAATGACTAATTCGTTGATTTAATCGATTTGCGTTGATATAAAATGTGTTATCTCCTCGTCTCCCAAAATAGTAATGAAAATGAAGACTTATAAAATTATCTTATTATTGAAGGAAAATTTCTGACAGTATTCTAAGTTTTACGAGTTTATTTTAACGCATGATTTAATTATTTAAATCCATAATAAAATGTTCGCAATAGAGAAAAAATTATATTATATGAATTTCTTCTATTGAAATAAGACTAAATAATTTGACTTTTGGTAATTTTATTATTTATGGAGATATTACTACCTTATGTGATACAATTTTACTGATGCTCATCGCACGAACTCTGACCATCAGTAAAGTGCTTTTATCAAATAAAAAGTCTCTAATTCTTTATAATATGGTAGCTGCCACTGATAAAACGATGAACGTGATAACTTCCCCGCCCTATTGCTTAATTCGTTTGGTTTTCCCTTGCATACCCGCCAAACAAAGGTCATATTTATTAGTGTTATATTGCGGAGAAATGGAATGATAAAACGAAAATGAAATATTAACTTCATCTGGCGGTTATCAGGTACTACTTCGATTGATGTTTGATACCAGAATCATTTCACTCTTTCCACTAGTTTTCTTTATTATTTAGGAAGTTTTTCAGCAAACAGTTAAATTGCATGTGAATAAAAATATGTTCGCGGTACTAAAACAAAGTAAATTTGTAAGTTTTCCGTTTTGTACTTCATTAATTTAATTAAAAGCACGACAACGAATTAGGTTTTGAACAGCTTAAATTAATCTTAATTCGGAAGTATTATACCTATGTCCAGACGGACATAGGTATAATACTTCCGAATAATGTGTCAATATTAATTTATGTGTTTTTGTCCTTAGTTTCAAGTTAATTTATAAAATTATATTAGTTATCCTGGATTGCTTGTTGTGATCCATTTTTAAGTGCAATAACGGAGCACGGATATGTTCTTGATCTAAACAAACTAAACCGTTACAAAAAAAAGTCCTTGGAACAATTGTACATAACTAAACTTATAAAATAATCCCAGTATAAACGTGCCTAATCATGTTGATTATTGGTTTTAAGTGTTTTCGTTTTACAAGATTGGGTCGTATTATGGTGTATTCAACTGATGTACAAAATGAGATGATGTACCTGAGCGGAGAAAGGTTGTCAAACGAATTATTTATTTAAACAAAATGCCCATTTGTTCCCTTTTTGGCCCAAGTGGCCGGTTCAGGAAGTTAGTAATCTTGGCAGTTAATTAGAGAAGTTTGAGATAAACATAGTATTTACTTTCAAATTTAGAGACAATTAATAACATATTTTGGGCACACGTCTGAGGTTATTGGCTCACATAAGGTTATCGAACATTTCAGCAGGTTTGTACTTTTGCAGTTATAGATATAACTTTTTTTTAAATAATGTGACGTTATAAATATATTCTAAAATATATAATTATTCCAAAGTGAAGTAATTTTATAAATCGTCCTAAGGGTGATTTTGTGTCTGCCGTGCAGCGTCTCAGTTTTTTCCATTATCATCTAAATTTTTCTTCCTACATCTATGGATTTGTAATTATTTATTTATAATCATTTGTAACCATTATAACATTTGTGTACTTATTTGACATACTACCCCGTGAAGGGAATGAACGACATTTTTTTAAACAAAAAAATGTAAAATGTTAAAAGTTAATTTAAACGTAAAAAAAACGAACTAAATTATCACTAAATAGAAACTGATAAAATGATAGTCCAAAGAATGTCTAGTTTAATCAATTCATCACAGTTATCATGTAAACCTAACAAAGATAAACGAGAGTTGATTTTGAAAACAACAAGCCAAAAGATTTGATATCATATGTAAATACTAAAAATAATTCATAGGAGGATTTATGGACGTGTGAAATTGTATAAATTTTGTAAAAAATTCTTAAATTTTCCTTCTTTTAAACAATTACTTCATTATCCGTACTTGTGATATGGCTTTGTCGGGTTTGTCTTTGTACTTATTTCCCATAAAGTTTTTCCTTAAATGGATAGTACAAAAAAAAAGTTATCCTCTATTTCAGACAGTTACTTCACAGGTCATTTTCAACATATTATGTGGGACGGGTTTTATTTATATCGTCTATTTAAATGTTAACACTGGGTAAAATATTAATATCAGGCTGCCAAAAAGAGTATTTATAATAAAAATGGATGTCTGAATTGCAGATGATGGATGGATCAGATGGATGTCTGAAATGGATTAATTGAAGATTTAAAAAAAAATGTAAACAAGTCGTTCCGTAATTCATAAACCAACCAAAAATGGCAATAGGCCAAGTTATAACTCAATTACTGATTGAATGTAACCCTAATGAAAATCTCTCAATTTTCGAGGTATAGACACTTTTTTTAAATTTGTGACAATCACTACTCTCGGTCGATCTTATAAGTGCCACGACTACAAATAAATTATGATTGTTATTTTTTTTTGTAGTTAAGTATAATTGAATAATAACTCTTTTGAATGAGAATTGATTACACCTTCTTACGACAACTGATCACATTTTACGAAATACTAATACGGTTCTCTAAAAAAACAATTTTAAATTTTTTAACCCTACTTTACTTTACTACTTTTTAGGATTCTTTAATTTTCGTCACCCAAATTTGATTTTTTACCCTGGAAAAAATATACCTCTAAGAAATGGAAAACCATTTAAAAAACGGGCGTATGCAATGCATCATTTAAAATAATAAAAATGTTACTGCCTTTTACTATACAAAAATAATTATTCATACTTAACCACAGGTACGTCCTGGGAATACAGGTAACAATTATGAGGTAACTAATTACCCTATGGTTGAATTTTTATGTAAATCCACTTTTATTTAATTTTTTTCATTAAAACGGTTAAAAACTCCCTAAAAATGATAAAGGTATCTGAAAGTTAAACAAATTTTAACGATTCTTTAAATATATTTAGGAAACATAAGAAAATAATAAAATAAACATAAGAAATAATATAAGTTTAAAGTTAAATATTTTTATTAAATTTCTTCTTACTTATTTGTATTTGTATTATATCTTTTACTTCTCAGCCTTTGATAAAGTCTTCTTAAAAAAGTTACTTTAGTTTAATCTCAAAAAATATATAACGTAATATAGCACGCCAGAAATAAATTAAAACCATCAATAGTGGAAACGGTCGTTAATGACTATGTCGATCGTTCATTAGGAGCACGAGAATTGTCTCTACCGCCTCGACTGCAGCAGTGTTCATTACTGAACTCTTCACGAAGATAGGATCGTTTATTTCGGAAGAATTGGATCGCTATATAAATAGCGTCTGTTGCAGACGGTGTTATAAGTTTATTTGTTCTTGGCTTTATAATGAGATTGGACGTATTGTTGAAATACAAGTACTGTTATTTAAAAGCGACGACATGGCATTTTTTAATGTCAAACCATTATAAAAAGAGGGTTAATATTCGTTTTAAATATTTCTAATATTTCACTGATATTAAATTGAATATTTCGAATAATAATAAAGCTTTTATTAACTAAATTCAGTCTAGCCTAATCTAGAATCAGGCGAACATGTAACTACGTATTGGGGTGGGTTATACAAAATCAAGTATGACTTTTAAGAACAAGGATTATTCTCCAGATTTAACAAGATAAGGTTTAATGTTTATACTATGGAAGTAGATTCAATTTTTGAAGAAGACGTTACCAGTTTAACCAATTTGACGAGACATCAAAACTCAAATTTGAAATTCGCTGCGGCAAATATGTATTAGTAAAAAGGAGACAAAATTTATTTCAGGAGAACCTCGAAATCTTGAAGGGTTAAATCATTTACATAAACCTACGGTCTTAATTAAATTTAGCACATAGTACGTATTTATAGAGAAATACGATAATGAAACTTATGCGTTTCAGTGAGAATAAGAAAGTAAACAGGTAAACAGTTTAAAAAAAACATATTTCATGAAATCACTTTCATCCATTGTACTGAAATCGTACTTAGATGCAATTGTGACTTCAGCATTATATGGATTAATATAGTAACACCACGAGAAGGAAATCGTCAATGATTGAATTTATGTATGTCGCCTTATTTAAAAGAAAAATCAAATTTACAATTTTTCAATAAATAAATTAGTTTTTAAAATAAAAACTATATTATTTTAAAGAATCTTTACTTTGAAATATACGAGTATGAAAGAAAACAAAAACAAAAATAAGGTTTTTTTTAACACGGACTTAGCTTCTTTTGTTGATTTCAGAATTATCTAAATTTTAAATAATAGACGCCGTTTTAAATTTGAGTGCAAATGGGGAAATTATATCTTCAATCAAATTCAATTCAATGAATTTATAAATGTTTTTAATAACCTAACGTTATGATATATATATATATATATATATATATATATATATACATATATATATATATATAAATATATATATATATATATATATATATATATATATATATATATATAACTAGTTCTAGCCACTGTGAGCCTCCACCTAATGCGATTTCTTAAATTAAGGATAAGCCTTTTTTCCCTGTCATACTACGATTACGGTGATCAACCTAGGTCTATGAGGATCACTCGAGACTCTATATTCTCCCTATTTCTACAACAATATTTGAATGTTAGGCTTCTGGTCGGTGTCATACAACTAATGCAAATAAATATGATTTATGAACAAAATTTATTTTAAAAATAAATCTTTTGAAATAAATTTTATTCGTAAATCACAGTAATTAGTAATTAAAACGTCATTCTCATTTCTAATAACGTAAATCTCTGAAAAATCTGTAAATTCCTACTTTTTTAATGTTTTATACTAAGTCGTCTTTCTTTAATTATTATTAAAGGTCGTATCAGTAGTAATTTCCTAAATTCGCAGGATCTGAAGAGTTACGCTTAATCAGCCCTTTTTGTTAAATTTTAAAACTAAATATTTCGTGAACCGTCAGTATTAAGACATTAATTATATTATTAGCGGCTTTTTGCAAAACATACAATTTCTAAAACTTACAGTTATTCTGTGAATTACACTTCGAGTGAAAGCAATATAATATTTGCTTAAATCCTAAAATAATTTAACGCATGGCTAATAGATTGTGAAAATAATGAAAACTACATTTTAATTTTCATAAAAGTAATTAAATAAAAATGTTAAGAGATCAAACTTCTCCCAGGGAATAATTAAAAGGGACGAAAGATATTTTTTTGAACCAAAATTTGAAATTTTAACTAAGTTGAACAAAGTGCATTTAAAGTCCATATGAACATATGCAATGATATCTGAAATTTAATTAAAAAATTAATATAATTATTTTAAAACCAAATTTGGTTGTTTGAACACTTGCATTTGAGTAAATAGATCAAGCAGTTTGTGCTTTAAACTGGACATACTGACGATACTTTTCGCTTAAAATCCATTTTTTGTAACTCACTTCATAATAATGTAGCAAAAAATATTTCTTCACTTTCATTTAAAGTTGTGTAATGGAAATTTGATGACTATTGTCGATTCATTAACTATATGTACGGTTCGTGCGAAGTAGGTCGAAGTGATGCCAAATTAAAGTGAAGTGGTTGAACATTTACCAACAGGGATATATTTATAATGTCTGTGAAATGGTTTATCTATTCACTTTTTTTTAAATCCTGTACATTTTCTTCTAAAAATTTCAGCTTTAATCTTAGAAAGGATGAATTTTTCTTCAATTGATTCAGTTTCTCATTTCCCAACTTTTCCACTTTTCATTTTCTAACATTTTTAACTAATTATTTATTAAAATTTTATGCTCTCCTTTCCTGCCATAACTTTTGAGACAAGTTAGGTAATTTAACATTAATTAAATGCATCACAAATTGGTTGTTTAAATGTCTCCTTGACATGATTGTCTTTTAAGATAAATTAATAAAGTAAATCAGATATATATATATATATATATATATATATATATATATATATATATATATAATATATATATATATATATATATATATATATATATATATGTATATATATATATATATACATAAGACGCTATGTTCAGTTATAAATTTTGGCAAACATGGGATCGAAATAAAATAAGGGCGAAGTATTTTGACGCTTCCTTAAGGACAAATACTGCAATATAAAATATTTACTGACATCTAGAGAAAGTATGTCTCTCATACAGTTTCATCATTGCGCGTGTTAGTTTTTTTATTAGATTTTTTTATTGTTCGAAATGTTAGTCATGAGCTTCGAAGTACAATAAGCGATACCTACAAATTAAAAATACCGAGCTTTGAAAATATTCCAAAACGCATATTTACTCTGATTTTTTGAGTGCAATGGTTTCAATATTAGAAAATTGTTTCTATATAACAATTATATTTCAAGCTTTGAAATATGAAGCTGTAAAAATATATGCGGTCTTTAAAATAATCATTTTATCCTGAGACGTTTTTCAATTATATCTACTTGATTGACTGGACTACCTTTCTAGTGTGCATCAAAAAACCAATTTAGTCCGATATACTCAATTAGATAAAAAAATTAAGGAAAAGTTACAGAAAAATTATAATTTAACCTAACGTTCATAATTTTGTACAATTTTTGCGGACGAATATTAAATATACCAAGTTTTAGGCTACGATTACCGCATTAAGTTAATCAATACTAATTTTTCTGGCTAATTCTTGTAATACAGACATACTATTTATATATTACGTTTTGGAAATTGTCGCCAAATATCACGGAATGTCGTCGACAAAATAAAAAAAAATAAAATTCTTAATTTGGGAAAGACATTTGGTATTTCTTATATATATATATATATATATATATATATATATATATATATATATATATATATATATATATATATATATTGAAATCGCAATTAGAATTAAACAAAAATTATTACTAAGAAGCTAATAATAAGTAATCTAAATGACAAATGAAAAAATATCGTATTAATAGTTATTCCGATAAATTTATTTTAAAGATCGATGATAGTATTTTTATAATCTTAAATAATTTGGTGAATAATGGATGGATGTTCGAGATTCCCACATGAGAATAATTTTGATATACGAAGTAGAAACAAGTCTGACATTGAAAGTGAATTCTTTTATCCTTTTCTATTTTTAACCTTTTTTTTTTGTAAAATTATTAATATGAAGCGATAGTTAGATAAGTCAAATTCACCACCAAGAGTAATCATCCAATATTGCCATCGCATATTTAAAAATATATTCTAAACTATAGATATAAGAAAAAGCTATTGATGAGTGTAAAAATTAATGGGAAACAACTAAACGAAATTAGGTATTACTTATATGCAAATACAAGTTTCTAACAATTACTCCGAGATACATCTTGCTTATTGGTTTAAAATCCTCTTTTTAGTTAGTTTCTCAAAACTTAAAATATGTTAAAACTATTTTATAATCCACCTTTAACATATTTCTGTATTTTGTGTCGTATGATTGTATTTATTGGCCAGTCGTACTCATAACACATTTGCTCACATTACCTTTGGTATTCCATCATTTTTTTGCCTCTATTTTTCTATGGATTGTAATTTCCAAACGAATAGGATGAAAACTAAATCGGAAAATAGGATTATAATGCATCCATTTTAAAATTATACGTCGCCGTCTGCTAAGATTTGAATCAAACATGCATGTTTAATTCAAATTATGCACCGTATTCAGCGTGCTATCAATTGACATTTTATTCAACTCTATTGACATCCTTAAGAAATGCTGTTGTAGGATCTTTGGGTTGTTAATAATCTATTTAATAATTGCAACTATTTTTTACAACCTTTGTTTACAGGTAATTTATTACAGGTAAATTATTATGGTTAATATTGTTCTAAACGTGTAATATGTCGACACTTACCGGTTTGCTGTAAGTATGACTTAAGATATGTGAATAAAAAATCAACTTAATATTTTTTAATTTCGAGCTTCATATTTCGCTCAATAAGAATTACTTAAACCTCGTATTGATATTGAGACAACTCCAATATCATCTGATATTGGATTTGTTTCAATATCAACTAGTTAGTATCCCAAAAGAAGAAAACAAGAAACAATCAAACTGATTTTTCATGTCGATGTTAATATTTTGTTAACCTCAATACGAACAATACGTTAGGCGAATTGAAAAGAATAATACCTGCCTACACAATATAGCAACAGAATGTATGTTTACATATTTCTAGATAAAATTGTTGTATATGTATAATAGAAAATAAATTCTGTGCAGTACGTGTTTAAATGTGAAATAGGAAATTTAGTACACTAAACTTTTTTTAATTTTCGTATGGTACGTAAAGTGGTATCGGAAACATTGCGTTCATAATTTCAATGTTTCGTCTAACACTATAATTGTATTGCGGGTAGGACAAAGCAAACATAGTTAAAGAAGAAAATTAATTTGTTATTACGCAAGGCCAAATTAGACCGGAGGACCGGTGATTACTTGAATGCAATCATTTTAATAAATAGTATTCTTTCTTGCAGTTTTTATTCAAACTCAATGGTTTATATTTGCTCTAAATGCGATACAAAGATACATAATCTATTATTAGTATAGAACTGGAAAAATTCAAAGGTCTTCTAAATTTTTTACAGATAATATTCCTAGAGATGAACTAAGAAATGCTGTAAATAAGTTCCCTAAATATAATTGAAAACCCTATGAATATTAAGATGTATCATTGCATTAAAATAAGTATGTAATATGTTTTATGCATTTTTCATTTCAGCATGAATATCTTTTGCTAATTATTTAATAAACTAATTTGCTAATCGCTAATGATATCTATCCACAGGTCATTTATATGACTGTATCTCACAAATAGTTAAAAATGTCGACTGTGAAATCAACGTATTTTATACCATGCGTAATATGATTTAATTATTTTTTAATTATTC
This sequence comes from Druceiella hillmani, assembly GCA_039881145.1. NCBI lineage: Eukaryota > Metazoa > Arthropoda > Insecta > Lepidoptera > Hepialidae > Druceiella > Druceiella hillmani. Next base: position 6,880,596 of record JAYKKI010000070.1, read on the forward strand.
ATACTAATTACAGGCAGTTCTAACACTTATTAAATGTACATTAAAAAATATGAAGTGTCTGCAGAATCCTACGCACATAGAAAGCATAGAAAGCACAATGTCATTTACAGTTTGATTTGATGTATTGTCGTGCCGTGCCACAAAAGGAAAAAAGGGAACTCTTATAAGTTCATTCACTTGCGTGTTTATCTGTTCATATATCACATTTGTTTTTCTCAGAAACCGTTTGACAAAGAAACTTCAAATTTATTATAAAATTTGTCATTAGAAACTGTTGTAATTGAAAATTTAGAGGGTAAAGAAATAACCGATTTTCTTAATTTCACAGATCACCTTGGCAACAGTGATTTGAAAAAAAATCAGATTCTGAGAGATCTGAAATTTTTGTCAGATCTCTTTTAGGTAGTAGCATAGACATCCTTTAAATGGGCTACTCCGTTTTTTCCGGAAACCAAACCAAGTCATTGAATTTTTACCCAAATTTATGCATTTAAACTGTAAAATTTATACATTCTGAATGTTTACCCAGAGTCATTTGCTGCTTATCCCGAAGATATTAAAATAAAATTATTAGTTATTGTCAGTAATCTACAAGCTATGTCAGACACTAACGTGTTACTGACTCCGTTCCAACGCCATAATTTCTTGTTCTGATGCCACAGGTAAATGGTAATTATTAAAGAAAACTTATAATAACGAAACGTAATTATTCATAGCAGCGGGTTATTGATTTCTATTATATGTACTTCAGAGGCTTAATTCATAAGACTATATTGAGATTAAAACCGATTTGTAAGGGCATTACGTAAGAACTAGGAAGACTGACAAAGAAACGTCAAAAAGCAGAACATTAATGTAAACTTGACCTTGTGCTTGCCAAATGATATTATTTTTGCCAACATGCAAGGGTCGAGAGAGTCAAGCTAATGTCGTTTCCAAATTGCAATAAGACAGGTTAAAGCACGTAAAACTCATGTAGTAGCAGTTGTGTAACCATACACACAACTACTGTCAGCAATGGTTATGATACCGAGATATTTGAATATGACTACCAAATTTAAAAAAAGACAAACTTAAGGAAAACATATTGTGCCATTACTGTTTGTTCACATTTTTTAATCCAGATTCTTAATTTGAAAGTAAAATTTGGTAAAACATAATGAATTACACACCCAGGTACAAGAAATATATTATGTATGTGACATAAAGCTTAACGAATAAGAAGTTAAAAATAACTCTAAATATCTCAATAACCTTCACACAAAAATATTGAATTTTCCCACAATCAATTACTAGCTCTCGACAAGTAGACACTTTCCTTTTAGTAATGTAACTATCCTCATCAAATTTATCATAAAAATAGGTTGGAATAAATTCATATCGAAGATTTGAGATAAGGCCAAATAATCCTCACATCAAGCGTATTTATGGGCAATTTCCAATATCGACACCGAAGTCGAATGAATATAATAAAATAGTTATCAACAGTTAATTATCGTGAAATGGGAAACATTTAAAAAATTTATTTGTTATTCTGTAGTGACAGGTTTGATTTATTATAATAATTAAAATGAATGTTCGAGCTTTAACTACAACGATGGAGATTATTCCCCGCAAGCCCTTTTTTTACCATTTCGTAATCCCTCTTGGATATTCGCTGGCTGACTTTTCATTATTATGGTAATTTCAATTTTGACGGTGTAACGTAATTGGATATTACTTTTAATTTATAACTTGATTGCATAATTTTACAGCATATCTTTCAAAATGGAAAGAATTTAATTAGTGCTTTGTTCAGAGTATAAATTTTATTAAATAAATAGATGCAATGATTGCCAATTAGAGCTAAGATGAACACAGCTGATTACAAAATTATAAATTAGTACTATTTTTTTAAATGAAATGTATTAAAACTGAATAAATGAAAAGCAACAATAATACATGTATTGTTTCTTTATATCTATATATTTTTAGATTTACCTAGTTGCGCTAAACGGAACACTCATAACTTTGTCATGTCTGTCTATCTGTATTTATGCCAATCTCTAGAAATCTCATTCTATTAAAATCACAAACTCTCTATATAAGTGACCATCTAGAAATAGAACATTTTTTTAAATCCTATATTAATCAAATTTTACAGAAACACGTCATTATACATAAAAAATGAAGAAACTACTGTCTTATATCCCTATTACGTCAAACTTGGGGAGGAAAATGTTTTTTTCGTGAACCCCATCAAGTGCTTTATTAGAATAGATTTTCTAATATGCAACGATAAAGTTAAATACTATTTCCCATTAAGGCGCTTCCTTTGCGAAATATGAGTCTCCAAAATGTCTAATGATCCTCCCTCTCTATTGATTTAAATATACGTGAGAAAAATGGAAAAAATCACGATAGCGACATTTAGTAAACACTAGAAAACAATTTTTCTGGTCAAGTCACATTAATAAATTAATAAGATACGAGGAATCAAGTTATTTTTCTCAAACCTGCTAAATATTTACTAAGCATAATATTTAAATGATGAAAAATAATATTTTTATTATAATATATGTAATAATATAATAAAAATGAATACATTAAATGGTTTAAAATAAGTACTCTAAATTTTAATACCTTTAATAAACGTAAATTTCCACTTATTACGTTTTATACGTACACGAAAATGGGTAAATATATAAACAAATATATAAAGTGATACATGAGTTTATAATATTAAAATTGACAACCAATCAATCCAACTCGCCAAATTCACTGTACTTCTGAAAATCTATGCCTTGAAATGGTAATTTATCTATATTCGTAATATTATACAAAATTGATAATATGAAAATTAATTTAATCCAGCACATAAAAGGTGAATAAGTTGGTGCATATCTTTACACGCAATGAAACAATGAATGTATACAAATGATTCACTTTAGTTACGTTATATAAAATATTGTTATTATTGTTGTAATACTGTTTCATTTTATATTTGTTTGTGCGAGCGGCGTACGAAAAGTTATGTGAGGTGTTTAATTGCTTAGCGTGCCGGAATAACTAAAATATATTTCATTTTAATATGACACGGGAAAGTTAAGAGATCGAGAAGAAAGTTTCCAGTTTATTGTTGAAAATTGAATAGGTTGAAATCATCTAAAAATCTCATGTTTTCGTTATCAATAACGTTGTTCTCAATAAAATTTCCTAATCGGTATTAATATTTTATGGGATGTTTCATTCTGCCTGCCCAATCTAACACGTGGATTATTAATATTTGTATTCAATTTATTTAACAATACACAATGAATCAAACTGTTATCGTGAAAGAATTGATAACAGGAAGAAAAGTCATGAATTCTAACTATAAAAGATCATTCATCAGAGACTTATTTTTTTTGTTAGACTTATTGTTTATCGGTCACAATTGTTTTTCAGAAACAGAAACTTGCAATTTAGCACGACGAAGAAATTTGCAATGATATAACACATTAGAATATACCTCCAAAGTATACGCTCAAAAATATTTATTTAAAAAATTTAGAACTGCCGAATGAAGTATTCGAAAATCATATTTTTTCACATATTACATTTGTCGGAAAAGCCGAAAGGTATTCGCATCTCGAAGTCGCTTTCCTTAGAGTTTTTTGTGGTGTACTTTTAGAGAAGAAAGGATATTTTAATTATATTTAATGTAAATCGGCTTTTTAATTTAATTACTTTTAAATTCGTGCAGTATTATCGAAAAAAACCTTCTCAATAATTACGTATGTTGAAATGATAATAATATTATGTTATCGAGTTTTGTAAAAGGGTTAAAGCAACATAAGAGATATAAGTTATTTTTTTTAATCACTCTATCAATAATATGTCTTAAATATGACCAGATAAATCATTAAACCAAAAAAACTGCATCGTAATCGAGTTGTTTCAGATTTTATCGCTTACAGACACGACCATGCATATAATTTACAATTTTTTTAAAGACTAAAGACGTTAATCTAACATTGTACTTCACAAAGTTAAAATTTAATAAATAATATTAATATGTTAAATCAAAACCACAAATTTGATATTTTATTGATTAAGTGTGTAAATTTTCTACGAATTCCTTGAAAGCTTCACTTTGTAGTTGAAGTATACACAATTTCCATCACTCTATTTGCACAAAATTAATGTAGAATAAGATTTAACTTCAGTAAATCTGTAATGTTTCCAAATGATATCTTTGAAACCTTTATTACCCAACCATTAAATTTATTAACTCTTTAGGAATAGTACGTAATTATGTTCCGAATTAACTAAACTCATTTAATATTAATTTATAGGATTTTTCGGTCGCCAAAAAAATATGAGTTGGCTTATTTTATAAAGAAATTATATTTTTCGTACCAAAGTTGCACGTTATGTAATAGTTACTGAATTTAAATTTTGTCAAAGAATAGTTTTATTCCTGTAAATGTAGTTTAGTGACGAAACATATACTCTACTACTCAAATGAAAATATTCTATAGTTATGATATTTAGAGCAATAATCAAATCTACCGTCGTGATAGTTGGTAAATATTTGTCTAAATTATTATACTCTTTTGCACTCCACTTTAATAGTTATAATTTTTATTAATTATGGAGAGAAAGAAACGAATGTAGTAGCTACATTTTATTGCATATTTAACTGTTAAATATGCAATAAAAATTAATTGAATGCATAAAGTCTGTGTTGATCACATAGACATGCCTATAAAATTTTATAGGCTGTCGGCAAAAATCGAATAACCAAAGAGCTTGAATCAGAGATTGATCCGTCTGAAAAATTTTCGGCAGTTATTGCCTGAAAATTAATTCGATTAGTGCTTCGCTTTATGTACAGATATATTAACCATGATGTTTAATATGACCAAAATATAGAAATAATAGAGTATTCATAAAGTTCAGTCGTAAAAAACTAATAAATTTACATGTTCATCTGAAAAAAAACATATTAATTGTCATAATATTTTTATTCCAATAGTGTTTAAATAAAGATCAGCCCTTCTTGAGTAGCTTGTTCTTACTTATATGGTCATTTTAATAAGTCGACTTGTTTAAACAATTATTTAATCACTGCTCCTTAACTCCATGTGTTAAAAAAACCACTTTAGTATTCCACATTATTATAATATAATTTATTTTTTATTTCTAGCGAAAAAAGCTCTTTTCTACATTTTTCAAATATTCCATATTTATGATTGTTTTTGTATTAAATACTTGCATCGGTTTTTCCATTATGTATTTCCACGCTGTTTGAGTGGTTTCTAAGAATGGTATTACGGAAAAAACAAAAAAAAATCGAAAAGAAAGGCAAATGTGTAATAAATGTTAATATTTCTTTTGAACAAACTATACATCGATATAACTCGAATAAATCAAATCATACACCTGTTCCATAAAAAAATTACTAATAGCGATTCCATTTTGCGTTTCTTTGAAAATCAACATTCCTGAATTTCCATCATTTCAAAAAACGATATTAGCAGTACTGAGAGTAAAACAAGTAAAATATTGCTATTAAAACAGAACCCTAAACGGAACAAACGATGTAACCAATACAGTGAAATATTTTTCCTAGTATTTCTTTATTTACATACTTCCACTGCTCGCCTTTACCGGCAATTAAAATTCGTCTGAGAGTGATGCTTTTTAATATTAAAATAAAAGTAAAATAATACTGGTGATTTTCAAAATAAAGCAATTTGGTAATAATCTTGATACGCACTTAAACGATACAGTGAGTATTTATCCAAAAGTAACATATTACTCAGCTAAATAACATATTTTGCAATGAGAGATATTAGCATTAACTTTTATCTAGTATATATAGTTATACTATATAAACTCTTTATGAACATTAAGAAATTAAAAAGTAAAATATAATTATGGAATATTTTGATTATGTGTTTATTATTTTAGTAAACACAAATTCCGAAAACAACTTTTATTAAACCTTCTGCTAACCACTGATTTAAAATTTGAGAAAATGTCTATCTTGAATATATTTGGAGTTAATTTTGTAGAAATTCATTATTCACAATTAAATGAAACTACGTGATGTAGTATTATTTCTACTTTCTTTAAATTCTTTACCACGACCTAGGTTTCGTTGTATTACAACATCTTCAGGTGGGCTATTAGCAAAGATCTTTGCTAATAGCCCACGTGAAGATGTTTATCATTACATAATGTTGACAAAAGTTGTCAAGACAAATAAATAATAAAAAGTTGAATTGAGATATTGCGTAGTTATAAAAATTATTTTACTTAAAAATAATTTTGGAGAAGTTTTATTTTCACTTTTTATTTTGTTTCAACATCCAGTAATAAATTTTTATAAAAAATTGTCTAAACTACATTTTGAACTTGAATTATTTTTGTACAATCAAAATATTACATATAATGGAAATCAACCTACAGAGATAGAATTAATGCTAATTTTAATTTGCTCCCGTTGGCTGTAAATTGCTGTCCCTAATACAAATATCAATTAAATATTGGTATCTTGAATCTGAATGCATAGTGTAATAACATTGTTGTAATGAAGAATAACATGAGTTAGAAGTCATAAACTCTCAACTCTCCAGACCTCCATGATGTATTTACTAATCAATAATTATGTGTCTAAAATATATGTGTCTTCTGAACCCCTGTTGTAGATGTTGGGGAGGTATAAATATCTAGATATTCAAAGGGCGTCTGATAATTCAACTAATACATCAGAAATGGGTTAATGGCAATAGACCTTAAAAACCGACGTTAATAAGAGATAAGTGGTAGCCTTCCAGGCGGTAATTAATATTTCACCGCAATCAATTGACCCTTTCGTTGCGATGAGATATTATTTCGCATTGAATAAGCACAACTTTACATGGTTTCATAAAAACTATAGGGAAAATTACGAAATTCTTAATATTTGCTTAAAACATTTATTCAATATACTGTAAGGAAATAGCAGGAATATTTTAATCAACAGTGAGGTGGATATGAAGCACTGCGTTTAGTTAAGTGTCATATTCTAAACATAGCAAAGGTAGGAAGAAATGTAGGAATAAATTCTAATGAATAAAACTTGACAGGTTTATGTTTTTCTTCTTTTGAAATAGATCCAGCATGGATGATTAATGTTTATCGCGCGCAGTAGATGGGTACTTTATTAATGAACACTGTCTCGACTTATTACTACTACTAATAGAATATTTCTACTACTACTAGATTATTTATGTTCTTGGTATTACGCTCCATAATAAATACTTCAACACTCATAATGAGGAAACTATCCTCAGATCATAGAGCTACCATCGTCTTATTAATGCATGGCGCGATTACTGGAGATACCAGCCGTTTTAATTTATATGGGTAACATGGTGGTAGTTTAGAAGAGAGATGAAGTTAGCGGGGAACGGAAAAAATGATCGTCTGTTTCAGCCTTGATCATTCTATTTGTACATGCGTAAATATAGAAAAAATGGACATAAGAATTATTTGAATTTTGAATAATTTTCATTTCGTATGGAAAAAATGATAAAACATATTTCTTCCGCTGCCTGCCCTGAAAGACTCTATTAGAAGGTGGTTTGTGTCTTCATGCTTAAGGACTTTAAAATACTTAGATTGTTGGGAGAAAAATTTGCTCAAACATTTTGAACCAAGTCTTTCCTTAGATAAACTTTGACACAGACATAACTAAGACACAGTTGTTGTCCGAAATCCTTTCCGTATTACTAATGTGAAAGAATTTATAGCACATAAAACATATACAAGATTTTTTCTATTTGGTTTTACACTATTTTATTCTGCCTTAATTTATAAATAATCATAGACGTCTATTACTAAATTCGATAGTTTTTGTTTTTACAAAACTTGCTAACATACGTCGAATCTGTATGCGGCTGTAATAAATAGATTAAGTTTGCTTATACCCGTCCAAATTTATGCTACCAATTTTGGTCATCTACGTAGAAAATCTATCTCAAAACACAGAAGCCAGAGCCACTAAATTATTTTTTGTTTATCAAAATATATTTGTGGCTTCTTTACATATATTTTCAAACCCAATTTAATTATAATTCTCCTTTGATATAATTATGTTAAATATTTCGCCGAATATTTGAAAAAAAAAATGTTGGTTTACTTTTCCTTTTATGTTTGTGAACTCCTGGAGATAGTGATTATATTACGTAATGTTCATAACATATTCCCAATAGCTTGGTTTTTTCTCCAATATTAAATCTTGAAGCGGAATATGTAGAATAATAAAATAGTATGTATAAGTAAAATGTGAAATATATAATCTATCTTCTCAATGATAAGATAATTCGTTTGTATATTATGTTAAAAAATAAAAGAAACATTATTTACAAGGCACGTAATGAGCGTAATATTAGTAAAAGTGTAGTATTATTGAAATATCTTATCATATGAGATATTAAATTATATAAATTATCGCCATTATTACCTTTCATATTATAAACATAATAATATGAAAAGTAATAATGGCGATAATTTATATTATTTAGTATCTCATATGATAAGATGTTTCAGTAAAAAAATAAAATAAACAAGCAATACAAGAACCCTTTAATTATAACCAGATGAATATTTAGTCGGCCAATGTGAAAACATATTTAAAAATATAAGTAAAAAGATTACAGTGGTAATATACGTTAAGGGATACTGAATTATGTTTTAAATTTAATTAATGGGGACAGCATACTGAATACATGACTCGTTCTAAGAACCATTCGACAATTAAACTAAATTTAGAAATTTAATGGCTTCATATTTATTATCAAACTAAGTGTTGAATTACACTTAGTTTGGATTTAATTTACAAATTACTTCAGTATTTAACTTCGAAGATACTCTAGAGTTTATTAACGATAGCAATAATTGAAATTAAAAAGACGTGACAAGAATCCATTTCACTTTCTGGAATAATAAATCGATAAAACAAAAGCGTCGATACGGTCTCAAATTTAATGAAATTTATTAGACATAATGAGTGTTATTAGCTACAAAGTATTTTAAAAGAAAGATAGCAAAAATTTGTAAAATATAATTTTCCTAATTTCAAATTTCATTTGAAAATTTCACAAGTTTCAAACAGACGAGAAATATATTATCCCCTCCATGTTTTTAATAAGTTATTTTTTTCTTTTCGCTCGTATCGAATCACACCTACACGACAATTATGGAAAAAAGTCTTGTCACATTTTCCAAAAAACCAATAAATCCCATTTGTGACTTTTGATTTGGAAATGTTTTCGGATAATCTCTAAAGTTTTATTTTTATAAGAGTTTCAAGATTTGAGATAATAAATAGATTGAAGTTGAATATATTTGACATTAATTTTGTAGAAATTTATTATTAATAATTAAATGAAACTACGTGCGTAGTATTATTTCTACTTTATTTGAGTTCTTTACCACGATCTAGGTTTCGTTGTATTACATCAGGTGGGCTATTAGCGAACACCCGAAGATGTTGTAATACAATGTAGATTGAAGTTGTTTTGTGATAGAAACATGTTTTTTTTTTTAATTTTTAAAGTTGGTGAATTTTTCAGATTCGATGGGTTTCTTTCACATTCAACAAAATCACAAAATCATTACATTTTAAGTCCTATGAAAAAATTTTATAAACAAAATTAATGTCTTTTGAACGTGTAATAGATAGATACACGCAATATCTTTGCTATTTTTTGTTAAATACAATAAAAAAATAAATGACAAAAGAAAATTAAAGTATCAGAATCATTGTTTAATAGACTATGGAACACAATTTCACAAATTTTATTAAACTGGCTAACTAATGAGGTCAATGGCAAGGTAAGTAAATTATAATTAAATTATATTCTATGCATATTAGTCATCATTACTTTTTGTATCAATTTTACATAATTACATAGTTGTTTCTAGTAAACTGATGAAACATGAATATATAGCTCGCAGGATCTGTGTTTTGATTAAACAAAAAAGGATTCAGATAGTTTTTACCAAGTATTTCATGTTAAACGCCCATTAATATGTAATGAAAGGATAATTAGTTATAAAACTATACACGATTATACCGTTTTTAAATATTAATCTTCTTTTTAAATTGATATCGCACTGAATATGAGTATCCTGCTAATCTCCCAATTACAAATGTCTATTCGGACCTTCAATTACCAGTGCGGGTACTTCGCTTAATTTTTCGTTCATTATATACGTATAATTGTGATATAATCTATATTATTTAAGTCCTAGAATACTTTTGAGTATAACATTTTTTTACAAACATAAACGGTAGCATTATATGTGTATATTCTTATAATTATTAAAGTGCTAATTACTTACTCATATTTGATTAAAATTAAAAAAAACTGGAATTCTATAAGATCACACACACCCTTCTTCGTCCGTTCAACTCTTTCAATTTCTTTTTTTTTATTTCACGTGTCGTATATATCGGTTGTAAAAGCGAGTTACAAGGATTCCAGTACTATATTTTTTAGAATTTTGTGTCTGACAGTCTTTAAATTTTACAGATGTTAATGAAAATACAAATAATATTAACAAAAATATACATATTTCCGAAATTTCTCGAATCAAATAGAAAGAATGTGTTATCATAAATTTGTAATTTTTTGAGAAACTCACGATATTTTGACACTTGCGAACGGTATACTGGGCAATAAGCTCACAAGGTGAATAATAATATTAATGTTTGTAGCGTTTAATAAAAATATTATGTATCCTAAATGTTGATATGTACTTAAGTGTCTACGGAATTTTACAGCGTGAATTCTATTCTTATTTAACAGGTTTTTATTACCATTATAAATAATACGAAAAAAAAGAAAAGTGTTAATAAAGAAAAAAAGAAACGTGACAAACATTTCTTTTTTTTCTTTATTAACCATTTTTTAGCCCTAAACTTATTTTTTATTTTATTTTTTAATTTATAATATGCAACTTAATTTTTAATGTAAGTGAGAGAGTTTACGATGAGATTTTTATCACGTCCACACATAGCATCAAGGAAAATTATCCCATTTTTTGGGTATTACATCGATACGCGTGAAAAAAATGTTGTTGTAGTACAAAAGAGCAAAAATAAAAATATTGAAAAAACCCATGACTGATGTAGTCGTTGTAATTGAAAAACGATGAAATAATTTTTTTACCAACTCTCCGACTGCAAGAAAATAAGAACCTATTAATATAATTACACACCCAAGAAAATTCGTTCGGGCTGCCATTGTCATTTTCGTTCTCAAGATCAATTATATTATAGCAGCATAGAAAAGCTATTTGCGCACATAAAATAATTTTCATTAGTCACGAACTGATAAAACTGTAAAATTTTAGACATAAGCTGGGCATCGCAGCCCCAACGAATTTTCTTGAGTTTGTAATTATATTAATAGGTTCTTATCTTCTGTTAGTCGGGGGGGTTTTCAAAAAAAATAATTAATCGTTTTTCAATTACAACGTCTATATCCGTAGTGGATTATTTAAACATTTTTAATTTTGCTTTTTATTTTATAATTTTTCAATTAAAACGTTTACATCTGTCGTGGGCTTAATCAAAATTTCAATTTTGCTTTTTATTATCAGTCTTCATAATTAAAGTTTTAAGGAAACATTCGACAAAGGGCAAGCTTACGTGTCTCTTACCATTTTTAGTAGGCGGCGTAGTAATAAATGATATAAATCAAAGAAAACTCTTTAATAATTCACACAATAGCATAGCATTGGAAGAATTAGAGCGTTCGAGAAACATATTCCGTGGATCACGCACCGATGAAGCCAAAGAAAGTGCACAAAGTAATTAATCTAGATCAATAACAAATATTTATCGCAGCGCCCCTTAACGGGTTAACAACATGACATGTAACTAATAACCTTCGCCGTTACATCACAAACTTTTTATCAAAAACCGTATCTAAATCGGTCAAATGGTTTTGGAGGAAAATGAGAGCACTCGTTTGCAACAAAATGTTAATTGCAGCGCCCCCTAGTGAGTAATCACCATAACTCCTATATAGAATTAGTCTCAAATATTTTACAGAAAACCTTATCTAAACCGATCAAACCATTTGGAAGATAAATGGGAATATTCGTTTGCAACAAAATGTGTATTGCGTTGTCCCCTGGTGAGTAATCACGTAACAACTATCTTAGAACCATTGCCAATAAATCACAAACATTTCCAAGAAAACCGTATCTAAATCGGTCAAATCGTTTTTGACAACATTGAACTCCACGCACAAACAAACAAACAAATGACCTCTCATCCTAAACGCATATAACTCCTCCGTTCCGTAGTAGGTAAAAATGTTATTAAAATCAAGAGGAAGGGGTTAAACTGTATAGTATTCGCTGTAAGACTGTTTAGCAAATCCTAACTGTTTCTTAATTTTTCTGTTTCTTATATCTTATTTTCAGGTTCAAATTATTGAATAAAACTATATATTTCTATCGCCTATATTTTGTATAACTAAGAATAATTTCTTGGTAACGATTATTTTTTCCAGTCCTAGTTTAGTGTTATATTTTCATTTTCTAATTAAGGCTTTCTTTTTTAATAACAGATCTTTGATTTTATTCTTTCTGTTATAGGAAATACAGGAAAATTCAACCTTTATAATGCTACTAATATATTGATTGTTCTAAAACAACACTCAGTAAGAGAACCTCGTTAGCTTTGTAAGTAATGTAATGACTTTCAAGTTATTTATTAATTAGTTCAATTTAGCAGGCGTTCCCTTTCGACGAATGTCAAGTTCGGTTAACAAGAACCGTTACGAACAAGCGTTAGTCATTGTTCACTCAGACTAGTCACGCGTTATAATGTAATTAACATTATAACGCAGGACTTGTTTGGAGTTTTCCGGTCATTTCCACGTTTTTATGTTTAAGCGAGTTATTAAATTGGAAACAAAATTGATTACATTTTGTACATGGTACGCCACACTCTTCCTTGAATAAATTATATTAAGAAAATGTCTACAAGCAATGCCATTTATTACATTATTGAGCCATTGACGGCTCATCGTCAGTTAATTTAATGTGCTATGAAAAACCTATTCCACACAGGTTCGTTTTGGCATGTGATGTAAATTGATTGAACCGCCAAATAATCACTTTTGGAAAAAAAAATATTTTCCGATAGTAAAATATCGCTGTTGAATATATTGATTCGTTATATAAATTAGGTTTAATGAACAAATAGAGATAATATGTTCATATCTATCTATCTATATATATATATATATATATATATATATATACATACATATATATATATATATATATATATATATATATATATACACATAAGTTATTTAACTTACATCATGTACGTAACATATATATAATATATATAAATATATTACGTACATTTCTATTATCTCTATATATAAGCTTCCTTCGTTCTTTATCCTATATTTTTTACCTAAATGTAAAATTTAGTTCATTTTAAAAATAATTGACTTTTTTTATGGTTTTTTGTAAATTGATTGACCCAAAAACCTTTCTAATTTTTTTTAAAAAATAATAACTAAATAATAAGTAACTTTGTATATGAACATGTTTAATGCGGATAGAAGTAATTTTTTTTCTTCACATTTCTTTACTTGTCACCACAGTGAACCACAAATAACAATGGCATTATTATAAATCATCATCACTTGCCTTTCCAATCCTTGAAAATATAATTTCAATTAATGTGCATATTTACCTGGAAAATACTATCGTACAAAGTTTGAACAAAATAAGATTTTTTCAAAAACTTTTCTTCCAATTTTTCTGCACAGATATAATACATTTAGGTATAATTTGAACTTTAAAATTAATTTTGTATAGATAACTGATGACACTTCAAATTTAGATTATGACGAAATCGCAAGTGTGAATGCACCATTCTAAGACATGAAAATATCCAGGTATTCAAAATTAAAATTAAAATATACAATTTTTAAAAAATAAGGCTCCTTAATTAAATGAAATTAAATGTAGTTCCCTCTTCAATATAATCAAACGACGATAATAAACCTTTTATAATTCTTATGGTTGAAGTTTCATGACATTTTGTTGTTTTATTCGCGGATAAATTTTTAGATAGATTTTACTTTTACTAGATGTTACTTTTCTCCATTATATAATATATAAATATAGCCTACATTTTCCGTGTATGTCGTTAAAAAAAAAACTTATTATAATATACAAGTAAATGCATTGGAATCTTTTTTTCTAAAACAAAACACTTACAAAACGGCTGGTGTTTTCTGGCAGTTTTTGTGTCAATCTTCTTAGTGAACGTGAAAATGAGAAAATGCATAATTCGATTTGGTAAACAACATTTTTTGTATTTCTTTTCCAAATGTATCATAAAAATCGATATTACCAGTCATGATTAGCGGTTTCCTAAAAAATCAATCAAGAAAATCATTGACGATATTAGATACATTAAATTATCACTTTTTTGTGTGATATGACATTGCACAAAATATTGTCTTTATTAGATAAGAAATGTTATCTTTGTACAAAGAAAAGAGATTAAAAAATGTTAGCACAACTACCTATGTCTGCTGATAAATAGTAAAGTAAGTAGTGCATTTTTAATTGTTTTGATCGTTGTATTACTAATCGCTTAACAAATTAAAACTAAGGTTAATGAAAGTAATTTTTTAACTGTAAATAACAGTCTAACTGATGTGATAACTGATGGTGGTTATATTATTTCAAATTATTATTGGTGTATCTACTATATAAACAAAAATTTAAAAAAGAACTGTATTTTTTATTAATATTAGTTTGAGCTACGATAACATATTTACATAGAAAATGAATTTAACACCTATGTACATGTGTTTTTTTAAATTATGTTTAGATATATATTTATGGAACAGAAAACATGAAGACTATTATAACAAGTTTAAGGGGAAAAAATCGCGTAGTAAAATAGAAGAATTTCATAAAAATTAGGATATAAGAAATACCGTGTAGCAAAAAAAAGGGATTAAAGAAGAAAAGGGCAGCACATTCAAACTGAGCAATATTGCGTTGTAAGAGACGGGAGATATCATTCAAGCTGAAATATATTACGTAAGAAGAGTAAAAGAACATAATACCAATTTTCAGCTACATAGTCTCGCGTAGCAAAATAAGAATAATAACTTACCAAGTTCAAGATGAATTATATTGTAAAGTAAAAAACAATATTGTAATCATTTCAAGTTGCAAAGAATTGCGTAGCAAAAGAAGAATAATATCTTAATAAGTTCAAGATGAATTATGTTGCAAAGTAAAAAATATATTGTAATAATTTCAAGCTGCAAAGTATCGCGTAGCAAAAGAAAAGGAATACCATGGCGAGTTTAAGCTGAAAAAAACATCGAGCAGTAAAAGGAAAGAAATATCATTATAAATTCAGGTAGGGAAATATCGAATAGCAAAAGAAGAGGAATATCATAATATTATAACCATCCACGTATCATGGTAGGGGTCTATGTTTGTTAGGGGTTTTTCTACGTTAATTTTGTTTATTTAGCGCACTTTCTTTTCCCCACCCGCCGAGCGGTCACACGAAGATGATTTCATTTAAATTAATTGTTACCCTGCTATTTTTTGTATAATTGTTACGTTTATGTTTATTTCTTTTTAATGTATTTTTTTTCGAAAACAATTCAGGATTGAAAATGTACATACGCGAAATTGCATGGATTTCAATACCCGCTTGCTGTAGAATTCACATTTAGCGTTAGCTGTGTATATATATATATATATATATATATATATATATATATATATATATATATATATATATATATATATATATATATATATTGTCCAAGCTACTTTAAATATAAGTAAATGACACATTGGATATTTTTTTCTATCTTTCACAATCGCAATAAGCACAAATGTTTCAAATCAAAATATACGTATTATAAATAGACATGTATCAAAGCTCTGTTTATTTTTATTTTATATCTTTTTAAAGTAAAGAATCATCTCAAAAACTGCCTATTATTCACTTTTATTATTACGTCCAATTTAAAAAAAAAGTATTTTGTTGATTTCCTTAGTAAGTATCGGTTTATTTTAATATGTTGTTGATTTACGTAATAAAATTGTGAGGAGGCCGCCTGTAAATGACTCACGTCATACATATGGTCATGCAATAAAAATCGCAACAGAATTATTTACAATACCGCATATGACTTTAGTAGCGTATGCTCTTGCGGTGTCTATATGCGCTCCTCGTGTTAATCTCGTAAAGAATCGAATGAAATCAGCTATGTTCTTAGGTAAGTTCAGATAAGTACGGTATGGACCGCGTAAGGAAGGGATGCGTTTAGCGATGGCCTAAATCATAAAAAAGTAAATGTTTACCTATGTAACAATGATATTCTGAAAGTAATTTAGAGACACTATTTTTATGGTACAACGAAAATTTTACTTTACGTATACTACTTGTGAAAAATATTTAGAAATTTGATAAGTATATTTCGTGTTTAAATTTGTATTAAATATAAGTTGTATAAAATGTGTATGTTAGTTTTAAACCTAAAATAATATTATTTTCAACAAAATTATACTAACAGCCTTGTATGAAGTAAGTCAGCCAATTACGAGTAATAACTAAGTGGCCTACGTTACCTTTTTAGTTTATTGATTTAAGTTAACTAAACTATTTAGTGGTTATTTAAAATAGAAAATGAGGACACAATTTGATGTTTTTAAGAATCATATCTTATGAAAGAGACATTGTATCAAAATCAACGCGTAACATTTTCGATTGCCTTTTAAGGACCTTTCCTATGATACCTCATTCCATGGAGTCCGCGAAAAATATATTTTTCATCTTCAAGTTTCATATAAGGAGAAGTTTATTGAATAAAATTGTATGGACATGTTCTTGGAAACTTTCAAAAGAATCGGATATAAATTAAAAAAGTTATGATATTGTGACCTACAGACAGGCAAACATAAAATTTATAATGGTACAATTTTCCGATGTTTGAATAAGACTGGATAAATGTACATATTTTATTAAAGTCGATAACGAATGTGCATATGGTAATAAGAAAACTTAAACATTTTAGCATAAGCTTCGTAGTTATAAACATAACCTTGAGTAGCATAAGCTTCGTTTCTCAAAGATACAATAATATTAAATCGTCACCATAGAGGTCCATGCGAAATATATGGGTGGTATTTGCATATTTCCTTGTTTAAACATGGTCCTTCTAATTTATAAATTCTATTTTGTGGTGTCCAATGGTGAAAGCTTTAGAATATTTGTATAAATATTAGTCACAATGTTCGTTGAGTATTTGACGTCATAGTCATAGTCAGAAATCGGCGACCTTTGATAGATACCTAGTAAATGTCGATTGGCAATATTATTAATTATCGGCCATTTCAGTCTCTTAGCCACTATCAACTAAATACACTTGATAATTTGAAATACTTATTGGATGTTGATTGACGCTATATTTGATCAGTGGCCATATATTTGATCAGCGTTTTTGTACACTACAGACTAAATACACTTAGAGACATATCCTCGGTACTTTGCTTATTTTCTGCAGTAAAATACAAAATCTCACTTAATTTGTCTCACTTAAGACATTTAGATGATAGAGTTTTATAGAATATGAGTTCAAATAGTGTTTTATAGAAAGTCACTTGACAGGATATCAAGGAAGTTAAAATATTTTTATGCAGCAATTATCTAGTTAATTTTAATAAATATCTTTAGCAACGCAAACCTCAAACAAAATGATGGCTAAGTAAATAAATACAAAAGTGAGCCATATGAAGGAAGTCATTTGCTAAGATGTATGTTAGATATTTCAGACAATATTTTATTTATTTAATACAATGTTAATAGTAAAATTAGTTTGACTGTGCTCGGTAATAAAAGCATTTGCATTATAAAATTGTAACTTCGTAGAGTATCCGTATGAAAATTAAAAAAAAAGAATAGTTTAGGTTTTCTTTAACGTACGATGAATACATGTGTAGATACTGAAAAATTTACTTAAAATTTTCATGGCTACACATCTAACTGGTCAGATTTTGATGGAATATTTTGTTTAAAATCTTTGAGACCTAACTACATTTGCAATGTATAATAATAATATTAAGATCCTATAGAAGTAAGAAATTAACAAATTTTTCAATTCAGAGTTTTATGTGGATGAAACCGATTTTTCTCAGAATCTAAATCACCTACTGAGCAGTGCGGCAGCAACTGATATATCGTTATATTAATTTTGTATGATGTTTCGTGAAATATCCATCAGCAATAATCTAGAACAAGAATTATATTTTCATTATTTCCTAACTTTCATAACTAGTATACTATAATCAATATATAGTAGTTACTTCCATTTGTTTGCGTAACTAATAAATTTTAATAAAAATGTCACTAATTTTTTTTGTAATTTTTTTATAAAATATGACAAATATATGCTTAGAAATATAAAAATTATGAACATCTGAAAATACGTAACCAGAAAAAAGTAAAAAAATTCGGTCAAACATATAAACAAGCTTAATAATTTACAAATCATCTGAAAAAGAAATGGGAGATAGAAAATCATAATTACACCCATATTTTAAGTGTAATTATATAAATATAATTACACTTAAGGAAATTGTTTTTCCTAAGTTCTCGTAAAATTAATACTATTGATGTTTAGCCAACGTTTTTTGTGTTATGATATAAAGTTTTTGTAAAAATCTCTGTATCAAACACATTATATTCTAACAAATAAAGTTTATTCTAATTTATTATTATTGGAGATTTATGATTCCACAAACAAAAGCTTTAGAATAGTAAGCAAATATTTTTAAATTTTTTACAAATTTGTCAGAAGACCTATAATTTTCCCCTTACGTAAAACTTCAGCCATTACCAAATTTCTCTTAAATCAATAAACCAATAACAACCTAAATAATGTTTTTACGGTGGTGATATTAAATATCATTAAATTCAAGGGTGGTATTAAGTACAGAGAGACTTTCAGGTATGCATGTACTTTCAACGATTTGCCGTAACCAATCTTTCAATGACACTCCTCGCTTAGGTTTTTTCTTTAATGTGGTTATTTTCCATATCCCTGGACTGAAGCTATAGTGCTATGCAAGAAGTACCTATGATTTTGCTCAAAAAGTGAGAAAGGTGAAAACATAAACATGGTGGCGAGCCATAAATACAAGCGCAAACATCCTTAATGTAATTGATTCCTGTACATTTACGACAAAGTGTACGTAGATATGTAAGTTTGCTCCTGGTAAGTGCTGTGTTTCGTTTATAATCAGGTAACACTAAATGAAAATTAATAACACCTCCTAGAAATATTTTTACGTAGTCAACCAAAAAAAATCATTTATAATATTTATCTTTATGTGCGAAAAAATCCAGAAAGGTCATTTCAATAAAATGCAATAATGAACTGTAGATGCTACTGGAACATGAAAACTCATTTTTTGCAATGCTTTAAAGGAGGTAGATATGTTGAAATAGTTTTTGATATTCCATAACTCGCAAAGATAGGAATGTTTTTAAAATAATTGGATTATTTTAACACATAATGATGATGTTAGCTAAGAAAAGTATGTTATTAAAATTTTGTTAAATTAAAAAAAATTCCTACTCTGAATAGGGGATCCTCATTGTCGGAGAGGCCGCTGGTGAATCAACCCATAAACCCCTCCTACCCACAGTGTACTAGTTTAGTTACCCTATTCTAATTCTTTAAAATATTAACCTATTAAAATAAGGTTTTGTGAACTAATGTGGTGTTATCTTGGAATGTATCCAGAGCACATTACAGCGTTGTATTTGAAGCGCTCACTAGTTTTTGTAAGAATTCACTTCTCTACAGCACAACTTTTTCCGAATAATGAAATCAAATGTAACTTTAATTTTGTCATAGTTAAATTTTAAATACTTTTCACCCTTTTAAAATTAACATCTTGTTACGATGACTGGGAAAATGATCCAAAATAGCAAGAATCCAAGGGCCAGGTGTATTAATAGTTCTTATCGGGTTACATGGTAGTTCGAGGTACGTTTTGTGTGCTAATTCTGCCATCAAAATGTTATGGATAATGTTGCACTTGCAAAGAAATTCGAAACTTTTAAAGATGTTTTCCCATTCAAAAAAGGAACAACAGGCTCTCAATATACATACCAATTTGATAGCTTGTAGTCTATTGTTAGTTAGTAGTCCATTGTTAGTAGTCCATTGTTAGTAATTCATTGTCAGTCACTCATAAAAATATTGACATAAATATTTTTGAGGAGGCGACTAAAAGACTCGATAATTTAAATTCTTGTTTAATGTAAGACATTAATTGAAAGAGTATCTTATTCAAACTATGAAACTGTTTTTTACTATTCTATCCCAACTTGATTTACCAACATAACATTTACACAGCGTATTATACGTTACGCTATAGTCATAATAATTAAAATATTTTTATGTATGTACCCTCAATGATTTCAACAATTAATTAAAATAGTAATAATTAGGCTCAAAAATGAGGCAAATATTTTTTAAATAATCGATAACTAATTCATATGTTGAAAAAATGAAAGTATATCCAATATGTCTTACTAAAAGTTTTATTATTATGTAATTTAGATGGAGATAAGTATAAAGTTACCGTGAAAATGAGAAAAATATATCTTAAAATCTGAAGCTATTTATACAATAAATTCTATGAAGAAAAACGTCTTATACCGTATTTCTATTAGTGACCGCAATAATTAATACGAAGGATTCATATAGGAAATGGCTTTATGAGTTCAACGTTTTATGAATACTATACTCATTCTAGAAGTTCAAAATTGAAACCAAGGATCAAGAGATGAAAAATTTATGTAAAGTACTGAAGTAAATAGTAAAAGAAATATTTATTCGCCCTAAGGGAGAAAATTTTTAAAAATGAAAGAGTTATTGTCACTCATATTATTTAAAAATTGATTAACTTAATGTAAATTGAATCTTTAGAGGTCCTCAGACGAAGTAATTACTAGTAAACACTACAAGTTAAAATTGTAGGAAGCGTCGTGCTATAATAGGTGAATAGACGAAAAAAACTATAAAGATTCCACGTGTCGGTAGGGAATAATCTAAAAATAGTAGTGTAACTCTAATAGCAGTAGTAACTACTAATAAAAAGATCTACATATAACAGCGACTTAACAAAATTTTATAGAATTGTTAGGTAAACTTTTGTTCTTTTTTCAATTTCATTTATTAATTTTTCCCAGACCTACAAATTTATCTATGAATCACTGTTTCGGAAGGGGTTCTTTACTTTATTTCCAACTATAGTATATTTTAACTTTCACTTTATGATGCGAAGTCACGAAAAAACTTTCATTGTTTCTGTGAAATCACTCTTAATATAAATGGGATAAGTTTATGGAAAAAAGCATAATTTAAAATTTCAACTAGGGTTTTATTATTGTATTTTTCCCTTTTAGTATTCAAAAAATTATTAAAATCTAGAGCGTCTACATTTCTGTCAAGTTTAGAAAGTTGAAATTGTCATCACCGATAATACTTCTTTATTTGAATGTCCATCCTTGTTAAGATCTACTCCGACACCTTTTAAAGTGTATATCGGATGCAAATACGTTTTCAAAAAGAATCTACGAAAAATAATGACCTGGAAAACCACGAAATTTGTCATCTTCAAACCAAACTTGTTACCTCATCCATCTTAATGTTCTTAACATCTAGACACCTGCGTGTGTTAAATATCTTTGTACAAAAAACAACGCCAGAGATTACGTTCAGCTGCAATATTTTTTAAATTATGAATAATAGAAATATAAGTTTTTTTATTTATACCGCAGAGGTTTATAACCTCTGCGGTATCATATAAAAATATATTGTAAACAATCATAAGTGAATGTTATATCCGTATCACATTATTAAAGTTTTATCTTTTGTACTAAAATACGTACTAAAATACATAGAACTTACATACCCTGTGAGACTAAAACAACGATACTATCCGTCACCCAAGTGTCTTGACAAGTGAAGCGGATATATTCGATTGTTCAAGCAAAGAAAGTCGTAAATCCTATAAAGTTAAATTAGATTTTTATTCAAATAGGAAGTAAACCAGACAAAGTAGAGATGAGAAAGCTCCGACGAAATTGAATTTGGTGAAATTTTTGCGACCTCGTATAAACAAGCAGCGGTAAAATTTTGTAATAGTTTTTCTTCCAGATTTATTTAATTTTACTATATATTAACATAAAAGAAATAAATTTATGTTTACATTGGAAGCAAAAGCGCACTTTCTTTCGCCGTGCAATTTATCTTGTTAGTTAATACTTTATTTTTTAAACGTATTATCATATTATTTCTTGTTTTATGCGACCAATATAAATTACTCATTAGGAAGTACAAAATCAACCATGTTTCCTGTGTGCTTACTACAATAGCAGTTTTGGTAATTAGCAACTACCAAAGCTTTAACAAGGAATGTCACTATTAATATCTTTCTTAGAGGGAAAAATGTCTGGAAATTTACGTGTTAATAGGGAGATACATAGGTCTACGATTGTTGTGTTTATAAAAAGAAACCGTGGAAAACGTTGGGGTCCGCTCTGTAATAATACTTATTAACTGGTTGAAGTTATTTAAGAGGCTATCTACTGTAATATAGCCAGTAGTCAGGACTACAAAAAGAAACATTACGAGGATAATACAGAGACGGAAGAAATTAGAATAAATTTTTGAAAAAGGTTGTCCGAGCATTTATTAAGCTTTAATACATTTTGTTAGAAATATACAATTAATGGGTTAAAATTCTTGAAGACACAATTGTTATAAAGTTATAACATAAGATAAAGGAGCTAATCTAAAAGTAAAAATCCCACGGTTCATTTAGGAAAGTTTAAAATTTTATTTACTTTCGTTGTTGTTTAAATATGGCCTCGTTTATTAAAACGTATTATTATATACACTGCACATGATATCAAAATTAAATACAAGCATTGCCTATACTTGTTTGTTTCTCTTTGCTCTACACATAAGGAATTTAATTAATAGTAAATGAAATATTTTTAAAAATACTGAATGTTTATATAATGTGGGTTCGAAATATTGCGCATTCCAGCGACTTAAACTTAGAACAAGAAATTACTCTTAAATATACCATTTTTCATTGTTAGGCTCCTTTTGGAAAATAATAAATTACAAGCCGAGCTTCCATACTCGGCTCTAATTTTAAAACATTAAGTTTCAAAGAATGTTGTGTTAAACTTTGATTTTGTCATTAAGACACTTTGTTTGACTGTTTATCGATAGTTAGTACAGCGAATTAAATTTCATTATCTTTATTTTAGTAGCCCGATGGAGTAGGAAAATATATAAAAATATGGAGAACACGAGGATTATGTAACCAAATACTAACGTGTGATTTTTTTTAAATTTGCCAATTTAATAAGGCTTAACAACAATATTTAGCGTCACATTTTCACTTAAATGCGAAAGTTTTTTAACTCTCATTATGTGTAATATTACTAATGTTATTTTCATTAAACTATATTGAATTGATTTTTTGTTAGATTGCTCGTTTAACAGGCAAAGAAACGTCGGGAATACTTTTAAGTTGACTGATACGATTTTTGCAATAAACACTTCTCTCAACCTTGATCCATACCATTCTCAGCCAAAGATACAAATCTGCAATGCGATAAAATTTATTTTTAAACTTGTTTTAAATATTTTTAAAATGACTAAAAACAAGAAAAGTTAGACTACTAAAAGTAAACTTACCTTACTGTCTCGTTTCGGAAATGCAATCGTATTTCCTGACACCATAGATGAACGGCAAGAAAATATAAGTGTGTACACTTTCCTATATGGAAAGGAAAATATATATAGAGGTGATTTCAGTTTGTTAAGTATCTGTATCTAATGTCCAGATATTCGTAGCAAACTCCTCAAGTGCAGGTAAAGAAAATGTTCGTGCAGTTAGATTTTAGGTTAGGCGAAGTGAATATTGTAGAAACATTCCTCAATACACTCTTGGAATAATTTGTAACTGCCGGTTAAGATTATAGTCAACCGATAGATACAGGTGTTTAAAATCATTGTAAAATTAAAAGTGAACCCAATTCATTGAACACAGTGCTAATTTATTTATATGAAATTTAAGAACAGTTCGAAAAAAATAACGATAAGTAAATTATTTAAAAGACCCATTTTTGACGTAAATCCAATTGTGTTGCTCGTGCTAATTTTTATAACTACCAACTGATAGTCAAACACGACTCTTTTCCGAAGATATCCGCAGTAAACTACGATTTTCTACTACATTTTGCGTATTACACATGACGAAGTATTAAGCTTAAAGAAAGATTATATTCAGCAGTTTATGGAAATATTAATTAAAGTTATTGTTAATTAAAATCATAGTTATATTTTGTTAGTAGTTATTTACCTGAATACAGCTTTTTGTGACCTAAAATTCTGTTTTCTTTTCAACATTCTACTTCCGAGGTATTTAAAATCATACATTCTCATATAATGGACGCTCGCATGAAATTTATATATTAATGAAAAGATTACGTTTATACGAACAAATATAATGAAATACATTTGCAAAAATCGCATCTAAATAATATCAATACGTCAATCAACCTAGAGTAACGTTACACCATCAATTGTTTGACAGGAAACTCAAAGTGTAATGTACTTCGTTAAATGGAAACAAGTTTTATTAAAACAGTACACAAAAATATTTATATATTTCTTCTTTAGAAATCTAGATTTTATGAGTATGAAGACGAAAATTTTTCCGGCGATTTCGATTATTTTATAGTATGTAAATTATAAATTTTTTGAAGGTCGTAAACAAAAATGCTGTTTTGCCTTCCATATATATATGAAGATATATTGCATTTTATGTTTTAAATCCTCAGACCTAAATTTGGTTGATCACAGTATTTTTTAACGTTCAAAAATATGAAGATTGAAAGCTTTATTAAAAGAAGTTCACACTTCATCCAGTTTTTGGTTCATTTTCTAGATATATATGTAAAATATTAAGCGAAATTAAAAAAAAATAAAGAAAAAACATTTTGGGGAATGGGGACTACTATTAATAGATATAATTTCTATGAATGAAACGTACATCGAAGAATTTTTCACAACAAATAATTTTGAAGAAGTTACATCTTTTATACCTCACTCTTGCGGTTTTACTGTTTTTTTATGATTTCTTAATAATTTGGCACGACTAAAACCAATTCTTTAGGGATGGACACAGGCAAAACATACGACACTGAGTATGAATATTTGTTTATAAAAGAATTGTCACTTTTGGTTGAAGAAAAACCCAACAAAGACTTCATTGTAAATTTACATTCCCACTATATAATTTTTAGTAAGAGCAATTACTTTTTTTTTAATTAAAAACCTGTTTTGCTAACTTTTCAAAAACATTTAAAAGAATACGTCAACTGAAAGACGTCATATCACATGAGCTGACAATTTGGCTCGTATTTTGCTAACATGTATAAATTAAGCTATATAAACAAAAATTTATGAATTTACAATTTGCGTTCATTTTATTAACACAACAAGGCATTTAATAATATTTTTGCTTTGATTATGGTAATTTCAAATATTATATTGTGACACACCAAAAAAACTAGAACTAGAAACTCAAGTCAAACTGATCTTTATTATCAATATCAATACAAGTCACAGACTTTTTTGGCAAATACTATTCGATTGCCTGTTTATTTGGTTTTAGTTTTTATATCAATACCTGCGAGGTTTTTGAGAAATAAAGGAAGTTCTGGAATGTTTCTATTAGTATTGAAATATTAATTATGTGAATCTTAAATAATTACTTTAAAATATTATTTAGGTTATGTGTAAAAAAAAAGAAATTTAAAAGTGACTCTTTTTTAAGTTGAAACTAGAAAGTAGATGAATGTTAAAAGTTTAGTAATATAAAAAGAGCAACACAAAACACAAGAAAATCAGAACATTTTTCTAGTTAACAATTTACATCTTATTATATAAAACAGGTCACTTTACGTTTTTTAAGACATGTACACCAAACCAAAAAATTAAAATTTCTGATAATATTACGATTCCATTATTGTATGAAAGATAACAACAATACCAAAATAGTACTTAATAAATCCGGATAACCACCTAACTGATAAATAATCTGGCATCTATTATAATACTATGTGAAAAAAATTCGTTTTTACTCATAAAGTGCCCTTGGATATTTTATGTACACAGCCAACAGAATTAAAGGATGCATCATTTATTAACATCAATTATATTTATATTACTACTGTAGATGGTACTAATGGTAGAAGATATGTTCAATAATATATTTTGAAGATATTTTTCTTTTTTGTCACTCTTCACCTGTGTATTACCTGCGCGTAAGAATTCTTTAACATATTCAGTATTTGTGACAAAGAAAAATTGCTTTGTCCCAAATATTAATTTTTAATGCAGGTATAAGTCAAATGTTTGCTGAGTTTCAAATTAAGTCACATGATTTTCCATACTGTACGTCATGTACTTGTTACATATGTTATTTCACTTACCATCTCGTAGACATCTGTAACAAAGAAAAACAAATTAGCGATCCTGCCAGAAGTGGACTTTTGAAAATCACATAACATTTAAACCAGCGCATTTGTTCTGTAAAACCATTCAAATTAACAAGTCATCATTCTTCGTTTAAGTGGCTTGTAGTGACTAAGTAGTTCTGCAGAGTCTCTAAAGCATATTTACCTAAACAATACTATTATTCATGCGCCGATATTCAAAACAGAAAGGGTAATCTATATTTGCCTCGCACAATTCTGTCAGTCCGATTTATACAATGTATTAAGAACCAATAAACTAACTACTTTAATGAAAGCATCATTTTAACAAACGTTTACATGCATATATCTATACTCGCGTGCACGCACTTACGCTTAGACTGATCGCACATTGGTTACTATCGCGTGAGCGATGTTGTTTAAAAAACCGTTCTGTCGCGTAAGCTACCGAGTGGTTGTATATTTTGTCTGTCTTGTAGACATCCATTCTGTCGTTTGATCTACAGAGCGATAGCATAAGTGAACATTCTGTTGCTCAAGTGGAAGAGTTAATCAAGTAATTATAGCCAATGTGCTGTCAGCTTTACACGCAAATACGCTCTCGCGTGCCAACGTACACACATATAAACGTTGATTTATAAAAGTGTGACAAATGGTTTCAATATCAGCGGATAACAGTTTGGTGTACAATGACTATTTTTTAAGAATCAAATTAAATAAGTGAAATAATGAGAAACGTCAGTACACTTTATATAAAACGATTGTACGTTAAAAACTTATCGTACTCAGCTTCAAATTTTATTTCGTTTAATTGCTGCTGGAACCTAATTTTTTGTTTGCTAATTTTAAGTTTAAGTAAACTTTATAATAATTATTTATCTAACAGTATTATGCACGTAATATGCGTGTACACATACTTTAAATACATATTTTAAATTTTGATGACAATCAATTAAAATATTTTACACAAAGATTCAATTGCAAATAACCTCCAAAACATGCTTTGCGGAAAATATTAATTTACGACACCAATAAATAATTATAAAAAAAAATTTACAGACCAAGAAAATAGTGTGTGTTTTCCTTTGTTAAGATACATTATTACTTATACATTTTTAATTACACACGAACTGCATTTGCATCATACCGTGACCACAAAGCTGGACGCACAGCGGAATATGCTCGATCTTTTTCATTGACTGCAATAAATTAACTCAATATTTTTATGGGATATTTCATTACGACTCATATTCGCAAAAAGACAAATATTCTCTATTATCATCAACATCGCGTATGAACGGTACTATATTATCAATGGCTTAATAAAACTGTTTTCACTTATGATGTCTTTGATGCATTAGCGATTATCAAAGTATTTTAAGAGAATTTTATGTTTTCGATACACATAAAAATTAGATAAACAACAAATAATGAAAATTATTTATTAATTAATTTTCGTTAATTTTGTCGAGCCACATGGCTCTAAATTTTAGATATTTTGTTACAAATTGTAGAAAAATTAACTATTTTGTAATATAATGGTTACATAAGTCATTATTTTCATTACTGAATGAAAAATAATATGAACTCTGTTAAGTGATCAATGTATCCATTAAACTACATCGAGGATGCACTTATAAAAGTTTAACCATAAATATTTAATTCGCTTCCGGAAGTAACTACGATATTTCCATGGATCCGGAAATTACAAATGAGCATATCAACAATCTAAACCGCAAATTTGTGCGCCAACTATTGCTTTATATAAAACATTTGATATTTCGGATTGAGTGATTTAAGTGAGCGTATCTGCTGAAAATGCACCATTCGGTTCTCGTTGGAAATTGCTTATCGAACTGGAACACTACTTAGCGCTGTCCATCGTTAATTTCCCTCAATTTTTCTTTGTAAGCTTTTTGTAATTTGATTACGAAGCAGCCGGGATAGAAATCGCAAATCGCACAATACGACGATGCGGTGTTTGCGATATCCATTGCTTTTATAGAAAAATTTGCAATATGTATGATTTATAATTTTATGTTTTTCATGCCGTAATTATGTAACATATTTATGAAATTGGTTAAATAATTTAAACTTTTGATGACAAAATAAGTGAAAAAATATACCAAAAGAAGAACACAGCTTAGTGGATTTCCTTATTTGAGTATCAATTACCATACCGATTGTGAGCTTATTACTTCTTGCGATCAAGGGTGACTGCGTATCTTGATATAATAAAAAAAAAATATTGAAATTTCTCCTCTCTTAATATGAACACTTTCATCTACATATTATAATAAAATATTGCAAAGGGATATAAATATCCTTTTCTTGAAATCCTCATTACACATAATAAAGTTTTTAAAACTCGTTTGCTGAAAATCAAGTTTCTAATGATTATGAAGTAGTTACGATATATTGCTAAACCATGTCAAACAAGAGTTTTAATATTACTAGTACATTTTTGAACGCTTAAAAAGTATGTACTTTTTGTGGCTCAAATGCTGCAACCTTTCACAAATTATTTTTTCAATATGACCTTTTTAATGACATAATGAAATTAAAAAATAACTATCAAAAAAGTGTCGTCATGAGCTCTACTAAACAAACCGTTTTTTTGTCTAAATTTGCAAATATTTTATTTAAAAAATTAAGCGTCATAATTAGTGACAGAGCCAAATGTCTTTACATTCTATTGATACGAAGTTATCAATCAATATGTTTATAACTAGCTATTAATATTAATAGCAACAAAAACTGACTTGGGTTAAAATACATTTCAATGCCTAATTTGACCTTCGATTTTAAAAAAAACTTTAAAATATAATCTAATGTTTTCTCATTTTATATTGTTTATATAGAATGGTAATAGTCAATTCTATAATATACTTATATTTGCAGCGATGTTTTTATTGACGTTACTATATTTATGACAATTTATACACCTAGTGATTGAAAAATTATATAATTGCGTTACTTTACTTCTAACTCAAGTTTCATATTTTAAGTCGTATAATAAATCTCACTAATATAACATTTTTATGGCCGGTTTCTGAGTACTTTTTGTGGAATAAATATCTATTCCGTAACTCTTTTGTTTGAAATTATTCATACATAAGAGTTATGAAGTAAATTTATATTCCATAAAATGTATTCAGGAACCGGTATACTAATTATATTCTCCCATCAATTTAAATTACAGAAATAATCAGTTCAATGAAATATTGTTTTTTTGGTTTAGATCAATGAGGTACCAAATTTTATTTAAACACTAACTTTTTAACATAAAGACAATAAACACAAATTAACAAAAACAATCAAGGTTTGACTTATGATGAACAGCAGTACGTAGAAAGTTAAGATATTTGAACTAATCAGAAGCCTAAATATTACTCCAAATGCTATTTAAAAATGAAGGATGGAGAAGTAACGCAGTAGTGATGTTAGTAACATAGAAGTATCTTGCTTACAGCACATTGTACATAAAGCAGATTAGAAAATAGTATAAAAAATTACAAAAAACTTCTAATGTCTTAAAGCAATACAGAATAACACAAGTAATTTCAAATTACCAACCCTGGTATGTAATAAGAGTTGTTTTGAAAAAAAAACTTCTAAAAACATTGAGCGATAATTGCCTTGAATTTTACTAGCACAGAAACAAATTAACACTGAAAATTAGCAGAGAAACAAATTAACAAAAATAAATCAACTTCTTAAAGACTACTAGCCACATTTAAATTAGTGTTATTTTTTAAAAACGTTCAATGGTTCATCGAAATCAAAATATGTTTGATTACTTTTTATTAACATTTTAGGATTAAGGACAATTTCCAGAATGTTATCATAAGGTTCCTAAAACTGATACGTCTTTGCGTCTTTGAACCTTTTACTGTAAATTGTACAATTTACAGTTTTATAAAACACGAACTTGACTTCTCCCATTTCATCAACTTCACTTTTAGTGACGCCGAAGTAAATATAATATTTGTCTTTAACGGAAAAAAAATTTTAATACCGTTTGATATTTTCTATGAATGACCGTTTTTATTTTCAATTAGCTGCTTTTCTTTTACGTTAAAAACTGATGACTTCACCAAATTTGTTAGTGGTTACTTTTTCATCTGCGGTACGTTTGACCAGCCACTAACGCATCAGTCAAAATAACGGGACTGTACCTCTTTAAAATGTTTGCAGTTATAATTTTTATTGAAATCAATGTGCAGAATAATTTAATGACTTATAATGCAATTTTATGTAAAAAACAATGAATTTTCATGTTAAAATATGTTTTTTTAATCCAAGCAGGGTCTAATTAAACTTTTCTAATATTTCTGTAACAATTCATTTTACTATTTTTTTACGTTTTTTTTCATCTTTCTTTTTTAACTTACTTTTCGATCATTTCCGATTTTATCATCATTCGATCATTTCCACTAAAGCCATTTAGTTAATTCAAGATCATTTCGTATATGGTACAGCTTTTGTGGTACTTCTTGCAGTCTTGTCAGTTACTTTTTTTTGGGTCAGGCATTATTTTATTTTTGTGAAGAGAATGTATCATGTAATACGAATTAGTATGTGTGTTGCATAGACAAGTTTCTTTGCCATTAACTATAGGCGGTTTTACATAAAATGACCGGTGTTTTCTAAAATATGAGTATGAACAAATATCGCCAGTAATTTCTTGTTTTGAATGAGCGTTAAAGGTTTTTCATTGTGCCTAGTAGGTGTCGGTTTTATATTTTTGTTTTCTTAAAGGTTACAGTTTCTCGTTTTCTAAATGTAGCTCTGGACACATCGCTGCGATACGAAAAGTTTTCCATTTTCTTAACGTTTGTTTTTCCTGTAGGTCGTATGCTTTTGATTAAACTAATCAGTGCCCAAGTCTCACGCACAATAATAGCAATATACAACATACAATAACAACATCTTCATTTTTGACTTTGATATGCTTTCATCTTAGAAAATTCGTTTCAAAAATATATTTTCTTTTACAGTCTTCAATTGATTGTAATGGTCTTTGATAGTATTAGATAACGTAGAATATTTATTTTCATGTGAATTTTTTCTTGTCTTTTTAGTTCTTTGATATTTTTTCTTACGCTCCTTACACTTCTTTTTTAGTTTTGTCCAGTTTCAAATGCAATATCATATTCCTTCTTAATAATGTAGATCTTTCGCGTCTTACTTGTCTTCGGCGTATAGACCTAGGTGAAACTGGTGGTCCTGAACGTGGCGCAGAAGCCAGTGTATTAATCATAATTTATTGTGCAGCTTTTTGACGTTCTCGTCCTTTTTCTACTTGCAGTCTTCCGTGTATGCTTAGCAGCTCTATCTTCCCGTTTTCTTACATCTCTTGCAACTATTTTTTTTAGATGGTTCCTTTCAATATGTTTCCTTTTGTCTTCAGCATTTTTTAGTGTCCAGCTTTAACTTAAACCTATTGTAGTGTTGCTTTTCCACTGGTATCAAGACCATTTAGTGTAGACGCTTTTTTGTATAAAAAAGAAGTAAGGTGTGAGTATTCTGTTTTGATTTATACATTAATAAATAAAAAAAATACACCTAAAACAACTGCGTTGCCCATACCACAACTGCTTTACTTTTAATAGTAAAGCAGTAATGCAGCGGTAAATATTTGATTATTTCATTAATGTGCACTGAGAAAACAAAAAGCAAACTTTTGTGTGAGAATAATAATAATGCAAGTATCATCCGTATATTATCTTTCTCCATCAGTAATTCGCATCCACGTAATAAACACACATCTCGTACGATGGCTATCGGACGATTGATTCGCTCAGCTCATTTTCCCTGCGCGGGGATCACTGTTTGTTGTTGTTGTAAGTTACAACAAGTCAAACAAAGTGAGGTGCAATAAATTGAAATTCGCTCATTTTAAGGTTTATTTTCATTTAAAAATACCGAATAGTTAGGATTTTATTCCTCGTTGAGGACACAATGTGAAAGTTTTTTTTTCATAATATGTTGAATGTAAATAGTATCTATTGAAATTCTAATAAATTTCAAAACTTATAACTCCGATTACGATATTCAAGTACAACGTCATTTAGGAAAAAATATGGGAATTTTTCTCTATAACATGAGACTCGTACTCCTGGACACCAATATTTTGTATGAAAAGCAACTGCGTTACTTAGAAAGATAACATTGTTACCGCAATTTGCGCACAAATTTAAATTTTGGTTATATTTTACGCTAATGGATAATAAATGTATAGTGTTTTATATTTACGAATGAACGTATATTTTTAAAAATTTCCAATTATTGCCCCATGAAAAGTAAAATTCATCCAAAAACCAATTTTCAGGCACTGAAAAGTATTTTGGCCCATCTATCTTTTTAGTAATTTATTGAAGTACTTTACTTCAATTTACCATATATTTTATAAATTGGTGACAATTGGAAAATTATATGTATCACGGCAAAATGAATTTAACAGGAGATAATTTTCATTAGATTTTTATTACTTTCTTTATTACTTATGAATGCATTTCATTGGCATTTTATGATGAAGTCCCATCATTCTTAACTGTTTTAACGAGTTTAAGCGTGGTCGTACAAATCTCAGTGACAACGTGGGTGAGGGCTATTTCTTAACAGCCACAACTAAAGATACATCCATACTGTGTGGCTCATGATAAAGATTTATAAGAGAGTTACCAACCATCAGATTCGGATGAGTTTATATCATGGTACGAGTTAAGCATGGAAAATTTTGCATGAAAATTTAATCATCAAAATTTTTTTTGCTATTCGAATAAATAACCAGGATGTAACCGCAGCTAAAATACACCATCGGATTGCAAATGCTGTATTCAACATCAACAACACAGATGGAAAAAACTAGATACACTGCTGCGAAGCAGAAATTAAAAGGCAGTCTGTGTAGTGGAATGTTTCCTTTTGAAGAGTTGTCTAAAAAATTATGGAAAAAAGATGGTCGCCTCGTTCTTCTAACAGACGAGGTGTTGTACAATAATTGTTTGGAAAATTAAACTAACATTATCAAGGACTGATATACCAGCAATTGTTTGCCTGTTGTTATGAAATATATTTGAAAGCAAGCCCTTGCAATATAATCTTCCTTTATCACGATAACATCTTCAGCACGCTAAGCCACACAAATGATCGTATATTTGACTGCGTCTGGTGTAGAAATTTTGAGTCGTCGCACACAGCTTCGGGCTTGCACTATGTGGTTTTTTCCAAGAGTAAAAGATAAACTACGATGAATAAGATTGTCTTTAAAGGCCGTGGAAGAGACATCTAAAGGAAGAATAGATTGACTGCTTTTCGCCGTGGTTTCATCGAATTACACTAAACACAGAGGGCAATGGAGATTATTTTGAAAAATAATAAGTAAATTGCAAACTCGCTAGTGGGTTCCATTTTTAATATTCATAAAACTTCCAATGTTACCTACAGGGAAATATTTTAAAAAACACATGCTTTTTACGATCCATTATATAAAATATTTCCCTGAAATTATTGCGCATAAATATCTGCGAATATTTTAACGTTTATCTCGTTAATAACTCATAAAATACCCGTGTAAATTTATTCAATTGAAGGTCTTATCGTAATAGATAAATATTTGCAATTTATTTTTAAGTAAAACTGATAGAACGATCGCAAATGTTTAAAAGGAAAATTACTTTTTGTTCTCATTATGCCACAATAAATGAGACAAGACACCGTAACATTTCTTTCTCCAGTTTATAGTGAGTTAAGGTAAAGGTACATTATTTTAAATTTTTCTCAAAACCAAATTAAAACTTGTTTTAAACTTTAAGCAATTTCAATTAAAATAAAACAATGTTTTGTAGCTATATCTTCAAAATTAAATCTTTTACGTCCTTAAGTGAGCATAATACTTAAGGACAAAAAATATTCGTATTCGGTTATTTCAGGAAATCCAATTATAATTTTTAGAAAAAAGTCATTTAAATAGCAGCTAGTTTTACAGTCAATTTCACTAGTATAAGAAAAAAAGTAAAAGTCATTTGAAAATTAAGAAATGTATTAATGAAAAATTTATTGCACTTTTGCTTCAAAGTAGAAATACTCTGTATCCTTTATTTTACAGATCTCTTCTCGTAGATCATACACACGATAAAAATAACCAGGCCGCTTGAAATGAGAAAACGAATGAAACAACAACAAGGCAAAAATTCCATTGGTAAAAAAAACATTAAAGCTTTTATTAAAGTATGCAGCGAAAATAAAATGAACATCTGCGCTATATCCATCTCACACATGAACGACGGTAGAAAATTATATAGTAGCAAACGGAATAAATTATTGAAAAGCATAGACTAATTCAGAGTTATCCTCAATAAAGATAATATTTATGACGCATAAAATGCTCTTAAAGTCATTAGTTCTAGATGATAAGCGGCGTTTAATACTAAATATTTTTACATGATCTAACTAAAGCCCATAAATAGTTCAGCTAGCTAATAATAAGTCTTGACATGACAACGGAGATTGGAAAGCAAAATAGTGAATCAAGATACCAATATAAACGAAAATAGTTTAAATAAAAACCGGTCAAGTGCGGCTCGCACTCTCTCACGAAGAGTTCCGTGGCACCAAACAATATTAAACTTTTAAGTTTGTATTCCTTAGACACTGTAAAAACAAAGTTATCCCTGCGGTTAGTATCAAACATATTCCATATATTAAAAACTACAAAACATAACTTATTCAAGCTAAGATTATTTCACGTAGTAGAATACCTTAATATTTTTGGAATTTTACACACGTTAGTTGAAAAGTTACCTTAGCTAAAAGTACCCTTTTCTAATATTAGTATAATTTAAGATAAATATATCTTACACGCCTATGTGTACTGGATTATTTTTATCCTTCAGTCACATGTATGGATTACCACCCCTAATATTTTTTTCATAAGTATTTCATTATATAGCGTTTCATAGAAGGCACCTACCATCCAAATTTCATCTATATAATGCCAAGAGTCTTCGAGTAGAATTACTGTGACATACGGAGAGACAGACGGGCAAACAGAGAGACGGACAGAGGGACATAATGAAATAATAAGGGTTCCGTTTTTGCCATTTGGCTACGAATCCCTAAAAAGCAAAATCGTTTAAAATTATTTGCCAATATGGGAGTTAAGCTAATATATAACGATTGTGATTATTTTATCTTCCTGTTTTCAAGTCTCCTGGATGTTTTTTTTTTCTTCGTTGATATGTTACCAATAAATAGTTGTTGTATAATATTATAATTGTAAATATGTCAAACGAAATTGATATTAGAAAGTAATACGTAGCAACAAAATGAATCAAGACTCTTAATGTAATTATAACAGTTATCCTATTTATGTGCATATGTTATAATAATTAAATTTTGTTTCTGTTCTTAAAAAAGAAAAAAAAATGCCACTGTCATAATCATACAAATAGTAAATGCAGCTGACATTATAAATATAAAGTTATATTTATTCAGTGTACATTTATGAATAGGTAAGTACTAAATTTTACCAATATATAATGATAATTTATAACAAAAATCTTAAATATTAATAGAAATCTATTCGAATTTGTTTTTTATAGCGTCTACATATTTTAGGATAAAATATTTTAAAAGACTCGTGTATCATCATATTCACATCTAATAGATAAACTACTTTGGGACTACTGTATCAAAATAATAATATTTTTCTGCCTAATTGTATAAAAACTAAAATGAGTAATATTTTTCCCGGCTTTTTATTTAAGTTAAGGAATAGTAAGTCTACGGCATAGAGAAAATACAGAAAAAAACTAAATCAATCGATTAATATAAAAGTGAACAATAAAGGTAACAAATAGATTTAACTAATATGACCCAAGATCTGATATTTTAGATTTTGAACTCCCGTCCGAACGAACTTAAGTTTATACATGATATCTATTCATCGAATACGATTTAGGAAATTATTATCGACACAGTTGAAAGTTTTATACTATTTGAACATACGATTATTTTGCGATTCCGAAGGAATAATTTTGTTTCATTACAAAAATATTATAGATTATCCAATGTTTAAGAAATATTACGTTCTCAGAATAATCTGGCGTATGTAACATTTTTCTAAATTCCTTTTCTTGCGTCCGCATCTAAGGTCACATAACCTTGACCATTTTAATAAAAAAATCTTATTTTTTTGTAAGAAAATTTCGAACAAAAAACTGTTAAAAAACTTCACATTTATGAAAATACAAACAGAATATATAAATGAACTTTATAATACTGAATTGTATGTTGAGTGCGTTCACTTACTGGAGTCGTAAAATATATAATACCGCGAACATTTTTTGACCTATTTCGATCAGAGGCCAATTTCACATTTCGCTTTAATCGTCACCGGGGGACTAATACGTTACGGTAAGAGCTGTGAATAGAATTCGCTGACGTAAGTTTACTTCAAATATTGAAATTAATTTTACATATTATCAATTTACTTTGGTTTATGTACTATATTCTATATTTATTCCAGAATAATCAGCAGAGTTTTTTGGATTTTATTATCTTAAAAAATTAAAAAGAAATATAAGACCAAAAAAAGACTTACATTTTTATGTTTCGAATGCACAATCTGTGGTCTTAGAGTAAAACGATATTATGATATATGAGAAAAGTTCAGTGTCAGGGTAGACCATTTGGGTAATTATCTAAAGTTTTGATACTTTTGGACATTTAAGAGAATGAAATATACTAATATTTCCTTGCAACCCTTGTGTCTTCTGCACGTATATTTCAGCCATTTCATGGTTTTTTGGTCAGTATTCTGACTCTGAAAACATTACGAGTAGCTTGGAGTGACTCTCGTACATAGCATTCATTTTATGTCATATTTATTTAACTATCTCTCATCGACATGTGAACCAAACAATACTAAAGTGTTATCTTTATACAATGGACTCCTCTTTTCTCAATTTAATCGTATAATTTTTATTTATATTGTTCCTTGATAGATTCTGTCAATTGCATTTTTACGCTTTCATTCTTTTTTTAGTCTCGCAATAAATAATACTCCTAGAAAACTTTCAATTTGAGAATAACTTCACTTAGCTAATACTACAAATTTTGAAATACTTGAAAACTAAAAAAATTATTATTTATTTCATTTTCTAAAATTAATTGCTCCATTTGGTCATGGCATTTGCATTACCTTTCTATTATTCAAAAAAATCTCCTACTAAATTCTTAATTAATTTCAAACTAACTTCTTTACAAATTATTTTTCTATTATACTTACGTAAATGTGAATATAGGTTTATTCTGCATGAATTTTGAAATTTGTTGGAAGGAGAATGAACAAAATAAATTTGGATTTTAGTAATAAAATCCATTAATGAAGGATGAAATGAATATAATAATAGTACTTCATACATGCAAGAAAAATTCCACAAAAGAAGAAGAAAAACTGAACCATTAATGTAAGAAAATGGAATAGTAATGGAAGAAAAATTAAAAATAAGTGTTATCGAATAAGTATTGAACTCGGTAAGGAAAAGTTTAAAGACCATCCTTACATAAAACCTTTTACTGAAAATGACTATAAGTCAAACTTCTGCCAGTGACTATCTTAGTTTACAGCAAGAAAAACAAATAAGACCATAAATTATCTCAAATTGACCAAAAGTCTAGGCAAATAGGGAATCGAAAACTATATCTTGTGAACTCTTCCAGAACCTATTTCCCCTTTAATTGTAATCACAGACTTATTTAATCTAACTTTAATACAGGAAAATATTCCATGTGCGTGAGATAATACTATCATGAAAGGAAAATTAAAAAAGGTAATCCAAAATATATCGACAATTATAGATCCGTTGGCTTACTTTTTAACCATTTAGAAGCTTTCTCACTTCTACTTTATTTCTCATATATTTGGTATTTATCAACAAATTTGAACGATTCTTCTTTTTTAAGAAGGGTATATCCCCATTATGACCTCACGAATATTTGGTAAGTTAGTAATTACATATATAAACAAATCCATGAAGTACCTAAATATTAGCAGATAGGTAGGTTAGGTAAGTATATACAGGTATATACAGGTTTGAAGCACTGAATACCGTCAAGCCAAAAGACGAAATGTGATTTTTAAATCAATATGTCTATATCTGTATATATGTCTGTGTAAATGTACGTGCGTACATGTACATGAATGTGTGTAGGTATATGAAGATATTTAAGTTCACTAAATGTCGCAAATGTTTCATGTGATTTCAAATAATGAGATATTATTTCCATCGAAATCATCATAGATCTATGATATTCTAGGAAACATAGTATATTACAGGCGAAAAATTGAAATATGACTAAACGTGAACAATAAAGGTAACAAATAGATTTAACAGAATATACACAGAATATACATTTCATATAAGAAATCAATATGTCTATATCTGTATATATGTCTGTGTAAATGTACGTGCGTACATGTACATGAATGTGTG
Source organism: Druceiella hillmani (assembly GCA_039881145.1). Classification (NCBI taxonomy): domain Eukaryota; kingdom Metazoa; phylum Arthropoda; class Insecta; order Lepidoptera; family Hepialidae; genus Druceiella; species Druceiella hillmani. Next base: position 6,919,737 of record JAYKKI010000070.1, read on the forward strand.
TAGGTATATGAAGATATTTAAGTTCACTATATGTCGCAAATGTTTCATGTGATTTCAAATAATGAGATATTATTTCCATCGAAATCATCATAGATCTATGATATTCTAGGAAACATAGTATATTACAGGCGAAAAATTGAAATATGACTAAAAGTGAACAATAAAGGTAACAAATAGATTTAACAGAATATACACAGAATATACATTTCATATAAGAAATCAATATGTCTATATCTGTATATATGTCTGTGTAAATGTACGTGCGTACATGTACATGAATGTGTGTAGGTATATGAAGATATTTAAGTTCACTAAATGTCGCAAATGTTTCATGTGATTTCAAATAATGAGATATTATTTCCATCGAAATCATCATAGATCTATGATATTCTAGGAAACATAGTAAAGTTGTCTTCATTCGTTGCTTCGGACTGACGTGAAAGAAGAATAAATAAACACTCCCACTTCCACATTTGTAGCATTAATTTGGATTATAATATTATTGACGATTAGATTTTTCAACTTAAAAAGTAAGTTATGTCCCGGCAAACCTACAAATTATGTCTGGAAAAAATCACATTAGAAGCATATATTTGTTATATAGTTTACACAAGGCTAGCCGAAAAATTACTGGAATATTAATTTTTATATTTGTCGTTGGTACTAAATTCAATTACTAATATTATATATATATTCTAAATTGTTTACTTCCAGATTACACGGATTAGGGAAATGGGCTAGCAGCCCTAAAAATGTGTTATTAAAAGTGACTTTTTGTATTTATTAAATTATATTTCACGTTTTAGTAGTCATGTCGTTAACTCCCAGACATAAATCAATGAAACTAACCAAAATGCATGTGAAAAGGTAAAGGAATAATTGATATTAATTACGGACGATCCAAATATTTATATCAATGTTGATGACAATATCTTAATCCTTCGTGACAATTAACTTTTCTATTATTGATGTCATGTGCGAGATTTCAAAAAGAAAAATATGCGGCGTGCTATCAGTAATATGTCGGATACATGTATAGCCATATAATGCGGTACGTAATCCGGATTAGCGGCAAAAAATAAATATCGGATATGTACCCTCTACCTCTGCTTTGAATACGGAAATTAGACGGGTGTCATATGGGTGAATTTGATGTTGATTGAAAGCTTCATTGCTGTTTCATACATTGTCCAGATTAATTAATTTAAGACATTTCGCCAAATAGTAATTTATATAGTTAGCAAGCCAATTGTTTCTAAAAAGATTCAAACGTTATATGAAATGATAACAACTTCAAAGCGTTGAACTAATATTTATGGTCGATATTAAACGATTAAAAAATAGCGTACTTCAACAGTATTCTAAAGTAAATAAAGGTAATAAAGTAAATAAATATGTTTCCACTGCAAAAAAAATATTATTCATTAAAAATTCATTGTCAGTATTACAAAATATCAAAAATTAAAAAATTTTTGAAAATTGATATTTGAATTATACAATCTAGTTGTCCTCAAACGTTTCCCTGCATAAGTATATTTGCAAAAAATAGTAACCATGGTATTGTAATTTTTTTTTCATAACGTTTGTCATTAGAATTGTATCCAAAAAAATATTTTGATGGAACAGAAACTATTTACAACCAGATAATATCGTGTCCACGCTATAATCTCACTAACATTGCTAAGAGAAACGTTTTGTTTTTTATCGGTGTAGGTTTATTAGAGATTCACGCAACAGTTATTGATCCAATTGACATTAAATTTTCGTAATATAGACAAAAAGAAAAACTCACTAACTCAGATGCTCTCGTGACGAATACTAGAAATATTACACAAAACAAGAAAAATTAACAATAAGTATGAGGGAATTATAAATATTAAACAGGTCTATAGAAAAATTTGAGCAGTATACAAAGTTGTTTTCTTAGATGTGTCACAATAACTGTTAAAAATAGTGACTTGTGCAACAAAAGCAGTACAGTTTGGGTCTATTAGTGAATCTATTTTAAAGTAAATGTCATAAGTAATTATTCATAATTTGGTACAGTAGTTTAAGTTAAATAAAAAATTTTTGAGAGAAGGAAACCAGTGGACTTCCCTCTGACAAATCTTTGTAAACCAAGCGTTAAAATTATCTTCAACGTTTCCCATTACATCATAGATTAAAATTAATGAATGTTTAGAAAGTTTTAAGCTTAATTCTTCTAATTTATATATTATAAATGGGATCAATTCGAGAATGACATTTTAATTATTCTGGGTTCCCCGAATATACGACGAACAAAAATATGAGATATAATTCATGTGGTCGTCAAATACGTGGCTAGTACCATTTAGGATATCTAATAAATATTTAATTTTTTCGTCCAAACTTAATTCTGTTGCTTCCGAGGACAAATCGTTAAATTAGTCGGTGGTCTCAATTGTAAATATTTAATTTTAATGATGATAGGTGAACAAATAAAATAACAATTATCTTAATATGCAATATTATGTTATTTGTTATTTTATATAACGTTTATTTTATCTATTTAAATTTTTTTCAGTAAATAAAAATAGTTATTTATTTGAGTAATTTTTTACCCAACGCAATGTACTAAATCTATAAATTCACTATAATTATAAATCCCTTTACACCTGTGTTTCTAAACTCAACATTTACACTTGAATTTTTTTAGTATTACCATAGAATCTGAAATATATCAAATATTGTATTTATTTCATTTGAAAATTTTGTATGAAGAAAAATAGGTAAAAATCGATTTAGAGTAGTTACTAAGCTAAAATAGGAAACAAGCGAAAAGAAACTTAATATGGAATTTGATTTAATCGCTAATTCCCATTTTGTCTATTGAGGTTTTTTATACTTCTCATTTTGACTGTCTTTGATGAGCGGTTAATTTTTAAAATTATGAAAATTGATAGGAATTTAAATATAAAATCATGAAAATCAGTAGTCTAAAAATTTTGAATATTTAATATGGAATTCTTTTCATAATATCAAAAACAATGAAAAGCAATTTATAGGCCATACATTATGTACATTTATATTTTATAAATTACGTATATGATTATACGTCTAAACAATTTTTATTTAAATAAGATGTCAATATAAAAGGTCAATAGAAGTTCTATGTGGCATTTATATGAATGGATTGCATTCTATCGTTTAATAAGGCGGCTTATTAACACATTTTTTCTACAACATTTCTGAACACGAGATAATTCAGCAGAAATGAACCGCCATAAGGACATGGCACTACTATTTCTAATTGACCATCAATTCAAACTTAGAGAGATTGCACCTACCATTTAATATAGTATGGAACGGCGAAAACATTAAAGTACAGTATAATATCACTTTTTACTGATTATAATCAGTAAAAAGTGGGTAATAACCAAAACAAATCCTAAGGGGACAATTTTTGGTTCTTTCTTTTTGGTTATTTAAAATCTTCTTCAGCTTTTTTCCATTTATCTTTAATGGAAGGTGTGAATAAAAATAAAATGTACATCAAAAAGTTTTTATACCTATTTATTTTATTGTCGCATAATTAAGGCTTCACTGTCGTCTGTATACTTTGCTTGATTCACTATTGTGGCGATAATAGCGAGATGATGTGTTATCACTGACGCTGATGCACACGATTAAAAATCCAAAAAATGTGGAATCAATAGAAAAGAAAGCTCTTCACATATTTAGCCAACAACTCAAAGGCAGACTATTCTGTATAATGATATTTAACTAAAGACTGTTCAAATTAACCTTGTAAAGTTTTCTAGTTTTATAAAGTTTCTGCTTCATATGTTCGAAGCTTTTATCTGGTTTTTATTTAATTTCTTATTAAATGGCCAAATGGTACAATTTTTTTTATTAATTTTATGGTCATTAGACATAAAAATAAATTTATTTTGTATTTATTTCCTTACAAAATTTTGAATATCAAAATTAAATTCAATTACAATGAAATATTTCGACTAATCCCTATATACTTATATAGAGTAAACTGTAGTTCTCCACAAGCAGGGCTTGAAAAATAGCTAAAGAAAATAGTAACTGAAAACTTGAAAAAGTTTAATCTGTAAAAGAACGGTTAGTTATAAGAAGTCGTAAAGTCAACGCGGGTCTTTCTTCTATTAATAAGGTTTTTTTTTAAATTTGTTGATAAGTAGTTTTTTAAATACCACCTGTTTTAAACTACGTTAGTGCTAACATTTATTTTTTTTACAGTGAGTAAGATTGCTAATCAAAAGTTCACATGAGTGCTTTTTCGGGCATTGTATTTTTAATATTTATGCTTGAATTCTCGTGTAGACTGATTCTATTGCGACAGCCAGACATATTTTCTTTTTTATTATTCATAAATATTTTAATAATGTTATAATACTTAATTTTATAATAAAAATGACAATGAAAACAAAAAGATTTTTCTACAAATTAGAGTAAGAAGGAAGTCATTCCCTTACTCCTTTATGGTGCATAAGTAATATTTACAAAAAAATCGATTGATCCGTTACTCCGTTGTAACGTTGCCTCGTCATTTTGTTTGTGTACTTTTCCAATATCAAATAATAATTTACCCAAAGGAATGAAATTTCAAAGGATAAACAGAAGCCTACCTAATTACTCAACCTGAGAGCTATCGTTCTGTTGCCGTGTAGCGATATTAAAGGAACACATATATATATGCTTTGGCATTTAAAATATTAGCTGGACCGTTCTGTGCATATGAATCTTTTTTCTAAAGCTTTTACGTAAATCGCATGTAGTTATATTAGTAGTTTGATTCCGACGAGGGAAGAAAGCATTAAAAAAACCGTTATTTAATTGAAGTATTTATTTTGTATTTGTTTCATCATATTTTAATCGTGTGGTCTCGAAGTATTTTATTGAATCAAATTGCTGTATAGACTTTACCGAACTATCCGATGACATTGACGTCATTAACTCACTATTCAGTAGTAATTTCTGGCTATAATAGTAATTACTAGCCATTAATTTGTAGTACTGGCTAAATTAGGTGAAGCTTGAAAAAAATGTATTCCAAATAAAAAGCGTCTTCTTTAGCAGCCTATTAAAGTTGTTTCTCCGAAGTATTTCATTAGGCATTTTTTTTTATTTTATATTATTAGGTCCGGTGAAAGTTTTACACGTGCATTTAAAAAGAAGTTCTTTTTCTAGTTTCAGAAAGGTTAGCTGAACATCCGTACATTTTTGAATATTTAAAGTATTGTTCGAAGATGAGTGTGTGAAGAGGTCCCATGTTATTTTTGATCGTTTGTAGATATTTAGTAAACAATTTTTACGTAATTTCTTCGAAATATCAATATTTTAATGCAGCGTATCTCTTAACACTAGAAATCAGACATGTAAAAAGTATGTGCCATACACTAGTTTCCAAAGCAGCCGCTAGGGAAATCTATGTATTAGAAGTTTTCGGCTGGATAACTGTACTATTTGTTTAGATATGTTAAAGTTGGTCAGTGTTAAGAAAAAAACTTAATACTGAGCAATTAATTTTGCTATCGGTCGTTGTGTATTCGTTCGTGATGTATTTATTTTAGCTTAAAGGAGTTCTTATTAGATGACACTTCGTATACTTCATAAATGACAGTCCATTCTTAATTATAATTTACAAATCTACAGTATTCAAATAATAAACTTATTTGAATATCTAAGCTCATGCTTGTAATATATCCATGAAAAGTCGTAACCTTGCATTTTAATCTATGAACGTAAGTTATATCCAGTTTTACAATACTTGGTCAAATATAGAATACGTAAGTTTTATCTAGTTTTACAATTTTAGGTCAAATATAGAGCTTTTGTGTATTAACATGATCCCAAATGCCAACAAGAAGTTATTTGCGAACAAATTTGTTACATAGTACCGCATATTTTTGAAAATTCACGTAAAATAATAGCAAATTTCTCAAAAAGTGCGAAATGTAAAATCATTGCTGTAGTCTTTCTATAAACTTAAGGTCTATATTTTCATAATTTTGAATTTAGCATCTTCGGATGTGGACGTAGTTGCATTTTCTTTATAACAAAAATATTATCACTTTATAATATTGACATGGATAAATATTGAATAACTTATAAAGCAAATGGTAATAAAATTGTCAGTCGATTTATTTCAAAGTGGCCAAATTTGGACCTTACAAAGTTTTTCATGAACAGTTTTTATTCTAAGTTGCTACTGTTGGAATTTCTTAAATTATTAAATGACTATTTTTTAATCTAGATTTCCTCCTATATTTATAGGTGCTCTGTAAATATTTCTCTTTTTTGAATATTTTTTAATATACCTTGTGGTATTTTTTGATTGTCCTTTTGCTGCCAATTATTCGTCAAAGTCACTCAATACTATTTACATATCCTATTCACAGTATGTCATTTTGGGCTGGGTTGATACGAGCCGTTTCTTCAACCAGCACTGCATTTTAGACATATTATTATTTTCGAGTGATAATATCAGAATTTTAAAAATTACTATACAAAAGCAATTTGTTAAAATAAAATATATTTTGTACAACAGAGAAGAACAGGTTTACATCGAAACTTTACGTTTGTATCATTCATTTACACATGTTAAAAAAATTAAATAACATAATTTTTATTTGAAAAACTAATGGGAGTGTACAGTATAAATGATTGTCCTGTGTGACTTATGAATATAACAAAACAGCCATATATCCAAGAAATACCAAGATGGTAAGAAGTATTAACGCAATCTCCTAAAATTTTAATACGTCTGCAGCTCCATTAATACTCATTTCTTACACTATGAAAAATTGCTAGCATTCTGTTATTCTCTCGTGGGTGTATGCAGGTAGGTTATTACTTCTATTAAGTATGTACTTCAACAAAACTATTATTTTTTAAAATTAATGTCTTAATTAACCGAAAAATTATGTTCAAATATTTCCAAAAGTTCCAGGGATGAGGGAGGTCGAACATACTGTATACCACTTTGAAGGCTCATATTTCAAGTAAGAGATATCGTACCAGAAAATAATTCTAGATGTTTTCAACTGCATTTAAAAAACAATAATGATGGGATTGAGAAAAAAAATTTGTAACCAACTTCCATGTAGACAGATTGAAAAATTCCTGTAACTGTAATTCATGACGGTATGTCTCAAAATAAAATAGTTTTGAAATTAGAAAGTGAATCCATTTCAGCTATACCGTTCAACTATGAAACTTTATAAATTAAATTAAATTTTGGAGTGAACGGGTCCTTATTATTAGTATTGCATATTCTGAATCAAACATATCATATGAATTCCGGAAAATTTATACTGAATATTGAAAAAGAACTAGTTTTATTTTAATACGGTAACAATTTCCAACAGACAATGCCAAAGTCCGCACGGATGTCTTTGAACTGCTCAGGCTGGGCCAGCGCTAACGAAGTGATGTACGGATTATAGAAGTAAATACTTCTTCTGTCAATTCACAACAGGAGGAGTCAAGACCAAGTGTGTATGGGGAGAATTTCAAAGCCTTAATTATGCTTAGAACTGACAATGTTATCCCGAAGTGTTATTAATATTTTGGGTCTAAAGCAGAGGTTATGTCGTTGAAATTCATATTCCAACTCTTTAGCCTTGATGCGGGAGAAGTAATACTTGTTTATATTATGCCATTTGTGGATCTACTATTTTTAAGTTAATATTGTATATTTTAACTCTGGGTTCCAACTCAATAAATACCACAGGTGGCGTGAGTTTGGATGATATAGATATAATGACAGTCTAATAATAAGATCGGTACATGACTAATGATGACATAAATTTATCCTTTAATTATATAATGGATACAAGGTTACAGTCGAGAGTTTGTGTCAAGAATTCCCACTAATGGGTAGTAAACTAATCGAATTTGGAATCCTTTCACTTGGCTTAACGAAAGCAAGGAAACGACAAAACGAATAGATAGATAAATAAATATATGAACATATATAAATTGGCATTCGCCGATGTATTATAATATTATACTATTAAACGAGCAATTCTTGTATATATATATATATATATATATATATATATATATATATATATATATATATATATGTAAATGGTTCTCGGAAACGGCTCTAACGATTTCGCTGAAATTGAGCAGAATGGTATATTTATTACTTTTGTGATTATATTGAAAAATTTCGAAGATGAGCTTCGTCGGTTAATTATTTTGGAAATGGCAGCCATTTAACATTTTCAAAATTACTATGAACACTATTGTATGACTTAATAATTTTTGGATGGAAAATTATTATACTATTAAACGAGCAATTATTGTATGTATATATATATATATATATATATGTAAATGGTTTCTCGGAAATGGCTCTAACGATTTTGATGAAATTTGGTATATTTATTGCGTGGGTAATTGTATTGAATAATTCCATAGATGAGCCATGTCGGTTAAATATTTAGGAAATGGCAGCCATTTAACATTTTCAAAATTACTATGAACACTATTGTATGACTTAATAACTTTTGGATGGAAAAAACATAAGAAAACGGATGGGGGAGGGTAGGGTGGGAAAGGAAAGTGTAATGGGGAAGTGAAAGGGGAAGGTTTAGGGGAAGGGGGAGGAAAGGGGAAGGGGAAGGGGGAGGAAAGTGGAAGGGGAAGGGGAAGTAGTGTGTAGGGGTATGGTTAGGGGGAGGTAAGGGGAAGAGAAAGGTGATGGTGAAGTGGAGGGTAGGAAGATGGGGAGGGGGAGAGGAAGGGGAAGAGGAGGGGAGGGAAAGGAAAAGAGAAACGGAAGCGGAAGTAGACGCGGGAGCTGAAGGGGAAGGGGATGGTGAAGTGGAGGGGTAGAGGTATGGGTAAGGGGAGGTAAGGGCAAGGGATAAGTGATGGTGCAGGGGAAGGGGGAGGGGATGATGAAGGGAAAGGTGAAGTGGGGTGTAGGGGTATGGGTAGGGAGAGGTAACAGGGGAAGGGAAGGTGGAGAGGTAGGGTAGGGGGAGGTAAAGGGAAGAAAAAGGTGATGGTGAAGGGGAAGGAGAAGTGGAGGAGGAGGATGGGGAGGGGGAGATAAGAAGAAGGTGAATGGGTAGGTAAGGGGAAGGGAAGGTGAAGAGGGTGTGGAAGGGAAGAGGAAGGTGAAGGGAAGGGAATGGGGAAGGGGAAGGGGATCGAGAAAGGGTCAGAGAGGGATGGAAGGGGTATATAAAGATGGAGGGGGAGAAGGGGGGTTAAGGTGAGGGGAGGGGAAGAGGAATGGGAAGGTGGAGTGGAAGGCGAAGGGAAAATGGAAGGCGAACGGGAGGGCGAACGCGAACGGCAAGACAAAGGCGAACGCGAAGGCGAACCTGAACGCGAAAGCAAATGCTGAGGCGAAAACGAAGGTGAACGCCAAGACGAACGCGAAGACGAATGCGAAAGCAAACGCGAACGCAAAGGCGAAAATGCGAAGGTGAACTCGAACGCGAAGGTGAACGGGAAGGCGAGACCGAAGGCCGAACCCGAAAACAAAGACAAAGGGGAAGGGGAAAGGCATGGGAACGAAAATCGAATATATATATATATGTATATATATATATATATATATATATATATATATATATATATATATGTATATATATATATATACACACACATATCAATACATTTAAATTCATTAAACTTTATAGATAATTGTGATGGAACTAATCCAATTCTTCGATTAATCATCATTTTCATTTAGGAAATATTAAAACAACTGAAACCATCTTCATAATTTAAAGAATTTAAAGTGGATAATCTAAAGTTTTGTTTTGAACACTTTTGAATTATCCATCAATAATAAAATACTTTATGAATTGTCAACTCCAATTCAGAACAATTGAAGTAATTTATTCATGTATTTCATGCAGTTTAATTTAATATAGGAACAAAACGATATATTGAAGAAATAATTGGGACAACAATTGAAGATATTCATGAGAATGCCAGTTCAATTTATGAATTCTCGTGAGAATACGTTCACCAATTATGTATTTTAGGGTACAAACAGAAGCCATCACGACATAAACCGTTTAGTAAGGAATGCACGGCAAATATTGTAATTACCCTAACTTATATTTACCTGGACATTTAAAGATATTCGCGATAAGAGCTCAGGATTTTATATTTTTTCACACAATAGTTACAAACCAAAATAAGCTCTTTTTGAAATTGAAAAACATGGTCGTTTGCCGACCTGATAGCTTTACGTTGTTTCAAAAGGACTAGTTTGAAATATCACTCTGACTAACAAACTACGTGAGTTAATTAGTTACGGATCGCCATCTTATTTGCGTAATTTACTGTAAATTAATTAACTGCCGTCAGTTAACGCTCACGTTGCTCAATTGTTCAGTCGTTCAATGGTTCCTCTCAAGGGTTCCATTGATGACTTTTGTCAACGACTTTGTATGTTTATTAACATATCATTAGCACTCCAAAAGTTATCCTCCAAAAAATAGGACAACTTATTCTAAATTTACTTTGCTGCCATAATATGAATTGTGCTATGTGCTGTTGATTGTTATCACTACCTTGAACGAAAATATTCATCAGAATGCCATTCTGTGCTATAAAAAAGTGTTTTAATTATACGACCGCTATTAGAAAATGTCTGTTAAGCATATTTCACTCATAAACACATACAAATATTTATATCGTCATATTTACTTTTATTGTTTTTTTTTTAAATTTTTCATGAGGTTAATTTGAGATAACCATATAACGACAGCAATATATTGTTATGACAAGACTGAACTGAGATGTAATATTCTAGGATGATTCTGCCTTTATCTAAAGAAATGGACTAATTCGATTTCGACACAATGAATATTTTTTTCCTTTTATCTTAAGGATCAATAAAAAATTGTAATGTGTATTTTGTTTGGTGTTTCGATATCCCATTCCAAAAAAATAAATAAATTGAAATATCGATATTTACGGATACAGCAACCCGTTGCTATTTATTCTTGTCATATAAATTATCGGGAGATGCAAAATTAATTCAAAGATGACAGCGTTCTCTCTGTTAAAAAATTCAAATATTTGTTTCAATTTACTTCATAGAATGTTATCAAACTTGAGACACATCTCTAAATGGACATATTGCAATAAAAATATTCCATCAATTAAGTACGGTATTAATTAGTAAGACGCTCAAATGGAAGCTAAATCGACATGTTAAAACAAAACGTACTCTGACTCCATTAAACGTGGAATTAAAATCACCAGGATAAACTGACGAACTAGAAGAGCCACATAGTTGATTAAGGAGTAGTAAAATAAATTGAGCGTTCTTAGGGATGAACTGAAAAACCGAATAATAAAGACGTTAAAAACTGAGAGTATTGGAACATTACATTAGTAAGGCATATAAGCAATGTGCACAAAGATGGTAAGTTCTGTTTTGAATCTGTTATTTAAACGGAAGTGACTCAATAAGTGAGTACCGACATACTAATCATGGCTTGAGATCGGAAGTATGATTCTGAATATTACTACGTATAATCTAAGTTCAAATGCATCTGTTCGCTTTATTGCAATAAACTGTGTCGTCAAGAGTCAGAAAGGTAAAAGTACACAAAATTATATACAAAATTATTTTTACTCGAGTAGACCAGCAATTAAAAACAATTCATAATATTTACATATGTTTGCCTAATGGAAAATATGGGTAGAAACTTTTATTAAGAAAGTTTATCTATTTATTTCGCTTTTCAAATGGATTTGTGGACATTTTTCAACTTTACGAAGAAAATGAGCGATATTGGATTGACGTTTATTTCATCACACATCACGGCAAGGAACCTGCTGTGTAACAATTTATTTTTAATCAAATTAGCAAGTTCATGCCTATTTTATTACAAGATCTATTAATTTCACAGAAATTATTTAAAACTATATTGCGAATTATTATGCAATCGAAAAATATAAATTTCAAATAAATAATTTGTAAAATTTGTTTTCTTTTTTCATTAATATAAAGGATATCGGCGTTTGTCACAAATGTATTAAATTTAACAAGTAAGTTAATAAATTACATTTATCGCTTTTGGTGAACTCTTAAAATTTCATTATTTTCTTCTCTTTATCCATAACTCACAGCGCCATATCTCTTCCAGTTTAAAACCATCATAATGAAATTTTACCAGAAAGGCAAAAAATATAAGTATAAAAATAAAATATAAGGATATAAGTATATTGTCTAATTTATATTTTTTACATAGTCCTCATCCTCTATTCCTCTGCAGTTTAATTTCTTAAAGCAGCAAAACTTGGAAATTGTCCATGAATATCATTTTACGAATCCCACCGAGTTGGAGGTCATTGAACAGGTTTTTAAGATATAATCGAAATATTACCGAAATCGCGTCTATTTTGCGAACTATGAAACTCCTAGACGTTTTGCAATTTGAGCTTAACATATCTCCACCCCCACCTTATAAATTTTACACCTCTTTAATTTTGACATCAAATACGGAAAAAATCGGCATAACGACATTAGATAAAGTTTTAATGTACATATAATAATTAACTTGCATTAAAAATTTAAGAAATGTTCACAAATGAGTTATTTCTTTTACACCTGCGAAAAATGTTCGATACTAAGCAATATATTCACATAATGAAAAATATTAAATGTAAGTATATTGCTTTTATAAATGATATTAATCAATATGTTTACATAAGAGAAATGATTATGTGTAATATTTTATCATAAATACTATATAGGGTATACAGTATTTATGATAAATAAATATACCATCTTATATACATGTAAGTGTAGAATGCACTAACTGACTGCAGAACTTGTACTACCAATGCGCATTTTACTCGCACATATATATTTTCCCTTTTTTTAAAAACTGCATACTTGAAGCTCATATCGAAAACAATTATTCACTTTCCCCTCCTGTTTTACAATTAGCACCTAATCGAGTATTAACACATCACGGTCACATTAGTTGCTAATTTTACGAGAGAACACGCAGTAAGTTTAAAATTTCGAACACGTCCAATCGAGCTGACGTCTGTTGCGTGGCTCTCACGTCGCTGCAATAAATTGAAATACTGTGGCCGCATGTGGAAAATTAAATCAAATTAAAGCCCTATTTTGGATATGTCACACCTTATTAAGATAACACTTTTAAACTAAATAATAGTTTAAGTAAATTTAAATATTTCGTCTATAGGTTTATTTCCTAATTGTAGTGTATAAATTATTATAAATCAGTTACCAACAACACTGGTGGAAATAAGTATGTATAGGTGCGTATGTATTACAAAAGTAAAACATACTTTTTCATAAAATATTTCTCGCGTAACAAAAAGCTTTGGAAATGGGGAATGGAAATGCTGCTGTAAGGTGTTGTCTATTCCCTGGTTCTTCTTTAGGCGGAGAAGTCGTCGATGAGCAGGCGGTTCGATGATGCATTAGCATATATACACAGTGTCCGGGAATAAGTGTCGGACAAAAAAAGACATTTGTTGACTGAAAAATAGTTGATTGTCGTTAAAATAAAATTTAGGAAATGAAAATAATATTCATAATTATTTGTCATCTTTTTCGTAGACAAAAAACTTGCGCATATTGTTCAACGCTGCTCGGTGGAATAAACCGCAAACAGCTGCAAAGATTTCGCTACCGTGGGTGAACCTCCGCACTTCGGGCAAAAATTGGGTGTGTTAAAAAAAGTTATGTGTAATGTACATTTTTTTTGCACTCGATTAGATAAAGGGCATGTTTTACGATTTATTTCAACGAAAATTTATTTCTTTATAGCCAACGAATAGCGTTTTCCTTTGTCCGAAATCTATTCCCAGACATCATGTGTTGGAATCATCTGCGTTTTACTAATAGTTCGCTTGGACGCAAATTTCGATGTTTGCATGGAAAAGTTAATTGGATGACGATAGAAAGAACCACGTATTATTGTAAGCATTATTTACTAATAAAAATATTTTTTCATTTGCTCCATATTTTCTGGTTTTCGGAATACGTTTTTGTACATACGTCAAATTGAAGAATTCACTTAAGTAATATATGAGTACGTCTAGACTAAAAAAAAGTAATAGATTTTATTGGATAAACAGTAAAATCAAATCAAAATTATGAGTGCTTTTTTTGTAATCAATCTTTACAGTATTATATGGGATAAATATGACATAAAATATATGAATATGTACACAGTTAGCACAGGAACTAAGTGAGAAAACGATCTTTAATACTGCATTTGACAAAGGTAGATTCTTTACTAGAAGACAAATTCGTGACGGCCTTCGATAACAAGTTAAGATTTTATTTTAGTTATTTTTCGGAACACCAAAGTTATGTCTTCGAGTATAAGAGATTTTTCTTCTTAGATCTGTACCGTTATCTGGCTTAAAATTTAAAGATTTATTGTAAAACTCAACTTGTGACTGATAAATTAAAACTGATGTTAAAATGATCTCTTTAAATTTTGGACAAATTGAAACCGTTTTATGTACATACGTTACGTGAAGTTCAACCAGTAGTAGATATCTGTAGAGCAGGTAAATTCAGTATACATTATTGTTGATTATTGTCTAAAATATCATATCATTTTTTATTGTCTAAAATATTATTTGGTGGAAATATAAGTTTGTTTATATAAATGTGAAACAATATCAAGTTTTAATGAACATTTCGAGAAGCAATTTTGATTCAAGACCCTTACTTGATTTCAATTTTAAAGTGATTTAGAAATTCATAAGTCGATTAGAATAGGTATTTTCAAACAAAATAATTAAATTTTCTCTTTAGTTATTATTTTCTTTTTGTTATTATACAGTCATTTTAGAATATGCGTTGTGCCAATTGAATCTTGTTTTTTTTTAATTTAGGGCATCATATTTTTTCAAAATCTCACTAATGTCAACAGCGTTTTACGCCAGTCTACTTCAATGCACTCTGATCACATTTAATTTATGATTCACTGGATAATCATTTACTAATTTCTATATCGGAACCACTCAGGTGACCGTTTTACAAGGAGTAACACAATATCTGTAAAAAGGGGAATTATCTATTGCTATGTAAAGTAAATGTTTTTTTACTATTAATAATAATTACTAAATGAAATTAATTAAATAAATGTTATACAGAAAACTGTATTATCGTATTTTCACATTTCCTTTGACGACATAAATTGAAATGTTGAATTTGCCAAGCCAAATATTCTTTACAGTGGAAACATATTCCCTAGCTTTTTTAAAGAAATAATAGAACTTTGAATTTCGCAACTTTACTGAAGACACGAGCTTAGTCTCAATGCTCAACAGTTAAATGGAATTATTATTTCAAATAATTTTTTCCCGCAAATAATATTTATTCCCCAAAAGAGCGCCTCTTTTTTGGATATTATTTGCGTTTTCCTGGACATTATTTTATTGTAATAACAATTCAGTAAAAGTTACGCATTAATCGAAATTATTATGAAGGTTGCCTACCTATTAACAGATAAGAAGGTGTATGTATAAAGGAAAGAACGATATTTTTTTTCCAATATTTAGATATGTTTCCGCTAAAGTATGTAAAACGACTAAATTTAAAATTATCCAGGTACTCTACAGATTATCTAGGCAAGGCCCTTAAAATGCAGTTTCGCAGATTTTACAGATGCCTTATATGATCTACAGATCAACGACCACATACTCCTTAATGGGAGTAGAATAGATTCTTTGCTTGAATAAAATATTATATTTAATTGCTAGACTTGACTTTAATTTGGTATAATCAGTCAAATCAAGTCAAAAGTGGTAAATTTCGTTTAAATTATTGTGACAAGGAAACAGTTAAAATGTTAACACTTCACTACAATTTAAACAAATGAATTAGTTATTTCTGTCATCTAAAAATATGTATTCTAAAGAATTACACCAATATTTATTTTTACGACAATCACCTACTTATCTAAGGAACATTTGGAACTGAAATACTAACCAGAACCAAGAAATTGTTTCATTCCATGTTGAAAAAGAAAATTTTTTTATAATTGTATAAAACACATGAGTAATTATTTTTTCTGTTGATCTTCATATCTTGCTGGTTTGCGTTATTAGTTTCTAAATTTAAGACAAGATTCTTGTAGATACTTATTAAAATAATTGTTCGTCGGTATAAAGTAACTGAACACCAAAGTAAATTTTTACACAGCTGCAATTACGATTGCTCACTTGTCTTGAATAATTAATAAAGGGCTTCGGTGACTACTCCTTGATAAATTGTGCCGCAGAATTTGTGGAAGTTGGGTGCATTGCCAATTCCTGAACGACTTCTTGAATCTGTGGAAAAGATTTCTTGGAGACTTACGGAAATCTGAAAGTTGTCCAAAGTTGCATTTTGTATCAGTTGGGACTGTGGTTCGTCTTTGTAAAATGCATTCTTAAATTGTTCCTCAGTGTAAAGCGTAGCTTAGGGTATGACTTTACTAACTGTATTTATTTTACATTCCGTTTTTTTAGCCATATACAATTGGTGAATAAAACGCATACAATATGTCAAACAATTATCTGCGTGAATGGGTTTCTTTCCATTTATTTTGAGTAAATTATCATACTTTTCAATTCTCTAGCAATCTCTTAATGGTTCCTTGTTTTGAACATATTTATTCAATTCGCATCTTCAATAATGGAATTATCTTTCCTTTTATTAACAAAACACTGTGCTGCTTCAAAACTTCATTACAAAAGTACATGCAGAATTTACATGAATAATTTTTTTCTTATTGACTCCATAGAGCATCATAAACAATTCATTCGAATACATTTCATAACATATTTTGTAATTTTCTACGTCAACTTTTTTCTAGGTATTTCAAAAATCTGGAAAATTTCAGGACAATAGCGTTTATGTAGTTTCGTTGTAGAAGTAATTCGTTAATTTGTGTTAATTAATTTAAAAAATATAGACAACCAATTTATTTGTCACACATTTGTGACGTACTTACAAGGTAATATATCTACACAGTCTAAAATAGTATTAATCTATAGTATTAATTTTAAACTTTTTTTAAAGATTTAAATTTTTAACTTCTTTAAGTGTGTATACTCTTATAGGACGACTTTTCCTTGTACTTGAGGCCTTGACCTAAGGTACGACTCTACCTGGTAACAGGTTTGCTTTTTCTGATATGTAAATATTTATCATAGAACCGTGATTTTTTGTTGATGTTACCGTAGAGAAGAAAACTAAATTTTTTTTTTATTTTACCTAATGCTCTGTTAATATGAATCGAATATCGTATCTTTTAAACATCTTCACAATAAATACTACTTATCATATAAAAGAAAGAAGTAGTGGGTGAAAGAAAAATAATTGTAGGGAATGTGTACCGTGTTAAATGTCTCTATATAGATAAATTGTATGTCTATAATATGTCTAATATATTATTAGATAAACAGATTTATTCAAATGTAAATATACAAAAAATGTTTAACTTAAAGCGTTATTTTAATATTAAAGCGAATATTGATACCATGATATGACCATGCACCTATGCGCAACGAGCTACGAAAAACCTACGAGCAACCCACGCTTTGCGTACATTGCTTGCTGTTCACTGTATCCTGCATATGTATGTATGTATTTGGTTCGTTCAATTATACATGTATGCAGCAGTTTTACTACGGGCTTCATTAGTAATTTCAGATGATAATAACGCCTTTAATATATATTTAAATTTAAAAACAACGAATATGAAGATATTCTAATAATTAATGAACATAATAAAAAGGATTATTTAAAAAAATATGAAGTTTATAAACATTGGAAGATTGTTGATTATATTTTATTAACTAGATAAGAGTTTTGAAATACTGTATTTAATACGATTTTCAAGTTTTTATTCATTTATTTAGATTCGTTAATTTACAAATGTTCATATTTTAGAATTTTTTATTTGAAATTTTTTAAACTAGTTGAATGGGTAAAATTCATTTTTTCAGGCACAAATTTTAAAATATCCTCTTTTATATTGAAAATCTTACATAATATTGAAAAAATAACTTATACTTTATGTACCAAGAACTGTCGAATTATTTTGGCAGAGTGAAGTGATGAGACTTTATGGAAAACCCTTCATCCATCATGATCATTATCTAGCAACTTGACAGCCCCACAAGTGATCAATGTATTTATTCAAAATTGCTTATTAGTATAGAGTAACATTGCGGTTTTTTTTAAATTTCTCGATACATATTTTGGAAAATAGTGGGAGAGATAAGAGTAAATAAATTTCAAAGGTCGTATCATATATTTGAATCAAAATCATGAATAAATATAATCGGTATAAAATACATAATGATAAATATATAAGCTTTCGTATAAAATATTTTCTCAGCATTTTCCATGCTGAGTTTCAGAAGTAAGGTATCAACGAAGAAATGTTTATATCAGCTCGTATAATAATAGGTAAATGAGAAAAAGATATAATGAAATATTTACTATTCAACGTAATATTGGAAAGATCTAGCAAAATACGAACAAATAAATTTTCTCTGATTTCTCAGGTGTGGAATCGCTTTATTGGCAATTCACAAGTCAAAAAAATATTTGAAGATCACAGAGAAATGGAATATGAAAGAGCACGTGCCCAATAAGCAGAGTCCTCACCACCTGGCGCCTGCTTATAAGTATGGGTTCTCTACTATTAGGCTTGATACTTATAAGTATACGTATCTAATACAAGGAAGGGAGAATGTTAAAAGTAGTAATTTACATTTTTACAGTTTTTTCTATGAAGCCAAGTATAACCACGTATTTCTTATGATATTTTTTATTACTTACTTTTAAATTTAACTATTTCATACGTTAATAAATCAGTTATATGTAAATTCATTATTTTCCAAATATCTTTGCAATATTTTTATTCCTAAAAGTCGAATATTTTATTTCCTAAAAGTTTTTTTTATTAATTCTTACTTAACTCCGCCATTGCCGGTCCCAAGCCCGGATGAAAAAGGAGGAGGGTTGGCTGAGAACTTGACCGTACCAGCCGCAGAAGGTCAACGCCGAGCCTCGGGCGGCGGTTAATAAACCCGAATGATCCTTCCAGTGGGGGATAGGAAATGATCCCCACGATTCGCTACTCCTGTTTATGGAATCGGGGGCACTGGTTTAACCGTCCGTGTCATGAGGTAGAAAGCCTCATTAAAATTCACCCTAATCCTACGGTGGAGACCGCGCCAAAAGGATGCATGGGTGGGAAGGCGCCAACTTTGGTGAACTTGGCGGACACCTTTGTATATAGCTTTCTCACAGGAAAGGCGTCACCCTATGAGTGACCACAAATTCGTCCAAACTCGTGGGAACAATATGAGTCTAAATAAAACCGAAAATAAATTACAAAACATAAAGCAACATAAAACCAACCTAACACAAGTCTTATCCAAAGATCTTTGCGAAACTAGGCAGAGACCTCGTCCTATACTGGCAGCTCAAACTCCACTACCGTCCTCCAACCGACCCTATGGCAATATATTAAAAGCAGTAAACCGGATCCCGCTAGTCATAAAAACCCTTCTGAAATACAAAGTGCAGAATAAGAAAGTCAGAAAAACCCTTCTGAAATACAAAGTCGGTCGAAATTATATAAATGTTGAGAAGTGCGACGATCTATCGTCAGATCACTCTCCAGTCATCCTTACTTTGAGCAAAGTAGCCATTTACTCAAAAACACCTACCGGAATTTACAATAAAAAACAAATTGGGACACATTCAAAGAAATTGTTTCCTCCAACATTGACCTCAATGTCAAATTAAAAACAGAAGAAGACATAGAAAAAAGTATAGGAAAATTCAACTCCATAATTCATCTAGCAGCCAAAGAATAAACCTCCACAAGCAAAATAAATAAAATGACAAACAAAGAATATCCTAAGAACATAATGAAGAAAGTATTGGAAAGACGAAGATTAAGGAAAGAATGGCATAGATCTAGGTATCCCTCAAATAATACAATCCTGAACAGAGCGACTGAGGAACTTAAGAAAATGATTAATGAGCATGAAAACTTAAACTTTCAAAATTATTTAGCCCACCTCACGCCTTACCAGGATGGTAATTACTAGCTTTGGCGTGCTACTAAGAATCTTAAGCGACCGAAAGAACACATGCCACCTATAAGAAGAGATAACTGTTGGGCCAGATTGGACCACGAGAAGGCAACAACTTTTGCAGAACACCTCAAAGACGTCTTTACGCCTTTACCGAGCAGCAACCTGGAAAAAGACAAAGAAATAACAGACTTCTTAATCTCTCCAGGTCAATTATGTCTTCCATTAAAACCAGTGAGCCCCAGAGAAGTTAATAGACAAATTAAATCTCTCCCGGTCAGTTAAGCTCCCGGTTATGACCAAATAGATACTACTCTCTTAACTAACCTACCAAAAAAGGGATTAATGTACCTGGTAGTACTTTTCAACGCATGTCTAAGACTCTGTTATTTCCCCTGCCAATGGAAGCTTGCCCAGGTCGTAATGATCTTGAAACCTGGTAAAGAAGCAGCTGAAGTTGTATCATACAGGCTAATCAGCTTACTCCCTCTGGTCGGCAAATTTTTCGAAAAAATAATCCTGAGTCGATTGCAACCCAAACTGAATGAAATAATTCCCGACCATCAATTTGGCTTCAGGAAAAAACATGGCATAATCGAACAAGTTCATAGATTAACAAACACAATTAACGAAGCCTTAGAGAACAAAGACTACTGCTCCGCTGTTTTTCTTGATATAAGTCAGGCCTTCGATACAGTCTGGCACATGGGCCTCTTATACAAAATAAAGAAGCATCTACCGTACTCATTTTATCTACTTCTAAAAAGGTACTTAGATACAAGATGTTTTGAAGTAAAAGTCAACACTGAAACGTCAGAACTCTACGAAATCCACTCGGGTGTCCCTCAGGGCAGTATCCTCGGGCCCGTATTGTATCTGATCTACACTGCGGATATTCCTAAAAATGTTGACACAGTAATGACCACCTATGCAGATGATACTGCTATACTGTCCGTACATTCTGAAGCAATAACCGCGTCTATATTTCTTCAAAAACACCTTACTTAAGTTGAAGCGTGGCTTGCAGAATGGAGAATAAAAGCAAATAACAGTAAATCCGTTCACGTAACATTCAGTCTCAGAAAAGGAGATTGCCCAGCAATTACTTTAAACGGGCAATAGATACTGCTAAATACCTCGGCATGCACTTGGATAGACGATTGACGTGGCAAAAACACATCTGGAAGAAACGTAAAAAATTAGATGCAAAATTGCGATGCTTGTCCTGGCTCATCGGGAAAAAATCACAACTATCTAATGAAAGCAAAATGGCTGTCTACAAAACAATATTAAAGCCGGTGTGGACTTACGGAATCGAGCTGTGGGGTACAGCATCTAACAGTAACATCGAGATCTTGGAAAGATTTCAAACCAAGACAATGAGATATATGTTCCAAATCCCAAACTGTATAAGTAACAAATATATACTCCGAGATTTGAACAACAACTGTGAAACAGGAAATAGCCACCAGAAGTCTTAAATACCAGACCAAGCTATCTGAACATGTGAATGTGCTGGCTACTAAACTATCAGGAGCTGGCAGTGTTAAACACCCACGACTAAGAAGAAACAGTATTCTAACCCTTCATAGGAGATTTCTAAACCCAAAGTGAGAGAGATCGATTGATTCTCCTCACAGCTAAATTACATACGCAGACTGTAGTCACCAATAATAACAGCTAAATGTGAAAAACAGATTGCTGTGCTAAGCAGAATACATAAAAAAAATTCTTAAAGAAAAGGGTCTATATAGCTATTGCGAATTTTTATTTTTAGATATCATATTCTTGTGGACTTATCTTAAAAACCTCTGAGATTTCAGTTTCAGTAAAATTTATAATTTCCAAATTATTTTACAATTGTCTATTTTATAAAAATCGGTCATATTGGGTCGGCGATTTTTTAATAATTAATTATTTTTTTATATCAAAAACCTACCATAAAATGTTAACATTAGGGAAATTTCCCAAGTCAAATAATTTTTTTTATAAATTGGTACCAAAAAATCCGCAATGTCAGATTAGCCATTTCGAATTTTTATTTTCGACGTCATATTCCTGTTTTGCGAATTCAAAATACTTTATATCTTATTTCCATAATCTATTTCAAAGTCAGTAGTCATTTGACGATTTTCCGTTTTGTTTTGTGGGATATCTGGGATTAATAAGGTTTATAAGGCACTTGTTTAGGAAGATTTATATGACAAAACAAAAGAAAAAATTCTTAAATTGATAAAGACATTTGAAAAAATATCATTTACTACTGACATATATCCTAATTCTCTTTCTGCGGTGTCACTGTTAATTTTAACTTAAAAAGTAATTTAATGAATAGCATGAAGGGAAATACCACTGCAAACTTTTGAAATATTTCTCTATGTAGCAAATATCTAAGGAAAAGTATAACACAAAGAGTTATTTCACTTCTGTAAGTTTAAACATTGAAGGTATGTCACACTAAATTTACTTGTTAATTAAAGATTTATAAGGTGCAAGGAATCGTCATTCCAGAAACAGCGAAATGTAAACAGATGGCTGTACATTTTTACCATTCAAAAAGAAGATAAGATAAGCTTGCAACTTTAAAATAAAGACTCGATCAGCCATTTCTCAAAAGTTCAGAAGAATATACAAAAAACTCACAAGTCTGATAACACTTTTTATACGTTAGAAACCATTTTGGAGTACAAAAACACATTATTTTGTTGGCTGATAATAAAACTCCACAACTGATTTGATAAAATATTGTTTGTAGCGGCTTCTTTCGTAAACTCAACATCCTACCCAAAGAGTGTATTCAAAATGAATTAAGAATGTGGCTTATTCCTGTTCAATTGACGTAAAAATATATGCCAAGTATTATGAATAATATTATGTTGATAAAGACTGAAATAATTATCGTAAGTGATTATGATTCAATATGTGACCAAATATGTACCACGCTGCTCCCGTGATTTGCTTGTTCTCAGAGGTATTTAAAATTTTATGCATGTTTTAAGTTTAAGATTATAAAATTGACGAGGAAAGATACTATTTGTTTTGTAATCGATATTTTCATTTAATATTTGGGTTTGAATTTGTCACTAAATATAAAAGTCGCAGAATATCTCTTTTTTACTTGACGCTAGAAACGTCATTTCAGTTTGTATAAATTTAATAAATCTGTTTTCTTAACTTTATTATATGCCTTTGATTCATTTTATGAAAAGAAGTCATGAAATTTTTTCTGTTGCATGCACGAATTTTTTTTACGTACCCGTTTGACACCATACGGCCAGTTATTCTATGTCGATCTCGTTAAATGGAATATTTGATAAACAAATTATTAAGTCCCTACTATAATTTACCGTCAAATTATTATTTTTCCTCACACATCATCTTTACAAGGAATATGTGCGTTTTTATTCAAACTAGTGAACAAGTAAAAATGTAAATTTTTTCAGTATACAATTTTCGTAGCAATATAGGTATAAGTGTTTCAATATTCATGAGTGTTTAATTGATGGTGTGAGTATATTTATTATTCTGTTTTAAGTAATATAGCTTTTTAATAATAATGCTTTCAATCGATCTACATATTCCACACGAACGAAAAGACAATAGGATTCAATACGACAGTTGTAACTTACTGATTTCCATCCAGCTTAGTAGACATCAAAATTATAAAATTTTCCGGATGTGATGTGAATCTTCTCTACTCGAATACAATACTTTATCACTTGCTTATAATTTATTTACGAGGATAATAATTTTTTTAGTTTTCACTTACGATTAAATATACGCTTATTAGACGATGTCGTCCAAGTCGTTAACTACAGATTAATAGTAATGAATTATATTTGAGATAAGTAATGACTGTGATAACAAAATACATTTTTCTAACACTATACTCTTTTTTAGAGATATATATGTATATATATATATATATATATACATATATATATATATATATATATATATATATGTATGGAAAAGCAAGAAGTGTTATATATAGAATACAAGGATAGAATACAAGAAATTATTTTAGATTTATACGCTTATTCCGAGTAATACGTGAGTTCCAAAATTTATGTTTATTTTTATATACCGTTTCGCAACATATTACGAAATAAGATAAATTACATTTCTATTAATACATATTGATAATATACGTTAAAATGTACAATAGACTAAATAAAATAATCGGATCCCGTATTAAAATGTGGCAAACAACATTTTTTACTACGTTGCTTAATTTATTAGAGTTTCTTCTAATGATTGCTCTCAAGATTTTAGAGAATCATGTATGCATGTTTTAAGTTTAAGATTGTAAGACTAACAAGGAAAAGATCCAATTTGTTTTGTAGTTGATACTTTCATTTAATATTTGGCATTTGAATTTCTCAATAAATATATAATTCGCTGAATGTCTCCTTTTTTTACTTGACGCTAGAAACGTCACTTCATTTTGCGTAAATTTAATAAAACTGTTTTATTAACTTTACTTTATGCCTTTGATTCATTTGATGAAAATAAATCTTGAAATTCTATACAATAGGTAATTCAAAATTGGGTAATAGCACAACATTCCCCTTACGATGACTACGACACGAATAGCTCCTTTCTGCTGCACGGATGTAGTTTTACATACCCGTTTGACGGCATACGGCCAGTTATTTCGAAATTATTCGACATCGAAGTCGTTAGATGGAATATTTGATAAAAACTTCATTAAGACACTACCATAATTTGCCGTCAAGTGATTATTTTTGCTCACACATCATCTTGAAAAGAAATATATGGGTTTTTATCTAAAGTAGTAACAAATAAAAATGTATATTTTTTCAATGCAGAATTTTCGTAGCAATATAAATATAGTGTTTCAATATAAAATTAATGTTGAGTTCTTTTACTACGTTGTTTAATTTATTGGAGTTTCTTCTAATGATTGCTCTCAAGATTTTAGAGAATCTATTCATCATAATTTTAAAATCAAACATATCATTTTTGATTTAAAATGTCAGCATATGAATGTACAATATTACATATTATATTGGTATTTAAACCAAACATTGTATTAACTGATTATTTGTGAATGTTATAGATTAAAGGGTGGTGAACTCCAGATTTGGTAGTTGGTTAAATCAATCTACCGGTAATCACAAAATAGTCCAAACACAAACGTAGTGGCTAATTGAAATTAGACAATAATAAACTTTAGTATTATAATTTGAAACGTTCAGTGCTATGAATACAAATTGCATCAGCTGAAAACCGCTAATTGTCTGGACCTAGTTTAATTATTATATTGAAATTTCGGAAATAAGCAGATATAGAATTCTAAAATAACTAGATATTTGTTAATAGTTTAGTTATAGCATTTAATCATTTTGGCTAAGCAGATTTAAAAACTTAGTAATAGTTACAATATTAAGGTTGACAGGTTATTTACATAGGAAACTGCGAAACTTGATTTAATATTAGCTATGCCCGCGACTTCGTTCGCGTTGAATTCGGAGTAAGCCATTAGTCATTTTTTTGTGTTTCTTTTCCTTTTTTTTCTCTCAAAACTCTAAGAGCATAAAGTTTTCTAAAAACGCTAATAGTAGGCGTTTGAAGCCAAATTGGTTTCGCCGGTTTTAATTTTAGTGTGCACAATGAAGGGAAACTAAAGATTGACGTATCTTTTTTCAAATGTGAACTGACGGAATTGAAACTAAGTCTTAATGTTAGCACACTCTAATCAAAAAACGTCACTGAAAACCGTATCCAAATCGGTTCAGCCTTTATAGAGATTATCGTGTACAACGAAGGTGCCCACAGATAAACAAATAGACAAACTGACAAACAGACGAATGGACAAACATTCTTCAGGCTTAGTAGGTAGCACTTCGTTTTACTTAAAAATATTCATTATCCTATGTATTGAATATTTTCAGTTTTTTTACGATTGTATTATATGCATAGATTTTATAGAACTTGAAAATTTACTCCAATGTCAATAATATTTAAAAATGTTGAAATAAAGTTGCTCGAGATCAATTCATTGTTCAAAACATAAAAAGCTTTCAATTTACATCAATAACAGCGACATAAATGACAATATTTGTAATCAAAGTAATTGAAATGATGAATAATGTTTTCGAACCTAAAAAACGTACATAATTTAACATTCTTTACAAATGTCCTTCGCCCTCAACTCATGCCCATCAATAAAGCGATTATTCAATAATCCAAACTGTAAATAGCTACAAACAACGACAGACGAAAATACGTTTTAAAAAATTTACATCAATTGCCGACCAAATAATTGCATATCACCTGTCGGATATCGCGCGCATGGGATTGGACGTTTTTCCGATCATCTCTTCGCTTGGTAAATGGATGATAATCTTCGTGTCACACTCATCCTATTTAAGCTCCATTATTGAATCGTATGAATATGAAAACCTTTGAAACAATGAATATTTACATCGTTCTCTAAATCTCACCATTATTATTTTAACTGATCATTAATTGAAAGTTGGGAAAAATTTCATTGAGCCAATTGATATTTTATATTATTGAAAGATTTTTATTAATGTAATTTTAATTAATGGAAGTATTATTTTTTTCTTTTAACAACTAATGATTTGTATCTTTCTTATATCATACTTTTTGTCAGAAAATCAGGATATCTAATACATGGGACTTATAATTTCAAACTCGACCGTAATAAATCGTGTATGATATGATATAATCATATTAACGAATGTTTAATTTAAAGATTATTTTGAAAATATCCTAAGTTTAAAAACGTTTAAGATTTCGTGTAGATTATTAAAAATAAAAATAGATTTTGTCATTCTATAAGATAAAATAAATTGTACAATAAAAAGTTAAACGGAATATTTTCTAGCGATTACATGATGTTTTTTGGATAAATGATATATTTTGCGGAACTAGATAATAAATAAGAATGAAAATAATCGCTAGCTGCAAAAGAAACTGAATTTATTAGTTCCTCAATACTCAATGTAACGCGATACAACAATTTTAATTATCGTGCTTCGTGAATGAACACCACATCCCTCTTTCCGAAGCTATAGAACTTAGGAAAATAAAAGGTTTTCTAGAAGCGTATATGAAGTTTACAGGAAAATGAAAGTGATTATTTTAGGTTCAAAAATTTCTGAAGGACTACCGATATTTTTTGGCGAATAGTAAGATAAGTGTACAATACGAATATATCTGCCATACTTATAGTATTCTCGGATAGTGATATCACCGATAGCTGTCACACAGAAAGAAATTCATTGGCAGGTGTGAAAAATAATGATAATAGTAAATATTTCTAAATAAGTACTACGTGCCCTAAATATTTAAAGTTTTATAAGCCACTACTCATGTCTGACAGATTTTTATTATATTAAATGATTTAGTTAGCAATTACGAGTAATTAATTAATTTGAGTTCATTGTAGTTTGAGACTAAAGTTTCTTAGTAAATATTGGTTTTGCGAATAAGATTTACTACATTTATTTATTTTGTATATGTTTTGTTATTAAGTGTGGCTACAACATATGTGTAATAAAAAATCGATTCAACTCCGTCGATACAGAAAACTTCTTCATATTGGTGTTTTAAGACTTTGAAAAAATCCGATTCAAAAATTTAAAACCCTGCATATAAAATAATAATAACTTATATCTTAGATTTAAATTTAAATAAAATACCTTCAAATAGAATACCTTTAATGATCTGGGAAATTTCTGTTCAGCAGTTTTTTCTACCGTATTACTGAAAATTGAACTGAAGTTCCTCAGGGATATTTGCTAAAATAAAACCTGTCTGTACATTGAATATATTTACAAAAAAAACTATTTAGAAGCACACATTCAATGTAATAAAAACCAAAATTATTTTCTTAAAATTTTTGTCATTTTATTTTTTGTCTGTTTATTTGTTTTAATACAAATCACATAAAAACTATTGACTTAAATCATATGAAGTTATTATTGAAGAAACATATCTTAGACTTTTTGGTTGACTTAAAGTAACATTTGTTTCTTATTTTATATGAATGCGTTTACTTAATCAGAAGATATGCAAATTTAATATTTTCAAATATACGGGAAATTATTTTATTTTTATATTTATTAGACTGAATTACATCTGACGTAGTTATTACTACTTACAGAAATGAAACATTTTCAGATATTGCTAAGATTGTGCCACTTAATAAGTGCTATTTGGAATTTAACTCTAAACACACCCCAATTCTTGTGACGTCAATCACACTATTGTCATTGAATTTACGATAGTAACAATATATGATACGTAATAACAACGTTTATCAGGTCAATATTTTAAATCTATCTATACTCATGTATATTTTGAACAGTGAAATTATATATAAGAGCCGAAAAATGGTTTTGTGAAAGTTTTATTTTAAATAAAGCAGGTCAATAAAAATTTCATTTGACTAAAGGTCACTTGTTAGAAAAAATTTACATTTAAAGTCTTTTTCCAATAGTTTACAATTTTTTACAATAATTTACATATTGATACAATGAATATATGATATAATTATAATTTGCATGATGTTTACATAGATTGGATTTGTTGCTCTAACGCCATGTCTATGCGTGACAATTTTATAACGTCCATAAAATGCTCATCACTGTGTCGATATTAACTCTTGGTATGTTTCTGACGAAAGTTTTAACGAAAAACGCTTTAACGAAACTCCGACTAATTTTTAGTTGATCTTTTTAATCCAATTAATTTCAAAATTTACACAAAACTTGACGTAAAAACGGACGAACGAAATGATAGATGCAGGAGAAATAACAGGTTTCAACGTCACTTTAATATGAGGGTTGTTTAAAACATGTTCATTTTGCATAGAGAAAAATTAATTTTTTGATGAAAATTCCAACTTCTTAGTAGGGATTTTCTCGCAATTAAAATTAGAATAATAACGACATAGAAGTGCCTAGTGACCAGCATAATGTATCTACGTACATTAATTAATATAAGTGTATTTTTCCACACAGACATACATTGGTGAAATGGGTATGGCTGAGGTGAACTGTGAAGTAGCATTATAGATGTAGGATTGGATGCTTAAGTAAGCACTCATGAGAGAAGATGTCGTTGTCAGTCGTTTTCCACACATCAATTTTTTTAATTTTCTACATATTCTATATATGCACACTTTGGTTCCTCAAAAATTTGAATTGTATACTTTAGTAGGTTTAGTATGGATCTTTATTAATTTGGTTGTTACATAATTATCCTGACTGTATGTAAAAGGCATGTGAGAAAAAATCATTTAGGGAATTACAAAAGGGATAAAACCAAAAAATAATATTCATTTGTTCGCTCATCATGCAACAATAGTAGAAGTCATTTTGATAAAGTTATCATTGATAGATTTTATTGGGCCTGAGATAATATATAGATCTGGTTTCATCGCGATCGAACAACTAAATAGAAGATAATTTGATACGAAGCAAAAGTGCTTAAAAAATTACTTTTGCCACTTTTATAATAGTCTGGGGCATTAATCTCATGGTTAACCAAATAATATTTTATAAAGGTCTATGCGAACGACGCCATGAGCGCAACTAATATTAGATAAAATTGTAAATAATTTACGCTTAGAAATTTTGCAACTTGATATTTAAATTTATATCCCACATGACAAATGCAATTAAAAATTATGTCAGTTTACTTGACCAAATTTCTAAGTTTCAAGTTTCTACCTCAAAAAGTTTTAAGAAATACAGCATGGGTATTTTCCGCAAAATCTCTATAATTATGTTAGGAATAATTCTAAAACAGATAGTTGTTGAAACTATATAAATCACTCATTCACTTTATTGATTACGCAGTAAACAGAATTAAAAAATGTTAGTATTTTATTTGCCGTCGCCAAAAGTTCCCTACGTATATTCTATTCCTGAGTAGTAACCATGCGGGTCAACATGATTTATCAAAAATTTCAATTTTCTACCTAAAAGGAAAAGTCCAAAACGGACTGAAAAAGTTGTGATAGATGGATGGAGACATAAAGACTATTTTTATTCATTGAAGTAAAAATATTTTGCATTTTAGCTTCAATAATATCTGCATTTCAAAAGTTTATTTTGTCTTTTCGTTAAAATAAAGTAAAAAAAATTTATTCACTTGGTCTTAGTATCCGTGTGACACTAATCAAAATCGTATGTTTTCTAAATTATTGAATTTCAAGTTCTTTAGAGGACACAAAAGATTTTTATATTTTTATTTTTTTTTAAAAAGTCTTTAGATACAAAAGATTACTAAACATTGATTAAAATTCGTAGTTTTTATGAGAAACTCAAATAAACTGATGAACAAAAAATAGACAGGCAGGCGTAACATCATTTTTAAAGTGTTTTAAAGAAAAAAAGATCTCTTAAATTTTAATTTGAACCCTAAGGACAATTCCAATGAAAGTTATATTAGAATCGGTTCGATAGTTTTTAGGTGATACTGAAATATGTAAATAGAAAGGCAAACAAACAATTATCTTAAAACAATTCGTTTTGTGTTTAAAGAAGCGTAAATAGTACATTATATTAGGTTAAGAAAGAAATATTTTCAACAAAATAAGTGTAAATTTTGTAAAAGATTAAACCCAAAAACATTCATGAAAAATCATTTTTTCAGAAATCAGTTTTTATTCACTGTGGTCAGTATCCGATTGAAAGACGAGAGAGAAAGAGAGAGAGAGAGAGAGAAAAGGAAAGGTTTACTGATTGAACATTTATTTTAATTACATGGATAATTCCCAAGTAAAGGAAATAATAAATTTATTTTACCGAGTGTGAATTATAGTATAAACAAAGACATTAATCAAAGTAGATAAATTACCAATATAATTATTAGAATCCTTCATAATGAATATAAATTTATATTCCCTTACATGTACTTATCCACTAATGAAAAAACAAACCCCTGTGGTATAATTATGAAATCATTAAATTATTTGCATAATAATTACTTAATAACAGGTTATAGTTACCTTGCTTGAACAGTCCAACGTCCATCGTTGCGAAACTATTGTGATCTGAGTGAGATAAGCCGGGAATTTTTACGTAATTTGTTGGGTCTATAAGTGTATATATAGATGAAAAAATTGCAAACTAATTAGATAAAATTGTGTATCGGTTTCGTTACAAATATTGTATGGAGGAAGTAATATATAAGTTATATATTGTGAATTGGCATAACAGTGAAATAATATTTATTTATACAATTAGTTAAGGGTTAATGCAATTATATAAACATTAAACATAAACTTAGTAGTAATATTTAAAAACATATATTACAGAATTGTTATAAATAAAAAGCAAACTGTTAGGTTTATATCTGTGAAGTTGCTTTCTATATAGGAATATTCTATACCAAAATTTGTAAATTTATTGTCTATGAAGTTTTCTCCTTATTTCAATGACAGTTGATTTATGTTACCTTTCAGTAGACTCTCTGTTCGGTTAAGTTTTCCTCCGTATCTTGCCGAAACTTAAGTTTCCAGCTTTGTAAAATCTTGAGTCAATAGAGAAAAGTGTTCGTTATGAAATCAGCTACATACTCGTGTTTAAATTAGCTACATACTCGTTAAATTAGCTACATACTGGATAGATATTGATAAAAATCTAATCAACAACTTACTTGTTATGTTACTATACTAATCTGGTGTTTTGCAAATTGATAAACTTATACTTGTGATTATTTTTTTTGATGCAAGAAATTTTAACCTTTTATTAAAATGTTTTTTGCAGTCGTGTTTAGTATTTGGAGCATTTTAATTTATTTTAGAAACCTGGTATAAGGACCGTAATTTTTTCTAAACAAAAAGTATCTGCATAGAAATAAAACATCAGAATTTCGGAAATATTTCTCTCTTCAAAATAAAAGTGTCGGGTTAAAACATATGAGAAGAAATGACAATCGAATTAATTTTATAACTAAACCGCCTTTGCAACAAATTTAACTTTTCTTAGGAAGTATTTTCTCAGAAACATAATTGATATTTTCTTCTTAGCAACATAACTTACTGCTTCATTAATTTGCAGAAAGAAAAGTGTTTTAATATATTTAAGAAATTAACATTCAGCAGCCCGAATATTGGAAGTGAACTTGTTTTTTGCTTTTGCTTCGTTTGTTTTTAAATTCATTCTTATGTTAAACATGGTTTGAATAGGAAATAACATGCAAATAGATTATAGCAAAATGGATTTTGACAATTTCATTCAGAAACATCTATTTAGATTTACAACTAACTTACATATTTTATATTTTTTTTGTTCAATTTGCCAACCGAGATCTTAAAGAAAAATAATCTATTTTTCTATTTATTTTTTAGGTTACTTTAACAATATTTGAAATTCAATAAATTTTTTTCGTAAATCTATTTACAAAATTATGTCAGCAGTTTTACATTAGCAGAATATTGTGTGTTTTAGGAGGTCGTCGCCCAAAATTTAAAAGAAAATGAGATATTTAAATATTTATTCCATTCAGGTATTACCATTACTGGTTTCACAGTACATGTTTAAACAATCTGTAAAATATGTTGCTAATTAATGAAAATGCAGTGCAGTAGGTTAATATTTTTTCTTCGGTTCCGAAACATCAAATAATTACGGTTATTCCTAATTATAAAGGTTCTTAATTGTAAACATGACTATTTATAAATATAATCCACGGTTGCTTTAAAAAACGATTTATTGTTTAGGAAAGTGAGTGTTAATATGGCGTAACCATTATTGAGTTTTATTACAAATATTGCTTAAATTATATGCCAATAAACTAAACTAAAATAAGTTACAAATACGTTGCGCGAGTGTTTGATTAACGGACCTCATCATAAGGGAGAAAAATTCAGCTTATTCGATTCTTAGACCACATCGCACTTAATTTAATAAAATACTTATAATAATTACATTTAAATACAAATGGCCAATAAACTTTATATACTTACAAACATCTTACGGAAATATTGCAGTTTAAATACTTTGCATTTCAATAACGCATCAAATTGTTTCGTAAAATCTATTGTCATGTGCAATGGAAATATGATAAGTTTAAATAAAATGATTCTGTTTGTATATAAGTTTGAATCAGAGCTATCCTTTAGACCTATTTATAAGTTAAACGTGGTGAATTATTTGCAGTAAATTATTATAAAATCAAATTGTAAAATATAAAGAATGAGATAATACGAACGGATGAATTCTTCAAAAAATACATACCCATTTTCAATCGTTTTTGAAGCTTACCGAATCCAACATAGAAATAGTATTGTTAGATAAAGTTTGTGTTGTCTATTTGAAAAAAAAAAACTTATTTTACCTACATACAATACAAAGAACGTCGGTAAAATGAAATTTAAAACTTAATTATACTTCCCATCTTATTAATCACTGTAGAATTCTTTTTCTAATTAGAATTGGTTTGTTTTCATTTAACAAATAATTGTTTGTTTTGAAGAATATGTTTATATAATGAGATTGAACTTAAAAATGTTCATACGTTACACTTAAAATCAATATTTATAAAAAAGTAGTTGGAAAAATTTTAAAGATAAAATGAAAGTAAAATATATGTCGCGATTAAAAGCTGGTCTTAGTTCTAGTCCCAAATTGATTAACTGAATAATTGAATAATAAAAGAATATGTGAATCAGAAACAGTTTAATTTGGAAAATGGATGAAAATTTTTAATATTATTACGTATGAAATTGAAAATAAAATACTCTGTGTAATTATGTACGGTTTTGAAATAATAAAATGAATATTTAATTTAGAGCGATACGAAATACCTCTTGTAACTTCTGATAATTACCCTCATAATTTCCCAGTAAATTATTGCATTTTTAATATTTCTCCTTAATATACTGTTAAAATATAATATAGAAAAAATAACTATATAAATTCTTGTAGAAAAATGAGCTACCGTAAATTATTGAAACTAATAGTATATTTCAAATATAATGTGGAAGCTGGATTAAACCAATATGAATACTGATATAATATTTTACTGAATTAATATTTTATCACATAACCTACTGATTCGTATATTTATTAATTTTTTTAAATTCAAAAATACTCATAAAACAACGTGTTTTACAATTATAAAGCCATATCACATACATATATTTTATTATGACTACTTCATTTTACATTTTAAGCCTATATTAGGTTATCCTGAAGGTAGACAAAGCGCCCCTCTCCTTAATTTTATATAATTTATTGGAATTGTTAGTAAACAAATGGTATATCATTTATGTGCCAAAATCTGTATTGTAGAATAAATATGTATCTGTAGAAGCTAATAAAGACAATTTACATACCATTTATATGTTCAAGCTTAAGGGATCCATTGGCTTTCGTTATTTTATTACTAAAATTCAACAAATTAATAAATATTGTTTTCAAAAAAATTGTCGTCTAAACAATGTTACTGTACCATACATAGGATTAGGTAATATTTGTACTGATTTATGCATAAAAATGAATTGAATACAATAACTATTATACTTTTGAGGTAGGTGTAGTTAGGCAGTATAAAATGCAATTCTTTTTCAGTTTGATTTTGATAGGTGTTATATCGAATAAAATCTATATTTCGGTATGACTAATAGGAAATGCGTGTTAAAACAAAATATAATAATATAAGCATCTGCTGAAATTTAATAGATTTTCTCATATTCTGAAAATACCTATTTTCTCATATTCTGAAATATATTTCAAACGAATACCTTGTATCCATAGCATTACCCCTATGGATACAAGGTATTAGTTTGAAATAGTATCTATGAATTCGGTTTACCGAACATAGGAGCGGGATACGATTCAAAGGAACAAGTTGTTCCATATAAATCGAGGTCACATTATTTGTGACGTGTATCAAAGCTAAATAGGAAAGTCGAAAACCGTATTTGCGTTAACAGTCTACTTCACAATTATGTAACTTGCGTCAAGAGATGTTCTAAGAATAGATTATTATAATATGATAATATATTTATTCAAATTCAAGGCAAAGTTAATTCCACAGCGCAAGAAGGCAGATGAACTAGGATTTTGATTTGTATATAATAAATATGTTCAAATAGGTAGGTTTAAGTACATTTTATACCACATTATGAGAGAATACAGCAGAAGTATGAGAGAATATACAACGGAGAAAAAAGGAGTTGAAAGAAGAAGAAGTAAAGATTGTGTTGAGTAGTTTAATGTATTTACTTTGTCAACATGATCAATGAATGGATCTCGATACGTAAGAATGAAATTAATGAAAACCCTATTTTTATTTTAATAAAAGGCAAAATTTGCGTGTGGAATATATGGACGGCCGTGATAGCGTGAGGCGCGTTGACTGATTTTCGTTAATTTTTTAAAATTTTTTAAAAATTCATAAAATAATGGATTTGAATGTTAGATTTAGATATAATTGTCTTGACTTAAGCGACTTTAATTAATACTATGTAATTTTTGTTAAATCGTATTGTAGTTTTGTTACTCAATTATATATATATATATATATATATATATATATATATATATATATTTAAAATGTAAATTTATTTTAAATCATATGGATGTATGTGATTTTAGAGTAGGAATTACTGAGTAAATTTGATAGATAAACAAGGTTATTTACACAGGGACTTGCAACTATCAGAAATGGTTTAGTAAGGAGGGAAAGGCTAAGATTGAACTTTTGTGCTATAATATTATTATTAGAAAAATAATTCAAGCATATTTTCTACTTGGCAAGTGCTAACAATCAATGCATGATTTCAATTTACTAATTACTTTTTAAATATCGTCCACCAAACTATTATTAATAATATCAAGAGAAAAAAACCTCTGTCCATATTATTAAATATCTTAAAGCGGTAAGCAATTTTGAGGGAAAATTTACCAAAATATATAAATTAGTTAAGACATCAGACTATTATTTGCCGATTACAGTAAATTTGGTCTCACGTTATATTAGCCCATAACAGTTTTTTTTCGTATTTCCAAAAATGTGTTAGATAACATACAACGTAATATATTAACAGAATCACAAAAATTCAAAACCTGTTCAGTGTAAACGTATTAAATCCGTATATTCAAATGAGCACACTGTTTAAAAGAATCATTTCACATTGTATTGTAATACCCTGATATAGGTAAATATATTACGATCAAAAATATTTTATTCTCTAACAGAAAGTAATTTTCACAGTGTTACAAGTCGGTGTTAAGTTTTAAAATACCTGTGCGTCTGGATTTATTCATGAATTGGAACGATCTTCGATTTTTTTTTCATTTTTGTGATAAGAATAAAATGTTGATAAATTTTTGTTGCCGACAGACGTATGTATTGGAATTATATTTAATAACACAATAATAAAAATTTTAGTTGTCTGTTTTCACCATTAACACGGAAAAGAAAAGCAGTTAGAAGCAAATAAACAGAATTATATAATAGTTATAATTTTTCATATTTTTTTATATAAAAGTAAAACTAATTGTGATATCACTAATGTTTTATTGAATTTAAACCCATGCTGTTTTTTATTAAAAACTTAAAAAAGGTAACTGCAATTTTTTTTCCGCACCCCTATTTAAATTCGTTTAAATTTTCCTTTATAACATTTTGACTTTTTATAACTCGGCGGTATTCAAGAGGAGGTAAGAATTATTATAAAATGTTCTGTCGTATCAAAGGGAAAAAAATAGTTTTTCAACATATGCACTAAATCAATAAAATTAAGTCATATTCAGAATAAATCCTTACTCTGCCGGCAACCTTTTATGTCTCTCGACGAAGACTTTTTGGTTCTTTGTTTTCGAATGGGACTCTTGTTGCAGATCGGATGGTTAGTTATTATTATGCTAATTAGAGGTTGGTGATAGAGACGATGATTACACACAGATAAATCTTTGTTACTAATATTTAATATAAACATATTATAAACATGTTGTCATAGGAAACTACGTATAAAATTTATTTAATAACAGGTCCATACAAAAATAGGCAAAATGTAAATTGAACTTCTACATGTCAAATCTTTTAAATGTCAACATATTTGTGATAAAATGCTTTAATAAATTCAATTATTAATTTATTGCTTTATTCTGTTTATCTTTCTTCTCAAATATAAAAACAAGTTGAACTTTGCACGTAGTTTTTAATATAATATTTTATGAGATTTATTGCGTGGTCCAATAAAATTTTACCTGTGGTTTGGCGAAGTAATTTTTTTGATAATATTATAAAAGTTATATCCTAAATAATATGATGAGGTGACGTCTCGGCATATTATTAGGATTTAACTTTAACCATATTATTAAAACAGGACTCCGTTCTTTCAAATTCTTGCGAAAATTTTAAATTATGACATATCGTAAACTATTGTTCAATAGTTATAACAAAAATAACACATGGTAGAGTGTAGAAGGGACGAAGTGGTAGAAATTTAATGTTTGACAAAAAATGTTTTCTTTTTATCGTAGCATCGTAGCATTAAAACCTCTACCCGGGTTTAAATTATGTAAACTTCTTAAATTAAGTTATATATGGTTAATGATAATTTTAGCGATTTATCAATATGTTCATCTTCTGTAAATAAAACGCATTTTTATTCATGATCGAAATATAATTATTTTTACAGCATGCTTTAGGCTGAATATTAAATTATTGGTTCGTATATAAATTGAAATTGGTTCGCATATTTATTGCGTTAAGTCAGTTCGAATAACCTTAGAAATTTTTTTACAATCTAGAAATAAGATTAAATGCAAAATAAGTCTCCTACAGTACATATTTAGTATTTTAATGCGGAATATAAGTAAAATTCAAATTAAAATTTAATAAAGCGTAAAAATATAATAATAAATTCGTAAAAATATAACGTATATCAAAGGTAGCGTGGCAATATTATTTCATCCTGCCAATGGAAAGAAAATGACACGACTGAAGTTAGATTAGTCAAATCGTATATGGATAACACGTTTATGTAGTTATGATCCAATGGTTTTCATAATTCCATAATTTAATAGTGTATAGTATAAACAAAATATTAGTAATCCTATGTCAGCAGTCATACTTCCTAGTAGTCCATAGTTGGAATAGAGTAGAAATATTTCTCAATTGCGTCTACATTGAAGAAAAATTTATAGCAGCCTATAAAATTCATTATATACGTATCGACCGTAATTACATTTTTATATAGTATTTTTTATTTTATGTAGCGAGGAAATAAGAGGTTTAATACTCGTAGTAGCAAAAGAAAATCTGGAATATTAGACTTTACTCGCTTTATTAGTACAATACCATCAAATTTACCTATGACACTATTTCCTGATTTTATGTACTTGAATGTCAGTAACATATAATTTTTTAGTAGGATATCAGTAGACTATTATACCGCATAGACACAGCTAAATGACCTGACATACGGGTAGAGATACGAGTAGATTATGATAAGAAAATTGTTATCTCTATTTCAATATTCGTTGTAAGAACCATATTCAGTTTAAATAATATTTTGTTTTTATTAATAAACGAAGATTATAAAGGCAATTTTTAAAATTAAGGGGTCTAAATATCGTTTCAAATTAAATTAATAATATTTAACGCGGAATACTCCTTTTTAAATAAAAAAATGTACCTCTTTCTGTATTTGAAAGTTATTTTAAACTACTTTATATTTTCCTTCTATCACTTATTGCAAAATAAGCCATAACAACCAGTTCCACACTACGTTGTCAACAATCACTATCAGCGCTCTCAACAATTAACTGGAAGAGAAAAAGAAAGAAAATGTGAGATGCCGTAATTTATTTCATTGCGAATGTCTTTTTCTCTCAGTTGTTTTATTTAAAAAACAAAATAATTCAAACCTTCTTTCTTCTTTTCTCGCCTCAAAATAATGAATATTACATTATTTTAAATTACAGGAGTTTACTTAGTCGTTTTATCTTTAGGAAAGTACAGATAATTATTAAGCTTCTGACTTAAACGACGTCTGCGCTCTGATTTTTTGAACTCATGTAATATAATGCCTCGAAAATCAACATTAATTAAACTTAGCTAGCAACTGCAATATCAGTGTGTCTATTTGTAACTCATGTACCCCCAAACTTCAAGTTCATTAGGCTAGGAACTTGAAGTTTCGGGCGTTTAGCGTAACCATAATCGCGCAAAAGATCCCCTTTGGGAATGTTATTCAGTTGTCCAAGTATGGGATACAACTGTAAGTGTGTAATGTTAATATTGATTGTGCTCCCTGTATGATCAATGTGGTCGAAGACTGTTTTATTAACGCCCGAAACGCTTGAGCCAAAATATGTTCGTAAAACTGGCTTTCCTGCGTAATATATTTTACATAAATTCCACATAAGGGACGTTTAGAGTAACATAAAAATTAGATTTTTGTTCGCAATGTAAAGTTATTTTCATAATTCTTAAGAAATTTGTCTTGAATTTCAAAATTTAACTCAAATATTGTTAGGAGGTTTGATTCGTTTGATCAATGAACACATGTATAGAGAGCCTGAGGAATAATTCTACCTGAGAAAATTTCAATGTTTCTCTACATAATTACATTACCAACTAATCGTTCCTGGCAGTTATTTAATTAATGTATAATTACTTAGTTTTAGTCACGATGAGGCGACAGCTACTAAAATTATTTATATTCTTTCTCGGTTTTAATTTTTTATATTAATATACGGCTCAAAATTACAATAAATAAAAGTTGTGTATGGTGAGTTGCAGAAGGTACCTTGTAACCATAAAGGTACTATTCTGTACTCTTTGTACCATGAAGATAGTCTTGCCCATACCAACTGAAGGTCCTCTTTATACCATGAAGGCACTCTTGCATATATCAACGATTTGAGATAGTGTCGAGGGTTGAAATTTTGCGCCGTGTTATGAAATCTCATGTGAATGTTGTGTGCTCTTATTTCTATACTAGCAGGGGTTAAAAATGTATCGAACCTAAAAATTATTTAGATGCTGCTCAACAAGACCATGTCCGCAAAAATAGTACATTGAATGAAATGTATTTCGCTTCTATATGGTGCCTTATGAATATGTGATCTCCGCTAGATTTGAGACTCGATACTCTGGTAACGTATATGAGATTATCGAACGACTTGAACTCCTATTGAGTCAATAAACATAAGGTTTGGGAACAGCGCTCATTAACTACGCTAACAGGGAACATTGATTTTTTACATTTTCTCACTTTTTATTCTATATATGATTAAATGTTATTTACTCACGTTGGCCTATAAACGTTTTTTTTTCTAATTTTGTTAATTTTAATCGTCACTGCTTGAAATTAAACAACAATAAATATCATAGAATGTTGAGCCACACGTAAAAAATCAAACTACACAAGTGGCCCAACATTCATTCTTGAACTCGAATATGCGAACAGAACAGTCTACCAATAGGACAGACCGTTTTATTATTCTATTTGTTTCAGTAAATAATAAAAAAATAAATGTAAGTTATGCATGCGACCAACATATAAATCTAGCTCGTCTGTTTAGCTTTAGTTGTTAAATTCGGAAACAGACTTCATAAAACGAAAATTATGTTATTTGTGAGGAACGTAACTTTTTCTACGAAATATGGGCGTAATAATAACCTAATTATCTGTAGTTCCATATATCATTTGGGTAAGTAGGTAGCGTAAATTTCAATTACTTCGGTTGAGACGTGAATTTGTTTATACTATCTATAACCATGTGAATATTGTTAAGATTGAAGATTCTTATTATATTTTGCAATGTAAAGTCGAGCAATTTAAGTTTTTAATCTAAAAGCAATGTTTTGTTATATTATTGTTTGATTTCGAAGTAACTATTTAGATTTCAATTGTTTTCTTCCTTATGAAAATGTTCCTTATGAAAACAAATATATAAATTTTTGTTAATAATTTCATTGTGAGTTTGTATTTTGTATCACAAAATGTATTCATATTTTCTAAGGTATTGATACGGCACATTTCCTTAATTTACTTTAATTATTCCACAAATAAACCGTTCTGTGTGAAATTGGCAGTAGAAGAGTCGATATGTAATTTTTCTGCTATAAAGAATAATAATTGCACGTTATGTTTGAACTGTATTATAAATATTCGTTATTTATACGAGTCT
Organism: Druceiella hillmani; assembly: GCA_039881145.1. NCBI lineage: Eukaryota > Metazoa > Arthropoda > Insecta > Lepidoptera > Hepialidae > Druceiella > Druceiella hillmani. Next base: position 6,960,980 of record JAYKKI010000070.1, read on the forward strand.
AGTAGCTGTTATAGCTTTATATATAATTGTACCTGTATATTACCAAAAACTTTAAAACTGGGAAATATTACAGTTCGCATTGAATTGCTTCAATTCTGTAAAAATACCTCCCGTTCAATTTATTTGCTTATGCCACTATAAAAATGAAGGATATTTAAAAAAAATAACATTAATTTTTTAGTTTCTCTTTTGATAAATTATAGTAATAAATATCAATTATTATTATAACGCTGCGGTCATGTTTGTGTTAAAAGAGCACTAAGTCTTGAACATAATTTTGGAACGAAATCGTTGTCTCAATACCCGATATATTCTTGGTGATTTATTTTCTTATTATAAATATCATAACACATTAATTATAGCAGTACTATATGTTATTTTCAGTTAATATAATATTTATTTTTCTAGGGAATATTAAGTATCAAAATGAATTTGTATATTACACAATTTAATAAATTCTTAATTTCAATTTCTCTTAAATATTTTTAAAAAGTTGTACGTTCGTTTAAACGTTGTATTTAGTGATTATATATGTGGTTATACTTTCTTAATAACTACTTAAAATATTTCGATGGTTATTTTACTAGCATTATCTCTGTATTCAATGAATGGTATAGATGTAAGATTATCAAGGTTATGCAAAAGTTAAAAATCTTACTTTAAAAGTTATGATGGAGGAACTGGAGAAAAAATCACTAATTGAACTTTAAGTACGCTTCTTTCTTAGTGTTTATTTGAAATCGAATCAATATCTTGGCAAAGATTTAATTATTATTGCACAAGATGTCTCATTTTTTAATCTTATCTTTTAGTTATTCTTTCCTACTTAGCACCGAATATATATGAAATATGTGCACATTTCGTTAGTATGTTAAAAAAGCTATTTACATGACAAATTATTACAATATTTTTGTTGCTATAGTAGTATTGGCAATTATATTAATTGCTATTTATAGATCTACTGCTGGGTACTTGAACATATCTATTTTAATGAAGTCATGAGTGTTGAAAAACTTTTTCGGATAGTTTATCCACTTCTTAAAGAATATATAATGATATTAATTTTAACTACTACCTAGGCTGGCCTTCCAAATATTTTATTTTAGTTCTAGTTTTCCTTGTTGCCAATTATCGAAATCCGAATGGTAAGCCAGTCGCACTTTTTATTTGAATAAGATTTGCCGTACAGCAGATAATTGACGTTGCTATGACGTTACTAACAACATTTCATATTTTTGTTATCACCAGGCCATATTTTTCCAGACGACACTAATATTCACAGTTGCGTAATAGATGGAAATTTACCGTTGTGGAATAAACATGTTTTGCTTTAAAGATCAAGGCTAGATTTTCTAAATAAAGAATTACTCTATTAAACTCGTTTGCTTTAATTTCCAATTAAGTGCTCGTTAACGTTATGGAAATGGAAAATTTCGTATTTTAAATTATTCTGCGAAAATAAAGTTTACATTATTCTTTGGCCGCGTAAACCGAGAGGACGTCATTTTTCATACTTTTGTTTGCGCAAATTTCTTTATTTTTAACATCACGTCACCGCTATAGTTTCGTTAGAATTTTCAGGAATGTGAATTTAATCATATTTAGGTATATGATGAACTGTTTTACCTGCGTAAAATACCACTTGATAAGCATATGTGGAACTCGTACTACGAGGGGTTAATACACACTTAAGTACATAAAATCATGAAAGGGTTCGTAATCTTTCTCTAAAACTATTCACAAATATTAACATTAATTTACAGTATGTAAATATATTGCCTAACTTTTGCAGGTGTGAAAATACCAAATTCACAACGGTTGCATGTTTTAGATTAATTGAAATAGTTATTCTATAAAATGTAAAAGAAATTCTAATCACAGTGGGTTTTTTTATTATGTTAACTTTGGCATATTTGAACATTGAAGTGTGATGGATGAACAGGTGGAAGGAAATGTGATTGACCTTAAAATAATTCTGTTATTTTTCCTTTTGAAGTACGAAAGCGTATATTATTAAAAATACTAAACAATATTAAACTTATATGTTTATATTTCTCAAAGACACTATGAAAAAACAACGTTTTTTTTACGCTGCGGTCAGTACCGAAAAAATCACGTATCTCAAAAACTTCACAACATATCTTATTCAAATCAATTTTCTATACGTTAATTGAAAAGTTAGAAAGGGAATACTCTTTCTTTATTCCTATATACCCTTTTTAAATAAAAACAGACCTAAAATATCGTGAGTTTTATAAAAAAATACTTTGTTTAGTCATAATTTTTCATTTATTTTATATTTAACTATCTTTGACATTTATCGTTTAAATAAAGGAATAGATAAACAAAACTAAACCTATAAAACTCAATATATCTTGAAATGGTTCGAAAAATATACACATTCTGTTTATCCTTTTCGTACTTGGCTAACAAACTGCCACGTGTCAGGATAAATATATAAACCAAAAAAAATTTTGTGAAGTCCGTAACATTTTATTCGGAAATATATTTTAGGAATATTTTTTAGACACGTATTAAGTTCATCAATGGTTTATTATTAATATTCACCAGAAATATTAGTACCGTATGAAGTTTATTGTTTATTATCAAAAAATATGAAATGACACCGGAGATTCTGTTTACAGGGTTTTTTAGTATCCCATAAACATCATTGTTATCATCTATCAACTCAGTTTATTTCAAGTTTTTTAAACTTTTCGTTAGAAATTTGGAAGGCGTGGATAAAATGACAACGGCTCCCGTATCTTATATTTAACCTATAATGTGACTAAATGAAACTCTTCTTGCTACCATCTATCAACTCAGTTTATTTCAGGTTTTTTAACTTTTTGTTAGAAACTTGGAGGGCGCGGATAAAATGACAACGGCTCCGGTAGCTTATATTTGATTTATAATACGACTAAATGAAACTCTTCTTCCTATCATCCATCAACTCAGTTTATTTCAGTTTTTTTAACTTTTCATTAGAAAGTTGGAGGGCGCGGATAAAGTGACAAAGGCTCCGGCAGCTTATATTTGATCTATAATGTGACTAAATGAAACTATTCGCAATAGTAGAAATAAAACAATTTGCAACAAAAAAATTACCGGCGCTAAAACACACTAGCAATTTATAACCCCAAACAATTTTCCTAATTTAAATTCAAGTCTATCTTTAATTTAATTGAAGGCATATACCTATAAAAGTTTATCGCAAAGGATTAATAAATTACTAAATTATGAACCTGTTATACGAACGGAAGAATATTGGAAATAAATATGATTACCTAATTATTAAGGGACTTTAAAAATTACGACAAATACTTTCATGATTTGAGAAACATATTAAAAAAAATTAAATTCAACTTTATTAGAGTCGCACGGATAGCCGTTATATGTGTTTGCTCCCTAATGCTAAGGTGCATAAGACAAATTTTCACACCGAAGAAAATGGCATATACAGTTATTAAAATTCGAACAATATTTGAAAATCTATATATTATTAAGTGAAGAGAAAACTTTGTCGACCCTTTTAAGCATATTGCGCGCGCGGAGGTTTATGAGGTTTGGCATGGTTAAAGTTCATATAGAAGGTATAGTATATAGAACGAGTGCAGAAAGCTAGAAAAAATAAAGCAGAAAAAATATTATACATAGAATTTCTATACAATACGTGTTATAATAATATTAAAAAGTTCATTGTTTACGTTTATACTGTCAATATCAGACGTGTAATAAGCTGTGGTCAAACAGTCATACAGAGTAGATTGTCACCAGAGAATTTTAAAATGTCAGATTAACTGAACAAGTTTCGAGCTGTGAATTTTGTGTGATTTCAAATGTGCCTTTTTTAATAGTCTTTTGAGTGTATGTGATGATGTGAATAGCGTTTATTGTATGTGAATAGCGTTTATTTTATATTTTGTGTTATAGATATCTTCGTTATAATAAATACGAATACAAGTTGTATCAGTGTTTTTTTAACTGATACTAACTTTAATTTTTAGATTTCATAAGTATTGCAGGGAATTAAGGAACACGCTAATGACATACACGCTCTCTGTTGACATAACAGAACAAAATTTTAAACAATATATATGAAATTACCATAGAGATATACTCTTTGATAAAAGGACCTCAAAAATGTTCAAATTTAATGAATTACAGTCGAACTTCGGCTACTGGGCGACCACTAGTATGTATTAAATGGCGTTACATCGAAAACGTCAGGGACATAATTTCCACTTTTATTACACAAACGCTTTCTTTATTAATAAATCACTTTTTGTAGAATGTTAACAATTAAAAAGTCTAAATATCGGAAGTGGGTTTTGAATCCACGCCCATAGAAGTGGACTGCGACCTGAACGCAGTACTTTATACCACCCGGCTGTCCTAATTGCTGGTTATTTCAATTTTTGTACGATTTACAATTTTCAAATATTTATTTACCGTTTATTAATGTATAATGTAAGCTTATTATAATATTTTAAATCCTTTTAACCTTATTGACAGTGTTTGATAAAAACTAAATATCTCCAATTTTGCTATGATAACTCCATTCGAAAGTAATTTATCAGTAAATGAAACAAATAAAAGAAATGTTATTTAATGATGACTGTTCATTACGTAACTTACGTGAAGATAAGACATTTCTTATTACTGATGTGTGATTCACAGATGATTTCAAAATTTATGTTTGTCTGGATCAAATGAAACTATTTTTTTGTACATTTTTCTGTATTATTCCACAAAGGGTCAGAGTGTGCATGGGACATTTTAAAAAAAAATGAAACCCCAATGAGTAGTATCAGTATAAAAGGTGAACTTCGTAATTTTTAAGTTTAGTTTATATTGTAAAGGATAAATAATATAAAGAAAAATTGGTAGAGGGAAAATACTATATATTTAAGCTATCCAAGAATTCCTTTTCCAATAAAAAAAATTTGTGAAAGGAAATTCAATACTTCTACATAATAACATAGCCCCATTTATTTCACTTCTGGCGAAACTTTTTTGCAGCAAATGAAGTTTTTCTTACAATGTATTTTCGTAAGATTGATTCACAAAATGTCTTTAGTTAATGTAAAAAAAACCTAATACTATTTTTATTACAAAATTATGCTGAGAAAAGTAAGACTTTAAAACCATCAAAAATCCTGTGTAAAAAATTAAATATTACTAATAAGATCAATTCACATACAACGTTGACATACATTTCTTTTTTACAAGTTTCATTATAGGTGTGATTTATTATAATAATTAAAAAATTCTAAAGTAAGGTGTTTGGAATCTAATAACCCAACAGAAAAAAAATTCGTTTTCTAAAACCAAAGAAATAATTTTTAAAGTCAAAATTCTATCACAGTTATAAAAGGTCCATGTGCAGTAATATAAAATAAAACCAGAGCGACTTTATATAGAACTATTAAGCAAATCCATAACCCTAAATAGATAAATAAATATTTTATTTATTTGTTTAACTATTACATTATATTTAACCTTTACTTACCATTTTATTTTCTATTACACAGATATTCTTACAATTCATTTTTATAGAGATAGAAACTTACTACGTCTATATGAAATTTGATATGTACACTAATCAAAATTTTGTCCCCATTTGTAGCCAACAATTTCCAGATTTATGACAAATGAAGGAATAATTTCAAAATTGCAGATTCCTAAAAATAAGTTCCAAACCAAGATTTAGCTCCAAATGGTTCTTATGTTTATTGCTAGGAATGTTAGTACCTGTACACACTATTTATGGATATTACCACCTTAAAAAACGAAGATAGTCGAGAGAAAATTCCTCGAAAAGCCTTCACCTTCATCTTGAAATAATATAACAATATACTTTCCATGAAGAAACATGTCTTACAATAACTCGAACTCAATACTCTGACCTCTAACACCCGATTTATTTTACGCATGTACCAAATTTGACTTATGTCATAATTCGCTCAGCGAGTCTGAAGCTTATTACACCGAGTCAAATTAAATATTTTGTTATGGACGATGAATATTTCGTTCTTCAATATTCATTGTCTATAAATAGAACGGGAATTTTATGAATGTATATGACGTTTAAGAACTGGTAAGTAATCAAACGTTTCGCTTTTTATCACTATTTAAGAGATATAAAAATGAAACTAGTAATTAGAATATTTTTATCAATATTCTTAAATAAAAAGCATTGTTAAAATAAAAAAATTAACACTAAATAATTTAATCATTAATCATGCCATGACGCTAATTTACATAATTAGAATTTAGTCAATTTAGCAATCGTGCAAGTGTAAATTCAAGTATGTGTTTATTATTAGAAAATTGAACACAGACTAAATGTGAAGGCATAGTCTACTAGAAAGCAGGGAGACGAGGCACATTTCTTCTCATAGGTGGTCCATCTCAGTTGTGAATTATGCTTTATACACCTTTCTCGTTAGGCTTATTTTACATTTTCATTAGTATTCTTACTTATATAATATCACAATATGCCTTATATATTACTATATCAGATTGGGATTTTGAAATTTGGTGATTGAGATCATAAGCATTTAATATCTTATTCCTAATTATATAAATAGTACATATCAAATTATCGTTGCTATACTGATGTTTTTCAAATTTGCTATATAATTACTCTCAAAATCATCTTCAATAACATTGTTTCCCTTGTTTATAGAACAAAGGACAGAGTCGGAAATTGATCCATGTATACCATTTGGTTTCTTCAGCGTACTGTCGATATCGTTTGGTTACTGGAAAGGTTTTTCTTGGTGTTATCGTATACAAGTTTGATATTGGACTAGAATAACTGCAAATTTTAAGGAGGTATCTTTGAAAAAAAAGGTATTGTCACTGGTCGGTAGATAGGTACATAGTAGTCTTTGTTTTATTACAACATAATTACATTTGTTTGTTAGTATAACGTTTTATAGTGAACGTATTATCCGAATGTTTATTCTAAGCAACTAATTGTTCATATTATGCTAATTTTTTGTGAAATTTCGTTCTCTTAATAACACGTGTTTATTAATGATTCAAAACTTCATTACCCTGAGGGCATAGGTAGGTACCCCCTTCAATGATGGGGTGACAGAGGTACTCTGATGACCTATATTCCAGATAAAAAACATATATCCAGCACATTAAACACACCAAAACTCTCTCAGAAGGTATTATCCAGAGATGGGATAATAATATTGAGTATTGGCTGAAAAAAATCAGCGCAGCTTGAAATTCCAACTTTATTATCCTAAGTTAGAAGAGATGACAAGTTTCTTTTACATTATTAGTTCTGAAGGTACTTCTCCTTACTTTCATTAAAATATGTATATAAATAACTATTTATAGTATTAATGATGGAATATCATAAGGCTCTTCGGACAGAATGAATGTCACTGAGTATTTAACGGTTACAATCGAATATTAGTGAGTGCGGAAGTAATTATAAATAAATAACTCATAGGATTTCAGTTGATATTTTGGTTAAACGTAGAGTGGGAATATTTCTCTATAACTTAAATATATTTGCTGAAGCCAGGGTAAGTATCCACTATACTTCGCGTTCATTAAGGTTTTCTTAAGGTATCGGTTGTAAATAGTTCATCGCTTCGCGCAGAATAATGTTTAGGAAGTATGTCTATTACCGACTTCAGAACAGAGGTTGTTCTGAATTCGAAGAATTTTTGAATATACATTAACGCGTTACTAGAGATATCTTCAGCATTTCTCAACCAAGTTGGATGATTGTTTTTATATTTGAAAGGGTATATTTCTAGTATGGTGCATGGTTAGAATATGATCATGAAAATTAAAGATATGCTATCTAGTTTCTATGCACTGAATAGCAAAATTGCCATGAATATTGATGATATGGGTTTAGTGATAATCTTAAAAAAACGACTAAGGGTGACATAGACCCACTTAAAAAAATATTGTGAGACTCAAACAAAGATTGTTTTTAGACTCCTGGTTCCAACTCCTTATTCCTAATGCCTCAAGGGTACTGCCTGCCTAAACAGTGAGACTTGAGGATCTACTTTTTTTTTAAATTCATATTGAATATCGCAAGTCCTCTACCACGAAACTTGGAGTTCTAACTCTTTAGCCTTGACGCTGTGGGAATTATGCCCGCCTGAATCATGAATCTTGAAGGTCTTCTGTTTTTAAGTTAGTGTTTTGGGTCTCAAGCCGAGACTTTGCCACTAAACTCCGGGTTCCAAGTCCTTAGTCCTCATGTTACGAAGTGACTATTTGCCTAAATAATGAGAGTAGTGAACCTGCTATTTTCAAATCAGCGTTGTAGATTTCAAGCAGAGATTCTGGCAATGAACCCTGGATTTAAATTCCTCAACCTATTACTGCAGTAGTATGGCCTGTTTATGTATTTTAATTCAAATCTTTAGAAAAAAATCTCGATGATTATTTTCTTTAAATAAGGTATTTATTTAATTCAGTTTAATATCATAAAAATTTATTAGAATTTGACCATAAAAATTTAAGGTACGCCATAGAATTCTCTAACTACCTAGAGCACGAATGCCGTGATAAAGTTGATATGTCTAACGATAACCTAGTCACAACAGTCCTCAAAATTTTAACACGATTAAGAGCGGAATAAATCTGCCCTTTCGCAAAACTAAACAATAAATGTACTGTAAAGCCTAAAATAATAAAAGTACTAGTACTAAGTTTGAAATTTTGCGGTACAATATCTTTTTCAATCCTATATAAATTTGCAAAACACTGCCACAGCTAAGGATTTTTGGTGTCCGAGCCAAATTAAATGTAGCATGTGTTTGTGGGGGTGAATGTACTTGAGAGATAAGTGTCAACTTTACACCGATTTAAAAAATCTCTAGCAGTAGCGGTATTTTGCAAATGTATTTAGGTTCGAAAATTATATTACACGGCAAAATTTCAAAATTAAATGCACGTATTTTCATTGTTTTTACTTTACAGTGTGTTTTTCATTCGGTGGTTATTTAAAGTAGGTTTAATTTTTTTGGAAAAATATTTTTATGTGTATTATAGTTTTCGATACTTGCGAATAACATTTTTTGATATTTAATTCTTCAGGTCGGAGTTCATAAAATAATATTTCGTAGTGGTATATTTAGAAATAAGAAAAAATGCATTTGTATTTTGACTATGATTCGGGACTGTAAACAAAGCATTTTTGAATCTGTTAATATGATTAATTAAAAGAGATATCCAGGTGAAAGTGATTGCAAATGTGAGTTTAAAGAGAGGATTATTGTTTCAGTATATAATTATGTAATAGAGTGTCGGAAAGTATTTTTATATATTAAAATAGTAATCACAAGTCATAAGATTTGAAAATCAGACGTCTCTACAGCCAAATTAAATATAACCAATGATTGCGTGGCGAGAATGATTGTTAATAAAATACACATTTATTTTTGAGTTTTATATTGCACATATTTTAGTTTAATAGATTAAAAGTAAGACCGGATAAATCCATCTAGTATTCATGTAAATTCCTCGAGAATGTGACAAGTGTGCTTTTGCAGTGACGAAATTTATTACAACATTTAGTCGTTTTTCCACGTAAAGAGAAAGTTTTAAATACTAAAAATAATAAGGCAAATTACAAATAAAATAATATTAAAGATAATAAGGTAAAAAACCTATTTTAGTTTTGCAATACACTTGTACTTGAAAACTTTTTAATAGGTTTTTATTAAATTGTCTAGCTTTGAACAGTAAAGTTTGACGTGTTAATAGATAACAAACTATATTAAAAACAATTTCAATAATGTAAATGTTCGTTTTTTAAGCCAAATAACCTTAAATACTCAGGCGACACTAAAATAATGTTGGTAGGTCCGTTGTGCTTATTCAGAAGAAAGATAGTAGATGTTTAAGTAGAAATGTTTGGTGGAGGTCCAGTCAATATTATTACAAAGGCAAAATAATATAGGGAAGGCGGCGCCGTTTTATTGCATTTTTTTATTCAATCGTTTGAGGGAAAACATTCCCTCGTGTCATCATATTGACCTTAAAACTATATAAAAAAAATATTTTAATCAAATGTACAGAATAGCGTTGAACTCCGTTTGATTCAGTTCTGCGTATTTAATTTTTTTACGATTTATGTAATGTCTATTTCGTGTATCGTATTATTTCATTTATATTTTCACATCAAACTGTTTACTTATTTTTTTAAATTTTATGTTGACTTCAAACCAGATCAACAAGATTGGCCTATTTTTAAATTTCAATGGAAAGGTTTAAAAGAAACAAGACTAAAATAAGAAAAAAAATAAATATGAATATAAAAATAAATGCATTATTGGTTACAAAGGGAAGAACTGAAAACAGAATCTTACTGTAAATAAACTTTTTGATTTTTTTATAGATCAGTTTGTTATACGCTTTGTTTTAATTGCTTTCCATAAAACAAGTTAGCGGCAATTTTGAGAATCATTGAACTAATCAAGAGAAGCGTTACTATATGTTACGATTAAATTTTATGTGGTTATGAATTCATTGCTACGACTTGGTTTAGCGTTATGATTAAGTATATAACATAATGTATGGCAGTAAACGTAGCGAAACATTAGTAATGGAGAAAATATTAACTTTGACAATGTTTATGGGCATCTCGCCAGACGGTGTAAAACTGAATATTATGTCATGATCTGTTTCTATATATTTATACTATGTCAAGGGTGTTTATGTCTCCTTTTTGTTAAAGGATAATATAACCAGTACTAATATATTTTAGAATCCAGCAACATAAGAATCGAAAATATTTTAGTCTTTAAAGTGTAGATTTAAAATTACCACTAAATAACATCCTTAATGGTCGGGGCATAGTTTTGGAATGATAATTTTATTTATTTGATTTAGATATTTTTACACCACTACATTAACATTGCTCGTCGTTCATTTTGGAATGATTTATTAGAACGAATACCAATTTTTGATATAATTATGTCGTTTCTTCTTATGCTTACTTTATAACAACTTAATGTATAATTATTTAATTAATGGGAGTTTTATGGGGATTGGATTTTATAATTATTTAATTAATTAATGCAGATGTTGCAAATAGTATTAATAGTTTGTAGCGCAATATGCATAGTTAACAGTTGGAACTAATTTAGTGTTACTGAAGCAAAGTTCTCATTTTTTTATGATTCCTTAGCCAAATCACAAAAACTATTCCACTTCATAATTTCGAATATAATGATAACCTGTTCTACAATTAAATGCAAAAAAACTAAGTAAAATGACATCATTGCGCATACGTAAACGCTGATCTACTCTTATGCTCTATCGAATACAATTTCCTATATTTCAGTACGTTCATTGTGCTAAAGTACGTGCATGGCTAAAATACTGAGAAAACGTATTATCGCCATATATTTAAAGACATTCAGTTTACTTGCTGGCACACTCAATATAAAGCACTCCTTTGACCCGAATTTGCGGTCTAAACCGATTATAATGGAATTTTACAGGAAGCTCTAGTGTGTCCATGAACTAAAAGAAATAAAAAAATATTAACACTTTTTTTATGTAGCTCCCTATATATTTGGAAAATTGGATGAAAAAAAATTCTTCTCACAGACCTCAGCTAGTGGGATTTTCCTAGCGGGATTGAAGGGGTTATTCCAAATCGGATAAAAATATGTAATAATATGTTCCTTTATGGCAAAAATTTCTAGCAAAATGTTTCGTTGTGGCGAAAACGTAGTTTTTTATTTTATTATGGTGAAAATTTATAGTAATATATTTCGTTTCGGCAAAAATGTCAAATAATATGTTTTGTTACGGCACCCCGAAATTGCATCGCGAAATATACATCTCCAAACTTTATTGTAGTATTTTATGTTTTTTTTTAATTATAAGTTTTTGATGCTTATAATTGAAAAAAAGACATATTGAGGACATTCATTAAATATTTCTGTACAAAATTATTTTGATCAACTTGAAATATATTTAGTGAAAATATCATAAATATTTTAATGGAAATATTATGTGTTTTTAAATGTTCGAACTTCTGGATGCACTTAGAGTGAAAACAATTTTTGTAGTATGAATTCAGATTTATGAAGTATGAAACAAATAATGGTTTGGAAGATCAAAACGGTTTACACTGAACCATGAGGTATTTTATTTAAAACAGATCATATTTTCCAAATATTGAAACACTTCATGAGCGAATCAGAAGTAACAAGGAAGAAATAGGCGGGATATATCAGAGATTATATAACAGTCGTTAATTTAAATCGGTACATTGAACTGTGTATATTATGCGGCAGTAAGAACTACTTTTGGCATTGATACAGTATAATAATAATAATTTAGTGGTTTTATATTAAAAAGTCATTGTTTCAAAGCAATTAACATAAACTAGCTGGATAAATTTTGTTCGTACAATGCATTATTGTAAAATATTGTATATACAAGTCGGTTGCTTATTCGTTACGTAATTACATGACAACTATTTCGAAGAGATTTAAATAAAGATAATTCATAGTCATTTGGAATATCAATTGTAAATATTCACCAGTTATCCAGGAGACAATGCAATGGGTCAGTTATTTTATTATTATCTCATAAATGTTAAAAAAGTTAGTCTCACGAATCGGAGAGGATGACTGAACATTTAACTCTATACATATAGATTCAATTGACTCAATTTTTTCCTACTGCCGAGAAATAGGTAGCGATAATAGAGTGAATCACTGCACTATCGGGCTGATATAGTATCCGTTGTTTGCTAGTGGCTAAAGAACTAAAACTCTTTGCTACTGACTCTCTCTTATTAGTTAGGTAATGGAGCATGTCATCTTCCATAATTGCATTTTTACTGTAAATTAGTGACAATTTAAATTCGATAGAATTGCCTTGTTATATATATTCTTATAATTACATAAAAAGGAAACGAAATAAATATATTAGAGTTATTTTCTTTTAAGTAAAATATAAATCTGTAGAAAGTGATAAGTGACGAAGACTTAAGCAAAAGGTACATTTTAGAACAAATATAAAAGGTTTAGTTTACAAAAAATGTTTACGAGCTAATTACATAGTTCTGTTGGTAGAATTATGAAACTTATATATTAGAGTAACGCCCCATGATCAGAGAATTGTACATTCGTTAGTGTAGGGGTAAGCTCGTCACCATTATCATTGGCAATCGCCCCCAGATCACGTATATCGGGTATGCTAATTTTTTGGTATTTTCATTTAGTTATATTACGATTACACAATTATGCTAAATCGCTGACCTATTTGTATTTGGTTTATGCCTGATTGAATGGAACTGAACTTGAGTTTAGATGTTATCTTGATTATTCAATTCTTGTTTGATACCAGTTTCTATAAATTGATTAGCGAACGTTAAATATATTTTTGTGGAACGATCAAGCCGATAAAGGTTAAATAAAAAAAATACTAAGGGTTAAATAAAAAAAATAATAAAAATATAGTTATATTAGCAATAGAATATTTTTTAATACTATATAAAAATATGCCGATTTCAACAAAGTTTTTCGTGTGAAATAAACCATTTTTATTATTTTTTTCGCATCAATAGCTGGTATGAATTCGTTGGTATGATTTTATTTATTCTTACGTCATTGTCTATGCGCAAAATGGCATTGTCAATAATAAAAACATAAAACCAATTATCATATTGTAAACCGTAATAAAAACAACCGTCTCTCTTAATCATTGTATTTAATTTTTACATATTTATATATTAAAATTTGTTACAAATAAAATCAAGTATTTAATTCAAATAAAACTAAATAATATGCCGTATAATTAGTCGGTTACTATTAATAAATATTTTTTAACAACTTTTAAAAATTTAAGTGGCAACTTTGAATAAAAGACGGAAGTTAGAGGAAAACGTTACAAAATAAGTTTCATCCTCCTCAAACTACAAAGAAAAAAAAAGTCTTGGGAAAGACGTTAAATAAATATCGATCAAATGCAATTATATTTAAGATGAGAAATGTGCCAAATTTCTTTTTAAATTAATTAGCTATATTAGTAATAAATTTAACTAAATAAATAAGATTAACTAGTAATTATTACATGGACAATGCAAAGAAAATTTTTCTTTGGATTAACCGTTTTCGTTATTACTTTTGTTTTCATCTTGTAAATGTCGTTTACAATGCACTTTTAATTTGTCTGCAAATAAAATTTTATTATTCGCAAATAACACAAATAGATTTGTCTTTATAAGATAAGTGTTTCATTTTAAATGTTTCAAAGACCCGCCTCCTTTATTTGAAGTTGAGAATACTTTTTTTACATCTCGCCCGCTCTCCTCACTTTAAAAAGAAAAATTAAAACTGTTAAAAACATTTAAAACAATGTCAATAAATTTCATTTATAAATTTAATTAAGTTACTACTTATGAAAATTTATACACATTTAATGATTACGAAATAATTTTTTGAAAATAAATCACCTTATTGTATTCATATCTTTAACTAATTTGTCCATTTATTATGTACGTATAATCTGTAACAGCAAGTAACGTTTTTTATGAAAGTTAGTTGCTTTTAGAGATTACATATATAGATTTAGATTTTTTAGATTTTGTAGAGATTACATATATACATTTGTTTTTTAATTAAATTGAAATATTTGGTCAATAAAAGGAACCATATTCAACATCGTCATCTTTACTTGATATTTTTTCTATATTATCAATGTTCTGATTGTGTGAGTTCTGATTGTGATTTATATATATATATATATATATATATATATGTATATGTATGTATATATATATATATATACACACATATATATGTACGTATATATATATATATATATATATATATATATATATATATATATATATATATATACACTTAATTCGGATAATGTTCAAAGTATGAATCTTCGTTCTTATGCTGGTATTTTATTCGATGAGCTTTCCTTAACACTGAAGCTGAAATATTTTTCGTATTTTGTATATCTTTCACGAGCCAAGAGATACAACTTAAGAAAAAATTTATGCTTGTTTGGCATTGGTACATTAAAAAAAACTATATTTTGCATCAATATTTTCAATTGAATATCAACCCTCCATTTAAAAACAGTACATTTTTCTGGATTTAATTGAATTTATAAAATGGCATCTCATGAAAATAATATTAGCATAAGAACGAACACCCATCAGCTTAGATTGTAACTACTGTGAGTACATGAATAACAATCAATAAGTGTAATATAGAATACTATTCTATATAGCTAATAACATTGATAATAAATCCTTTGTTCATCAAATGTTTCAGTTTAATTAAGGAACGGACATAGTTATGTTAGTAGTACTGTGTTTATTACCGAGTAAAATACGTTGAACTATAGCCAACAAAAATATAATAGTTTTGGAGTTTGGAGTTTTATTAACTATGTTTGGATGAAATTTGAAGAAAATCTGTCTAATTGCTAAGTCGTAATTGAGCAACAAACATATGTATATACTTTCGTCATATTAGCCATTAGCAGAGGTTAACATATAAAAGTGTTAATTTATGTATTTTTTCTTTACACGAATTTCACGTATCTCAAACGACACAGGCGAAAGTGGGGACATAGCTTTACAAAAGTAGAGCATAATTTTTGAAGAGGCTTGTATTTTCTAGAATATAAGAAGGTAAATAATTTAGCGATTAACAGTCAGGTCATTTTGCATTATGGTTACAATTTGTAACTCTCATGAAAAATATAATTCATATTCATGTACGTATTATTATATTTCTAATGTATCAGAAATTATTAATAAGAAGTGAAAATAACAAAAAGCGTATAAGGAAGCACATAATAGTTTTCAAAAAAGATTTGAAAAAATAATAAATATAAATTTTTTTTATTAGTTCGACTTATATGTAACAAATTGGGTAATAAAATCTGCGAAACTGAATTTCATGTGCGTTTTCTCAAACATAAATTATTATTTTCTTAAAATTAATATCGAGTTAATGAAAATGCTTAATATTTTTGGTAGATATGAAAACAAAGAACTCTACGCTTTTACACTCAAATATTATACTCAATTAGATTAAAGTTCTTACTGAGTAAACAGAGAAACGAGCTTCGATAATGACTTTTTTAATTATTTAGTGCAGTATTTTGTAAAAGGTTGCTTTTTAGTGTCTTTTTAAAATATTAATTTATACTCTAATTGCCACTACTATGTGTTAGTGACACTTATCTCAATTAAATTGATTTATTAAAGAAACAACCTTTTGCTGTAAAGGTGATTGTTTACAATTTTTATAGATAACACAATATGAGTAGACATTTAAGTGCACTTTTGTTTCTAATATTGTATAAAATTTAAGCACGTGTCTAGCTCGGGCTTTTAAATTGTGATGTTATACAGTTTGTGAGTATAAATAGCATAGTTGAAACCCGCTGGATGGATCTTGAGGTTTATAGAATTATTATAGTTGTAAAGGAAATTAAACAAGCGTGTAACTGAAAACTTGAATCATTGTGCATATATTCTTCTGAAAATAATAAATCATTCAGTTCAATTCCTACACTAGACATATTTTCATTCACTTGACGCGTCTCTGAATATCACTTAGAGAGACAGTTAAATCTTTTCTTATATTTATGGATTTAGCATTTCATTATTAAATACAATAACGCTTTGTGACAGTATTTCTCATCTAGCCATGATAACTTTATGATTGACATTTATACAAGGTCTTCATAATTTACGCGCCTTGCTTTCGGTTACGTGGCGTTGTATATGACAATGATAGATAAAATACTTTAGTTATAATGTCAAACTTCAACATGGTCATAGTATACTTATATGGAGAATTTTTTAATTCATAAAGTAGCGGTGACCACCTCCAAGATATTGAGAACTAACAACATAATAATATAACATATACATGTAATTTGCTTATATTTATACATTATAAGGTGCACTATGAAAGTCATATTTATATATCATGTAACTATTCGTGTATTCTAAAATTATTCAAATGCGAATTACCATACAAAATTAGAAATTTAATTCCATTTGCCTGGTAGGCAACCGTCAGAATACAATTTATACAGTGCTTAGCAAAACTTAAAAAAAATGTTTACGCATGTCTTGAATCTATGTTTATTCAGAAAGACTTTGCAAAGCTGGCAACGTTCACGAGAAGAACAGAAATAGCTTTC
The DNA here is from genome assembly GCA_039881145.1 of Druceiella hillmani. Lineage (NCBI taxonomy): Eukaryota > Metazoa > Arthropoda > Insecta > Lepidoptera > Hepialidae > Druceiella > Druceiella hillmani. The sequence goes on from JAYKKI010000070.1 coordinate 6,978,179, forward strand.
TTCCTAGTGATGCAGAGTAATAATATTGCGCCACATCCTTCTCATGAAGTTTCAACACAATATTAATTATGCCCTTAAAAGTTATAATATTTTAAAAATAAAAATTACGTAAATAATAAAAAAATATAACTAATTTGAGATAAATCTATTAAATTTATCAATAAATTATAATTTACGTATTCGGTCGATTAATGACCTTGTATTTCATAGAATACTAAAAACAGGATCAAATATATCGAATACTGAATAGTGGTAAAAGTGCGATAAGATATACTGAGTGACAAATATTCCTTGATATTTGAATATTATCAGCTTTGTTACACTTTTAAGAAAACATTAAATTTTGTTTAAATTTATGTTACTTAGTATTCGTTCATTTTTTATTCACTACGACGAATCATTTTTAAGGAAACTGTGCCTAAGTTTGCATAAATTGTTACAATCAAAGTTGCATAATATTTATTCTAAAGTCTAATACAATTGGTGTATTTATTTTAAATTGTTGAATAACGTACACCTACAATTATTCTCTAATATTCGAATATTTTATCATTTTTATATAGCTAAAGATGACCATAAGTATTTAAAGAAAGCAAGGAGCTATCAGGAATTGCTACAAAATTCTAGGCCGTTTAAACCTGTGATTTAGTTCCGTCTCCGTTTAAATATATACTAACAACATCTATAATTATGCTTGCTGTCTAGTAGGTACTCTTCACTGAAGTTGACAAAACTGACTGAAGTATTTGGGTATATGGCATATATTCTATAGGCCAAACAGTACTAAATATTCGTTGGTTTAGTTGGATTTCATAATAGTATATAATAATATGGCACATTTCTGAATAAAAACCCAACAAACAGATTTTCAACATTTCATGGACCCTTTCACGGACCCATTTCATGGTTCCCCGTTTTGCTTAAGATGTTCTCTATGGATAAAACTAGATTCTTTTCTATTTACAACAATGATTATGATGCAGTATCCATAGAAAACACTGATGATTGTCTTAATTTAAAAAATGATGGTATAAAGAATCAGATTGAAGAAAGATTGTCGTTGAATAAAAATCAAGATAGTCAGCCGATACTGGAGTAAATTTTCAAAACAGAGGAATATTTTCTCCATCATTGGCTAATTTTTAGTGTTTATACGTATATGGGTTGAAATTATCTAAAATAAAGCTGCAGCCGCGTTTACAAAGCTTCTTGGCCTTTGTTTCGCGAGAGAAAACAATCGGGCATTGAATAAAAAATAATGATTTGTCATTTTTAAGCCACATTAATTGCCACGGCTGATATAAACTTATATTTTCTATGTAATTGGGTTGCCATGTCCCTATTGATTCAATCAAACTTTTGGATATACCATAACTTCTTTCTTCGGAAAAATTTGTTTCCCTAGAGAGAATAAAATTCAAGGAAATGACTTTTTTTAATAAAACCAATGTCCATTTACATCATCATAATAACATTAAAATGCGATTCGTTCTGAAGTTAATTTATGTAAATATAAGTTCATCAACACATAAAGCAGGATCTCTAGTGCAATCAAATTAACTTAATTAAGTCGAAACGTAAAGCAAGATGCATTTAATCGTAAGTTTATTTTATGATTACGTAAAAAAGTTTGTGCGAGTATATTTAAAATATTACTTCGGATGTTCTTAAATAGCAGAGTAACAACGAATAATTATAAAGAAATTAACAAGGTATTTATATACAAATTATCAAACATAATACCGTAATAGTAAGGACAACAATAAAATAACCATCTTTTTACTACACACGGGAGTCTATAACATATAAAACCTTTAGGTACCGAACTTGGTAGAGACTTTTTGGGGTAGATCGATGTAAATTTCTTCTAATGAAATCTTTGATAAAGTTCTCGTACATTCGTTAAATGTAAAATTCAGTAAAATTAACCTAAATAATTTTTATGATTTTTGTCTATAGATTCTAAATGTAGGTGCATAATATATTATAACTTTCTACAATCTCTTACTAATAAACTTTCCCACAGAACTAAATATACTAGAAACATAAACCATACTGAAATAATTAAAAGGGCAAATTATGGATATAGAAATAAATATATTAGAAACATAAACCATACTGAATAATTGAAAGGGTAGATTATATATATGATTAGGCAATTTATGTAAAATTAGCCTAAGTCTACAACTGCGAGCTCAATTTATGATAACTGCAAAATTATTTATTGTTTATATTGATAGTTATGAATTATTCCACGACGATCAGCATAATTAACTATTTCTGAGCATTTATTCACATTTTAAATATTTTTACAGCACTTGCAGACTGTCATCTTATATTCTTGTCTGTGCAATGCATAAATTAATTACGAATAGGGATACTTTGTTTTGTAAAAGTATATTTACAAGTGTTTCTTATTCCTAATTATCTACTAAATTTTATATTTGAACTGTTCTTTGTTTTCAAAATACTAAAAGTCAAGTAAAGAAAGTAAAAAATTTAGAATTTTTTATAAAATAGAAGGATACATTATTGGACACGTTTCGATTTGTCCCAGTTTAAAAAAAAATTATACAAAAAACACAAAAAAGATTCAGCTTCAAATATGGAATATGTTTTTGATGAATTATAGTTTTAAGAGCTATTATTACTAATATTTACACTTAAATAATTGGTGTTGTTACTTTACCTATCTTTGTAAGGAATTTCACGCGTAATTCTTCAGATTTCGTGCTACAAATTGGTCCTGAATTCTGCATTAAAGCCCTTTAAAGTGCTATGAATAAGAAACAAAATGTGTCCAAATCGTTAATATAATGTTAGTGATCTATACTAGTAACAATGAATGTTGAACATATTTGGCGTTAATTTTGTAGAAATTCATTATTCACAATTAAATGAAACTACGTGATGTAGTATTATTTCTACTTTGCTTAATTTCTTTACCACGACCTAGGTTTCGTTGTATTACATCTTCAGGTGGGATATTAACAAAGATCTTTGCTAATAACCCACCTGAAGATGTTGTAATACAACGAAACCTAGGTCGTGGTAAAGAAATTATAGAAAGTAGAAATAATACTACATCACGTAGTTTCATTTAATTGTGAACGATGAATGTATTGAGAAAATTTTTTGGTCGCGTTTAAATATTTGTAAAGCCGATTAACATCTCATTTTTACATAATATTAAAGCATTTTCTACACTTAAAAGTGAATTGTTAAGATATAGTGATATTTATTGTATGTCACGGCCATATTTCATGCATTAAATGGTATGAAACAAGCATTAATATGAGGATATAGCAAAGGTGCTTTTTAAATATTTAAAAGTACCATTCGCTTCATTTCTTTTATTAACGAGATGAATATGCTGAAGTGAATAACCATTTTTTTGACGTCTGATTAACAAATAATTTTCGGTTTTTCAGTTAAGGATAAGTAAATCATGGTGAACATGTGTGCATGTAGAGTCTTATTTTATAAGTTCAAATATTAACGCGATAAAACATGTATCCTATATTAATATTTAACGTCGTTCGACGAAAATACCTGTATTAACTAGTTTAGTACCCTTAAATTTTCTATTGTAAGTAAAATATTATGTATAAACTTAATTTCATTTTTTTTTAACATTTAATATAAATATTTTACTATTCGATTGTATCTATTAACCATTTCTACTTAAATTAAGTTAACGGTCAGGATAGTAAAAATTAGATGCTTTTATTTTTCTATGTGTTTCTTTTTAATTCAATTTCTGATTGGAATTAATTCTAAAACACTAATACAAAATATATAAAAATCGGTCAACTGCGAGTCGAACTCGGGTACGAATGGTTTGGTCAGCATAATTTTCTTTGAAAGTTTATTTTAGGTTCTATTACCTTAATGTTTTATTTTAAGAAATTTACGCCCGCTAGTCGCGAATTTAGAGGGAGGGTGCATTTTTAAGATTTTAGAAACGCTGATCTTTCCAATTATTGATTTAAACAAAAAAATACTTTGGGACCACTATTTCATTTGAAGACCTGTCTAACGATATCCCTCACGCTATGTGCACGGGATTTTTTTAATTCCTCAGTTAGATGTACATAGCGCCACTCCTAATTTTATTTTTATTTTATAATTCCGCTATTTCATTTTATATCGATTCATAGAAGACATCTACCATTTAAATTTCATTTATATGGTACCAATAATCTCTGAGTCAAATGGCTCTGACACACGGCTAAATAGACGGACAGACAGACGGACAGAGAGACGGACGGTATAAAATTGTAAGATTTCAGTTTTTGCCATTTGGCTACGGAACCCTAAACAAGAGGGTGTCCTACTATTGTAGTAATAATGAAAATAAAATGAAAAAGTTTTAAAATATTTACTTTCGAAGATAAATTTAAAAAAGTATTGGGAAACTAAGATATAAATTAGAGTAACCATAATGACCTTTTATATGTTTCGCCAGAGTATTTTGCAGAATCAGATTATTTTTCGGAGACTATTGCATTATTCATAAATATAGATATTATTCATCGACTATTTGACAATAATTACAAGCCGTAACCTTTAATTTCAGGTACTGACAAAATTATATGAAGCTTGAAATAAAATATTTTTCCTTTTTTGGCAGCATGATAAAATTTTAACACTTGAGCAACAGTGAATAGTTCCTAATGTAGTACTAGTCACCAACTTGTTACATTAATAGTATCAAATTACTTTTTTATTTACATTTGCCTCTAAACTAATCATAGCAAAAGCTGAATTGTAGCCACGAATTTTATCAAAATAATTTTGCGATACTCTTGTTTGATTGACATTATTCCAAAGAAGGCCATCATAAACTGAATTGAAAAATTAATTTTGTGTTAAAGGTGGTAAAATTACTTTGCCTTTATGACAACACACACTGCCTTGCATCACAATTTCTAGAAATTTTATTCATTAAACCGCAATCATGAATAGCAAAGACTAATTTTGCGAGATTAAATTTTCGGAATGGTAAGTGCATGCATATACCTTTTTTGAATAGTTAAAGTATTTTTCGTCCTCGTAAAGAGGACTGATACTACTTTTGATTACCTTATAGATGGTCTAATAGCGAAATGAATACATAATTTATACAAAATACTATAACTGTAGCGAAACTTCTAATATGGAAGTCATGTGTTGAGAAAGTATCTGTTAAATGCAGAGTGACGGTGCAGAATTAAATATGTTAATGTAGGCATAATAATTAGAAATAAGCTTAAAGTCCAGGGAATATTTTCTTCTTTATTTTAATCGACAAATTTAAAACAAACATTGTTTGTATAACTGTTAATATTTTTATTCATTCACAATGCAATAATACAGAACTTAAAGTTACGATTTTTCGTTACTTAATTTCAAGTTGTTATTTCGTTATTATGTCTTTTATTAAAGAAGAAATCGGATATAATACGAGACCTATATGGTATGCATATATTTAACGGAAAAATAATTAAGACTACTAGATTTTGACGAAAATTTTGTAATTAAAATATACAAAATGAAAAGCTGTATTCACTCTTAACTTTCTGATGTGTTCATTACGTGCCAAAACTTTCTAGCTTTGTTTAAACTTAAACTTAGTAATATTTTCAAAATAAAATTAAGTCTTATTAGAGAGTCTGTCGAAAGTATTAAAATATCATTAATTTTATTTAATCAATCACTAGTTGGGAAAAAGTATTTCTTATTCCACTTTCCCCTATTTATTTTTTAGATATCAAAACAATTGGTTTGTAAAAAAAATACTCATAGAAATAAAAATCTATACTTATAATAAAACTGTAAAATGTACATAATATTGAAGATATTTAGGAAAATTATATAGATGATAAGATATAATAAACACAACACAACTTTATATTTCTAGAATTTTTCTCTCTTTTTCTTTTTTTTGGAAAACGTATCACGTGAAAACTGCTGATTCAATCCAGATGAAGTTTTATATCAAAAATATCCTCTGATTGAGTGAACTGATTTCGAATTGAATATATTCGAAAATTAATAAGTTAATTAGTATAACTATAAAAAAGTGGAACCAAAATTATAACCAAAAGCAAAAGACAATTCAAACCAATCTATTGTACATAGTTCCACATCCAGACCTTATGTTTTCTCTTGGTACCATATGGAACATTATTCATAAAGATTTTCATTTAAACGGCTATCAAATTCAATTGGCACAAACACTTAAACCAGTCGATAGTTTAGTGCGTAGAGACATTGCTAATTGGGCTTTAAAGTAGATTGAAGATGAATAATTTTCACACAAAAAATAATTTTTCACATACACACACGTTCATACACACGCGTACGCACACGGGCACGCGCACTCGCACACGTGCACGTACGCACGTACTCACGTACGCCCTTACGCACGCACGCGTGCACGTACGCCCGCACACATATGTTAAGTCGATGCTAATAACATTTAAAGGTGAGGATACTGAAAATGTGAAACTTTTAATACAACTTTGATAATTAATGAAGAAACTGGTAGAACTATCTCACATAAAATTCTTATATCCATATACTACTCTTATACATATTAAATAAAACCGGCTAAGTGCAAGTCGTACTCGTATACGAAGGGTTCCGTAGCATAAAACAATATTAAACTAACAAGTTTTTATTTTTCAAAGACACTGTGAAAAACAAAGTTATAATTTGTGGTCGATAGCGAAAACATTCCATCTCAAAAACTACAAAACGTATCGTATTCAATTTTTATTGAAACTTTCCGTTCACATCCCCCAAAAATACAATTTTAGATATTATTAATTTGTAATATTTATAGAAAAAATTGCAAATTTTTATTAATATTTTGAAAAATAATAAAAATTACAACTTTTGTAAAATCTATTGTCAATTGCAATTTAGCGGTATATTCGTGTAGTGAAATTGGAATTACATATAACATTTCATTTTTCGCTTTGAGATAAACTGTACGTAAGGGTTAACGTGTTAAGCGTCATGTAGAGTATACAACCCGGACGCGATTTTCTCAAAGTAATATGGCAAATTGCTTATATTAATATATGCCAATTGGCTTTAATACTTCCTTTCTGTGAAACACGAATATGATTTCACAGAAAGGATATATTCAAATAATGAATATTATTAATGAAGACATTTCAGGTAATTCAGTGCTTTCTTGAAGTCTTTTCACGTAGATTTTATTACTTATAATTAAACATTTAAATGTTATTATGAGTTAAGAAATTATAAAAATAGCACATATTACGTTTTTGAAAACTAAACTATTTCTAAGCGAAAAAAGTTCAAATCAGAAGTATTTAAATTTATTTTCGTTTCATATTTTCGAAAGGAGTCCAAACAAATCCTGCGTACTTATTAACAAATACATTCGTATATTATGACATTTCTTACCTTCTATCGTTAGAGAATTATTATAGCCGTTCAAAATTCAATTGCTTTTATTTCATACATATAAATTGATTTTTGGGACATGTGAGCGTATGTGGTTTTTAGGAAATTAGTAAGATCAAAATGTTTTCGGTCCGATTATATCAAAGTAACTATTATTACTATTCCGTTTATTTAATGCACTTTAATACACTTTTTACAATATTTTATTATCATTATTTTTTCTTGAACAAGTAATCTGACGTTTTGTTTTGAAAATGCGCTAACACCGCTGACCCTTAATCAACCATCTTAGGTATATTTTCTCTTAAACTGGATTTCAATTTACAGAGTAAATACTAGTCGCTCTTTGCTAAGTTAGATTTATTTTCTATAAAGTCCCAATCTATGACAGCTTTCGCACCAACAGAAGTTTACACGGATATATTAACACACAGCAACAAACCCCGGTGATACAATTTTTCTTGATGATGATGATATATTTCAGCTGGTGCAGTAATAAAGCATAATGATTGCCAGTTGTTAAAGATCCTTAACACTACAGAATGTTAAAGCTCTTTACCATCCAAAAATAATATAGATACATCAGAATAATAAAATAGCATGGCTGTAGTTTTTCGAGGTTGTTACACTTTTATTTTCTTGAGACAGGTGAGTTTTATTATTATTATTTCAATAGAGGATCATTTTATGGAACTATAGTTTTATTTTTAGTAGGATGGAGTTAACAGCTTCTTTCCTTCGACTTTAGATAGGGACAAAAGTCAATGCAACACTTCGCATGTCGCTAATTTTATACATCCGAAGGGAGTTTCTTAACCCACTTCGTACAAACCTTATTTATCCCTAAATAATCACGGAGACTTGTCAATACTCTATATTGTGGATCAATGATTATTTAAAACTGAATAGATCGGAACCTTTTAGATGTTTTTATGTAAGAAAGTTCTTTTCTCTGGGTTGCTACCCTTTTAAATGATTGCTTGAATTGCAAGATGACTCTTGGCTTCTTATATTTTTAGATACTCTTATAAATTAATTCCTAATATTTTTTAATTTTTCTATATGTTTGATCTTTTATAATGTACCTTGTGATATTTTTCTAGTGCCGCCACTTATACCTCAAAATTATTCAGTATTCGTTTATTCTATATGTGTTAACAATTTAAACACACGTTCTTTTTAGTAACAATTTCACTTAAATTTTTTTCCGTTATTATTAATTGCTCTGTCGTTTGAATTTCTACATAAATTGACTTCATCAGTCTATCCAATTTAATCAGTTCCTGTATTTGGTTTACCATCCGCAACATACGCAATGCATATTACACATGTATTTTTACCATATATAACGTTTTTGTGATGACTAAAGTTAGAATCTAATAAATTTTATATTAATAATTTGATAATTTAATAAGATAACATTACACTTATATAGGTGTGAGTAATAAACCTTGATGTTAAATATATATATATATATATATATATATATATATATATATATATATATATATATACATATATATATATATATATATATATGTACAACACGAGTAGGAAAAGAATGAAATGTTCTTATTTTACTTAATATTGACAATGAACCAGATCTCTAAAAAAATTAAATGATAAGCAATAATATTTATGTTGCAGCATTATAAAACTCAACGAATATTTTAAAGATTCCTCACCCATCGAAATTTGAAACATAATGCATGTTGGTCACATACATCAAATACAATATTTTATTTCCCGAATGAAAATATCTGTCCTTTCTTTTATTAAGTAAATATGGTAAATGCTACTAGATTATTATCAGATAGCCCATTATATTTTGTTTAGTTCTTCTGAAAATTTACCAATTAGTTTCAGGAATGCGATATTAATCTCCACTTATAACTGTGGTTGCATATATTGAATGGATTAAATATAGACGGAGACTCCGTCTGTTCTTTGATATTGTACGCGGGAAATATATGACAAGTGAAAACAATTTCAGTTTCAGTTTAAAAGTATCACTGTGTATATAAGATACCTATTAATCAGTAGAAACAAATGAGAAAAAAAATACAGTACTTATATAATTATTGCAATAAAACTCTATCTTTGCTAAAGCTCCACTGACCTGAAGATGTTTTAATACAACGAAACCTAGGTCGTGGTAAAGAACTTAAAGAAAGTAGAAATAATACTACATCACGTAGTTTCATTTAATTGTAAGTAATTGCACCATGCAATTTAGAGTCATTTTATCAATAAATTTAAGATCGCTAAATTCATTTTGTTATATTCATTTATTAAAGTGAAAACAGAATAGAACAAAGAAATTTAATTTTAAAATTCGACGGATAGCAAGCAACACTTCAAGGCAAAAATTACTATGGAGTATTCATCGATTACACAATGGTAACGCGTAAAAATTGTTTAATATAGTTTAATTGGACAGACAAATTCGTATTGATCCATTAAAGTTGAATATAGCGAGAGTATTGTATACAATAATGAGGCATATTTACTTTATACACGATGAAATTAACATCATATCGAAATTTAACTTCTATTGAAATTATTAGTATCCTCTTCATAGAAATTGTCTCTTATGTAGTCGAATTTGTACATGGCTGTAAACCTCAAACATAGAGTTGGCAAGTTAGAAAATGTTGTATTTCAATCACAATGCAGGTTGCCCTTAAATATCATTTCTAATCGAAATCAATTAAAATAAAATCCAATGACAATTCATATTTAAATATAGTGTTGACTGTAGTAACAATTATGGTATTGTTTATAATTGCAATAATAATTGATAATGACTATTACTCTCTGACTTCAGTTTTGATGTAAAAACGGTAAAGATGGGATTAACCACACACTGATTATTATATTGTAGGGAAAAATATGGCGACGAATATGATCCGATTTTTACATACATTATTTATCACTTTTCATCTCTACCTGCCATATCAAACGTCATTAAAGTAAGCCTAATTTAGAAACAATACTATTCTCTATAGTTGCTTATATTCGTAACTTCCTTTATACCAAGGAAGCAGCTATAACAGACCTTATATTATTACGGAAGCAGCTATAACATACCTTATATTTTTACGTATTTTATTTCATACATTATATTTTTGTAGATTTACATAGATAGGTTTCCTTATGTATCTATTCTATACGGACGTAATTTGTACTAAAAGTGTATATTATATTCTGGAATTAGGCAGTTCAAACTATTTTTGGCAAGGTATCAAATTAAAAATATCGAGTATGGATCGTTATTTCAAAGAATTTTAGAAAATCAAAATAGAGCACATAAAATTAAATTTCACGCATTAGCTGCGACAGATTAATGCATTCAACAGAACTTAGCTCATCTAAGTGTATTTTGTTATTTCAACACAATATTAAAAGAAGGGTTGTTCAAAACTTTATTAACAGGATACATTTTTTACGTTCGGAATTGCCTTAAAATTGCAAGTAGCATAGATCTTTGTGTACAGTGCTATCCTTCTATGTCCAATCATTGTGGACTAGTAAAATTATCATTTAAGCGTTCGCGCGTCTCTGTCAGTTTATTTTAAATCAAAGGGTATTTCCATTAGCACCGATCGGGCTTCATGTGACGTTAGTGCAAGAAACCCAATAGGTGGATATCATTAATTCAAAAAAATTTTCTAGTAAGATCAAAAGAATTTAAACAATTATATATTATTCTAAAACTTTTACTTCAAAAAGTTAACTAATTATTTCGTTACATTGTGATGTTCCGGAAAGCAGCAAGAGACACTCATTATCGTCAACCACAGTCTAGACACCATCCAGCGGAGACTCATTATAAATACCTCCTGGAATCTTTCTTAGAAACATTCAATATGTTTACTTCAACTCACTTGCAGCCATCAATATTGTTTATTATTAAATAGAAGAATGTCGAATTAAACATAAATCTATTTATAACTGTTAAAAATTCTAGAAGACTCTGTTAAGATTAAAAAAAGGAATTCTTATTATATCATGTTATGTCCGGATGTATCATATTCACGGCAAAATTTAGACTTTTTGTTTTCAAATATCCAAAAAAGATATAATAGATTTACATGAACACATAGCGCACAGAAAAAAAGTTGGAATTTTTTAATGAATTACCTCTTCATACATGGAATTTGGAGACAATTTTTTTTCATGAGTTATAGCAAGTAAGTCTTTTAAAATTCAGTCGAAAACTTGGATAGAAATAACTACAAATATTTATGCGCAGAAATAACATATTAATGAATTATCAGGATAGTGTTGTTCGCTGAATGGAAACAGAGATCTCAAAATTGCAGGAGAGCCAAAGACTGAGGAAGCCATCACAGTTGCTACAGCGACGATAGGTTATAGTACCTTCAGGATGGATTTTCATGTTTTGAAAGTGCTCAGTTCCAAGTCTTGTGAACGTCTTAATGAGCACAAGTCGGAAACTTGTAATAGCTTAATTTTAAACGAAGCCTCCTTAAAAAGATACAAATTTCTATAACGTTTTTCCGCATCTCCTCTAAATTTCACCAACATATTTAAAATATTATTTTTATTAAGTACTTTGATGTGGAGTTTAGTTGATAATATTTTAATAAATTTATAATAATTAATAAAAGCCAACTAAGTTACTTGCCTTACACCTATTTGCACAGTGAAAAATAATATTAATATTCGTTACAGTTTAACTGAAATCTACATAGAATATACATAGCCAATTTCTACCTGCATTTATTCATAATTCGTAAGAGATTTGTTTTTTCTTAAATGCACAAATTTGTTTTATTATAATGTCGTGAGTTTATATTTAATGTCACCATAGAGAAGAAAGCTAAACAGTGTATTATTTTGCCTATTTTTATATAAAGAAGAAACGAATATCAAATCTTTTAAATTTCTTATACATAAAAAAGAAACAGCGATGATTTGAAAAAGGTACCAATGAAGCAGAAGCAAGTAAAAGAAAAATTATTGTAGCAAAAAATGTATACTAACAAGTTCACCATTGTTTCTCTTGATTATTGATATCTTCATATAGGTGAACTTTGTATCTATAACGTTTGTACCGTTATAAATAATTAATTCAAAAATATTTAATGAACAAATTTTTAACCTCAAAGTTTTTGTCAAAGCGTATAATGATATGATGATACGACCCCAGGCGTAGGTTGCTCGCTATTTACTACATCTCGCGTTCGTACTTATATGTATGTTGTTATACCTGGCTCATTTAATCGTATATATGCAAAGAATTTTTCCGTATAGGCTTTACTAGCAACTTCCAATTACAATATCAGGCAAAAAAAAATAACGTTGGGTGCGATTCAAAGATACAAAATATGAATATTTTTTTTAAACCTCAAAAATACACAAAGTATAGAAAAATAGTATGCGAATTGATGGGCATAATGGAAGAATATTTTATTTACTAGATAAATATTCCTTTATTTTAATATTAGTTTCAGCATCTAGGTTTTATACAAAAAATTCATTTTTAGGAAGTTTACTAAAAGGTTAAATTTGGAAATTATTTCTTTTTCACTGTTTCTTTCATTTACTCGATGGAAGTAAATTTTCTATGCGGAGAAACTCGATCATTTTTTCGATATTATTGACCTGCGTTGTGCCAAAGGGACAGTTTATCCGATTAATGATTGTCAATGTAACTTCACTCTTGTCAATCTTTAGACCAAGTTTGTTGCTTTCGGCATTAACGCATTAGAAAAATGGTACAGTTCTGTTTCCAAAGACGCAAGAATAGTTTCAGTCATCACGTTTTGGTAATTCATTTTACGTCCTTCTAATTAAACCGCTTCCTTCCATTCAAAATATTTACCATAAATATTTAAAAAAGAGTAGAAAGAATTTTAATCAGGCAGACTTATTTTTCTGATAAAAAAAGAGGGTGAGATAATGTGGCTTTTCTTTATGTTTATTTCTGTGTAGCTTCTGTTAATCGATGGAATTACTATTTGACAATGCGAGCCAAGAACTTTAATCAATGTACATCCAATCGCACTTACCATAAAAGTTTGTTAAATCTTCCCCAAAATTGGTATATAAATCAGAAAAAATCTAGGCAATCAGGGAAAATCTCAGTTTGTCCATCTTTAACGAAAATCTAAAACAAGCTAACCTACTTGAAACTCTCTTACTTTGTTACTCTCTTTATTACAAACTTTGAATTTGATTGTTCATTTGATCTATCATATACGAAGAGAAATTAGATGCGGTTCCTCACTAAATTCGGTGAAGTTTTATCGTGTAAAATCCTGCTAGCATCTATTTATATTCCTACATATAAATAAGTTATTAGCTGAGAACAACTTCTTCCTAGTGTTAGTCGATTTTATTTCGTAATTAATCCTCTACTTTTTACCTCGTAATTTCTTCGAAACTACGGAAATATGTTGCCCGTAACTGTACTTCAATTTACGGCAAGTACTAATGTAAAACTTTTCTTTTCACTTCAATGAATTTTTTCCTCTTATTAAGATGATGTTGTGTTTGAATTTTTACACCATAATTCATAAAACCTATCAATACAAACAATTATCGAAACCGATTAGAATATTTAAAAATTTTAGAAAAAACCACTTGAGTAATTTAACACACACATTAGGTAATGGTAAAAGAAGTTCCCTTTGCAAGAGTAATTTCCCTCAATGGTTGGCAAGTACTCAGAATATTTAATCAGTTTATTTGCCCTTATGCGTGTTCATTTATTTATAATCCGGATAATACCGCATTGTCAACAGGGTGGAGGGAGAGAGGGAGAGAGAGTAAATTTGTATACTAGTAAAATTAATATGTATATGCACTTAAGAGGGAGATAGTCTGACAATCGTTGAAAGCAAGTTCTAAACATATCTTAATTTGAATAAATAACAATGTAGTTAAAAATTGAATATTGTTATCGTATATTTAATGACTGTCAGTTCCAAATAGTCTACGGATACTTTTAGTTATATACCTTAAAGCCAGTTCCCTTAGAATTATAATAATAGTTAATATCATAAATAAAATTGATCTTTTCAAGGTAAGAGTAGACCAAATTACATCGAACTATCAGGTCCTAGGTTCTGAGTTCAATTATTCTTCGTACAGCTTATGGTTTTCAGTCTTTAAGTTCAGACGTTAATTAACAGTAAACTTGCCAAAATGTCTATATATGGACGGTGGCGACGTACTATAAATAATTTTAATGCACTGTCTTCGTCAATGCCCATATATTCTTTAGATATATTCGAACCTGCGTATTTGTCTTTTAATTTTTACAATTGTGGTAAGTTCGACATAAAGATACATATAGTTGGGTTATAAAAACTTTTCGTCACACATCTTGACTAGTATTAGTCCCTAGAGTTTTGTCACTAAACTGCTTTCTCAAAATTTATGTGATTTTGAAATTTCTGGAGTATTATTAAAAGTATACCACAAAGTATGTATTACTTATGAATACTAACTAAATTATTAGCGAGACTCTTAAAAAAATATTACGTGAATAGTTTAAACACGATTCCTCAAAAACTTTTCTTAATCCTCCTTGAACTAATACAATCTTTTGTACGAGGGTATGAGTGATAGTCAAATGAAATCCTCAGAGGTGAGCAGTTTTAATTATACGGATTAACGTTAAAATCATGATGGCATTACGATGAAAATGCGAAACTAGGAAAATTTGAAGTTTAACATTCGACATATAATGCAAATTCTACGGGCACCGAAAATCCTCTTTAGATTGCTCTTGTTATGGATATCTTGTTCAGGAACAAATTACGAAAAGCTTACAAAGCCAAATCAAAATACAAATTAGCACAGCAAACAAGCGGTACGTTCCAGTTCAATAAACATTTTCCGGCGAGGTAGCCGATTGCGTTTTAAGCAGATATGCTGATATAAAGACCGTAGTCATGGGATACCACAGGGTTTGATCCCTCTTCCATGAATGTTTGTTGGTATGAGAACGAACTTATAATACATTATATTATACGTACATATCAGTATAGGACATATCGATATGTATGTGTAATATAATGATTGACAAAAAAAATTAAAAAGAACGAGTGGTATCGTGGGACACCCGATTGGAGCAAGGTTCCTTTCCTGAAATAATTCAATATATTTGAGAGTAATTAAATAAACAATTAAAAGAAATGAATGAAGGAATCACGATATTCTTTACATCTTTGCGCACTGGTTTTCGTTTTTGATCTTGTAAATTGTCTCAGTAGTCGATGCTTTAGTTGCTTCGCTATAGAAGTGAAAGATATGTATATATATATATATATATACATATATATATATATATATATATATATATATATATATATATAAATATCTTCTACAAGCAAAATATTTCAGCGTAATAAAATATTATTAATTGTAATAAATGAAAAATATAAATGGCAATGAAGCGATCCGCGTAACATCTTTTGATTAAATAAAACTTTCCTTCAAATACGAAGATTCATTATAATTTATTGTAGTTCTATTAACCTAAACTATAGTCTGACAGGCAACAATTAGCTAATTGTTTGGACTTAGTTCATTTAAAAAATGAGTAAAACGTTTGAAATTAAGTGAAAATATTATTTTTAATAGCTCTAGATATTTATATACTGGAAAAAAATGTACCTAGTAATTATAAAAAACTTTAAGGTTGATTGGTCACTTTCTGTAGAAAACTGGAAAAGTTAATATAACGCAATTTTAAAGTGTTTGATAATTTATACCCACGTCAGTAATATTTTAAAATACTGAAATAACAATTTTTGTGTTAAATTCATCGTCGCAAACATAAAGAGCTTTCTATTTTGGTCGATATTATTATAAACTCAATATAACAGACAAAGCAACGTAACGGAAATTATGAATATTATTTTCAAATAAAAAAAAAAACATTGCACTCAATTTCATATTCTCTGCAAATATTGTTCCCCCTCAACTATTTTTCATTAATAAAGTGTTTATCAAATAATCGAAATTGATTAAAAACTGTGGACGAAAAACCAGAGACCAAAACACGATTTATAAAAAAAACAAATGCCGTCCAAGTAATTATATGTCATCTACCGAACGTTGCATGTATCGAATATGACATTTTTTTCTTCATTTACATGATTTATAAATATATATTCTTTATTGTTACCATCACCCGGTTGAATATTAAGTGAGCACAATTATAAACACTTTAACAAAATAATATATATTATAAACACTTTAACTAAATCTCTATGTTACTATTCTAATTGACTATTAGGGCAATCAACTAAATGGCACAACTCTATATTAAAATTCATTTAATTTTGTTGATTGAATTGATATTCAATATTCTTCAAAGATTATCATTAATTCTTGCGTAATTAATGGGAGTGCTCATTTCGTGTTCCAAAAATGAAAACTTCGTGTCAGAACATCGGACTGTTAATTTCAATCTTGATTGTAATACATCGTATGCAATATACTATATTTATGATTTACAATAAAGATTCATGTGAACTAGTTACGTGACTACCTGTCAGAATTGCAGACATGTCACTTGTTTGCATGAAGTCGAAATGAGTGACGATTTATACGAAAAATACAAGATTTTTCCCACTAGTTAGACTACTTTACGTATGGTAAAATAAGTACATATTTGAATATATTTGTTGTATTTATAGAAATCTCGAACAGTGACAAATACCGAAAGCTTGCTCCGCGTAACTGAGATTTACTTTACTCTCAAATACAGCGCGCATTGGATTTTTCTAGCCATGATTCGTGACAAAATTGAATAGACATGCACCCATTTCATTTGGATTTTGAAATCCTTAATTTTATATTTAATTTCCTACTTTTTCATTCAAAACTGTAAAACGCAGCGAAACATTTTTTAATTTCTTTCTGTTTCAGTAATTATTGAAGTATTACCTCATTTCTTAGCATTTAATATGTTCATCCGTTTGTCTGCCTCTCTCAGTATTTTCTCTGAAGTGGTTCGACATGGAAATTTGGCATAGTAATAAATCATAATAATCCGCATATATTTCAAAAGTTACTATGATTTTCATTTCTTCAGAATCGCGAAAAATATTTTCTTAAAAAGTCCCATTTGAAGGACGATATCCGCTCAATAGAGATGCGAAATCATGAAAAAAATTTTAGTCTATTGAATTCACTTTCATTTCATTGCATTTCACTTTCATTTCGTTGTGACAGTTTGATTTTTTTTGGTAAAGTTTGGATATTGATATGCTATTTGTCGCCCTAACAACTAGAATTTTGTAGAGTGTAAAGCCATAAATATTAAAACTTTATCGCAGCCAAGTTAAATGTTGTATTTTACACTATTCAATAAATCTAGATCTCTAACTCATTCACCTGCACTTTTCTAACAAAGCTTTGCAAGAATGTAGATAGAGTAATGTTAACCTTAATCTAGATTTTAAATTTTCCTTTTGTTTATTATTTTTCTTTCTTCGGGCCCGTCACCACTTTTTAAATTATATTGAAGACAAATCCCGTCTGCAAATCTTTCTTATTAGATTGATGTTAACCATAGCCGATTTTTGCGCCTTAATGTTGCTAGTAATGACATTAATTGCCTTTTACTATTGCCAAGTCCATATCAAATTTACTTTTTTGTCAAAGCGACCATACGAGAAAGCAGCTCACCAGATGTCAATTAGTGTATAACTTTGAATTAATCCCTTAATCTTATGTATATTTACAGCTTATGTCAATCATATGAGATGCTTCTTTTAGTAGATATGGACTTAATACTCTTGAACTTAGTCCAAATTAATTGCTATTCGTGCACCAAACCCTTGTTGAATTTGACAATCGCTTTTCTAGCTTTTTATTTACATTGCATTGCGTTTGAACATTCTCATGCAAATGGCGTGGCGTAAGCGCAAAACATTATGCCCGTTAATCGCATTACTTCAACACCGTAATGCCTTTTAACGTCACTTACCAAGAAACAGAACTATCAGTATTTATCGTCAAATCCACCGCTTGTTATATAATTCCCAAATACATCAAATATCTAGATCAATTCACATACTAACCGTTACTGGAAATCTAGGGCATTACGGTTTTTGATTTAATTTTGAACTTCGGCGTTAGAATTATTTTTTTAGAATTATTGTTTCTCTTCCTGTATGTCGGTTTTATCAAATATCACACAAAATCTACTTTCGTTGGAATTATTCTTGAAGTCGAACTTAAAATTTAGAATCTTAGTTCCTAAAATAACTTTCAACCATTTGTTTTCATACTTTATTACAGTAGGTAATAACTACCAATTTGAATTATTTTTTATCGTACTGATGATAAAATTCAAATTAGAAACTAAAATAATATTTTTGGTGAAAGGTTCCTTAATGCACTTCAAATTCAATTGTGATCATTCAGCCAGTAAGACCAGGCTTAAAACATTAGAAATCAACAATAAAACATTAGAAAACATAGAATCTCAACTTAAAGAACTTGTTGAGATTCTGCACCGATTCAGTTTAAAGTTTAAGCTCAGCATTATGCTGCTTAATTTATCTTTGATATGCGGAATTTATTAAAACTAAAGTAAAAGCTATTTTTACTCTGATGAAAGGTATTTTTGAAAGACAAACTTTGATACTGAGGAAAAATTTTGCAGTGAAGATAAAAATTATACATGAGCAAAGCTGCGAGCTTATCTGTCAACAAGCATATAAGTGAAATAATCTTATTTTAAATTGAAAACATATTTTCCATAATTTGTATTACACATGTTCCATTTTTTCATAATACTTTCGATTTGCTCTTAATGGGCACAATCTATGTCATAGTTTCCTATCTAAATATGTTCCCCTAGCAATATTGTTACTTTCTTGTCATTTCACATAGGATGAAAGTCACCTGAAGCATGTTCCCGTTGCATTGGTACATAATGAAAAAAATTTAGTCAGCCGTATGCCTGTGGATAAGACAAGCTCGTGTCTGGTGCGAGATCTTGGAGAAGTAAATTTCATCATGTGAGAGCCGTTACTTTATTCTATGCATATTCTATGCGCCCTTCACTTCGGTGAATAATGTTTAAAACTACGTTTCCACTTATTGTAACTTTAAGGTATAAATATGTATTATGAAATTATTTGTATAAAAGAAATTTTTCCAGTCAACGAAATTGAAATCATTTCTGTAGTCAATTAATTAGGGACCCACAGTAAATAGTAAAAATCTAAACTTAACATATTAGAAGTTAACTTACCATTGTTAGGTTTTAGATAAAAAAAATATCTCGTGTTAATAATTTGGTTTTAATCTTTTGAGGTAAAGAATCCCAAAAATGTCCATAATGTTTTTGTCACTAGGACAGAAAAACACTTTCTTGACTATTTAAATTATAAGATTCACAAGGCAATATTTGTGATCCAAACTTAAAGAAAATTTATGGAAATTTCAATAATGGAATTTTTTTTGTTTTTGCAGCATATCTTGTTATTAACTACTGCAAGACTATTCTTTTTAATTAGGATATTCGTAATAATATATTAAGAAAATATAGTTTTAAAGAGACGTTAAGTGGAAAAAACGAAAGCCTTGTAATTTCCTTATTCAAACTACACTTCTATACATCATATCTGTTGTCGTTTGAGACCGCTTATGACAAAATTATATTGTAAGGCGCAGTTAAATTAGGTGAGTATATAGAAATAATTCAACTTTTGGTTTTTAATTTTATTTTATTTTGATGTACTATCTTTATACATTGTACTTAGAATAAAGTAACAATTTTTCTCGTGTAATTGTCATCGAGTAAAGAGAGGAGGTTGGGAGGGAGGCTTGGATGGTTGTTACAAAATGCAGTATAAAATAAATAGCGCTTTTTTGACTTGGCATCTTTTTTGCGATTTGTGAGTTGCCAAAAAATGTTTGCACTACGTGCCTTGCACCTTTCCCTTTCTTTCCAATTTTGCATTGGTCTAAAATGAAAAATTAACATAAAGGCATTTTGAAAGTATTTCGATTCAAAATTATTTCATTCAATTTTCATTGACAAGAGGTACGGGCAACTAAGATATTTGTTTTATAATCATGAAAAATATGCTGGGTAAGATAATTATACGATAAAAATAGTATAAGTGTTTATAAATACCTATATAGAACGCGGTATGTGTTATTTTTACACATATATACCTGATTCTCGTAGTGCGAGTTTTACTCGTACTTAATTATTTTTTCCTTACACCAACAAGAGAAAAGAAACTATAACAAAACCTGTAATTGATATTTACATGTGGCAATCCAATTTGTGGCAAATAAAAAGTATTTCTTTCAATTCAAACGAACGCTTCGGTAATGAAAGATACAGCATCTGGAACGATGGAACAGATTTATTTATTTCTTTTAGCAGATTTATTTCTTTTATTGTTTTACGACTGTTTTAATCAGATATTTTTAAAATTGTTTATACAGAGTATTCCTATAATTAAAGTATCATCACAAATATATTTAAACTACATTTAATAATAAATTATATATATATATATATATATATGTCTATATATTCATTGTGTATTATACCTACAAATAATAAATCCTCGGCATTCCATATTCAAAAAAATAAAGATTCAGATGAGTTGCATAATGAGTTTAATTTCAAAGGCGTTAAGTTAAATATCTATCGATTATCATCAATATCTTTAGATTCTGACACAATTTATTAGTTTCCAAAAAAATCGATGTCAAAGATGGGTAAAAGCAAAAAGTAATCGATTTAAATATGTTTCCGATTTTATTAAAATCTGTAGAAAGGACTGATAGCGTGATATTGCTTAATTGAGATGTTACTAAAAATAAATTTTCAATCATCGCGGTCTTTGTTTCATTTTACGACTAGAGAAGAAGAGGGAGAAAGCCGGTGAAATCGAAAAATATGCCTTGTTCCCAAGTTAACGAAATTAATCATTATATTTTACCGAACATGAGTAGCACTATTCAAACCATTTATTTCAAGAGACAAAATAAATTACACGATTGTCAAAATACGAGCAGATCAATATAATTCTACAAACAAAGCCAATGTAATTTCTGGAACTCTATATAATGGAAACAAATTTGTTATGTCACTCACATGTAATTAGCTACAAATATAACACAATCCCTGACCTTACAGCCATCAAATTATTAAATTATTTGCTTAATAATTACTCACCAACGGTTGTTGCTCCTCGCTTGAATAGGGCAACATCTACCATTGTCCCTGAGGCTGCGAAATTATTGTGGTCTCTGTGAGATAAGTGGGACATATTTCTGAGATTTGTTGGGTCGGTAATCCTGTCGTAATTTATGGAAGCATTATAATTACTGCATGTTTTCGTAGCACGTCCACATACATAATATTTGGCGTATATTTTGAATTGAGTTAATTTATGAGTTTGTTTTAGGTATTTCAATATCGTTTAATCGGTAATTTAGTATATTTGAAATAGGAATACTGTTTTCGAACGAGAGAAGTGTGAGTAGTGGTAAAATTAAAGTGAAATAAAATAGAGCCGTGATTTTAGCATAAGTAAATTTAATTTTTCGTCATTCTTTTGTATAAAGGTGCTATTGTTCTTAAAATAATAAAAAAAACTATCTTTCATCGTGACTTCATGATTTTTCGATCTAGGCGGCGGGATCGGCGAGAAAAGTTATTGACCGAGTTGTTATGTTATTAAACAAATGCAGCGATCACGGTGGCTACCATATAGATAAACTTATAGTTACTATAAAATTTTATAAAAAATATTGTAGTCTTATGTTTGCTGCATGGACTGTATCTTTTGATTAATTTAATAATTAATTAATTTCAATACTAAACGGTTATAATTAAAATAATCTTTGTATTTGGTCTTCTTAAGTAATTGGGCATGACTTCTAGCGAACGAATTTTCAAACATATAAAAGTTTCTTTTGTAATCGGATATTAGATTTTTGGCGTACGTTTTTTTTCAGTTTAATAATTGTTATTAAAATTCTAATTTCTTCGAGATATTTTTCATCATTATCCTAAATTTACATAAGGAAAAAATAATAGATTTTTTAAAATATTTACAACCATGCATGTAATAAAAGAGTACGCCTAAAATATATGACAAGAATTATGATTATACTCGCTTTATGATTAAAACATTCGTGCGCAAAATTTTCCTTTTCTTAGAACGCAACGTAACTAATAAAGTCAAATATTTTTTAGTTAGTCATTTAACTTACAGCCTTATTTTATATACAGAATGAAACATATTATACCAAATTTGAGTAATTTAGTCTAGCAATCCAAATATTAGAAGCAAACCTGTTTATGCGCTATATTAACTTTTATAACTTAATCATAGTAGTATAATATTTCGAACTTACATAGTTAGTTAATGTGGGTGAATTGAAATATTGTTGGTCTTTTTGTTCAAATCAATATAATACAATATTTTTAATACTTTTAAAAATAAAACAAATTTTATAGAATACTTCCGTACAGATTATTGTAAAGTGGATTTCAAAATTTCCTTAAAAACGCATTTATGTATGTGTAAAAGGACTTACTTATTTCAAATATTTTTTTTATTCTCGTTCAATATTTTAAATTTCATCTAAAAAAAACATCTACAAATATAACAAATATGTGTTCCGATTTTTTGAGCTGCATAAAACGAGGTTTTTTAAACTCAGTCGGTTACAATTTTTACAATGGTGTAAAGAAACACTTTATGCCAAATTTTGTTAATATTTTTTAATTTGCGGCAGGCTTTGTGCATTGGAAAAGATTTCGGTTAAAAATTATTATAAAAGAAAGTAAGAAAAAAAGTTTTCAATATTTACACCATTTAAATATTGGCCATTAGTTTTAATAACAGGTAAAATATTTAAATTTTTGGAAATTCATTAGGTAGCTATTTATTTCTCTGATTCAGAAACATCAAATAACTGAAATTTTTCATAATCATAGCTGTTTATAATACTATTCTCTACTGTTAAAAAAAATAAGCTATTTTTCCGCAAACTGTAAACAAATATAGCATAATTATTATTCAGCTTATGTAATAACTTGTATACCGATAAACTAATAAAAACCACAAGTTCCAAACAGTTTATGCAATCGTTTAAGTTATTCGTTTTAATATAAGAAAGAGAAACTTCGTCATTTGTTTCTTAGAAAACGTCGCACCTAATGTAATAAATCACTCTTATATCAAGTTAATCAAACCATCGTATCAAATCGTATTACAACAACAATTTATCCCGATTTAAATATGATACGTTTCGGTATAATAATTTTGTTGCAATGTGAGTTTGTATAAGGGTTATTCTTCAAGCCTCTTCTAAATTTCGCGTAGTAATTTATTTCAACGGAGGCCTATGAGGCAAAATATTTATTAAGAAAGTTCGATTATACGATGTGAAATATTAGAACGTACGAAGTTCAGAATTGTAGATGTCTTGCATTATTTTTTGAGCAATGTTGAATATACATAGTATCATATTAATTTATTTTACTATGTTGTAGCAACGATTTAATGGTAAGAGTATATTATTGAAATCACTTGTTGGTCATTTCTAAACTACTTGCTTGCTTCTGTAAGCTGTTCGTACTAGGGTAGACTGGGTACGATTGAAACAAAGGACGGTTGAAACAACACGAATATCTCGCAAATCGTTGGTGGGATGGTGAGGAGTTCAAGGAGAGAATGAAGCGGATGACCGATCTGAACACGAACTTCAGAGTTGCATCATTCTCCGCGCGCTTTAGCTCTTTTTAGAAGACCCTATTGTGTTTTGTTAAACAAAAGTAAGTATTTTTGCTAGGAGAATTTTCCAATTATTATGGTTTCTATTTAAGTGAGAGTGTTGAGTGTGTGTTTTTGATTAAAATGAATCTTGTAAAATATGGCACAGCGACTAGTTTTTATGTTTCATTGTTGTCATAATTACTAAAACTGTTTTTTATCTAAAGTAGGGGTTGGGGACGGTTGAAACATTTTTCTTGTGTACGGTTGAAACATTGTATTTATATATTTTTTGAAGCCGAAAGCACGCGTAAGAAAGACTTTGGGAGAAAAATAGACTTGTCGAAGCACAAAGACGCTTATGAGGACGTGGATACAGGAGATTCATTGCGAAAAGCGGCAGAGAACCACGTAGTAAACCACTGTTCGCTTCTAAAATGTATTCGAGAGCAAGGTGCATTTGGCGAGAAAGACAATCAAGACATGGGATATAAAGCACACAACCGAGTTTTTAATGAGGAACAAGAACGAGAGCTTTCAAAGTATTTATTTCGATGTGCAGATATATATTTCGGCCTACCTAGAGGTAAGAAAATTGGCCTATGAACTTACGTTTAAATATAATTTAATAAGACAACGAGCTAGCAGGTGAGGGTTGGTTTTGCATGTTTATGAGAAGAAACTCCGAACTATCTCTATGCGCAGCGCAAGCGTAAGCGACAAGCCTCTCCAGGGCGACCAGCTTTAACAAAACTAATGTAAGTTCCTTCTACGACAATTTGACCATTGTCATGGACCATCATAAGTTTGAGCCTTAAAACTTCAACGAAGATATAAGAAAGGAGCAAGAAACAAGATTGAAATGAACAAGTTCTAAGCGAATTAAGAACCAATTGGATGGAGAAAAAAGTAAAACAAATACTATAAAGGAAAAAAGAAAAATGATCCATCGAAAGAAAAAGAGTGCTTATGTCTCGTTTGTATGTCACCATATTAAGAGAGCAGATCTGAAGAAAAGTGGATCCAATGCACCACTTATAAACATCGTGAGTCCACGAAGAATGCACAGAAGATGGTCTCAGCTACGTTTGTAATAATTACGACTCAGATTGCTTTATATTTGACTAACGACTGATTTGCTAATGAAAATCAAAGTGAGTATTAATTTCATTCATTTTCAAATTATTTTTGTTTAGTTTGTTATATTTAAAAAAACAAACAATTGATTTTTGTTTTGTTGTTTGTTAATTTACGTAAATTATATATCACTGATAAGTAATCTATAGTTACAGATGCCTGATATTATACATAGATTTTAACTAGTTTGATCTAAAAACGTTAAAGGCTGATTAAAATATCTTTGTAAGTATTTAAAACATTAAAGACTTATTATTATTGTCAAATAGGTCCTTAGTTATTCTTAGAGTTAAAATAAACAATTAATAAAACATGTAATATCAAATTTTGTATTATTCCCATATGTTTCAACTGACCCCAATCACTAAATCCAATTATTTTGTTTATTTTGATCTATTGTTAAAAATAACACACCTGGAACTAAAATCACATTGCCCATTGGTAGCTAGAAATATGCTCTTTTATTTGACATATCTTCTTCATGCCTCGGAGTATAAAAACATAAACTATAGACGATATAAATACAATTGTTTCAACCGTACCCAGTCTATCCTAAATGGAGCAGTAAGTGAGCTAAGTTTTATATGTATGTATATATATATATATGTGTGTGTGTGTGTGTGTGTGTGTGCGCGCGTGTGTGCGCGTGCGTGTGTGCGTGTGTGCGTGTGTGTGTGCGCACGTGTGTGTGTGTGTATGTGTGTGTGTATATTGAATTATATATGAAAGTAATATGTATTTATTAAAGAAGTATAATCTTTAATAAGTACGATGTGAAATGTTAGAACGTACGAAGTAGATAAGTTCATTAAAGAGAAAAGATAAGAATCTTGATTATTTTTAAAAACGTGCAAATTTAAACTAAAACTTGCATAGTTAGGTTAAGAAATATATGGCCTAAATGAAAAAAGAAATGTACAATAGATTGATATTCCGTGAAAAAATAAAACTTAACGACCATCACCTTGAATTATTAAGTATAAAGATTTGAAAGACCGTATTTACTGTTACTTTATTGAATGGAAGGTAAATAAACCGAAGATAATAGGTATTTCGACATGAGCTAGAGCTATCGTTGTAGAATTTCTTTCTAGCTGGAATTATTTTATTTACTTCTGGAATATTTGCCCAGATTGCAAACATTGTGAAATAGAAATACGTTATTGAATAAAAATTGTGGAGATTGTCATTCACAATATGTTTATATTTTACAATTAAACTCGAACGTGTTTATATTTTACAATCAATATAATTGTAAAAACAAGTGACTGGAAAAAATTAAAAATTAACTTAAATGAAAATTGTTGGTTTGATTAAATCGAAGGTTTTCAATCGGTCATTTTATTCATTGAACAACAAAAAAGTATATTAATCAAAAGCACTTTAATTTGGAAAACAAACCAAAAATTAAAATTTTACTATGCTTCATTTACAGAGTAAAACGTGCGATATGTTTTGAAATAATAAATTACTTCTGATAATTGCTTGTCGTGAATATCATTTCTGAAGGACACAACGTCTTGGTAATACTTTACTCTTGAATACATTATTAAATTCTGGAAAGAAATGCTTTTATAAATGATTGCAGCGAATATATTAATGTGTATCCTAATTTATCCTTTAATTTTCTCCTATGACAAGTGATTTTTTCTTTCTTTAGTAATATTTAGTTTTTTTGTATTATTAATATCAAAGAATGTAGAATTTTAGTACGATTTGTCGGTTTGAGCGATGAACAATTCAACGAGTGTTTCTTATGTGTTTTTTTCCCTTAATTTTTTTCATCCCTTTCCTTCTAACTGTGTTTATTTTTGAGCTCCTCTATCTAGCTCCCACAATGGATTAGAAAAAGTTAGCTTAATCGTGGGTTGAGAAATTTAACGTATATTATTATCTAAAGTATATTATTATTAGTGTTAGTCATCGAGCGCCAAGAGAAATGTTGAGAATGGAGTGATTAATCCAATATCATAACCTTGTGCTTGCCTTAACCCCATACGTCCTGGTTATTTTATGATATACGTTTAGTTGCATGTGTTAAAATTTAAATTTTTTTTTTAAATACTAAATGCTAATAAATTCATCGTTTTGAATACTTTTAAAAGTAACTGACTATTTAGTAAACAAATCGATTTAAAAAGTATTTTAACCACATACCTGCTATCAAATGTGATAAAATGACAGATTAGGAAAAATAAATCGTTAATTAAAACAAAATATATTTACATGTAATATTCCATGATACATTAAGTATATGCATATGCGCTTCTAGTTTCTGCCTGCTGGTTCGTTTACGTAATTTTTTTAATATACGGTGGAATTTTCATCCAATGATAATATTTTTATCTCAAAAATACAATAAGAAACTTTATACATTAGTTGACTAACGTTTGCACCTCAAACTTGTTTTAACGAAAATATCCTGTAACTTAGATCGAACTTTAAGTAAAATCGTTGCTATAGTATAAACTGTTTCTCTACATCAATTTTGGGCTTGCGCACTCGGTATTGCAGCCTGCACGTCAATATTTTAATTTCACGTTCCTTGACGACATTTAAAATAAAGTGCTTTAGATATTAATTTGCATTTTAAGCACACTTTTTGTGAAAGTTTACTTCGAATCGGACTTTTAGTTTTTATGTCACGTCATAACAAATATTATAAACAAAAAATTAGTTCTAACAAATATATAAACAACGACCATACCATACGAGCCATAGAAAAAAATTAAAAGCGTCAAACAACAGAAATGTTAATTTGTCTCCCAAAGATTATTTCAGTGAAAGTTCCATTCAAATAGCACTAGTTGTTATTGAGTGATATTCGAACGGTACAGAAATACCGCCGTTATAGTTTTTAACCGACTTCAAAGAAAGGAGGAGATTCCCAATTCGTTACAATCTTTTTTTTATGTATGTTCACCGATAATTCTTTACCAAGTGGAAAGATTTCGATGATGCTTTTATTATTTAAAAGATAGTATTTTACAGGTAGTTCCATAAACATGGTGATGATCTGAAGATGAGGTCCGGAAACGAACGATGGAACTCCTTAACTAATAGCAGTTAATCAGCCGTTATTAAAGATATTTGTTATAGAAGCTATTATTTTGCAAAATAATTACTCCTTCGACTAGGTCAAAGCCTCATGAGTTTTGGAGATGAACAATGGAATCCATTAAAGAATTTAAATTAAACATGATTCAAGATATTTGCTACTGTGTAATATAACTATACCGTCGACCAAGTCAGAGTCTGATGATGCAATCTGGAGATAAACAATGGAACTCCTTATAAAATGGTAGTAAATCAATCGTGATTCAATGTAATTGCTACTGGTAAGTTATTACTGAGTAATTACTTTAATGATTATTTTCCAAAATCTGGTATTGCATTTCGGATATGGCGAACGAAACTCCTCAAATGGTAATTGCTAATTTGCAAAATATCATATTGGACTTTGGACATGGGGACCAAACTCCTCAATGGCTTACAACTTACCATAGACGGCTATTACTATCGCTTTGTTTCTATGTGTGCGGCAGAACAAAGCGGAAATTATCTATATTCTTGTTGTTACCCGTGACTTTAAATAATTATAAAATATTCTAAGACAGCAAAAGATTGGATGTTAGTGATAGTTTGATGATTAATGTTGATTATATATTTTTGCATGTTACTTTATAAAAACCTATTTTAAGGGGGCTTAAACTAGTTTTTTTATAAAGTAATATGCAAAAGTACATAATCAACCATATTTCAGAAAATCAAAAAGTACGTAAAAATAATTATGCACAGTTATTGAAGTACTTGCAGAAGTAAAGAAGATGCGTCTGAGACGATTGAGATATGCAGAGTGCATGCCGGAATCTGGGATTTTTCACCAAGTTTCCCATGACAAATCCCAAGGGTTAAAATGCTTAGGTCTCTCAAGATACTAATGGCTAAAGGACGTACAGAAACACTTGAGAAACTGAGTATCAAAAACTAGCATTTTTATGTAGAGGATTGACCTGGAGTAGGTTAAGGATCTCCATGAATCACAGCGTCAATGAATTGATATGAATGTACCTGTACAACGGTAAGAGGTATAAACATATTCTCATAAAAATATATGAAACGTTGGTAATATTTGATTAGTTAAAATGTTAGAGAAAAATGTGCAGATATTAAAAAAATTAACCTAAGATTACTACATTTGTTGTTCGTTGCTAATATCACGAATTAATACTTTTAATATTAATTCACGATATTAATTTAAATAATTTCAACAAATAGATCTATTGTGAACAGCCAAAACGATATAAACCTAAATACAAAACGAAATAATACAAGGAAAATTACGCAGTGAGCGACACACATCCGCGAATTAACCACGAAAAACATACGATGACTAAGTGAGAAAAGTAAAAAGGGAAAGCTTCTGCCGTCGAAAGCTCTGCGTAGCGGTGTTTGTGCGCTTTTCTTTCTGTGACTTCCGATATGCGCTTTAACTAAAATTTCACCTTTCAATTAATTGATAATTTTATTTGAGATGATTTGTGGTTTTGGCGTTTATATATATATATATATATATATATATATATATATATAAATAAATGAATAAATAAATATATATATATATATATATATATATATATGTATATATATATATATGTGTGTGTGTGTGTGTGTGTGTGTGCGTGTGTAATTCTGTGTACGTTGCAGAACTGAACTGAACTGAATATGAATCACTAAAAATTCTAAAATAAAATATCTTAAAGAATTTTACATTTTAAATTAAATTAATTTATAAATTTGTTTAAGTCGGTCGACAGTGCTGGCACTAACTTAAAAAATAAGTAACTCATTTATTGCAAACAATTGAGTTACTTATTTTAATTTATTTTAAGGCAATTATTTTTTATTTTAAAGTACCTACTTTTTTGAAGCCGGTTTTTTAAAATACATTTTACATAATAGTGTAGACAGATATTGCATAGCTATATTGAATAATAATAATATTATATTGGAAAAAAATTATATATATTTGTATGAATATACATAAGTTACCTATATTATTATCAGATAGTTAGGTGCTAAAGGTAAAATCATAAGATAAAAACAGACAAAATAATTTAAAAATTATATGGGAATAAAGTTTTTAATTTACTTTTTATTCTTAGCGAATTAATTTAGTTTATCGTTCATTAATTCTAATGTGCAATTAGTATCGATACAAATGACATTCTAATTTCTAGTTAATTTTGATAAAATATTCACTAGTAAATCTTGGATTAAAATTATATTAATTTCTTTAGTATTAATTCGGACATAGCGTTAAAATATATTTTTTGGAAATTGCGGATTGAGAGCAAAAATATATTAGAAGATGAAAGAAATATTTTTTATACGTTAATTTAAAAAAAGCTGAGTTTTCTACGTTCAGGCTCATTAATAAACAATATTAGAGTCAATTTTTCAGACAAATTTTTTAATGAAATCAATTAATTTTTAAGTGTGGAACCATCCTATTTTTCTCTTCTAAATCGCTAAATAACCTTATGTGATCATAAAAAATAAACATAAACATGTGTAAATTTCCACGTCTTGAGATTTTGACTGGAAATGGACGTTAGCAAGCAATTTATATAACTATGTCAATTTTGAAGTAGATAACATGAGTATATTGAAAGAAAATTAATCGTGATACATACACAGATAGCCTGACGAGGAATATTAAAATAAATTACTTATGACATATATCACATGCGTAAAAATATCGTAAGAATATTCTCAAATAAGCAAAATAGTTAAGACAAGAGACAATTTTTAGCCGGTTATTTTGCAAATTTCCAAAACTTTTAATTGAATATATCCGATATAATAAATGAATAGAATAACATAAGTCATAGACCTAAATGCATTCACATTTATATCATATTCAAATATTCCCTTGAGTGGACAGTTTACAAAATTAATTTCACGTTTCCGTGGAACGCCCCGATCTAAATGTATATATCCATAAAATTAATATTTCACTCTGTAACAGTAACTCATTTTTAGAAAGCCAGTTAATATTCAATTTGAAAATCTATCTGAATTTGACCATGAATTGAAACGATCTGATAATTTGAACTTAGTACTCTACGAGATTTTAACAAATTTTCCTTGAATTTACTCCTCTTTTTCTGTTATAACAATAAAACTGTGATGAAATGTCTATTACCAATGAACATGTAATGATTTGTTATGACTGTAATTCGTAATATAATAACAAAAGAATAAATATTTACACAAAAATATCGTTAGTTTTTATCATTAATGAATAAAAGGAAAATTATTGGAAGTAAAAACGGGAGAATTTAAGTTATTCAAATTAATTTTTTTCTTTGTATAATTAATTTAAGGATATACTGTATTTAAGCAGAAGAATAAAAAAAAATAAACTGTAGTTTTTATGAAACGCAGATTCATTCAATAAATATTAAAAGGAACGTTCTTGTTTATTATAAGTAACCCTAATTTGATGATGAAACTTCTTGTTAGAAATTAATAATAAAGAAGTATCGTGAGCCACTTCCTCTTTTGGAAAATTCCATTTTATAACAATTATACAGGACGATCTTGAAGTTATTTTCTGTTAAATTTATTACGGGTTATATAATTATTTATTTACCAACGTCAATGTAAAATACTTTCCGGTCAACAATTTATAGTTTAAGTATCATTATATTAATATAAAAAATGATGATTTTACTTATTATAACTTAGTAAAATGGCTGCAGCATCGCGGAAATATGTCCTGATAGTTGTTATGTTAGAATTATATTTTGATTTGATTCAATCAATTATTTTTAATATCAGTATTAAAAAGAATAGTCTTTGGACCTATTCTTTAGACCGTATTTAACAATGCGGTCTAAAGAATAGGTCCAATAAAACTAATCATCAAAAACAAACATCCAAAAATATAATGTTAATGTTGAGGATAGCTCGTCTAATATATATATTTTTGTCTATTTAAAATATAAACAAAATATGGGTTTAGAATAATTTCTCATATATCACTAGTTATCATTGTATGGATGAGATATAATTATCCAAAATATGTCCTATGAAATCATAGAGATGAATATATACCATTATCTTTCTATAAACTTAATTATTTAAAATTTACTTAAATTACATTTTCTTGGGAAACTGGGTTTATTTTTTATCATATTCTTATTAAAAATAGACATAATGTGAGTTAAACTTCTATGCCAGGGATTCCATAAAGATATACAATTACAGTGGAACTTAGAGATGAATTAGTAGTAGGGTTTTAGTATTAATGAATAAGTAATCCTCGGTCTTGAAACTTATTTCCATTCATAAGAGAAAATATGAGTCTGCGATACCGGGAAACAAAAGTTTACCATAGTTTATAAATCATAAGATATGTACCTACTATGGCTTGTGTAGTTGACTGTTCGACCGACTTGTCTGCTTATGATCACTTCGACCCAGTTAATACTTCATTGAGTATCTGTTAAATAATTTTTATTTACATACTCCATTGTATAGGGTATAGTTGAATACCTCTTTCAGTAGTATTAGGAGAATACCATGAACACTTCCGATACAGAGATCCGTTTACGAAATATTAAGTTTATTTTTGTTAGTTATGTATCTCCACTAAAACACAATTTTTTAAGATCACAAATGTATTCACAATAATGTTTTGAAGAAATTAAAAATAAAATTATCACAACTAAATAGGCTCTACTACTTTACGAGTAATAGTTGACCAACGTATAATATATACAGTTGGGTCTGTAAAAAGTTCATAGAAACTCCATATGAATAATGAAAAATCAACTGCAAAAATAACTTTGTATTTTAAAATGTATATATATATTTTGTCTTTAAGAGATATATCAGGCCACATATTTATATATTATTTATATGGTGAGAAATCATATAAATATTTGCAAACGCTTAAATAGAAATACTATGTATGTTTAAAGCTTTGAATGCGCCTAACTATATAAGAAACGTTGTAATGTAGATATACTCGCAATTAACAAGTTTTTTTTACTTAATTGTTGCTATGTTTTCTTGGGTAATTTTTATCAGGCTGCAACCATTTAAAGACTACTAAATACTTTTTGCAAGTTTTCAAAATTTGTTAGGTTTTATTACACTAAAATATAAAAGGTTTTATTCCTAAATGTAAAATCACTGTTACGCTAATAATATTAATATTTTTTATTTGAAGGCATAACTTCGGGTGATAATTTCGACGCGTGCTATTGAGGATGTTTAAAAATTTTATATAATATCTACATTATAATACCAAACAACCAGAATTACATTCAATTCTTCGAGAAAAATATTAGTGGATAAAATTAAAAATAAGCTATGTTATACAGACTTCTTATTATCCATAATTTGTGGAAAAGCCTTCCGTTGTTGACTTATTATTTAGTATTAATGAATATGCAAAGGATATAGGATATTTTTCACATAGAAAATGGTTAGTCATTTTGTATAATTTCATGTCATTCTCATCGTCAAAATATATTATTAATACAAATTTCTTACAAGATACAAAAAGGAAAGATTGTTTCATGTTGAATTAATACCATTAATGATAGTGAAGCACACTTTGGTTGCATTTCGCATAACATAGGTTTGCAGAATATTTACTTCATGTTTGTTGGTACAGTGAAACTACAAAAGTAAAATAGTAAAATAGGTAAAATAACATTCTCCAAATTTAATGTTCTATTTCTGATGTAGCACTGGTTAAAAATTGATTAAGATTGAACACATACTATAACACACTTGGAGACTCACGTCTTCTAAAAAAGAGACCGTATAAAATGTTAAATATTTTCAATTGTTTTTTAACGGTCTTCTTCAATGATACTCTATTAATGACCGATGCTAGTTTTATCCGCAGAAAGAAAAATCGATAATACTCATTATTCAGTGTTTTATTAAGTCTTTTTTTATGAAGCTTTTGTTTATGACAATGAAATTTTCGATTGATATTATTATCGAAAAAATATGGGAAATTCAAAACATATTTCTTCAAAATCGTGGCGCATAGAGCATATATTCTTTATTATGTATTCCATCTCGGAGACACTCAATCAAATTCATCTGAGCACCTCGTTGAATTGCTTTCAGAGTAATTTTCATACGTCCGGGTGACATTTTATTAAGACACCTTAATAAATGAATCGTAATGTTATTTAATTAATACTGCCATTTTTTATGGTTGAAGTTCATAACTAAGGGTTACAGAATCGATCGAATTTAAGATTACGAGAAGAGGAATTGAATCTGTAGAGAATAGAAAGGTTATTATTATAAAAGATACGATGTAAAAAATGCCAAAAATTTACCGTACAGCAGGTATGTACTAAATCTTGGTAAAGTTTGAAATTTTGTCCTGAGCTACCAGTTTTGTACAAGTGAAAGCCCGCAAGACCAGGCATTAGAGATTATATAACTGTAAACCTATCCAGTCTGGAATATCAAATTATTCATTTAAATCTTGATTGTCTTAGTTGTAAAACCATTAAGCGTTTTTAAAAAATATGAATTAGTCTTAATCTTATTGATCATTAAAAAAATTTGATTATCGCTATTGCTGTTGAAACCAATATTCAATTTTACAATGGGATTCAATATATATATATATATATATATATATATATTTATATATATATATATATATATATACATATATATATATATACATATATATATATGTATATATATATATATATATATATATATATATATTAACTAGAGCATGGAGTACAATATTTACTTTTTTACTTAAGCGCGCAAACTAGAACGTCTTATGATGACCATGGTAATAGTACCTAAATCTCAACCACTATAACAACTAGAAACTTTTAGTTTTTGCTCAAGTATTCAGTCTTGGTATGCTATTCTTATATAACTCTAGGTTCTGATGATGAAATCTGAGTCACTATTTCGGCTAGAAATTTCAAGTTGTTAAATCACCTCTTATTTTTTTAAATTAAGTAGTTTATAAAATCAGTTTTTGTTGATTTTTTTATATTAAGTGAAAAAACACGGGGAAAAACGCGATGATGCTCAATATATTCTCGTCTGCGCTGACATTTTTTCTTCTTTTTCTTTAAATAAAAATTGTAGGCACAAATCACTTCGTTATATTTCGAGAAAATTATGTACTGTGGGAGTCGTTTTTTTATGGTTTGGTGTATTATTTTCATCCAGGATATTCTACGCAACTCAACTTCTTCGAATTTTTATTTTATGGTTTGTATACACATGTTTAGAGTGCACATATGTGCGACAAGTTGCAATAGCAGAATTGTCAACAACAATATCACCAGTTGACAAAATAACTGAATTACACAAGCCGAGCGGAACTGAGTGTGTACATAAGTCCAATCGTGCCTCCTCGCCTTGCAAACATTTCATCAAGACATTCGTCGTGACATCTTAACGAGAGCGTATGCTGACTGCATTACAATATAATACGTTTTAACAAATATTTGATATAAAAACACTTCATTATGAATTTTTTTATATATAGATATATTTACATCTTTTTATATCTTTTATAACTTTTAAAATTTATCAACTGTTCCACTTTTAATACAATGTTTTATTTTAAATCACCATACAGTTATTTTTAAGAACATGTGTCAGGAATTTAAGACAGAATATTACAATAAAGTTTCGTATAAAATAAATTATACTTTGTCCGCATTTTACATTTGCTATGTTAATTTGAATATTATCCGGACTGTTTTTTTTTTAAATTTAGTATTAAACTCAAATACACAGTAATTCTCCTAAAACACGTATGTCCTATTATAATAAAGAACGTTGGTAAAATTCGAGTGTAACTCAGGTAATACACTTGTGAGAAAAATATGTTTCTGGTATTAAATGAAAACACGTAAATTTGTTTGCACTAAATACAAGCCATTAATAAGGGGAAGTTCCATAAACTTTCGCCTGTCTGCTTACCTACATCAATGTATTTTAATGATGAACTGATTTTAAGAGAAGCTATATTTTTTATTTTAATAACCAAGTAAATCAATAATTAGCCATTAAAGAAAAGTCGATATTTTAATTTTGTATGTGAACGTGATGTACTAAATTAACTAAGTCAAACTACATTCAACCATAAGGTCATTTCATTACAAATAAAAACAGTTTGTAGACTTCTCTTCAAATTGTTTATACTTCTTTTCGTTCAAATATTTCCTCGTATTTTTCGTTAGGAAATTGAACGTGATGCATCTGTGGGGTTCACTGTGAACTGCCATACGGGGTAATTATAAGACGTTTAAAAATAAATGCTCCTAAAATAAAACAGTTAGGCAATATTTAAATACTTTGCTTATATTCTGAGCTATATAATTATTATTAATTGTCAACTAAATATAAAATTTCACTTTCATTAATTCATGTAGGATTATCGAGAATTGTTTTTTCTTACGGGTATTAATTTTTCAAATTAACTTGTGACACGGGGACTATTTTCTCCCATCCGACTGCTAAGTATCCGTATGTTAAGTGTTACGTTTGCGCACTTAGTTTTTTCCGCATTTATTATACATAAATACAACAGTCATATATATTATTTCTCAAAGGTGTTTTTAGTGACCACGCGATATATCTCTTAATTCTTCATCCAAATTAAAGATCATTATTTCAAAGTTTATTTTCCCCGCTATCGAATAAATTTCATTACAAAAATGTATTTGAAAATGTTTTTGTAAAAAGCGTATTTTCATTAGCCCCCTCTGTTGATAGTATTTGTAATAAAAATATCTTCAACTAACATGTCGTTATATTATTACTATTCGGTGGTCGATCACGATACTGTGTAGAATCGAATATTTCGCATAGTATCTTGATCAAACACGGAATAGGGGTCAGCTATTTTAACTAATTAATATTATTTTCATAGGCTTTACACATGATGTTAGGTTCTATTCATTCTCCTGCGGGTGCACGGTGCATTTTTCTACTTAAAGTAAGAAAAATAATTCCTTTTTTCAATTTTGGGCTTTTGTTTCTTTCCAGTTTTTTCTTTTTGTTTTTGTTCTAACATTCTAGCAGTAATAGTCATTAGTAATAATACATATACACACACATGTATGTATACGTATGCATGTATATATAAATATATATATATATATATATATATATATATATATATATATATATACATACACACACACACGTAGCTGTTACTGGTTTCAATATCCAGTGTTGAACTGTGACGAAGGTTGTTATTTGTGTTTATGTAAATAGTGTTGTTTGATTAATATGGGAGTGTACGTAAACCGTTACTAGACTTAAATAGAAATTTCTCAATTAGAAATCGATTGTTTATTTGGTTTGGTAATCAATTCCATATTTGTGACAATATTGTCGTCAAGAAACATATTCCGGAAACTTTGAATATGTGTATTATCTATAGACACGTTTTGCTTAAAAACTTGGTCAAAAATTGTTATAACCTAGTTTTGAGTTAGTTCTCTCTCAGAATGTAGTACCATTTACTACTTTCTGTTGCTTAAAGAACTTTCTGCTCATGGCTCTATCTAAGGACTGTACTTTATGTTCACTGTATAGTGGCTATTTAAGTACGTCAATATAAGGTTCTTTATGAAGTTTCTTATGTTGGAACTAATGTTATTTGAATGATTATCAAAATTAATTATTAACACCTTAAGGATAATATGTCTTATTGGGTGACACATAATTCTTAAAACAATAATCGAAATAAAATATAAAATTATATCTATTAACACAAAATTTGATATCATGTAAATAAAATATAAAATTATATCTATTAACACAAAATTTGGTGTTAAAAGTTAGGCCGTTTCCAACATCATTGACTTCTGCATATTCAACAACAATTTTTGTGACAGTGCTTAAAGTGTGCCCATAGAACATTTTATCATTGGTTTTATAGTAATCATAGGTGCTTTCATGAAAGTATAACATAAATTAATGCAATATGTGGTTTCAAATATAATGATGTATTATATTTTTATGCTCTCATATTCATTAACAATACACTTTTCCTTCATATCGATAATGAAGCGAAGTTAAGCTTTAAGCATTTTCGCAAAGTACTCTCATCATTGCTTGTGGTTGATTTTAGTTTTCCTTTCATTAATTTTTTCCTATCTGCTCATGGCTGCAGAGTTTGCTATTATGCTATTATCTTATATATTTAAGAAACTATGTAAAATTTAGTATGGAAAATAAAACAATATTACGACAAAAAATGCGTGCACTCGTGTATTTCATCTATAGAATACTCTATTCTGCGTATATTAACTTTATTTTAACGAAAAGTAATAAATATACAAAAAATGCAAAGCATGTACCTGAAGCAATTTTTTAAATAATTGAAGAAATAGTTTTCTTCCTTCACTTAATAAATACTGCAAATTTTGTATGTTTGTTTATGACTTGTGTTAATATCGCCAAAAATTATTAGATACCGGTCAAAATAATCTTTATTAATAGGAATTCTGACCAGTGATGTCGGTTATTTCTCAATTGTATATTGTTATATATTATAATCTATCCTAAAATAGGTAGATAAAGCTTTTAAAAAAAAGTATGGTGTGCAATTTCCCGTTCTCGAAAATTTTGTTTGATGACAATTATGTCGTATAACCATGAAGTATGTTTTTTTCGAATTTACTGTCAGCTATTTATTGCTTACCCCTCCTTCGAGTGTATTTTTTTATATCGTATTTCCGACACCTGTCAACAGATTTAGATATATTTTACTTAGAAGATTATGACTCCGGCGGAGTTCCATAAAAATTTAGTTACACTTTGACAATAAACATATGGAATTCCTCAATACTAAAAAGCAGAGGTGCCGTGATTAAATTTGAACCTTATTGGTTTAATGATAACCAAATAAGATACGATTAAGGACGAGATCATTTTGCTCATTAACAAAATGAGACTTGTTTTGATGTAAACAAGAAAGTAACAAATTAAATAGTTAGGTAAGTACATACAGGAATATGGAAAAAAGGAAAAAATTAAACTTTTCTACGAAAATTTTAACCGAGTTCCAACAACACCAAATAAGAAGAGCACTAAAGACGATAAAATATTGGTATTACGAGCACTTATTTAATTGAAAGTTTTGCAGTACCAGATCGTTTTCGAAAATAAATAAATTTGAAAAATACTGCTTGCAAAGTCTAATGTAGCTCACATTTGGGTGTGCATGTACATGAGGGATAAAGAGAAGCGTCGAATTGATACTTATTCTAAAAGAACTTAAATTTATATGTAAATATCTTCTTATTTAATAACTAATATTAGAAAGATGACTTAATATATAACCGCGTTAGACCGCGTTCAGCTTACATTTTCTGTACGAAGTATTGAAATTACTACCGTAATAAATTACCATATTTGTGTTAGGCAACGCCTTGTTTGAAAAAGGCGTATTAAATATATATTTTTTTAAAATACATTACGTATGATATCGTTTTCAAATAGACAAACTGCGCGCTGAAATATACAGTATATTCAAACTGTCAACTAGTATTAAAATGTGAGGTTATCAATTACTTAAAAATATTTAAAAATGTTGTATGAAATGAATTCAATATATAATTAAAGGGGGCCCCCAACACGTAAGTTAAAACTGAAAATAAAAATTTACATAATGTATGGAGCACCCGTAAAAAAGGTATCAAGTAAAGCACTATGCTTTTTCCATAAATTATCGGTAATAAAACAAAGGTTTTGAGGGGAGTTTACGGTATTTTACTTTTGATGAAGAAATGTTAGGCAATATATTTTTGTAATTTAAAAATAACATTAATAATTTTAAATATTTCAATAAAGACATTACGTTTCCATAAACGAAAAAATATTGTATGTACCTAAGTGCATAGGAAACCCTCGTTATGTTAGTATTTAGCAGATTTATTTATATGATCATGTATCTGATGGGATATCAGTTCTTTTTGTAGTTGGATATAGGTACTACTCAATCGCTACAGCTTAGCATTGTTTAAACAAATTATATTAGGGCATTCAAATTTTATTAGGGCATCATAGATAAGTAGCAAATCGAAACTTCTATAATTTCAATGTTATATCAGTCTGTTTGTTTTTTCGTTACAGCACTATCCATTCTTTTAGCTTAAAACTGATTACGATAAAATTTTCAAAGAAGACGTGAGAAACGCATAGAAACAAAGAAAAATATTTTCATATTTTTTCAGACTTCATTCTTTGAATTGGGGAATAATTTTTTTTGCTTGTGCTAAAATCCTCTGTAAAATTTGAGTCTATAAACTTTTTCAGGTTCCTTGTCCCCTCTGAAAAAATTAGGATAACAACATTTTCTTCAATACAAAATCCTTTCAGTCGACTTAATAAATAAGATAAATAGGCAAACTAGTCATTTGTATCACGCTTGTGCAGAATATGCAAAGCAATTTGTCTATATAATGAAAAACAATATTTAAAAAAGTTTGATAATTATCCTTAATAGAACTTACGATAACATATAAAAATATTTACTAAGAAAGTCTTATGTATATATCTAAGAGTCTGTGGGATCATCAGTGTGCAAGTTCTAACCATATTTAACAATTGTAATTCAACAATATTTAAAAATTATATTTGAACTGTATTACACCAAAAACATCTTTTAACTTCTTTTCTTTGTTAATAAAAGAGTGGATTTCAAAACCAAAATATGGATTTCAAGAGAAATAACCGTAAATTAGGGTAAAAAAAGTAAAAAACGAATTTGTATTATGCCGGTTTTTAAACTTCAAAATAATTTTCTCAATAGAAAATAAATTCCATTTTTAATGTATTAACGTATTTACTGTCACTATTCTGTATCAACTATTTATAATCAAACCCATTCCTGCCCCCATGGTAGCGCTATCTATCAGGGCTATTAAGGGTAACTTGAAATATCTAGTCAATGTAGTCAACTGCTTCTAATCTGCTATTACAAAATATTTTCATTAACTATTTCAAGTCACCTCCAGAACTGAATATATTCTTTCTACTTCCCATGATGATATCCAATTTCTTTCGTATTCCAACTTTAAAATAGTTCTTTGATTTTTTGTGGGATGGACGCATTTATAGCGCTTAGGGATTCATACTAAAAGTCATTACTACAATTAAACTTGTTGAATCAACTAATACTTCATTCTCTTAAATGTACACAGCCTCGTGTGAAGACACGTCTCATGATGCGAATGTGGGAAGAGTTACTAGAATATAATGTACTATTATAAGACGACCAAAGTTGCTTGGCAGATAAACAAAGTCAATCGAACTTATTTTGTTTGACAGTTATTATATGTTTGACATTTATATATTAGTTAAAATTAATTATAAAAAGTGTAATGTAAGGGTAGTGTAAACATATTTGGAGCATTTTCTAGTAGGTTTCAAACTGAAATTAAAAATAATTATCCAAAATGCGCAAAAAGAATTTCAAAAGTTTTTATCCATTGTATTTTATAATTGATTTTCACTTGTATGAATTTAAAGTCTTAAAAAAAAGTGATATAAAGTCTCATTATAACAAATTGACAAAATAACTGTAAAACTTCAAGTAGCGCTATAACTACTTTCGATTACTAATTTTATTTGTTAAGAAAACTACTTTCAGCTTATACAAAAAGAAATCTATGTATGCATCTAATTCACATGTATTCGTACCACAAGCTCATTAGCGTCTGACAAACCATGAATATTTTACACGATTTAAATAAAAATCGGTATACAACGAAGGGATTCTGTAGGTACGGTCTAGAAATGCGGTTCAAAAGGCGAAATAATTAAAAAGAATTAATTTAAAACAGCATAGTAAAAGGATAATACGAGTAGTATATCGCCCATCCAAACCCGTAACGTGGATCAACCACATTAATTTATGGTATCAAAAATTGTGAAAAATTAACGATTACAAGTAATTTATGTTTTGGTAAAGAAGTAAAACATACCCACTTTTGCGCCATATAGAGGAAACCCATTAAGAATTTATTTAATTATAACTTATAGATTTTTTTGGCACGAAAATTGACCAATTTCTCATATGTTAATATTTTATAAGTTTTAAAATCAGTCAGAAATCAGTTGAGTTGACGCAACGCGAGATAAACGAGAGTTCGTTACTCACTATAGCATTTGTATTAGTATCATTTAGGATAATTAGAATAAATAAACTATTTCTAGAATAGATATTACAAAGCAAACTCATTTATAATTTTATTTTTACCAGCTACTCAGAAAAATTTGAATAAAAAATGTTTATTCTTGTCTGTTTTTACCCAACATTATGCAATAGTAAATATATATTAAATACTAAATTTACATTAATAACCTGTTATTGTTGGGTAGATTATTATCATAAATTATATGGACATAAGTAAAAACAATCAAATTAATAATTATAGCGATACAGCATCGAGAAACTGAGAAAGAGCAGTTTGGAAAATTTTACGACTTTTCCATGAATAGATTACATTAAAACTGCAAAACTGA
Source organism: Druceiella hillmani (assembly GCA_039881145.1). Taxonomy (NCBI): domain Eukaryota; kingdom Metazoa; phylum Arthropoda; class Insecta; order Lepidoptera; family Hepialidae; genus Druceiella; species Druceiella hillmani. The sequence continues at coordinate 7,021,054 of JAYKKI010000070.1, forward strand.
TTTCAAGGGCGCTTCTCTGTTGAATATCTTGGGGATTCCTTTTGAATGACATTATTACAGATATGTAGTTCCTAGAAAAGAACTAGGGAGATTACGTATTATGACGTCAAGGTACAATTAAAGAGACGAACAGTTTTACAATGTTTTTTCATTCCTTTTTAAAAACACTAATATTGCTTAGGTTGCATTTTTAATGTCAAATCGTTTCATATAGTGGAAGAGACACAAAATACTGAAAAAAAGGCAAAATTATTTAAAATTAGGCACGCACGCATGCAAGCATGCACATACAAACGTCAGCAACACGCATGCACCCACACGCACGCATTCTCGCTTACACGCACATACGCACGCACGTGCGTACGCACATACGCACGCACACAGGCACGCATGTACGTGAAAAATTGCCTCCCACCCTCTCTTTGAACTACTTAATATGATGCCTCCAAAATTATCGAAACTTAGCTAGAAAGTTGTGAATTTATCAATTTCAATTAAAATTTAATCAATTACTGTTCAATCAAAGTTTTAATGGAAAAAGTCCCAAGTTTTGAAGTTTCTTCTTTAATATCTAGCTGCAATTTTTTATGACAAAATTTAAAAGTTTCTAGATTGACCTAAAGTGAAAACTTTTCTAAAAATATATAATATTTTAAACATTAACTTTTGCTAAGTCCAGAAATTTCATTGCAAAATTATGTTTTAATTATATTTGTGAGATATTGACATATTAAGACATCTCAAAATGTAATAAAACATTTTTTTTATAAATTAGGGCTTAACAAAACAAATTGATATTTAGTATCACGGATATTGATATTTAAAATATGATTTACATATAAATAGTTTGTTTAATTATAAATCAAAAATTATAATAAAGGAACTTAACCTGTTTACATAGTGAATAGGTTTCAATTTAATTATTTTTTATAATGAGATTCAAAGACTAGGAATTCACTCCTTTTCAGAGAATATATTCTCTGTTACTCAAATATAATTTCTCTTTCACCTTAATCTACCTACATGTTATTCAAGTAGGTTATGGTTTAGGAGAAACATTTTTGGTAAACTTTCAGTTAAATAAACATGAAAAATATTTTTTTATATCTATACTAATGTATAAAATGATATAATTTGTTTCTTTGTTGGTTAACGTCAATCTCCGAAATTACACGTTCCGTTTTAAAAATTCGGTTTGATTAAAAACCCATGCTTTGAGAAAGGTTGTGGGTTGTTACATGATTTATAAGGGCAAAGCAGTTACAAACATTTAGTAGAGGTGGGGAAACACTGCTTAAATGGTATTACGCCAAAAGAGAGAATGGCTTATTTATTGACTGTTTATCCCGAGTATTCCCGTTGATATAACCCTAATCAGCGTAGTTAAGATAATTCTATGCGGGTAAGAAGAACGAGACACAACTATTTTTTAGTAAATGAGTTAAGTAAATGAATGCGTTTTTAAGTAAATGAATTAATATGTAAATCAAGCGAGGCGAAACCAAAATCACCTACGATATGCTAAATAAAATAAACTGAATCTGAAATACTTTTTTTGTGTAGAAAATTGATAACTATCATTCATTTAATATTTTATCATCCTTTTCAATCTACCAATTCAGATGGTTTATCTCTCAGTATTTGGTGTTTTTTTAAGAGTAAAAATTGCAATCAAACTTTCTTGGAGAATGGTCTCGCTTATTCGGCATTCCAGTATTTTACCTCTGCGCTAATGTGCACTTAAAAAAGAGAGAGATGAATACAAACAAAAATGGAGCTCGCTACTGCTGTCAGCTGTTTTGTGTGTTATATATATACATACATACATATATATATATATATATATATATATATGTATATATATATATATATATCAATATTAATAAAATGGCATCACTACTGTGTTAGCTGTTTTCTACATTATGTTTGTCAAAATTAAACTGTCAAAATGTTGTTGATTTATTTTATGTATGTATTTAGGATTTAATTATTTTTAATTTTACGTGTATTTCATCTATTAGAAGACTAACAATATATTTATTTATAAATCCGCAAAAAACCCGCACAGTCGTCGTAAATATAATTTACTACAGGAGCAATAACATCCGACTTATTTCAGCTGCACTTAGCCTTGTTCTGGTAGTGGCATCGAGGCTATTTCTTTTAATTGACAATTGTCTATGTATATTGATACGAAGACCGTATTAGATGTTTACGTTGTCTGGTAATGATTTTTTATTAATTTTTCTTAATGTATGCTATTTAAGAACTTAATACAATTTTTGGACTTACAAATAGTAAATTCTCTCTCTGCCGTTTTATCCGTTTTATGTACTTATAAGTCGAGGTTTAGCATGCCAAAGAAATTTCACTACTTTCTCGTATACTATAATATAAAAACTATTCAGTTCCTGATCTAAAAAGTATTTTGCCACCATATGGTTTATTGTAAAAGTAAGCAAGATCACCGGATAATATATCAGTAAATATGGGATTTGTTTTGGTAATAGCTACCTATGCTACTTTGGTAAAAACGATGTGAGCCTGCTTGAAAATACTGAGCCAAATAATATAATACCCGGGAATAGTAAAACTCTTCGAGATAAGTGCTATATAGTTTCGCGTGATTAAATGACTGTAGGGAAAATCTCAATTTTTCTCTCGCCATAAATAATTTTCTGATTACTTTTCTACTTTTTTTAATATCAATCGTCACTGCAAGAATTTATACGACAAGGAATTTCTGAACGTTCACGTGACCTTTTTTGTTCAGAAATTAGCTCCTAGCGAATTCAGAAAAGGACAGTCTACAAATAGAGCAGACCGTTTTATTACTTTGTGACTTTCAGTGAATCGTACAAAAAAAATATACGTTTAACATTTGATCTTAATATAATATTAGCTCATCTGCCTGGAGTTTCACTTGCTTTAATTGTTAAATTCGGAAACAAAGTTATCGTAAAACCATAATTTTGTTCTTTGTGAGGAATGTAACTTTTTCTGTGAAGCGCAGACGCAATAATAATTTTGTTTGTTAAAATAACCAATATAAAAAAAATGTTGGTATGTAATAAGCTACTTACAATGTATTATTTGGGTAAGTAAATATTGTCCTTTCAAACGCAAATTTATTTACACTGTCGATAACTGCGCAGAATATTGGAACTATTAATTAATGAGATTAAACATTCTTATTATATTTAACTGTATTGTGTAATGGAAATATTTTAAATCTTAGAGCGATATAATGTTATTTAAATATGCATTAGCAACAACTTTCTTGCATTTAAATTATATTAAGTTCACGTTGAACAAGTTTCATTCTACCTAAATTTATCACTTTCAATTTCTTGGAATGTTTTAAATTTAAAATGTGAAGGTATTTAAAAAAATAATATTCTTTGAATTTCCCTCACATAAAAGGTTTAAAAGGAAGTGTTGTGATAGTATTGCTAAATATGTATAACGATTTATTTATTTGTATTGAAAACATAGTTAATTACGGTTGAATATACTTCAATTATTATACAATTTATTATGTATATTGTTATATTTCGAAAATAAATACACAATTTTTTTTTATTTCATGTGATATTTAACATTATCTTATTATACGTCATATTGGCCATTATAACATAAATCTGCTATTTAATTTAATTTATGACTGAACACATCGATGTCCATACAGAAAATGGTGAATATTCCTGGTACTTCATATAATATCTGAATGACTAGAATAAAATGTATGGCATAACAGCCGCTCATTCTCACGGTATTTAATATTTTGTGCATAGAAGCATACATAGAAGGTACAAGTTGGATTGTTTTCGGAAGTGTACAAAGTACTTGATCATAAATTCGGTTTATATTCTGTATATATACGTGCTTGAGGCGAATTTACTCGTATTTGAGCATGATTCGAAATAAAGAAACTTTTTTTGACTGGAAAACCGAATGACCTAGTACATCGAAATTGAAGATATTTTTGAATTATTGCCCGAACTTTGTTTTAATGTTAAACCTTGTGTTTCTGGGACAGAGCGAATTGCAACGGTATTAATAACAATTATTTTGATTAATATGATGAATTGATATATGGCACAAATTATTTTCCACTACAAATTTTTGAGTAAATTTTTAGAATCCAACCTCATATTAATGAGGTAATTACTAAAAAAAATGTACATAAACATATTACAATATTTTTTATTTTTCTGACATATACATTTATCGAATATACTTAATTTATTTTTTATTAATTCGCCAACATAATTTAGGTAGTTTGTAGTAGGTAGAATGTATCGATAATTAATTTTAACCAATATTTAATGTTTTACCTTTTAAGTAATTTGTAAAAACAAATATCAGTTATCAATATAATGCTGTTCTTGAGTTTGTGTTAAAAATAGCGCTATATTTGTAATATAAGTGTGGAAAAAAATTGTGTAGATATAATCCGACCAACTTGATGGTTCATTCTCTTACTTCATATCTTATACTAGTACTTCATGTTATTTCCAAATTTCAAGTCACCTTTGGTATTTCTCATTATCACCTTTGATTTGATTCCTTTCTATAAGAAACAGTAAGAAGTAACAAGAATAAACTAGATGTCTTATGCAATTTATCCAATGTTTATTTTCAATTTTCTTTTAAATGCATTGTGCTGTACTTCAGTATAGCTAAATAATAATTTTATTGGAGTTAAATATGAATACTAAATAAATAAAGGCTATGGCTACTTAAAATGTCTCATCTTCATGACGAACAGATTTCCCAAATAAAAGTGTGAATTATGTATCTCCTTATGATATATATTTTTGTATGCGAAGATTTTTTTTAAACTTTCTATCTTTCTAATTTAAACTCTTTAAAAATAATAATATAATTTTTTGCCATGCTATTCTATTGCCTGATATACGTATCACAGACATAAAAATATTAAGAATTTTTCTAATAAATGTTTAGTAAGTTTCTTGAACCATTTATTTTATTTTTTGCAACATTGAGTTTAGTGGTTTTATAGATAGAATGGGGTGAATTGGAGATGGTTGTGGGGAAGGACATTAATAGTGATTACTTCATTTGCACCTCTAACATTTCTATATCAATATTTGTAGGTGTTGAATATTGAAACATAAGTGGGGTATGATGGCTTATCGTTTTGCCATATTTCTCTTTTCTACGTCAGCTGGTTTCTTATGGCTGTAATCGACGGAGAGATGGACGGACAGAAAATCCTGTCTTGATATATTATGTTAGCGCTCATTTTTGCTGGTTTATATAAAAAAAATAAAGTTTTACAACGTCAACAAACATAATAATTGTTTAAAAACCTGGTATTTTAAATATAAATACCAGGTGGTCAGGTTCGTGTTAAAATACAAGGAAAAGTGGAGTTATGTAGTTTCCGAGGTTTTCATTTTTGACATTAGGCTACTGAATGTCCTATGTTCAAAACCACAAAAGTTGTCTACGGTTCCGTTTTGATATAAGGCTAGGGAATCCTAGCAAATAATCCTCATTTTGGTATTGGAAGGCAAAAACAAAAGCTGCTTCCATATTTGAATTGAATTATTCCAATGAATATCGACGTCACTAATAATATATATTTCGATGTAAATTTGGTTGGGTACAATAACTAATGTATGTGTGTAATTTACTAAGAGGAAAATAATTTACTTTTCGATAATAAATATGTATATATATATATATATATATATATATATATATATGTATATATATATATATATATATATTTATATTTATATATATATATATATATAAACTTGTTATTATATTTATTACGTAATATTGTTAAATTGTGCCAATAATTGGATATATATATAATTAATTCAGTTCAGAGAAAAATGTTCGAAATTTTTTCCATCAAATTTATATTTAACCCTTGATTAATGTCAATACGAAATAAATAACATTATATCTAATTTACATGTTTCATATTCACGGTAAATAGGTTTTCCAAACAGAATATGTATTCTATACCTTGTTATGACATATATTCGTGTTATTTATAATTAAATGGATCGGTGATATTCAGAGTTAGATTAAGTGACACGGCAAAAATTGTTTGCCAGATTTCTACTTCTCTCCCAGATTTGTTATTAAAAATAACTTACATTTCGATAATAAAATGTTTTTCATTTTCAACATTGATTTTCTATCCTTCATGAAAAAAGTTTACGAAAGGAACTGAGTTACCAATACGTATGTTTTTCGTTTTGAAAAACAGTATTCGTATCCAATAAAGTGTTAATTTTGATGATGCTACACGGCGCCGGTGTGCTTATATTGCGGAATGTTTAACTCTTGTGTTAGCGTTGAAATAATGGATCTAGAGAACGGGATAATATACGAAAATGCATTTGTTGATTATAATCGGTATATTTCGTATCGTTTCGGTATTAATCTCATTGATTTCTTAAATATTGTGAAATGTGTTTTTTTGCTCATATTTTTTTTAACATTTTATATTTAGTTCTCTTTACTACTTTTTGTTTAAATACAGGATTAATAAATATTAAAGTCGATTTCCAGATTTATACTAAAACGTTTTATAAAAAAAAATATTTCCACTCCCGCAAAGCAATGTTTTCAGTGGCATCCACTATAGGAAAAATAAAATGTTTCATTCACATGTTACAAAGTTTCACCAAGGTGTAATAATAAGTCATTATAATTACATTTTTTTAAAATTATAAACTTGAAATAAGTTATTTTCGAGTTTTAAACGTTAAGTATGCAATGGTAGTCGTTTTGAAACATTTTCTTTTTTTGTTTAATTTTAGGGAACTTATAAGAACTTGACATCTATTTAGAACTTAGTTTTTCACCCACTTGTTCCTTTTACCGAATTTGGCTAAAAGAGAGCTTTCCATATTTGCGCTTTTATGGGATGTTAATAATTTTTGGAAATATTCATTGGACTCATATTTTACATTACTTTATATTTTTTTTGGTTTAGGGGTTATCTTCCCTTATTATGTTCCTTACTTTTATAATCAAAATGAATACATTTCAGTTTGTCAGCAAATTATGGTTTAATTTTATCCTCAATTCGTTTTTTATTAATATTTATTTAAATTATTTAAATTCATGTAAAATTTTAGGTCTTTAATTTAACTAGAAGCTATATAGTTTTTGATCAGTGAATCAGTGAGGCCAGTGACTAGAGTAGCGAATTTCGAAGATCGGTCAATCGAAGATCCTCATGGACCATTTGGACTAGGTTTATAAAATTTAGTGTTCTAGGTAATTAACGAAACGGAAGGGGTTGGGAGTGTGACTACTGGGGGTATACTGTATGTATAATTAATCTTTCCTTTTTCTTTTGCTTCGTTTCCGAACGTGGCTGACACTACCATACGTCTAGTTGAACAGGAAACTACAAAAACAAACACAATGTTGATGTATGTATACAATTCTTCGGTATGTATACATTTTTTCTGGAAGGAAAGTAATAATATTTTTCTACGAATAATATTTTTACGAATAATATTTCATGCATTGGTTGTATATTAATAATGTCGTATATTAATATTGTGTTTTACGAAAGTGTAAAATTTTGTTTTACACTTTCATTTACGAGTGGAACTCGTCACCTGGATTTACCAATGTATTAAAGTAAAAAAGAACGTGGCCATTTTGATCCTGTTTGGAAATTAGGGAAGCGGAAATATAACGCAAATCGCTCTGAAAGCTTACATTGCACGAGTAGTGTAGCTAAATGAAATTATTACACTGGCCTGCACAAAAAATCCCGAACTGTGAACATATTATTAGTTAAGAAACAGGGTTATTGTCTTTAGATGATTTCACTTTAAATCTATTTTTAATTTAATTAAAAGCACATGGACAAAACATTTTCTCAAAAGATGAACTAAAATCCAGATAATAAACCTATCATACACAGATTAACTGATGGACAAATATTACAAATGAATAAGGTTTTCTAATTACTATGGGAACACAAAAATTACGGAAGATGGTTTCATGATTTGAGAAATACATTAAAAAAAAATTGCTTTCATCATTATATCCTATAACTTCACCAACCATATAAAATGTAGCTTTAATAAAGATGCACCGATAGTTCATTTAATTTATTTGCTCGCTAACGGTATGAAACATAAAAATAATTCTTCTCTATTTCGTAGAAAAAAGAATATTGTTCGAATGGAAAAAGTAGTATTTGCTACTTTTTCCATTCGAAAAATACTCTTCAATAAGAATATAAATTTAAATATTATTACGAAGAAAAAGTTAGTGACACCGTTCCCATTTTTATTACACAAAATGAATGTAAACTACTAACATAACATTATTAATAAAGCGCAATTTATGAACAAATAAATGTCAAAAGTGGGATTCGAACTTACTGACTGCTAATTAATTGCGTGTTTTGTAAGTACAATTATATTTCAGGCCACGTTAGTACGAGCTCTACTCATACTTGAGAGTTCTTTTGGGTTAGTTTTATTTGAATTTTATTTGACTTATGCGTCTAAACTTACTGCGACTCGTAAAACCGCACGGAAGAGATATATCAATAAATTTCAAACGACCGAATCGTATGCTGAGTAGCTTTCAGAGTCGTAAAATATATAATATTGCGAAAATTTTATGACATATTTCAGTCAGCGGCAAACTTCGTATCTCGCTTTAATCGTCACTCAGGAACTAATACGTTATGATAACAGCAACGATTCGGATTCTTTGATGTATATTCACTTGAAATATTTCATTTAATTTGCAATAAAAGTGCATTTGATCAATTTAATATCAGTTATATAGCGAATTATTACGCATTAGTAGAATTTAGCTTTTAATAATGAAGAATTAAATTTCATTATTTTATGAAAATTTCAAGGTTGTATACGTTTTTCAGTTTGTTTTGAAATTATTTGTGATAATAATAAATTTAAAGGGTATAGAAGATTATTTTTCATATGTTTCGCATGCATTAAATATATTCTTTTAATAAAGAAAATACCGTGATAAATATTTTGTAAGTGAGGAGTTGTACCTTTCTATATTTTGACATAACCCATATCCAAATACAGAAAGGCTCAATTTCAGGGTAACCCAAATGGACAAAATACATGAAGGAGTCAAGATTCAGCCTTGAGGCCTTCAGAAGATTTGAAAACGTTTAGATATTCCCATACACTCTTTAGCATGAATACTTTAACAAAATTTCTTAGTGTTAATATAAACTGAGCAATTTTGTTAAATATTTTTAATTCCAGTCTAAGCCTATTTAGGTTTATACGAATTATTTTCATCATGCATGTCTAACTTACTCTCAATTAATTATCCCTTGTAACTAGTAAAATAGCCCGAGAGAAATATTTGTGAACAGAACAGGGAATGAAATATTAGATTCAAATTACACCAATAATTTTAAGAATTTTTATTTTTGTTCTTTAATTATTATTCAATATTTAATAATTATATTGAAAATATTTTAAGGTATTTAATCGACACATATGGCGGCCTTATTGATAAGAGAGCAATCTCTTACAGCCAACCATAACACATTCGTGTACTTAAATAATTTCTTTTGAATCTAGTAGCCTTTTCTACACTCACTTTAAAGAATTCAAACAAGTATGGGAAAGGTTACCAGATTCACGAGAAATCGCGGTTCAAAATTATGAATGTGTAAATTAGGGTATATTCGAATTAATGTTGGTGAAAGCAACAAAGTGCTATTGGAAAAAATGTATCATACAATTCAGGATACTTTACTACAGAGAAGCAAGTGAGAATTTCCATCATCTGGATGGAAATAAATAATCAACTATTTATATATATATATATTCATATATATATATATATATATATATATATATATATATATACACACACATTATACAGACCGTCCAATGGCAGATTTCAAAGTTTGAACAAACATAGTTTCTGAACGCAACACATAAGAGGGGCGCGGGGGGCGTCGATAGAAGCGCAAGCGGTGCGGATGTTTTAGTAGCCATGGAACAGTGGAGTGGAGAGCACCGCGCTTTTGCCGTCGAGGCGTACATTTCGAGTGGATTTTCGCTGTCTCTAGCACGCCGTCGATTTAATGATCGTTACAGTATTCATCGATTACGTGATGGACCATCGATCAACCTCATTCAGTCATGGGTAGCAAGGTTCAGAGCTACAGGATCAACATTAAATAGGCCCAGGCCAGGACCTACACAATTGGTAGCCACGGATGAAAATGTTGAGCGTGTTATGGTTTCTGTCGTTGAAAATCCCCGTTTATCACTGCGTACACGTTCCTCGATATTGGGAATTCCGAAATCAACTTTACAGGTAATAATGCGAAAAAAGCTCAAGTTCCATCCATATAAAATTCAAATTGTACAAGATTTACACGATTCTGACTTTGAATTAAGAAAACTTACGCGGAAGTGATGTGGTTGAGATTTTGTACTGCTACCCGGATGGGTAACATATTCTTTAGTGACGAAGCTCACTTTCACATTGGAGAATATGTGAATAAGCAGAACTTTCGTTACTGGATGGGATCCACAACCCAAAACAAATGCATCAAGAGCCTTTACATAAGCCTAAAGTAACAGTCTGGTGTGCCATGTCTGCATCTGCAATCATAGGGCCTAATTTCTTTGAAAATCAACGTGGCTAAACTATAACTGTGAATTCGGAGAGTTATGCCCAGATGTTAAATGACTTTTTCCAAGTAAAACTACAGAATAGTTCATCCTTCAACCAAAACACATGGTTCCAGCAGGACGGGGCCACCGCTCACACTGCTAATGTGTCCATGAATGCAGTGCGGCAGTTATTTCCAGAAAAAAACATATCCCGAAACGGTACCGTACCATGGCCACCTAGGTCACCCGATTTAAGCCCACGTGACTTTTTCTTATGGGGATACTTAAAATCCGTTTACAAAACAAATCCGAGCACTGTGACACAACTTAAAGAAAATTCGAGCCGAAGTCAGTAGGATACCCCAGTCGCTCTGCAAACGCGTTTTTGAAAACATGCGTGCTAGACTCGAAGAGTGTGTCAGACACGATGGCCGCCATTTGGAAAACGTGGTTTTTAGAAAACGAAATCCGCATTTGTTGTTATAAAGTTAAAATAAACCTACTTTGTATTAGAGGTGTAGTTTTTCTTTACAATTTTTCAAACATTGAAATCTGCCACTGGACAACCTGTATATACACATTTCTTTTGTAACGTTGCAACGTAATTTTTGCAACGAAATTTTGTCATTATATTTTATTGCTGGGCTTACAAAATATTTCCATTTTTGGGCTCGTAAAATACTAACGATTGCAGCAAAGCTAGCGCTTCGGTTTATTTCAGTTTTGTAGAAGACATACCCCAATATTTTTTTTCTTTTTGGAAAACAAATTACGGCATATACTTTCCTTGAGGAATATCTTAGAAATATATTTTATAAAATATTGTAAAATTATATAGCATTTATCCGGAATAATTTACTGATATCAGAATCTTTTTTTCAAATCCAAACGTTTTAATGGAAAATTCTTTTCAAAATCCAACTTGATGCAATAAAGAGAACTTTCGTTCAATTAAAATAATTTTTGAAATATACATTAGGTATTGAAATTTATTTTGTTTTTATGTGATCGTCGCTTCAATCAGGAACCTCTACGTTATTCAATTTATAATAAGGATCTAAGTTTATAATTTTTTTTACTAACTGACTATAAAATAGAAATATATAAAATAGAAATACTAAATATGGATAAAATTTAAATAATTTCTGTAAGCTTCGTTCCTTTATATTAATAAGCTGATTTTCGTGATTTGCGATATTAGTTAATTGCATCTCTTCTTTTTTAAGTAAACAATAATTTAAAAGTTCAATGAAATGACATATACTTTTATATAATATGTTTAAAATTTAAGTCTTTTGTCAATATGACATTAGTAGGTTTAGTATTAGGCGGTGTAAGTTTGTTATTAGGTATTTTATTGTCCATATACCTGTGCATATAAAACAACTCTAGAAATGGCCTTTCTGTTTAATGAAGGTACTTATGAAAATTTAATTTTAAGAACATAATAAAAGTAATGCAACCCAAAATTATAATTTTTATGGTTGGCGTTTGTTTGTCTCTTTGTCTGTGAATCTATTTATTCGCACATAACGCAAAACGGCTAGAAGGAATTCCCACGAAATTTTCCCTGCTGAAGTCTAATAATCCTGGGGGAAATATATAAGCTATGCTGCAAGGCTATCAACCAAAAAAAAGAAAGAAGTGATAATTTGACTTTTCAATATAAAACACTTTTAATTAAAAAAAGTTTACTTTTATACTTATTTTTTAATATTGTGTACTAATAGTTTACTATATATATATTGCGTGGCTACGACCTAATGTAGAGCAAACAACCAATTTTAATGGTATAAAATAAGAATAATATAAGTTAGTGTAATTTATTAGGCAATTCACAAGATATTAAAAAAAATATTGGTTAAAAGAATCAAGTCAAACACTTTTAATTTCAGTCAAAGCTGATAATGAAGCTCGCAAGTATGTTTGAATATTTATGCAAAAATCGATCGGCGTCGCGCAATATTTTACACATTAAAGGGAAATTGGTGCAAGTCGGGTTTATATCACTTTTTTATAATATATGAAATTTCTCAATTAAATAATATACTTAGCACTTATAACCATCCTGAAGGTCCTTTCTAAATATTGGTGAAAGAATTTTTGAAATCGGATGAGTAGTTTCGGAGTTTACTTCCTACATCCAAACTTACAAATTGTTCCACTTTTTTTAACGTTCCGAACTTCTGATTTTATTTCCTATAAAATTTCATACCGGGCGCTATATATGACCATGGATTCTTAAGGTGTAACCTCAAATAAAATTATTTAGTCCTACTAAGCAACTTAAATTTTCTGTCGTTAACTGAAATATTCAGTAAGTGATCTTGTTTGTATATACATATTTGCATGCTTAAATATAGATTATTTACGCTTGAATTTATAATTACTTTTTGAGTGAAAGAGCCGTTTTGTTCTTTCCAAATGTCAACATGAGAGATTAGAAGATACAAAATATATCGATTACATTAAAAAGTACTCAACAAAATCCCCCAATTCTATTTGCAAATACTTGTACTTATATTCAACAAATTAAACATTCAGGCAACCTCCGTAACAATGCTCTCTCGAGGTATGAATTTGAAATGGGATAATACTATTGGGTAATGGCTGAAAACATTTCGTGACGCTTAATATTCTAATTTTATTATCCTAATTTGTACAGATGATATATTCTTTTGTATTACGATGTGTATAAATAAATTCTTTTAATAATAAAAAAATAGAAAACCATTAGGCTTATTCGGTCAAATAAATGTCACCGATTGTTCAATGATTATTATGGAATATTGTTTAATTTTAACCTATTATTCACAGTATATATAATAATTTAAGGGATTTTACTACATATTTGTTCTCAATGTCTCTTTTTCAAGCAAAATCACTTAGAGAAAAGTGGTTAGTGACCTATGTGCTTTATTGTAAGTACAAAATCTTAATTTACCTTCCATTATACATTAAAATTAAGGAGTATAGTCAAAAACTGTTCACTTTCTATATTCTAGTATTAAGTATAATAATAAACTAAACTAAAATTGGTAGATTAGGGAACTCTTCAGAATTTTTTTTAAGAAAGATAAAGACATTAGGACATGGAGCTTTAGGGTGAAAAGTTTTGTGGAGGTTCAGCGATAATATATGCAAAGGTAGGACTATTTATAATTTTTTTCTTCTTGTTTCGTTTTTAATCGTTGGAGGACATTGATCTAAATATAAAGATACGGTCAAAGGAATTAAAATATCAAGATGCGCCAATTAATGTGCGGCATCTATTGTGAATAAACAAAACTACGTCGTCAGTCATATGTTCGTCTGTATCGATGTAGTTTTATTTTATTACTTTTTTAAGCAAAATTATAAAAAATGCGTAAATTACTTTGAATTTATGTAAAGTAACGAAAAATTAATTTTATATAACAAAAGGCAATTATAATAGGTAAATACAATGGCACTATACATGTAGATATGACACGAATGATGCAAAATTAAGGTAGCTTAATTATCTCAACTTAATTCTGTGCCAATCAGTTCGAATTGTTATCTCTCAATTGCTTTATTTGACTGTATTTTATTTTACACGAACACGTCAAAATGGCATCTTATGTGAGGTGAAAATTTATAAATTCTACCTCTGCTACTAGTAAAAGTCAAAGATTAACATTGCACTGATCGGTATTCAAATATCATCATTTTATTATCTTAAGAATAATGATAAGTATATATATTTTTTGGAATACAAGTCTAATAAGGATAGCTAAATATAATTGCTATAATTATATTGTATGCCGAATTAATAGTTGTTGGCGTTGGTAAGATGATTATGCAAGAACCGATATATAACTTCGTTAACCGATATTATACAGGCGATGAAAAAATTAAGGTTAAAAAGAATCTTTTATGTATAACTTTATTTAGCACTGGAATAATTAATAGAAATAAAATAATAAATGATAAAATAATAATGCTAAAAAGTACATTCCCAAACTGAACCTCGCTTAGAGAAAAATACATTTATTAATAATAATAATGATAATAAATACTGTTATTGTAATTTATATTATCACGTTTATTATTTTAATTTTTTTATTAAATTAGTTAAATGAAATTAAAAATTTATGTTGAAAGTAAATTTAAATATTTTACAAATTTAATTTTTTTATTATGAATTCTTAAATTTACTAAAATAATCTAAATAAACTTGAATTAATAATGAAAAAAACTTACTGTAATTTATTAATTTTAACGATAAAATAATAATATTATAATTTATAATGCAAATAAATACATACCAAAATTTAACCACACATAAAATATATTTTAAAAAGCTTATAAACACCATGTCTATCACGAATATTTACAATAAATAAATGTTTTTTTTGTTATGTGGCAGACATAAAATTGTATGTAATAAAACACGTGCTTTGTATTTACAAATACCTCTACAACTATTATGAATATAGTATCATTCAGTACAAGAATATTTAGTGAGTAATTTTATCCTGTCGATTTATTTGGGTTGAATTGGGTGATTATTGTTGTGTGTTGGGTTATACCGGGCTAGTTTGAGCTGGGTTGAGTTTGCTTACGGTTTTGTAGGTGTGGGTTGGCTTTAGGTTGAATTGGAATGAGTTGTGCTGGGTCAAATTGAGTTGAATTTACTTAGGGTTAGCCTAAGTTTGCTTTGTGTTGGATTGCACTGGGTGGGGTTGGGTTTTGTTTTTGGTTGGGATAAATAAGATTGGATTCATTTCGTTTGGGTTGTGTTTCCTCTGGGTTGAGTTGAGTTATATTTTGTGCTGGGTTAGTTCGGGTTTTATTGGATTGGATTAGGCTGGGTTCGGTTAGGTTTGCTGTGGGTTGGGTCAGATTTGCTTTGAGTTTGTTTTGATTGGGTTTGTTTTGGGTTAGATTGAAGCTGATCTAGTTTGGGTTGAGTTGGGTTAGATCCTGTGTGATTAGGTTCGGTTTGATTTACTCTGTTAGGTTGGGTTTATTAAAAATATACATATATACAATATATATTTGGGTATTTACTATACTTCGAGTAGCTGGGGCACTCCTTTGTTGTTCTTTTACTAATAAAATAGAAATAAATATGCAATGCAAATATTAAATTCGCTTATCTTATTATCACGTAAACTGTTGTTCCGCTGAAATAAAAAAATAATGTTATTTCAAGTAAGCCACTATGTTAACTCCATCTTAATTGGATCAGCCATTTTCACGTGATGCATGTTTACAGATAAAGAGAACAAAGTGACAAAAATTCTTTTTACGTCTGCCGTAATCATTTTTTCGCAAAATTTGATGTAAATATAAGCCAATTCTTTATTGTTATTTGTATAGATTGAAGAATTGGGATCTTGAGTAAATTTAGAGTTTACATTTGCGGGCAATGTCGCTTCGATTCTTTACTTGGTTCGTTGTTGACTCACTCGCTTAATTCGCCGAGAATATCTAATGGAATCAGAAGGATTTCTGAGAAACTTGACAGAAATATGAACACCTATTCATAGCAAATTTGGGTAACTCCCCTTTTTTAAATTAAGTTTCTTCAATTATCTGCCTTTATGAACCCCAAAAAGTATTAGCATTCGTCTGGTAGTATAAGATATCGAAAGGTTACAAATTATTTGGTTAATTTTACCGATATCCTATTACATGTAAGAATTCTTTTAAATGTGGAAGTTAAAAAAATGGTTACAATGAAATTAATTACTTCTATATGTCAACATATTCCTATATACTTCTGGTCAATTAACACAATTATTACATTCTTCTAACAGAACTTAAGAGAGAACTAAAGAAATATACCGTCGAAAACAAAACGCCAGTCGTGATTTTAACGTTATTCCGTATTTTTATGATTAAAAAGATGTTGGAAGTTATTATTTATTTTCAAAGCAGATTTTTTATACTATATTCATTCTTCTATTTTTCTACATACAGATTTAAATTTTCTCATACTGATTTATGCAAATACTAGATCTAGACGTATTTTGAGTTTCCTAATGAACAATTGTGAGTAACACTTTGGACATCTACTATGACATGAACTATTCAGTAAGATTAACTATCAGCGTGAATAATAGTGTATAAGATTTAGGATACTGATTATTTTACCTTTACTGACACTTGACACACTGTTAATTTAATAGATTTCAGTTACATTTTCGCTTTGAACGTGTTTAATTCCCTAAATACTTAATCATCCGTATTTTTAACTTTGTAATATTAATTGGTTTATTGTAGAAAGAAAAACTAGTTTCAATGTTATGCATGTAAAAGCTATATTATTAACGTATTAAGGTTTTTATTTGAAAATGGTCCATTAAGCTAGGACTGTTTGATTTGTTATACAAAATGATATCCAGAATATAACCGAGAATGACAGCTATCGAAGACGTCAACAATAGTGAGATATTTATAATCTACCAGGGATAACCACTTTCATCAATGTGTCATTAAGTTTTTGTTATATAATATTTTTAATAATTATATTTTAGTCATAAAGTAGGCACCACTGATCAGACTGAAATTTTTTCAAAATTTATTAGGTTTTGTAACCTAGTTTTAACATTTCTGAATTACCTTTTTGTTAATAAACACTTATTGCAGTAGTTCATTTAGTCAGTTAGACATATATATTTGCTTTAATAATAACTTAGCTAGTCTTCTACGTAGCCACTTAAAGGCCGTTTTTATATGCATGCATATTCAAGTGATATAAAATAGATATTAATGCCGTAATAGTTTAGGTATCTTAAATTACTTTCCTTTATTGAATCTTTTTGTAACTACGATTAAGACGAGCTAAGATTTCATTTTTATTACTAATTACTATTATCGTAAATGCTGTCCAATATATTAAATTTGATAAATATGTGTCATTTTATGTTCTGTATAGGTTATTATTTTGTACATTTCTTTAGTGCCAATCGTTTTAGTGTGTACATTATAAACTAATAGAAAATATTTATCTATTTTTAGAAGCAATAGCGATAATTTTTTTTAGTCTGCCGCCTTATCACGGTTCTTATTTTAGGGCGGGATTTATAAATTTAATGAACGGCGAAATTAAATTAAGACCTATGTCAATAAGACTTAAATGGACTATAATCCTGATATAAGGATCAGACATTGCTAAATAGTTTTTTAAGTGTAATGGCGTTAATATTTATGTTAAACTGCAAGAGCGAAACAAAAGTGAATAAGAGTTCGATGATTTGTAAATCCTCGAATCTTAAAGCTACGTTATAAATAAATACCAGCGATTAGGAAGTTTGTGTATGATTAAAATGTTTTTAACTTACCTGTTCATATTTATTGTCTTGAATTAGATATTTACAATGATTTGTCTTAAATATTATGTAATTTGTTGAAGCCAACCATAGCTATGGATAAAATAGAAAAAATGAATTATTTATTTTTATTTTCTTTACCCATGTATATATTACTCCATATAATAGATAAAAAAATAAATAAATAATTCCATTTAAATTAATTGAACCTGTTCGAATGTATTTAAACCTGGTCTACGTCACTACATTATCAGCAATTACTTGTAGTCTTTCGAAAATTTAAGACTACACAAAATGGAGTGGAGGAAAACAGAAGATATACTTCGAGTTTTAATTGATCATTATGAGGAACTAAGTAAAATAAAGATGAAATAAGCTAAAGGTGTAATTTACGTTACATCAGGGTTTAGGGTCGTCATATTTTCTCCAAGTTATCCTTCTTTGTTACTCAATATGTCATTGTGTTTTCACGTCTATCCACTTCATACTAAAGGAAGAAAATAAACACTCTTATTTCTCTAACGCTTCATTAATAAGATATAAAAGTCATAAAAATAATATTTTCAACAAGAAAAACGAGTGAAGTAAAAAATACATCTGATTTATATTTGAAAAACTCGCAAAATTATTATAACAGCTTATAAAATACTTAAGTTAGATTACATAATTGAATCAAGTGATAAGAAAGGATAAAGAAACGACAATGTTAGTTAACGGAAACCTTACATGATTATATAGACAGTAGCTCGATGGACCACATACTACAAATTTTTGATCCGTCTTTAATTTTGAGCTTTCGATTATGCAGCTTCATACTGAATTCATATTTTTATTTGACTTTGTATACATGAGATTGTTCTTATATAATGGCTATCAAGTCGATATGAAATTTGTTTACAGAGGAAAATATAATTGAAACGAATAACGGTTTGAAACGAATAACGCATTATTTTTTTCCACTTATTGTTTGATTCGCTAAAAGATTAAATTTAAGGAATATTTCACTATTGGAAATAAATTTTAATAGAGAGGGAGGATAAGAAGTAAAAAGGGGATTGATAGGAGAAGTCGAGCAGTGAAAATAGGGGAAAGGAAATTAGAGAGGGGGGGGGGAGTTCCATATATAAAATTAAAAAAATACAAATTCAATATTTAATTTGGTTTTTATTGAATGCATTATCTGCGTGGTTGCGGCGGCCTTTACTACCCGCGATACGTCCATTGTTTGGCGTTTGGTTTATGCACCTTAATTCTATGCATTGAAATGGTATCTGCGTAATCCATACATGAAGAGAAAGAAAAATAGCTCAGTTTGAACGATTAGGGCTAATTTATATAATTTTGTTAAACCCCGTAATCAAAACATTGTTCTCCAATTTCACAAATTTTTGTAAATTTCAAAACTCTCTCGCATTTTTTTTGATGACATAAATACTTCGAATTTATTTCTTTAGATTAGCTATATATTACAAAAAAATATATTAAAATTATTGATGTACCAGGTTTTCTTTTTAACTCTTTTTAATTCTCAAATTTTTGGATTTTTCAAAAGAAAACTTTAAAACAGTAAAAAAAAAATTTCCGACTTCATCAAAGACATATATGGCTCAAAATATTTTAAATGGCTTAGGTTATCCACACATTAAAGTTAGCATCGAGTTACCAAACAACCTGTATCCAAAATAAAAACTGTTAATTTATATGTAATAAATTATAACATTAATTATTTTATTTTAATAATTCAACAGAACTTTTATTAAGCCGAAGTCTAGTTTTGAAATTATGCTCATTGAGCTCACGTATAGAATTTTCCTGTTGTTTATATTTACGCCGGGCCATGTTACTTTCATTCTTGGAATCATTATCTCAGTATGATAACGACTGAAAAATTTTTAAATTGCTATAGCTAGAGGATGATATATTTGCTAGTGATATTTAGTAAATATTTGCAATAAAAAGTTGTATTAATTTACATAAAAAAGACCGTTAATAGACGTTTATAGCTCGAAAATTATAGATAGAAAAGTTGCTTACTGTTGATAACCTAACATATCAAAGATAACTGTCGAAAAGTTATTGAAAAGCAGCATCTGTCACTTCTATGCAATATTGGATAGCCATTCAGTAATTTTCCCTCGAGTTGGTAAATAGCGCGCGGAGATTGTAATTCCTATCTATAGGCTTTTGATATGCAAAATTGAAACTTCATTTAAACTTTCTATTCTTAGTGGTATCAAATCATAAAAATATAGTATGTTAAATTTAGTCATAAAAAGGATATGTAATACGCATTAACGGCATAGAATATTTTTAAACTGTTTCTTATTTTTATTCATCTGTTTATCCACAAAGAGTAAGTTGCAAATTTATTTAAGAAAATTCAACTTTAATAGTCCTTTACTAAGAGACAAAAGAGGATATATTAGGAGATCATTGCGGTATCGGCTGTGCACTACCCATAAAGGTATCGACGAAATATTTTAGGATCTACAGGGCTTTAATGAAATATTAATGTTATATAACTAAAATATGCAAAATGGAAAGCAGTTTTCACGCTTCATTCTCTGCTGTATTCAATATGTACAGAAGCTTTCTAGCCTTATTTATAATTTAATTTAATAATATATTCGATTTAAATAGGGTAGGATATCTTATAAGAGAGATCGATGAAAGTATTTAAAACTTTTACATACGTTTTATTTCACCAAAACAGTCAATCAAGCATGAGAAACAAGTACTTATTATCTTTTCCTTATTTATATAATAAAACAGCAAATTGATTAAACAAAATTGTGAAAAAACTCATAACGAAAAATATATTTCAAATAATGAAAATATTATGTAAATAATTTTGATCACTTTTGAAAGAAGATTATAGCATTTTTATACACTTTTTATTTATAATCATATACTTTTTTATATATTAATAGTATATAAAATTATTTGCATTGTCTGTGATTATATTATATATGTAATTGAACTTGTTTTTTGTGTTTAAATGGATTATCTAATGACGAACATCAAGCCTTGTTATTTTGATACGGGCTTTTCCATCCAGTATGATTTATTTTCTTTTCCGTACTCATTTAATAATTGTTCGATTTCTTTAAAAAAAGCGTCAATTGCTTAAAGGCAATTTAATAAAAGCTGTGCGATAAATACAGATCAATCCTCGCAAGGTCATAAAAATTAATTTTATATGTATAAGCCGACATCTTTTCTGTCTCAAATTTCTACCAAGCTTGACATAATATATTTAATATAATTAGTCAAACCATCGTGGGAAGACAGACAATTTTTAATTAGAATATTTTTAAAATATTGTCAAAATTTATGTCAAATGTAACGAAAGTCTTAAAACTACATATCGTAAATTACTTGTTTTTGTTCGTATTAATCGATCTATAGAGTCTGTTATTCCTAATCTGATAATGAAATTCGGGTCAACTGGTGTTTTGCAACGTGAAGAAATAACAGTCAAAAACCTGAACGTATTTCTAAACATATTGATATGATGGAGCAAAGTGTGAGTGATAATTCAAGTTAAAATTGAATACATTGTTTTCAAGACCCTCGGGTTTCTTGTGATATTTTATGGAATATAATTCATAAAAATTTGTATTTGAAGGCGTTTAGCATTCAATTAACTTAAGAACATACATCAAATGATAATTTAATGTTCAGAGATTTTGCTAATTGAGCTTTAGGATAGATTGAAAATTATATTTTATTTCATCAAACAATCAAGGTGTCATCAAACAATATTTAGAGATAAAACTCATTTCTCATTGAATGGCTTCATATATAAGCAATTTTTTTGCATTTGCAATAATATAAATATACTCACTGAGGTTAGGGTGAATTATTACTTTATTCAATTGCGTCATATTTTTTGAGAATGTTGTTACTACGAATAAATGGGAAACGCTACATAAAAATTATGATGAATTTTTCTTTTGCACAAATTGGGAAAATTTGGTCTGCAGAATATATGGTTTATATAAGGTTATGCAAAACGTGAGACGATCAACTTATTCAGTCTCCAGTCTCGTTTTATTTATGTTAATTGGCTACCAGGAACATGTGACCTAGGACCATTAGATTCTTTCTCTGGGGTTAAATTAAATCATTAATTTATTCAAACAATTCACAAATATGGAATGGAGAACATTATTCCTATTATTGGTGAAATGAAGGTTTCTTTATGAGAAAAAGTTGCTAAAATTTCTTATTGATAATAGCAATAGGGTAAATCTACACGCAGAATTATCTTTTCTATTAGTGAAAATATATGGATATATTTAACATAACAAGTTGATACTGATAAATATTAAAATGGGGAGCTGCGGATAATTTTTACAGGATTTCCTAAAAAATATGTAAAATGAGCTTAATCTCTTTGATAATTAAACGAGAAACTAATAAAATGTTATTTAAGTAAGTTTAATTAAACATGGTTATATCTCCAACTTTGAGAGTTTCGTAAACTGATAGACATATGTAAATATTTAAAATTAAATAATAGTTCGATCAAATTATTCGGGAACGTTAATATTATTTTACACCATGTTCAAATATATTGCTTTCTTTCTTGTAGTTTTTGAGAAATTAACATGAAATAATCGTGAATTTCTCAAAAACTTCGAGGTTCTTGACTTCTAGTAATTCATTGCTATAGTCTTTCGAAAAACTTTAGGTAAACTTCTAGTAACTCAGTTTTTTCATAATTTTGTTTTTAACGGTTTTGTTCTTTTTGTGAGCATTTTCATCAATATAATTAGGAGCATATGTAATAAAATTCTAAAATATAATACAACTGGATAATTCGCTATTTCAAGTGATGACGTATACTATACATGAAATAAAAAAAAATGAATCCGTTACGGGACGGTTGGCAGATGTGAAACATTTAAATTGTTAATGTGATTTATTTTTATACTGAAATATCTTGTTTTATTAATTATTTGAATGAAGTAAAAACTAAAAAATCAAACTCTGCAAAAGTAAAAAGCTACTAAGTAAATAATAACAATTATTAAAATGTACCGTCAAGTCGCGAAGCTGGCCGAATTAAGTCAGAAACTGCCGACATTTCCGATAGAGTCGGAAAGAGCCGACAATACACAAAATTTACTGAATAGCAAAGCGCGTCTTGCATCAGAATAATATAACTCCCATTCAAACGCGCCATTAAATATTTTACATCAAAAATTGTCTCGTTTCATATTTCTATATGAATAATATTTATAGTTATATGTTGAGATATATACGAGTTTAATAAGCTTTACACTAAATTTTATGTTTCCGAGTTAAAGGGTTTTTGAAAAAAAAACGGCTCTAGCAAATATGGATCGACTGCGACGTTCACATGGTAATCTTATAAGGGTTACATTGTTGAAATAATTGTTTTCCTTCACTATTAAATTATTAATAAAAATATCTGAAAACAGCACTATAATGAAATAAATACGACGAAAATATTTCGTAGCATGGGTCTGTGTCACAGAGGTACAGGAAAGAAATTGTATAGGTGTAAAAAATGTACATAGGATATGGATATTCCAAAAAAATATTTTGCAAATATAGTAAATTTCCTGAAACGTACAAAATGTAATCGATTCGAGTCACGTAAAATGACATTGCGGCACGAAGGGAAGAATGGAACAGGGCGGAACTTCATTTCGCTTTTACGACATACAAACACATTTTTTATTTATAGCCCGCTAGACGGACGTTATCTAACGTAACTCTCACTAGTGATCTATCTATATGCACTACATTGTATTAGCATTCAAAGTTTACTTCGGTTGAGTTGCGAATTCAATTTATGTTGGGTTCTACAGTATTACCCAACGAGTCATTTCGTGATATATTTTTATTAGTGCATAGTATTCTTCCCAAAGTAGACTTCAAATTTAATATTTTTATTACATTTGTCCTTTGCTTGTCGCTATAGAAGTTTTTGAACGCTTTTAACGTATTATCTGCATAATCGTCTTTCGTAAGTTTTAATTGACAAAATAAGGATATAAATTTATTTATGTGTAAAATTAGTTCTTTCAATAGTTATAGTATTCATATTAATACTCTTAACATGTATTGTGACTTCTATCAACGTTATATTTAAATGCAATTAGCAATAGAGTAAACACATATCTGTGTTACTTTTTGCCTAAAAAATATTGATATGATGGACCAAACAAAAGATTTTATCCTACTATCCCAACATAAGTTTTTATACCTACTACTAAATACATAAATGTTTAATAAGAATGGTACTTTTATTGAAAACGTGTGCCTTTCACACAGTTTAAGTAGTAAAATTGTTAGATGTTTAAAATGTTCACTTAAAGTTATATATATATATATATATATATATATATATATACATATATATATATATATATATATATATATATACATATATAAGACAATTTCTTCGAACTTATTAGAAATTGCAAAATTCAATTAAACAATTTCGTTGCTCTGAAAACAAAGTTTGTTTATTACCAGTTACGTGAATCTTGTACATGTAAGCACATAAGTTTGATGCGTTCATAAATATATAAAGACTTTATTACGACGGTTATATGGTTAATTTTACGTATATTTTATACACTTTATCACCTAAAATTAATACGATTTTGAAATACATGAAGACGTTTCTTCAATACAACTTTGGTTTACAACACATAAATGCTTTAAATTACTGTGATTATCGTGTTATTGGTAATTTCTTCTCAATAATCATGGTAATTTACGTTTATATCAATACATAAAAATATTGTTTCAAGATTGGTATAGTTTAAGAGCAAATATTGAATTCACAAAATTAATGATATAAGGGTTTGATGTACTTGTACCGTTTGCCATCAGATATGCTTCTCTTCGTGACAAGTAATAATGCAAATTACCTATTGTATTCGAGTTGTATTAATGGAAATTCGTATGTTTACTCTTATGCTCTAGAGAGTACAAATTGTAGTATAGGATAATAAATGTTTAATTCTTGATATTGTTTCTTAATGAGTTGTCACAAAATATACAGATTCTATATTTGGCATATATAGGATTACAATTCGTGCCATTGTACCTAGGTTTAGGAACATTTCATTCTATATTTATCCTAGGAATAAGGACAGAAAGATTATGACTTGATCATGATTGATTTATTTATTATTGTTAATAAACTAAATCACTCGTAAAACAATCCTTCGATGACATACATTTTTTGTTGCTATTATTATATTTCGCAGCCCACGCAACGTAATAAAATTTTCTTAGTTTTTGTGAACTTAAATTATAATTAAAAATTTATAATTAAATTATAATAATAATTTAAATTTAAATTTAATATATAGTAATAATTTAAATTATTATTTATAATTAAATTGACCAGATAAATCAGATGCCATATTAGTTTAACGAACAAAAATATATTTTTTTACGAAACGTGATATATGTAGGTAGATCACTTTCCTATTTACTGTTCGTATCGTACTCATTACGAACAATACTTTGGTTGTCTGTATCTGTTTAGTTCATCAATGCAGCTTCACCAAAATATTAATCGCCTTTATCGTAATTTCTTCGTTGGCATTACTATTAAATCCCGTTATTATTGACATGGGTAGTTAAAAATTTAGGAAACTAATAAAAAATTAGGGATATGTAAAGATACACATTGCACACCATTCTGGACCATAGAGCAAAATATTAATGTGTCAGTGACACGCACTACATAATTAAATTAATTTTATCTCGAAATATTACTTCTACACACTTTTACCATTATCTTTCAAAAGGTATAAAGTTTCAGCTTTGAAAAAAAAGTGTAACATTCCACTTTACAAATATGATATTCATACGTGGTGTCTGGCAGGTTATTATCATACATATTGCATCTCTGAAATGGAGTTATAAAGTTTCATATTACTCGCAGCATATCAAACTTATAGTTTATGACTTACATAATTGTGATAACCGGTAGAAGATGATTTTGTATTTTTGCAAAATAATTTTTTTTTTAATTATGTAGCAAATTAATTTTCTGACTGAAATGAGTTTCTTTTTTATTATTAGTAATTTTTTAATGTAAAAAATAATTGATTTTACATATGACTATAGACTTTATTCGTTTGTTCGTCAGTACGAATTAGCACGGATTGAAATCACAGCGATTTATGTAAATCGGTTAGTGTAAAATGATAGACAAAATATATGACGTTCAATATAATTCTCTTGTGCTATATTACTGTGAACCATTTTTAATTAAAAGTATTAAATATATGTACGTGGCATCTTTTACGTGCTTCATTTCATTTTCACTTACTTGTATGAGGCGGTGAACCTTTGGCTCTTTTTACAAATTTTTCATTTATTTTGACCAACAACACAATAATTACTATTAATTAGGTTACTTAATCAATTATTGTATTAATTTTAACATTGTGTAATATGTGAAATATCATCAATGATACCGGATTTTTTTCGAAGTTTTTGCTCTTCAATATAGTATATTCGTTGTCAATCTAATGGCTTTGTTATGTAAATTGTGTTATTGCTGTTGAAAGCGTCTTCTTTTTATTCGACCTTGTAAGTGGATCTAGTCCCAAGACAGAAGCCATAAGTTAAAAAATACTGTATTTTGATTGAAATAGCAAGAAGTTATTTGCCTTTAAATGTTATTTTCATTCGATATCATTTACAATAAAACAGTACAATTACGATATTTTCCAAATCTGCAATGATAATTTGATATCCACCTACAGCGGCAATTGCTCTCCGGCTCTAGATTTGATGTCAAAATTGTAAAGATGGATTTAGCCCCAAAATGGACATATTTTTTAAATTTAGTATAGTTATAAAATGTATTAGCCCTTCAATAGTTTGTGTTTTTATTTATTTTATGGGGTATCAAATATAAGGACGATTGTTATGTTTTTATGTTAAATGAGTTTAGGCGCATTGCAATTGATATATTCGTGGTCTCTTTTCGCCTTTGCGCAAAAAATATTAAACGAAGTATTTACGAGTGAAAAATAATATCAACATTTATAAATAGGTTAATACAATTACTATTTATTTTGAAATGTTTATATGTACCTAATGTAAACATGTTTTAGACAATTAGATTGAAGCTTATGTACATGTAAGTCTTCGCAGTTGTTTCTTGGCATTTTTAAATAGTATGTAACTATTTAATATGTACTATAACTTTTAGTATGTACTAAAAGTTGAAAAATCTGAATTTTTTGGTTTTTTGTTTTGAAAGAAATTATGAAACAATCAATAATTGTTTTCTTACCCCTAAAAGACTAATAACTCATATAATGTGTATATCGTTTAGCTTGTTAATATGGTCTTTAACAAACAATTCAAAACAACGTTTTTGAAGCACTGGATGCACGTAAACCTGTAACGTATTATTCTTGTTATTTGCCTTATTGTACTCTATACATTCGCGTGAATATTTTGGTTTTGAATCGGTTCGAAGATGTTCACTTTTACTCTGATAAAAAATTTACATATTTGATTCCTTGAATTCATCTCACTAAACATGTATCTTTAAATAAATACGATGTTAATTGATATAGCAAGAATCTCAGGTGGAAATATAAATCGACATATTAGAACAAAAAATACTTTGATTACTTCTATTAATCTTCGAATAACAACAAATGGTATATGAAACCAACACTATATGAACTAATGAGCTTTTCCAACAAACCGTTTTCAATTCCTTTAAGCCTTACATTATATTAAGCTTCTTGAGGATTATGGTACAGCTAAATGCTATATTATTGCGAATTAATGCATTGGAAATTATATGAATATACAAAAATATGATAAGTTGGCATACGATACGTAAAAAAATTATAATGTAAATGTGAGAGAAGAATTTTACCTTGAAATCTCATTTGGTTTTGATACTAAGCAAGGAGTCAATTTTATTTATCTGTTTGAATTAAATATTTAGATTTCGAATGTTAAAGCGTCATTATTAGTCTAATTCTGTTATATAATTTTGTTTGAATATTAATTATTTTGTAACTAAAAATGGGGCTACGTGAAACTTTTAATTAAATTTAGAAACTTTAAATATGACGCTGAAAGGAAAATTTAATTAATTTATTGTTTTAAAGAAACAATCCATTTTTTTCGTTAACTGTTTTTAACATCACTATTTAAACTAAAGAATTTTCATTTTATTTTAACCAAAAACTATGAATTAAGTGATGTAGTATTATTTCTACTTTCTTTAATTTCTTTACCACTTTGTTATTGGCAAAGATTTTTGCTAATAATCCACCTGAAGATGTTGAAGTACAACGAAACCTAGGTCGTGGTAAAGAAATTAAAGAAAGTAGAAATAATACTACATCACGTGGTTTCATTTAATTGTGGACACGTTTATTCGCCTATTCCGATTTTTTATTTTAGTTAGAGTAAAATTATTTGTGAGAAACATTTTTCAGAGTACCTAGAATTCATGTGTTATCGTTACGTCCAGTATTTAGTTCTAACTTGTTTATAAGTGGCATAAAAAATAATAAAATAATCGCCCAATACATCTACATAGATTTTTCGAAAGTTAAAAACCAAGAATACAGAAGGAAGAATGAGATATATTAGCAACCTATACATGAGTCTGTTATTCAAATGCAAAGTATCTATTTGACCACACAGCAAATTAATGCCGACGTAATAAACACGGTTTGAAATTAAGAATATGATTATGTACATTAGTAAGTATAATTCTGGTTAAGATGCACCTATTCGTTTTACTAAAATCAAACATGGTTTCCAAAGGTCAGTAATGTAAAACTATGTACAAATATATGCAGAAATACGTGAGTAAACTAAACCCGCAGTTAAATTCATACTCTATTTAAAAAAATATATGTGTAAAAAGTTTTTAGTCTAATTTCGAATTTCAAAAAGGTTTGTTGACATTTTTCATCGCGACAAGCACCTTTCAGTAAGGGAAAATGAGCTCTATATTTTCAGCGTCCATTTCATCACACAGCGCAGCAAAGAATTGCTGTATAAAGGTCGTTTTTAATAAACTTCACAAGTTCATTCCGCCTTCGTTACGAAATCTTTTGATTCTGTAGATGGGATTTAAAGGAAAACAACATATTGAGAAATATTACTCAGTGGAATAAATAGATGATTTAAATAAATATTTTTCTACAAACCCTTTTTTCCTCTTTCCGTTATTATAATTGATACTGACGTTGTCACAGATTTATTTTTCCTTCCAAATTAATAAATTTTATTTTTCTTTATTTGCCAAAATATAATCCTTATTATGTCGTTATTCTCTGCTATCCATCCATAACTCATAGCATCATATAGCTCTATGAGTTTAGACACCGATTATAATGAAATTTTACGAGGATAATAGAACTAAACTACGTTTACATATAAATGTAAAGACAAAATATATTTATATTATTTTAAAGCAAATATATATGTCTCTTGTCTTTGACACATTAATCGTTTACAGTACTACACATGGAAATTTGCGATGAACATATTTTTTTCAAACCCCACCTTGCCGAGTGTCATTGAAGAGGTTTTTTTGAAGTACGACAGTAGTATTTAGTAACATCTTTGCGTGTCTCCTTTACGAGAAAGAACCTTTGAAGCATTTTACAGTTTAATCCACCTTTATCCTTTAATTTTATTCCACTTTAACTTTTACCTGAAGGATAAGAAAAAAAATTGATTTTTGTCGATTTATAAAATTAAAGAGATTTAGGCCAAAAAGTTATTTATCTTATGCTTGCATAAGATTATATCTGTTGTTATTTGGCTATCACTGCCGAAAATTAAAATTCGATAGCAACATGCGGCAAGTCAAATCAAACTATTCTTATGTGGCGGCTGTCATATCCTTATTAAGATAAAACCGAAAGGCAGTAAAGGTATTCTATGCAAATTTAAATATTATAACTGTAGAGTTATTTTTTGATTGTAGCATATGGATGATCATAAAATAGTTATCGATAACACTTATAGTAAAACTGCAACATATATCTTCAAACAATATTTCTACTTCGTGCAACTAAAACGAACGTTTGGGAAATGCTACTACAGTAAGGCGTTATCTAACCGCCGATTCTTTATTGGAGAGTGCAGACACCGAGTGGACGGGTGGCTCTATGCTACAGTTATATTAGAAGCATCTGTTTTTTCTTACTTACACGAAAAGATTAATGTTTATATGGAAAGGCTATCAGGATGACGATAAAAGGAACCAAATATTAATGAAAGTATTATTTAATCTGAAAATATATTGTATTTATGGGGTGCTTTACGGTTTTCAGAATACGTGGTTGTTTGTACGTCAAAATTAACAATTCAATTAACAAAAGAAATCAATAGATTTTATTAAATGGAAAATAAAAATGTAACGTCAACATTATGGGGCTGTTTACATATAATCGTAACTACAATGTTTTGTAATGTAATGTAAAGTATATTGAGGTCATAAAGTTAGCCTGAAGGCTAACTGAGAAAAAGGTCTTTAATTCTATGTTCTACAATAGTTACAATAGTACAGTAGTCCATGAGGGGTAGGCGAGTTAGGTTTTATTTTTTGTTTTATTTATGAGCCCGAAAATAATATGTTCATGTATAAGGGATTCCTATTCTTATATCAATGTAGTTATTTGTAATGCAATTTAAAAATTCATGATAATGTGATTATTGTGGTACTTTATAACTTTACACTTAAGTTAGAATTATCTTTTTAAATTTTGGAGAAATTTAAATTGTTTTTTACACGTAAGTCACATGAAATTTAACCTTTCATTGTAAAAATCGATTTAATTACATAGATGTAGGCCACACAAATTCAATATTTTTGGTTCTTAAACTTTTCGATTAATATGTAAGTTTGGTTAAACAAACCTGACACAATACCAAATTATAACAAAATTGCGGGAAACGAATCATTACATGATTAAATTCTAAAGGCCATTTAGAAATAATAAAATCTTTGTAACTATGATTATTTATTTTTCCGGTATTATACATTATTAATGGTATCATAAAAGTTATTTTGTTGTCTACGGTATATCAACCAGGATTTTGCAGTTTAGAAAATTATATGATTTCAGACTTATTTATTGGAAAAGCTTTGAACTCCTACCTACTTCAATGCACTCCTATCACACTTACTTTATGGTTAATTGATATTTTCTGGCATTCCAACCAAAATAAAGGTATTGGTTTATTGCAGTTTGATGAAGAAATTTTCACACAAGGAACATTTAACTTTGAAGAAAATCTTTCTCCAAAAACGCTTTATTGTAATCTTCTAAGTATTGCCCCGTTTTAGGATTTAGTTTGTGAAAACCATCATCTATCTTATTGAGAGCCACAGTCAAAATAGAACGGGCGTTAGTTTTTTACCTGATGTACTTTAAATCCTACAATGGTGTCTTCGAGCTTTAGCATTGAAACCTTTAACAAATTATTTACTCGTTTTTATGGACCGTCTTGGTTTTTTTACTTTGAGTTTCTTTATCCATATTTTTTTATTTTCATAAATTTCCTTTGCTGATTCTGCTTCATCAAAAATCATGTGGACAAATATATTACGCTCGAGGTAGGCATGGACATCTTATGTTTCTTCAGAGCAAAGGATAAACACGTGTAATTATTTTTACTATTGATCTTTATATGTTGCCAGCGTGATGTGTTACTTTGGAAATTGAGGACAGTTCGGCGTCCTCCTTAATATTCTCGCAAACTCCAGAACGAGTTATTGAATATGTAAAAGCGATTTCTTACCGTTAGAGGGTCATTGACAGTTATCAAAAGTTGTATTTTGAATTAGCTGGGACTAATTCCTCAGTATAAGGTGCATTTTAGACATAGTCTAACAAATTTTTTCAGATCCTTTTCATTATGCTGTAAAAGTGTTTTGTGTAGTTGAACAGATAAAACCAGTTTCACTTTTGCAGGACCACCGAATTTTACTTAATATGGACTTTTTGTGATTTTGAAATGCTAAGCACAGTTCTTCATAAGTTGTACAAATCGGATTCCTTTGATCAACTTGCTAGTTTGATCACAATTAGCCATCCAAATATTAAGCATATTTTTAATTTTTTCATAATAAGCATATGAATGACACTGCATTGACTTTTATTTCATCTAGGTTAGCTGTAGACATTCTGGCCACATGTATTGTATGCTGTCCAATACTCAATTGCAAATTTATGGTTATTATTTCAATGTAAAATGAATAAAGCAGCAAACAAGGGTAACATTTTAATCAGGGATGTAGACGACTTTTCAGTTTATTTTAAAGTTCTTATTTTTATTCTGATTTGAAAACTTCAATATTAAACATTTTGCCAGTTTTCATCTATTACCAATGTGCCGCGCAGATAGTATGGGTATTGCTTTATTAGTAACAGGTTTCGAGAAACGGCATTATAGTTCTTCTCGATAATCCTTTCCTTGGAAACATAGGGTATCCACTTCCCAAGGTGCTGACCTTAGACATATTAAAATATTTCGTCAATATTCGATGCACACTTGCTCCTGGGATATGAAGTTCCCGGGAAATATCGGCTACAGTCAAGTCTCTTCTTTCATGTAACATGTCTTTCATGGCGGAGACACGCTCTCCGTGTGCAAGTGCCCAGTGGTGAGGCCTTACTCGATTCTCTTCTATAGAAACTCTGCCCTAATGAAAAGTTTTCACCAAAAAATGTACTGTGCTCGAACCGTACAAAAAATGTATTATGCCGAGCCGCCTTAAGGTTTTACAAGATATTTATGAATATTTTGTCTAAAATAACATCAAATTTAATAAAATTACGTTAATCAGACTCAGAAAATTGCGTTAATCTGAATCAGAATCAGTATGAAGTTCATTATAGAATTATTAAATATAATCATCAATATTTCACGCAATCTGTCAAAAGTGGAACCGAACGTGTAGAAATTTATAAATAAACTCTCCACATTTATATTATAAGTTGGCAGCTGATAGAAATCAACTAAATAAAATAATAAATGAAATAAAATAATATCCACGTCACAAATAAGTGCAACGCAAGAGGAGTGGAGCATGAGGGAAGTGAGGAACAACGATCAAAAATGAATTAGTATTTGTTTCACTCTTTTCAATCTTTTTCCCACTTTAATAATTTAAAATATGATAACATGCACATTAACTAGGTAATTGATATCTACTAATTCCAGAGAAAGTCCGCTTTTTAGCGAAACAGACCCGGTAATCTACAGATTAACTCGATAATGTGCACGTAACATATTTCTAACATTAAAGGTAACATTCACGTAGATTCAAAAAAGAGTAGTTGATCTTAAGTAGCTGAAATTGCTTTGAAACTTCTCAAAAGTTTTGATCAAAACACAAATATTAACTAATTATATATTTATTAAGTCTATAGATTTTTATAAAGAAAAGATTAGATTGATTGTTTATAAGCAATAGAATGGTAAACATTTTTTGAGTTTCACTTCTTGTCGAGTTCAATAGTATTGAGTTATTTAATCACTGCACGATTAAAAGTTGAAAGCTTTTGTAGTACGGGATTATGCATATGGGAATTATTGCAGTACCAGAAACTTCGTTCGCTTGAATCTTTGGAAAATATTATTAAGTTAATTGTAATATTAGTTCACGCAGTATCATCTACAGGTAGTATAATTATTATGAAAATTATTTTCTTACCCAATTGCGCTTTGCATTGAAAAATTAAATTACCATATTTTTTTTAGTCGGTCATTAGAGATGTCATAGATTCAGAGAGATAGAAATAAACATATGAAAATTTAAGAAGCATAATTTTTGGTGTTATCACTTTTGTTACTTTCCCCTCAATAATTTTTTCGTAAATACATTTAATGTGTCGATAGGCTAATTCAACGTACATACGTGGAAATAATAAAGTATTCAACAAATATATACAGCCAAATATTGCACCTGTCAAAGTAATCAAATTACCAATGTTTAGAATAAATTAAAATTTTAAACAAATTGACGAAACAAAGTAAGATTATTTTGAACGCATACAGCATCGAAAAATGTTATGTTTGGAAGACGACCAAAAATAACCTCTGCTCTTACATATTCAGGTTGCTTACTCAATCTATTTTAATTAATTTTGAACAATGTCCATTTTGCCAAAGCATGTCGGCGTTGCAAGGTTTAAAATAGACCTAGCGCCATCTATTGTTGTACATACTCGTATATACTTTATACACTTGTGTAATTACTATGCGTCTAGTAGCCAGGCATTTTGTTATTATTTTCCTAATGCAATATAAATGAATTATTGCTATTATTAAACTACACATATAGCGTAATTCTGATTCAATCAACTAATTTTAAAGAAATAAAAACTAAACGTTACTTCTAGTAAATCCTCGTGTATAAAAAACACAGCTGAATTGAGTTAGTAGTTTTGAAGTAACTTGTGTACAGACTGACAGACAAATAGATAAATAGACAAATAGACGAAAATTCTGAAAACCATATTGTGTTGTATTACTTTTAATCTGTGCACCTGTAATATTGTCTAGTAAGTACCTTTAATGAATAAAATAGGTCAATTCTACAATTTGATTATATGCATGGATGTGTAAAACAAGCAGTTTTGAAAATGGTTAATTTATTATTTTTTGCGTATGTAAAAAATGTAAGGAAACACAAAGGGAAAAGTTGATAAATTTAAATTAAGCTGAGGTATTTTATTACTTCTAAAAAGAAATATGTATCACTTATAACCTGATATATGTGTAGAATAAAACTAACCGCGTGTTTATTTTAATTATTAGTTAAGACTAAAATAGTTAAACACATTAAAAATGTTGTTTTTAATGTGTTAAAAACTTTCTTAACGAAACATTTAGTACTAGAAAACTATTCATCAAAAACCTAAAAAAGGTGTTTCCAAAGATGTAAGACCAACATAAACCTTTTTTATATTAAGTGTGAGTTCTAAGTAACTTTTAAAGTTAGTAAAATTAGTACACTTTACACACTTTAGTACAATTTACAATTTATTCTACAATAGCTTCCGATAGGCCAAGCCTAAATAAATATGTTAGAAAAACGTAAATAAACTTTTTTATAAACCTATATTTATATGATCCAATTAAATGACCACTTTGAAAAAATATATATTTGCCCACATGTCGCCCAATAGTGCACCGTGTTACAAAAATTCAAGTAAGTTTACATATAACCTACGACCGCTACGTCGACACATTTAATTACGATCACACATCGTCGACACATCGTTATTATTATATTCACAAACATCATCGCTTAAATATTTCTCAATAGGTATAAGTACGAAAGACTTGGGTATTTGCTTAATTGGGTATTTGACTAATTTTTTCAAGGTACAAGCTGATGAAAAGTGAAATTTTTTTTTAATAATCTTAAAAATTGATCGAGTTATAAAAGTTTAAATTTAACCTTTAGATAAGGACGGCAATACTGTGTTGTGAGGTCATTTTTATTATTGCACATTACATTCTACAAGAGGAAAAGAGACAGAGATATACCCAACTCTATCCGTATGTTCAAATTTAGAAGCCTATAACCGGCTTATTTTTCAATCAATTTTTGAATTGTTTTAAAGACTGGTTTTTAATTAACTTATATTTCGCAATATTGTATGAAAAATATCAAAATTTAGAATGAGTCAACTACCGTATTACGAATGATTTGAGCTCCGCGTGCATCAACGCTCCACGCGCCGATCATGTCCGTATATGTTTGTACGTTTACATACAAGATTATAATTAGCGCGTAGCTGTGGTGCATTTTTATTCTTCCTATTTACTCAGTTTCACAAGTTTTTGATTGATAGACGTTTGTAATAAACCAAATATATAATACCTTGCGAATAAAGGAGTAATGTAAGAAAAAAATTCGGCATGTCTGGACAATATAATAAATGAAGCTTTATATTGGGAAAAGACGGAAAACAAAAGAAAATATTGCGAACTGAGGATGGAGTGCGTACTTACGACATTCATCAGATGAAACCACTTAAAATTGGAGATATTCTGAGTAATAAATGTCGATTGGTCTCGTACAGAATATTATTAGTTACCGACGTCTTAAGAGCAGGACCTTCTCTTAATGATGTAAATAAAGAACAACATGACATTTTCCAACTCGAATCAACGGACGAGGAAGACTATTATGATTATGATGAGGAGGATTTTTATATACGTCACGGTTCCGAAGAGAACTTTATTATACTGCCGTTTCAGAGAGTAGTTGAGGCTCATAATGTAATTCTCATCAATGTAATTCTCATTATGTAATTCTCTATTAATTAGTTAATAATAAGTTATTGTTAAATTACGTAAATACATTGCGTGAGAAAAAAATAGTTTCACCTATTCATGCATAGAATTTGGGGATAAATTATTATTTCTTATGGATTCCATCGAGTGAGTATTTTACTCCAACGAGTGAATCTTTTAAAATTAAATACAAGGCGTTCTGTAACG
The DNA here is from genome assembly GCA_039881145.1 of Druceiella hillmani. Lineage (NCBI taxonomy): Eukaryota > Metazoa > Arthropoda > Insecta > Lepidoptera > Hepialidae > Druceiella > Druceiella hillmani. Next base: position 7,057,523 of record JAYKKI010000070.1, read on the forward strand.
TATTTTGACATTATTTCACAAAAGCTCTACATTTTGCAGTGTCCCCTTTTTTGTTTGACTTTTTATGTCATAAAACTGAAAAATATTATGATTTATTAAACACTTTGAAATAAAATTATTTTGTCAATTTGCATTAATTAATTTGAGATAGACACGAAAAATTTATTTATCTTATGCCTTTTAAAAGCAAGTGTTACATTTACATAGTTAAATATAATTATATATAATATGTAATTATATATATACATATATATATATATATATATATATATATATATATATATATATATATATATATATATACTAATAGTAGAAGTAACGCTTTTACTTTTAAACGTACTTAAGTTTGTATAGAACAATCATAGTTAGAATTCTGTTCGTATTTGTTCGTACTTCGTAATAGATTTTATTTACTTGTTCATCATGACATCTTTCCTTTAAGTTTGGGGTAAAGAAGAAAGCTAAACAGTGTATTATTTTATTTAATTTTCAATTTATAGATAATCTTTATATAGGTAGGAAATTTTAAGCATTTTAAACCCGTCTTTACGATAAATATAACTGATTATATACTACGAAGAATGACTAACAAAGAACGGAGAGTAAACAATTAAAGGAAAAAGGAATGAAGTGAATATGTATTACCATGTTTTTCCATGTATTATTCACTTTATAATTAAGTCTTTAGTTATTTATAAAATACAATAATAATATAATACTTCCATATTTTTGAAATTTTTGTAAATTTTGAACCAAGGTAAATTTGTTAAAAATGGAATTAATAAGTATTTTGTTGTTAGGTATCAATTTTAACATTACATTGTTCTATTTAAATTGGAAAAATGAGTAATTGAGTTCTTGAGTACTACGAACTAGCGAAATACTCTGAGTGATAGAACTGTTGAGATTTTACGAAAAACCCTTGATCCAAAAGTGGCTGTTGAGTTGCAAAATTATGATCATTATGAATTCATTTATTTAAAATGAAGTGTAATTATTTAGGTCACTACTTAATTAAAATAGCGCATGGGGGGGGGGGGGGAGGGGCAAGTAAATTTATGAAGTCAAAGCAACGTATATAAATATATAATAATAAATAAGCTTATATACAAAACGTTTTTCTACTGTTTTCTATCCTGAGCTGCAAAGCGATTTAAACTCTGAAAAATATTTATATTAGCACACGTAATAAGGTAAAAAAGAAAACTGGCAATGAGTACAACATTTAATAGCAAATTTTTTAATTAAGTAAATACTACAAATATAATTAAAAAATTACCCTTGTTTTTATTAAGCAAGTGCAATTTTTAGTGTTTCCAAACTTACTTCGAATATTTCAAAAATAACCTTGAAATCGTTTAAAAAACGTTACTAGCTCTACTTCGCGTCAAATTATATAATGGTATTTTGCCGATTGTTCACCAAAATGTTTAAACTATATGTACATTAAAGATAAATTTGATCTTTCTAAATTTGCTTATAAATTATTGCGAATTTTTCGTAATCAAATGCATGGAGATCCATAGAATGCGGTAAGGAATATTTTCATTCTTCGGTTTAAAATAATTACAGTCTTAATAGTTTCATACATCTTTTGTCGACTTTTACATTTTGTTCTGCTCATATACCTCTGTTTCTGTAACATATAATGTATCGAAATCAAATATTTATAACATATTTCCGTGAAATATTTACTGATTAATTAATCTTCATCCTCAGTTTTGTATTGCTCAGGAGATGTCACGGTAGAAACATTTTAAATGCATCAATTTTGTTTCACTCTTTTGCACAATTAGCATCTACATTTCTATTCTATTATATTTTTATGTTTACATTTTTTGAATATTTAGGTTTCTCCAAAGGTTACATCTTGCAAACCATATCTTTATCTCAGCCTCTTTTACTTATTTAATAGTAGTACAGATTCATAGTAGACAAATCTCATCACTTTCTCGATATAATTTAGATTTATTTTTCTGAAAAAGCAGCTTATACGTTTAATGACTATGTGGTGATTTATGTGGGTAAATTTTTAGTCCAATCTGGTTGCTTTCTTTTTTAATACTTGAAAAGAAAATCATACACTTAAGAAAATCCATAATTAAGTTTCAAAACGAAATAATAGTTGTATTACCACTATTTTGTAGTTGATTTTATGTAATTCTGATTGAACCTGTTCATTTATCCAAAATATTTACCATAAAATATTAACCATAAATAAAAGAAATTGCTGAAAAAATTTGGGTCTTGGAAACTTCTCTATCAGGTTTAGAAGACGCTGAAATTATATTTCTTTTGTTTTAGCATTTTATCCATTCTTGTCTAGCAACTATTAGTCCATGAATTTAATATTAAAAATTTAAAGTATTGTTAACTTTTATTACTTGCAAACCCAATCGTACTTGCCATGAAAATAGGTTAAATCTGGCCTAAAATTGATGTATAAAAAAATCAACGAATATTCAGTATTATATTTGTTATGTTTCTACGCAAGAAGTAACAGAATTATTTCCATTTATCTTTTCATTTAGTTTATAAATTCGATAAACGTACATACTTGTCCACACTCCGTACAGCAGATTGAAAGACTAATGTTCCTTATGTATCCTGATTAATTTCGGGGAGCATTGTTTTGAATTTTTATATACAATATGCTTCAGGGTGTCTATTTTATCAATGTTACGATGAACATTGCTAAATAAAATTGTCCTTACAGGAACTTGTCACAGGAACTGATGTTCTCCCCATTCACTTACAATCCAGGAAAATCAGCTCATGTATATTTAAATAACTTAAAACGAACAAACCTACTTGAAACGTCACTCACTTTGCATGAAAACTAAATCTTTTTGCACTTATTTCACGCTCTGCTTAAATTCTATAGAGCCTTTCATCATCACCAGGCATCTACATATATTACTAAATATGAACAGATTATTACGTGTTTTCCTAGGGTTAATCGATTGCGTTCCGTTTTAAAATTTTCCTTGAAACTGGGCAAGCCAGTTAGATATGTTTAATGTAACTGTGTTCCATTTCACAGCAAGCTTTATAATATAAAACTTTAATTATTATTTTAACGCATTTTTCTCTTTTCATTTTGAAGGAGTTCTAATAAAATTTTGTGAAAAACATATTAATAAAAGCTGTTTTCCAGTTAACATCAAATGAAATAAATGAAAATAATTACGGATCCCGATAGGAATGCTTCAAACAATAGTCAAAAATATCACTTGACCAAATTACTTTGTACATAACATAACATTAAAAGAGTCTTCTTTGTACGAGTATTCTCCATACACAGATGGTAAGTACTAGGAAAAGAATATTTAATTATTCGATTTGTGTGTATGCATGTTAATTTGTTGATAAAATGAGTTAAGTTGCAGTATTGTCATTGAAATCCATTAACGGATTTTAATAGAGAGAGGATGGGGAAAGAAGGTAGTAAAAGAGGTAGCTTTTACACGAATGAAATTAATATGCACGTAAGAAAAAAATATCACAGATAATGGCTAAAAGTCCTAAATATATTTAAATGTAAATTAACATGTTCCTAGAAGCGAAAATTTTACACAGTCAACCAGAACAACAGTCAATTCTCGTTCGACGAGCGGCTGGGAATTGAATCAGGATCCTCGCGGTGACCGTGCCGTCAAAGGTCGTATACCTTTCAATCGATCTAACACACTACGGCGACGACTTCTTTAGAATGGTACGACCCAGAGGAATTTAATTTTTAATTTCTAGCTATGGGAAGTTAATCACATAGTTACGTTAAAAACGTGTTTTCATCACACGTCTTTATTATAGAATTAGTCCAGAGAATAGCGACGTTAAATTGATTTTTCAAATATTGAAGCGATTTTTAGATTTGTCGGAGAACTGTTTAAAAGTTTCCAACAAAATATGTATTACTGGTTCAATTTTGATCTCGTGTAATGTATTCCTAATGTTCTTGAAACTAAGTGTTATTTTCTTAGAGCTAAATTAGATTGTACTTAGGAGTTAATAATAAGTCATAAAGAGTGAGCTATTTTAAACGTACAGACTGAAGTTAAGGTCTTTATAGCGACGATGCTTATATCCAAAGTTCGAAGCAACGAGTATTTGCACTTTAACATTCAACATATAATGGAAATTTTATGGGCACATAAAATTCCCTTTACGTTGCTCTTGTTATTACTGTTATGTAAGCAAATAACGAAACGCTTACAAAGAGAAATCCAGGTTCTGAATAGCACGGTAAACAGGCGTTCCAGTTCAATAAATATTTTCGTGCCAGAAAGCCGATTTCGTTTGAAGCAGTTATGCTCAAATCAAGGCAATAATCAAGGCGAATTACCGGGGTTTAATCCACCCACATCTAACCACCAAATTTTTCTTGATATGGGAATGAACACAATATAAGGTTCATCATATCACACCTATCCCATTAATAAAAAAATATTCAAATCTAAAGTGGGATCTGTTTTTTCTCACTGCCCTTATTTAATCTTACAACAAAAGATAAAGCTATCAACAAATCCCTAGTATATTCCTAGTATCCTAGTATACAATTATTTTCAATATGCATATTTATATATCTTGAAGAAGCCGAAGTTACGATTTTCCATAATTCCTTTTTATTTGGTAATCAAGTAATGAGCCTGTATTGTGATAGTTTTTATGTGTATGCTTAGCATGCAGCATGTAGGCTTTTGTAATAAATTATGGAATATGTTGTTTCTCATTTAATTTATTTTGTAAATTTTTTTCACAAATAATATTCATAATTATAAATTTTCATAAATAATGTAACCTTCATGGTTTACATTACTAAAAGCCATGAACTTTTTCAGTGCCTGCAATTTTAAATTATGTAATTTTATTGTAATATGTTTGATGTCTATTCTTATAATCTCACCACATTTCAGTTCGTCTATTGTTTTTTTTGTGTTTTCCTGTTCTGTTAACTCTTCTGCTCTATCATTATGGTAAATTTTGTGTTACCCGTGGTGTCCACTATACTTTTTTTTAATATTTCTTTGATGTACTCTACGAATTTTTTAGGTCTATTATTGTTTATGCATTGATTACATCTACTTATATCAGCTTAAAGTAATTCCATATCCTCTTTTTATCCCATTTACCACTTTTGTTTTTATTTCAGATTTCGGGTTATCCCTCAGGAATTTGGATTACTTTTAACCAATTTTTTGTGAAACTTTTAACGCTGTACCTTATATATTTACATGAATGTCAATTAGTTGCGAATCACTGAATAACAATCTTTTCAGTAGTAGTAGAAGCAGAGTATTCTAGCCATTTGTTTACATGTTCTTAATTTTGGTGACCTTGGTTTAACGGTAATTTTTATTACCTTTAAACCAAGATTAGTAATCTGTCATACATTTGTTGAGCGATTGAGTTTCTGTTTTCAAAGGGATTGCTATTCTGGTGTTCTTGTGGAAATGTAACGTTTTTGTTCGTGTACAGTTAGGAAAAGTGTGGGAGTCATATTCATACAAATATTTAAGGCTTGTTTCTAGACTACATAACATATCTGTATATACAAGTGGGATGTGTGTGTGTGTGTGTATGTGTGTGTGTAATTTGGTGCATGTACGATAAGCTATGTGTGCGTATAACTGCTGTGTCATCTTCATTTCCTTTTGCTCGAGTTGTCTTTTTATTTCCTATTTTAATTAGTCTAGAGAGATATTTGTTCTTTATTATAGCCCTCCATTTATCGGAGACTCTTTCTTATGAAATGTTTATATACAGTTATGGTTGGAAGAAACGTTCATGCAGAGGTTTCCTGTCTATCGTCATGTTAGTTTTAAGTAACATTATATAGTAATAAGCATGCGTTATAAAATGTTTAAATTTTGAATCCATCCCATGCTTACTCTGGGCTTCCCAGATTTAGTTATCATGTGTAAAAAGGAATTAACTATCCGCGTAAAATCCACACTGGGCCTTAATAGAACTCTAGGCTCTTCAACTACGGCTGTTAATTATGGGGCACAATATATGGCACTTGGGTTATAGAGTTATTTTATAAGTGACGTGGATGGTGAAAGACTTCTTTATCTATGGCATGTTTTTCTAACGGCGTATTATTATTATTATTACTATCATCGTCGTCATCAATATTGTGTTTATTACTACTATACTTATAAGTGAAGTGGGCTTGCTTTGATAATAACTGTAGAATACTTGAATATTTTACTTTTTATGATTAGACAGAAATCTATGACTAAAAAAAGGAGAATATTAAGCGATACTTTTCGTGTAGATATTTTGAAAAAAAAAACTATGAATATCAAATGTACTTAATAATATTCTAACTCTTAATTCACTTTTAAAAGCTACAATGGAAATATCTGTTTTAAAATTTTAAATTCATAACTCACGTAATATATTATTACGGACTAAGCTCTATTAAGACCAACTGAAGCTAAACCCCTGACATTAACGCTCCGCAAGCTATTCATTTCATGTAAATTTTCAAGATTTACTGAAAATAAATTCGGTAAAGGTGTCCGTAGATAATATTATATGGCACCAATGTACTGATTCACATATAATCCGGCAGTAATAATAACTGTTAATGAGCATTATTATTTTTTATCTCGCAGAGTTCTAATATAGCAATGACGTTAATTAAAAATTAATGTATAATTTTAAACGACACGAAACATACGGAAAAAAATTAATTTTTATTTAAGATGATCAAATTGGCCACTCACGAAATGGTTACTGGAAATTTTACATGTGTATTAAATACATAAATTACATATGAATTAACACCGACATCAGACAGGATTATCTATAACGCTATAACTCGTTATAGATAACCACCTAAATCTTAACAGTGGGATTTAAAACGTAACTGTAAAGAGAAAATACTAAACGTATATAATCTGACTTATCATATCCGTATGAATCTGTAATGTGGCATATTAAACGAAATCATTAAACGAAACCTCTATTGAACTTGTATACCTATGATGTGAACATATACAATTAATTTTCCATTAAGGTATCTAAAATTGTTACAATTACCCTGAATTAATCTGCCATGCATCTCACTGCATAGAAAAGATCAACTGATTGCGGTGAAGCACTAATTACTGGTTTTGAAGCTGCTATTTTCAATTAAATTAATTCAATTAAGATTCTCGCGCAAATAACTTTTTTATAGTCCAGCAGGTTAGTACTAAGAGCCGAGCGCGCAGGGTGGTACTAAGAGTCGAGCGCGCGTCGCTACTGGCGCTGACCAAGGCTTATAGAATCTACTCCATGGATGCGTTGCTGGTTTTGGCAGGTCTTTTACCTGTCGACCTCGCGATTGCGGAATGCGCAGCGAATTTCATCTTCTCCGTTAAACTTTGAGTTTTTGGCTAATAACTCCTTTGCTGACAGATAGAGATGTATTTCAGAGATTGTCGTTGCTCATTGGTAGTCCAGGTGGTCTTCGCTTGATTCCAAGGGGGAAACGACCAAGTTGTTTTTCGCCGATGTGTCCAAGCGGTAGCATAGTAACTGGCTCGTTCCTGATTATTATGTGTCTCAGTTTTTAATAGGCCATGGCACATTTCCTGTCAATTTGTATAGGTTTGACGTCAGAGATAGACTGACGTGTACCTGCGGATTTGAGACGGAAGACATGGGTTATATTTTGTTCCATTGCAGTGAGCATGATAATGCGCGTAGAGTTTTATTAGAGAGAATGAGTCTAAACAGTAATGTAGAAAAGCGCGGAAATTTAGAACGTGGTATCTTTAAACACCGAGACTTGATGGGGAAAGGATCAATTGTTGAGGCATTTAGGGCATTCTTTTAATGCGTTTTCTATAAAATGGAGGAACCAAATGACTCATTGAGAAGGGATAGACTCTAACGCTTTTGGGTGGAAGCGCTGAGACTGCACCAATATCAAAAATTAGTATCCAACAATAGCAAACGCAATGGATATTAAATTGTACTGCAATTTTATTTAAATTAGCAATAAACATATGTATGTTTTCACATGTGTTTTTAATTATTTACCCAGTAATTAAATGGTGCACAGGAGCAGTTATGTGTTAAGTTTCCAACGGCCAAGTTGTTTTACCAAGCTATTTTACCAACTTATTCGTGCATGCGTGCGTGCGTACGATCATGCGTGCGTGTGAGCGTGCCTGCGTGCGAGCGTGTGTGCGTGCGTGCGTGCATTTATGCCTGCGTTCGTGTGTGCGTGCGTATGTACATATATTTACGTACATATACTATGTCACTATCATTATCGGCTTCCCTGTAATTATTAATCATTTATTTAAAATAGGTTCGTTAAAATAAAATTTACATACAATTCTAGAGTAAAGAAGAACCAGTAATTTCGAAATCTTTTCATGTCATTTTCATGAGACGAAATATTGGAAAAAATTTCTTTTCCTATACAAATATTCTTCTTCCTCGACTTACGTTCTCCAATAAAATATTTTTCCAATAATCTGAAATGTAAAGGTTGCAAACATAAAACCACAGATGAAAATACGTTTTAAAATATTCACCATTACCGTCCAAATAATTGTATGTCACCTGTCGGACGTAGCATGTATAGAATTTGACATTTTTTCGATATTTTTTTTGCTTTGTAATGGAAATTCAAAGAACTATTATGTATCTATGAATATTTGAAGTTATATACGTAATTGTTCAAGTTTAAAACAGATTTTTTATTTAGTAATACAATTATGTGTAATTTAGTGTATCTGTTGCTTTCTAATCTATTACCAGATATTCGTCGTTAGTGCTCATTTTATTTTGAGTTCATCTTAAACGAGACTAATTTTTCTTCATGAATATCGGTCTTGTAAATATGTTTTATATTTCTTAGTGGTATACCTAAGTTATTACTAAAGATGACTGATTTTTATTAAAAATATATTCATAATTCGTCTATTTATAACATATATGCATATAAAAATTAAAAGAAATAAATCTGCAACAAACAAAAGGCATGTAATTGTTTTGCTAGTCACGAGACGATTGTGGCAGTTGCGAGTTGCGAGTTGGCAGTCTTCAGTATCCCATTACGTCGTTCAGTATCAAAGCGCTCTTTTGATTGCAACAAATACTGTTTATTTGATATAAATTAGATCACTACATGAAAGACTTAGTTACAGGTTTTGTTACTGTAATTTGTTTGACTGTATTTTAAGCCATAGGAAAAGTGTAAGCCAGAAACCGTATTTTGTACAAAAACAAGTATTTTATGTTTGTACTTCATTTTTAAAATTATAGTCGACGCTCTTAATTGTGTATTAAAAAGTAATTAAGGATGAGCAGAACTCACACTAAGAGGATCGTATAAAAAAGTAAGACCAAAAGTTTAAATATTTATGGATTATTTCTATTAATCCATTTACAAATATTTATATTGTCTTTGTTTTAAAATCTTTCATATCATTTTCTTACAAAAGCCGTAAGACAGGTGACATGGGTGTTCATGTCTTTTTAATTTATTGTTGTGCCCACGACTTTGTCTCGTAAATCGTTTCCGTGATTTGTTAACTTGATAGCGCTGTGGGAATTTGTGAAAGCATTACAGTTACTCCACGTTTGCGTAGCACGTTCAAATATATCGTGATGGCATATATTTGGAAATGTGGCATATATTTAGAATTGAAGTAAGTTATGAGTTTATTTTAGGTATTTCAATACCATTTAACGGTTATAGTTGTATATTATTATACGTGTATTTGAAATAGGAACGTTGTTTTCGGACGTGAGAATGTGTGAAGGGTTTTTATAGCACAAGCGAATTTAACTTTGTTTTATATTATTCTTCTGGACCATGGTACTATTGTTTGTGAAATATTTAAAAATTAACTCTCGTCCATGGCTTCGACCTCGTCAATTTCCAGTCAAAATGGCGGGAATTTTTCCTTACCCGATGAGACTATTACAGTGTCTTTCTATAATAATAAAAAATATTCGATATAATATGCATATTGCGCCATCTGTTAGTATAAATTATATAAGCCAGTTAAGGCACATGTTGATAATATTCGATGAAATTACGTACGCCGCTACTGGAGCATTGATGCTGCCTCTGCGTTATGACACCAAAAGAGGTATCGTTAAAAATTATAAAATAGCAATAAAATAGCTTGAACTTAGTCCTAAGAAAACCAACGAAATGTCATTGTGTTAATTAAATTTGTTTTATAATCAATCCACATAATTAGTAGATTATTAGAAAATTTGTACTGTTAAACAGAAAACACAGAGTTCTTTTTAAAGCATGTATGCTATTTGTGCGGTTAAAATGTAAAGCCTGTGTGTTAATTCGTATTCAAAATTATGTTTACATTGAGTTGCACATAAATCTAGTTGGTCATTTAGGTATTAACGAGTAATAAACATTCGAAATTTAGGACTTAAAATATTAGTGGAGTAATTCGCATAGAAGGAAAGAATAGTATATATCAGTAAAAAATGCGGTTTAGACATAAATGGACGAAGTTGCAAATTGATTAAAATAAATTAAATAAATAAATTGTTGTCAATTACTTTAAATATATTTTAAACAGGAACTAATAAGCGAAATAAATATTATGAATAAGCATGACTTAGAAAGAATGTTTGTTTGCATGGTTTGTTGTCATAATAAATAATTATCATGAATATAAATACACACATATATATATATATATATATATATATATATATATATATATACATACATATATATATATATATATATATATATAATTCAGTTATATATTCAGTTCAGTATTGATTCAGTTAAAGCTTTGAATATAGATTCCAACGCCTCTTGGGAATAAAGTTTGTGTCAAAGCCTAAATCCGACGACTGTGTCGTGTTGTAGTTTGAATTACTATAACGTGACTCTTTATTACCATACCGTTGTGTTACTATACATTTTCCGACTAGGATGCAGCTAAAAGGAGAGTTATGAAATTAGCAATCCAAGTATATATGTATATCTGTACATAATTTTGTTTCGATGCAAAAATTACTGAATAGATTTAAATAAAAGGTTATTGACAAGATATTACATGGCATATATTATTATATTACCTACTGAATTGCCTAGTTGTTATATCACCAGACAAATCCAGTGACCAAGATTAATGATCGCATATCGATAAGCTTGTACATTCGATGAATTTTATGAAAAAAGTTGTATAATCAAATTTGTTTTATTGGCTGTACCTAATTAAAGAAATCACCTTTTTGTTTTTTTTAATTTCATTACAATTTTTAACAGTAGGTGAAGTTTTAATCTTAAACATTTTTTTTCTTGAAGCCGGGTTTTATTGTTTACATATTTTTTTGTTTAAGAAGCTTGGTATGACTACCTGAAATGTTTTCGAGATACCGTTGAATATTATTATAGATAAGTATTTATGTAAAGAGAAAAATTATCACCATTTCTTAAATATTTCCTACTATATACATGGTAAAAAATAATTTATATTAACTTTATGATTAAAGCATTCGTGAGTATAAATAACATTTTTCTTAGAACATATTTCATAATAACATAGTTATGAAAATATTAATACGTATATATTATAGAATAAAATGCGCTCTACTTTTTGAAATAATGCATTTATTTCTATAATCTTGGACCACTTGACTAATTAAAAATATGAGTAATTAAAAATATTCACTATGAAACAAATAATGTTAAAATTTGAGGGGAACAAAGGGATTGTGCTCGATTCTGATTGACTAACACCACGTGCACGGTGCTTTGCTGTATAAACCAGCTAATGCGCTACTCATATGTGTTTAAATCCTAATTGTCGCGACTGTAATAATATCGAAAAACATTCTTTGATAGTATTTAATTACCAAGCTACATACTACCGTATTATTGAAAATGTGTCTCTGTAATGTGTAATGCTTCTTTAAACTTTGTTATAATAATCTTCGTAATCATTTACTGCACTTAAAGATATTCTGTAGATAGTAATAATTTTTAACCATTTAATAATTCTTTAGTACTTTAAAATAACGAACAGTTACTTTAAAATAACGAACAGTAACTTTAAAATAACGAACAGTTACTTTTAAATAACGAACAGTAACTTTAAAATAACGAACACTTGTATGACCAATAAAAACTATACGAATGAGTAGAATGTCTTTTTTATCCATCTTTCGTATTCGACTCATTTTTTGGGTTTAAAAGATAAAATTTATTCAAGGTATAGGTGAAACTAAGTCATACAAATATAAGTCCAATTCAAGTAAAGAATATAGATAATGAAATTGATATATTCATGGATAATGAAAAAAGGAAAAATTGAAATTATTTCTTAGCACATTCGTACTTAATAATATTATTAGTACATTTCAGTGACTTAGTACCAATACTCAACATTTACAAATGGACATATTTGAAAATCTATATGAACAGCACAATATAAAAAGTTAAATTTCTATTATGTATCTGTAAATGTAAATGTATTATTTAATTTAGTTATTAAAAAAGGAAAAGTAAAAATGTAATCCACAATATGAAGGTAGTAACTAATGGATGTGCCATAAATGGGAATTTTTTAAAAAATATTGGCGCATAAGCTCCCTTCTCAAAATCGATATCATATATATATAATCAGATTAGAAATTTCATGATGATTTGTTTAACTGAACCATGCACATTAACTGAACCATGCACAGTTTCACGAGCGTTTCTTATAGGTTTTCATTCAGTTCAAAATTGCTTTCATTAGCTAAGACATTATAGCTCTTCTAGATAGCTGCTGTTCTTCAAAAGTTCAGTATCGATGGCAAATGGCTCACTGTTGTTTTGAAGATGACGTCAAAATTAATAAATCGTAGTTAAATTATAACACTCATTATCATCTCAAGTTCTTTTATTAGTTTTAGCCCCGGGAAAATATATAGAATGGACCAATTGAACTGACATCTTACTACGTGCTGGTTGATTGCCTTTCTCAATTATTATTAGGTGATATCCGCTTAGTTGCACCCACTTAGAACTTTTCGTTTCTTTTTTTTTAAGTCAAGGATACTCAATAAAAATAATGCATTTAATGAAATAAGTCGAAAATTAAATGAAACTACGTGATGTAGTATTATTTCTACTTTCTTTAAATTCTTTAACACTACCTAGGTTTCGTTGTATTACATCTTCAGGTGGGATATTAGCAAAGATTAACTCTTAATAACTTATATATATATATACATATATATATATATATATATATATATATGTGTGTGTGTGTGTGTGTGTGTGTGTGTATATATATATATATATATATATATATATATATATATATGTATATATATATATATATATATACATTATATTCATAACGCAAATATGTTGCGGTATGAAATTAATGAAATGTTTTATTTAATTGTGCGGCTCAAAAAAATGTTTGTTGCAAATTCTGGCCTCTTTCTTGGCGATTCTAGTTAATATTAATTATTGACACGAATAATATAATAAATTTTAACGAAAATCATCGAGTTAATTATCCAGTCATAAAAATTATTCTTACTGTAATTATTGTTAAATTAGTTATGAAAATATGTTAGTGATTTGTGATCTACACATCGAGTTGAAATAATGGTATTTTTTTGCACAGATTTCTTTTGGATTTACAATGAATCCTAATTTGTCATAAAAATATTTTTTGAAACCTCTGATTCCAAATCATGATCATTGAAATGTTATGCCATTTTCCGTAATTAAAGTACGTTTCATAAAAATTATTCCCTGCAAACATTACTTAATTATTAAAACGAAAGTCATATATCTATCAAAAAGGGCGGTAACAATATTTTGTTTCGTCAGAATTTTAAAAACTTTAGAAGAGATTTTGAAACTATATTGATGCAAAAAACCGATAGCAAAAAACTATAGTCCGAAATACCGACTGAATTTTTGGATTGGACCTTTAAAAAATTCACTCACGCCAAATATAACAATTGTATACGCAGATTTCTATCAATTGATAACCTCACTAATATTTTATAATTCTACTTTAGTCTTCTCAAAAATCAAAATTTCTTTTTTTTTAATTTATGATATTTCATCAGAAAAATGTGGTAGTCTTCAGAGATAATATTCCTTACAAAAGTACCTACGCTAATAATACCAAGAATCATGTGCACACATCTGCAGTAATTGATAACCTCATTAATACTTTCTAATTCCACTTTACCCTTCTGATGTAACAAAATTTTATATCCGTATCACCCAGTTAACTAATTTATAACATTTAATAAGAATAACGTGGTAGTCTTCCGAGGCAAGTCTTCACTAACTAAATGTCATAAATTCACTAGCTTTCCTCTGGTAGTCTTCCAAGGGAAACTAGTGAATAATGTATAACATTTAGTGAGCATAACGTGGTAATCGTCTGAGAGAGTAATATTTACAAAAGTACCTACGCTAACGATATAACAAATCGTGTGTACAAATTTGCACTAATTGATTACCTTTTTAACGGTTTAAAATTCTATTTTACACTTTTGTTGAAACAAAATGTTATCTTTGCACCCCTAGCTAGCTTATTTGTCACATTGGATGACAATAACGTAGTAGTCTTCAAAGGGAATAATCTTTATAAAAGAACCTACGCTAATAATATCAAGAATCGTGTGCACAGATTTGTATTAATTATTTTTCTTTATACATAAACAATTTTAATAAAATTATCGACTTGTTTCCTTCCAAATAATTTAAGTCTCGCAATAGTTTTTGTTTGGTACTATTTCTATGTTTTCTCATATTCTATAATAAGGTAAAGATAAATTGAGAAATAACATGTTCTGTTTTTAAAAAAAATTATTAAATAAATTTAGAAAGATTTTTAATATAATTTTAAATTGAAGTGTGTTGGAATTTACATATGTATGCTAAAAATATATTACTGTGCAAAAAATGTGATAAGCGATGAAAATATTTTCAGTTTTCTATAGAGAATTTAATTGATTAAAATTGCTAGAAAACATTTCTTTTTTTGATATGTATTTCAAAAAATATTTAAATCGATATTTCGAAAACAATATTTATAGTTGTTAGACCCCTTATTCATTCGTTTTTACGCATAATAATTATTGTTTAAATTAATTCCCGTGGTCATCCAATGAATAAAAACGCACATTGACCATTCACATACACAATCCATCAAATAATTTTCGTTTATGGAATTAGTTACAAGAACTAAATCATAGAATATTGAAATTCGTAAAACGTAAAGAAGGTCTATACGATAACTGAACTAAGCGACAAATCGTTGTAAAGCACATATTCCACTCCATAATGTGTATCGAAATTTACTTGTTTACTAGTTTTATATTAAACTATCTCCAACGGTTTCAGTCGAAGTCAAAAAAAATTCTAAAATCCGACCAGACCAAATTTTAAATCTATATCATTCTCGAATCAACTTAATCACACACACAAAATGTCATAAAAATCAGTCCACCGGTTTGGGAGTGGTAGTGAGTGGGAGTGCAGTCACAAACACACGGAAAGATGAAACATATATATATATATATATATATATATATATATATATATTTATATATATAAAGACATGTGTAAAAATATCGTTAATTCCTAAAACTATAGGTAAACAAGTTTAAGTTGAAAAAGCCTTATATTTTGCTCTTGATGTTCACTTCAAGGTGGCAACCTTCAAAGGCCAATTGCTATTATTTTAAAGTATTAAAAATTATGATACTTTAAATTAATTTTCATCATATTCTCAAATTTTATAGAATTCTTGCCAATAATCGGCTTAGAAGTAAGAATATTTTTATGAAACCTTGGAAAGAATACTTAAATATTATTTGAAAAGCAACTATGTTGCGATATTTGGTTTAGAATACGTGAAAGATAATAATAGCAGGAATATATAAGTTTTTCGTTTATTAGAGAAAGAAAATATGATTTAAAATACACAGAAATGTTTTTTAAGGAACTTAAAATTTATAAAAAGAAGTTTAAAATTATATTTGAAAATTAACAAGTGAAGTATGTTAGATTCGTGAAACAGCACATCATTTCTTAGTTGTGTAAAATAAAATATAAGAATTTGTACTGGTACATAGATATAAATAATAATGTTATGAAACTCAATGTACATGTGAATATTGTAAGTTATGCAAAACCAGATGTTTGTCTCCCTTTAAGTTAGTTACAATTTATTTTATTAACCTCCACCTTCTATATATACGGTAGTTAACTCATTCTAAATTTTGATATTTTTCGTACAATATTGTGAAATATAATTTAATTAAAAACCAGTCTTGAAAAAAATTCAAAAATTAATTGAAAAATAAGCCAGTTGTAGGCTTCTAAATTTGAAGATACGGATAGAGTTGTGTATATCCCTGTCTCTTTTCCTCTCGTAGAATATAATGTGCAATATTAAAAATGACCTCATGACAAAGTATTGCTGTCCTTCTCTAAAGGTTAAATTTAAACTTTTAAAACTCCGTCAATTTTTAAGATTATTAAAAAAATTTCTCACTCTTCATCAGCTTGTACCTTGAAATTATGATTATTGAAATAAAAGAAATTTAGTCAAATACCCAATTAAGCATATCTTTACAGAAGTGTGAATAAAAAAATTAATGAAAGGTTTTGTTTGTCTAAAAGAGTAACAAAAAAATTAAATACAATGAAAGGAAAATAGTACAAGGATCTTGTCAAACGTTACGTTTTGCAACTTGAGGAAAATAGATAAAATTAACGTTTCTGTTCACGTTTGTTATAATTAGATACTACCCACTATGTAATTATAATTTCAAATTAGAAATAATGGCAAATGGATCCAATTTTTTTGAATTTCGTCATTTTGATCTCTTTAGTTTAAACTCTCTTTTCATTTAAAAAACCATAAAATTAATATTTTTGCTAAACTGAACTTACAACACCAAAACTGAAAATAATGACATATTAACTATGATATTTTATTTTAGGCTTGATACCGGCAGTCTCAAAAAAGTGACTGCAGCTATTTCACCCCAATTCGTTATAAAGTAGAAGATGTGTAGCGAATAGCATTTCTGGGAGTATACGTATTTATGAGGACATTGCATATTTTAGAGAAATGTTTTATACCTCTGAGTTTTATGTGATCGACAACGAGTGTTATTTTTTTCTCTCTCTTAAATTTCTCAATTTTTATAAATAGTATAATGATGATATATTAATAATTATAACATTAATAAAGGAAAACAGTTTATTAAGGTAATAAAGTGAATGTGGAATAAAGGTTTAATGATGTTAATCATGAGCGAAACATAGTGAGTTTTGAGAAAAGTCTTCGATTAATTGAATGTATGTTTGTGCGAATCTTACTCTAAATTTTACTCGCTTTGACTTATTTACAATATTTTCTTTTGGCACGAACTGGAGCTTAAATGTGTACAAAATCCTAGTAACGCGGGTCTTTTTTTTGCTCAAGAGGTTTTTTTATTACGTATGTCAAGAACAAGAATTGATTTAAGCACAAAATATGATTATTTATTATTTTTACAATGAAATGAAGGGAAAAATATTTGAGTTATGAAACAATTCAGCAAAAGAAAATTTGATTTTATTTAAATTCATTTATTGCAAAGAACAATCATCCTACTCCATAATTTTCTCAGCTCATCCCGCTGCTAAAATATATGAAACAGAGTTATTATGATCATTCCAATAATCAATGATTTTTTTTCGTATTTTACACCCAGATGGTGAATAATTTTTTAATTAAAATTTTTTTGAAGATATTATAAATAGAAAATAGGGACGTAACTTCATAAAACATATATATATATATATATATATATATATATATATATATACATATATATATATATATATATATATATATATATATATATAATTTCAATAGAAAAGACGAGAAGCATGCGAGAACAAAGTCACCTAAAGTACATTAGAAAATTATATTTTCTACCGCCATTACATTTGCAAGTCATTTTTATTCACAAAGGAGACGCCAGAAATACCACGTTACGTAATAAAACGTCTAAATTATTACTTTCACACCTCACAGGTTATGGATATTGCGTTTTCTCACGAAAACGACAGAAACAACGCATCGTGTATATTCTAAATAAGGCATAGATTAAAAAAATATAGTTATACTGAACATGATACAATTATATTATTAATTTTAAAGATGTGACATGAATTATATCTTGTATATGAGGTGAGAAGGTTCAAATGAATGTATAATGGATTATGAGAAAATGCATGACGAAAAATTATATTTCCGTATACAGTTACTCACTTTGTTGATTATTTCAATTAATCGAAATCTTTATATTAATAGTCAAATATTTGCTGATGAAATTTACAGATATACTTAAAAAGAATATATACACTATGTTCTAGAAAACTAAGAATGAAACGAAAACAAATTAATTTAATAATCATTGATATATGTGTGTGTGTGTACATAAATATATATATATAAATATATATATATATATATATATATATATATATATATATATATATATATATATATATTTATATATATATATATACGCACTTACACATGTGTGTGTATGTGTGTAAATATATGAACAAATACATACACATATCGGGGGAATTAGCCACTTAACATTTTAAATTTATGTATTATGGGCAAAGTGTATAATTCAGACATGTTATTAAACACCCGGTTTGCTATGTAATGTATAAAATACTGAATCTTTCTTCAATTAATATATACTCTACCTAGGTAGTGTGTGTAATGCCCAGGGATTCCATTAGGAGATCGGTGTAAAATAAAGGACAAATTAAAATTAATTTTTTTTCAAAAAATTAATCAAAAAAGGCAGTCACATAAGTGATAATAGACGCAAAAATTAATTTGTTTATTCTTATATGAAGAACTGTTGTGATATTTAGACATATACAAAATTTCCTTCTTAAGATATAACATATATTCATAGTACTGAAATGTTGTTTGCAAATGCATTTGACAAATCCGTAACCTGTTCCTTTAAGTTATAAATTTCCAATGACATGCAGCACCATATTTCGGTGAGGAACATTATTTTCATTGAGTAATTTCTATCTAGAAACTGTAAACTACTGCCTTGAGTACACTGCTTTAATTACACTATGTTTTGTTTCGTTACGACAGAGTTCATCGCGTATCTTTTGTAAAATAATGACTCAAATATTTCAAGCATCTCCGTGAGCTTCAATGACTTCTAGCACTACAATATTTATGGTGTTCCTAGAGCTAAGGTGGAAATTTTTTCAGAAATTTTAAGTGTTTTCTATGTCTGTAAAGCTGTGTATGTTTTTTATAGCTAATGTATTTTTTGAACAAAAATTGTACAAAACTTTAAAACCGTGGCCTTCAAGGATATATTTTTCCGAAACAGAACAGATGGAATTATTCACTTCGTTGCATTTTTTACATGAACGTGCGCCCATTATCCCCCTTAGAATTAAGTAGGGCAGGAGTGAATAGTTCAAAGATTGATCATATTATGAGAATGTGAGCCATTTTTATCAGCGTCTCAAGTTTCCTCCTTACACAGATACATAGATCTTGAACATTTCAGTTCATATTCAAAATGTCAGGGCGTAGGTTAGATAAATGGTCATGATTGGTAGTCTATACAGGTAAATTTAGAATGTATAAAATATTATCACGCATCTCAAAATTCTCGAACGCAAAACTTTGTCTAAAAGTTGATTATATTCCTTCAATTAATTTACCAATTAATAAAATTTTCTAAATCTTCTTTAGTTTTTCGTTTGGGAGTACTGCCGATAGGCAACGGATATAGCAACTTTTATTTTTGTTCCGAAGAGGGCTTTGTAAGATGTTCATCTAATTCGTGAATGGAATTCTCTATTCTTTGCAAGTATTATGAATCACAACCTCTATCGTTCATTGTCAGTGATCTGAATCCATATGATCTCGTTTAACACACCCTGACTTGGAAAGTATCAAGGCTTGCCATGCACAAATTTTAGTGTAGATCAATAGGCTTTGAGATGGCTCAAGATTTGATCTAAAAATTATCTGCCATCGTCTAGTTGCAGAATTGCTGATGCACTGACCAATGTAAAAAATATCAAGTAAATGGCACGCGACGTCTTCAGCGCGTTCTGATTTAAGTGCCCTTAGTATTAGGAACCTTGTTAAATTACCCTAAAATATTATTATAAATTTATATTTACGGTCTGGATGAGATTGGTAATCGATCGATCGATGAAAGTATGAATTTTATAATGATTCTTACTTTATTCCTTTTTATTTTTGCTGAAACAGTTTGCAAAGTTGCAAATTTATTTCAATACCATTGCGGCTTATATTCTTATACCGTATAACTCTTCTAAATTTCGGTTTTGTCCGCCATAAACTGTACTGACATAAATCTTATGAAGTAAATAGAATAATTAACTATCAGAAACGTAGTGAATTATATTGCTATTTAATGTCATAATTTCCGTTATAATTACGTCACGCACGCACACAAGCAATGAAATATACAAAAATACTAAACAAAAGTAAATTAAGTCACCACAATTTTGCTCACTACCCGCGTCGCACCCAGCTCCTACACGAACAGCGAATAGCACGAACAGCGAGTACTTAAATATGTTGCAGATTTTTCGTTTAATATTTAAAGTAATGCTTAGGCAAAGTATGAAATAATAACGAAGGCACATAATTAACTTTTAGAAAAAGTTATGGTTTTCCTGGAATCTATAATTAACTCTAATTTCTTTTAAATTCAATATACGGAAATTATTTCCCCATTTTTGTTTTACATAACAGAAATCAACATTTGACAATTTATTATGTGGCCTAAAATAATCCCGATATTTTATAACTGATTTTAGTATTATTGCAGATATTATAGTTATATACACTTACTATTGAAATTATGTCATTAGCCCAATAGAGTTTTCTATATCCATTAACTGATTGTTTATCAAGTTTATAGCAGAAGGAATCGTAGGATCAAATTAGTTATAGTTATACAAATTAGTATTAGTTAGTTTATTAAATATAGAGTCATGGTATAAATATTTGTCTACATTTTCACTTTCCCTACAAAACAATATTTAAGGTCAATTATAGTTCAATTCTAATTACCTTTATTTTGATTTAATACCCAAAGTATATCGATTACAAATAATTAGACGTAAGTAGTCATGCCATTGGCATATTTCATAAAATATTTTACTTTTGAATATCGCTGATGTCAGTTGAATGACGTAAGTGACCAAAACAGTTGTAGCAGATTTGTAGTGTTTGAAAATTTGTTTATTTATTGATTTATTGAAAATCCCATGCCCAACTTATAAATTTACTCAAAGCACTGGGAATGTGGAAGAATATATGGCAAATGGTTATAAAACAATACAATATACACATAGAGTAATGTAATATAATTCAAATACAAATGCACGGTAATTTGGATAAATATCATATGAATATCAGTCGTGAACTACCAAGCAAA
The DNA here is from genome assembly GCA_039881145.1 of Druceiella hillmani. Classification (NCBI taxonomy): domain Eukaryota; kingdom Metazoa; phylum Arthropoda; class Insecta; order Lepidoptera; family Hepialidae; genus Druceiella; species Druceiella hillmani. The sequence continues at coordinate 7,079,024 of JAYKKI010000070.1, forward strand.
CCATGACCGCATTTCTGAAGTGGTCATTGGAGCAACAAAATATACTGGTGTATAATAAATAATAAACTCTAATAATATACTGGGTGTATCTCCCAATATTGCGATGAACGTGAGTGCAATAAAGACAGTTGAACGCTGTAGAATATTCGTGCGCACCCCAGGAAATTAAAATAAATAATGACATCCTTCTCTTATGTAGCAGCCAGCAGCATAAAGTACCACTAAACTCAAGATCAGGAGTTATCATCGTAATGATATAATAATTTTAAGAAGTGTTTTAATAAAAGCGATTCCTGTCGGAGTTGAAGGGAATTATATCCGACAATGCTTATTATAAAATCTGAGGGATATAAGTGTAATGAACAGTGCTAACAACCGAAGGCAAGACGTTTATAATAATCAGAAACAGAAGTGAACCTAAATTACTGCCTTGACTGAATCCTGATTGAGTAACATAAGGCCAATATTTGGAATTTCCAAATCGCACATATAAATTACGAGTCCAAAAATAATTAGCGAAGAATTTTATTAGAGTGGAAGGAATTCCTGCGTCCAATAATTTCACTAGTATAATATCATTGTCGACTCGATCAAATGTTTTTTAAAATCAAAATAGCTACAAAATCGACGATCTCGATCCAATTATCTAGCTTATGTGGCTAGAGTCCACAAAATTTGTGAGATTTGTAACGGTGGAATGCTTTGGACAGAAACTATGCTGGAAATTTATTAAATGTGGTTGGATACGTATAATAGATACAGCGATACAAAACAGTGTCAAATACTTTGGAAAATGAAGTTAATACTGCTATACATAGATCATTTTTAACTTTTTAAAAGAAAGGTTATGAAATATTTCCAGATCCATTAACATTTTAATGAATTGAATGCCGATGTGTATGTATAAATATCGGCTAAACTATTAAATAAAAACGGAAATAATATCAACGCTGCGAGAAATAAATATACTCAAGTACGAGTTATTTTAAATGTTGGTATTAGCACAGACAAAAAATCTTACATAAATATATTTACAAGTCAGTAACCCTGACCCTTGTACATCTTAAATACTCTCCAATTAAAACTAAATTTAAAAATAAACTTCTAGTGTCCTAAAATGACACCAAAAATTCAACATCATTTTATACAGTAGTAAAAACAGTGTTTTTTATCAAGGGAGAACCGTAAAATACAGTATTTGACACATCTAAAGTGAAAAGAATTGGGTGTACCCTTATGTACTTAAAATAAGGAAAAGATTACATGTGTGTGTTTATTTTCGAAGTAAAATCAGGACATAAGTATAGTGTATCGGAATGACAAAGTAAAAACATTCACTTATTCACGACGTCTTCCCCTTCTATTTCATAAGTTTTATTCGCAGCTTATGCCGTCTTAAATTTTTATGTACAATGTTGTCTCAAAAGTACCCAATTTTTATATTTATTACACTAAATACTTGTTTTTTAATACCACGTCTGCTGTCTGAAAACAAAGATGGTATGATCAAATTGAAGTGATTTAGTCGCACTTCCCTGTAAATTAAATTACTGTCGTAGCAATTTACAACATAAGAAATACTGGTAACATAATTTTTATATGTAAACTATTAGTTACGATATCCCATTTTTTCCATCTTTTACAAGGTCTTCCTTTTATTAGCTTACATTTTAAAGGTTCTTTATCCAAAAGAAAAAAGGGAAGAATTCCATCTGTCAGTGTGTTCGTCTGTTACAGTTTGACACAGTTTGTTAGAGTTTAAAAAATATTTGACATGAAATATGGCTTAATGACAAAATATATTTACCCGCATATATTTCACACTTGAAAATATTGACATGCAAAATTTAGAGGAGACAAAAAAGGTAATAAAGAAAATTTCGTGTCATATCAATTAAAGAGCAAGTTACGTGGTATATAATATTTATCTCATTTTAAGTTTTAAATAAGAAAGTTTCTCGATAATAAGGATAATAATCGAAATATATTTCCAAAGTACAGAACTAAAATATTTCTATATTTAGAAATGCTAATAAAATAAATAAGATTTCAAAACTATTTATTTTTTACAAAATATTTAAAGAGATATTTTGAAATTTAAAAAAAAATTGTTTTTCCAAAATGATAACATCAAAATTATAAAAAGAAAATAGTGTTACTAGAAATTTACATAAAATATATGAGTAAATAAATCAATGTTTCTAAATAACACAGTATTTAAGAAATTATCGATATTTTTCGCCTGTAAATGATGAACCTGGCAAAAAACAATGTTAATATATGTGAATAACTTTATAGGAATATTTAGCACGTTTAACTGTTTATATCTGTTTAATCGTCTATAAAATCTCCATGCTTGACAAATTTTATTTAAAAGATTCGTTGTGAATCTGAATTTTCCTCATATCAAATTTGATATATTTTAATAGTCCCCACGAGAGTGAATTACAAAGCGTCCCATCAAGTTTATTCTAATAATCATATCTTTTAGATATTAAAACTAACAGGTAAATATCCGAGGTGCAATAAACAAATACGATATAATGCATATCTTGTAAACAGCGCTAAAGTTAGCCTGTCCATATATCTGCTACATATTACCATTTATGCAACAATAACAGTTTAGAAGATAATACTAAACATTATAAAACGCCGGCTTATAGTTTGTATTGAGTTGGCTGTATTCGTTATACGAGGACTTAATTTTTGGAGCCATGTAGAAAATTATTAATCCATGTTGGTAGTTATGAGAGGAAACTCTAAGTAAATAATTTATTCGGCAATTTACGGCGTCAGTCAGCTTTTGCTGAATTTGTCCGTTAGCTTTCGGCATCCATACAAAGTTTGTAGTAAAAAAATAGTCTATAATATTGTTATATCTAGTAATATTATTATATCTTAAAACGAGGATATACAAATTTATTTATGCTAGACTATTTGTTTAAATCCATTTAATACATAGCAGATAAAATTGGCTTCTTGCAAATTTGTCTTAGAATATATCGTATGACTGCATAGAAGGCAAGATGAAACCGTCTTTATTTTAAACGTATATTTCCTAGATACAAATTTTAAAATATCATTCGTGTCTGTGGCTTTACGAGTATCTATACCTTCTAAATTTTTAAATTTGTCGGTATAAATTTAAACTTCCCGAATCTTCAATGCCCATGTCCAAGTTTATAAAGATTTTTCTTTAAAGTCCCAAGTTAATAAAGATTTTTTAAATAAAATAACTTACATACATTTGGTTAAGATAAAAAAAATATATAAAAAATAATTAAACTACCTCTTTTCTTTTAAGTGGCTCCACTTGGCACATATTTTTCTGGTGCGTTGGTGACAATATCCACATCTTCGTTGAGAGCAGTCGATTTGTGAGTGATCGTCAGCGCTTCCCGTCCTCCTCACCTCGGTAGGTACTCTTATCTGCAGAGGTACGCCATAATCTGATTTGCGGGTCGGAGGCTTGCCATATTTTTGCAGGTAGAGGGTTGTGACATTTCGTCAGAAATTGCAGTAGGTCCAGTTGTTTTCTGACTGTGTTTTGATCAGCCTTGCATTTTGGCAAGCTGCATCTAATCTAAAAGAAAACAGAGGGAACCACTAGTTTTTGCCGCAAAGAGCTACTCTCATGGAATCAACATTTTCATCAAAATGGTTCACCCCACCCATGTACTTATTGTACATCTTGATAACGGCTGGGCAATTTACTTGAATTTTTGCCCTTTCATTACTGACAAATCCAATTCGATCCACTTTTGTGATAGGATATAATCCAAGGCAGTTAAATGCAATGGTAACGAGACTACTATCATGCCACTCAGCTGCAATAATTTCTTCAGAAGCTTTATTAGATTTGTCAGCTTACCTCTTGGCTCTTTTTTCATATCCTTTGAATTTGGCTAATAGCAGTTCTGTAGACGGTTTTCCTGAACAGTACCTGTAAAACCAATATTCTGCTCTCGCAAATACTTTAACAACGGCAAATTAGTGAAAAATTATCAAAGTACAAATTGTATGGTTCTAGTTCTTTTGGTAATCTTGAATGGAGCATTAAAATAACAGCAGCTCCTAGGCCTAAGTCGGACTGCATCTTGAGTCCTGGACCGGATGAGCCCCAATAAGGCTCACAATTTACGAAATATCCGTGGCAATTAGCTGCTGACCATAGCTTGTAACCGAACCTTATTGGTTTTCCGTAGATATGTTGTTTAGTACCGTGCCTTCTAAAGTATGGTGCTATAGTTTCGCCTATGGAAACGTATTAAGAAACAGCTTTTTTTAAATTTGCGGTGAAATGCATGTTTAGTTTTGTGAAATATTCTCGAACCTTTGCAAATTTGTCATTAGGCGGCAAGGATGTACTGTCGGAAAGATGGAGATCCTGCTGAATTTCGAAAAATCTATTACGCCTTATGCTAAATGTTATTAGGTCTTATGTTTGTAATTTTTTATTTCCCAGAATATTCTCATGTACTTGGGTGCCAAATATCCTGTAAGAAGCAATATAGCAATTTCCACCCTAATTTTATCACAATTTACATTTAGAGTGTGATTTATCTGAAAAGCGTACAAATTGAAAATGTCTGATATGAAATTTACTATTTCTTCTCTATAGAGCAATTTGAAATATTCCACGCAGATATTTTCTCCGGAGAGTTAGAAAAAACTTCTTCATCACGGTCTCCCTTACCCCAAGAAGTAAATGTATTGTTCGCAGTGCAGTACCATTGTTTTATGATATTGCCTTTTTTCTTTTGTTTCTTCGATGCGGGTACGTCGATTTCTTCTACTTCTTCCAAGTCATTGTCTCCATTTTCTCCAGAGGTGGATGGTATATTATGAAGCTCTACTTGAGATCGAAGCATGCAACTCGGAAGATGATGAATATTAGTTTCGTTTTCATCTCAGGAAATAAAATAAAATCACTTGTATCCTGCATCATCTCGGCCTGCAACGCCTCAGCAATCTCATCTAACGTCACGTATTCATACGAAAACAAACTCTAAGATACCACTACCACATAGCGATAACATCAAAATGACAACAACAATTTTGTTATTACTTAGAATTAATTCAGAACAATAGAGTTATTATGATGCCCAGTGTCATCCACAAGTGACAAGGGATATTTCCAACATTATAACAATAATTACATAAGTTATTTTTGTTAATTTGTAATTATCTATCTGTCTAGGCATTTTTATTTCACTTTATGTCCCAAGAATTCACAGAAACTCACATTGCTCCAAATTCGCGCAAAACGACTGAATTAATTTGAAAAATGACGTATGGCTAATGTTGCTAGAAAAAAATAGTTTATAATGTTACTAGTTGGCTTTGCTACAATAGTGGTTGAATTTAAAAATAAAATCGTCATCTGGTAAAAAAAGGTATTAAATTTCTGTCACCTACAAGTGACACTGGGAATCGAAGAGTTAGTTGATACTTGAATAAAAATTAGACAGATAATAAAAATGTAACATTAAATTTTATCTATGTAGTAATATAGAATTAAAAGTATTGAATGTATTTATTTTAGTGTCTTGTGGTAGTTTCTCCATTATATATCTTATGTTCAATAAAAACGTGGTTAGATTGTGAATACATTTTAAGTTTTATTACGTATAGCTTAGATTGTAATAATAATAAAAAAAATTGCCAAATTTAACCCAGGGTTGAATATATTTTTAAAAAGTATACAAATAAATGAGATGAAACCTTCAAGACTGGATACCATATTCAACTAAAAGTACGCATCCATCAAAATTCAAGTTCATATTTTTATGTTTATCACCTATGACATTCATTCACTTTGATAACTACTAATTAAAATGCGATACAAAATGAAATATTTTACATCTTTATGAACAATAATATACAAATACGCATACACTCTTTAGTACCACACAAATATATTTTAGTAGAAAGAGATGGTTTCATAAATTAATTCTACTCGAAGCACTGGAACTTTTATCTTCTTAACGTTAATTTTTTCAACATTTTACACGCATAAGTAAGTATATAAATAGTGATTTTATTTGGTATAGATTTTTCTGTATATAAGTGCAACATCGTCGCATTTACCAAACACTTGATTCTTTAGGAAAATATGTAAAATTTGTGTCATCATCTCTTCTATATTTCTACAAATAATAGGTGTTTTTTACACTCCACATATCGATGTGAGTAAAATAAATAGGCTTACATATTTTGAACGCGGATAATCAAAAAGGAATAGAATGTTTTTAATTAAATTTGGTTCAATATTTAAAGTTATCTAATTATTCAGTGAAATCAACAGCACTTAAACAAATTAAACATAATTATAGAAATTCTTATATCATTGCTACTTGCAGAAACCTAAATGCATTTAAATTAGATTTTCTTTGACATATGTTAGACACTAGGTCACTTATTGTAGCAATATTCAAAGCATCTATATGAATAGACTTCATCTTGAAGAATACTCTACAGTAAGCAAAAGTGTTACGTTAGAAATTGCATTAAGTTACTTACCATGACAAAATAAGGTTAGCGCTGCGTACAGTAAGAATATTGAAGCTGACGCAACCTACATTGTCGGGTGTCCGTTCTGTAAAAAATATATAACTCCGTTCGCCAATCCTCTTATTTCATTTCGAAACGACAGAGACACGCCGTTATAGAATCAGAGATGTAGTGTTGCTCTACTTTATACATTTAGAGGTGTCATTAATTGTTAAAAGTCAGTTATATTATGTATATATATATATATATATATATATATATATATATATATATATATATATATATATATATAGTGTTGCTTTACTTTATACATTTAGAGGTGTCATTAATTGTTAAAAGTCAGTGATATTACAATTTTTTAAAACTTTTATTTCAGTACTGATTTTCATATAGTCACTTTTCCTTTATTAGATTTTTCATCGATGCCTGATAATCGATTTGTACATGATGTATTAAAGTATTATTCCTTTTCGTACAACGACACAGTCCTCTTAATGCGTTTAAATAAATTTAATAATTGACTGAATGAACTTGATAATTCAATGATTTTATTCATTTTATCCAAAGAAAAAAGTTAACACTACATTTAAAATATTTTATTTTTAGATTCAAATCTCGAATTTAATATAACAATCTTCGTGCATTTATAAATTTACCACTGGTGTTCGTTGATTTTTAAGAATCGATTAGGGCATGATTTATGAAAATATGTTTTTTTTTCATTTAGGGCATTTTAATGTAATATTCATTTAAAGATGATGGACGAAAACAATGAACATCAATCAACTAGAGCAAAATATCTCAAGCTACCTTTTCGAAGTTAAAAAAATTGTGGTTACTATACATTTGATAAGAAAAAACTTGTCATGTACGAATAGAATTCGCGCTATGAAATTTCCGTACCAAGTTAGGTTCATATAAATCTTTTGACTTTTTTGGCATATGGTAAGAAATTTTTGTAGGTGTATAATATTAATTTAAGACTAATACAGTGGCAAGGGAAGCAGCAAATCCAAAATCAATTGGATTAAAAATATTTCATCCATTTGGATCGGATTGACGTTTTAAACTATGCAATTGTATCTATATCACGCGCTATGACATATGAGGTATAAATGAAACTTGTCTGTTGTTTTGGGTCTACGTAGTCATATGACTTGTAATTAAAACGTAATGTGCCATTATTGTATTTCACCCATTTTTTATCTGGCCCTAAATTAATGGATTGGAATGCTTGCGCTTGAACCTTCGATTCATAATTCCGAGTTCTGCGTTACTTCTCGGGGGCAGAAGGAAGTGGGGCAAACTGAAAGCTAGTGAAACATCATTATTCTCGTCCCCGTAGTTAAAATGTAGGAATAAAATATTTTTTGTAGCAATACAATCTCATAATTTTATAAAAAAAACGGAAACTACTTACCAACTATTAAAGTAAACTACTGAAGCAGAGCAAGTAAATACTTTAATATTATATTTACTATTATCTACGTTTCTAGATATAATTTGTAACTAATTTATCAAAGTAAACTATAAAATGGAATTCAAAAACCTAAATACCTGTTAAAGTTAAATATATATCTAAGGAATTTAGTAAACCTCTTACTAAGTATATCGATAGATGAAAATTGAAATTAAAACTAAACAGCAATAAGTATTAATATATATTTACTAGCTGTAAGTAGAATAATGAAACAAACAAAAAATTGTTTAATTTTATACAACAAATAAATAAACATAGTGCACCATCATTCAGCTAAACCATCTAACATGGCCCAAGAGCTAGTATTTATTTCATTAGTGTCGGAAAACATCAAAATCCTACAAACATTATTTAACATATTGCACGTCTGTTTTGCAGCATGTGCCTACGATATGTATTCCGTTCACGTAGCTACACTCGTGATATTAGCATCGTAAAATCTTGAGTGACACAACTAACTTCTAAGAAACTCAAGCGGACTTGCCGGAGAGGGGAAGTAAGGCTGCGTCTATCGATGTATGGCGCGCTTGTGCTAACTTTTAATTTTCTTTTATTCAAGGTCTAAAAAGCACTTATTTAAATATATGAAGGCAATTATGGACATATTAGACTATCTTAACGTCGCCCCTTCCTGTCTTGGTAGAGGGTATAAAAACTGTGACTCCGTCACTGTACTTCCACTTTTTCTAATTGGGGACATCAAGAGTTTGGGTATTTATTTGTTGGAAATCCTCATCAAACAATGTCTCAGAAATCATCCACGTGTTTACAAAAGACCGTATTGTAAACACGTGGACGTATGTGTAGTCATAACTTGATACTAATTTAGTGATTGAAACTACGAAACTACCATAAATATTATCTACAACATGCATTTGTCAAACTACTAACAATAATAAAACTTAAGATAACTTCAAATATTTGTTTGATATTAATTGAAAAGTTAAACGGCTGTTGAAATTATTTCAAGCGGAGAGTCGTATGAAGACTTATCTTCGACATGAAGAACTATGGAAATTTGTTGAAAATAGTGGCACCATAGGTTTGATATGTGGCCTAAACGCGAGGAAAAAAATAATTTTATTGACTGATCCAACGATTCATATTCACGTTCAGGAAGGTCAGACTTCAATAGAGATCGGGGATAATTCAGCACGTGCTTTCGAGTATATAGAACTAATACACCAAATGAGTTTACTTCGAGATTTGCAGACGATATTAGCAATATTTCATAATATAGAAGACTACATCAGCAGAATAATGGCCACAGTCTATAAGCACCGAGACATTGGATTCACAATAGATGACGAATGTCTTAAAATAATGCTTCTCTTTCGTCTGCCCGATTCCCACAAATTAATAATTTTAGCGTGTGATAAATATGAATACGATCGAGGCGAAAATTTGACGAGACGCCGGAACAACATATATCGAATTAAAAGTGTTTGCGATAAATAGGAATTTTAAAGGAAAGATAATAATGGTTCTCAGAGGGGATTCGGTTGTTTCCATTGCAACTGATTTTATGATAAGAGTGAAATGCAAGTCAGAACAAAAACAAAAAAAAAACTGTTTTGACTTGGTTTTAAATAAGTTCGACTTTACTAAAAGTAAAGGTGATCCCTATGTAAGATTGCAATGAATTACCTGGGAAATACTATCCATACAAAAAAGTATTGGAATCTTTTCCTCAGGCATGGAAATGTTTAAGTAAATATATTTAAATAGTGGTAGTAATTAATAACTTCCTTTGTCTCTGGTATTATTTTCGTTTAAAAGTTGGTTCATTTATAATTTAAATATTTTTCAGTACTTAAATTTCGTTTTATAAAACGTTCAAAAATCCTTTAAATTCAATATATCACTTAAGTTGCACATGTCATTAAAAGATGGATTAATATAATAAATAAATTAAAGCGAAAATTAAAATACATCATCCGATAATTGCTTCGATCCTATTTTGTTATGAATCTAATATGGGGAAAATGGGAATTTCACTCTTTTTTAAGAAACACATATTGTTACATCCATAAAACAAGTTTTAAAAAGATAGACTCCGTCACTATTAATTTATGATATAGAATATTACAAAATGTTCCTATTTTTCATGCTATAATATTCTACACTATTTTTACTTTTGATTTATAATTAAATACCAAAAAACATTTAAATAGAAATTAATAATTTTAGTGTTGATATGTACTCGTGTAAATGTTCTATATATGCTCGTATATTTAAGTAAGACTTATGACTCAAATTGAAAGATTTAAAGTTCAGATTTTTAAAATTAAGTTAACAATAAAACTCGATTTATTAGGTAAGAATGACTTCGGCAAGATTTTATTTTTTATAAATCAACTAATGCTTGGAATTATATTTCCTATATAATAAGCTTCCATATCCCATAAATTTCCATATCTAATATATCTTATAAATACATATGTTTTCATGCTCTAAGTTTGTCCAACATACAATTGGATACCATATGATTACTATGAGTATTAATATGATTTAAAATTTAAACAAGTATGTTGCATACGTGTCCTGATATTTTAATTTTTTTATTCCTTTTGTTTTAGTCAATATAACAGTAACTTGAAGTGTTATAAGTCTCATGCTATATTTTCAGAAATTAAAGACATTCACAACAATTAAATTAAAGAACCAAAACTTTTAAGAGTAAACTTAAATTGTACATGGTCGTCTCTTAAATTTGTAATAAAAAACATTTAATAAGTTGTTACTACTTACATCCACATGTATGAAAAAAATATTTAATTAAAGTGAAACGAGTGGAATTGTTTATTATGTCATACAATATTTTGTGCTGTTTTATTAAGGAAATAATACAGTAATACTGCCCAATTTTAAAATTAAAGTCAAGTTCGAGTAGAACTCATGCCTTGACGGTTTTGTACCGTTATTAGTAAGTAGGTATGTTACATATAAAAAAAGGAATCGAAAAATAAAATACAATTAAAAGGAATTGTAACTAAAAGATTTTAAGTTCTTTGTTTAGACGTTTTGGCCACAGACCTTAGTATTTCACGTCAATACATTTAGTTCTTATTAAAAAAGTCCTTTTTTAAGAAGAACTAAATGTATTGACTAAATGTAATTGCTTATGGTTTTATGTGTTAATAGATGTCTAAAGAAATATGACATATATATATATATATATATATATATATATATATATATACACACATATATATGTATATATATATATATATACATATATATGTATATATATATATATATATATATATATATATAATTAAAAACTTTTAAAAGAAAATTGGAAAAAATATTCCGCTCCAAAATTATGTCACTAAATGAAATGAATCGTGATAATTTCAGCAAATCGCACATAAACTTCTTATGTCTTTTTTATGTAAACATATCGAATTAGGAAAGAGCGCGACCGCTTTTTTCACGAGACTCTCCGATTGGAAATATTTATATTGAATTTTCTATTAAATAAATTTATATTAATGGAAATATTTATATTAAATTAAGGAAATATTTATATTATAATTTCATGTTATTTTGAAAATATACAAAAAAACATGAAATTATAACAAAAAACAGACAACAGTTCAAGTACTGTGTGTGTAAGTGGAATAGGAAAGATGCCAATATTGTATTGGCATCTTTCTTATTCCACTGGATGATCTGTTGTTTAAGCGCTGATGTTATGAATTTCTTTACACGACTTTTTATTTCCGCTCTTCCCTTCGTACGTTTTAGCGAGAGTAACGAGTTAAGTTTCCATAAAAAATATATTTGATACTCTCTCTACAGATACTTACCTCCATGGTTTTCATCTCTTCTTTCCTGAAGCAATTTTTTTGCCTTTATTTTTATCATGGTTACTTCTCCAAACTTAGGTATACATTAAACTTGTAGTTTAAAAGTTTTAGAATTTTTCATATTTCCCATTTTCCCGCGGTATACGTTGGAGAAATAATTTTAATAAAAAATTAAATTACCGGAAAAGGTTTAATGTATTATAGACAAGAAACTTATTACTTTTTATGCACGTTGTATTAAATAATATTATTTTGAGAAGCATTACCCCAGGACAAGAAATAAATTTCATGAGAAAAAAATAATGAAGTCGGATTACGACGTAACAGTTAAAAAAATCGAAATTAAAAATAACTCACAAAAGTGGCATATATTTTGCAAAGCTTTTCAAATGAATGAAATCGAATACATGGCAAGAAAGAGGTGGGAAAAGTCAAATAAGCGCAGAGACTTCCGATAACTGGCAATATGCCGAGACACTAAGCCGTCTAACTCTCGCCAGTTTTCTTCCTGTGTATATATTTCGCACTGAGGCGCACCGTGAAAAATTTTATTTCAATGAAGGCACGGTGCTATCTCTGTATATAATCTATAAATAAAACAGGAATTTACAAGTGTTTCTTCTGACTGAAACGTTGTATTGCTTGATTTTAAGATATTAGGAAAAATCAGGATTAATATTTACTGGGGTAAATTTTTTCAATAGCTATAACTTTAAGACAAAATGAGATGGAAATATGTCTACGTATACTTTTGATCAGTGTGAGCGAATGTTTTCATAATATTGATTTTCGGTATACTTTGACATAATTGAAGTGGGTAATATTGATTTTCGGTATACTTTGACATTTTTAAAGTGTGTAAAGTCGAATGATAAATTCATTGTAAAATTAGTGAAAAAGAGATATTTTTGGTGAGTAATTTTGAATTTTCAAATTTTGTTTTGTATTAAATAATCGCCGGCCTCAAAATATTTTTTAAAGTTCATCGTTCCCAATACATATTCTTTCACATCATATCAAAATGTCATGGGGACGAAATTACCTACATATCTTAATTTTTAATGAAGAACTTGTTAGAATATTAGTGTAATATCTATTGAAATGTACATAAATATTTTTTGGATTAATATCGAATGAAGTGAGAAAATTAGCATACAGATTGCACAGTGAAATTTAACCTGCTGAAAATTATGCCATTTTAGCATTAATACTAAACACCTGGGCCAGATTAGTTACCGGGCCTCTTAAAAATACCAAACAAATAGGAATCATAACTGCAAAATGAAATACTTTACTTGCGATGTTAATTGTAACAAGTTGACATATGCATGTTTAAATAGTAATTCCAACGAATTGTGCAGCGATTTGCCATATATACCTTACTATTTAAAATCTCCAGTCAATCTTTAGTTATAACATTAATAATTCATCTCAAAAATAAAATCAATGTATGGTATTGAAAAGAAAGAAAACATATATTTTCCTTTCTTTTGCTTATATGTTACGTTGAATACAATTTATATTAAAACTACAGTAACTATTTATTAAGTAAATGTCGATTGGTTTGTCAATATAAGTTGTAACGGTAAACATTTTATTTTAACTTATCAAAGATCCTTAATAACGCCCAAAAATTACATTTTAACTTATCAAAGATCCTTAATATCGCCCAAAAATGACATTTTAACTTATAAAAGTTCATTAATAACGCCCAAAAATGACATTTTAACTTATCAAAGATCCTTAATAACGCACAAAAATGATATTTTAACTTGTCAAAGATCCTTAATAACGCACAAAAATGATATTTTAACTTATCAAATATCTTTAATAACGCCCAAAAATCCTTAATAACGTCCAAAAATGATATTTTAACTTATTAAAGATCCTTAATAACGCCCAAAAATGATATTTTAACTTATCAAAGATCCTTAATAACGCCCAAAAATCACAGTACCAATTTGCGTTAAAAACTGATGCCACTGTGGAATAAATAAACTTTTTCCAACTATTTTTTAGTATCAAAGTGTAACGTAAAAACCTAAAAGGTACAAAGTTTAAAAAAATCTATCATATAAAATATCACTTTTACGCAAACTTTAATTAGCTTAGTATATGTTATCAAAATCTCAGCACATAATCCCGGTTTGTGTTAATAATTTCGAAATTTATGATAATATTATGTGCAAAATTTTAAAAACCGAATCAGCTAAATTAACTATGCTATCATAAATCATAGTTCATGACATAAAAAACCGCCGATATTTCAAACCATTTTTTTCTCTAGCTACTTTATTATTATTGTAAATATTTAGTTAGATCTATATATTTATTAATATATGAAACAGTAGTTTTAATAAAATGAATGTAACGCTAGTAATGCAATTGTTTACCAATGGCAATATAAACGTGGTTCATTACTCTTGAAAAAGCCTTATTGATTTTCATTAAAAATATATTTCTTTCAAATTACCATTTTAAACGGTTAATATCGAAATTTATGCTTAAAATAGTCAAAAAAAATTAATGCACTTAATTCCTAGTTGGCTACATTGCATTGAATAATTCTCTATTTTGTATAAATCCCGACATAAATCATAAGTTTTAAATATGAATGTATTTTAATAATAGTTTCAATTTACATGCTAATTTAGAAAAGTTTTAGACTTCCTTATTGAAAACAATTTTGTAAGTGCATCTGGCTCAAAATTAAGGGTATTGGTAACTTTTTTGGTTCATTGTCTCAAAGTTCGAAACGACAACTTGTGTTATGTTAACCAAGTTAGCACTTGGAAACTTGCAGAAGAACCTGATACAGAGAATCTGATTCATTCTGACCCTTCCCTACGTTGATATTGCTTTTTCGCCATCTGAACATTGGCAGGTAATGTGTAATGAACTCAAAGGTTTACTGAAATGTGAACCAATTTGGTTTGTAAAGTAATTAAATGATACAATAATTAAACAATAAATTTGATAGAAAATTCACAAAAAAAATTATTTGCCCTTAGAAATTATATCCAATTAGGCTCAAATTTTTATATCTTGTAGGTATATTTTTGCTTCCTTTTTAAACTTACTTAAGCGTTGTCGGCTTCGTGTTTAACAGTAATACTCCAACAATGGAGCAAATCGGTTTATTCTAAGATAAAATTTTCTCTTTACTCGATTACTTCCAGGATATACGTTTGACTCATTGCTGTAAATAATTGAAAAAAAATACGTAGGAAAGTAATTACCATACGTTATTTTATTGCCAACATACAGGCAGGAATACACATATACTAAACTTAGAATGGCGAGAACAATATCTCACAGCAAAGAAGAACACGACGAACAAGAAATATTGACATTTTATTAATTTGACATTTTATTTAATTGAAGAAAGCGCTTGATAGAACTAATTAGATAGCAGCAAATGACACAATTTATCAAAGAATTTAGTTAAACAGTTCCAGAATCATTGAGGAAAAGGAAATAGAGAATAACGTGAAGAAGGGATTTCGATCTGCGTAACTTTGAAAGATATCTGAAATGGCACGTCTATGAAATATATAGTGAATGTGCATTTAATTCTGGAATTTGTGAAGCTACGTAAATACATGCCCAGATATGTACAGCATATTTCCGTAATGGAAAATTAACGAATATTTCATTGATAGACTTTCACATAGATGTACTTCTTTTTTTCTAGCAAACAATATTATTTTTAAAATTATTAGAGGGAATATACACCGAAAGATTGAGGAATATTTGTATCCCACAAATTTGCAGGGTTAATTAAATAATTAATTAAAAACACAACTCAACATAAATTAAATTTAGAATTCGGTAATTGGAAACATTACCAAAAGTTCAAAAAATAGACAAAAATGTACGATTAACTTAATGCCAAACACGGAGAGGATTTGTTTTAGAATCTGATAGTATGGCACTTAGCAACACTGCTTGTTGCATTTTCTTTGGGAGAAATAATAATTTTAATGAATAGGGATATCTGATCACTTTTTTTTTTTTATAATTTGTTGCTTCTTCTTTATCTATTAAATTCACATTTTTTGGTAATACTGAATTGTATATTGACAATAATTGTTATGACAGCAGTATACTATTTAATATTTTACTTATTAGCATCTTATACTGTAACTGTCTGTGTCTATAATATTATTTTTTATTACGGGGATAGCACTGACCGTTCTTAGAGTGGGCTATTCTTAGAGCAGTAGCAACGCGGTCGTAATAGAATCCTCCTTCATCATAACCACGTTTCTGTACACCGAGTCAGAAAAATTACTGCGTATTTGACTACGTCAAAAATAGAAATTACGGGTCATGCTTAAAAAAATTCTGATTTCGAACTACACGCTTTCTATTTATTCCTGAAAATAAAAGATAAACTACGAAGAATAGGAATCTTGGACGCCGAAGAAGCGATAATTGGCTTCGAAAAGAGCGTAGAAGATACATCCAATGCATGATTGTACCGACAGCTTCTCTCGGTAGGTCCAACAAATAAAACTATGCATTGAGTACTACGAATACTATTATAAAAACAATATATAAATTACAAACTTACAAGTTGAAGAGAATCAAAAAGGAGGTGAGGGAATTAATATCTTTGTTCGTAACCTTAATCGAACAAGTATGTGTATATTTTTACATTATCTCGTATATAATAATATTAATAAACTATGCCAAAATAATACTAAAATATTATTCCGCAATCCTAGCAATATGGTACATTGAATGCAATGAAATATGAATTACGGTTCTTAACAAGGCACCTTTAATGCCTTGGTTAATAGGCCCATATAAAGTTAGTCAAAATATTGGAAGATTGACATATTTCCTCTGTACAAAATGATTATAAAATATGCCTTGGTAATACATCTATATATATTCTTACTACGTTTGTCATGAAGACGTCATAAATTTAACTTTGTTTAATATAAAGCAAAGGCAAAGAACTGCTTTGCAAAAATATGCAATTTACTCTGTTCATATCCTACCACGACATTATCTGTATTGAATAAGTAGCTTTAAGAAACTCTTAATACGAAATATTACTCCCGGTTCAACGTGGGTAAAGATGATAAGAGCTAACGGTCAAAGAAATGGATAGAATTTGATATGTGTGGGTACGCCTATATATAATTTACAGAATTTGCGAGAATATGTTCCATAAAAATCGTATTGTTCATATTGATTACATATTAATAAGGTAGAAGACAATAACTTAACGAATTTAATGATGTATTTGACAAAGGCTGGAAGACTAGAAAAAATGAAATAATGTAAGAGAAAATGTTGCTTGAAAGACTTGATAGTGTATTATAAAGTTAACCGGAAAAAAGGAGAGAAATCAAAGAAAGCATTGTGATAATAAAGTTTTAATGCAAATATCTAACTTTCAGATTGAAGTATGCGATAGAATGAAATATTGAAATATGTGTGGAGAACTATTTTAAGTTAAAGAAAAAATGACGAGATTATTATTAACGAATGTGAATCAGAAAATATGATTATTAAATAAAACAAGATACGCACAGAGAGAACACTTTTATAATGGAGTAGCTTTTCTTCCGCACTCTACTAGTTTTTCACAGCTATTACTGAGAATAAAATAATAGTCAATGGTAAATTCCTCATATCATACTTACACTTCTTTTTAATATATTAAAAAATCCTCAGAGCCCAAATTATCTTACTGGAAAATTTAAAGATTTGTCTGCTAACATCCTTGGGCTACGATCTGAAAGTTTACTTAACCTACTTATTCCTAAATGTACCTCTACCACTTACGAAAAACAAAGCAGCAACAATTTGGAACCACCTGGATCCTGACATCAGGAAAATCACGTTCCTAAACATTTTCAAAGATCGAGTAATAAAGTCCTGCCTCTCCTGAAACCTTTTCCTTTGTGCACTTGTACTTTCCTGTCTTTCCCATCCCAAATCATGTCTATAGTTTGTGTTACTTATACTTTTGTGTCTTTTAACATTTTTTTTGTCTAATATACTATAAAGAATTTTCTATATAAAATCTCTTACCACAAGATCTCTTACAATACAAGAATTGAATTGTGGAATTGTTGTTATTATAATCTATCAAGCTAATTTTTACAATTTAACGAATGAAATATATAACTTATCAAAATTAAGTTTGTGTTTTTCACAAAAAAATATGACTCTCTAATTGTTGATAGAAATTGCACAAATAATATTTTTCAAAAATGGTGAAATGAATATTTCTAACTTGAAAAATGTTTGTACTATTTCAAAATTAATTAGAAATGAAATTTGCCAAGCGCCTGTCGCACAAGCATTAACATAGGGTTTCGTAGCTACTCGTATGTATTCGCATATAATTATACTGTTTGGGCTTTGCGGTAAAGCCAGCGACAGCTGGGCGTCGTATTACTTGATTATAGTTCGTTTGTAAGTCGACTAAAGTATTTGAGGCAATATTTTTCTCGTAGTATACTCAGTTCGTAAGCTATTGTGAAGTTAAGTTTTTATGGCGCCTTTTACGCTAAGTAACTTGGTTGCCTAGACTCTCATGCCTAATTTTTTTAAATAAGTTGACCGAACTAGTTTTATTTTGAAATACTTTTTGAATGCTTTTATTTTTTCTCATTTTTTACATTGTTAAAGACTAAAAGTGCGGGAAAAAAAAGTGTGGAAAATGTGGAAGCAAAATACACACTGAAATGTTCTTTTACTCTTTATTAAGAATTAAATGGGAGAAATGAAAAAGCAAATACATGAAAACAAAACACATACTGCAAGATGCTTTTGCTGACTCAATGTTGACTCATTTTTTGCGAAGGAGATGACATGTTAAAGAATATTATTAGATGTACATCATTATTGACATGCGCTCAGTTGGATCCAAGAAAAAACAATTTTCATCTCCAGGTTCAATATTATAGCTTTCCTATTGCCTGCAAAAAAAAAATAAAACTTATTTTTTCATTCTATATATTCATTGAATTCAACAATATATTTCTGTAAATTTAATTTTAATCGATCTTAAATTAACAATTTGAGATTGAGACATACTTATATATTAACAATTATAGTAAAACTAGAAGTATTTACTTTTTTCAACACATTAAATTTTACTTCTGGTAGAAGGGGGAAATAAATAGATTTCAGTGTTATCAAAAAATAAAGTATTACGTATTTCTTGATAAAAGTAAATAAGCAATATTAATAGCGGAAAAGAAATCTTGTAATATACAATATCGATTTACGGTTTTAAAAATGTCAAGTAAGAGGTAAGAAATAAATCCGTAATCCTCCCTTTTAACCGTGCGCACTCGATGATGGTAAGGGGAATATTTCCAGCATTTTTATTTGCACAGCTACTTTGCTTAAAAGTACACGTTAACATATCATGTATATTATTTCTCAAAGATGTTTTTGGCAGCACCGTACCTCCCTTAATTCGTCATTAATGATTTAAAGATCATTTTAGAAGAATATAAGCAATATTCCCTGCTATTGACAAAAAATAAACAAATAATTTAAACTTAAGGTTTTCGTTAAAAAAATCATTAAATAGTTTTTTTAACGAAATCCCATTTTCATTAGCAATGCCATTTGTTGAGGGAATTCCTAATAAAATACGTATCATGTGTATTATTTCTCATTTAGCAATGATATCTGTTGAAGGATTTCCTATTAATAATATATCATTTATATTAATTCTCACTTATCTTTTGATGGCATTCCTAATAAAAATATATTCAACTAACATGTAGTTAGTTATATTATTACTTTGCGGTGTTTAATCGCGTTATTATGCGGAATATTACCACGGGTCAATTACTTAGACTAATTTTAAACGACCGATAGTAAACGAGTGCCGAAATAATCATTAACATATAAAGCTTCCGTAGGGAAACAAGGAACCTCATAATTTGTAATGTCCATCCGCTATCACAGCATTACAGTTTCTCTAATTTTAGACCTTCGTGACTAACATTTTCCAAGTATATGCTTGATATGTAGCAAACCATAAAAAGTGATATTTCTTCCTGCACGTAGAAAGTGGTGACAAAAAATTCTTTTCGCACATATTATTAAGTATTATTTGAAAAGTCTCATAAAATAAATTAGGGATTATATTGTAAGCTTTAATTTTAAATCTCTTCTCTGAAATATTAGACTTCCAAATTGACCCATTCTATCTCAATGTGACCCATTCTACCTCTAATTTTTCAATCATGGCTTTGAAAAAGCCTGATGAGCCATCGACACTAGGATGTCATTAGAAATATAAAATGAAATTATTTTGCTCATATTTCGTTAGCAATTTCAAGGGATATAGATAGCTACCGAACCCTACTTTATACGGCACCCATTTAGCTGGTTTTTAGGTTTCCATACCCTGAAGATTCGAGCCGAACCTACTTTTCTTTCGTCCGTTCGACCGTCTGTCTGTAAGACAGGAGCTTCATATTTCGAAATGAAATAAGATAGTCTTGCAATTCAAAATCAACATTTTACTAGTCACGGTGCTTCACATTTTATCACGGTGCTTCACACTCACAAGCCCATCGGTTCGATTCCGAGTGCAAAACATGTTCGTCTCATTTTATTTCGTCTCGGAACACGCATGAAATATAATTGATACTGTACGTGACTTTGACCAAAGTTACCCAAAAATTATAAAGAATCAGCTTTAATAGAAGTTCACCAGAGAACTATAGCAAGGATTATAAATCCCAATTTTAAAAAAAAAACATTTTACTTTTATGCTTGTGAAGGAAAGGCTGGGCAAACTATTGGTATGAAAAAAATACTATGTTCATATTTGTAAGTAGTTAAATAGCAAAATATGTATAATTCAATGTTCATATATGCCCAAATGAGTGCGGAGCTCCCAAAGTGGTAGTTCTTTTCTTACTTAACAAGTTTTTTTATAAGCGCTACGTATATATTGATAGCATTCCTTACAGTGGTATTTTGTGATCCTTTTGTTTAATTTATTACGAATATCGTCAATTTTATTTCGTGGCGTCATTAACTGACTTTTTCTGTTATCTAGCAGTTATAAAAAAAGTTTATGGGGAGTTAAGAAGTTTATTTAAATAAATGCACAAAATATTAATTGACATTTTATTTATGTATAAAGTTATTATTTGAAATGGTAATTTACTCTGTAAGCGTGTTAGTTTATGTTGCTTTATTATTTAATTCATATTATTTAAACTGTGTGACGAATTAATTTATTGACTTAGAATTGAGCATTAAATGGATTTCAATATAGCTCAATTGATTTTAAAATAGCACAGTTTTAATATAGTATAGCATTTTTTTAGGTTTACTTAAATTTAGGGATATCCAACGAGACTTCCCTGACTTATGTCAGGGAAGTCCTAACATGTAAATGTTTATTTAAGATTTTTTTGATCAGATATAAATTTGTAAAACGTCTCATAGCTGCTTATATTTAGTACCTACAATACTGATGTTGTGTCCAATCCATACCGTTGTATGACGTTTATTTTGTATTATTCGGGAATCTGAATATCGTCTCTGATTTTCACAAAACTGCGCTAAAATTGATTAAACCAGTTGTACACTATTTGAAACAGTGATGCGTGATTAGGTTTTATCTTCAAACACTATATATCTAGTATAATTGTTCCGATCACTGGGATCACAGCGACATTCATAAGAAAATTATTACCTGGCAATTATATGTCTACTTACCATTTACAGTTAATATACATCAGAAATATTTGGTTATGTAACCCTAATGATTATAACTTCGGAAGACCCTAGTTAAGCTAACATATTGTATTGTTTAACATTTAATAAGTAAAATTTGATCACACAAAACATTCCTGCGATTTGATTTAATATAAACTTAATCAAAATTAGTCAAGGTATAGAAAAACTATACTGGACATATGGAGTAATTGATAAAATAAAAAGAATAATAGAATAGTAAAGAGCGCATTAAAACATTTTAGTAGTATTGGGCCTTAAAATAAAATGAATGTTAAATGCCGATAATTTTATTTACATAAAACAATAATTAGAAAATAATAACTTCATACCAAACTTGCAAGACAATAGTTTACAATTATATTTATAATATATATATATATATATATATATATATATATGTATTTATATATATATATATATATATATATATATATATATATATATATATATACACACACACACATACATACTTTGTTACAAAAAATACGTTCATTTCGAATTTATATTCCAAACAGTTAAAACTTCCCATTTGTGTTCACTGCTGATTTTCTTTCAGTCCATTTCACACATTTTTAACTAAATAGAAATGTAGTTTTTATAAAATTTATATAATGCAGTACAAAAAGGATCCCGTCAAATTTCGTGAATATATAATATAAACATATATCTATATATTAAAATATATATCTATATATCTATATATTTAAAATAAAGCATTGATTTTGTACAATTTTTATCTGTTTGCAACTTCAATATGGGAAAACCAATTTTACTAGTTTCCTTAAATTTCCCGTAATACTAATGCAATAAACGAAAGGTCTGATGGAATATAATGAAGTTTCAAATATTCTAATCACAAGAAGTGAAAGGAACACCCAGGACGGTTTATACGGACGGTCATAAAATAGAACACCATCGCCCACGTCGAGTCTTTCGGACCCATCTATGTGCATAAATATTTATGGAAGGTTACCAGTTTGAAAACAAGCAATAGGATCTGTTGTCTGCGAAGATCCTTTCCTAAGTAGGAAATATATAGAAAGCAGTAAATTATATACAATTTCAGAAAATTTATTTTACTTGTGATGAAATCTACCAAAAAAAAAATTCAAAAAGTGTTCAAACCGGCGAAGATTACGATGGGTCAAATAAAAATTGTAACACTTAAAAACAATATAGGAAATTAAAAACAAACGTACGCATAAATCATATATTATTACTATCGTCACGTAAGTTTTTTCTGCATCGGGCTCTTAAAATGAGAATAACTGTTTTTCAAAATAATGTCAATTAATTTTACTAATCATCAATCTCAACCAAAAGCAGAAAACAGTGTTTCGAATGATTCCAAATTCCATTCAAAATTTTGAACTGTCAAACTATATAATTAAAGCATTAATATAATCATATTTGTACTGCAAATGGTCGCGTTTACAGTATATAATTTTGGTTCGAAATCTGCTCATAACATTCGATCCTTTTTTTTTGGCATTACTTTTAATCTGCTTTACCAATTTTAACAAAAATTATATATACCACTGTTGCACCATAACAAAGGCTCCAAAATTTTTCCGGTTTATATATAATAACTTTTGCCAAAGTATAAGTATTAAGAGTTCGGTTATTTTAAGGACAGGACATTTTCTATGATCCGAAAATATGTTATTTACTAACAGCCAATACTAAGAAAAAAAGTTTGCAAGTAAACTTAAAGTCACTTCAAATTGAAAATATTAAAGATATTTTAATGTACACAATTTTTGAGATAGAAGTTTGGCATTTACAAAAATTGTCAAACTTCTATCTCAAAAATTCCCCTTTCTCGATTTATGTAAATAAAAATATATTTATTGAAAATTTTTAAAATAATAAAAAAATAACTATGATAATTTTTTTAATAAAAATACGAGCGTATTTCAATGCAACATTGTATCAAAATTCTAAGTCTGTCGAATACTTTTCGAGTTTTGCAAGTACAAAATATGCGCAGGTTGAATTTTTAAATATAAAGTTTCAAAAAAATACTGAATACGGTACGTAATAAAGTTCCACCTGCACTTCACGAGTTATTTCTCTACAAATATCACATAAACGTAAATCAGTCCGTCTAGGAATAGTTAGACTAGCAACTCGTATTAATCCAAAATTCCTGACACGAATATTTTAAAATGAAATCGCTACCACGTTAATACACTGAGAAGTTTCATATCAAGCGCTGATCCTTCTCGTACTTAATGCGTTATATTACATTAAATGACTTTAAAATAAAAAAAAGTTATTTCATGATAAGTACTTGGAATTATGTAATTTATTTATGGAAAAACGATAGAAGTATATATACGTACATATCTATTTTATGCACATTTGTGTAGCTATTATTTAAGCAAAAACGAAATATATGTGTGTGTATATCCTTTATCGCTTAATTTCAACCAAACTAACTAGACATATTTTTCTACCTACCCCTAATTATCCTAATTGTTTCAAGCTTAAAAGAACGTAAAAATGTAATTACCTATAAATATTTACCTACCTACTACTACCCAGTTTTTTTATATTTTTATTTACATATTTGTGAATACTTGCTCGTCTATTTATCAATATTAGAAATGCTTCATGTTTTTGTATATAACTGTATATACTTACCAACATACCTACGAGGAAGCCTACTTACGTCGTACCTATACGTACGTACTTAAATATCTACCTATTAATATTCTAGTTGCTTCGTGCCTTTTATGTGCCTGTATATAATCACTTACTTACTTATCCACTAATATTTTAGTTATTTCATGCGTTTGTCTATACCTCTACAAATTTATTTACCTACCTACTAATACTTTAATTGCTCCTTGCTTTTCCACGTACTTATATAAATATACCTAGAATTTACACTACAAGTTAACGAGCATAAATAAGATGGTTTTGCGCCTCACCAGTGAGAAGTTCCTGTTACCACCTTGCCGTTATATTACCAGACACTAGCAAATACTTGTGCACAAAATACCCGTCAAGAGAAGTCAAACTAGTCCAAACGCTATGAATCTACTACTCACCGTTGAAACATACCTGTCATCATCTTTCGGTTCCATCATCAGACCTTGGTTAACACGTATAAAAGACTGGCTGAGGTTAGGAAACAAGTCCAAAATCGATTAATATATTATTTACTATTAAGAAGTTGTATCATCACCTTTCAGCTCCATCATCAGCACTGGACCGTTGCTAGTAAGTATATTACTTATAAAGAGAAATCAAATTAGTTCCGACTCAGTATAAAATTATTTAAAACCGCCTTGTATTTCTATCCACTGAGGAGTTACTTCAAATATCTCCGCAGTCCATAATCAGTTCCTAACCATATTTACGTAATATATAATATATTCTTAAAAACAATGCAAATCAGATAAGAAATATTAAAATATTCTGAAACAAGCGAATTGATTATTAGTAATCAGTTGGGCGTTTTTCTTTGCCATGAACTCAGGTTTAATGGAATTGTATGGAGTTTTACTCATTAATTAATTATAATAAAATCATTGTTTCTAAAGCCATATCAATATAAAATTGTACATGTGTACTGAAGCCAGTTTAAAAAATAAATGCATTGAAAAGAATTTAATTAAAATGATTCTGGAAAACGCTGCATTATTTTTTTTATATAAATCTCAATTAATTGAAATAATCAAACCAAACGAGAAATTGTGTATAGAAATACGTTCGTTCTCAACCCGTTACATATTTATTGGGACTGAGACAGTCCCAATGTGAAAGGTGAAAGGAGAAAAAATGTGAAAAGATAAAATGAATAATTCATCTTTGTGATTCGAAGTACAAATATGTAGAGTTCAATTTAATTGAATTCCCTTATTCAATGCTTTATTTTCTAAACTGGCTTCCGTAAGTCGTGTATACTAAGAATTTACTTTGATAGCACTCGACCGCCTTATGAAATACAAACGAAGCGATGTTATTATTGTTTGTGAGTGCACGCAATAACCATAACCTGTGACGTATGAACGTAATAACATAGACATTTCTTGCGTCACGTACTGTTTCCTGGCCTTTTATATAATGTGACTTGTAAATGTAAGATGCTGAAAAAAATAGTTTTTATTTTATATTTTGTGACGTTGTTCTTGTATGTTTTCTTTCTTGGAAATGTAAAGACCCTTATTCTCATAATATTTTAACATATATTGAGCATGCTCATTGAAAAATGCCGACATTTTTCGGCAGTGAAAATTTTCTTTTCAATTTGATTAAGTACTTATATTATTATTATGGATACTTTCAAGGATTCAAAGGTAGCGTTTTAGCTAGTAGGGAGTGGAGAAAAGTAACTGTAAAGAATGGCTACTTTGAAGCTTAATATCCCGTAAGCGGATCCCCGTGTCAAAAAAGTGTTCATATATATATATATAACTTTGTAGGCGTTATAAATATTGAAAAAAGTCTGCTCAAAATTTCAGCTTTATAGCATTAACGGACAGCGGGTAAAAGACACATTCGACTGAAGTAGCTACAGCCTCTTTTTTAAAACGCTGGTTCAAAGTTTGGAAGAAAGTATGAGAGGAAATTTATTGACATTATTTTTGGTTTTTATATTTTTTAAGTCCATTTAACCAAAAATGTGAATTTGATTGTTTTTTTTAATAAAAGAATAACGTACGTATTTCAAGAAAATAGAATGAAATTGGCGTTATTTTGTTATAAAATTAATTTAAAAAAAATATTTATTCGTTATACACATTCAAAGTACCTATAATACCTTCATTTTTCTATTATTCCCAAAGATTGCTCTATTATTTTCATTTTAAACTTATACTTAAATACCACACACCTGACAAATATGCAAAGAGAAATGTTATTAACAAAAGTAAACAATTATGACGTATATCTCACGAAATTCTGTGGAATTAATTATGCCAATCTTACAAACAAAATATTAAAATTAATTTACGTTATTTTTAACATAAATCCGTGTTTGTGTGTACAATCGTTATTACTTATTTTAGTTTTTTACATTAATAATAAATGAGACTTTCATTGTTGTCGAAACTCATTTGTTCCCAATTATGCATATTTAAGAAAGAAATATTACCGTAAGGTAAATATTTAAAAATCCATTTTAAGATTGATACAATTGAGTAATTTGTTTGATGTTAAGTAAAACAAATCTCATCTTTTTATTATTTTTTTATATTCCTGTTTTTCTCTTAGTTATAATTTACAATTAACATTTATATTTACACATGTGCGTGTGTAGTATTTGATAATAAATTTAAAGATAAAATATTGTGAAAACTTTAGTAATATAAATATGAAGATAATTATTATGTGTGAATATTTTGAAAATCAATTTTTTATAATAAAGTAATAGGGGCCTAATATTTTAGGGAATTAATATTTTGAAAATCAATTTTTCATAATAAAGTAAAAGTGCCTAATTTTACGTTTTTTTATTAAAAAACTGAAGTTCGCGTTTTGGCCAAATTGAACTTTTTCGCTATAGTATATAATCTGCGTTCTTTATGTATACAGCGTAAAAGGGTACATCAATAAAAAATCATTTAATTTTTTTTAATCACAAATATCGAAATATAAGGCGACGATCTTCTCTTAAGATTTTGCCTCAAACAGATTGAAAAAAAATTTTTGTGCACACGTTCAGCTTGTATTTATAACCCTATATAAAATCTAAAAAATGGAATTTTGGAACCCCATTTATTATATTTTCTATTGATATCCCACGCAGGACGTTAAACTAAAAATTAATACTTTGTTTGAACCCTCCAAAATTCCTCTACAAACATTTTTGAGTGATGATTATTGAGGTATACATTGGTTAATACGCTTTATCGATATGCGAAAGTTTAAGTTTCTGCGATTACCCGTTTCTGTGAAAAACGGCTGTGACAAACAGATATACGGTTAGACATGCGTGATCTTATAAGTTTTCAATTTCGTGCATTCTTAACCAAATAGTTGTGTTTAAAAATAATGATAATGCCATTGCTCTATCCTGACATATATCGCTTTTTAATTTATAAATATGATCTTTAACTTCTTTTAATAAGTTCTAAGTCCTTTAGAAAATATATCTGTATTTTAGATCATTCTTCCTTTCACTCACAAATGTAAAAGTACAATGTTCATAGTGCTGTTATCTGTCATATGTTTTGAACGGGATGTCGAGAACGAATATTAAAACATGCTTACCAAAGTTTCGTAAAAAAATTCTTGCTTCTAAACCATTATTGTCATTCCCAATAATTATATAAAAGAATGAGATTATAATGTTGAAATTTATTTAGTCTTTATTTACAAAATTTTAAAAAGACAGAATTTTAAAAAGACACTTGACTTTTAAGCTAGCTCCATTGAAGTAAACATTAAGAGGAAAAATTATATTTTTTTCCTTTAGCTTAAGATTTTAATTTTTTGTCATCAGTTTTCAAAACAAAAAAAAGCATTTTCAAAAACACACGGATATAATATAAAGCAGTTAATGCGGAAATTATAATATGCCATTTGTCCTTTAGTAGAGTTTTCGTCTTAATCTTTCTTTTGTATTTAACTATATAGAATATACCTTTTAATCTTATATTTGAACTTCATAATACTACAATATCCGTACAAAATGTACAAAATGACATAAACTTAAAGAAACAAATAATTAAGAACTAGGACTGTCCTGTTTATATAGTTATAAAATTAAATGTATGTCAATCAATTTAAATACTATTAACTGATAATGAATTTCTATAAAATTAACACCAACTATGGAGTATATTTGGTGTTAATTTTATAATTAACAATTTTACAAAATAACAAAAATAACAATTTTTAACAAAGCAAAAAAACTAAAACAGGTATTATTTTTTACCTTTCAATGTCGTATCGCAGTGGTTATTGCACAATTGTTATAGTATGTACTTGTACGTAATTGAATTCTAAATCTGCTGATGATATATCGGACGGTATTGCCCTTATTAAACTTTATTTTATGATAACCTTAAAGAAAACGAAGAAATAGTATCAAAGAAAAATTATGACAAGATGGAAATCGTGAACTTGACTTGACAATATATACAAAGTAGAAATCTAAATCTATTTTCTTTCCA
Organism: Druceiella hillmani; assembly: GCA_039881145.1. Classification (NCBI taxonomy): domain Eukaryota; kingdom Metazoa; phylum Arthropoda; class Insecta; order Lepidoptera; family Hepialidae; genus Druceiella; species Druceiella hillmani. The sequence goes on from JAYKKI010000070.1 coordinate 7,107,700, forward strand.
AGAAAAAACCAATCATGAAAATCGGTCGACGCTCCTCCGAGTTAAGATTAATACACTTAAAAAATTACATACCCGTCGAATGACAACTTCCTCCATTTTTGAAATCGAATAAAATATAATCACAGTTTTCATTTCCTTCATTTATATTTCCGGGCACTCATTCATCCATAACGCTGTAAAAATATATACATACATACCCTTAATTGTTTGTCTTTCGACTTCTTTATTACGTGACTAATATTTCTCCTTTTCATATGACTATATCTTTTATATATGCGCCAACAAATTAATTTAAATTTATATAACTTTTTACGAATGCTTCGTCGGTAATAGTATTTTGTTACTTTTTTTTAAGATATCAGTTAGTAAATTAATAAGGAAGTAAAAGTTATATAAAATATATAATTTTTTTTATTTGTCATCTACCTAAAACTTTTTTTTCAATGAAATTCATTTTACTGTAATCTACACATAAATATTTTTAAGTGTCCTTTAATTTTTAAAAGTATTAAGCTCCGTATATTACCTCGATTAATAAAAAATGAGCAATTTTCCTATCGACTCCAATAGATGGTATCTCTTGTAAAATACGAATAAATGTCACAAATGACATAGGTGTACAGAAATGTTTCTTCTAATAGTTTACAGTTAGACTAACTAACTCGAATTTATTACAGTACATCTCGTTCTTAAAATATAATGAAACAAAAGTTGAAACACTAACAAAATATATTCACTTTTATTATTGAGAAAAAAGGTTCTAAGTAAAGTAACGTTTTGTTTACAAAGGATAGAATCATAAAAGGAATAGAAGTATTATTGCGCTTTATACGTTTCAACTATGTAGTTTCATTCTGCACACCGCAGTTAGGCGTATTTATACTTAAAATTTGGCCAATTTTATTTTTGCAATTTATCGTGTGGAAGTGAATAAAAAATGAGATACAGTTTCTTAAATGTATATTATACATAATTTAAATGTAAATTAAATTAATAAGAAAAAATTAAGATTAATAAAATAATTAAGAAAAAAATTAAACAAATCAATCGTCAAGATGTGAATCGTCATTATTAATTTTTTTCGTCCTCACTGCTTACAATTGGAACATATTGCTCTTCAGCAAACAATCGGCTATTAGTTTCATAACATAATGGTTTGCTTTTCTATGTGCGTGTGTTGTATTCTCACTCTATCAAATTTATGAGAGTAGTTCTGTCTATAGAAAATGAAGACTTTGTCGCGGGCATCAACAGCTTCTTCCGATAAGTGCGCAATTAGCAATAGCGACTGTGAAATCATAGTAGCGCTGTGCATTAAAAATTGATGTACAGTGGGTGGCATTGAATGCCAACCATCAGTAGTATCTAATGTATAAACTTCAAACTCTCTCAAGTATTAATTTGAACCTATATATCGAATCGGGACCTGCCTTTCTTATGTTAACTGACATACTTTCTTAAGTCTACTTCAATATTTTGTTTTTTCCTCTTTTTAACTCTTCTCTTTTTCTCGGCCGTTTTCTTGGTAATTTTTTTTATATTCAGTTTGTAAGACAGCCCAACTTCGAGACTTCAGAATCGGATCGGTGAAATTTTTAAAGGTTGACTCACAATTATAACACCTCGTAGAGGACAATGTCATTGCATAGCTTGGTACCTACCGTTGTTGGTAGCAGTTTGTGTTTAATTTGAAGAGTCCCGGTAGGCGTCGGTATTGCAATTTTTTATGATTTCCTTGCCTAGCTTTCTATTTATTTTATTTCTTCATTAGTTATATCTGTGATTTTATGAACGAAACGTATTCTATTAGAACTGCATTACTTAGAAGATGAAGGTATTATTTTATTTGACTAGGTCCACTATTCGGACATTCTTGCAATATTTCATATAAATGCTTCTTTGTTATTTGTGAACATATTTCAAATATGAGCTTGTTTACGCTCCTAATAATATATACCTAATAACAAAAGAGAATAATATATTAAAACCAAATATTTTAAATGCCAAAATCAATGTTAATTACTACATTTATTAAAGCCCTGGCAAACCAAATGGTGGAATGAAGCAAAACTGTTTTTATTATCTTATTAAAGACTTTCTAAGCTTAAGGGAATAATCTACTCGTCAAAGCCCAGAACACACTTGGATTAATAAAAATATTCATAAATAGGGTGCATTTAAAGGATGTTCGAGAAATTTCATAAATAAATTTATAGAAATAAAAAAGTGCATTTTCCATATCTATCTAGTTTACTATAAACAGCTACACACAACACAATTAAAACTGCTGATGTAATTTGTATTAAACGACTAATAAAATTAATACAATTTACATTTTTGGCGAAGTTTTTAATGAAAATACTCCTAAAAAACCATTATAAACATTTTAGACACCCTGACATTTTCTCTTTATATACTTACTTACTATTCAGAACAGTATTAAAAGATATCTTGAAAAAAAATTGAGGTCAACCATTCCACGGTTTTATCTCTCCCCACGCAGTAACGCAAAAACACATTTGGCATTTTAGGTTGCAAAAGATAAAATTGGAAACACTCCCTTGCCTACCGAACTCGCCTGACATTACACTAACTGATGAATGAAGTTTTATCCGAATTGGAAAAATTTCTTACAAGACAAGAAATTTTATTTTCAAGAGGCGGTAAAAACTATGTTCGAATCTTTAGCCAATTCTCTTCCAACAGACTTTAACATCAGTAATAAATCAACTGTCATTCAAATACAAAGAGAACTTCGTAGAAAATCGATTTATAAATTTTAATTAATGTATCCTACATAGAAGGTCAACTTAACAGACATATTTCTAATAGTTTGCTTTTTATTCTTAATAATTATTTATTACATTATAAATGTTATGCACAATCAATATACATGAAGTCAAATGTGCTTACGTAATTTAATTAGCCATTAACTAATCATACAAATATACATTCTTTCATTGTCATGTCAATTCGAAATATTTATTTTCAAATTTTACTATATCCTATATGCAATATTTTACAAAGTACCAAAAATAAGTTCCTTTCAATTAGTTTGCAAGTTTGTCCATTTACACCTACACAGCATTTTATATTGACGGATATTTTTCTTTTTATCGATGCGAATAAATAACCCTTATTATTATAAGTATTAATGGTAGATATTGAGATCAGCTCTTCTCTCACGTTTTCGTCCCAATAGTATATCTTGTGTTTTCGTTGAGTCCACGTTCGAGATTTAAGATCTTTTTTAATAGTGTTTTTCCAGGTGGTAGTGGGTCAGCCTCGGTCTCTCTTCCCTTCTTCTATTTTTATTACTACTCTAGTCATGTGGTAATCATTACGCCTTATAACTTGTCCGCAATAATATAAGCAATTTTCTTTTGGCTTGTCCTCAATTTTTGCAAATTCAGATGTTCCTGTAATATATTTCTTCATAATTCTATTCAATTCCGTAACTCCCCCCGCCCAATGCATTTATATTTCTGTGACATGCATCTCTTGCTCATTATGCATCACTTTTCTCACCAGCCAGTACTCAGATTCTTACACCAGTGTTGGTCACACTGCCTCCTTGTAAACTCGAACTTTGAATTTGATGGGCATTCTACCTCACATAACACCCCGGATAGTAATCTTCATTTGAACCAGGCAGTTATTATTCTATGCTTGAGGTCTTTTTTAGTACTATCTTTTGAAGCTAAGATTGAACCCATATACTTTAAAATGCTCTACCTTCTTCGATTATTAACGATAGGTTATCGTTGGCATTATTTCCAGACAAGTCAGACCGTATGTATTCAGTCATGTTTCTGTTCACCCCACGACCCCTCACTCTAGTGTTAGCTGCCATGCATTTATCTATTCCTGCATTTCTGTATGAGTTTTGGCAATGAGAACTACACCAACAGCATACAACAATACCCAAGGTGCAAGTTTTGCAAATGTTCCGTGATAGTTCATAATTGGTCAAACAAGGAGGTTAGTTTCAGGAAGTTAGTTTAATACTACGGTAGTTGTCGCAATTCGCCACATCCCTTTTGTTTTTATAGAAAGGAATTAGGTTACTTAATCTCCACATATCCGGGACCTTTCCGTTGGTAATGACTTCATTGGAAAGCTTTGTAAGTCAGGCCTACCTAGTATTTCCAGCCCTTTTCCATACCTTCACTGGTATTTTGTTAGGTTCAATTACCTTTTTTTTCTTCATTTACCACAAGGCTCTCCCTCATCTCAAATATTTTGATTTCTCCTTCAGGGACTTTCCTTGAAGGAATTGGATTTAGTTGTTTATGTGAACATTCCTCTTTCAGTATGTTTTGACAGTATTCTTGCTATCTTTTTTACATCTTGTCGCATTCTCGCAATTTTTTCTTCATATTTACATATTTTTAATATCGATAGTTTGAAAACTAACAAATCATATCAGGATATAAAGATTAGTTATAATCAATAGAAATTTTAGTTACACATTTTTAAATAAAGTTCATTACGCAACCCGTATGAATTTATTTTGTAGAATATGAAAAACCATGTAATTATTATTATACACATAATACACGATGCATCTCATGAATTGATGTCTAGATTATTACTCTATTTATGTACATATGTGTATATGTATATGTATATATATATATATAGATATATATATATATATATATATATAATATTATGTTTTGTGAAGTTTTCTAATATTTATCGTTTTAATATGGCAAAGTTATAGAGAAAATAAATTATTCATCTACACTTCTCTAACAAAACTTTATCTTTCATTAATTATTTTCTTTTACACGGTCTCTTCAGCATATTTAATTTTGACAATAGTTGGTCGCGTCACATAATCATGGTATTAAATTTTTTCGATGGACAAAGTCTAAAAAATTATAGAGTGGGAGAGAGAGTTTTTACAATATAATTCTAGAAAATTAATTTATACATAAGGCAGAATATGTCAGCAGGATCACTTTAATCAATTCCTTCAGTCTTTTTTAATTTCGTGACAATCAGTTTTGGTGCCTTAATATTACTGAGATCGAAATTAATTAAATGAACGACATCAAAATCATCCATTTAATTAATTTCTATTCTAGTAACTATTATTCTAGATAATGCAAAGTAAGTTTAGCCATATTAGAAAGCAAATTAGAAAGATTATAGAAAGCTAATCTGATGTCAGTTTATGCATTATTAAGACTAAAAAGACCTTTTGTACATGGTTATAATGTATACTAAACATATAGGGTGATGTGTTCAATGGGCGTAGGCTGAATTGATAATCTTAGATTTAGTCTTGATAGGTTTTAATTTACAATTGAGGCGCTGTTTAATTTAATAACCATTTTTCAGCTTTTTATTTTCCTCGCATTCAAGTTTAACATTTTTGAGCAAATGGATATTCGCGAATGCAAAACATCAAACCCGTTAACTAAATAAACACCATAATACCTTTTAACGTCACTCCCCAAGAAACGCAAATTTTCCATAGAATTATTAGTATCACAACAAATCAAACCCTTATTATACGATTCTCAAATATTCCACAAATGTGGACCAATTTACATACTGACTGTGACTAGAAACTTAAAACACTACATGATTATAAACTTCGGCGTTAGGATTATGTTATTTAGAACTGTTGTCCGTCTTCCTGTCTATTTGTTTGCTTGAGTATTATGTGAAAAAACTAAACCGATTTGAATGAACTTTCAGTGGAATAATTTATGAGGTTCAAATTGAAAGGTTCGTTCTTTTTTCCAATGGGATGTTAAGTTTGTCTATTCTTGTTTATCTGTTTATTTGGTTATCATGTAAAATTGCAGATTGAAATACATTTTAGTAAGATAATGCTGAAATAGAAAACTTAAGGAAACTTTTTAGCAAATTTTTCCTAAAGGGTTTGAAATTCAATTATTAGCACTCAAACAGTAAGATCGGTCACGCGGTCTCAATACTGATGAATAGAAATTGTTACGACTAATAAAGCAATTCAGTTTAGAGTTCAGGTTTAGATACAAGAAACTTGTTTGCTTCCAAACATTTTTATATTCACACATTGTTCAAGCTCAGACATGTTATTTTAATTGCAACTTTGAGATGCGTATATTATCAAGCTAAGATATAAGTTATTTTAATTGCAATAAAATTTAGTCTTGGACTATTCGTCCGTCTGTGAAGTCGTAATTATCAGAAACAGGGAATTCGACAAATTGATAAATCATGTTAGCTAGCGTGTATCTTAGTAGTTATTATTCAAAAATATTCGATTCGAAATTTTGGAAGCGACAAATAAATTACTATCATTTTTTTATGAATTTCGTATCAGCAATAAATTGAAAGAGCCACTTATTTAGACTCCAAAACTATTTATTTTAAAAGATTATGCGGGATAGTTCTGAAGACATTGCTAGCAATACCAACAATGCTTTTCTCGGAAACTTTTTGATATAAAAACTTAAAACGACCCAATAAATAAAATATGTACCCTACTAAATATGTAAACAACCCAATAAATAAAATATGTAGGAATTTTAGAGAAATAAATCCCTAATTTTTTTTATTATATGTGTTGTGTGAGCTGTAAATTAAAATGGAATGTTACAAAGACTATACCCAAACTATGTTTTCCTAGAATATTACATAATAGAATTATAGAGGTTTTGTTGGAAATGTTTCAAAAAATCTCTCTATCATTATAGCCATGATTATAAGTAAACAAACTCATAAATTACAAAAAAATTTATGAGTTTAGGTTAAAAATGAATGTTTTTAGGTTCAATAATATTTTCAATACTATTTGGTTCCTTCTATCGTCATCCGGATGACGTTTTCATACAAACATTGGTACTTCAATCCAAGTGAACAGATGCTTTTAATATAAATGCTAATTGCGATATCGAACCGCCCGCCCTTTTGACGACACTCCCGCCCAATGAAGAACCGGCAAATAGGCCACGTTTCCCACCAGCATTTCCCAAACTTATCAGTTACGTGGAATGTAAATATTTTATGAAAAAATACATCATATTTAAGTATTGATTATACCACATGTTCATAATAATACACTTACATTATCAGAAATATTATTGATAACTATTCTATAATTGCTAATATCTGACAAAAAAAATAATTCTACAGATTAAGTATTTAAATTTGCTGAACGTACCTATACTAGTTTAAACAGATGTATGTTAATGAAGATGTGAGGGCTGCAAAGTGGAATCCTAGTTCAATTTATTACAAACCGCTACCAAGTTTTAATTTATCGCTATCGAACCGAATATCAATTACGTGTATAAACTTTAGAACTTACTGGTGTCCCTGCTCCCGCACAAATATCATCTAATGTGATCGTGAAATATTGTTGCATGAATAGATGCTAATCGTAAGAGAAGTACGGAAAAAGGACGAATTAAATGGAACAAACTACGTCTGAATCGGAAATGGAACTTCGTTTTCGATTCAGAAGCAGTTTATGGAATAAGAAGAAATAAGCGTCTTAAGTACCAGTAAAACTCAGACAAGGGAGTATCGCATGTACTTAGGCACCTATACATGGTTAGATATTTGAGGGCACATAGTACTTTATATTTTTGATGCTTACAAATGTTAATATGACTTTTTACAGCATAAGTAATGCACTTTGCACCGCATATCTTTCACAGGCGTAAGGCAAGTAACTTATTTAATTACATCTCTTTAATTATTTAACGAATCTTGATCAAAATAAGTAATAATCAAATATTGCTATTTTAACATTTTTTTTCGGTTCTCGATGACAAACTTAAAGGAGTTAAAAGTTAAAACGAAGAAGGGGAGGGTGAGATTTACATCTCACGAAGGAAATAGGATATTACAACAATGTTAATAAACATTTCGACTGTATTTTAAAAACTTTTTCAACAAATTTCAACGTCTGGTAATTTAAACTAATAAACCCTTGAGGTATTTAAAAAAAAAATATGTAAACATATTTAGTCTTTATTTTGATATGCCTACGTAAATTAAAGATATTCTTCTGGTAAAATTTCATCACGATAAATCTTAAAGTGACAGAACTTTATAATAACTGCGATTTACGAATGGACGGAAGACGAAAACGAGAGTATAAGGTGTTCATTTTTGCCAATTTTTCACGGTATCAGAAAAAAATAAATAAAATTTAATAATTTAGAGGGAAAAATTAATAAATTAACAATTATAATGTTCAACATCCTTTGTTTGATAATAGGCAAGGTAAAAATAATGCATATTTCCATCCGATATTTATGATGAAAATATATAAATTTAATGTGTATCTGACATCGATATCACCATCATCACCCTGAGATTAAGTGTCATTTTTCTGCTGGTGTTAATGGAAAATTTTTCAGTTCTAAGGATATTTCAAAGTACTTATACATTTTATTATAACAAAACTCTTATATTTACTGTACTTCTAAAATGCGCTACTGACAGTTACGACTACGTTAACATTTGTTCTGGAGTTTAATAAAATAACTAAAAATTGCATATTCGACAAAACATTATAAAGACAAGGTTCACTTAAAAATTTGCATTTACAGATAACAACGTGAGACTTTTATTGATACATTAGTATATGTATGAACTTGAACATTTCGATAAATCTACGATTTGAAGTAGATTCCGTGCCTGGAAAACATAATTATGAATGAAATAAAGCGTTATCTAATAAAAAATAATTTCACGTAACTGTCAGCCTCGATATGTATCGAAGAAGTCAATTCTGAAATATCAATTTTAGCTACTGCTTCTCGACTGTTATAAAAAATTCAAAGTTTTTCATGTTTTTAAGACTTAAAAAATAATATTGTTCTAGCAACTTATAAACTCGCCATTTCTGTACACAAATTGTTCAACGTTTTACTTGTAGTGAATAAAATCAATTGTCAATTATACAGTATCTAACACTTATCGCCAAAGTATAGGCAGCGTTAAAATTCCTTCCTTGTTGAAATTTTTCGACTTTAGACTGAAAAACTGGTAAAATCTGTTTATGATACGACTTTTGTCTTTACATTTTCTATACCGTTAATTATTAGACAGAGAGTGAAACAGATGATAAGCAGACATCGAAAAGTCTAGAGAATACAGTGTGTGAGGTAGTAAACTCTATCCAAGTGAAAGTAGTTTTTCACGCTTTATTTTTGCTACTTGGTCTCGAGCACTGTCATGTTAACATAAACCACCCATTTCTCATCTCCTGTAATCAAATGGTTTAGCCAATCATTGGTACAATGGGAACTTAGTAGGTCCATATACACATTAACTCTCCACTGAATTTGAAGGTGTGTCAGCCCATGTAGTAGCCAAATGGAATATTTCTTCCTCAAAGCATTAAGTTGTTTTTCCACTGCAGTATGAGAGCATAAAATTAGTTCTGCCAAACGATGTGAACTTATTCTGGGATCTGTTTAAATAAGGCTTAATATTGAGATTTATCGGACAGATCAAAGTTCCCTTCTTTGAACCTTTGGAACGAGTGCTTAGCTATGTCATAAGAAAACATATTGTGTATATATTGCTTGTGGTTTTCTTGCTTTTAATTTTACATAAAAGTAATGAACCAAGAGCGCTTCAAGTTCACTTCGAGTTACTGCCATTTTTTAATTTATTCTTTACTTACCGATTGCTCAATTATAAACTGAACGGAAGCTCGAACGCCGCGCTCTTTATATATCTTACAAGAACATTCTAGTAGCTTCTATAACATTTCAGAACCGCTGGACAAAAGTGGCGAATTTATAAGATGCTAACCGACTAGATAAACGTTGTAGACTATTAAATTCGATATCGTTTGTGCAAGAAACCGCACACAAACGGTGGGACACTAAAATGTGGGAAAAAGGAAAATCGCCTTGGACGAATTCGCTGGCAAACTTTTTTGATTTTAAATCAATCGATCAATTTTCAGATGAATCGGGAAAAGGAAATAATTCGAATCGACATGGTAAATTCTATGTCAAAATAAGGAAGCTTGAAGATTTTTATCAACTAAGTCTTTTTAGCACGAAACAAATTAATTTCAGTTATACACCAAACCTTGTAACAACTTTATTTGAATACTTTTATATAACTTTGTACACTTTTATACTTTATGTCACCCACGTATAAAATATCAGTTCGAAGGCTATCATTTTCTTTTAAAATTGCTTAATATTTACAGTAGTATTTTTGTATACGTTGTTAGTTATAAGTGACTGTTTTAACACTTTATTTAATAATAAATAGGGTATAGTAATAAGGAAAAGTAGAATAATATATATACTAACACATACTTCTTTTCTAATATTTAGGCGACCGTTTCAATTAAACAAAATTAATGAAAACGTTTCTGCGTCTTCTACCTGATTTTCTTACACAACCTACTCAACTTTAATTCGAAAATATATTTAAATCAAATTATATAAGTCTAGAAAATGTCTGGGACTTACTAAATACAATGGAAGGTGCAGCGTGAACACAGTTTTCACTTTGCACATTTAATTAGAAATTTTTCACCATAGTCCAGTACGTCCTGAAACGTTACCGCAACGCTCCATTACAAACTTTGTTTTGCCTCTTAGTAAATCACTCATAAAGTTGTTTTTTGTAAATTAATTTTCATCATACTTTTTCTAAATAAACATTGAGTAAAAATATGAAAATTTATACAAACATTTTACACATTCTAAATTAATTTACTAATGTCGAATGGAAAATTATTCGCTCAGCGTTAAATACATTTCTGCAATAACCATGTCATAATTTTTTCGCAAAACGCTGATAATAAGTAGATTTCTCTAGCAACTGCTTGGAGAACTAGTATATTACTGAGACTTTTTAAACACAAGACTTCCGGCATTAAACGTTTTTTGCACTAAATTTTTGAACTAATTATATCATCCTCTTTTGAGGGTCGAATGTTACATTATATATTCAGAAAAATATATGTGAATGCAGCTAAACTTTCTGAGATTAAAAAATCACTTCTTTTAGTGTACAGTTAAAATGTTCCCTGTTACTTGGTAAATTTATCAGGCTATAAAAGAACAATCCTATTACGTGGAATATTTCTTCTTTCACGCTTCGTCTAATTTTATCAGTACCCGGAATTAAAGACTAATAAGTATCGTTATGGAAAAATAATTATTATTGAATAGTTTCTGAATAACATAAATGTTAACGAATAATTCAATCATGTTCCTACACATGAATACAATAATCTGATTCATTAAAATAATCTGAGAACACATGCTTAAAATATCGCGATGATTATTTTAATTAAAAAACAGTTGCCAATGGATTTTTAAATTTGTTTTCGAATTTTTTTAAAACTACTGCATTGGGGAACTGCACAAAATTAAATGTTCCTTTTTTAATTGTGTTTGAATACTTGGCAATATAATTAACGCGTGATTTACGTAAAAATTGTACACAAAAAATTCAATAATATAATTGGTTTGTTCCGCCATATACCGCAGAGGAAACTGTTCCCAGCTGATAACATATCTCTTAGACTTACATTATGAGTTTAACAAAATAAAACTAATCATTTTGGTAATAGCAGAAGACATTAAGAATAATTACTACAAAAAATATGGTCTCACCGAACTGCACAAAAATAAGTGTCCTTTTTTAAATTCTGTTTGAATTCATGGCCCGACAATTAACGCGTGATTTATGTAAACATTATTGATAAAACATTGCATAATTTAATGCGTTAGTTCCGCATAGACGATAGGAACAATTGCCCTAAGGAATATGTCTTTGCTAAACCATTAGTTTCTTTATTGTAACGAACAAATAATATAAAGAAGGTACGTAAAGGAGATAGAATCCGTGAAAGCATATGTATAAAAATATTGTTATATTGAAAATAAAACATATTACCTCTACTTGTAAAAACCACTTTTAGAGCGCTAATGCCGTTTATATTTAATAAAAATTTATTGTTTTACATAATGGTTAACCTAATCATATTATTGAAAATGAACATTTTTAGCATCTTCCACACGTATTCACCTACTCATGCATATACACTCACATGCGCACAAACATTTTTGTTTCTTGTTTATATGCTTTATCAATGCTTGAGATACAATTTCCATTAGAAATTCGATTTCAAAAACACACGGGAAAATGGAGGCATCTACACCATTTTACACTGACTAAATACTCAAATTTTCAAAAATGTAGCCGTAATGTGAATAGACTATATATATATATATATATATATATATATATATATATATATATATATATATGTATATACATATATTATTAAAAATATTTCAAAATAGCGTTTTATAATAATTGTACAATAAGCAAAAACTCCGTAACAAACGTCGATACAAAATTATTTTAAGACGAGAAATTTTTTAAATTTTTAATAATTATTTACCTAACATTTACATAGAAAAATAAAAACTTCCTTTTTTACAAATTATGTAATTTTTGTACTTTATTAAAAAATCCTTTAAATAATGTAGGTAGTCTTTTTATATTTCTTCATAAAATTATTATATTTGACATGAAGCAAATATGAATATTCATATTTAGGACCGATGGCATTTTTAGACTCGCTAAAAGCGCATTATTGAGAAGTATCGAAAAAGTAAAGAAAACTGTTATCCTGGTAAAGATAGAGTCGTTTTGTGACATGAGCATAATTTTAAAGCACTGGTATAAATACGAATTTCTATGATAAGAAAATAATAAGTATAAAAAAATGATATTTTTCTTAAATATCCTTATATTTTTATACTACTTAAATGAAATGCCCGTTCAATGAAAGTTTTCCAAATGTTACTCTGCAATATGTATAGAGAGTAAAATCGGAACCACTTTAAACTATATTTATACAGATATAGTACTTAAATAGTTTTACGCACGATATTTCCGAAATTAAAACCAAGTTAATTCTGCGGCAAATTCTCGTGTATACTCTCTCTCTGTCTTTCTTTATCTCTATCTCTCTCTCTCTCTCTCTCTGTCCCTCTCTCTCTAACTTCCTTTCCATTTATTGGCTATTACTCTCCCTCTTTCTCTGCCTTTCCTTCTCCCTCTTTTAAAATTCACATTTAATATTAAACTATTTTCTTAAATTAAAAATTTTAATGAAATGAAAAAGCAATAGGCAAAGAGGAAGGAATAATTTCTTTCATACCAACATATCTGCTCTAAACAAAACACATATTGTTGAAAATATGAAATTAAATGCCTCCTTTCTCATTTTTCCGTATTTTCAAGTGACATGAATCTATTAAATTAATATTGTTGAAAATAAGGTTGGTGAAAACCGCATGATTCTTGAGATATTCCTTGAACTGTGCCGAAAAGGAAGTACGGTAATAGTGTTACCGTATGTAATTGCCACCATAAACTATTAGAAAGAGGGGTATTACCACTGTCTAATATTTCAATACTCCCACCTAATAAGAAACTTCTTGACAGGTGTAGGCTTTTCGTATAAGATTAGCTTACATAGACATAAACCTATTTAAAGCTAAACTTACACGGTAATCGTTATTCTAGATAGAAATATATCTTATATAGAAATATATCTGATTTTACCTGAGTTTAAATTTAACATATATTGTATCGATTTAGATTAAACTGAGAGATTGATAGAATTAAACAACTTTCTTAACATTGAACATTAAGTGTTAGTTAACATATTTTGATAGATCAGATGATGTTAACAGATCAGAAATTGGTGGATGACAATACAACAAATAATTTTCTTCAACGTCAAATAATACATATTTATGAATAAATGGTGTAAACCACGGTTAACATATACTAAAACTGATTTTTTAAGAATCGACAATTGATAATATTCCCAATAAAATTATTTAAATGTTGAGTAAGGTTGTGTAATTAAAAGATCATTAAGATCGAATTAACAATGGCTTCATTTAACTCAGTTGTTTAAGTATAAATAATTGTATTTAACTGTAAAATCCCAATCTTTTCTTTATGGATTTTAAACTCTAAATTCTAGGTACGATATTTTCGAATATTAGCACATTAATTCTCACTAGGTACGTATTTTAATTTTAATATTTTTATGAATTTTTTTGTTTTAAATTAGTATTTAATGTCTATATATATTTACAACTTTTGTGAAACCCGCCGATTTTAACAAACTTATAATACTTTAATTATAAATATTCAAACACAGCTTTTCGATTAAACTCAGTTAGATGCCGGTATAATTGTTTCGCCTCCTTACTGACTACACAAGCTGCTATGAACTCTGCTTCAGAGATAGATATGACCACATGGCTCTTAATGGCCTAGGTGACAGGGGCTCTATTCATAAGAAACATATATTTTATAGTTACTGAGCGTCTGATTTCGTCTGCCGTTTGCCTAGTCTGGGACTCTATAGCCAATAAGGTCGGTGGTGTCTGTATTATGGGAATAGAGTAATCCGAGCCTTTCGGTTTTTATTACACATTTTAGTATTTTCTTAACAGCATTCCAGTATGTTCAGTATAACAGTGTAAATATTAGCTTATTTAAGGTCATTGAGAATATGATGTCAGGTCTACTTACAGTTATAGCATAAAATCAGTGATCACACTACTCTGCATGAATAGTTACTTTTCTGTAGTCGTATATAGGGAGTATCCGGTCTGTTCAATCAAAATGTTGCTACAGCATTCTTCTATTTATATGTCGAAAAAAAACTGGTGGTGAGCACATTTTTATATAAAATTTTACTTGAAAATTATTGATGATCTCGTTCAGGATAGGCACGAATCGTGAAAGAACTCTTTTATTTTACTTATATAGCTATGCACGTGAACACCTCCTGCTAAGTAAGGAAAAACTTTATGCAAAAGTCGTAAGAAGCAAAAGAGTTATAACTATGTGTGTGTTCATAATGTCAATATATACGTAAGAAAGCTCGCTGGAGACAAAGTTCTTCATCAAATGTAAACTTTGGAATAAAAAATAACATTTTATTCCAAGTTACACTTTGACACTCACATGGAAGAAATTACCACACGGGCCTATGCATTGCTGGGTTTCATGTTAAGAATTGCCAAACTTTTCAGAGACAACCTATCACATTCTTTACACAACTATTGTTCGATTTCAACTTGAGTATGTTCTTGCAATCTGGAACCCCATACTATTCTGTCTACTATGATATTATTGAGCGGATATAGAGGTAATATATACGTACATTATAATAACATTTTAATAAGCCAGACATTGACTATACTAAGATACAATACATAGGTAGGTAAAATTTGCTGTTTAAACATAGCACACTAAACAGAAGGCGCGTTGAATTGGGATCAACAGTGATGTGCGAAATCTGCGATAATCGATACTACGATTCAGATATTGTGAATAAATTGCAATTTTGTGTAACCAGGAGATCGACCCACAGCTTTGCGCCCTTTCACCTTCCCACGACTCGTAGTGATGTCCTATATCCGCGCGCCACTACACAGATTTCGTGATGATTGCGACAAGCTGTTCCATTCTGTTAACATTTTCTCTTGTCCGTCATCCTAATATAAGGTATTTCTAGACTTAAGAATCGATCTCCTAATAAACATTGAGTAATACATGTTAACTTTTAATTCCCGTATCGGGAATACGGGAATTAAAAGTTATTAATTATTACTGAAATTATTATTTTTATTACCATATTCTTGTCAAGATTATTTTTCACATTTTCCATTTTCGATTCGATTTTGTATGACGTTATTATTATTATTCAACGGGCCTAAAAGTAATTAATATTACATTTTAATTTTGTGTTCTTATATTTTCAATATAATTATTATGTAAATTATTATTTATGTTGTTCAAATACACTTTCCATTTCATTTTATTCAATTATTGTTATGACTATTTTTAATTTTTTTCACGTCTTGTTTTTAAAATGTCACCATTATTTTCTGTAATTACCATTATTGTAATCTATTAGTGTATACCATTATTTTAATCTATTAGTGTATATCAATACTCACCGCAGATTAGTATATGAATGTCAAATAGTTAGAATACAAGCCTGCCTAGTATAAAACTTAGAAATTGTTATTACGTCACGACTTGTGTCTTTTTCCCATGCAAAATAAATAAATGTCTAGTATATTAATCTAAGAAAAATGAAAAAAATATTTCACAAATTTTAAAAATCTAAATATGAAGCTTTAAACTTAACGTTAGACAAGGATGAAAATATTTAATTACAATGCTGTTTTTAAAGATACTTGTAACTGAGACGGTGACTGAGAAAAAAGTCTTGAATCTATGTGCGAGTATTTTAAAGAACCTTGATGTAGCTTTGAGAAAGTTGGAAAACTGTCTTTGAGATATTTATTTAGAAACTATTTGCTGATAACAAGAACAAATGTAGAGCTGTAGCTAATTTTAGATAGATGATTCTCATGCCCTTGAATCACTGATTTCAATACGATTTTGTTTCTATACGTTTAGTTATATGGACACTTAATTGTTAAATAATCGTAGAAAGTTAGGATATATTATGCATTTAAAGTTATGAAATACTTACAAACAAAATCATAATCTTCGAGATAATTTTACTAAATTTTGAAGTTAATGAATATTCAAGAGTTTTGTCAAACATTCCATTCGGCGACAATTGTATTGAAGGCTTTCGAAATCACTGGCAGATTCGGTGCCCGAGGTGTATAAACACGCCTCGCACGTGTAGTAAAAAGATTGCTCTCATATTATTAACTTTGCTATGTTAATAGTTTTTATGTAAATATATTTTCAACTTCTTTATAATTATTTTTTATTGCTGTAATTAATGGGAATATACGTAACAATATATTTAACAAACTTTTTTATGTAATAAAAAAAATGATTAGATGCCTAGCTAGAAATGTCGCCCTTTTTCTGCTAAACTCACATTTTGACAAAGTCATTTCACGTAGAATAAATAAATCATATTTTCATTCGAACGTGATTATATAAATAGATATTTACACTATGAAAAAAATATAATTTTTTTGATAAGTTGATTATAGCCAAAGAGAAAATTGTATCCAAAAAATTAAATTGTGGCAAATACGAAATTAAAAGTAAAAAATGGAAAACGGAAATAGGAAGTTACTCTTTACTACCTAGTCACGGTCCTTGTCACGGTCATAGTCACCGTCGTCGTAATAGTCAGGTCTGGTGAGTGATTTATAAATTTTTTTATAAATTTGATTTTGTTTCTTCGCAATTTCGTTCCCCTACTACATTTAACATTCAAGAAGAAGGGAAGGATTATGTTATTATGTTGACGTAATGTGATAGTTTAAATTATACAGAAAAAAAATTCAATTCAAAATTACAAATGTTTATGACGGTTGAAATATATTGTTAAAATACTTTAAAAAAAATAAAATACTTAAGATTGAGTATTACAATGTCGAACAAACTAAGCACTCATAAAAACATTTCATTATGAAGTGTATGTATGGCACTGAAATTATATGATGAAATTTATAAAGGGAAACGTTTTAAAAAGACTTAGATCTCAGATAATCAGTTTGTAGATGCTGATTTCAAATTTGTTATATTAGTGTCTTTCAAGTCATATTTGTTGAATAGATATCATTTCCGTAATTTACTTCATGCAGTCGAGAGTTCAAATTCCAAAATCTGATCTTGGGTCGTTTTAATAATCTCCCAAAATACCTTGATCAGTTTTTTCTTTTAAATTTCCTTTGTCTCAAATATAGCAAAATTTCATACGCCTAAAAATATAATATTATATATATATATATATATATATATATATATATATATATATATATATATATATATATATATACACGTATATATGTATATATATATATATATATATACATATATATATATATATATATATATATATATATATATATATATATATATATAAGTTTTAAACTTTTACATAAAAAAGTATCGTTTTCTCAATTTATTCGATCCGAAGTAGGTCGTACTGAAGTAGGTGTGGTAAGGGAAAATATTTTAGACGTGACATAAGTTTTAAAATATTTTAATCGAAAATAAGTAAACGTTTATATTTGAAGCGAATATTAATGACTCCAAATTACTCTATAAGATCCCTAACATATAAATGTTTCATTAGCCAATACCATTATAGGTGGATATCATTCTTAATTTATTCATAAATGGGCAATTACATTTTAAAATTATCTGCGTCTACATACAATAACTTTTATTAAGAAATTTTGTTCATTATCTAAACATTTTTTATCTAAATATTAATATTTTTTCTTTTCATTTCTTTATTCAATGGTATCATGTCAAAAAATTCGAAAAGAAAATGGTATCAAGGAACGATTAACAAGGATACGCGTGGTCCTTGGAGATAACATTCGTTCCTATGTATCTTATCTAAACAATTTTACTTCAATTTGTATTTTAAACGCTTCGTCTATATTGGTCTCACTGGTGTGAATTCTTACTTGTCTGCAAAAATATTCCGTGTTGAACGCCGTTAATCATCTGAAACTTTAAGGTAGTAAACGTTATCTTTATATAACAAAACTCTGTACTGGTCTACGCTTTTCAATAATTTATTTCATTTGCTGCTACTTAATTTTTTACTGTTGTCCATGCTTAAGACGAATATGTTGCGAAAAGTTTTCACGTTGTTTCCAATAGCTTTTTTTCTTTGTTGTTTCCATAGTATTTCCATCGTTTGCTCTTTTCAGGTGGTATGATTTTTATTTAACGTTTACATAGTATGTATGTTATGAGATTTTGATCTTGCAAAAAAAAGATCTCTGGTATTTCTATTTTGAAGTAAAATTGCTGCAGGTCGTTCCTTTATGATCTTAGTTAAATATCATATGATTTTTACGTTTTTCATAAACCAATGAAAATTATGATAAAACTAACAGTTATTTAATAAATTTTGTTTCAACGGTTATAATCATGTTTTCTAGAATTAACGCATCAGCTACTTGTATACCCGTGTAAAACCAAAACTTTTGGTTATGAAAAAATCTGCACAATGTTGCCTTCTTTTAATCAAAAGTTTTTTTTTCTTTAAAATGCATTTTAATTATGTGTTCCACAAAATTCTAAATAATGAAATGAAGCACCCACTGCACAAACTATTTCTTCATTTCGGAACGGTAATGACATATCTATATTTTTAGGTGAAACACTAATTTCATAGATGACTAATTTCTGTGAAATAAATGATTTATTGTATAAAAAGTGTGTATTTCCAATGAACCATATAAGGGAAGTATAACTTCTATCACAGTTTTCTTTAAGTTCATTAAATGTTATTAAACATCATATAAATAATCTTTTAATTAACCGAACGTTATATTTTTCATGCGATAAAAGTGAAATATGTCGTATGCGTTGGGAAATTTGCTACTGTTTCTAAAACAACACAGCATGTTTCATACTTACTATTCTATTAGTAATAGTAGGTAATTTTAAAACGTACATACTGAGAAAATTGCAGAGATCGAACAGCGTCTGTGGTTAACTACGCAAGGTTGTATTTTCAGGTAAGATTTGAAATTTGCTGCAAATGATTTGACACCGCGCCGTGAGAAGTCCTAGAACGACGTAATTTTAAAAACTATTACACGCCTCATGAGGAATCCAATACGATACGTGGCTTAAATTAATACGTGGAATAACTAATTTCATAGATATATTAGACGATTGCAGAACGAAAAATCTCAAATTATCAATTTGACATTCAATACGTACGGCACATTTATCTAGGAATACAAGAGATATCGCAAACAACGCATTATATTAATATGCTTACTTCTATTCGGGTCACTTCGTGATCAAATAACGAAATGCTTACAAAAGAAAAGTTGAGGGAAATTAACGATGGACAGCGCTTAGCAGGCGGCGTGTTCCAGTTCAATAAACAATTTCCAGCGAGACATGAATTGCGTTTTCAGCAGATACACTCGCTTAAATCGCACTACCCGAGCTATTAAATGTTTCGATAAAACAAGTGTGGTTTCGATTGTTGGTGTACGTATTTGTAATTTTCGGATCCGCCGAAATATCGTACCTACTTTCCACAATTAGTTAAATCTATCTGATTAAACTTTAATAAATAACTCTTCGATATATTTAATGCATAAAATGATTATTTTATTTTTCATCTAGTGGTGAAAATCGTAGCTTATTTCCATAATAATATATTGAAAAATTGTTAATTTTTTTGACAATTTCCAAGAACATCTCTAGAATTTAAACTCACATGAAGAAATATACTTTTAATGCTAAGCAATGAATTAAAGTAAATTAATAAAAAAATGTATTTACTGTTTACCTTATTTGAATTATCTAAAAAATATAATAATTAAAAGTGTATTGAAGATTTGCTTCAATTTATGATTGAAGCACTAAATAATTGCTTAATGTAAAGAAACTTCAAAGCAAATATTAGGATAAGAATGGAACAATTGAAAAGAATAATATAAAGTAAAATATATGTAAATTTTTGCAAACATGTGGTCGACTTGTTATAATATATTTCATAAATAGAACAGTCAAAGTGTATTTCAAATATATTCCACTTTGCTTCGACTTTGTAACATTATTATGTAAGCTTTATTTTTCATAATATGATAAAAATACGGTTCGTGTCTTATGAGAAATTTATATTTTTAACAAAATAAAACACATGCAATTTTCTGGTGCTGCAAAAGGCCTTAGTTATTCCTAATTATTCATATCTGCAGTAAATTAATATTTTCCATAAAGCTTGACGTGAAAGTTACTTAACAAACTGATCTAGGTGTAAAAAGTTTTAACGGGCTGTGGCCAAAGTTTAAAGTATGATTTGTATTGCGCTGTTAATATTGTTGTAGTAACTTACTATTATAAAATATTAAAATTTAAATTAGTGATCCATGTATTAGTAATGATAATATTTTTTAAGTTCCACAGGGAGTTAAATTAATAATAAAATTGGATGCTGAACACAATAAGTTTTAGATGTGTAATTATTTTACAAAATGTACATGTATGCGTGCTAGCATATGTGCTTACGGGCGTGTTCAAGCGTGCGCGCGTGCTAGCATGCATGCGTGCGAGGGAGGGTCTGTGCGAAAGGGCTTGCGTGTGTGCGTGCATGCTTGCATGCGGGCGTCCATGAGTGCGAGCGTACGAGCGAACCTGCAAGCTTGCGTGCATTACAATTATTCATCTGTTAAAGATGGCAGTCTATAGATTTTTAGTTACATGAATCACATAAACAAAACTTGCTACTTCAGATGGTTTTTACAGAATTGTTTTTACAGACTTGATGCAGAATGGCTCATTCGTTTTTTGTGGTCTAGACGTCTACGGTATGATTAGTGACATAACGTATAGACTAAGCACAAGGATATCGAGTTAAAAATAAAAGAAATATTATAGTAACAGTATGCGAGCAAGGTATGGTATTTGGGTTATGTTTTACTATTATAGCTATATCTATATTATTTTCCTTAACGAGTCATGCATGTTTTAATTGTATTGTTTTATATGAAAACATTATATCAAAATTACTAGCAATTACAGATATCATTGATGCTATCCTTGTGTTTCTGACGAGAAGGGTATCGATAATATTATCAGAACAATTTGTAAGTTTTCGATTCCATACGTATGTTCTGAAAAACTAAGTGACACATTTAGATAGGATGTAACTTATTGGCTTAAAAAGTTCCATTTTCCTTTTGTCTTGAGTACATTTCTATTACAATAATACCAAATGTTACTGCACTTCTAATAATAATTCATTTTATAACTGGTGTTTAAAAAAGGATAATTTTAAGTTTCCTTTTACGACAAACAACAGAAACAGTGTTTTTTTTGTATAATTTATGATGGCCAAAAAAAATTCACTTTTGCAATAAAATAGAAACTTTTCAACGTTACTTCTAAAAAAATTCTACGCAGATATGTGTCTAAATTGTATTTAGTAAAAAACTTTGTAAATTATAAGGACATCATAGATGAAACATCAATAAAGATAAATTTGACAAAAGTTAGTACTAGCATGTATATTTTGACTGAAGCAATACGGTCAGAAATAGCATTTTACAAGCATTGGTAAAATGGGGTACTTATATTATAATTTTTGATCAGGTTATAGTAAACATTTATATTTAAAATCAATGTAATCAAACGGAAAGACAATAAACTACGTCATTTATTAATAAAACTAAATGCGAAATATAAGTTTTCATAATTAATTCTAAACCTCTAGCTCACGTAATGTGACATCGTACAATTGACATATCCAATCAAAATCTAGGGAATAGTTTAGTAGAAAAATAAGTTCTTCTAACTAAATACCTAAAACTAAACAGTTTAGAGTAAAATTATGCGACGTATAATACGTTCGATTAATAGTGACAATTTTTTAAATAAGTAATACGCCCCGTGTCATATTCTCGGTTTATTTGTCCGTCCAAGTCTATAAAATCCTAACGATCTATTTTGAACCGTGTCAAATGATTAAGAAAAAAAATAGGTAGAAGCTGCAAGAGAGAAGCTTCATTAAGAGATGAACTCAAAATAATATGTCGTGAAAATCATTTTGATGTACGTTTTTGTTTTGTGATGTAACTTTTTGTCTTAAATCTCCTAATTTTAGTAAATACTTTTCAAGAGGGAAATTGTATCGGTACTTTCTTCTTTGATAGAAACGATTATTCCTCATATTTTTAAATGTTAACAAGTACTGAAATCGGCAAAATCTAGGTCCCAGATTTTGAAACGTAAAATACAATAAGTAATCAGTAGTATTGGAAATAAAACACGTTTCACAAAGTAGTTTTCATGCTATAAAATACTAAACATGTTGGAAAATTGTTTTCATTTCCATACTCGAAAAATACGGTTAAATATATAATGTAAAACATATATAACATATAAGTGTTCTATTTTAATATATACTATTTCCAATTTAATTCACACACCAAAATGCAAAAATGCATATTATGCTTTGACAGGTTTCTGTCAAATAGCTCTGGGCGTGAGGCTACTCCAAGTTGATATACGTTGTAAAACTATCTGCTTTTTGAAAACATTGGAATGATTTTTCTCACGTTGATATTTAATTTCGATTTTGGTTATGATGATTTTTATTAATGTAACTTTTAAGGAGAATGTAAATTTCATGCAAGTATCTGTTTCGGGAAAGTTTATGATATTTGTCATTCCAGAGGTAGTATAGTACAATCCAAATTTTATGCCAGAAAAAAACTAGTAACAATACCTAAATATAATTTAAATTAACAATAACTTTTAGTAACATTTGTTAATAATTTATATAAAAATTATGGACATAATCTTTCTTTAAATTTCATAAAGGGAAATGTGTTAAATGTAATAGCAAACCAGAGCTCACTGTTGATAAACTCAAAAAAGGGTCGTTTTTGACTATTAATTAGCGTTAATGAAAACTTTTGGCACCTCCGAAGCAAATAGAGTTTCAATAGGGCCCTAAATCTTAAAAATATATTACCGCATAAAAATATATTGCCGCACTGTATCAGTTTCAAAGCGATACGCTAATAGGTTTTAAATGAAAAAAAATGTATTCCTGCACTCTTGAATTTTGGTCTGGACTAATCGTCAAATTTCTTCATTTATTTATGGCCTAAAACATTTCAAATGTGATTAAAAGTAAAAGAAAAATACAGTCTAATTCAAGAATAAACATGCTACATTGATAAATACGTAGGTATACAAATTATGTCAAATTAGATATTTTTAAATACAACATATACGGTTGAGAAATATACTTAATTACTCAATATTATATATTGACCTATTTGATTATATTTATCGGCATTATCTTCATAAACCGAGATCGCAGTCTTTTGACAAATAATTCAAAAATGGGTCTATAAATAATTTTTACTCATCGTTATTTGCACAAATTTTTTTCTAAGTTAATATGAATAATTTGGCGCCACCTTGAATTAATTAGCTTTTCTCTACAAATTACTATGTTTGCAAAAACCTGTATCTGTTTTTACACTACACAGTTTTTTAAGAAATTGGAACCACATCAGTGTATACTTTATGTAAAGTTAAGAAACTTTGGGATTTTAATCTGTAATAGTACTACATGGGTAGATTGCAATACACCAATTTTTTTTTTAATTATACCACTTTCTTTTGGATGTTTAAAAATTCTCGTAAGTCATTAATCATCAAGTTATATCTCATATTTAGATAAACGTAATAAATGTGGCAATATTGCACAATTACCTTTCTTAGCGATCGATGGTGAATTTGAATTTTCTAACCATCCCTTTAGTTTGCATAATTTTCCAAAAAAAAGGTAAGAAGAAAATTAAATTTCAAGGAAGAAAATTAAATTTTTGTTTACATAACGTAAATTATAATTATTGCCATTTGAAAACCTTTAACATCAATCCATAATTCGCCCAAACATTTAACATTATAAAAAAAGGTCTCGTCGGTTTTTAAAATAAACTTACCGGAATAACAATTAATATGATATATTTTTATTTGTCATTTAGACAAATTATTATTATTTTCTTATTAATAATAATACATTAATTTAAATTGCGCTCTCAAAAGAAATTTTCAAAAGGTTTGTTAATTATTTAATATGGCAACCCTCACACATATTTTCGACCAACAAGAACATTAATGTTTTTGAAAGTTTAGTTTTGACATATCAGTTAACTTGTGTGAAGTGTGTCGCTGGCTTTTTATTAAATAAGTTGTATTATTTGTGATGTCGAGTGAGTGCAATTACGATACGTCATTTTTTAGTACTGGTAAATATTTGGACATAGTACTAGTATATGCCGAATGCCATTACAATACCGGAAAAAATAATTGTAAATTATTGAGTGTTTCGAAGAACGAGGAAGATACTTTGAACAAAAAATTCAGGTAAATGTAAATACATTCTAAAACAAAATAATTTGTATTTTAATTACTATGTACTCGTGTTTCTTACTTTTTTGAAACCGCTAAGTGGCATTTTATTTTGACACTTGACAGTTTGCAAAATTTACGTTGCCAAACTGATATTTAATGTAAAGTATATAGGATGTTAATTTAAACGTAAAATTTAGGCTTTAATTATTTTATAAATTAGGCGACCAATTGATAAAAATAACATTTTGTCGGATTACACGACGGAAACAAATAAAATTTTATACTTTCTATAAATACCTGTTACATATTTCCTTTTATATTATCTTTTTAGATTTATTGTACCTTAAAGGCACTTCATAGTTCTAATAATTTTATCCTATTGATTGCTAATAAGACGTTCCTGATAAGACATATTTGAGCTAAGGAAGATTAATCACATGGAGAAAGAAAATCCGCTTTTCTTCCTAGCGTAAACGTAAATTTATTTCTATTTTATTAGAATCAAGCGTTTACAGAGGACGTATGAAAGAAAAAACATTACCGTTCCTTGCTTCCACGACATCGCAAAAATTTTGTATCTCTACTTCGACTGGTTTATTTCCTATTTGAGTAAAAACCAAATTTAGCTTTCTTTGATTTACGACTTCTCTTGCCTGAAGCATTGAATGCATTCGCTTCGCTTGTCAAGATACTCGTTCGTTGGTTATTATAGCTGTTTCATGTGGAAGTTCTTACTTGCGCTTTGCTGGGTTTACTTCAGTTTTTGGTGTTTATTCTTGAAGACATGAATTTCATATATAGCGCCCGGTATGAAGTTTTATGAGGAGTAAAATCAGAAGTTCAGAGCGTTAAACAATTATAACCGTTAGATGGTGTACCTCGGTGCAATATTTCTGTGCATCTTTAGTTTAAAATATTAATATGTTTATTTGGCATTGCCTTCGCAGTACGTACTGTAAATTAATCGTTAGTTTATTTCAGACACATTTTTAATTGACGTATCGAATTATATACTGGCAATTGTAAGGACGTTTATTTTGGCTGAAATTATTGCATTTAAAAAAAGTAGTAAAATGAACACAAGGGAAAGAAACTATACGGAAACAGCGCATTTTTTTTGTACACGGAAGCAGAGTAATTATTGCAGATATTGGTCTCTTACAAAGATGTAATTGAAAATAAACGCACTGGTGGAGTAAACGTGAAGACGAAGAAAATGCCAAAATATTGCTAGTAGTATTATTAATAAAGGGTAAATACAGTAAAATGTTAACGTTTATAATGAAAATAGTATACGGAATTAATTTTTTGCGCTATTGAAATTTCTGTTTTTTTTGGGAATATGCTAAGAAACGTGTAATTTAGTTGTTTCTTTAGGCAAGAGATCATCCGAGGCAACGGAAGATGTTCCTGCTGGTTAGCCTAGGGGTGAGGTACAGGAAATCATGTTGGATATAGACACGAATGTACCAATACGCAGGAGACGAACCAGCAGCCAGCATTCGGATATCAAGCTCACTTTCGGTGAATGTCAGTTGCTCCAGATGGAATAATTAAAAAGAAATTTCACAAGGCATGAAGTGGAGCAGAGACAACGAATAGAAAATAAGATCCATGAAATTCTCCGCAAGGAAACTTTATTAAGTCATGCTCAAGAAGCTAAGGCTCGCGCTGAAGTTGCTGAGGGGATTGAAAAATAAATGAAATGCGCTTTTAGGATATAATTTTTTTTACTTGTACATGTTTATTCTATTTTGTGTTTATAAATATTGTTTTTTTCTTATTTCGTTTTCATTTTTATTTACCCTATTGATATACTTTTTGTACTATTTTTATTTTCCTTTCTTTATTTTTATAATTTTTTCTGCTTCAATTTTGTTTCATTTTATATTTATAGATCTTGTAACACACAGTTAAATTTTCAATAATAAATTATATAATCATTATTTCGTTGTGTGTAGAAAGGTAGTGCAGCAGGTCGCTTAAAACCTTTGAAAGCTAAAAAATGCTAATATTGATATTTTTGAACTTACACAAAAATGGTGGAAATTTATTACTAATTGTTAAAGTCACATTTATTTTATCAAGCTTTATTAATAAGGGTCGTCCGTAAGTATACGTTGCAATTTTGTAAGAGATTGGTAAAACAAAATTTCAATGAAATGATGTATTAACCAATGAAATAGGATTTTCATGTAGAATCCCTATAAAATAATGGTTTGTATTATCTAGTTCAAACTAATTTAATATACGTTTTTGAAATGTTTTTGCAAGTATTTGTTAAATTACCTAATATGAAAAATAAATATGTATTGATAACTTCCTGAATTAAACCAGTCATTGGCTTATATCACCTAGTCTAAACTAATTGAACGCACATTGTAATGTTTTGACCACTAGTCAGATTGAATTTTATTTATAGAATTTTTGAATTCCAACTAAGAATACTAATAAATAACATTCAAAATACAATATATGTTTTTGTAAGAATTTATTAAATTAACAAATATGAAAAATAAATAAGTATTAATAACTTCCTATATTAAAGCAGTGCTAAGGCAATTTATCCCTGGTTTCTATTGGTGCTACTGTCCTGTAGATACATATAATGGAATAAGTTCTATGGACACAAGTATATTATCTGTACATTTGAAAATTAATTTTTTAATTATTAATATTAGAGGAATGAGGTTATTACAAATAATACAGTTTCAAATTTTTTCAATACTTATAAATATCAGTAATGTGTGATGTCATTTCAATTAATAAAAAATTAATACAATTTAAAAGAAGACAACGTACTTTAGTATATTTAACAAATAAAAGTTATTCATAAAAGTATAAATATCAATAAAAATTAGCACAAACAGTAAAGGAAAAATTATATAGAATCCGATAAAGCATTACTAATATTATTTATCTTATAAAGTCTTGAAAGACAAATGAAGCCAGTGTAACAATAAATCGAGTATGTATACAGATGAAGTAAGCGTAAAAATTAAAAACATTCCTTAAACAAATCCAAATAATATATATAATAGTTTATTTTCTATCGGCATCCGTATAGATAATAGTTTAATTTTTATCGATATTTATAAGTAACATACGATCTACTAGTGTTAAACCTGCAGATCATTTTGCAAATGCCTTAACCGATTACAAAATACGAATCAGTAAAAGGTTGTCGACTCGCAAATCCCCAATTTGTTTCCAAAAGTACTGGAACGATGATAACATCTTTCAATACCTGCTCAGTTTCCTAGGGAAGCTGATTATTATATAGATAGATAAGTTATGTATAATTATGTTATGTTTATTATGTGACAATTATATTGACTATGGTAGTCAACTTAGTCGTGCGTCGGAGCCGATACGTATGATCTTTTCATTTTAAATTGCATGTGTACTTTGATTTTAATTAAGGCTTTAGTTTTTTATTTTTCTAACATAAAAATAACAGTAAGTTTGTTTAAGCAAATAACAATAAATGATGTCCAAAAAAATATCGGTGAAGTAATCAAATTATATTTCACGCAATGAACCTGCACACACAACTGTCGTGAATTTAATTTACAACAGGAGCTAGTATTCTGACCTTCGGCTGCATTTCACCGTATTCATGTACCGGCATCATGGATATTTCTTTTAATGGACAATTGTCTATGTAAATGTTGATGAAGATTTTATTAGATGTTCACGTCAATGTGTAATGACATTTTATTATTTTTTTCTGAACTTATTGTATTCAAATCCTCTTATATGAATTCAGTACACTCTATGGACTTACAATTAATATATTCTCTCTGTTTCTCTCTCTCTCTGTTCTCAAAATTTTTTTTTCTTTGTTATTGAGAACACTTTTTCTCATATCTCATGTAATATGTATTTTAAAATATCGTTTCTATTTTTTTTTTAGAGTTTCGGTCTTAACAAATGAGACAAAACATATAAATCCGATGAAACTTAGATAAAAGAGCTGACAAAAATTAAAATTTTTCTTTTGAACAAAGAAGGGCTAATATTTCATACAAAAGACTAAAAATTATTTGTCGAAGTCAATCATCTATACACTGAGAACTATTGCTCTAGAAGATATTTAAATTTATTACATTGATATATTTCTCTATCTTTTCAGTAATAAAAAAATAGCGGGCATACTCAGTCGCATGTATTTAAAAGATCAATCTTTATTTCCAGTGCTAATCCACTTGAATGGATATATAAAGAACTATGGACAAGATTTCAATTTGAAATTTGACGTACAAATAATCGATTAATTTTCTCATAAAAATATAGACTGTGACAAATAGAGCACACTTAGTATGCTAAAAACGATAATAAATATCTTTCGGATAGAATTTATTGTGGAAACCTTTCATTATTATACTGTTTTGATTATTTCCTTTCAAATTCTATCTCTTGAATTTACACAAAAATAAATGTTTCAATGAGATGTAATAGACATATTATCAATTCGGGTAAATATTAATTAGTTAACGATATATTAAAAAAATAATTTACCTCATTTTTAAATCTAAATATTAACGTGACTATAACATCTAATACCCATGCTAATTTGATCGATAAAACAAGTTGACACATTAAATTGATTGCGATACTGCACACTCTAATTTTGTCATATATTTTCCTTAAATTGAGCTGAAACTAACACATACTCATTGTTTCATCAGATTTAAAATTGCTAAATATAAGAGTTAGCTATAACTTATAAAAGGAATTTTATAAAAGTTTCGGTAATTTTCCATTAGCGTGCAAGTTCCAACAACATTTCAATTTTGTTATATAATTTTAAAGATTTAACAAAAGATGTCCAGGTTTTTTTTTTGGAAACTGTTTGACGGTCGATTATTAAAAACTAGCACGCTCGCAGTACTAATACAAACAATTTTTTTAATATACAACTTTTTTTAACAATCATGAATGAAAATGAATATTTAACTTTTTTTTAAAAACTGTTAAAAAAAGTTAAATATTCATTAACACTTATCTCGCTGGTCAGAAATACTTGGAATATGTAGAATGCTTGTCGTTTTTGCTGATATTGTCAGCAAAATATAAGTTTTTTGCTTTAAAAAATCAATATATTTTTGAGAGTGTTTTTAGTAAATTATTATTTAATTAACTTTTTATTTTCTATTATTTTATATACACTTTTACCTGCATTCTAATTGTTCTTTTCTATCCTAAGACTTGCACTTTTTTATCCTTAACATGGAAGATTCATTTTGTAAATCATTCAGGTAAATCTAAGTTGAATTAAATCTTTTTTAAAAGAATCACCCATAGTTTGCTAAACTTACGATTATGGCAGAAATTTCCCATTTAGTTACTTAGTGATATGATATTAATCTCTGCAGACGTTGCAATAGTTACATTACTGCGGTTTTTTGTCTAAACTATCATCATATCCTAAGGTAGTTTTTAAGATAATAAGAAAATCATTAATTGTACTGGTTTTGCTGCAGTGACTTTTTTATATACACATTATTCTTTTGAAAACAGGAAAATATCAAAATATAATTTCAAACAGTGGCGAAAGCTAAGAATGGACACAACAATTACTTACTGCATACGTTCTACATGACTACTCTACTTTAAAATCAAATTGCATGTGACTTAGTGAAATCGTTTTTAAACAAGAGTGATTTATATGACTGAAACAAAGATTTTTAAAAAAAGCACAAAAAAATTATAATTTTTAAACTATTGATTTCCGCGGAACTAATGTTTTTAAATTACTTGTCACGTTGTTCTCTACCTAAAAAAAATTTGGACAACTCTAATTGGGCCACCTATTATATCGGAAACTGGTAAATGAAACTTTGAAATTAAAATGTTAAGTGTTTTTTTTCACAGTTGTTTAATCACAGGTATGCTGTATACAAATTATCGTTAATTTTTTGTTTTCCCCGGGATACTGAATATCGGCGGAATTCCAGTTTATATGTCTCCTTTAAAACATATGGAAAAAATTAGTAATGTGGGATATGAGTAATATTCCTTTTATTTGCCTTTTATTGAAGCTTTAATTTTTTTTCTGAGTTTTTTTGAATGTAGATATAAATATTATCATTTAATTTTTATATCGTATTAAAATATATTTCTCGAGTTCGTCATTAATATTAAATAAGCAAAAATTAAAAACTGCGCGATGCAAGTAATATTATAACATTGTTAATATACTCAGTGTACTTACCAGGAGTACACATATATCCTCACCTCAGTAAACTTCGTCGTAGACGTACCGCAAGCGACTACCGGACGCGATGTGTGCAGCTTACCACCACTACACGTCCTTTATTATACTTGCTGTGTTCACCCTTATTACTTTATGAGCAAAATCATATTTACTACGTACGTAGAATTTCTTGTAAAGACCTGAAGGTTAGCCACAACAAAATAAAAATCTAAGCAACGAGGGTTAATGAAAAAAAAACAATTTACGACAAAGCGTTGAAAGTATATGCATACCTGAACATCCCCAAAGCATTGAATTTAATAATATGCCGTAACTAGTATCACAATTGTAAAGATATTATTTAGATTATTATTGCTTTATATATTTAGAAGAAATTGGTAATTGTTAAACTTGTAAGGGAAAAAATTATAGGATATCAAATATTTCTTAAAAAAAAATGTTTCTAATTAACTTCTAAAGTGTTTGTTTGAAGAATCATCAACTTTCAGTTATAACAAATTTCCTTAGAAAATGTAATCTGTTGAATGCAGTGATATTTATTACTATTTCAGATGTTAACAAAGAAAAAGACATTGACAAAATATAATGTGAATAATAACAGGTATTACTATTAAGATTTTGGTTTTATAAAGATGGAAGAATCTTGTTTGCAATAAATATAATTATGTGCATTTATTTTTATTACTAATTGTCTGCCATCGGCCGCTTGGAAAAAGTTACTTTCGTAATATATATAAGTTATTGCCCTTAGTATTATATTCTGCAAATGGTAGTTGGATCGCAAAGGTACTAAAAAAAAGCTCCGTCAAAATCTAATTAGTAGTTTTTGAGTTTGTATTCATTCAGCATCAGTCAGACGAATAAACAGATTATATACCCATACAGCCACACACATTTAAAAAAAAATAATATTTTTTCATGTACATGAGAAAAATATTCATTTTAGGTTAGAGAAAATTCATTTAAGGTTAAAGAAGTTTTAGATATATTTCTATACATTTGACTCTATTAGGTTATGATTTTATAGTCCAAATATTTTTAGTATAAAAACAGTCAGTCATATTTTAATATAGTTATATGTAAATCAAAAAAATTAAAATTTCTAAGAAATACCTTAATCAATTATTCCCTCCTTTTGGCTAGCTTTTACATTTCTTTTCACAGTCATTATTTTGTGTGAGGGTCGTTTTGTTAAAGGCATTTTCCAATTTTAACGATGGCGGAATAACATGCCTATTCTCTTTTTTCAATGAGCTATACTGCCGTGTTTATTAGATAGGTTTATTTGAAACGCGCACACAATACTGTTTATTACGTGAACAACATTGATGAGCTCGTGCCCCGCTTCCCTCGCATGCTTGTGTACCCTCGTTCGCTTACCAATTATTGGTGGACTCTAACAGTCTCTTAAGCTGAAAAGAGAAGTTATATAATGCCGTCATTGAAGAACTCATACCAGGAAAGATACGACATATAGACGAGAACGAACGCTGGAAACACGATATTTTATATTGCCGTTCTCCTTTGTAAAATTTTGTTGAGGTAACACGTGTATATTTAACAGAGTCATCGTTCAAATATACATAAATTAGTTCATTTGGTATAAATAATTTATCTACCTTGACATCCTGTCACACGGTACAGGGACGTAACCCATATTCTACAAACCATTATTGGATGCCTTAAGTGAGCCTACAAAAGAGTGAATAAATTACATTCCATACTAATATATGGAAAAAATACAGAAGAAAAAATAAAGTGAGTTTATTATACAAACTTTGCAGTCCCTAAGTGTTATTAGTTGATAGTATAATAAAAGCTAATTTAAAAAATATAAACTGATGTCAAAATGTAGGTGCCTACGTCCTTTAAAAAAACGAAATATATAATAAATAAAAATATAACTAATTGAAAAAAAAGAAATAATAACTATTATAATATGCACATCATCAATCCAAATTCCAAAGCAAAGGTAGGAAACACAAAAGGTAATGTAATACTAAAAACAAAACAAAAAACTTGTCTTGGCTAGCACCAATGACAAAAAAATTGTTAACATGCCTACTAGTACTTAGGTAGAGACTAATAATAGATCAGCAGCAGTTTGCAGTCCGATTATTAATTTCCCAGAAATATGTGGACAAACATATATATATATATATATATATATATATATATATATATATATATATATATATATATATACACTTCTGAAATTTTACACCTTCATTTAGAAGTCCTACTAGAATAAAATATACAAATATTTTGTATTTAAAATAACATTAGATACATACGGATCGAACTGATAACCTCTCTCTTCTTGAAGTCGGTTAAAAAAACCTAAGCCAATTAGTATTTAATTATATTTTCCATTGACATTCACTACGTATTTGTCAAATATCGTCAATATCTCGCGATGAAAGTGACGCAGAAAGACGGAAAACACCGTGGTGATTCCGTAAACGTTACGTTTTTCATTTTTTTTCAAACACTCGGAAAGAAAATGTTTATAATGTACCAAGATCCTTCCTTGTTTGCAATGAATGGAAAACACGCCCCTTGTTTGTATTTAATATGCTAGAGAAACATGATTTAAATCTTTTTGAATGTTACTCCGCGAGCAAAGCAGCCAAATGACATAAAATACGCATTAGCATTATTAAATATTATAACCGAATCTCCTCTTTATTATTTAATGGGAAAGAAACTACATTTGATGTCATTTAATTTCGGAGCCTGGTAATTTATATAATCAGATAATTTAATTTTTTGTTGGTATTTGCGTACTTCTGCCACTATTATTTTATAAATTTTAACATTTTCATCGTTTAGAATCATGCATTTATGCTTACGAATTTGACACAAACTATCTATTATGTCATGGATTATTCATATGTAATAAATTTAGTACTTAATTGATTAATTGTATTTTAATCACATTGTGTTTTTGTATAATTAATTTTATTATAACAATAGTATTATTTGTTGTCTAATGGTAAAAGTGACAGAATCAAAACAAAAGAAGAACAAAAATTACTCTTTTCTCTAATTAATATTTTCTTATTAAAGGTTTTAAATGTCTTCTGAAAACATTAGGTACCTTCTTAATTAATATTTATTAATAGATTTGCAGATTTATTGCATAATTTTTGAGATGATAGCATTGAAAATCTGGTAAAAACTGAAGATTTCCGTGGCTATCGTCTGTAATTAAAATTTATAAAGTTAATGCTAAGCATACTGTTGCTAGCATGGGTTTTCATAAACTAATCTTTCGCTTTTTCATCAATTTTACTTACAGAAACACAAAATCTGTTGGCGATATTATGCAAAAATTGATATACTTTCCAGAATCTTTACTGGGTATTTCTTGGAACCTATTTTCCATATTTTACCTAAAGTTAAAAAGAAGTATTAAAAAAACATCGTGTTAAAAATACTTTAAGTCTTAAAATAAAATACTCATATATTAGGTGACGTATCTTTTTACTTTTCTTTTTTGCTAATTAGTCGCATATTCGTGGAAGCTCTATAAACTAAGAGTTGGTCTCGCTAATATTTCGGCGTCCTCAATAGTTACAGCCTCAAAGACAATTGAACGTACCGCGAGAGTATGAACAGAAAATCATTTTCCATCAGATCATGCAAGCTGAGAAGCAAGGTACAATACGAGGGAGGAGAAGAGGAGTAAATTAAGTATATCAAGAAATAAATAATGATTTTTGACGCATTTCAAGATTATCGACGATCATGGTCTGACGAAAACTCCTGGGAACCGATGATTCTCATATGAATACTTGATATTTTAGTACTTTATGTTTATTTACTTTCATTAAAATAATTGCACGAGGATAGATATTGAATAAATTTTAAATCTAATATAACAAACATTCGGAAATTTCCCTTTAGCTTTCATAAAATTATATGTTGTTAGTTGTTCTGACGGTCAATTGATTGCGGTGAATTTTAATTACCGTCTTGGAGGCTGCCACTTTTATTTTATTAACGCCGGTTTTCAAAGTGTCGTACCGTCAACCTATTTCTCACGTATTATTTGAATTCATTAAATGCATGGTTAATATTAATATTAATAGTTACACCTTTACAGTGTCTATAACAGAAGTTCAGAACACACATAGAGATGATTTATTAGCAAATAATTAAGGAGACTTGGAGAGTTGCCAGAAACACTGTTATCACTGAAACATGTATATCGTTAAAATGATAAATACCTCGTTGATAATTGAGATAGGAATTATATCTTTAAACCAAAGGAAAGCAATTACGATTATAATTAGTAGTAAGTAGCCAGGTTTGAGAGTAATAATTGATACATATGGCGGACTTATTGCTACGAGAGCAATCTCTTACAGCCAACCATAACTCTAGTCCAGCCCCGTTCTACGAACGGCCGGGAATCCAACCCGGTTCCCCGCAGTGCCACGCATCGTCAAAGGCTGTATGCCTTATGATCAACGCAACACATCATGGTGACGACATACTTAGCTCGTTTAACAAAATGGTGCATATATTACATAAAATTGGAAGATGTCAACCATCCAAAAGAATACGTTGGTGCATCTAAGCTAATGGGAGCACCATGAAGTATATGGGGTTTGAGGTTCACTCTTTGAAATATAAAGTAGTGGGTGTATCGAATTCCCTATATCGATAATTTCAAAACACACTGTGACGAGTGAGATTTCCGCAGATGTTGCTTGTCTGATTTTTTTAATGCTAAGAGTAATCAGTCTTTCAGTACACCGAACAGTTATCAACCTTGTTTGATATGTATTGTAAATAGCTTTAGGACCAAACTGATGCCACTCATAAACTATTCTAAGTGTTTCGAAAAAATATCCCACATTCGTTTTGGTAAAGCTTGTGGCTCGCCATAAACTGGTATCTGTATTGACAACTAAAATTGTCGCCTCAGAAATCTCATCTTTAGCTGCAATTTTGTTCCAGGTTCAATTATCTAGTATCTTTCTTCTTTAGTCCAATTATCTAGTATCTCTTTTTTGTTGCTCATTATAGGCACAACTGAATTTACAAGCTTGCAGTTTTGTAAATTCATGACAAAATTTTGAAGATATGGTTACATTAACTATAAATTTTTCTTCCCCTCTGGTGAAAATTCGCAAAGCTACAAATCTGGGCGCACAATCCTTTGCAAACCCTTGTTTATGATATAATTCTAAGTTTGTCCTAGAGATATTAAATTTATTCGCAATCACTTTTATTTTACCACTTTTTGACACTTCTTCCACGGCACGCCATATCAAGTTTTTAGGAATTTCGCGTGGCGTTTCCTGCAAGCCCAAGCAATAATTTAATCAGCATAGTAAATAACTCATAAAAAAAAACAGAAGAATGCCCGAGCCTCCCTCAAAATAACTAATCGTTACTCCCTCTGTGGGTTTTTTCTAGTAAACTTTCTCGTTAAGTTTTTGGTGAAATATTTTTGCATGTTTTACTGGCCAGTTTAAATATTCGTAAATAGGCAATTGTAAGGAAATAAAGATTCTCGCATCTCCGTTGCATATTTACTCCGAAATCACCACAAAATATTTACTTTTGCACCCGCATAATCGCAAATAGCTTGATTTTGACAACTGAACTTAATAACAGACGGACGGTCAGTGTTGCCAGTGAGTAAACTAAACTAACATCGTGAAGAAATTAAAAGAAAATTTACAACACAATTTGAATTAAAAAGGAGTGATAATGCTTCCCAACTGCCCACCTCTCCTACGACATGCAAATACATATTATCTAGTATATATTCCATAGGCGTAAGAAAAAAACGACTTTATAGCCTGTATCTCAATTATTAATGCGTATTGACCAGACTAATTTTCGTGTACTAAATGCCTCATCGTGTATTTTATTTTTTTAAATGGCTTCCGAAAATTTGGTGTTTACCTCGCTAGCTATTTAACGTTTACAGATTCGTATCTCTTTCAGAAAACACTTAAACAAATGATGTTTATGACATTTTTTATTGCATTTAGCAAGACTTTTTTTTTAATTTCCTTCCATGGGTTCTAGGAAAAAGCGTTTTTCGCATTTAAGTTTAAGGGGAGGTCCATCAAGAAATATAGTTTTTTTATTTTTGCATAGAAATATAGTTTTTTTTTATTTTTGCCTTATTTTTATGTATTGGTGTAATTAAACAATGTTTTCTGTAAAATTTATTGATGTATTATATTTAATTATATTGATTTTGCATGCAAACATTTGTTTTTTAACCAGCTACGCTCTACTTAGCGAGGATTGATGATTATTATATTTATTTAATTAAAAAAGATTAATATTATGAACATGGCACTAATAGAAAATTGTCAATTTTGAAATTACTTACTATGCAAATGAAATTATTAAGTCAATAATATTCACTTACATTTCATCATCAAAATTAAAATTACCATAATATTTCAGCTAGAATGTCAGCCAGCGAATAGCAAGGAGGAATCAGGAACGTGTAGAAATCGCTAATAAAACACCTTTCCGGGAATAATCTCCATCATTGTAGTCAATATTTTTGCCTTCAAAATTTTTGCGTTTGCTTTCGGTAACGATATTGCCATGAATGGCCTATTAAATACTCATAGAGAAATTATATGCAAGTGTTTATTAGGCTGATATAGAAGTTAAAAACTATTAAACACTCTTCATGCAAAGATTATTTGGCCTTATTTAAAATCTCAAATAAAATTTGTGTCAAACTATTTTTATAAATAATTTGAGGAGGATAGTTACGTTACCAAAATAAAATGGACACAGGTCGAGGGTTAGTGATTGATACTGGAAAAATTATATTAATACTTTTCTGTGAAGGTTCCTAAGAATAATTGATTATGTAGCTATTTTTAACTTTTTATTCATTTAGCTTTATACGAGTATAACCTATTCATAACAAGTATATTTTGTCTGGGTGTGTAATTTATTATGTCTTACCAAAATTAAATTCAACAAATTTTAATTGTAAATTTGGTAGAACAAGGAACAGAATAAAGATATATCTTCATATGATTTTCTTTTTACGATAACAAATCAGTTTTAACCTCACTACCTTCGAACGTGCCATCGTGCAACAGCTAACAATGTTTTGAAATCACTATTTTTTTTAGTAATTGCCACTTACCTGTGATGTTGAGGTTGGCGATTGTATCATAGAAAAAATGTTAGTAACATTCTAGTGGCTGATGTAACAGATATATATATATATATATATATATATATATATATATATATATATATATATATATATATATATATATACTTACGTTCACGCATGTAAGCGCGCATGCGCATTCTCGCACATATGCACGCACTCACGTAATAGCTTCTGTTTTGGTTTTTTTTTTGAAGTACTCTTCTCTTCTAAAAGACAATTAAGTTATTAAGTTTTTAATAACTTAATTGTCTTTTATTATATTAAATTTTCTGTTCTGTCGTTAAATTTTCTTCATTTACTAATAACTACACTTAACTGAAACTTAATTACAGACACCTATCGGTGTGGTTCCGGTATGCGATATTTAAATAAAAATGACAACACACTATTTTTTTTACAACTTAAGCACTATAATTAAATCACAAGGAAGTTTCACTTCTAACATGCGTACGATGGTACACACACTTTATATATTTTTTGAAATTTATTAAAAATTATAGTTTTGTTAGCAATTAAGTCACATTATGTGTGATGTGAAATATTAATAATTCTATATTCGATATCCTCATGATATACAAAATATAGTATATACAAGACACGGTTCTGCGAATGACGAACGGATAAACATAATACAGATAAATCACCTATGCATCTGTGATGTGTTTTCAAATTCCTTGATCAAATATTCGCTGGAGGTCAATCAAATAGAAAAATAATCCACTGAATTGGATAATTAATATCGGATATATGAGTTAACTATGAGGCCGTACCACTGCAGTATCAGGCTGAGGTACTGTAATCCAATATTAAATGACAGAGTCTATGCTTCAAGTTCATAATACTGATTTAAAAGCAGGTCGTCAAGTATTATGATTTAAGCGTGCAGTAATCGCCCAGCATGAGAATAGAGAAGTAGGATCCTTAAGTTTAATGAAGGAATCTTTGTTTGAACTCACAATTCTAATTTTAAAGTAATAGATTCCTAATTCTTACCATTTAAGCAGGTGGTATCCTCACAGCATCAAGACTAAGTAACTAAAACCCGGAATTTAGTGGTAGAAACTCAATTTTAGATTCAGAAAATAAATTTTAAAACGGCAGATCATCAAGTCTGAAGGCTTAGGCCAGCAGAAATTGGACACCTAACTTCTCTAGCAGAGCTTCTTGAGATCTAAAATACTAATTTAAAAATGGCAGATACTTAATTCTCACGATTTAAGCAAGAAATACTCCTGAAGCAATAAGGCTAAGATGTTGGAACTTCGAGTTCAATAATAGCACAGAACTTGGAGTTCAATAATAGTTTAATACTTTTGAAGAATCGGGACTGAAAAGTTAAAATCAGGAGCTTGATAACGCGGTTTCTACTTGAGACTCTTCAGTACTACATACTAATTTAAAAGGCTGATCCCCAAGTCATACGATTTAAGCAAATAATATCCGCACAGCATCAAATCTACAGAGTCAAGTCTGGGCTTGAGACTCACTACACTAACTTAGAAACAGTAGATTCTCAATTCTAACAATTAAGGCAGACAACACCCTCTAAATTAACAAAAATGAAGAGTTGGACCCTGGCATTCGACCAAAGATACTCTGCTTGGAACACATGATACTAGTATAAAAACACCAGATAGCTAAGTGTCAAGATTTAAGCAGGCAGTACATTGAAGAATTAAGACTGAAAAAATGCAACCGGGAGTTCGGTATTTTAGTTTCTACTTGAGATTCAAAATAATAACTAAAATTATAGTCGATTAAAAAGTAAAAGCAGATGCATAATTCTTACGGTTTAGGCAGGAAGTATCTCTGAAGTAAAAGGAATGAGTATTTGGAACCCAGAGTTCAACAATAGAGTCTGCTTGAAATCCACAACACTAATTAAAAAAGAGCAAATCCTCAATTTTTGTGGTTTATGTAGATAGTACTCCTGCAAAACCGGGCTGGGGAGTTGAAACCTGTAGTTCAGTATCATAGTGTCTGCTTAAGATTCACAATACTAATTTTAAAAACGGCAAATCCTAAGTATCGTGCTTTAGACTAACAATACTCTTGTAGCATCAGAACTGATGAATTACAACCTGGAGTTCAGCGACAGAATCTTAGGAGATAAATATTACTGAAATCTCAAGACACGGGAGTTGGAACCTAATGTTTGATGAAGAAGTGTTTACTGGAGATCCAGAATATTAATTTAGAAGCCGCACAAGCTTCAGAATTTAGGTAGGTAGTACTCCTGCGGCATATAAACTGAGGACCCGGAATTCAATGAAAGAGTATCTGCCTGTCATTGAATTCCGGGTTCCAACGCCCGATCTGACAAATAAAATCCGAGCATTTCCCATATCAGGAGGGCTAACAGAAGTTGTCAAGTTTATTTTCGGAAATCGTTGATATACATGTATTTTTCCATTAAACGTGATGCAAATTTCACTATTAGGTAACACTGTGATAACTATAATCGTGGAAAAATGAGGCTTTTTTAAAATAATTAACATGACTACTGATAAAAAAGTTTCATTTTACATTTTTTAAACTTGTTCGCAGACTTCTCGTAATTTCTGATATGTTGTTTTAAAATTAGAGCTTGTAAAATCTCTTAAAAAGTTTATTGAAGTATTATTTTCTCTACCAAATTTCTTTACTTTCTGCTTTATGGCTAATAATATTTTCGATAATAATAATAAAATATACTGTTCCTTTATGGAATTCGAAATAGCCCGTCAAAAATGTGTGAAGGAATATTTATAGTAATATTTTTGGTATACGGGTATGAATATATCGTGGAATAGTATCTTTATTAAATGAGATTATTGTGAAATATATGGGGAAAAATAATACGTGATAAATTTTAAACACAGATACTAAACAATTTCATCTATTATTTGATTTCGAAGAAATTAAGATGATCATGTTTAATGACAACGTAAGGAAAGGCACGGTTTAATGAATTCAAATTAAGGAGTCTCTGAAAGATGGAGATAAAGAAAATCATAAAAGTAAAATAGCGTGCGTGCCATAAGAACGAAATACGAATATCATATCATTGCGAAATATTTTCTCTGCTCATACTGCATAAGCGAAAGGTGGCATGAATGTACGACACTGATTAATTATTTTCCGTGTCAAATGAAATATTATGTTTAAATCTGATAATGTAGAGATAATTATAGTCTATTTAAATATGTCAGGATTTAGTTAAATTATTTATTTTGATATTTTTATTTTGTTCATCAACTTTACTGGAGATATAACTAACAATTTATGAATATCGTGTGTGTGGATAGGTTTTAGGAAATTAATCTTAGAAGAAATTTGCCAGTTTATTTCTCTCAAGTGAGGACCAGTATTCGTTATTGAGTATTTCGACTTTTTTTGCTCTGTTGATATACTTTCAGATGCGGTGGTAAAGTTTTGATCATTAAAAAATTATCAAAATATTTTTTTTCTTACGATGGTTAATCGTAAGAAAAAAAATATTTTATAGACAATAACCTTTTTCTAATTTGATATTTCATTACTTTTATTAAAGTTTAATAAAACTAAAAATATTTTCTTGTAATGTCATAAATCTATATTTATTATTAATTTAGAATAATAATTTTTTTTTATGTTAAAGATGTTATTGAAGGCTAAGTACAAAATGAAGTTATAAAATTATGAAAGTTATACTATAGCTTATTTTATATAAATTTTATGCCACTTAAACAAAAAACGAGTTATTCAGTAGGAGGACACGCCCCTGAAATAAAAACGTCCCTATTCCTAAATTTTACTTTTTGGTCCGGTTAGTTTGGTTTTACTTTTTGGTCACAAAGTAAAAGTTATATAGTAGGATATTAAATTATTTTGCATTTGTAAATGTTATATTATGGATTGACTGTGTTGGTGTGTTGTGACCGTCGAAAATTTTTTACGTTTATTCCGAAAGCAATGACAAAATATAATGGTAATCCTTTATTATAGATATAAAGTATTTTTCATTTGTAAAGCAGGTAAATAACTGTTCCTAAATTAAAATTAAGTTCTTCTGTGTAATGAGATCACCATTTTAGTTTCAGATTTTGTCGCTTTGTTTTTCTTAAGCCAATAGGTAAGGTTTGGCCTTCATTTAACGAAGCTGCATTCATTAAGGCCCGTCAGTGCCAGGTCGTTTTATTAATAGTTTCATTAGTGTAAGCTATTTGCTTTTATGTTTGGAAAAGTAATGTTCATAATATTTATAACTGTTTGACGTCTCATAAAATGACTCATATCCAGTAGGACAGGTAAAATAAGACAAAAGCCGGTGTTAAATGGCAGTCGATTTTATTGACATATGTTATTAAAATGGTTTTTTAATTTTATTTTTATTAAATGGATTTTTAATATATTTGGATTCCATAATAAACGGATTTTGTATAATTTTTTTAAACTAGTTTACGATATTAGTTTACGATGTCATACAATGGTTAAGAAGAAGAATAAGAAATGTTTGATTACTTGCATCCTAAATATGGTAAACAAAATTAGGTAGGTATTTCGCAGAATTTATTAAACATTTTACATGTGTAATTATTTTACCTACAAAAAGAAATTTTATCCCAGTATTTTAAAGCAATCGTGCATTTCATATTGAGAAATGGAGGAAAATATGAAATTTGAAACGTAGTCTATATTATGATAATTTTTATTCAGATATTTTAGGTCGTATTTTAGGGGTTAATGAAGCACCCAAAACATCTACAATAGCTTTTTCAAAGATGTCAACCGAGTAGAAAAAAATATCTAAATCGGCAGCGTGCTGCAAATAATTATCTTAGTGTACGTTAGTACAATTCGTACTTTCTGCTCTAGTTATTGACATACCGTTTGAGATCAAAGCGATGTATGTTTACCTATGCGTCGATACTAATTTCTGTCAAATTATCTTTGGATCTTAGATCCTTTAATCTTAATTGCACAAACCTACCTTTCACACCTTTCAGAGTCTTGTCAAAGTCTTATGGTTGGTTCGATTTCGATTATTAAGCGTAAAAGTTTATTACTTTTTTAACCCATAATAATGAATTTTACAATCCATGGGAAAAATAGAGGTAAAAAATAAATGAAATGCCCGAGGTCACGTGACCAGATGTTTAAAGAGTTCAACAAGCCAATAAATACATTCATACGGATACAATTCAATTTTTAGATATGTTTGAAAAGAGATCATAACATATTTTCACCGGTGTATACACAGCAACGAAGAACTGGCCAGAAGTAATATTTTAAACCAAGATATATAACTAAAGAAATTTGTGAATATTTTTGCCTTATACCTTATGGAAAGAAATATAAATCAATTGGTTTTTTAAGAGAAAATCACTCGAATATTATGCACATTTACTAAAGCTAAAATCAAAATGTCTAGATTAACAAACACGAGTTTTTTTTCTATATATTATTATTGCCACGTTTAACTGAGCAGTATGCTTCTATTCTTCTAATTGGAAACAAAATTATAAAGAATAACATAAAAACCTACAAAGTAATCGTGCATATTCAAGGATAAATAAACAGAATCATGATATGAGACGAAATAATATGATAATTTCTTGCTGAATCTA
Source organism: Druceiella hillmani (assembly GCA_039881145.1). NCBI lineage: Eukaryota > Metazoa > Arthropoda > Insecta > Lepidoptera > Hepialidae > Druceiella > Druceiella hillmani. The sequence goes on from JAYKKI010000070.1 coordinate 7,151,588, forward strand.
ATATTTTTAAGCAGGTTAGCATTTTGTATTTCTCATTTTACGCTCTAAAAGTTCAACTATCCAAATAGTTCCTTAAATATATTCTGATTGTGTCAAATGGTTCATTTAGGACCCCTCAACTCATTAAATATATTTTCTTTTTTATTTCAAAACATGATAGGTGGAAAAAGAAAAACCGTATTTCATCTTTTGTACATTTATTTTTCCGACATGGCATAACAACATTGAGCTTATATTGTTCAGAAATGTGAATTAAAAATAATCACATTTTGGTGATTTCACTGACCTATGGAATTGGTGTGTGATAAAATAAAAGACATTTTTAATAGGTTTAAAAAATAACATAAGTATATAAAACTATAGTAACATAAATACCTTTTAGGGTTCCATACCCAAATATTAAAAACCTAACTCTATAATTTTATACTGACCATCTGTCCGTATATCACAGCCATTTTAACCATGTACATTTTGTAACTATGACAAAGCGGATCTAATTAAAACTAGCGAAGTATGTGATAGATAGTATACGGATTATTAACCTCCTAAAAAACTTCAATGCACTTGGCGAGCTATGGAAATGGGTCTACAAAATATAATCCGTTATGAGGAAATTCGTAAGAAAGCTAAGGTTACAGACATAGCTTGTAGGATTGAAATAGCAAGGAGTAAGAAATGTTAAAGACTATAGTTAGAAAAGAATGGTTCTCGCATGGTAACCACGTACCGGAACACGCAGACTGGGACAATCCTCTCCACTAGGTGGACCCGAAACGCTAGATGTATACGGCATGGGATCGAAATTTCTTATCAAACGTTAGTGGTTATGTATATAATTATATATATATATATATATATATATATATATATATATATATATATATAATATATACATACATATATATATATATATATATATATATATATATATATATATATATATATAATATCGTGACCTCAATCTACACAGCGCGAATACTGATTATGACAGACTATATTGGAACGAACGAACACGAAGGAATTATAAAAGTTCCTTGTTTCTGTGATTTAATGTCGTTTTCCTGAATGGAAAGTTCAATCAAACTGAATGGTACGTGGATTCAGGCGCCAGCGCTCATATGACGGTGAACGAATCTTGGGTAAAAAACATGAACCGATCACCGTGTTTACCAGAAATAGTGGTTGCAAATGAATCTACAGTGCCAGTAGTTTGTTCCGGAGACGTCGACATTGTTTCAGAACTGAAATTTGAAATTACAGTGAAGGATGTGCTGTGCGTTCCCAGTTTGACAACAAATTTATTATCCGTGAGTGAACTGATTAAAAACGGAAATAATGTGATATTTGATGAAAAACACTGCTACATTCGAGACAAGAATGGTGTTTTGATTCCTACTGCCGACCTGTCAGATGGTGTTTACAAGTTGAGGTTAGAAACACAGACTTGTATGTTGGCCGCACCAGCAGTTAGTGGAAATCTGTGGCACAGAAGATTAGCACACCTAAATAGTCAAGACATGAACAAGATGAGAAATATTGTGAATGGTTTGTCATATGAACAACATTTTGACATAACCAAATATCAGTGTACAACTTGTTGCGAGGGAAAGCAAACAAGATTAACCTTTTCGCATATTGGTGAGAGAAGCACAGAATTATGACAAAGAGTTCACACAGATATTTGTGGACCAATGAAAACCACGTCATTGAATGGTGCTTGATATTTCTTACTGTTTGTAGACGACTTCAGTCGGATGACTTTTATATACTTTATCAAGAATAAAAGTGAGGCGCTCAGCAAATTCAAAGACTTCCAAACACTGGTTGAGAATCAGTTGAATAAGAAAATAAAGATGATACGTTAAGATAATGGACTTGAATTTTGCAATAGGGAGTTTGATAATTATTTGAAAGAAAAGGGTATAATTCATCAAAAATCAAACAATTACACGCCTGAACAGAACGGTTTATGTGAGCGAGCCAACCGTACAGTTGTAGAGAAGGCTATATGTCTATTGTATGATGCAAAGCTGGATAAACGATTTTGGGCAGAGGCAGCTAACACTGCTGTCTATTTGAAGAATAGATCCGTTGCTTCAAGACTTCAGACAACTCCGTACGAATTGTGGTATGGGAAGAAACCAGATCTCAGTCACATCCATTTATTTGGAAGTAAAGTCATGGTGCACAAGGAACGTCGTTTGAAATGGGATAAGAAAGCCATGGAGCACATTTTAGTGGGATATAGTGAAGAGGTCAAGGGTTACCGGCAGTATGATCCTGCGAAGAAGAGTCTGGTTATAAGTAGAGATAACAGGCAACAAGTCAGCTATCTGGATTCCTAACGAAGAGACACTTGCAGATAACATAGAAAAAGAGAGCACAGTTTCAGTGGGGGATAAATCGTCTCATATTTCAGAGACAGAAGACTGCCCATCAGATTATTCTTCAGTGCATGAGGAGAGTAATGAAACAATAACGGAAACTTCATCTCCAACCACAGACATATTAGACATATAAGTCCAGATGACATCAACCCCAGAACAGACACCAGAATTACCTGAAAAGCGTTCCAGGAAAGCAACTGAACGGTATGGTTTTACATGTCTTTCCAACACTGTTTCAGCATTAGAGGAGATAGTGTTCTCAGAGGCTCTTGCAGGGCCTGAGAGTGAACAGTGGAAGAATGCCATGGCCGACGAGCTGCAGTCTATTGAGGACAGCGATGCATGGGAGCTCGTTGACAACCCCGGTGATGTGACAATTGTGAAGTGCAGGTGGGTGCTTAACAAAAAGTTTGATGTGGACAATAATGTGCGGTTTCGGGCTAGATTGGTGGCAAAAGGTTTCTCGCAGAAACCTGGAATTGACTATACGGGCACGTTCTCTCCCGTGGTTAGACATTCAACGCTCAGATTATTGTTTGCTCTCAGTGTTAAGATGAATATGAGTATTGACCATTTGGATGTTACTACAGCATTCCTAAACGGTTTTTTGAGAGAAACTATTTACATGTCATTACCTGAAGGTTTTATGAAAAAAAGTGGGGGAAAGGTTTTAAAATTGAAAAGAGCAATCTATGGGTTAAAACAGTCTTCCCTTGCGTGGTATGACAGAGTTAAAGATTTACTATGCAAATTAAATTTTAAAAACAGTCAGTATGAGCCTTGTTTGTTCACAAAAACTAAAGGTGAAGCTAAAATTATTGTGGCCTTATATGTGGATGACTTTAATTTTTTTGAATTGTCCTGTTGAAAGTAAAAAATTAAAAGATACTTTAGGATCAGAATTTAAGCTAAAAGATTTAGGACCTGTACTTAGGCATGAGAATAAATGTTAATAAAAATGTAATTACTGTAGATCAGCAGCAGTATATTGATCAGCTATTAACTAGGTTCAATATGTTGGATTGTAAAATGCATAAAACACCAATAGAGTGTAAATTAAATTTAGAGAAACCTGATAAATGTGTACCTGATGTTCCATATCAGAAGTTAATTGGATCATTAATGTATTTGGCAGTATTAACCAGGCCTGACATTTCCTATTCTGTTAGCTATTTGAGCCAATTTAACAGTTGCTATAATCTTACACATTGGCATTATGCTAAACGCATTCTTAAATATATGCAATGTACAAAAATTACTGTTTAAAATATTTTAAGGGCGGTAGTAAGTTAGAGGGCTTTGTACATAGCGATTGGGCCAGTGATACCATAGATAGGAAGTCCTACACGGGCTTTTGCTTTACTACGTCGGGATCTGCCATTTCATGGCAAAGCAGAAAGCAAAAGTCCGTATCGCTCTCTAGTACAGAGGCAGAATATACTGTTTTGTCTGAGGCAGCTCGCGAAGGAGTGTATTTGAGAAACCTGTTACATGAAATAACTGGTAATTTATCTGTAATACAGATCTATTGTGACAATCAGAGTGCTTTAAAGTTGTCATTAAGTAAAACACATAGATGTGAGATTCCATTATGTAAGAGATGTTGTTAAAAATAAATATATTAAAGTTATGTATTTGTGTAGTGAGGAAATGCCTGCCGATTTACTTACCAAAGGACTGTGTACTATTAAGCATTGTAAGTTTATGTGGAAATTGGGCATTGTACTTAAATAAAATTGTTGTTTATCTTGATAAGTGGGGGTGTGATAATGTTGTATCAAAATATGTAATTAGTGACTAGTAGCGCCATCTCTGCTCGTTTTGTAGAAATTGTTTGTCTGTCTATGACCATTTGCTAAAATAAAAGACAGTCTATTGCGATAAAACGTGTTTTACTAGAGTTTCATTAGAGCATTTTAAAAATGGCACCAAAACTTAAGAACAGCCATTTAATGCATATCCTCTCTTATTTCCTACAGCAAAAAAATTAAATACATTTTAATTAAAAGGATGAAAAACGGATAACATTAGACACGATTCACAATTAAATTAAACTACGTAATGTAGTATTATTTCTACTTTCTTTAATTTCTTTACCACGACCTAGGTATCGTTGTATTACAACATCTTCAGGTGGGATATTGGCAAAGATACTTGATACGTGATGAGATCTTTGCTAATATCCGACCTGAAGATGTTGTAATACAACGAAACCTAGGTCGCGGTAAAGAAATTAAAGAAAGTAGAAATAATACTACATCACGTAGTTTCATTTAATAGTGAATAATGAATTTCTACACGATGTCGTTAACATTTTGGAATTGAGGTTTTTATGAATAAAATTAGCTTATATTTAATTACAGATAAATAAATAATAGCGACAACACTATTCGAGTCGTACATAATAAGTACGACTCAAACACCATTGTTATAAATAGCTCGTTTAGTGTAATTATTATCATGTAATTAAAGACTCAGAAAATGAATTTTTCATTAAGATAAGCTTGCAATTTCATGACTTCGGAATAGCTGAATTAGCTTGAATTACTTGAAGATCGTCACTTAGCCAAAGGCAATGTCGAATAGATTTTCAATATATTCCCTTTAACTGTATAATATACTTTACAATAATGAGATTTATAGCAAGTGAAGTAATGAACCTGTAATAACTGTACCCTCACGAAGCCAAGCTCTTAAAAGACAAATTCGCCACATAACGTGAAATTTTTATACATGGCAATTTTTTATTATAATACTTATCGAAATTTATGTCATATTAAATAAAACCACATTTTATATACGTAAATATTTTTAAAGCCTTGGTGAGATGGGACATCTGCACTTGTATTAAGTCAACTAGTTACTTATTTAAAGAAAAAACCATAACTTTCCTACTATAAATAGAAAAATTAAAAAGTGGAAGCGGCTTGTAAATGATCTGGTAGATATTTGGTTTATAATGGAAAACGGCTAGAAAAATAAAATGATAAGCCAGTCAACCTTCAAACAAGCAAAACGAAATGTTCCAATGTAAATAGGGATGCGCCCTATCTACTGAAAATACCCCTATTATTAAAGAGAAGGAGAGAAAATATTTCAAAATTTAAGAAAAAATGCCTAAAATAGGCACATGGTTTTGCAGAAACTATGAAGTGCCCGTTTTAAATCTGATTCCTAAGATTCCTAAGATTGCATCGCCACTGCAATTATATTTGTTTTTCCATCGATCGCGTGTCCCTAAATGTGTTGTTTTACAAAAACCTGCAATCGCCAAAAAGTTAAATACAGTTTCTCTAACTTGAAATTTTACAGAAACCTCTTTTTTCATGAACCTCATTAACGATGTGCATCGCTGAATTGGTCTTTTCTAATAAACGTTTACCCCAATTATTTTGGCGCCTCTTTCACAAATTGCCAAACTGTATCTTTATTTGAATTGACCAATCGTTTTAATAAACAATTTAGTAAAGTCGTTAACGCAGTAGTAGAATTTATTTTGAGCATCTTATTATTGTATCTAAATATTCACCCTCATTATATAAATAGACGAACAGTAAAATTAATTTATTAATATTATTTATTGTCGTTGTACGGCACACCGCGGGGATCCTTTGTGATTCCCGGCCGCTCGTCGGGCGGAAATGAACTGGTGTTTTGTTTGGCTATGTATAAGATATTGCTCTCGGGAATGAGTCCGCCATATGTATGAACTTTATATATTAAATAAATTTAAAAAATATAAATATATATGTATATATATATATATATATATATATATATATATATATCGAAATTTACCGAAGAAATTAAATTTGGGTACCAGACCATAAAATAGAGTTTGGCAAATCGACGAATCGACAATAGTCATCGAAATTCCATTACAAAATTTAAAATGAAAGTAACGAAATATTTGTTTGCTACATTTTCAATACAATCATTGGGTTTAAAATGAAAATTTAGAAAGTATTTTGCCATTTCAAATATTCCTTAAAGTAAGTTTTATTTATCTGTGAAAATACTCAAGAAATTTGAATTAATTTTTCACGGAATTAATGCCAAAATTACGAATGAAAATTGAAAGGATTTTTTTTTAATAAGTGTTTTCTAAAAAACTTGAAAAATGTTTATTAGGTAGGTTAAGTAAACGATAATAAAACGCGCTGGCTTGAAACTGATGAATAGAAATCTTCGATATTCTTACAGTGATTCGGTTTAAAATTCAAATTAAGATATAAAACCTTCCACCCTGAGCACCTTCGACTGAAATAGAAGTATTATCTTGATCGAAGTTACTCTTGAGAAGCAGAGTAACTTCGATCAAGATAATACTTATATAATACCCAAGTAAAGATATAGTTATTTTTATTTCGATGAAGGTTGTTTTTAGACGATAACATGGTTACCAAAGAATAACTCACACACACCATGTGTGTTTGTGCGGCTTCTGCTATTGTGTTTGAAACATATAAATGCTGTTGGATGTTCTTAAGAGTCATTCTTTGCTAATAGCCCACCTGAAGATGTTGCAATACAACGAAACCTAGGTCGTGGTAAACAAATTAAAGAAAGTAGAAATAATACTACATCACGTAGTTTCATTTAATTGTGAATAATGAATTTCTACAAAATTATCGCCAAATATATTCAATACAGAAATTAATAGTTATCTGTAAACAAAGTGGGATTTAACAGTTTTGTAACTTAAATATGACCGTACATCAATAAGTTCAATACTAAGAGGCTATTAAAAGTCCATAGATGTCTGAATAAAAAAGTTAGAAAATAATGGAGAAAAATTAGAAAAGTCGTGCCGAAAACATGGGATTGCACTGACGACATTTTGGATAATAACTTTAATTTGGATTGGTTCTGTCTATTAAGACGTATGTATAACGTTAATTATTTACAAGAGGTAATATCTGCTAATAATATATTACAATCTGCTGGAATATTCAATGTATTTATGTGACTAAAAACTTTGATATCAAAATAATGGCATTTGAATTTAGATATAAAAATGCTCTAATGCGCCACCAATTTAACTGGCCAAAAGAAAATTATTGTGCAACTGGCTACCTGCATCAGGTAAATAGGGAACACGGCCGCATTTTTTAAAAATATTTTTATATAATTTCTTTATCCGAAATTATTTCATTAATTACTTTTTGTACCTTAGTCGAATACAAAATAATTTAGTCTTGTAAGAGGAGTTTTTTGTAGATTAATTTGCTTGCAATTCTTTCAATCATTATTTCGATATAGCTGTAACGGTTTAGTTCCTTTACTTCAAAAATACTTTTGCAATTCGATTTCGCAACATAAAGCGAGATAAAACAGGCAATTTTTAATAACTAGCACTATGTACCTATAATTATTTTATAGATTTGCATTTACTATATATTATTCTATCGTAATTTAATATTAACAAAACGACATAATTTTAGAATAAAAAAAAAACTATACACAATTCCATCTCCATGGTGTTGCTGTAGGGGAAAAATATGGTAGTATTCTACTTAATAGAAAAGGATAATTGGAGTAAAAAAATTTAATTAAATATTACTTTATATACGCTGGTATGTTTATTTTGGGTTTTTATTGCGATACTATAACTTATTATATTTTGAAGGATGTTTTTGTGAAATAAGCAATGATACACACCGTGAGACACAATTCAGACTAATGAAAACTAGGTCAATTTCAAAGAGGTTATTTTATTTTTTGACAACTATTTTAGAGCCCTAATGACAAGTCTATATAAAATAACATCAATGGGTAAATAGATTAAAAATGCCTCAAATTTGAAGAAACAACACAATTTGAAGTAGAGATGAGTTTTGTTATCCTATGTTACTGTCGATAAAGTTTTAAAAATAAGTGAGAAATGAAGAAAAATTGGTTTTAAAATTCGAAAAATATTTCCTATTTACGAATTATATTTCGTATCAAATTAACAAGTCAGATGCTGGTTCCAAACCTATGTTTTTTTATACATTCTTTCATATTTTAAGTAAAACCTAAATCATGAAATTATTTTCAAAATTAAAGCTTTGTTTTCAAAACCTTGTCGTGAGAAACTTAGAATTATTCTTCGATGTAATGGTATACAAAAATGATTAAGAAAATTAAACAAAATTTCGAATAATTTAATTCGAAATTTTAAAGAATGAAATGCTTTTTATTTGAACCGTTTTAACAATAAACATGATATAATACAATATATATGTATTTTGATTTGATATCTCTCTTCATTTGAAATCTCCTTAAATTATACTAGAAGCGTTTTATTGCAATTTCCATTGTTATAGAGAGTAAAAAATGTTTATCAATGATTTTATCCAGGAAAGTTTTTATGTACAATATATTAGGTGCTCAGGTTATAGAACTAAGTTAATTTTGTGATATGTTTCCTTAAACATGGACACGAACGAAGAGCTATGGATGATATGACGATAGCATCGATATTGGTGAGTCACAGAAGTTATTTTGTTTAGATGTTGAAATTCAGTCGTCAATCGTGATAAATGGCAACAACCACTACGTAAGCGGAGATGTATTCTTCTGACATAAATGAATCTATTTCTTCTGACATAAAATTGGAAAGAATAGGTGCGAAAGGGAAATGATAAATTGAAATTATAGGCCGAATCAGGTTTATTTGTATATTATATTAACTATATTGAGTTTTAAGTAAAATATATCATTAAGTCTTTGAAGTACAAGGAACGAATATTATGTGATAATTCTAATATGAACTCTAAGTATTTAATTTGTCTCCACGAGAGTTTATTCTAAGCAATTATTAATACCTAATGAAGATTTTATGATTGAAAATATTTTACTTTATTAAAACGGCACTCGCAAATACTTATATTTAGTTTTTTTTGCTACCTTTATATTTAAGTTTAGATATTTAAATAGGAAGGATGAAAAATGACAGGAATTTGTTATTTCGCCAATCAAAAAATATTCTATATTTTCTATTGCATTCCTACTATACCTAATACTTAATTTTGAAACATTCAACATTAATCATTAAAATATTCACTTTATTTTAATGCTTAATGCTCATACTCATGCTTTAGATTTGATGTAAATCAAATCTATATATATATATATATATATATATATATATATATATATATATATATATATATATATATATATATACATGGCTATAATTTGCACTAAATATAATAGCTTTAGTCATTTAAAAATTACTTTTTAGACTATCAAAAAGTTTTAAAAAGCTAAGTTTGACATTATTAAACAGTTTTATTAAGAGTTCAGAACACAAAACCACATACTCACTAATACCATAATGACTTTCTAAGGCTGGTTAAGAAAAATATTAATTCACCCTACAATGCATTTTGTTTCTGAACTGCAACCATATATATTACGCAAGCGTAAATAGACTTTGCTAAGCCGACTACAAAAAAATTATGAAAAAGTTGTAGAAGTGACGGTTTTTTGTTAGCTTTCATTTATATATTTTTTATCTATGGGAAATGAGTTTGAAAGCAATGCATTTCTATTTTAACTTATAACTTCAATCTAAAGCCCAGTTTATCGTATTATAATCGATAAATAAATTTAATTAAGCTGATAAGGTAAGTATTTCATTATGATCATTGAGTACTATGGCTAAATTATAATTTTTAAATTTAGGTGTGTAACGCAAATACTTTGATGCAAATTCTTTAACTCCCGCAAGAGTTTCTATATATTACGGTTATAATAAATATTCTTTGTCGAAAAAACAGAACAACATCAGGAATTTTATGAGAAAAATGTGCAACTTGTCATAATTTGACTTGAAAACAATTTTGACCCCAAATAATTTATGTACGACTTGCATTTCTAAACTTCGTAAATGGTCAAAAGATAATGAAAACAGTTTTAATATAACCAAGTCTATAGAACTGAAAGACATTTTGAATCACACAAGGACACAACGCAAAAATTTAAAAAGTTATTTTCTGTCCATGCCAGAAGTTTATCTGCAGGTCCTAATATCGTGCAGATCCAAATTTCAACACGTTTTTAAAAATTTGAAATTGTTTTCCCAATTAAAGTTAAATTATATAAGAAGAGATTTTTTTTCAATTTCTACTAAAATACAGTGGAATTTATAGGTTCAAAATTACAAGAGAAAAATTTATTTTCTTCTAAAATTTTATATTTCTAGTGTCGTTGTTATTCCTAGTGTAGTTGCACTTTATATTACGATAACAACACATTGCAATATACTACTTAACACTCACGTACGTTTAAAATGCCTTTATTTCTTTCATTTCGCGTTGTAAATATAATGACAGTGGAAGTGTTGGATTTTATTGGTTCTTCATTGTTTTAGTAATAATTTTGATAGTATTGTTGTCCTGCATTCGGTTATGGAAGAGAATTGGTGCCAAATACTTCTCAGAAGGCGTAATGTTGTGTTATATTTGGATAAGTCCACATACAAAAGCAAAACCAGTTCAAATTTGGTTTGTGAAAACAATCTTGAAGTAGTAGAAAAGGTGAAAAAGCAATTGATCTTGGCTTCATTACCCATCATTGATGATCGTAGTGTAATCAAGATAATTTAAAAGTATCACGATAAGTACAAAAATAAATTAAAATCTTACGCTGCTAGGAAAGATTTAGATGGCTATAAACAGAAGTTCTCAAAGATAAAATCAGAAGCGTTTATCCATCTTTGCTATTGCAGTATACAAATGTGCTACTTCTAAGAATTTCTCTTGTAGAAAACACATGAAAGTTTCTATAAAATGAAGATTTTTTTACACTATTAAAGAATAAATAGAAAATAGGTGTAGGTAACATCAATTTAGTGACAAAAAAATACAGAGAATATAGAAAAAAGGGACAATGAGAAAATTTGATGAGAACCAATCTTCCGAAGCATGTGTCCTAATAGTATGCATATTAAGCCGTCGTCGAGTCGTTTATGCAGAGAAATGACATTTCCCGTGCATGAACCATCGAGTAAAAGCAAATGTAATACACCAGTCGTCCAGCTCTCTGTGGTCCCTAAAATTTTGGACAGATTTCGTATTTCCGTTTGAATTGGTGCGGTTCTTGTGTCTACCTAAGGTAAGAACAGTATCGCTCAAAAGTGTTCGAATGTGATTGGTAGAAGCAAAGTTGGAAGCACCTGTGAAAAACAAAGGAATGCAGTAACCAGTATAATAAATTACTAAGAAGATTATATAACGTAACTTTATTTTGATGGGCTCAAAGATTAACAGCTCATCACCATGGATGGTAATCAAAGAAAATTCATTTAGGAAGAATATGCAAGTTTACTTAAGGAACCTATTTGTAAATACTTACGTAATCTATCTGTTAAAAGTGGCTAAGTTTCCACTGTGAGTCAAGAAATAAAATCATTCTTGAAACGAAAATTCATTGACTTGCAAAAACTATTTGTGATCGTACGTAAATATTTTAAAGATTGCGAACCTCGAACACTTGTTTCATTTCGAACACGTTTTACCCAATCTTAGAAATACAAAAGTTAAAAGTACCGATCAGTTGGGCTACGAAATGTGGGAACACTGGTTCTTGTACCCGGATAATGCGATTCTTTTCGCTGAATTATCCGGGTAAATAGTTCAGGTAAAATGGTTCATTCCAGGTGGCTCACAAATTCCCTTAGGATCTTGGGATTGTATGTCAGCATACCGACTCCCATAGATAATCTGCAAATTCTGACAAACTTTTTTATCACAATCTATGCCCCAATGTGGTTCACAATTAGAACCTAACTGCTATACATTTACCGTACACAACATTTGCTTAAGATTATTACCCTTTCTCGTTATTTACGAGACGATTTAAGGATATTATTATTTTATAGTTGTAATAAAAAGAAAAGCGTGTTTGCACCCTGAAAATATTCTACTGTCAATGCTGGCAGACGAGTCTGCATTTATGGGAATCTTAGCTTTGAAGAAAATACTTGAAACTAGAGACAATCAAAATACTATACCCGTGCATTTAGACTGCGAAACTTTAATTTTGATGCCGGTTCATTTTCTGATCGTAAAGATTGGAACAAAATCACCTTTACAGTGTTCCGATTATTGAATCATATAAATACTGAAATCATTTTTTTAGTGCATGGGAATACCAGATATGATAAATATTAAATTTTTTATGCAAATTAAAAGTTTTCCTCGTCGCACGCAAGCGACCGAAAGATATGTAAAAATTATTACAGAAGCTACTGCTGCGGTATGTGGACTAATCAGAAGACACGGTTTCATCAAAATAAGGTTGGAATTGTGTAAAATAATGTCATTTTTTAATACAAAAACGAATACATACCCGTGTGATTTTATAAGATTATGTCATGCAATTTGCGAGGTTATTACATTTTTTTAAGAAAAGTTACATAATTTCTTGGTTAATTTAAATATATGGCCACTTTAATGAATAAACAAGTTATTTATTATTCATTTTTAGTTATAAGGAATTTGGCAGTAAAAACCCCTTTTATTTAAAAATTCGATGGTCTAAAGTAAAAGTCAGTATAAAAGAAATAAGTGCAGTAAAATAATTTTTTTAATTACTTTAATATAGAGCATTTCTCCCCCAGTGGCCCATTTCCGAAATCTAAAAAAAACGCTCCACTATAGTACATATAGATATTTTAAAGGTTTGAATGCAAAATTAGGCACGTGTATACCATAAATGGAAAGTCATTCGGCGTACCAAGAGGTGTTGTGCGTCTTTTTTCTTATACTTCCGGCTGAGACTCAATTTTTCATTTAATACACTTATTTTACTTCCCACAGGTGGCGCGTTATCGGATTACATATTTGATGAAGATGTTATGAGAAATTTGAATTTAAGTTTCCTTAGAATATATTGAAGCCATTGAGCGGTTCTTGGGAGATTTTTATTATAATTGACTATATTATATATATAACAGTTTTTTGTATATAATGACATATGACAGGTCGTACAATTAACAGAACAACATTATGTCACTGTTGTAAAATAATTTTGAGTTAGGTAGGACTGAAAACTTTATGAATCTCCCTGATTATATGTCTTTTTCTCTTTATCACAATTTCCGGAATTTGCATATAAAATAGATGCATAAATCTAATCATAGTTTTTTTAATATAAATCGTGAAAATTGTAGATGGATGATATACAAAATTAGCAGCCTTAGGAGATTTAATCTGAAAGTTCTTTTGTAGTAGAGTTTTTGGTATATTTTTATATGATATATAATTATTTTGTATCAAATATGGGTTGAGTAGATTTGTGAACTTTATTTTTACTTTTTATTTATTTTTTAGATAATTTTGAATGAAAATACTCCGGTTAATCCAATTTCATTAGTTTTCGAATTATAAAGCCAACCGTAAAATAAGCAGTTGGAAAATACTAGACGACCAAGTCGGCCAGTTTAATCTAAATTATTAATATGCATCGTGAAAAAATGTTTCGAAATGTTTATAATATAACCTAACCTAACAAAACACAGAAAACGAATCACTAAAACAGCTTTAACTGTCGGGGTATTAGAATCCTTACTCAGCTACCACAGATTCTTATAGACACATACAAGCACGACATAGCAATTTACAAAGTATATATAGTTGGCTATTTTCAGAAATGACTACAGATACTGACCGTTTATTTAACTGTAACATTAGATAAAATTGAATATCAAGTTCAATATTTTGCTACGATCTTAATGCAGAGTGAATACGATTTGGTCAATGCTTATATAAACTGAAATTCAGAGAAAAGGACATCTAACCATATATATAAATAAAATACTTACATTCTTGGTTTTTTGTGATTGGAAGATTAGGTAATTTCATAATCCTTTCCTTTCCTTCCGCTAATCCTTTTGGGGGTAGAAGTCCGAAAAAAAGACAATGCTTATAGCCATAAAATTAAATTTGTCCGAAGGGCTCCATATGTTAGCAAATTTTGTACAACAATTTATAACACAATATAAAAGTTTCAATTTTTTTAAATATCCATGTTAAGTGCTGTTATTGTCTTTTCATGATTGAGAAAAATTGTATCGAAATTTTTTTAAAAATTGGGTGAAAAGGAAATAAGCGGTGGACGTTGAGTTGTTGTGGCATGAAATTAGTTTATTAAAGATAATTATATAATTTTTAAAAATTGCTTTAAGCATTTGTTTAGCTTCATCACGTGCGCATACTTAAAAAATACGTATCTATAGCCAAAGATATAAGTTAATTATAGTTGCGCCGTAAGACCCTCAAATTGTTTGTAAGAATTAGAGATATTTGGATTAAATTTGCAAAACTGTGACAATCTCGAACTTAATAGATTCTTGTTCAACAAGGATTGAAATCGACTCCAATGAAGATCATACTAACGAATGCATGCATAATAACATATTCATTTTAACAGTAGTTGACGCCCGGAATCTAGATTATTTTCTAAGATCCCGAAGATCACTAACACCGGCTTTCTGTTAGCTGTATGTTTGTCTTGGATGTTGAGTTAAAATTAGTGAAGCTTTACAATATTTGATATAGGTTTTGAGGAAAACTTCATAGAGACAAGTGACGCTTTTTATGGTTCATTTCATGTCAGTTCTTATTTCCTCTATTCTTCTTAATACTTCACAAAAAATTGGTAATCTATGTTCTACATTTCGGTTATTTAGTAGCACCTAATCAAGAATAACTACTTTTATGCAATAGTTGGAATCACGAGTTGTAAGGTAGCAGTAAGGTGCAGTAGCAAGTAAGGTACAGTGGTAAGTAAGGTAGCAGTAAGGTACAGTGGTAAGTAAGGTGCAGTCAAAATTTGAAGTTGAGTGCCATTCGGCTTTTCAGTGAATTAATATCTTATTCTATTTTCAATATTTTTGTATCTATTTTAATAATTTTTTTATGAACAATAAATATTTGTTCCTAAAACTATTTTTATTTCCTAAAACTATTGTATAATCGCAAATTCGTCTTAATTTTTGGTAAAGACGTAACGCAATTCACCTCATCAAATGAATATTTATTTATATATATATATATATATATATATACATACATATTGATTTGTAGTTGAAATTTCAATATTCTCCACAATAAAATCACTAGCAAACTTGATTTTGTTAAAAATATGTTGATATATCAAATCTTGCAACTAAAAGAAAACTACTGTAATCCAACAAAAAAGTTAATTTTACTTATTTTCAAATAATTATTTTTCATGTCCAACTCAATTTAATGAAGAGTAGCTTCTGTAGTTGCATATCAGGATATGCAACTATTAGATTACACATAGCGCATAGCACGATGTATGTTGTACTACAGTTGTGAATGTGTGGGTATATATATGTGTGTGTGTGTGTGCATGTACATACATACATATTTATACTTACATATAACAAAAGGGTACAATTTCTACTGTGTTAGAAATTTTTAACGATTCTAGAAATAGACGTCAGTATTATATTAATTCCGCGACAGAATTTATCTCCGGAATAGTAAGTTTGAACAATATTCTCAAATATACAACACGTACCTTGTACCAGTGGGAAAACCCTAATATTTTTATAGACCGAAAGGCCACCGTAAACATGTATTGTACATACATGTATTAGTACGTATTGTCCTCGCTAGTTTTACTGTTAACTAAGTGCTATAAAAGGTATTACAAAGGACTTAAGCATTCCAAAAGGGGGCCAAGTAGCCGCCCACCACGATAGTTTGAGAAATTTCAGCCAATAAGATAATTTTATTTTACGCATGTTTGATGTTTTTTGTAAAGATAAAAAATTTTGTAAACGGAACTTAATTATAGCAATCAAACAGTTGACCGTTTTATGATGCGTTGTTTACATATCACATATTCAAAATTTATTTGTGTCAAATAATTTGTAAAGTTTGTAATCGTCTAATAATAATTAGATATTGTTATTTCACCTATACGTCTCATAACATGGTCCTCGGACTGGATTAATTTGGAAAATCCATCAAAACATTCAAGTGACGTAAAGTTATACAGTGTGACAGAGACAAGCTGTAATGACAATTACTTAAAACAATGTAAAAATTGGAAAATATCGCCTTATCCAACAATCGTTAAACATAAAGTGCCTAAAAATCGTTAACGTGAAAACCTTCCATCAACGAATATATATCAATATACAAAAGTCAGCAGCGGAAAGCCGGGAGCGTGCGCAAAACGACGGAGATGTCATCCTTCCAGAGCCAATGGACGGTCCTCATCATCAACATTAACGCTAACTCATCTACTGTGAATACAGTCAACATGGCTGCAGATAAAAAGTCAAAATCGCAACAACAATGATAATTAAAAAAATCTCTTGTCCTTTCCTATATAATAATCCACCACATTAACCTTAAAAATAATCATATTGTCATATAACTCTTAAAATCACACCGCAAAATAAATAAATTAGTTATTAAAGTGCTAGGCACTGCAATATTAAATAAATTAAAAAAAACAAAAAACAGTAATTAAAACTAAACTTATCAATTATATTCACAACGAAGAAAGCCTTAATAACCATACAGAAATACAATACCATTTAAGAAATATAAACAGTATACTAGATCGATTTGAAGAAATCCAAACAAATATAGGCCAACTGACTAGGGTCGCGTTAGTCAATTCGTCTATATCTGTTCATCTTCGACCAATTTCGACGAATTGGAAAAATTATGTTATACACAAATCAGTTATGCCCAGGATGTAATAGATAAAATGAATTTATTGCTGTCCATATCGCAAGCTCAAATGAAATACATAATTCATCTACCTATGAAGATGCTCTTATGAAGAATTTTAAACGATTAATTCGTGATCCATCGTGCCTTTCTAAATTAGAAAAATCCCAATATTTAACGTCTAGTTTGAAAGGCAAGGCAGTAGGTGTAATTGAAGCATTAGATGCGAAAAATTATTTAGGTGCGTGGGATTCACTGAAAGTCCGTTTCGATAATAAACGCGTAATCGTGCAAAATTACGTTTTTACATTATTTAAATTTTCAACGATGACTAAGGAATCTGCTGTCGAATTAAGAAAGTTTCTAAATACGATTTTAACTCACATATGAACCTTAAAATCAACAGGTGAATTTGCATTGGAGCATAGGAGCTTATTATTAATTTGCTTTCTTACATCAAAAATCGATCAAAACACCCACATAGAATAGCAAAAATCTATTTAAGGGACCAAAATGCCCAAAACGTGCGATTTCACAAAATGTTTAAATGAACGTTGTAAAATATTAAGAATAACGGCCTTAAGCGCAGATTTAAACCAAACATACAAAGCAAATAAAAAACGAAAAAACATTTAAACATAGCTTGTCATTTGCATAAAAACAAGGATTGACAACTACACAAAAAATTAGTCGCTATATTATTTGTACAGAAAATCATAAAGTTTATGCATGTAAAAAATTACAAAAGATGGATATAACTGAATGTATTGAGAAAATCAAGGAAGCTAAATCATGTTAAATTGTTTAAATATTGGACACCGTAGTAATGAATGCAAATGGTCAGGATGTAAGAAATACGGGAAAAAAACATAATATGTTAATATATTACAATAACGCGAATAACTACGATAATAAAAAAAAATCATAAAATACGAAAATAGACGAACCTCCGGGAAGCTCAAACATAAACGCACATAGTAATATTTTTATTGTCAATGGCGTTAATTTATATAAAGGGAAGAAATGGTGAAATTATTCAAGCTCGAGTGCTACTGGACTAAAATTACCATTGAAAAATATAGTCTCCCGGTAAAAATGTTAAATCATCTAGAAACTAGTATTAAACATAGAGTCAATACTATCAAATACAATCAAAATGCAACAATTACAGGGAAATAGTAAAATTTTAAGTCCTTCCGCAAATTTATAACCATTTACCAAATTACTATTTAAATAAACTTGTTCTCAACATAACTCACAATACAAAACTCGGTGATTCGAAATTTTACATACGTGGGGAAATGTATACATTACTGAGCGCGAAATATTTTACGAGCTCGCACGCACTGGAAATATAGACATTCCAGGACATAAGGCGTGATTGTACAAAACAAAATTAGGCTGGATAATTAGGCAACAGTGACAAAATATCAAAAAATAATTTAACTGATTCTGAGGTTTAACTAATTACATAAAAGCATATAAAAATTTTGGGAAATAGAGGAAATAGAAAAAGGATATTTTCGTCTGAGGAAGAATATCAATTAGAAGAATATTTTAAACTCTCCACTCAACTAGACAATAGATAAGGGCAATTGTTTGTCTATCATTTAACGAAACAGTTGGAAATCTAGGTGAATTGTTAAAAAGTGCCGAGAAACAATTTTATGCATTAGAGAAAAAAGTCAAAAAAATTCAGAATTAAAAATACAACATATTGAAGGTATGCGTGAAGCTATCACACTAGGACACATGAAACGTATCAATTCAAAGGAAATTAAAGGACAGCATTGTTTCCTAATCCCATAATCGAGCTCAACCACTAAAGTAAGAACCGTGTATAACGCCTCATCGAAAAGTAGCACAGGAATTTCTTTGAATGATTGCATAAAAGTCGGTACCGTCGTTCAAAATACAAGCTTTGACATCACACTCAGATTTCGGACACATCCAATTGTTTTATTAACCGACTTCGTAAAGATGTATAAACGAATTCTCATCGACGAACGGGATATGCATTATTAATTAATTTTATGGCTAGAAAATGAAAACGATAAGTTATAAATATTTACGATCCCGGTAGTCTTATTCATTTAATTAACATTGCACGAATTTATCATCCAATCAGTCTGATAGGCCCGGTAATAGTTTGTGCCAAAATGTTTGTGGAAAAATTGTCACAATGCAAAGCTGGATGGGATAATTTATGACCTGAGGACATACGGACCTCTTGGATGACGATTCAACAACAATTATCTATCCAAAATAAAATCACATCGTTAATAAAAGATATAACAGCTAATGCTGGGCGCGTTGAAACTCATGGATTCTATGACGCAGTGAAAAGGCATACGGAGCTTGCATTTATGTGAGATCTATTGACAGCATCGTAGAAATGTTTATAAATCCATTATGTTAAAAAAATCGAATTTCCCCCCTAAAAGTAATATCATTACATAAGTTGGAACTATGTGCAGTATTATTACTCCCACAACTCGTATATACTGTCTTGCCTGCTTTTTGTCGAATAATTGACGAAGTCTTTTTGTAGTCTGATTCATACACTGTTTTGCCATGTATTAATACGCAGCCATATTTACTCAAAACGGTTGTGCCCTAGCGAGTTTCAGAAATTAGAGCCTCAAGAAAAACGATGCATTGCAGACATGTGCCATCTCAGGAGACTATGGCAGACGTTCTTTCACGTGGACAACTACATTTGGAATTTCAAAATGATAATCGCTGAAAAATAGGTCCAGAATGGCTGCGATCAGGGTGAATGGCCAAACATTATGGTAGAAGTGGTACCATTTACAGAGTTAGAACTTATATTTATAACTACCATGACAGACTCAAATTCATTTTTAATTAAATACTCAACAATCGGTAAACTCAATCGTTTATATATTGCGATTCTAGCTTATATATTGCGATTTAAAAACATTACAATGAAACACCAGCCTAAATCTATTAGATACCTAGCAACAAAATGATTAGACTCGGTGCTAAATTTGATAGTAAAAATAACCCAACAAGAATGTTTTGAATTCATTTCTAGACGAAGACGGACTTTTTCGTGTAGCCGGCAGATTAAATAATTCAATATTTTCATACTCTCGTAAGTTCTCAATTATCTTACCTAAGGCCGACCACATTGCGTACTTACTTATACGCGAGCAACACCTTATAAATTTACATAGCGGAATACAAGCAACTATGAATGTAGTGAGATTAAAATTCTGGCCCATTAGCTTTTAAACTGCAACAAAATCAATAACCAGGAAATGTGTTACTTGTTTTAAGGCAAAACCGACCGACTGACTGACCATACTTTATAGACGATCTTCCGAGCAGTAGAGTGACACAAACTAGACCATTTTTAAATGCTGGAATCGGCTATTGGGAGCCATTTCACATTAAAGAAATAATACATAAAAACCATGGTTAAATAAAAGTTTATCTTGTATATTCGTGTTTTGCAACTAAGGCGGTTAACATTAAATTAATATTCGATTTAAACACTGACGCATTCATTACTGATTTGCGCAAATTGTTTGCTAGACGTGGCCAAACTTTGAATGTATATTCTGATAATACAACCAATTTCGTTGGTGCAAAAAATTATCTAGACAGCTTAAAAACACCTAATGCAATCACACATTCATAATGAAGGCATAATACAATTTTTAAATAATAACGGGACAAATTAGCACTTCATACCTACAAGATCACCGCATTCCGGACGACTGTAGGAGGCTGCTATAAAATCACTTAAAACTCATTTTGTACGAAAAATACGCGATAAACTGTTCAACTACCAATAGTTAGAGATATACGACGTAGAAATACGTCAAGGCAATCCTTAATTCGAGTCTCATAACTCTTTTATGCGAAGACCCCAATGACCTTCAGTTCCTTACTCCTGCACACTTACTTACAAGAGATACGTTTACAAGCATTCCCGATCCAAATTTGACAGTTCACGCAATTAATCGACTGGCAAGTTGGCAACATATTCAGTATATCAAACAAAAATTTTTGAAAAGATACTACAAGGAGTATTAGAATCAACGATAGTCTTGAACAAATGACAGGGTAAAACATATGATCGAATAAGAACCGGTATGCTAGTTTTACTGAAAGAAGACAACGTACCACCTTTACATTGGCTACTTGGATGCATCATAGATGTCCATCTAGGAGTCGATGGCGAAGATCGAGTTATCACCATCAAGACACATTCAGAAACTTATAAACGATCTATATCCCGAATCGCTCCTTTACCGATAAGTTATGAGTGATAAATGTAATTAATCATTTTGGGTATATGTATAATTTAAGTTAGAAAATTTAATTTTGCATTTTGCAATTTATTTATTGAACGTGGCTCGTTCAAGGCGTGCCGTATGTTAAGAATAGTATTCTCTAAAATATTTCAAAATTTACAACAAGTATCTTCCACATATTGTAAAATTCTCGGTAAATTGTATTTGTAAAGAAGTAAGAAAACCTTAATCCGTCCAGAAGTGGGAAAAACCCTAATCCGTCCTAATCCACCACGGTAGTTTAAGAAATTTTTGCCAATGTGAAAACTTTACATTAAGCACGGATGTTTTTTGTAAAGCTAACAAAATTTATAAATACACCACAAACTTGGCACCATTTTAATGAATATTGCATATTCAACATTTGTGTCGAATAATTAATTTTGTTTGTGAGCGTCTTAATAAAATAAGTCGCTAGGGTTGTAAGAATCTAGTAATAATTAGATATTGTTGTTTCACCTCTACTCCCCGTAATATATATATATATATATATATATATATATATATATATATATATATAAATATATATATATATATATATATATATATATATAATGATTTATTAGCCAAAGTAATTGTTATAAGTAAAATAGAGTGAGTACGTATAAGTATGGTTACGTAGTTTATAAATCTTATGGATAATCTATAAAAATAAATAAACAACAATTAAAAAAAAAGTGTAAATGAAAATTTTCAAATTTTCCTAATGTTAGGGTGGATTGAATATATAATGGGATCATTCACTTATGCGTTGTGGAAAATTCTCTGTAAATGTATATCTTTGTTTCGAAAGATTTCAAAACATTCAGTATGTGTCATATTTGGAAAATTTGTTTGCCTTTACGTCCATTTAACGTTTCGTTTGTCACATATTTATAGTTTCGACCAAAAATCTCTGCTGTTGCCAAATTTACTTTAAATTCTGGGAATATATTGTGAAATTATTTTCATAGGCAAAATTAGATAGGACCTTTATCTGCATTTTGATGTTATTACATTATATTGATTTCGTACATCTTTTTCAATGAAAACAGAGTTTTCCAACTTATTTCTTGCCAAAATCACCAACAAGGAGTAAATAGGATTAATTTAATTTAAAATAAGTGTATAGGATTAATTCCAAACAATAACACTTTAATTTGAAATGCAAAAAAAATTACAGAACGCCCATTTCCTTTTCTCAAATTACTGGTAATTACAATTTTTTATTACAATTTTACGCCATAGTAAATTGGTAACAAAATCGTTAATTTGAATGGTGCTCTAAATAATTTATAAACATTTTATAAACCTTATTTGTTTATTAGATATTTTTTCAACGATTATCTATATGTTCCAGAAAAAAAATATCAACCCTATGTTCAATTTTTATAGCCCATCAAAATGTAAATTTAAGTCCTTTCAAATGCCAATATCACTTTCAATACTGAGAGAGTGAATTACATACTATATGTGAATTTCAAGTTACTATTTTATTTCGTTCAGAAGCTTGAAGCACCAGATAGACGGACTGAAGGACGGATCGCGGAAGTTGAAAAATTGTAGTGTGTTCGGCGCATAACTTCTAAAATAGCGTTGTTGTCATTCTTTTCTTTATCTCTGGTCCCACATTTCCGATTTGATTTTCTTAACGTCCGCATTGCCGTGTATGTCAAGGTTTAACTTATATGCCGGGAGAGCGGAGACCAACATTCTAAAACAGTTTAATTACCTATATATTCAAGTTGGTGCTGATTTCGCCAAAATATTATTTGCAGCAACTTTTGTAAAATTGTGAACAATAGTTTATAGTTCATCATTTTACAAAAGTTGCTGCAAATAATATAATATAGCTTCCTTATTCTATAAACTAAATCGTTTATTTTAATGCAAATCATTTGTCATGGAAGTACAAGACCAGCTATAACGATAACTGTGAAATAAATTTTCCATAACTTTAGTTGGGAAAAATGTAGTTCACTGCAAATTTTTACAATTACGGATAGTTCTCGCTTGAAAAATACCAGTCCGTATACAATAACGATGAGTGCCTATTCCCTTCACAATGTCGAAATTTCTAACCAGTCTTTTTTTTATTGAGAAATATTTCCCCAGCTGTGTTCGTTGGAGTATAGTTTCCCGTACTCGACACTTTGTCAATTGGGTTGAATCATTTCTTAAGTGAATTTCCATATTTTCCTTTTCTATTATGTGTTTCAAAAATAATGTTTTCATCAAATGCTTGTCCCATTTTGCCGTTTTGCCTTTTGTAATTCAGTTTATTTTATCATATGATCCGTAGGTTTTTATTGGTAATTTTTATATAATATATTACTTACACTTGTATTCAAGTATCGATCCTAGCATTTTTTCTCAAAGCAAATATTTTCAAAGTATCATCCACTATTTTAAAAAATGCTTATTAATGATGAATGTACTTGTTAAATTGTGTATCTTTTTTGGATTTTCATTTATTGTAAAAAAGTTACGTAACAATGTAATTAAACCTACCAACATGTTTAAAGTCGTTAAGTCATAGCAATAGTATTTACGATTTATATACACGATGTCCTATTTTAAAATACTGCATACAACTTTTATCTATATTAGAACACGTACATGTAGTTAGTATGAAAAGTTGTAATATGATTCAGGGATTGACAAAAGTATAAACGACAGCATTTTGTGCTATACAATAGCACATTTTTGAAAGCGTTCCAGTCCTAATCGATTTTAATATAAAATGAAAATGAAAATGACGGTTACTGAAAACTGGCTTTGCATTTTGACATATAATCTCGTAAAATAAAATAACCACTTTTTTGTAGTTATACATATGTTTTTCCTAAAAGTGATAAATATAAAAATTGGAGTAATATTCCACACTTTAATGTCGCAATAAATAGTAAAGTTCATTGTAATTTTTGTTCAATTATTTTTTATCCATAATAATGAAATATATAAACAAAATAAGTGTACGAAAAAGTTAACGAAAAATAAAATACTTAATGATATGTTGCACGCAAATTCGTCGTAAAATAAATATGATTTTAATAGTTTTTTTCTGCACCCTCAAGTGTATATTTTGTTTACAAAGCATCTATACTTATACAATGGACTTCCGGTATCAGTTTATATAAATCTTGTTTAATAAGGCGATATCCATTATATTTAAAGTAACTAAGACTTTCCTTAAATAGATACTAACAAATTTATACATATAGGTATTGCAACTGAAATGCATCATTTCATGTACTTTATAACCCATAATTGATATAGTTTGTAAACGCCGTATAATATAATTATTTCTGTTCTTCATTACTAACCTTATTTACATTAAATATATTTTTATCACTTTCATGGACAACTTTTTTATTTTTTGAGTGAGGAAATAACTATCTTCTCTTTTCGGTATAAGTATTCACTTATGTAAAAATAAGAATTTTGTTTTAATTTAAAAAAACTATGCCTACAAGATGTGGTAAAAATTATTTATTACAGGAAGCTCCTGAAAAAAATATTACAAAGGTTTACTTACAGTGAAAGGTGTGCGGCATGTCAATTAAGCATGATTTTTGTATTTGAGTATGAAATGACGAATTTTAAAACAAAAATAAGGTAAAATATTTTTAATCTAAATTCACAAAAACATTTAAGTCTTATTTATATTATAAGAAATAAAAAAAACTGTAATGGAATTGTCAACTTGAACCTTCGAGGCGTTCACGCACGGATGGGAACTTTTTGAATTGTTCAAGTTTTTTGTGTTCAAGACTACAAGATAAGTGTTTCAAGACTACAGCCCTAACGTTAATAGAATCCTGTAGCTTTCTTTCTTCGACACGAATGTAAGAAAACATTTTTTTTTGTTATTCGTTGGAAATATTCTTAGCCTGCGGTACCGGTAACTTTAAATAAGACATTTTTTTGTACGCGGATTCCCAGTTTTAAGGGACTAATGACATTTTTTTAAATTATATTATTTCTACAAACGATCATCAAGATTGTACGTAGATATATTCTGACCCATGTTGAGCCAAGGTAAAGGTTAAAAGATTTTAAAAGTAAATAAAATATTGTGTACTGACCACGTAGTCCATAAATAAGACTCCTGCTATGAGAGCATTGTCGTGTAAAGTCCATGGGGAAAATAAGCCACAAAGGATTATCACAAAGGATTATCACGTTGACTTGGTGACATGAAAACGGTAGCTGGTCCGAAGTGGATATATTATAATAGATGGCAAAGAGCGGAGAGAAATAACATAGATTAAAAGCCTATTTTAAAGTGGTAGAAAAGAAGAGTAGAATGAGAAGAAGAAAAAAGAAGTAGACAAAGAAGAGGGAAAAGAAGAAAAAGAGAAATAAATCCCCAACTTACTAAATATAATACTTATATGTGATATTTTGTTGATACGAAATATACATCTGGCGCACGTGCTACTTGGTTGTCAATTTATTAATTAAAAATCAAAGATTCGTTCATATTGAAAATATTACGTGAAACTTTTATTAAAAGGAATTAATGTTTTTTTCTTTAAACCCCGTTTTGTACTTGTTATTTATTAGAACCGTTTAAAAATCATATTTCAAAGTTTAACATCGCAAATGAAGTACGAAATTACGCTTACTTGTACTTTGTTTACCCACATGTGAAACTAACCATATTGCTGAAATGTGTTTTAACGTACGTAATATCATAAGATAGATACATAATATGACAATTGAATCTTATTTACGATGGTAAATTCGCTTGCAAAAAGTTTAAAATTTTATTTATTAATTCGCTAAATATAGGAATATTTATTTTCTAAAAGGGGTAGGATAATTTGAAGAATAATAACGAAACTGCTAATTGATATTAAATTAAAAAAAAAATTAGTGTCAATTAGTAGTTTGTAGTGGTAGTTTTTCGTGCTCTTTGGTTATAAATGTTTACCAAAGTGATATAAGGCATTAGTAATCACATTATTAAATAAGCAAAGAGTTGTAATAATTACATAAATGGTATAATATCAAGTCACATTAACTACAACACAACTAACGTACGATTTTTTTTAATGCGGTAAATGAGAAAACACGGAACAAGTATTAAGACCAATTAAGTAAGCAAAGGTTTTCAAATATCTGCGGCAGTGCAATTATTTAAAGGTGTCATTTGTTTACAAGTTCAAAACGTACTTATTTGAGATTAGGTAGTAGATAATTTTCAGGATTCGCAAAATGAAAGATTAAATAAAATTGTATCCGAAATATTCATCGGTACTGACAATGTTGTAAGTGTGACCGAATGTTTTGCGGCCAAGCATGAAACGGGGTTAAATCAATAATCATGGCTTTATTGTAACACCCAATTTTCTTAATACTAACGAAAGTTAAAGGGGATAAAGACCTTAGAACTAGTGTAGAGCAAGAATGTGCAAGGAGATTAACGTTAATGTAGTTCCAATGAACTGAAAAACGAAATTAAATTTTCGGCAACAAATGCATTCATACATTAATATTCATTGCACGTATTTAATTAAGTTTAACTAAAAATTAATTGTTAGTTTAATACAGTCAATTTTTATGGGAATAAAGAACGCTCATATATTTAAACTGAACTAAAAACATTCATAAATTGTGTGCCCCTTATAAAACGCTAATTCCGTTTAGGTTAATGAACGTTAAGGTTAGGATAATGAACATTATTTAAAAAGCAAAAAGCTTTTTGCTAATAGCCCACCTGAAGATGTTGTAATACAACGAAACCTAGGTCGTGGTAAATAACTTAAAGAAAGTAGAAATAATACTACGTCACGCATTTAATTGTGAAAAATTATATTGTTAACTGTAGATAAATAAAAAGTTTTTTAACACCCCCTTACACGATAACAATTTTAAATTTATTTTCGTATTTTCAATCGTTTCTTATTTGATAACTAATAGGTTCTCCTTATAAGCAATTAGTGATATTCTTACAAAACTCAATTTACAATGGTTGTTAAAGACTTGAAGATGTTATTATAAAGAAACATAGGTCGTGGTTAATAATTTAAATAAAGTAGATATAATACTACATCACGTAGTTTCATTTAGTTATTTCAATGAAATGAAGTCAAATATTAAAATAGTCAAAAATTAAAACCAGTTATAATTTTTTTGTCCGTTTAACCTTGAGAAATCAATATGGCAATAAATCGATAGCCATTTATGTAAGCACGCTAAAAACAAAAACCGTACACAATTAATTACAAAAATTGTAAATCTGAACATCTTATTCTAATGGAAGATAAGGTACGAGACTAAATACACGGATTCTGTAATCTTAATGGAAATCGTCTGAGAGGAAGATTGTGAGAATTTGTAGACACGACACTCTGTGGTATTAAACAATAGCTTATTAAGTATTTAGAACGAATAATAATTTGATCGCTTTCAGATAGTGGTGTAAGTACTTGGTCTTAAATTAACAACTGAAGTGATTCTTAATAATTGAAGTGGGAAATTTAGTATATCAAAACGTCATTATGTTATTTCTACTGCCTTTCATAATCTTCGTGTAACTGCCTTTCATAATTTTCGTGTACAGTGTTATTTTTTATAGGGCATAACTACCATTACACGAAGGTTATAAAGGGCGGGAGAAACACCACAGTGACATTCATTTATTCAACAATTATTTCTACACGTAGGGCATTAATTTTCGACAATTTCTTCATAGAATTATTTCCGCGCCATTATAAAACCATTTCTTGCTATTCATAGGACCTTATTAATTGAGTCAATTTCGTGCGTCTTATTAATTAAGAGTTATAATGCGTGAAAATATTTAATAATTAGTTTGCCTCATGACTCGTAAACGAATTTGTCTCATTAATGTAGAAACATTTTTTCTCAAAGAAGTGGTAACTTAAAACAATGAAATAACAGTGATTTTATAGAAATTTTCAGTTTAAAATCCGCGACAAAAACATTATCGAACAAATAGAAATCTCTTTTACTACGTTACTAAGATAACTCATAAGTCACTATGAAATATTAATAATACCAACATTTTATTAATGCTTAGCAGAAATAAAAAAGAGGTTAGGAAAGAATTAGCCTAACAGCTAAGCTAATATAATTTAAAAACTCAGTGGATGGGGTCAGCTAACCCTGCAATTATTTAAGATATTTCTCGTCACGGTATTACAAAAAAATACATAAATTTTGTAAAGTACAATAAACGTTTGTTACAAAAAATACCAATTGTAAACTTTATGTTTTTGTAGATAATTTTAACATAAAATTTTCTTTCTGCCCATTTTTTCTGAAAATAATAACCAGTCAAACACGAGTAGAACTAGCACTAGTAGGGTTTCACACAAATTTCGGTATTTATAAACTTTAAATATAAATGGAATTTTCATTAAACAATTTATAAATATTAATTTTTCACAACGTAAAGATATTACAATGTAGTATATATTATATCTTTCAGAGGAGTAAAAGCATAGTACATATTTAAAAACTTATGAGATCTAAAATGATCGCCATGAAAACCGGATTTTTAAAATCTGACCAGGGGATCAGCCCTTGGTACAAATCCAGTTTTTATGATTTTTACTCAGTAATTCCGGGAAAGAAGGGTTGCCTTTTATGTTATATTTTTGTCTATTTTTTAAATATCCTTTTAAACACCCAATCTAGGATTAATAAAAAAATATTGTTCTATTTCTCGGGACAAGCCTTTTCAAATGTTTTCAAATTCTCTACATGATAAAATTGAAAAAAAAGTATTTTTAATACTTTTATTGATTGTTATGTGTAAAATATGTGGGTTAATACAATTTATTTCTGTTCTAACTTTCGAATATCTACGTTACATGGTTTCTGAGATTTATATCATACTATATCCGTCATTCTTTATCTTTCATAGGCATCAAACATGAAGAAGATCTAAAAAATTATGATACCTAGAGCCATCGCTATAGTTTTTATCTTTACCTTTGGTATCTTCGAAAAATCTATATATTTTCCATAATTTCAAGTTAAGCAGTTTTGAAGATTAAAAATATTTTTCAGATCTATATAAATAGCCCTTTGAAAGTATAAAACAAATCGAGGAGTGTATAATTCTTCCTCTTAAAATTTCCAAATTTTATTTTTGAGTTTTAACCATTTCTGTACGTACGGGTTAAAAGGTTTTATTACTAAGCCAAATTTAAAATTAGAAACTTTCAAGAAACTTCAAGCAGTTTTGGGAATAAACGGCTGTAACCGACATACGGATAGATATGTAAGAAATCATATAAGGGTTTGGTTTTTCCTTGTAGGTTACGGAACCCTAAAAAAGAAAATAATTGCTAATTGAAAAAGGGAAATATTATTTATTTTCTTTCTTCTACCGTCCAAATCCAAATATATACCGGGCAAATATATATATTTCAGATGGTCAGTGTTTTGCATGGGTGTACAAAGTTTGAGTAATGCTTGCCAAAGAATAATAAATCTTGTATGACATTTACGGAAATCTCCGTAACTTAGTTGTAGATCCTATTCCACTGTTTTGCATATATAATTTAGTGACGAAGCGTAATCTAAAATCACGGCCACTCAAATAAATATTGCTATTTTTTTCGCTTAGCGATGTTAAATATATAAAGTAATATCTTGAAAATTTTGAATTTGTTTTTTTAACTGCGATCTAAAATCCATCTTAATGTTAAAAGGAAGTTCCTAGATTTTTTAAAATTAGAGATGAACTTAGAGGTAGAGTCAGTTTGATAATTTTCAAGTGGTTGTCTTTAAATTTGGTTAAGGCTAAAACCTCAATACGTTAACTTAAAACAAAGCAAATAATCAAAATTAACCACTTTTACTATAAAACGTTTAATTTATTTTGTGGTTTTATGTAGCGAAGAAAATAATTTTTTTTATTTTTTCATTTTTGTTTATCTTTTCTTTCATTTCTGACAAATAGGTGCTTCAGATGGAGATCTCAATTATTATTAGTTAATATTTAAATTAATTATGCATAGAAAAAATATTTAAAGTTATTTTCTTTTTAAATGGACTGGAGTGCGAAACAATTTGTTTCACGTGCCATATCGAGTTTAAACGGAATGTTTAAAATAAACTAGAGAATGAATTAATTATACTTAATTTTTATATCCGGTTTGTGAAGTATTAAGCTTTGAAATTTTTCAACCACCGATTATACAAATCTGAGAAACTTGTATTTACCAGCGCTTCATTACAAATTTCAATTACATTTATTTTGGTTAATTTGTTTTATCAATTTCTAGAGATATACAAAACTGCGGAATCATAATTTATTCGTTTCTGACAAGCAGGTGACCGATTATTTATATCAAATATATGGATTATTAAGGTTTCTTGGTAAATGTGACTTATTTTATATATTATAAATTATAGCATTTTCGTTCTTTTTAATACCGTGTATTTTTTAATATTTTGAATAACAATACATTAATTTACAAGATATTAATTTAATTATTTACAACATATTAATGTAATTATTTTACAGAAAGTGGCGTTCAGGGGACGGAAAATCTCTTAACATAAATAGTTTAGCTAAGCGTGCGACTCGCACAGATGAAAACATTAAACAATTTACACGATGTCGCAAACTGTAACTAACTTCACTAAACCAAGGATATTAAACTTAACTACTTCGTACAGCTTAATGCAAACGCGTTTGTGATGAAACGACAATTTCAATTACCGTGTTAGTTGGTAAAGTAGAAAGTAACTCAAACATGACAAGCAAAGATTTACAAGTACTTATCATAGACCATCTATAGCTTTCATTGAGTAATTTTTACAATTCGCCAATAAGTGGTATTACGTACCTGCTAAGTAATTTTCTATAAGTATGTAGGTTGGTGTCGTCACACCTAACACATTGGCGTTAGACAATTTCATAATATTGAAAAGATTTTATGGAGTTTTTAACGTCTTTTTGTTTTTTTTTAGTTATGGGTTTATTCTATATATGAGTAAAGCCGTTCGTATAATAGAGTGTAAATTGATTACCGTTGAATTGATTTTTTTCGGAAACGGTTGATAATTTTCTGTAGTTACTGTAATATTTTCCACTCAGTTTGACGCATTGAAAAGCCTGTTTAAGTAAAAGAACAATTCTGTGATACACCTGTGTATATATGTGCGAGTGCGTGAATGCGTGCGTGCGTGTGTGTGTGCGTGCGGGCGTGTGGGCGTGCGTATGTGTGGGCGCGTATATGTGTATACACATATATAAGGGTGGAATAAAAAAAAATTTAAACACTTATGTAGCATTCCGTCAATTTAAAGTTAATTAATTAATTATACCAACGAAGCGAGGGCAAACAAATTTTTTTTTTGGAAAAAAGTTATCAATTTGGTAACATATCATATCATATGTTAGCCCGAAATCTTGATTAATGGCGAGGCGATATGTTGCCGTAGTACCAGGACCATATGTTCTGCCGGATCGACGCTACATTGTTATTGATGACTTTTTACAAAAGACATTTTTTTACATCACTGGTTCAACCATCATTGGTTCCATTAATTCCGTAATGTAAAAATAAATATACGAATGAAAAGGTTAAAAGTGATGAATTTTGATTAAATTGTTTAGTCTATAACTTAGTTGAGTATGTCTGTCGTAGAACAGTTTGTGTAAAAAAAAATTATTAGTGGAAATTCAGTGCACTAAAAGAGATTTAAAGTCATTTTTAAATTGGAAAAAATTTAGAAATTAATTTTATTGTCCTTTCATATTTGCAATTCTATCGGAGTAGCAGATAAAATTATTCTATATATAATCTATTTTATTTTAATGAAAAAATACAAAATTTCAGCCTTAAAACACCTTTTTACTTTAAATCGGCTAATTTTTCACGAAATCGCAGCTATTTGAAAATAACTCAAAATGTTGGATAATTTAAGATGATACTTTGATTTTGGTGATAAGTATAGATTTGTGAGTCAACGTTGTAGAGCAAAATTAAATACCAACTGATAAATATGATGTTGTAATATTTTAAAACCTAATTTATTTTCAACTAGAAGTCAAATAATTAGTGTTGCTTTATTTCGCAGGACTAGTGAATTTGTTTTCTCGAACTTTTTTGCAAATTGAAGTGCCAATTTAAAAAAATGATAGTCCTAAAAAAACTAAATAAACACGTTTCTCTATCAAGATGAATTAAGAAATTAAGAAATAATCTTTGAATATGAAAATTTTGGTC
The DNA here is from genome assembly GCA_039881145.1 of Druceiella hillmani. Classification (NCBI taxonomy): domain Eukaryota; kingdom Metazoa; phylum Arthropoda; class Insecta; order Lepidoptera; family Hepialidae; genus Druceiella; species Druceiella hillmani. Next base: position 7,184,209 of record JAYKKI010000070.1, read on the forward strand.
AAGATCCAAAGGATATTTCCACGACAAAAAAATAATTTCACATGGAAAAAAAGCGCGGGGTGCTCTCGACTTATATTTACTTAGTGACTGATATCCAGCACCCCGCGTGTTTTTTTCCTTTTTGGAGACCATTCAGTGACTTTAAGCGACTGGTAGCTACGTAAGCCTGTCCGGCAGCAAAGAGACGCAATCCACAATAAATAACCGAATAATCTAGTACACGGTAGATGCCCAACTCAGTATTAACGCCGACATGCGCCTTTTAACAGTACCATAACTGTATTTTTCTAGAAACTGTATCTCTTTCGATTGAATCATATGTACACCATCTGGATCGAAATCAACACGGTCTGATGGAATGTCAATACCATATAATTAATCGTCAGAAATCGCAATTATTCCCACAAGTAATGGACAATTAAATGGTTAACTTTGCCAGAGGTCTGATAGCATAGTAAGTCTCTTATACAACAGAATAAGCTCTCTTCTCCAAGGTGACGCTAGCAACGTGACATTTTTAACCAACCTCTTGCCATCCATCTCTCGGTACGTTTCTTACCAATAGATTTTGTGAATTTAAAATTGATTTTTATAGTAAATATCATAATGGACTGCAATATTAGATTGAGCCATACTCGATTGACATCGTAAATGTATTAAGATTCAATTATTATTTTTCGTCAGTTTCAACTGACGGCTATTTTTTTATTAATACGAACTAGCCTCAAACCATATAGTAATGACATAGTGCTTAACGTGACATTTCATTTAATTTTTCTTTAAAAATTATTATTTTGAAACTCAAACCCGATGATAGTCACAACGTGCAATTTTATTCCATTTTTTTTAGATAATGAAAAAGGCTTTAAACCGTAACCCATCCAATATAAAGCAAATCTAAAATAATTCCGACAATTCAAAGTCAGTCATTAAGGACACACACACACACGCATATATATATATATATATGTATATATATATAAATATATGTATATATATATATATATATATATATATATATATATATATATATATATATAGATTAGTCACTTGTTATGTGACAATTGAACCATATTTCCCTGTTAATGTATATTTACAGTCAATTAAGTGTGTATTATCCATAGACTTAATATAATACGAATAGACGAACAAAGAGTACAAGCGAGAGCATATTCTTTTTGGCCTTACTGCGAGTGGAAGAGAAATGACAATACATGTACAAATAAAACTATTTTGACAGATGAAAATCTTCGATATCCTCTTGCTTCGTGAGCGTCCCGCCGTATTTTAATATTTTTGTGTATTTTCAATGAATATTTCCAGAATATTATTTTAAAATAAGGATTGGTCTCTTGTTCAGTATCAGATTATGAACATAAAATAATAATCCAAATAAAGAGACATTTCACAGGTAAATATGATGCACATACTTATTTTTTATCACTTATTTTGTGCTAAATTATTATTTAACTAGACTTTGTAAAATATGCATATTATAGTATAAATATTTCCTATTTTACGTGTTATTGTTTTTTTTTAACTTTTAGAAACAAAATTGTGTCCGTGAAAATATAATTTGTTCATAGAGTTTAACACTATACTATCGACAAGTCCCATCGATATTTCTTTAATAAAAATACATTGGATTACGAGAGAAATTTTTGTTAGATGAAATAAAATGAAACAAATTATTAATATAATTTACAATGTAAGCGGTACAGTTTAGTGATATATGTGACCGAAAAGGCGTGGATTCAAATCACACACAGATAAGAAAATTATTTTCTAACTTAAAACAATTGAATATATCAAAATTATTCATTATTAAAATAACAGCTGGCCTTACATAATGTTGGTACATAAAAAAATCAAAAACAAGCTGGCAATTTGCCAAAAAGTGAAATGTGCATTTAATTTTTTAATAATAGTTTCGACATTATTATTCGAAATATCAGTCAAAAACATATTTTTCAGGTTTCCAACGAATTCCGTACCACGAGAAAAATAGACAAGAATGCTTAATATATCTATTTAAAACTGAACTTCCCATAAAAGTACTATGGTGTATAGTAAACATTTTGATTTAAAATATTTTGTACAAATAGCACATTGACATATTTTGTAAAAGGACTCGGTACCTACAGAGTTTGTACTGGTGTGTTTATTAACATCCTGATTTATATTTTATAATTTTTTTAGGCCCCTTATAAACGTTTAGTATTTTCTCTGTGACTCTTTCAATGCTATCAAATCTTAAGATTCGCAATAGTTTAATAGTATGTTTTTTTTCGTATGTTTCCATGCTTGACAAACGGACTGCAACTGCAAGCTACACACTACGAGTATATGACGTGTCCGGATGACGTCACAACTCTAGTAAAAATTCTTGCCATGTATATATTTTAGTAAAAACAAAAAGAAGTCTTCTTTTTATTTGGTTTAAAATGTTATTGTAAATATCTGTTTTGTGTATAGTATAATAATGAAGTATTTATAAAACACCCACATATGTGCTTGAAGAATTTATAAAACACCCAGGATTTCAGGACTACTTAAATGACTTTACCACATCATGCAACAATGAAAGCTTGCAATTTTTTTAGATAGGGTAAATGAAAAAAAAATGGTAAAATAGACCATTCTACTGAATACAGTAAAGAGCTTAGAAAATTTACACCAACTCACCACTTTCTACTTATATCCGTGAAAATGTTGATCTTTGTTGCCCTCATGTAAACACACCTAGTAAAGTATATCAAAGAGTAAATTGCGAACTGGGCTTTACAGCCGAAACGTTTAATATAATAAAGGAAATTGTTAAAAAATGATTATTGATTAGCATTACCTAAATGAAATGAGTATTAGTGAATTCACTGAATTTATTGGCAAAAAACATTTTGGCTATATTAATGTAAGAAATGGTTTGCATGAAGATGAATCAGCAATTGTAAATCAAGTTCTAGTATTTGTGTTTGTAGTTGTGAATAGCTTTAGACAACTTTCAGTCGTTTTTTTTAGGAAGAAGTTTTACAGCTTCACAAAAGCCGATTTAATAAAAATTTGATTTAATTTTCTTACAGAGACTGAATGTGTAGTTATATTTATTTAGATTTGAAAGAATCGCTTCAAATTTTACGATGTCCAATTTACTTAGCACAAAATTAAGCAGCGAACCATAATCTCCATTTTCCACATATAAAGCCAAAACATATTATATTTTTCTCGATTCGTGTCACTTTTTAAAATTTAGGAGAAATATTTTGGCTGACAAAAAATGAAAACGGCAGATAAAATGAATTTTTGAAATTGAGTAACGAAATTACATTTAGGCATATTAATTATTTTAAACAAAAAATTAAAATGATGCTAGCAGGGCAATTACTTTCAAGGTCGCGACAGCCATTCAGTACTGCCATGATTGTTTGGGTTTATAACAATTTTAGAATTGGGAACCTTCAAGGTGTGCCGTACGTTCAAGGGTTTGTTATAATAATAATTCAACGATTATACAATTTGTATTTACAAATTGTATAATGGTTGAATTAAATTGAAATAATATTAAATATTATATGATAACTAACAAAAGGAATATTTAGAATCGCAGAAATAGTTTTTTAAGTTTTGGTGCCAATTACTAGTATCATTATGTGAGGAACTCGGAATGAAAATTCCTTTTTTCATATTAAATTGTATATTTTTGTTGCGTATTGTGGAATTGTGATCATTACAATGTCGTCTCAGTAATGTCATTATATGAGGAAATTGTGTTGGTTATTTTTTCAATTTTAAAAACGAATATCATGTGTTTATATTTATTACTTAAAGGTTATTTACGTAATATGTTATTTCTTTAATTTTGAAATATCATTAAAATAACGCACCAAGATATTTAAGTTCAAACAAATATATAAGTTTAAAAATTATGATGAGTAGAAATGCCTCCTACGAGGTATCGCATAATAATTTTTGAGACCTGACTTATTCTTATAGAATTTAAAAATTCTCAAAACTTGGTAATATTGGAGGTGAAATTCATAACTATGGGTCCAAGGAAAAAGATAAAATTTGATCACATAAGTGGTTTTTTCTTTTTATATTATCGGTATAATATCGTTAGTGAAAAACCATCACTTAAAGTTACGTATATGTACAATTACGCACACAAGAGTTTATTCATCTACTCGTAGTATATTAAGTGTATGATATAACCTTTTATTGTGAGTTGAACTTATGATTCTACATATAAACCCGTAGACCCGTCGACTCAGCCCAGCTTTGTTAGCAGCGGGATAGTAGCTTAACATTTCGTAAGTTGGTGCAAGTTGGAAAACTTTGTAAGTGGCACGAAATCAGCAACTTCTTTTGGCAGTTAGTAATGTCGAGTGTTGTATCTCTCGAATAATTCATTCAATACAATTTAAACATTTACCTAACCATGGATGCTGATAGTGATCCAATAACAGCAGCTTGTGGAATTATTATTGCTAGGTTCCTCCAGAGGAAACGAAAGTGTTGGGTTAGACGAAGTTGAGTCAATGCGACTCAGTTCAAGTTTACCGAGTAACTGCAATTCGGTTTCAAATTTACCAAGTTACGGCTCGTTACAGTAATAGTGATAGAATAAAATATTTGAAGGCAGACAAGTTTATTTGTTCGGAAACCCGTAAATTTTAAAATATTTATGTCATTAACCTATACCGACTTCGAATATATACTACATACTCTTGGGTCTCTAATAGTAATAAAAAGTATAAATTACAGAAGTGCAACTCCATCAACAGATAAATTAGCATTAACGTTAAAATAATTAGCGCGGAAGATTTATTCAATAGTCATTGCGATATCTTCAAAGTATCTCCTGAACTTATTTCGTGCATTATCACCGAAATATGCCATGCGTTAGTCGACGGACTTTTGGATTATTCATTTAAGGACATATTTTTGACTTTGCCAACAACTATTATAGTACTTTGTGTAATATGCTTTTGTTCTTAGTTAAAATTAGTCAGCATTCTTATTTCAAATTACAAGGACATCAGACGAATGGACAAAAATTGCAGACAGATATCGGAATGTATGGAAGGCATAGGTTTTTACACGTTTTATATATATATATATATATATATATACATATATATGCATATATATATATATATATATATATATATATATATGTCATTTTACATTTTATACTTTAAATTTTGTTTTGCATTTTGCTTTTGTAAGCATGTCTGCATTTTAATTGATTGTACTTACATAATTCAATTTTAGAGTGTTTTCATGTAGTTTCTCAATTTTTTTTGTGATAAATGTCTATATGTTTGCACCTTATGTGAAATTAATCGTTTTTTATAATACTTATCGCATTTTGTTACAGATATTTAAAAGCTCAGTCTTTTGATTGAATTCATTAAAGTCACACAATAGCCAATTCAACCATATTGCTTCCTGGTAGCTACATAGGCTGCTACAAACTCCGCTTATTTAGCAGACAGGGCCACATTTTGCTGTCTCTGACTGAACCAGGCGGGTGGTCAGCCAAATCTTTAACATGACGCAAGCGATTGTCACACTCTTATTGACAGACTCTTAGTTCTTGTATTTAGTAGATATAGGCTTCTACTAGACGAAGACACCCCTTGAGACGTGTCCTCTTAACCAGATTCACGGTCTGTAGTTGTCTCTGTCCACTCTATCAGCAACTCCGCTTATTTAGCAGACAGGGCCACATTTTGCTGTCTCTGACTGAACCAGGCGGGTGGTCAGCCAAATCTTTAACATGACGCAAGCGATTGTCATACTCTTATTGACAGATTCTTAGTTCTTGTATTTAGTAGATATAGGCTTCTATTAGACGAAGACACCCCTTGAGACGTGTCCTCTCAACCAGATTCGCGGTCTGTAGTTGTCTCTGTCCACTCTATTATGCCTCACAAGAAAAAAAAAATGAAAAATGCACTCGGCTCACACTTTGACTCCATTAGATTTCACGAAACGTAATTTCTTTTGATGCTTAATTCCAGGAATACTACATCTCTGGATTTGATTAACGTTTTCGAATTGTGCAGTATAAATCAATATCTTTCTGTATTCTTACATTATCCGACGAAGGTCACCCGCGTGCTAGACTATTCCATACTTCCTTTGATCGTGTGGAATATGAACATAAAGCTATGCGTCAACCAGAAAAATTTTTTTGGGTATCATGTATACATATATCATGATATTTTAATTAACTTTTTCATTGCATTCGACACAATCTCATAATCCTTTGTGTTGCGGCAAACCTCGATCTGGAATAATTATCACGAACCGTTATTTTTTCGATTCACCTTTATGAATTGTTTGGAGATATTTTAGTTTGCTTTTGTCGTTGACGATTTGACAATTCACGTGTTTATAATTCTTAATTCTCTTTCAGAATGTTGCACTATTTCATCACTAAAGCTTCCCATTAACTATAATCGTTTACTGTATTGTTCTTTTAGAATTTTTTAATACTATAATGTCATCGGTTCTTGATGAGTGGGCAAAATTTTTAATAGTTCGGGTGCCTGGAAGTGTGTTAAAATTAAATAAAAAATTCCGTTACATCCATTCACTTATACATATGTACATACATACATGCATACAAATGAAGTTAATGAAAGCGTATTAAAATTAGATTTTGCATAACTTCCCATTGTCAGGACTTTGAAAACCTAACGTAATTTACTCATACTGTAATTTGTTGCTTTACTGTGATCAAGGAACTTTTAACGTACAAAATAAAGAATTTGTGTATAAAAATACGCTTTATTTATTTATAAGAATGTGTTAATATATCACTCACAATTCTTTTGTTATCCTATTCTTATACGGTTTTAATTCATAAATTTATTTACTTTTTCCACTTCTAAAATAAGTGGCACACCATATTTGTTTCTTGGATTTTCCGAGCTAACGAACCGATTATATAGGTAACAAAATAATATAACAATGATTGAATTTTTTCAAATCTTTTAAAATATTTTGCAGGTTTTTCTTGTTTTAAAATATCTGCCATAAGTTTTTACCCAACTTCTTGCTAATATTTCAGTACAGTAATGTATACAAATCTACATGTATGATGAATATATTCATTCTATTCATTGAATGAATATATTCTGGCACATATCTACTAAATACGAGAAATGAATAAACAAATTTAAATGAACACGCATACACACGCGTGCAGATAAATACATACCATACACACTCACACATATATATATATATATATATATATATATATATATATATATATATATAAAAGAACCATATATAATATCAGGGAGGAGTTCATTTAACTAATTATGTAAACATATTTTTTCTTTGTGAAATATTTCTAGAATGCTTTGGCAACGATGTATCACGGAATCTATCCATCGACAACGTTCGTTGACGTAATATATATAAAAGTCGAAAAGTTTAAAGCTCAGGTAGCGTAAATTAGGAATTATTTCGAAATCACAGCGACGTGAATAAATAATTTTCCTAAAATGTGAGAAGGTTTCCTCGTCGATAAAGTAGGCTGACAATACTAATTGGCTTAATTATAACTGATCGAACCTGAATTTTACTTGAAACAAAATAATACGACATTGAATTTATACTTACATTTATTTTCCTCCTTTACGAAGAGGTAGAGGTTCTTACATTTTGAATTTTATAGTGTCCCGAGGTGAAATATTCTGTCGCTTGTAAAATCGTCTATTCCCCTATTAATAAATGAATTCTTTTTTGTCCAACATTAACGCAAAATCCAGGGAAAACTTATTTAATGCAGTCCTAAATTAGAACTGTATAATAAAAGCCATAATCTAATATAAAAACCTCATATAAATTAAAAAAAATAATTAGGCATATTCATGGTTGATTTGTAAAATTAACCCGTTAACGAAGCGGCTAGGCTTTTAAAAATGAGCGCCTTCGTTCAAAGCTAACTGACTGTCACCTGGTGTAAAAACAGCTTATTTAAATTACGTTGGTCTACTAGGAAAGTTTAGAAAATTTAATTTGCATTTTTCCCGCTCGTGTTTCTGTGTAACCAAGACTACAATTACGGTAGCATGCGGGGAAAGTATTCTGATACTGTTATGTAACAGTTAATAATTGTAATTTTGATACACACGTAAAAAAATTGAGTGATAATAATAGCTTGAAAAATAATATCAATGAACAATTTTCCGAATTCTTCAGTTCTACGTTTCACTTGAAAAAACACGGAAAACTTTCGAATGCGACGTATCAATAATCCGTCTGAACATCGCTTAATTTTTATAAAATTGCAACCGTTACCAATTAACAATTCAACATATTATATTACGGTCAAATTTTATTAAATTTTCTTACGGTTACAATTTTATTCCAAAGTGGACTATAAACAATAACACACATCTCAGTAATTCGACGAGACATGTGAATCTACACAGGTCAGTGAAGGAACGAAACCAGTTTTATCAGGTTTACGCAATAATCAAAATTATAAAACAACTGGTAAATTGGATATACATGGATTCACACCTGTAATTTAATTATTTTAATACCCTTATATGAAAAAATAGTAACGGATCTAATCTTGGTTAACTACATATCAAAATATTCCTGCCAATAAATTACTACCAATAACTTTTTAGTTATTATTGTCAAACAGTCTGATGAGCTCGATACAATTTGGAAAAACTGGTTAAAATGGCCAAAATAAAGAAAAATCATTCTGCGAAAGTCTTAAACAAGTCTTCCTTTTAAAACGACGAATAAAAGAAAGAAGCACGCAATGACGACTTGCTGACGATGACATCACGAAGACATTTTAAATCGAACAAGACCTTTAGTAACGAAGAACATAAAATAATGCAACGAAGATAAAGGAGAGTTCGGAAAACAGGCTGCTTTGTTGGCAGACTATTACCCTCAGTAATTTTTTTTTAATAAGTTACACCACTAGGATTATTTTATAAAGATATCATAAATATTGGACCGATATAACATATCAATACATATGTTATTATAAAGTCACGTTCGGATAATATTTATTTCAGTTTTTGACTTTGGGAGTGCCACTGTACTCTAGTATACACTACATTTTAACAATACAGACTACTAAATCAGTAAAGAAAAGAATGGTACAAATTACTCCAGAATTGTCAACAAATAAGACTATTTTTAAATATCAGTGCAATTTTATGACTATTATTAAGACCCATTTATTGGGAGAATTTATTCTAGAATTTAATTAATTAAACTTTGAATATACTTTTTTTATAGATATAGTTAAGATAAGAAAAATATCAAATAAATCTGCTGTCAGCTAAGAATTGATCACTATCATCGTATTCATATTTCATATTTACTTTTTATTGATAATGTCTGTTTCAAAATAAAATCAATTATAGTATTTTACATATTTTGTAAATATGTGTTACAAAGATTTTTAAAAATTTTTATAGGGCACAATCTATCGATTGTAACATGATCTTAGGTTTTAATAATATCACTGATACGATATATGTTATCACCTCTATTAGCAGCAAGCCCTAAAACAGCATAATTAAAATGAATAAAATTTAAAAGAAATGCTGTTCTTTTCTAATCCATACACTTTTGTGGTAACTAGATATAAAGCCGAAACTGAACCTCGGTTTGACTTATGTATTTTTCGTTGGAAAACCTAGGAAGTACAATGAAATAAGATGTCTGGAGAACATCTTATTTCATTGCATTTCCTATCAGAAATAGCGAAATGTCATAAGAAAATAAATAATTTAACATATATCTCTATGTTAAACTCTAAAGAAAATTTAATTACTTATTTAGTAATTGATTACATGTTAGTAAACAAAGTTTTAATTGAACGCCTGAAAAAAATTGCCTTAAACGAGAATTGAAACTCATCGATATTACAAATTATTTATTAAATGGTAGGATCTGAGTTACTTTTGAAATTTTTGCATTTAGAGTAAAAGAAGAAAACTTTTATCGATCGAAGTCACGAATTAAGAGCTCTAAGGAATTACTTGTAAAAAGATATAATAGCCTTTTCCTTCACGGATATATTTAATGAATATTTTTAAGGTCTCTTTGTTATTATATATATATATATATATATATATATATATATATATATATATATATATATATATATATATATACTGCTGGATAAGTTAACATTAGCATATCTGTGACGCGAACCCACCAGATTTCCCCTACCAAAAATCGCTCGACGCGCCAGAAGTGTTCAATTAAAAAAAAAAGAAAATATGAAAAATTTAAATCAAGTACTTCAGTGCAAATTTATTTCGGAGAACTTGTATTAATAAATAAGATAAGATGAAAAGGTTTGCGAGGGATACATTTGGCATTATATTTATAACATACAAAGAAATTGGTATGTACGCATATCAATGAAGTCTTAAAAAGAAGTACATTGCGTTGCTATTTTAAATAATAACTTCTCATGTGGCTGCTTAAATTACCACTTTGTGTAAATCTCGTGCCACACGTTTAAAGGGTTTTTTCTTTCATGTACGTGACTGACCTACCACTATCATACGTGCCACAAGTAAATTTTGGATCACACGTGCCAGATTTGTAGGGTTTTACATCTGTGTGTGTTTTCATATGCCTGGTTAAACTACTTTTACCTGTAAGTCTCACATCACAGGTGCCACACTCATAGGGTTTTTAATCTGTGTGTTTTCATGCGCTCCGTGAAATTACTATTATATGGTGTGCATAGCGGAGAAAATTAATTAATATTTTAATGCAAATTTTGAAATGTTAACATTAAAACACTAACTACCAGGATTGAAGGTTTTCATTATACCCCCTCTTGATAAATATCATCGCTAGTACATATGAGAGTGAAAGATCATTATGATTAGTATGACTATCTCGTCAAATCACCTGCAAGTTGAAAGAAAAAATAAAGATACTTAAAACTTTTATTTTATAATTTATTTAGATGTCGTGATGTTAATCTTAAAATATATGTACTTTCAGATTCAACCAAAAAATAGTTATAGAGCTAAACGAGTTAAAAAGGTTTATTTTGAAATATAAAAAAAATTAATATAATTTATTCCATTTAATTCCAATATTTTTTCTAGGTTTGTTCACCTCAAAAAAAAAACTTTTAAAAATAGATTAAAAAGATTTTTCTTAAAGATTTTTCCCACATCCGTTCGTTTGTCAAAACAAATTTCTTCTGAAATCGTTTGCTGCAGAAACTTAAATTTTGGCACAATGATAAAGCACGGATTAACGTGCCAAGCTCTATAGTTAATACCCAAAATAATATATTTAAAAATTTTACAGGTGATAAATAAAGATCTCTATTTTTTTAATATTATGTTTTTAGGATTCCGTAGCCTGAAATGAAAAACCGAATCCATAGAAACTTTGTCACAGTCGATTTGCTCAGAAACTGTATAACGTAGAAAATTTTTATTTTATCGAGTACCTGATGATAGATCATGTTAATTCACATATTTTACAGTGAATACTTTAAAGTAATTAAATAGTATTATTGAAGTAGACAAAGTATTTTTTTTTAAAATTTTAATATGGTGTTAGGGGTGTGGGGTTTTGTTTGAAAGTTCTTCCTACAAGGAACTCAAAAATATTGTCAAAGATATTTATTCTATATTTTGAAGTGATATATGTGACAAAATGTAAAAAAATGCATCCTCCTCAACCGCTGTACTATAAATCTCGAAAACAGGTAAGGAATTGGTAGACTGTGATTAGAAGATTACAGTAAAACTAAATATATAGCTGCAATCCTAATTTTTATAGTATGTAAAAAATTCACATATTTTTACGCCTGAGAAAGACACATTGGTCAATATGTTTATATGGCAAAAAAGAGTATTAACTTATAATAGTTCAATAGAAACTAAAAAAAATATTTTTTGAAAAACATTTCATACCATAAATAGGGTGCAATAAAACGTTCATCCCTCTTTGTAGTAACGCATCGTCAATATAGTGTGAATACACTCTGATCAGCGTAGTATATATATATATATATATATATATATATATATATATATATATATATATATACATATATAGATATATACATCACATATATCACATATGTATACATATTATCACTAAAAGTTGATTTTACCTTAACAGGATGTTTACAATTAAAGTGAAAATATAAATATTATTTGAAAGTAATATCAGTAAATTCAGAGAAAATAATTGTTGTTATTTTGCTTGATCCTCGTTAAGTAAACACATAATATCCAGATGCAGCAGAATATCCAGATGATAAGAATTTCATATTATTACAGATCTATAGAAAGGTAATTATTATCAATGTGGTCCTTTAATGCAATTTTCATAACTTTCTATTAATTTTAAATTTAAATAATATCTACAGAGTGAAAGTCTCAAAAGCGATCAGAATATTTAAATGCCTAAAAAAAACGAAACTTACTTTTCGATAATATTAACTTACTTTTTGATTATATATTAAACTTACTTTTTGATTATATATTAAACTTATTTTAATTTTCAATTGATATGTCAAGAAGGCGGAAAGTTCTCTTTTCTATACAATATGCGGAAATTGAGAACATTTCCTAGGTGAAATTAGTTTCTTTGCAAATTACGAACGGGTCGGTTATATAGAATAAATCTAGAAAATGTAAATCGTGAAAAAGTTTATCCTTTGATAAGTGTCAAAGAAGAAAGTCTTATTTAAAATCTAATTGAAAATTTTGCTACATTCTGGTGAACTTTAGACCAACTAGTTATTTAGGATGAAGCTCAACTTTCTGTCAAAGTTTCTCCACGATTTTGATCTTGGAGAACTTTGCGTAACGAATTCCCATTAACATAATGGGAATTCGTTACGCAAAGTTAATATAATATATATAATAATAAATGAGGTAATTTTTTCTTTTAAGTCCATCAAGAATAGATATTATGTAGGAAGTTACATAAAATATATTTTGAAATGCCATTAACGTTAATTCATCATAATAAAAAGTCATTGAAAATTGAGAAAACATTTATTTTTGGAGTAGTTTATATTACTCCTCAGCTATACAATTTTATCACAGTTGAGCAAGAAAGAAAGAAACATATTTAATTAGCAATTTTCAGAATACAATTTGTAACAATGAGAGATTACAAATTCGACTTCACTCGTATTTATACTCCTTAATCCATTTCCAGCTCACTCTATCTGACACCATATTATCAGAAACTAAGCTATTAAATTCTGATGTACTAATTTTGTCTAGACCGTACGACTCTACATATTCTTTCAAAACGGTTCCATGTTACTTCAATTTGCTAGTTTTTAATGGTACCTTTAGCCTATGTTCAAACCTTTATTATTGCCTTGCTACGTTTACATTGGTGTATATTGCACCCCACTGGATATTACTCGATCTTTTCCGTACTCTACCCATTCTATTTTACACGTTTATCAGATAATTATTTTACGTCATTGTAGTTTTCTTCTTTTTAGAAAGAGAGAAAGGAAAGAAGGGTGAGTAGTTTTGAACTGGTCTTTTGAACATCAGGAATTGATTTATTTTTTATATGCAACGCAAGCAATAAACTCGTCAGGAATATAAAAAAAAATTTTCTTTGTCCTCACTATAAGCGGAAAATATTGGGAAATTTGGTAATTAATCCGTTTTAGTCTAAAGTATATGAAAATAAATTAACATTAGTGGTTTAGTAGAGGTATTAAAAATGGAAAAAGTATTGCATTGCATTTTACATAATAATTCTTTTCATTTTGATACTTAATTTACTTTAATATTTTCCATTAAGTTCGGTTAAGACTCGTAATTTGAAGATAATTCAAATAATTTATGTTTATTTATGAGCCTGGTATCGTGTGATATTTATTTAATAATTATATAAACTTTTATTTCACTGAGTTGATATGAATTGTTAAGTTGTATTAAAATTGTTACATATATTCATTGTATTTTAACGTAATATTTATTTTATAGTAAATTATTCCTTGAAACAAAACATTTTAACTTTTGACTGTTTAAATATAAAACCAAAAATTTGTAAATAATATGCGTCGCTGAAAATGAAATCAAATTTAAATTGTTGCGGCATTCAACAGTCAGTTTAAAAAACTAAACAATAACGGCAGAATAATAAACCGAAAGAAATAAGCAAACATATGGAGTCGTAATAAAATAAGCACAACTGACAATATAACCAAGTTAGAACGAAATGCAGAAGCAAATATAATTAGAAACGATATTATCACTCGAATCTAAGAGCAGAGAATTAATTGAGGATATGTTTCCTTCCTATAATTAAGGTCTAAAATTAATTCTTATTGAAACAAATCTGCCCCATATATACCGAACCATCTAATTTTGCAAATAATGAATCGTCACGTGGGCATAGCCTGTTAATAAATTAATAATTACGTCAAATTTGATTACTCATCAATATATGATACATAATAACATAAGTACAGACTGTATACGTAAACGGTGTTGCACTAGTGGTATACAATATTTTACATGTTTAATTTATGAAATACAAGACAGAGAAAAAGATTTTAGAAAAATTAAAGCAGCGCGAAATATATATTTTCTTTGGCAAAGCACATCAAATCAAAAATGTTTGTTTATGAGTTATGCCATTCGATAATGAAGCTGATGTAGTAAAACAAATTAGGAAAGGACTTATCATAATACGTTTTGGGAACCAAAGTTTAAGGCTAGATGATAACGGCCTTGATAACTATTTATGAGTTATATTTCAATATTAGTTATATTTCAATAGCTATATTTCAATCACGATAAAGAACTAAAAACTCGCTACATATTCTAGCTATTAACAAATAAACGAAATTATTTTTTTTAATTTTCTGAAAATATAAATAACAAAGGAATCAACATAAATCAAGAGTTACATGTAAATTAAGTAAAAAATATTTTTAAAATCTGACATTCCCCACATATTAATATAGGGAGTAATTTTTATTCAATAACTGAAATAAATTGTTATAATCTCAAGGAGTCGATTTCATTTATTAAAAACTGGTCAGTTTTATTTTTAGTCTATTAGCACTCAAAAAAATACAATTGCGGCATCAATTTTAGATTTGATCAATTATAAGATTGTGTTATCTTGTTAAAGAATAATTATTATTCAATAAGATGAATAGTATAATATTCATCTTATTAAATATTAATGATTCTTTACTTTTATTTGTTTCTATAACCATATTGACCTATGTAGTATAGGCGTATTAAACGTATTATCTTTATGGACCTATTTTTGTGTCCTTGGCTGCTTCATTAGCAGCGCTTCATTAACATCTAAGCGAAAGTTTTGTTGAGAATTACCACCTTTCCAAATTTAATTACTACTAATTGACTTAGAAGTGAAGAAATTAGGATCTTGTCAATAAATTTTCTTATTAGATTTTCTCGTTTTTGTTTTCTTTTATTTCTTGCATTTGTTTTCTTTTTCATATATTTAATAAAAACAATACTCATGTGGAAGCGCTTTATTTAGCTAATTATTACTTTATTTAAATGCGCATTTCTGTATATTTCTTAATTAAATTTAGTTATTTAGCTTTGTCTAAACTAAGAACAATGTTTTTGTTGCAAATAAGTAACTCCGTTCAGTTCTCTTATTTTTGTTTTTGTTTATTATTGCTTTAGTTTTATTTTCCGTAAATTAAGAAAAAAATAGCCTCAAGAATTTTGTTTCATTCAGTCTAAACAAACGTTTGTTTAAGTATTAATTTGTGTGTTCGTTTTTTTTTAATTTAAAAGTTGGCTTTATTTTCTCCTTTGCCATTTGTAGTTAAAATAAAGCGGAGGCTCGCTTGTAAAAGTCACGATCATTACAAAACAATTTCGAAAGAAAACTTCAACTCTGAGTTCCTATTACTATATTTTGGTTCCATTGTCAGACATTGGCCATCCATTATGGCTAAAGAAGACTGGAAAAGTCGAAAGAGCCAAAAGTCCATGAACACTTCCTTCACCATTGAGGAGTCCTTATTATCGTCTACCTCTTTTTCAATATTACCTGGCCGTTATTTGTGATCAATTACCGCATCAAGATAATTAAAATAAGCCCAAACTCGATAAAACTACTCCTTATCACTTAGGAGTACTGTCATTCTTTTTCGGCTCCATACGGCCCTACTTCCCCACTAAAGATTCCCCACAAAAAGTCAAACGATCACTAACATGATGAATCTGTTCTTCGTTAATAAAATGATTCTATTACCGCTATCCGGTTACATTAACATTCACCGTTGTCATTCATCAACACATATACACTGATACATTCGTCACAAAGTCAAAACAACTTTCAATTCCATCTACAGATAATTGACTAAAATACTTATATAGACATGCTAAATTCATTTAAAATCGATATAAATTTTGCCTTGTACCCTTATCCACATAGGAATTCCTTAGGATATCCCAAGAATCCCTTTTCAAGTTTTGACTTTATTTCCATTTTGCCTATGTGAAACCATTTCTATTAACAAAAATAATCATGAAAACTGGGTAACGTATCAAAAATCTACGGCTGTTTATACACAAAAAACTACATACGCACTGAATTAAAAACCTTAATGCATGACACATGAGAGATCATATGATGGTTCGGTTTTATTTTTATGGGGGATCTTATGATTACTCTAAAAGTAGGGTGAAATGCTAAAAGGAAGATTTATTGTGACCTTGTTTGGGGAAAATCACTTTCATTTCTTTATTCAGAATTAATAACAGCAACATTTAAAAAACAAATTTTTTTCGTTTCGTTAAAATTGTTGTTCCTTGTTTTTAGAGGTGGATTTCAAAGGAAAATTATGAGTTACAGACACACATATAAATCGGATATATGCAAAATACATATATCAGTCTCATACACGATGGATCAATGGTTTTATCTTTTAAACAATTCGCGTTAATTTGCTGGGAATATTTCCTTTTTTCGTGTAATCAGGTAAAGATTTCTTTGCCTTTTGTTAAACGGTCTTTATTTTTGGTTACAATTGTAAATTAAATTAACCTTTACAAAAGCTTCACACAGGCAAAAGCAAATTCAAAATGACATCCCTAAACGTTAAATGACATCCTTATAAAATGACATCCTTCATAAAATTTAGGCTATCCAACGAACCATTGACATAGTCGTATTATATTCCACATGTAACACTAAAAGACAAATTACGTAATTAGGAAATGTTCTCTTATAAACATTTTATTAAACAAATAAGGGTACATTTAAATGTAAGCTCGTATATAAATAGAGGCCTAAACTAGCCTAAGGCTTACTGAGAAAGATTATAAAACTAATTCGCAAAAAACTTGAATGAAATTCGGATTAGAAAATAACCTATTAAATATTAACCGGACAGTTGAAGCTGAATTTAACAGGGCCGAATTGCAAAGGGACTCGCAAAGTGGACATACTTGGGACAGCGGAAATGTGCAGATATTTGGCAATAGTATACTCTCTTCACTGGAGGATTTACAACGAGAGGGTTTTGGTGTAAGCTTCGGTGAGTCGAGACTCCTGAAAAGCTCACTGTCGTCTTTTTGATTTAAATGTGTATGTGTGGAAATAATATTTTGTCGTATGTTTTTGTGTAATATTTTGCTCTCTTAACATTTCAAAGGGATTATTTTTGTTAAAATAATCGCTTTAAAATGTTAAGATGCTACTAGAGAAAAATCTGAATTGTTGGAATATGTTATGGAAAAATTAATATAATTTTCATGACTCTTGACTTAATGGTATTTAAGCACATGACGTTAGTTTTAAATAAATAAAAGAATATCCAATGTAACTTTTATATTGCATTAACACGTGAAAACGATAATGACCTACAGGTCTCAATTAATGTACTCTTCTTAATGAAAATAATGCCTGGATTTTATTACAGTTTGAAAGATAGATACAAGTATGATAGTCTAATCAGTTTACTATTCAAACTTTTACTGTAAAATACTCTAAAAACATGAATGACATAGGATAAATATAAACATTTCAAGAAAAAGCATGTAAAATACACAGGATGTGAATATATTATATAAGAAAAACGGTCGGAAAAGTTGTAGATATTTCGTAATACAGGTTCAAACTTTACATGAAAATAACTCTTTTTATATTACATTAATTACGCGTTTTTACTACGAAAATTGTAAATTTTTGCAGAATTTCAAAGAAATAAATTAATTAGAGCGTGAAAAATATTAACGGTTGTGATACTTAATATAAATATTTGTTTTCAAATATTCGATTTCAAAATGTAAACTAATTAAAGCATGTTTTAATTTATATCTTTAAAATAATGCATAACAGCCACAACCAATTAGGAGATACGTCCACTGTTCTTGTAAAAAAAAGTGGTAAAAGTGTGATCATAGGCTGAGAATTTACCAGTTCCATTGATGTGGTGGATTTTTTTAAAAATAGTTTAAGTTCCTTCGTTAGTTACAATACGTTTGTCCAATTACTTCTTTTCCTTTCATTATTTTGGGAGCTGTGAATATATACCTTCTCAAAAATGCACAAAAATGTATCTTTTATATATAGTTCCCAAAAAATAAATGTCATAAAACCATTTAATAAGAATTAGGATTTGATTACTGAAATATTTCACATTATTTCTTTTTTATTTACATTATCTTTTATATCCTATTTAATATAATTCAATTTACTTTAACTAACATAGATATGGCAGGACATGGAAATTTAGTCTTAAAACAATCGGCATCATTATTTACGTATTCGTTACGTAATTTATTTTATTTCAGCCTTTGAATATATTTATCTTCATTGCCAGTAAATCGTTCCCATACTTGTAACATTTTGGCAGTTTTATTAATTATGAAAATGTCGTACTTATTTCATATACTCGGAGTTTTGTCTGCATGAAAATTAGTTTATAACCAAATTTAGTATTCAGTTAATTATGTATTGATATTGTTATAAAGGTACTGTAGAAATATAAATATTACAGTTTACGATTCCATGAAGCGATAGTAAGGGAACTGCTCATTTTTTCAAGATATCATTTAAATGTTATTTCATATTCGGCAAAATATTCTACTAGTGTTCATTTAATAAGGATTAATTCTTTTGTTATAGAGCTATTAAGTAACAAACGAATAAGCAAAACCATTTCACTTTAATATAATGTTAGCTAGAATTACGTGTATATAAAATTCTGAATAATAATAATATTCAATTCTGTATATTAAAGCTTTCAAATACAAAATTTTCCATGGGGATGGATTTATATTTAAGCCAACGGTATAACGAATGTGTCCCCGAAGACAAATGTGATTATTTCTATGTTGATTACCCAATTTGTGTAATTATTTATATATTTTTTAACTTCCTATTTCTTATTAATTATGAGTGATCTTGAAAATTATGCTGAATACTATGAATTTTTCAGTTTTTTTCTTTGAAACTAATAGAAAAAGGGATATGATTTAAAAAATCCTAAATATGGCAATATTGTGCAATATTTTTTTTAAATTATCACTTAAAGAACAAACAATCTTAGCGGTAATTTAAATGATTATACTACCCATTCAAATACATTTACGGTTTAAGAATTACAAAGAAACACACAAAACCATGTGTACAATTTATCTTCATAATTAAAGGAAGAAAAATTATATCAAAAAATGAAAGGGAAGAGAACTCATAACGCAATATATGCGATGTTTTAATATTCATTGATATGTTGCTCTTGAAATAAGTCGCTACAGCCTAGTGTATTATATAGCGACTGTGTAATACATACCGAAGTGAGAAAAATTATGAGGAAATGGTTAAACTTGTAAAAGGAGGCTGGAACCCGTGGCAATCTTTCAAACAGCTCGACTATAATAGCAAGGAAAAAGGCGATAATTAAACTCGTTGGGAAATATCTTAGGCACATTTTAATTCTGCTTAAATCATATTGCGTGACTCAATAGAAAATATTTGATGGAGATCGACAAAATCGTTTTCAGTAATTCTAGTAGAATCCCTAGTAGAAAGTAAGCGTTGACTTTGTCAGTCTATAAATGGTAGTGAATATAATAGGACAAAATACCATAGGACATAATTTAAGTTTGTTTTAATTAGTATATTTTAGGATTATAAACTTTATTTTGAAACTATATTTGTTCTTAGCTATTGAAAAGTTTTGAGAACGTTTTAGATTTACCAACAATGAGTAAGTTCTAATTCAATCCCTACGACAATACACTCAAATCCCAATGCCATCGATTAACAGCATCGAAGTAGAAGTAGGTCTTTTATACATCAAAGCTTCAGGCTATTCCTCGATTACAATCACTACTAATATTATAAATTTAAAAATTTGTTTGTTGATAAACTTAATAATTCTGTATCCCAGCAATATATTACTACCAAATTTGGGATGCATATAATTGTTATGGAGTATGATATATAGACTGTTACTTATGGCTTCACGTGCATAGTTTATTACTCAATTATGCCTAAATGGTTAGACATATTTTTATGTAACTTGGTATAGTTATAGTTAATTATTCTAACTACTAAAATGGCTTCGACCATATTTAATTTGTTATGAAACTTTGTTCATACTCTTGTTAATTCTATTGCTTACCTGTCTAAAGAATTCAAAACGTGAATTACAAATTCCTGAATCTTAAATCAAGGCTCACAGGCACATATAACTTGGTTCAAAGTATTCGTTTTTGGAATTTTATATTAATATATAGTAATATGAATGAAATTTTATATTAATATATAATAACATGAAACTATGTATCGATATAAAATAAATATACGTATTTAAAGAAGGTAAAGATAAATTTGAGAGACGACACAAATTTAGAAAAAAAAAACAAATTATTATATACATAGTTACAATATAACACTAAATGATGCATGGTAATCGAATTTGCATTAAATCTTCTTCATCGAGTAATATTTGCGGAATCTCCAAAGCTATTTTTATCACCATCTATGAGTAAATTCTAAAGATTTAGCAAGAACGCCAGAGTTGATGCTTGCCACTTTTAATTAAACTACGTAACATAAAATTGGCGAATGGTATAGAATATTAGTGTGGTTATACTCAAAATATGAATAGATTACACTAAGAGTTTCTACAAGTATATCTTTTAAATAAAATTGCATTAAACTCGATGAAGCCATCTCAAACTCGGCTAATACATCGATATATTGGTTAAAAGTAAATTGATTCGAACCATAGCGGAAATACTGTTCACCTATTACAGGCGAGCCCTTTTTAGATAACTTATGATGTACCGGCACAGATGTGAGTGCTATGTGATATTCTGTACTTGCTGCCGAGGTAATAAATATCCTGGTGTTACAGATATATTTGTCTGTGTGGAAATATAGTGAGTGGTTTCCATATTTAAAAATTTACAAACTTACATTTTGTTAATAAAATTACAAGTATTTACAGGAAATTTTGGCGGTAAAATGATGATTCCAAACATGAACAAATTTGTATCAAAGGTTTTTGGGGTCTTTGCTAAGTCAAAAATGAGACTTAGAGACTTGCCAAATATTAACGTTTCTCTCTCTGCTGGTCTCTTGCTCAAGCATTCATGCATATCTATACATAGTCACGTAACCACCGTATTCGATTTGACACTGGCCTTAACAGGAGCAATATTTTATAAACTTTTTCACATTTGGAAAAAATATTTTATCGTAAAATTTTGAAGCAAAAACTCGTATTGTTTTTATTGTTTTTATGTTATTATTAAAAAATTACTAACTATAGTATAATTCTTGCAAATTAGGAAACAATATTTTACCGCAAAATTCCAATTATTAATCTAACTTTTCCGGGCGTTTCTTATTCAATGGTTATTTCCAATCGGTTAAATTTTTTGCTAAAATAGTTTTGAATTCATTACCGTTTTTTTAAGCTTAAATTCAAAATTGTTTAGTAACTTTTATACTGTCATTATCTTTGTGAAATATGTATTTATCGTACTTCATTTTAAAATATTATTTCTGCCATACTATCACCTTTTTAAGGGCAAATATTTGAATAACTAAATTAAGGTTTATATTTACCTGATAAATATTGACCCAAAAGCATTTTTTTCTAGAAATTTGCTAGTGATTCTTGTTCTAGATAGAAATATCGCCATGATCATATATGCCGTTGGTACTGCTCGATTCCAGTATCTCAGTAAGGTTAATTTTTTAAGATTTCCTGGAAAGTATATTTGTAGTAGGGAACGGGCTTGACAACACCACAGCTTATGCTATGGATTGGCAACAGAGGCAGACTACTGGAACCTAAATTCAAAATGTTAATTTATGCTACTTTTAAGGATAACTGAAGAAAGAACTTTAGTAATATATATTAAACGATATGAAATTTGCCGACCAAAGAGAGGGCGGCAAGAAAAGGTCGCTATTATCGTTTGCTGTGGAATCGGCAACGCGCTTCTTTTTTTTAAATGGCTAATCATTTCTTGATTAAATTAGTTTTAAGTATTTTTTCATTATAGTTTTTCAGTTCTTTTTACGATGTCAGAACGATAACGTAGGTATTAATTTGTAAAGCTGCCTCGTGCTATTCGCGAGGTCCTTAGAGACATGACCAAGTGTTTTTCGCTAAATATTACATCTTGTATTTCAACTGACTTAATAAATTTATTGCTAGACTACATGAAATATTGATATTAAAAATATAAGTATATACAATTAAAAGAGACGTAATAAGCTTTTTTCTGCAAAATGATCGAAAAAATATTGCTCTTCGTGATTTTCATTCTATTGGGAAGATATCAGTCATCTTTGATAATTTCAACTTTAATTTTATGTTTTTTGTCAAGGCTATCGTCTTTTTAGTTATAATTTTTTTATTATAAGAATGGTGCAAGAAATAACGCAAAAAGGTTAGAAAAACCTAAGGTTATTTATTTTCAACATGACAAATAAAATATTCCGTGGTTAATGAAATCTTGCCTAGAGTTCCAAAACCCCTGCCAAAATGTGAGTACGGCACTGAATTTGGACTTTAAGTTCCGTACCGCAAGAATATTTTTATGATGAGCATTGTCAAGTTTTCTGCTATTGCGTATATTCAGAAGATAAATTGAAGAAACGACAAAATATATATATATATATATATATATATATATATATATATATATGTATGTATGTATATATATGTATATATAAAAGTTAATTTGAATTTGATCTCTATGAATGACGACTTCTTTCTAGCGATTAAGATTTCAGCCTCCTTTTCACACTTTTAAATTTTGATCGTGATTTTAGATATTCAAATATGTTTTAGTTAATATCAAAGCCATTGGATTACTTACATCGATTTTAAATTTTGTTACCAAAACGAAGATTTTGGAAATTTTGAAACAAATATATTTTGATTTTCATATGTATACGAAAATGTGGTATTTATGTATTTTTAAAATAAAACAATATAACTACTTGCCAAATATTATAACATCAACGCTATAGTGACTTGCATTGGCCAATATTAGTTTTTTAAAGTAATGGTTGACTTGTTATATTAAGTAACAGGTAATTTGTTAAAAAAACTGTACATCCGAACGTCTCGATGTTACAAATAAAAATTAATTTTTTCTTTCTTTCAATTCACCTAATTCAACTACATCATCATTTAAATTTCATCATGATTAGGCTACAAATTCAATATTCAGTGTGCACAGTGCACCGAACGTATGAAAATGTCCGAAGGAGTCTTCATAACAATGCGAGCATTTGGAGTGTATAGCTCTGTCAAATGGAATAAGGATGTTGTGTCTAGCATCCGCGCTTATTTACATAAGTTTATAGTGTTCTAGGTTTTCTGCGTTTTTGTCTTAACAAGTATATGCAAAATTGTGTCATTTTATATAATTTCTCTGCAATTGCTGGCGCAGTATGTTATGACTGTAACGCGCAATTATGGAGTGAAAGAAAACACCATTTGAAATTTTGATTTCTTTAATAAAGAAGTGTCAAATTTCCAATTATACAAATTTAAGGTTGAGTTTTGTATAAATAATTTCGTTTACTCGAGCGATTCTGTGAGAAATCACCTCTAATTGCATTACAATAAAGACGCCGACAGTCAGGAATTCAGTAAAGCACATGCACGCATAATATTTGAAAATTGTGGAAATCAAAATTTATTGTAACCGAATTAGGCTCTGAAGATAATTTCGATATGAACTTAAATAAATATCGTTAAATACTATCTAGGTATAATTGTGGTTACTAATTTAATAAACATTTTGTTTTAATGGGTGTGTAAGTGCAGTAACTAAATGTACAAAAATATTTAGCTTCTTTCATTTTGAGCAGTAATAGCGAGGGAGGTTGCTAAAGACCATATAAGGACTAGAGGAATACCACATGCTTGATTTGCTGCGCAGTCACAATAAAACAATACTCTCTATTTTTCCTGCATCTCCGCCACAAACCAACATCCAGTGGCGAAGTTAATTTTTTTATTCTCATGTGTCCCTCTTTATTTTACGGGTTATTTTGCTCCCATTTATTTTATGTGAATGTTTCTAAGAGCGTTAACTTGATAGGATTATCCAGCTGCCCTGAAGGAAATATTGATAAATAAAAATTGCTTCTATTAACTCTATTCACGGACATCAAAATAACGTACCTTTATTTAATCCTTCATTTTATTTTTGAGTAAGTGGTTTATTTTATGTTAGTTGGGTTACCTGGCTTCGCTCAGGGACTTGATATGAGATTGTGTGAGTGTTAGAATAAAAATATTAAGTTAAAAATATAAGAGTTAAAAACTTTTTATTTTAAACATATTCTAACTATTTCCAATACTATTTATATGTACAAATTTTTCGAATTTCCTACTCGAGAGCAATTTATATATAGTAATGTTGTCAATGTTTTCGTCATTTAAGATCGGGTCTCGATCGTGGATGTATTCTTCCGTACGTAGATTCTTCTGATTCAGTCTAATGTAAAGCATCCGTTTCGCTGCTATTTTTGCATACATATCCAAAAATAGAAGCGAAACACCAGGAATTGTTGGAATAAACGGCGAGTATTGATAATGTGATTGTATGTTTCATTATCTCTGATCATTAAGCGTTAAACTTAGAATTCCTTGGAAGTTACTTTTTGTTTGTTTCTACGCCTGTTTCAGATTCGATCCGTTTCACTTTAAAATTATATCCATCTTCTTCGTGCAGAAATATTAATGGATATTGCAGGGCTTCATGTGAACGGTGTGTTTTTGCAAAAAGTTGTAGTCCTCTTCTTCTTCATTGTACAATTATGTCAGGGCTTGTGTTTTCATTGTCCACAATTACGATGGTAACTTCGTCTACCTGAGGTGCATTAAACCGACGTTTGTGTTCTCCAGGTGGTCTCTTGTCAGCTCGAATTATAACCTTATTGTCATCAGAAATCATACGGTCTAGTGCAGTTTTGAATATGTGAATATGTTGGTTTTATTTTTGTAAATTCCTCTGTACATCTTGGATTATTTTTTGTTTCAATCCACTGATGTTTGTACATCGTCGATTAATTTATGTTTCTTAATTTCCGAAGAAATATACTTGTAGATATTTGTAGACGTCATTGGATAGTGGTGGTAATGATACCGTTTTGTCATAGATTTACCTTTGGATGGAAGTGTTGATAGAAGAGACACCGAAACAAGTCATTTGGAAGCAGGTTTTGTACGCTTTTATATTTTGAAGAAAGTGTTTTGTCCGATCATGTAGTGAAGAAATTTCTGCGGAGGTGCTTCCATTGACGGTAATCGAATTTTTCCATTCATACAATAGATTTCTGGTGTTTTTCTACTGAATTTTTTAAATAAATTTTTGCAAAATTAACAAATGTTATCCATTTTTTCTATTACAACGTGTTTGTGTTTTTTATATTCCTTCATCGGGTCGTAGTGGAACGCTTCATTTCTTAGGTTGTACTGTTTTCTTGTCCTCGTCCTCGCTCCTCGTAGGGTAATATTTTCATGGGGCTCTTGCCTTCGCAGTCTTTTATTGTAAGATTATGTCGCAATTCTTCATCCTTCAATTCGTTCATTTCGTTGTTCCTCAGTTTCTCTACTTCCGACGGTGCTCATTCTCGTTCGTTGGGAACGTAAACGTGCTTCGCGCTCTCCGAGTGCACTGCGCTTTACTAATAAGAAACAGATGTTCAAACCCACCACGATCTTGTTTTATATACTCCTACCAATGGCTAGCACCACCCATACAAAAAAGGCCTCGAATGGCCCACAATATTTCAGAGGATTCCATAATATTCGAGAATATTCTGGAATGTTCTACAATGATCTGGAATATTTCGATATGTTTCCGAAGGTTTCAGATTATTTCCAAAACATCCCAGTATGATCCGGGTTATTTTGGAATGTTATGGAATACTCTTGAATATTCTCGAATATTCTGAACTCTTCTAGAAATTTCTAGAGGGCAAAACTTCCAGCCTTTAAGCACGCCCTTCAGGTAAAAACGAGAATTTTCTTCATGGATGGGGGATATAGTGCTATCATACCATATAACTCCCTTAATCGTACTGGCTTAGAAATTAATATACCTTTCATTTTAGCGCTAACATGAGATGAATTTAAAGAAACAAATTCCGTTACTCCATGTATATAAACCTTAAAGTAATTACCAATTTCTCCTTTTACAAATAACTTCCATTTTTATACAAAACAAGAAAACAACAAAATAAGATTGCAAACATGTGTCGATCTTAAAGATAAATCACCCAGTGCACACATAATAGCGAAATGGTCTACGGTGATGCGGCGACGTGACGTCACATAGGAATAAAAGACCGTTCGTATGCGCACTAAAATTCTTTAAATTCTATATTTCTGTTTTTCATTAAATGATTAAGACGTTCGTTTCACCAATTTTACAATTTTGTTATATAATTTAGTGTAGTGGGAAAAAATATTCATTTTATTAATTAGAAAACTTCTTAATTAGTCATACTAAGTAAATTTCACATGCTGCGTTCACGTTTGTCCTAGAACGGGCATCGCTGTTTGGTTAATATGCTAAATGTCTCAATTTACCAAAAACCAATAGCGTGCCCGTCACATGCGGCGCTTTGTAGTCGAACCAACACCTGAACGCCTCGCTGTACGTTGTGCCATTCTAAATTTTTAGCCCTGTACTGAAAGAGCTGTGATCTTGTGACAGAAAATGGCCATGGCGTAATTTTGAAATTACCTTTTTTCTTATTTGACTGCAAAATTCATTAAAATGAAATACTCTTGTTTCATTAAAACCACTTGCTTCTAACTATTAATATTTTTAATAAACGTTTGAGATCACTAAAGATACAGTCTGCGACATTATAGACCCGTTAATAAAACTGTTTTCTATGAGGTTGATATAAAATAACCAAACGACGAAATTACACAATTTTAATAAAAATGTATCATAATGAAGATTATTCTGAAGCGAACGAAAAACAAATTTTATCCAATAACTCATAAATTAGAGAAACCAACGTCGCATATGAAGGAAAGTGCGTGTGGATGTTCAGAAACTTTTCAGCAATATTGAAAATATTTCAAAATCCAGAAGTCGAAGTCTTTATTTTTTAGACTATTAGCCAATAACAATAACAGTTACATTATCATTCATTAGAAAAAGTAGAAAATATTTACGCTCGCCATATAGTATAAACATATAGAAACAAAACCTGATGCCATATCCAGTTATATACCATTTAGTGAGACGGCCATAAACGTCGAATTTAAAGCGTTCTCTATCACTCGAGCTTCATTACGTTCTTTGCCATACATTATGAGCATATTTACTTGCAACTATTAAACTCAGTCGTAACAATGAAGTCACAGACATATAAAACTGACTCGTAAAATACACTAATGTTTATTTTGATTTTTCAATTTTTCTCGACAACTTACATTATAGAAAGCAATTAAAAGAAAGCTGCCTGCTTAATGAGGAAGAACGTAGAAGTTCCCTAGAAGAGAAAAATCATAAATTCAGTTTGCAATTTTTTTCTTTTAAAGCCACTTGTCTTTCATTTTATCTTGGTTCAGTTCATTTCTTTTAAATTGTTATATTTAAATGTTAATAGCCACGTGTGGTATTGGTTATTACTAAATTGTAAATTCATGAAATAAATGTAAAAAACAAGGTTTTTACTTACAAAAACTAATCCTAAATTATATAGGTGAAACTTCTTAGCGGAATTTAAGAAGGGAAAAACTATCATGTGCAAGTATCTTGTCCCTGTATTTCATGTTTGAATTTAACAATAATTACGACAAACAGTTTTGAAATGACTTTTCTATGACGATATTCTTGGTTATTTCTAACTTTGTCTAAAATATAAACATCAAAATTAATTTTTTATTTATATAACTTATCCAACATAACGTAGATTAAAACAAAACTGGGAAGTCTAGTGGCATTAAAACATTAATTTTGACCGTTCGTTTTGTGAATACAGTTGTTTTGTGAATAATCTTGTTAATTTGGGCAAAAATTAATTTAAAATATAAGAAAAATATGTAAGTAGTTTTCACATAAAAATGTAAATGAAAGAAAAATACAGTACGATTTAAATATTATGTAAGTCTAATAAAGTGATAATTACAAAAATTAAAAACGCAAAACTTCACGCGTTTTCTGAGCTATTCTATATATTTGATTTAAAACTGATTTTACTCGTGAACGTCAATAAGAACAAAAGATGGCCCTTATCCTCAAACGATTGAAACATAAAAAAAACAAAACGTAATGATCCTGAATTTTCAATAATATTTTGCTCATTTGATATTCGCTCCATTTCTACTAAACTTTTCCTCCCAAAAACTACATCCCGTAACCGCTGTTAATGTCTTAGCTTTCTTTTTAAGCAAGTACTGAGTAGGTCCTTGGTATTCCAATATAACTTAAAAGCACACAATTTTTCACTTTCCTCTTCAATTTTCAATGAGAATTTAATTTTCATACCCCAATTGTTAAAGTACCTACATGTATAATTCACCTCATTCCTCGAGGTATTTCGCTAAAAAAACAATTTCGGCATGGAAACTTATTTTAATGAAGTGTGTTATTCACAAAGAAGTTAAATTTATTACTCATATAAACATGTTAATTTTTTCGTTAAAAACTTGACTACTTCAACAAAGCCCATTGAAAAGTTTTCAAGTTACTCAGCTAGAACTTGCAGCGTCCGGCGCGTTATTACCACCGGTATCGCATGATTAAAATAACTTTGTAATTCGCTCTATTCTCTCTACCATATAAAACTTTCTCTTTATGGGTGAAAAATGTCTAATTTTGTGAAAACCTTACTTACATACGTTGAACACTTTATTAAAGAATCTTCGTAATTATAATAAAGATAAACTTCTCTCATTTTACGTTCTATTGTATTCAATTAAAACAACAATAAACGCGTTATGAAACGAAATGTATTTTGTTTAATCCGATTTCGCCAAACACTTGGTATATTCAACTCGTCCTATGCTTTCCAAATCTCATTGCTAATTACTTAAGTATATGAAAATACTTTACGCCCTTATTCGCTAAATAATAATGATGTCTTCAAATACCCACAATCCGTTTTCCTAGACCGTTTTAACTTGAAAAGTCTTTTAATAAAATTATCTCGTTAACAGATTGAAAAAAGTATCTGTAGATTGTTATGGTTTACGTTCAAAATATTAATTTACACTTTATATGTCCACATGTACTCTTGTCTTCTACAAAATATTATTTTCTTACCCGCAACGCTATAAAATTAATCTTCGACAAAAGTTTTAAAACTTTTCTTCACTGCCGAAACTTTTTATAAATATATAAATGTATCTATTTTCTAAATGATCGGCTATGTGAAGCGATGTAGGATAGCTCATATACCTCATTAATGAATGCAACGCAGAGTAGATTCGAACATTATTCAGAAAAGAAGTATTTTATTTATAAATAAACGTGCATGGTATTTTCTCGTCTAAGCTAGGATAAGCTAAGGATAATAAAGTTAGAATGTCAAGAGTCACAGAATATTTCCAGCAAATGCCCAATATTATTATATTCGGATCCATGCCTTCAAAAAGCATTATATTAACTAACTTCCGTGGATGATTAATTCGTTCAATATAAGTACATTTAAAATGGTCCACAAAGAGAAATTGGTGGTTTTGCTGGGTGGCTTTTAACTAACTCGCTCGCTATATTATTAAATCTGCTAACTCTAGGACTGACATTTTTAAAGTGCAAAACTGAGGAACGGTATGTGCGCTCGAGAAATAGTTATAAATTGAAGCATGATTAATCTGTATTTACAAATATAAATATATATTTGCAAACAAGACCACTTACTGAAGAATTCAAATAACGATTAAAAATTAGACAACTTATTAGGGCTTACTAAACTTATTTTTAGACGTAAAAACAACGAAATATAGAAAAAAATCATAAGATAATGTTAAGAGGACAATGTAAGTTATAAATACTATAACAATGTTCATATAAAATTATAAGACCATCGAGATGTTGTAAAGCATTTTTTTTTACAAAAAGCCTCTTTTTTAATAAAATTTCAATATGTATTTTTATAACTTTAAAACTAACCTTGTAAAATATGATTATCACTTCTCTATATTATATAATACTGAATGAAGAGATTTAAAAAAATCATAATAACACTATTTTACTTATACGTATATATAGCAGTATATACGTATATACACGTCCGTTGTACAGCAAAATGTCAGTAGTCTGTACACTCAGTAGTTCAATGATCGCAGCAAACCGGACCGCTCATTGGCGTTATGGGCTCGTTGTTTTAATTGGTAATGGTTGACTAGCCAAAACTATTAAACGTCGTGTCTGTGTAGGTTTAATCTCATAAACATCAAAATATTAGAAATTGTCTCTAAATGTGAAAGTTACCGTAAAATAGTAATTGGTGATTAGAAGCCCCAAAATTTTACAACAAATGGTATTAAATGAGCCCAGAGAGATGAAAAATGTCGTGGCAATTAGGAAACCCTTTATTTGGAGATATACTTTTTAAATTGTTCATTCCACATATATATGAGTTTACGCTGAAACATGACTGAAATAAGGTGATTTTCAAATAGCTTATATTTATATATATATATATATATATATATATATATATATATATATATATGTGTGTGTGTGTGTGTATATAAAGCTATTCGAAAATCACTCCTCAAAAATTCTAATAATTTAAAAAAACCAAATTAGTTCATAAAACATATATAAATGCAAGAAAGTTTACCAAACATGAAAATTAAATTGTATAATGTAATTCATGTATTTTTATGAATTACTTTTGAATAAATATCCAACGAACTTGCCTTTCATCACGTTACACTATAACTAGTCAAACTAGACTTTTTATGTAAAAATCAATGCATGCAAAAAAATTATAGTTTTTCAGGTGAAATAAATTTCATGCTTACTTGACACGTATGTAATGGTTTACGATCAAGAAAGGCTGATGTTATCTCTATCTACTGAGAATTTCATTAATATTTGATAACTACAATAAAGTAATCAACATTCAGCATGTACTAGGTCATTATGACGCAATTATAATGACGCTAAGATAAAAAAGTGCAAAATCGAAACTTTGTCTACGAAAAAGTAAAGTGTAAATGAAAAACAAAATAAATGTGTGCGCATTTATTATTCTCATCAGTGTGTTTAAAGCGAATAAAACAATTACTAATACATTCATGTTACGTCGTATTGCTATTATTTATATCGTAAAAGTACGCATTCGTTTTGTTAATAATTAAATATTTTTTGGATACAAAATAATCGAATGGTATTCTGTTTCATCGTTTTATAACATAACTAAAATATTGCTAATACTCAGCAATTCCATGTGAAGTGCCGTTGTCAATCATAACAACAACGCGACAAGTTTAGAAAATCATCGTAGTAAATTTGTCAATGGAAGTAAATTTTGACAAAAAAGTAATGCAATGTATAATGGAAATCATGTCTACATATAGGCTTGTTATCCTAGTCAAAATATTTGGTAACTAGATTAAAGAACTCGTAATAAAAAAATATTTAACGTCTCCGTTCTCAACTTTAATTACTTTCATTATACGTACTTTAATGATCCATATACCTTGCGGATTTTCTTTTCTGTTCAGTAGATACGAATGCTATCAACTTGCAGTTTAAGCAAAAATATAAATTATATCTATATTATTTACAACATTTTTTGCTCTCCATTGCAAATTCTCCACTGAACCAAGTGCATCACATAGACTTAAAAGTGAAAACAATTCAAAATTAAAATTAATAAAAAATCTGTTAACAAAAGGGTGGTCAGGGTGTATCTCCGAACTTGTTTATTAATTTTCTATAGAAAATTTCTCTTAACTTCGTCATAGAGATCCTGGAAGTGTGTGGAGTTGCCCTATCTATTTGAAAATGTATCCTATTGTTTCGTCGATAAAACGCTTCTAATTGAGATACTGTCGTTTTACGGTAGTGCAAACTCTTCTGATGCAATTCTCTTGGATTGTTTAGGTTCCAGTAACGCATATTTCATTTATTTACATAGCCTTCGATGTAGAAATAAGTTTCATCACTAAACAATATGTTTTGGAGTATCCTTGGGGACCAAAAATGCTCCAACATTGTTCTAGCGTACGTTTCCCTTAAAACATAATCACTATCATTAAGCTTTTGGACGATTTGCATTTTTAAGGGATGAAGTTTTAGTTTTTTTCACATGCACAGTTGACTTTTTAATGCCCGCAGAGACGGCAATCTTTCTTACTGATTTTCTTGGATTTCTAATAATTTCTTGGTGCACCTTCTGGCGTGGTTGCTGCGGTGGACGGTTCTGCTGGTGGCCTAATAACTATAGTCCCTTGTTGTCGAAATCTTTGTACCCGCAACTAGATAAGTTGTGTGCTCGGGCTCGCTTAATCGTCGAATATCAAAATGTGAACAGAAAGCACGACGAGCTCCAATCAACGATTCACTGCACTACAAATAATATTCCACCGCAAACGCGCGCTGCCTTCCCGACCAATGACTCATTACGACTAACATATTCGCAAAGATGACGAGACTAATGCTACCCCTCCCACGCTTCTAACCGCGCAAATAAACGAATAACGATTATCTTAAATCGAAAAGTTTCCGCTGGATACCCCTCATTTTAGACTCATTTAAACCTATTACACCTAAGAAGCCGCAAACCATTAAAACTGGCCTTCTCGCAACCCCAATAAAAACATAATCAACCGTGAGGCAAATTTAAAAGCACGAAAGGCATTATATAAATCCATGAAAAAAATTATGACATTTCTAATTGTAAATAAAGAAAGTTTCTTCCTGTCTCTTTTTTCGTTCACACCATGTGACATGACATGATTCACTTCCAAATGAATAGAGATTAAGTCAATTCCCCACAATAATTTGTGTGATGAGGCGAGAAAATCTCTTAATTAAAATTAATTTTATCTACACTAACATTACTTTCAAAAAATTTTATTTTATATTTGGGTCTATTTGTTAGAATAAAATATCTTCATTTAGTAGTTTTTTTTTCATTGTGCAAATATAAATTTTAAGAGGAAATGGCTATAAACTTTGAAAGTGTCAGAGCTCTGACATGACAAACTTATATATTGATAATTTTTAGTTTATGGCTTTCAAAATTTTAGTATGAACATTCATATCTTAATTCCATTGATTCCGATTGTCAAGGATCTAATAATTCTGGAAACAAATAATTTTGATAAAGTTTCACTAAATGTGATTCCCTTTTGCAATAAAATCATATTTCATTTGTTTGTGCCAGACCATACCGCAAAGGGGCTTACGTCACGGACAATGATACGAAGCCGACCTTGCGTTTGATAAAATCATACGCTTTCGGTACGGGCTACTGTAACTGCATATCGCTCACTATAAGAACATCGACGAGAAAAGGTAATTCTCTTTCCTTCTATATATTTTGTAATGTTTATGATAAATTAAATATTTATGACAAATCATTCGTTTCATTTTTGAACTAGACAATTATTTGCATTATTACAGTATTTATCTCCTAATCAAATGGGTTTTTCTTCCAGATGTTTTGTGTACCAACTTTGAAGAAATTAGTGTAATTCTGGAATGGTATCTTAGTTTTATATTTAATAAAAAAATGTATTAGTCATGATCTTTCATTCGTTTGTATGAATAAAAAATTCAAATTACACTAACAAAAAAACGAAATAATAAAGAATAGGGAATTAATTTTACTTACCAAAATAATTAATTGGAACTAATGAGTGAAATACATTAAATAGACGAACATGTGAAAGAAGTCGAAACTATTATAATTATAATTAGATTGAGATTAATTTTATTGTCAATTTAACGCTTCAATGACTACAGTAGAGATACTTCAAAAATTATAATACGTACACGTATTTATGTATAATATGCACACCAATATATAAAAACCTACATAAAATACATGAAAACCTATCAAGCATAAGAAGAAAATGCACTCCGAGGATTCCGTACATATCTTGACACTTATTAACATTTAATCGTACATAGTACATCTATTAAACTATTTACAAACAAAGGTTTTTTATTACGTAAATTTCTTCAGTAGTTTTGGGATTAAGGGGATTTGCTAAATTTTTCGATATTTTGGAATATGTTTTTAAATATAAAATTCGAAATTGTAAATAAATTGTTTGGATACCTCATAATCAAATGATATATAAAATTTAATGAAAAATTGAGGCCTTTCTTACCCTATTTTTAATTTTCATATCTATATTTGAAAAACTTATGCAGTAAAAGCTATACATAGGTTATTGAGACATATTATTCAAGTTTTATGCGAATTTCAAGTTTCTACGTCGCATGGTTTCTGCGGAAATCGGCTGAGGGTATAGAAAAACGTAAACATATCGCCTATTAGATCTTCCATAGACATAAACACATAATGCATATTTTAAAAAATTTAAACAACTAGAATAATCACCATCTGTTTTCTTTTCTCCAAATTAAGATTAATTGGAACTTTCCCTAATTTACAAATTCATACCTTTTAATCCTACGAATTTATTGGAACGAGTTTAATCTTTCGTGAAAAATTAACCTTAATATTTACATAACCTTGTAACTTGTTAACCTTGTTTATTTACATGTAACTATTTTTTTTATATTTTCAAGTCCTATGCTATAATTAAAAAATATTAAATTAATACAAACAATTTTGATGACTAAAGAAATAAAAGTTGTAAAATAAATGTATTTTCTTGGAACAATTGGAATAAGTTTAATTTAATTTTACATTTCAAGTTCTGTTCATAAATATTTCTCTTGAAATATTTTTCTAGTTACAAGAGATAATTAATTAATAGTAACTTAGGCACACATTTTAAAAAAAAATCGAGTTTACCTAAATAAGGTTGCTTCGGTTGGAATTAAAAATATTTCGACAGAATTTCCGTTTTAATCAAATGTAATTTTATAGGTATAAAATCAATTTAATCTAATATTAAAAATAGTTATTAAAATATTTAGACAAAATTGTTAGTAAGGAAATACTGAATATTTTTCATTCTTCTAATGATACAAAAGTATCAAGATACAGTCTTAACACCTTTAGATAGTGTCTATTGTCCCAACGGATTTCCTAAGCCTTTTTATATTTGTACGAAATATATTCCAACATGCAATCACATTATTTTTCTTTGTTCAAGAAGCACGCATAAACGTAAACAATGTGATTACATGCTACGTTTTTAAAATAGCAAAATCCAAAACACGATCTTTTAGCACTGAAATATCATTATTTTAGAGAGAATTTCATTATACTTACGTTTCTAGAATTAAGATTCAATTTAGTCTATAACAGAAATTTATTAAGTTCCGAGTTCCGTCTTTTTCTCATTCGAGGTACGAAATTTTGAAAATAACGAAAGTACTAAAATTTACTCCAACAAAATGCAGTTTTTTTTATGTATTATAATTACCAGTTTTAATAACCTTTATATTTTAAATGACCTTTATTAATTCTTGTTAAAATAAAAGCTTATATCTTGATTTTGAAAAGAAATATTTTGAATGAAGGAGTTCCGTTATTCGTTTCTAATCATTTTTAAAAATAGACGACGCGTACGTAATTGTAATATTTTCATGGTGCAAGATTTAAATATCTTTATTTAAATATAAAACGTCTCTCTTGTCAATTTCTTTGGCATTAATATTAGTTATAAATATAGTTAAGTTCACAAATGCAGTATTTGAACAGTTTAATATTTCGGACAGCTATTTTATGATAATAAATATTTTTTATGACATTAAAAATACTCTTTACTTATAAGAAATAAATTAGAATTATATTAAGTTTAATTAACTGTATAAACAAGAGATATATTCGAGAGATATGTGGGGAAACTCTCGGTTATTTCACGATTTAATGTTAAAATAAAATCGATTTTAATTTTGCATATCCGGAGAATATTATGTCTCAAGAATAAATAGCAAAATTAAAAAAAATTAATCTTAATATAAACCATTTGACAAATGAAATATAAACTACGCAACGCTTAGGGCTCAGTTCTTCATACGGGCCTATCACGTCTACATGACCTGTTTTACTACTCATCCATAAGTTACAAAGGAGCATATATAGACCAAATTATATCCATCACACATCATTGAAGAATAAGTATTTACTATTAATAAAATGAAGTAGATATTAAATTTATAAATTGCCATCATTATATATCCGTGAGTTGTTAAACTATTTTCTAAATTATCTTCTTTTAAATATATAATTTATACAAACGTCACTTATTTCGACCTATTTCTGGAATATTATAGAAGCTTCTAGAATATTTCTTGTAGGATATTTAAAAATTTTGGCATTCTAACTTTTGTGCATATCGCAATTGAGTAATAGGCGAGTAAAAAAATTAATTAAAACTGGAAGTAACGAAGTGAACTTAGAGGACTCTTATTTCATAAATGTCGTTTAAGGCGAAAAACCAGCGAATCATCATATAATATATACAGCCAAGCACTGGTTCCAAAGATTCAAAGCAGAACATTTTGACCTGTCCGATAAACCTCATCCAAAGCGACCTTCTACAAACAGTTCCAGATTAAGTCTGAGTTGTTGGGTAGAAGTATTGTCATGTTATTATACTGCAATAGAGAAACAATTTTATGGTTTGAGGAAGAAGTGGCAATATTCCGTTTGGCTACCACGTGAGCTCCATATGACTTCAGAGGAGAGCTAATGTGTGCTTGGAGCCACTGAGTTCTCATCGTACCAATAAGAGGCTAAACTATCTGGTTACCGAAGATGAAAGAGGATAGCTTATCTTAATTTTAAGCGTAATCACCAGTGGTTAGGAGCTAGAAAAAAGGTGTATCTAGACCAAAATATAATACTGGACAAAAGATACTTTTGAGTACAGGGTCCCCACCCTGCACTCGAAAGTAATAGTATAAATGATGTTATTCATTGAGTTATTCAATGAAAACTATTTTAAGCTAACAGTACAATTACAGCTAAGATTTATTGTGAATAATTAAGCAAAGGTACCACCAGACTTCTTTTAAATCAAAGAAGAGTTTATTTTTATATAACAATGTTCGGCCCCACATGGCAAAGGTAACATGCGAAAAACTACTCTCACTTGGATGGAGTATGCTACTCTCCAGATCTTTCGCTATCTAATTAACATCTATTTCGCTGTCTGTTTAATAATTTACGTGATAAAAAATTTAAAGCCCAAAGTCATATCAAAATCGAATTCCACTGGTTTTTCAGTCAAAGACCCAAAGGTTTCTACACGGACGGAACTTTAGCTCTGCCTACACTTTGGCGACAATTGTTACATACCGATATAAAAAGTTGATAAGTTTGTGTAGATAATTGGCGAGTTTACAAATTACAACCTAATACGTATTAAGAGTAGCTTATGACTAATTTGACGAGTAACTGATATACTGTATCGAAATTAATTATTGTTTGTATCATATTGTTTTTAGTTTTAGTTTTTTTTTTATTTAGCTAGTTTATTTTAGTTGATAGTTACGGCTAGGAAGGCAATTCTAAAGTACCCACAAGTATGCAATAATAAAGTACCTATACCTGGAAAAAATGTCCATTGAGGAATATTTTGATGTAGATCAAATTAATAGCATTACATATATAATAAGTAATAGCATTTCACCTTCTTCCTCAGTCAATAGAGAAAGAATGGTAATGAAAACTTTGCTCACACATTGCGATGGCTTGCACATAAATACATTTTTGCTGGTAAAAGAATTAGTGAAATCTCTGCTCAGATATATCCAAGTATCTTTAATAAAGACTGCTCTATGCTGCTGAAAATTATGAGAATAATGATATTCAACTTAGTCCTTATGCTATTTTCAATACTGGGGAAGGAAAAAAGAGAAAAATAGCGCTTTTGAGTAAGGTTAAGCACGCTTGCTGGTGCATCAAAGAAGACCATCATAGAAAGGAGAAAAAAAAACAGAAAAAATTGGAGGCACATTAAGAATACAATAACAGCTGGAAGACGGTGATACATTTTTTCGATTTCTACCATTCATGATTGCTGCAGATAATGATGTCAAAATGTTATATCAACAAGAAAAGTATTTATTTGTAATTTTGTTATAGAAAATTATAGTTAATATAAGAATGTAAGAATGTACATGCTTCCAATTTGCAAATCATCATTTTTTTGAATTGTTCTTATAACGGCTAAATCTCGGGAAAAAATCATGATTGAAAAAAAATTGTTTTTTTTTGTTTCGGGTGTATCACGAATCTTTATGGTCATTGTTCTAGGAAGTTTATTTCCCGGTAGCATTACCCCAATACAGCATATTTTGCTGTTCATAAGATGACTTGATAAAACCAATTTAACCTAGGCAAATCAATTTGTAATGAAATAATATGCATACTTCAAGTTAAATTATTGTAAAATTAGGTTTGATGGCTTCTTTAGGTTAGGTTAGGTTAAGTTAGGTGAGACCTAGTTATGTTAGATTATTTTATGCTAGGTTAGGTTATGTTAAGCTAGGGTATGTTAAGTTAGGTTATGTTAGTATGGATTATTTTGTGAAATGCTAAGTTAGGTTATATTATGTTAGAGTTGATTTTATTACATTAGGTTAGGTTAGCTTAGGTTAGTTATAATAGTTTAAATTGGAGTGTAAATTGTATAATCAGGACAAAGGGATCTAGCCTAGGCTAAACTAGTTCTACCGGAGATTGGGTTTGACCGCCAACACATACACAGGCACACTCAAGCACGCGTACGCACGCACACACACACACACACACACACGCGTGTGCCTGTATATATGTATATGTCGAGATAGAAAGTGTGAAGAAAACGGGATGTCAACAAAGGGTAAAAAGACAGATTAAAGTCAAGAAAATTATGATTTTTGACGACTTTGGAATGCAAAAATTGTTGGTGCATTTCTTAGGGTGTGATCAAAAGAATCCCATAATTTGGCAGCAGTAGGAATATTAATAAAGTTATGTCTGCATGAAGGAAAAATTATTTGCTCTTCTATTGGTTATATATAATACTTATCGATATTAGTATTATGACTTTCACATTTTTTCCAGTGTGGTAATAAAAGTAGCAAGCGTTTTCATTTTTATAGTAATAAAATAAGATCTGGTATGCTGGGCTGTACGCCCTTTATTAATTTCACGTTTTCAAACTTACATATGATTTTTTCTAGATTATACATATTAGAATATAGTACGAAAGTATAGCGTTATGTCGCATCGCCACAGCTACAAGAGTTAACATACTGCTGGAGGTATAAGTAGATTTTGACACGTAAAATATTTACTGATACTAAATTTTTCGTTACAAATATTTTAGTGAATTTATAATAATTACTAAAGTAAAATTCATTTTTGTTTATATAAGTGCAACTTTTAAAACTAAGTGGTTTAAACATCTATCATGTATAAGTTGACAAACAGTATTTAAAATGGACAATCCATATTAAATAAAAAACACAACTGACTTCTGCAATTGAAAATCAAGTTAAATAACTTCATTCATTTTCTTGAGTTTTTCATATAAAATAGAGATAGATTAATACTTTCGGATTTACAATTTTTCTTTGTTTATTTTTGGATGCGTCTGGGACGAAAATATTGAAAGGTAGGTATTTTTACGAAATATTCACTTATAATTCACTTGTAATTCACTATATTTACGAATATATCTTGAAAAAAATGCTATATACCATTATACTACCAGTCACCGGCCTTCCATAATATTTAATATGTCTTAATAAAACTCACTAATTTTTTACATCAATGAATTACTTATACTTTAAGTAAAACTCTTATTGGCCGAAAGATTGAATCGTAATTTTGATTTATTTAGGTATTTGATAAATTATGAAAGTTTGTGGATAGGAAGTACACTCCATTTATTTTTTTGGCTTTGCGCGTGCAATTAAATGAAGCCAACAGATACTAGAGCCATACGTAAAAACTTTGCTTTAAAACTTCCCTTAAACTGAAACAAATAATTTAATCATATGGAGGTGAAGAAGTAAATTTTGATATTGTGTCCTAACTTAACTATCACATACACATATTTCTGATATGAGCCATTGCATAAAACCTTTCTCTTTTAATTATGAGTGCCAAATTTGACCTGAAAACTGGATCAAGACTTGAGAACATAAAAGGAAAACCCTTTGGTTCTAGGCTGCAATATCAGAATTAGTTTTCTGAAAAAAAATAAAAATGCTCTTTATTTTTTTTAATTATTTCAATGAGGTGAAATAAGCTGCTTAAAATCCGGCTCTAATTACGTTGTCAATAATAGCTATCAACGTTATTAACAATCAGCTAAAAGTAGAATATAAAAGAAATACAAGGCATCAGAAGTCATTTTATTATATTTGACTTTTTTTTCTGTCAGTTAATTTAATTAAAAAAGACGACAGTTATAAATAACAAATTTTAATTTATTTTGTATGATAGACATTTTCTTAGTGGTTTCATTATTAGTTAGATCGAGATAAATATTGAGCTTATGCAAACAAGACCTGTCAACTGGTTATTTGAACTACTAATAGGTAGGAGGTATCAACCTCGAAAATTATCAGTAACGAAACTTAGCTAGAAAGTTTAATGTCAATGTGTCAATTTCAGTTAAGTTTTTCAACAAACAACAAAAAACATGGCAGAGTCCCAAGTTTTGCAAGTTTCGATTTTAATATTTAGCTGCAATTTTCTACAAGGAAACTTAAAATACGGTTTCAAAATTGATGTAAGTTTAAAATACATATTGGATTTTTGTTAAAATATAAAATATTTTTCAATAATTAACTTCCGCTCATTCTAGAATATATTAAGAAAATTTCATTGTGAAATTATGTTTATATTATAAGTGATATATTGTCATATTGAGATTAAGGCTGAGCAGATAACATCGATATTTTGTATTGGCAATGTTTATACGTAAAATATGACCTTACGTAGAAGAAGTTCAATTGTATATTGAAAAGTATAGGTAATGGAGGGAAACGATTAAATAAAACCTAAAAACATAACCTACTTTTTGTGGAATCAATATGTTTCAATTTAATTCTTTTTCATAATGAGATTCGGATACTGGGAAATCACTCGTTTTCAAAGAATATGTGCTCAAATTTACATCAATCTACCGCAGTTTTCCTTTTACAACAATCTACATATATGTAATTTATATAGGTTAAATTCATATAGGCAAAATTAATATACGTACGCATATGTACGTAAATGTTATTCATATAGGTTATGGTTTAAGAGAAGGATCTTTGGTATACTTTTTTAGTTATATACATGAATAATATTTTTAACATGAATAATATTTTTTCTTTATATTTTTACTAATATCTAAAACGGAATAGTTTATTTCTTTGTTCGTTAGCGTTAATCCCTGAAATTACACATTTAGTTTAAATTTGGTACAGTTGAAAAGACCATATTTTGAGAAAGTTTGTAGGTGGTCATCACTCCATGATTTATAAGTGCAAAACAGTGATAAAAAATGTATCAGAAATTGGAAAACACTGATCAAATGGTACTAGGTACAGAGAGAAAACGGTTTGTTTATTAACTGGTCATCCTGAGTATTCTGGCTGACATACCCCCGCCCCGACTCTGACGATCGATGTATTTTAGCGAACGGTTCGGATGCGATTAATGATTGTGGAAGAGAGGGAAGAGGAGTGCAATATAATTAAATCTATATAGGTAAAACGCAAGACACGCCTAGCGTTTTTAAGTAAATGCATTAATATATAAATGAAGCGAGGTGAAACCCAAATCATGCTAGAAATGTATTTTAGTTTTCATTAATTTTCACACTAATGAAAATTAATGGAACCTGAAGTAGTATTGTGCATGAAATTGATAGTATTTTTGTCTAATATTGCACAACATTGTTTATAACCCCTTTCAAATGGTTTATCTTTCAGTATTTGGTGTTTTTTCAGCGTGAAGAGTTGCATTCGACGAGTCGTAGATTTTTACGGAAGATGGTATCGCTTACACAGTACTCCAATACTTTACCGCTGCATTAATATATACTTAAAAAGCTACGAAATGAAGGTATACTTACTACTTACTGTTTCATTTGTTTTAAATTTTAGGGGTCCTTCGTTGTCCGCCTGCCAAGACCCTTTTTCTCAGAAACACTTGAAGGCATCAAGTCGACATTCATATCAAACACTTAGGTCTACAGTTTCTTAGAGCTGTAAAAATATCAAGCTCCTAAGTCTATGAAATAAAAAAATACGGCTATATAGGCCACATATTTTGACACTCGCAAATAAATTAAAACCTATAGGGTTTTTTTAATTTACGTTGACCTAGAAGCAGAAATGATAATTTCTAAAAGCACCTGTGAAATATTGTAATGAAT
This sequence comes from Druceiella hillmani, assembly GCA_039881145.1. NCBI lineage: Eukaryota > Metazoa > Arthropoda > Insecta > Lepidoptera > Hepialidae > Druceiella > Druceiella hillmani. The sequence goes on from JAYKKI010000070.1 coordinate 7,227,221, forward strand.
ATTCGATATTACTTACCTATATCGACGTGTTTACTTTTGAAACCAGTGCAGTTAAGCAAAAATACGATTTCACTGATTTTTAATGACGTAGAAAACGATGTATTTTAAAAAGAATAAGTCTCAGTCACAATGATTTTATTATGAAAAATCGATTGGCTAAAAAAATCATCATAATGTTACCTCCATTTTTTGTGTAGCAAATTTTTTTCATTATTTTCACTTTAAATTTGTAATAAGATACTGTTTTACTTAACTAACATAAACATGAATGGTGACAATACGAGGAAAAGTTAAATAAGAGGTTCATAAAAACTTCCAAAAATTTTGAAAGATGACTTTTATCTCATTTAATATTAACAAAAACTTTCAATTCTACCGGCTTTATAAATTTATTATTAATTCTTTTGTTCATGATTTTTTTTTAATTGTAAATTAATAATCAAGAACAAATGCATTTTAGCAGCAATGAAAATTTCACATTTCATCAACCAAAAAAAAAAACACGAAATTCGAAGTAAATAAAGAGGATCCATGAAATTCTAATTTAAAAAGTTTAAATAATACTAACTACATATTAAAACATTATTTGTTAAATACATATACCTTTTTAAAATTTTGTAATTTTTTTCTTGTTTTAATTTTTTTTATTAAAATTTCTGTTTAGTTGTTTGTCTAGTGTATGTTTTATAATTATAAATTTAAAGTGAATATAGTGAAAAATGCTTCAGCAATAAACAAATAAAGGTATTCATTGTAATTTTTTTAAAATCTATTTTTATGACAAAATGATCACATTCGAGTTTATATTTCTTTTAATAATTAATTTTTTCATTAGCATTTTTGTTATACTGAACTCAAACCTCACTTTTTAAGCATTAAAAGTAAATTTTGCAAAATGTGGCAAGTTAGTTATTATGTAGTAGATTGTAAAAATACTTCAAGAAATAACAATAATTTTACAGATTTCCAATATCGAATTGGAAATTTGATTATTGTTCACAGCATTGATTATTGTACTCATTTTGTTGAGCTGAAAACAAAAGGGTTATTATATATTCTGAATACGGATAACTAAAATTTTGTTTTTATTCGTTAATAGAGAAATTTATTTAAATATTTCTCTCTCTTTTACATTAAATAACAAGTCGAATAAACTGCTATCACTTAATACGATTTTATCGAAAACACTAATCACACTTATTTTTCTTCCACAAAAATAAGAAATAATACTAGTTAAGAAAACAGTATAAAGAAAAAAATGCGTGTAATATAAGTCACAGTTTTGTCTTTTATTAGCTTTGTATTATCCACGTAAACATAAGAGCCTTTTACGTGGATAAATTAAATGGGATAATTAATTTAAAGCGCACAAATAAAACTGACGCGCCTTTAAAGTGTCGGATGGTAGGTGGCGCTGATGTCACGCACCCAGCCAATAGTCGAGATGTGTTTTATTATTGCCCCGCGCGCACGCCGGAACCAAAATATCTTAAAATATCATAAAACGAGCTTTCCTGCGTAATCCAGATGAAGAAAAGATTTAAAGTAAATAAATAAAGATTTTGATTCATAAGGTGAAGTTATTTTGATAATCTGGCAGAAATTTATGTTGAATTTCGAACTCAAACTTTATTGATTTTGCATGTTTGATACGAGGATGTGTACGTGTGTGTCTATATACATATATATATATATATATATATATATATATATATATATATATATATATATAAGTACTTACGTATATATCTAAGGAAATAGTGAATATTTCGATATTTTTCTACATACGCAATAAACAGAATGTCCAACAAAAACTAATTTTATTTAAGATTTCATTTTGTTACAAGTAGAATAATCGACCACTATTTAACTTGTTTATTTTTCAATTTCTCCACTCTTTAAAATTTAAGGTAAAACATATAGGGATCGCGCATAGTCAGTAGTGGTATGCACACTTCCAATAGCAAGAGTTGAAACATTTCGCCCTGGTATGAAATCTCCAGATCACTTTAGATATCAGCTGTGAATGTTCTGTACTATTTTTGAAGTGAAACTCCTTTAGATGCAATGAGAGTAAAATATCAAGATCAAATTTAATGTTGTAACATTTGAATATAACGAATATATTGCCAGAAGGAAATATAGGAAAATAGGTACTTAGCTGATAACCGAGAGAGACAGATGAATACGACAGAAAAAAAGAAGTGTACGTACGCATGAAAACAAACAAAAATGGCGCTCACTACTGCTATCATCTGTTTTGTAATTATATATATATATATATATATATATATATATATATATATTTATATATATATATATATATATTTATATATATATATAAAATGACGCCACTACTGTGTCTGCTGTTTCCCACATTATGTGTGACAAACTTAAACTGTCAAAATATTGTCGATTTATTGTAAGATGATTCATTTATTTTTAATTGTACGTGTATTTCATACATCACACGATTAACAACATATTTATTGACATTTATCTATGTAAATTGATATTAAGAATACATTCGATGTTTACCTTGATCGATAATGAATTTTTATTAATTTTTTATAATATATGGTATTAAAATCTTCTTTTAAGGATTTAATATAATTTTTGGACTTATACTTAATATATTCTCTCTCTCTCTCTGTCACGTTTTATCCTTTTCATATACTTAGAAATCGAGGTTTAGCTCGCCAAAAAAATTTCACTACTGTCACGTGAACTGTAATTCCAAAAACTATTCAGTTCCTAATCTGAATATAATATAGTGAAAGAAAACTATTTTGCCACCATATGGTTTCTTATAAAAATATCGAATTTGTTTTAATGATATCTACCAATGCCACATTGTTAAAAACGATTTAATATATTGAGCTAATTAATATAATATTTGGGAATAGTTGAACTCTTCGAGATTAGTACTATATAGGTTCACATGATTAAATGACTGAATGGAAAATCTAAATTTTCCTTTCACCAATATATGGATAATCGACAAACCATTCTGTGATTAATTTTCTAGTTTTCCTAATAATAATCGTCATTGCAAGAAATTATACGATAAGGAAGGTCATAGAATGGCGCTACATACGTTACCCAAAAACCAATTTTTCACTCGATTACATGACCGTTATTGTTCAAATATTAGCTTGTGGTGAATTCGGAAAAGAATAGTCTATAAGTAGAGCAGACCGTTTTGTTACTTAGTGACTTTCAGTAAATCATACAAAAATGAAAATGTAAGTTTAACATGCGATCTTAATATAATATTGGTTCGTCTGCTTGGAGTCGTGCTTGCTTTAGTGATAAAATTCGGAACGAAGTTATATTCAAACCTTAATTATGTTCTTTGTGAGGAATATAACTTTTTCTATGAAGTACGGATGCAATACGAACTTTTTTGTTTGTTAAAAGTAATGATATAAAAAATTGTTGAAATGTAATAAACTAGTTATAATGTATTATTCGGCTAAGCAAATACTGTAACTTTCAAATGCGTGAGAAGGATGCTAATTTATTTACACTGTCGATAACTATATAGAATATTGGAACTATTTACAAATGAGATTAAACATTCTTATTATATTTAACTGTATTGTGCAATTGAAATATTTTAAATCCTATAATTTTATTACGTTATGTCAATATCCAAAGAAAACATTAATTGTGATTTTGTGTAAAAAATGTATCTTTGTAATTATTATAAATATTGCAGATTTTGTTTGTTGATAACATTATTTCGCAAATAATACTTTCTATTAAATTCATCAGATTAGTCAATTTATTGCTTATATTATTACATTTTGCAAATAAATACGTAAAGTTTTTTCATAATTAAGATATTTAGAATAATCTAATTTTGAATATATTTGGCGTTAATTTTGTAGAAATTCATTATTCACAATTAAATGAAACTACGTGATGTAGTATTATTTCTACTATCTTTAATTTCTTTACCACGACCTAGGTTTCGTTGTATTACAACATCTTCAGGTGGGATATTAGCAATCTTTGCTAATATCCCACCTGAAGATGTTGTAATACAACGAAACCTAGGTCGTGGTAAAGAAATTAAAGATAGTAGAAATAATACTACATCACGTAGTTTCATTTAATTGTGAATAATCTAATTATATATCATATCTGTTGTTATTACATAAATCTAAATGTTATTGAAATCAATTTATGACTGAACACGTTGACGTATATGTAGAAAATGGCGAAATTCAAAGTACTTTATATAATCCCTGAACGACTAGAATAAAAGGTCTTGACAGTCGCTCATTTTCGCGGTATTTAATATCGTGGAAACAAACTTGCGCATAGAGAATGAACAAATTGGATTGTTATTAGATGTGTATAAAGTATGTCTTGATCATGAATTTGGTTTGCGTCCTGCAAATTATAAAGACATACTACATTGTGAATATATATATATATATATATATATATATATATACACACATTGTAATGCAATATACGTGCTTGAGATAACATTATAATGCAGTATACGTGCTTAAAAATTTACTTCGCATTTGAGCTCGATTCAAAACATAAAGAAAATTTTTTTTACTGAAAAACCTGACTTAGCATATCAAAATTATAGATATTTTTTAATTTTATATGAACTTATATTTTAATGTTCCATCTTGCGTGTTTGAGACAGCGAATTGAAACGATATTAATAAAAATTATTATGTTTAAAAGTTATTAATTGATAAATGGTATGGATTATTTTCACTATACGTTTTTGATTAAATTTTTAGAATCCAGCCTCTTAATAAAAAGTTCATTACAAAAAAATAAAAATTACACGACCCTATCACATTATTTTTTTATTTTTTATAAATAATTAGGCGTATAATTAGAAATATAATTTTGAGAGTTTGAATGTTTCGATAATCAATTATAAATAATATTTCTTGTCTTTCCTTTTATGTAATTTGTAATAACAAATGTCAATTATTAATATAATTCTGCCCTTGCGTTTGTGTTAAAAATAGCACTTAATTTTAATATAGGTAAGTGTGGAACAAAATGGTGTAGTCATAATGCCATGTGTGCTTGGTAGTTTATTTTCTATATATTATATTATATTGAAAAGTTTAAGTCATTTTTGAAAGTTTTCATAAACATCATTGGTTTGGTTTGATTCTGTAAGGAACACTAATAAGTAAAATGGATAGATGTCCTATGCAATTTATTAAATGTTTATTTTAAATTTTCTCTTAAATTAATTTAAACCCTTTTACTGTACCTCAGTATAGTTAGTATAGTAATGTCCGTACAGTAGTAAGATGAATGTTATTAGTAAATAAATAAAACTATGGGTACTTAAATAAAATTATGGACTCTGTATATCTTTATGATGTATATTTTTATGATGTATATTTTTATTGCTTAACATCTTTTTCATATCGTATTTTCCTATTCATAACTTTTTTAATATTTTATGGTTAGTTTCCTTTGTAATTTGTTGCTTAAATACATAAATATTTGAATTGAATTACATATTTTTATAAAATGTCTATTTTGACGGTCCACTAAATGGTTTTATTGAAAAAAAAATTAAAAGCATATTTTTGCTCTATTCAATGCAATATTTTTAATGGTACCCAATACGTTTAAGGAAAATAAAAATGTTTTCATCAAAGTGTGAACACTTTGGAAACTTGAAAGCATTACCAAAGTATAATTTTAAATCATTTTAGAAGCAGTTTTTTCTTACATTATAAATTGTAAATAAATGAGATGTAAGTGAAAATTTACCAAGATAAACTCCAAGTAATAAGCAAGTAATTATATTTATTTTTAAACGATGTTACTTTTCTGAAGTTTTAAGGTGTTAAGGAATGAAACCACTTGTTCCTTTTATCGAATTTGGCTGCTCTTTTCACATTTACTTTTTTGGTGGGGTATTAATACTTATTGGAAATATTCATCGCGATCATATTGTAATGCAATTATTTTTTTTCTTTACGGGGTACACTTTCCTATTTGATTTCCTTATGCTCCTGTACAGATGAAACCTTAGAACTCATGGTCAACTCAAGTCCTATCACTTTTTTAATTAATATTTTTTCGATTTATCGATAAAGTATGGTATAACTATAACCTCAATTCGTTTTTCCTTTTCTCTTTGTTTAAATGACCTAAATTCATTTCACATTTTAAGCTTTTAATTTACCTTTTAGTGGTTTAGTTTTTGACAAGTAAATTGGGGAAAATATTTTTTAGGGTAGCGATTTTCGGACACCAATACCTGAAGAACTATTTGAAATACGTTTATGGAGGAGCATATTCATTTTATAAGGGTCTGTGGCCCAGGAAAAAACATAAAAACATTTTAAAGCTTAAGATTATTATAGTGGTATTTAATAAATATTTTGTTTTCATTACTCTGCATGTTTTAAATGTTTACAATAATAAGTCAAGGTTACTTTCTTTACGAGGGAATGAACGCTATAAATAATGATAATATAAGATCATGGTTATAAAGATTCGCGCCACTTAGTGTAACGTTCCCACTTTCAAGTTTTCTGCTTTACCTTTATATTTATTAATTTTGTACTGTCAGAGATCACTGAACATCACTTTCTATGACTGAAAAAATATGTTATTTGAAAGATTAAAAATATTGTAATTATATATAATAAATTTTTCGTTACTAATTTTTAGACTTTTATAAATGTTCGCAAAAGTATATTGTGGTTTTAGTGCCACCTAATATCATTTAGCCCAATTTTGGTGTGATCTTCTTTACCATTCCATTTTTTTATGCTATCAAATATTATTGAGCAATTATTATTTTTATTGATTCTTAGGCGTATATTTGGTCTTATACACAGTAATTTGGAATAAGACGAAAAAATAACCTGTCATTTGATCCTTCTTACACTCGTTGCATAAATGAACTTATCAAGATAAAAACATATTTAAATTTTAACATTACAATATTTGTATTAAAATGATTGTTAACCTTCTTTGCTATGCACTAAAAACAAACAAGTATGATTGATGTCTGCGATGACAAATAAGTGTCATTTTAAAAACAGCCGATAGTCGCTTTGCTTTTACGACAAAAACAGTTTATGCACTTTAAATTCATTTTGTTTCATTATCACAATATGCCAAATGGATTGTATCACTGAATTTAATAAATTATTTTACTTTCACTAGTACCGCGTATGCGACGATTATGACAGGAGCAAAATAACTTAAACGGAAATCTATTGACAGTCGGTGTAGCACAGATACGCCAGCGATCCATTGTTTTCAATATTTAGTAATGGCCCGTATTGGCAACACGACATGACTGTGATGGCGTGTCGCCTGGAATCCGATCGAGATCTCCGTTGCTTGAAGCGGGATGCCACGAAGAGCACAATTTACACAACTAATTTATATGAATTAATATTGTATATTGTATCTTATCTTTGTTTTATATCTTTGTTTGTATCTTTATGTTTTAATTTTTTATATTTATATTATGTACCTATTAGAATAGAAATGAGACGCAACGCGTGCGGCGCCTAAAACGCTGCGTGCGGCAAACCTATCAAGGAGTGGGGTTAGAGAGAGACGGAGAAAGAGAGAGTGAGACAATAGGAATTAGGGTGGAGACAGGAGGACATCGAAGCCACAGTACGTCGGAATAAAGCAAATAAAAGAAGCCCGCACCCGGTGCAGATTGTCATTAGAGAGTCTCCAGTAGTCCTAGGTAGTAAAAGAAGAAGAAGCAATAACAAGAAGCAGCCATAGCATGTATCTTCAGCACCAGTGTATTTTCAGCAGCCAAGCAGAACCGACCTGAAAGTGGTCTTCGGTCTAGTGAAATCGTGGGATCGGCTCTCTTTCTACGTTTTTTTCCGGCAATTAAACACCGGGATCGTACGCCGCGGCGCCGTCTCGGAAGCGAACATTTCGAGTTACATTTTCGTGAGCAATCTCAGTTTATAAAACGTTTTAATTTAAATAAGAATTTAAACGCAACGTCTTTCAATCTTAAGGACTATACCAAAATAATCAAATTTTTTAATATCTCTTTTTTCAAGATAAGCAAACATTTGTATAACTCTTATATATATATATATATATATATATATATATCCGTATTTGTGAGTAAAAAATAAAAACTTTGTGTATTTATATTTTTCTGGGTTTATAGTAATAATGTTTTTTTGCGAAGAATTTTTTGGGAATAATTTTTCCTGGCTTTATCGTTGCCATATTATGAACATGTAATATTTCGGGTTACACTTTCACTTGCTGGTGGAACTTGTCCCTTGAATTTACCAATGTATCAAGATAAAAAAGGATCATGGCCCTTTTGATCCTATTGGAAAATTGGGGAGGCCGGAATATAACGCAAATCGCTCTGAAAGCTTATATTACTTGAGTAATACAACTAAATATAACTATTCACTGGGGTGCGCAAAAAACTCTCGGACTTTAAACATATTATTAGTTAAAAAACTGGGTTATGAGATTTCATTTCAAATCTGTTTTTAATTTAACTAAAAGCATATACCCGCAAAAGAAATTCCTCAAAAGATTGATAAATATTCAAATTATAAACCTATCGTATACACATTAACTGATGGACAAATATTTCAAATGAATAAGTTTTTCTAATTACTCTAGAATCAAAGAAATAACGGGAGATGGTTTCATGATTTGAGAAAATATTAAAAAATCTTGCATACGTCATTATATCCTATAGCTTCACCAACCATACCAATGATTATATCCTATTTCGTAACTTTAGTTCGAAGTTTCAAATGATTATAAAGGAATAATCTTTGTAAAAAAATCACAATTACGTTCAAACTTAAAAACTTAAATATTTATTAGGGGCGAAATTCGATCCCTGGGTGACACCATTTCATTTTTATAACACAAAATGTTAAGTATTAACAAAACGAGTAATTTCTGGATTTGAGAGTAATTTCTGGATTAAACAAAATGAAATATCGCATCGCAATCTTCTGAGGGCCTCAAGGCTGAATCTTGACACCTTCAGTTAATTTATCCATTTAGGTTATCCTGAAATTGAGCCTTTGTGTGTTTGGATATAAACATATATCACTTATAAAATTTTTATCATGGTATGTCGTTTATTAAAACAACATGCATACGTAACATGAGAAAAAAATATCTTCTTTACGCTTTAAATTTATTATTGTTACAAATAATTTAAAAACAACACTGAAATATGTTTGCAAACTTTTAAAATTTTCATAAACTAGTGAAATCTAAAAAAAAATATTTTGCCATTGCAGACTTTATTTTTAAGGGCAAAATGTTACTGTATTAATGTTTCTTAAATTAGGAAATAATGGGCTACGTAACTTATATTAAATTGATAAAATGCTATAAATTCAAATGTTTCTTTATTTTGTAATAAAAGTTATAATAAAATAATGAAGTATTTGAAATAAATCTACGTAAACTAATCTGATACGTTGTTGCTCTTATCATAACGTATTAGTTCCTAAGTGACGATTAAAGCGAGACGCGAAGTTGGCCGCTGAGCGAAATATGTCATAAAATGTCCGCGATATTATATATTTTACGACTCCAATAAGTGAAGCTACTCAGCATACGATTCGGTCGTCTAAAGTTTATTTATGTATCTCTTACCTGCGCTTTTACGAGTCACAGTAAGTTTGCACACATAAGTCAAGTAAAATTAAAGTGGAACTAACTGAAAGAAACTGTCAAGCTCGAGTAGAACTCGTACTACGCTTGTTTTAAATGTAATGGTATGCACAAAACTCGCTTGAATTAGCAGTCAATATGGCCGAGGGGTCTAAGGCGATGCATTCAAATTGTAGTCTATTTCTGTGGGCGTATGTTTGAAAGTGATATTAATTTTTTTATAATCCAGAAATTACTCTCAAATTAGGTATGTTTTGTCAATAGTTAACATTCCTTTTGTGTTATAAAAATGAAAACGGTGTCGTTCAGTGGTCGAATTTCGTATGTAATTCATTAAATTTTTAAGTCTGATTTTTTTAAAAGATTATTCCTTTATAATCATTGGAAACTCCGAATTAAAGTTACGAAATATGATTTAATCATTGATATGGTTGGTGAAGCTATGGGATACAATGATGGATCCAAGATTTTTGATATTTTCTCAAATAATGAAAACTTCTCCCGTAATTTTTCTGGTTCCAGAGTAATTAGAAAACCTTATTCATTTGTAATATTTGTCCATCAGTTAATGTGTATACGACAGCTTTATAATTTGAATATTTATCCATTTTTGAGAAATTTATTTTGCGGGTATATGCTTTTAATTAAATTAAAAACAGATTTGAATTTAAATAACATAACCCTGTTTTTTAACAAATAATATGTGTAAAGTTCGAGAGTTTTTTGCGCACCCCCGTGAATAGTTTTATTTAGCTGTATTACTCTAGTAATACAAGTTTTCAGCGCGATTTAGGTTATATTCCGGCCTCCCCAATGTTCCAATAGGATCAAATCCTTTTTTTTTTATCTTGACACATTGGCAAATTCAGGTGACAAGTTCCACCAACAAGTGAAAGTGTAACCCGAAATATTACATGTTCATAATATGGCAAAGATAAAGGCATGAAAAATTATTCCCATAAATATTCTTCGAAAAAAAATGATTACTATGAAACCAGAAAAATATAAATACACAAAGTTTTAAATTTTTGCTCACAAATACGGGTACAAATATATATATATATATATATATATATATATATATATATATATATATATATATATATATATATATAGACGCACCGTAGTATATTAGTTACGTCCGGAAAAGAAAGATAAAATGGACAAAGAATATACAGAGCGTACACCCCGTAACCGCTTTAACAACCCCTCCCGATCCATCAATTACCTACAATTCTCTAAAGGATATTTAAAATGGGCTCACCCGGGTAAAAAAGAATAAAAGTTGTACATATTTTGCTTATCTTGAAAATAAATATATTAAAAATTCGATTATTTTGGTGTAGTCCTTAAGATTGAAAGCTGTTGCGTTTAAATTCTTATTTAAATTAAAACGTTTTATAACTGGAAACAAAAAAAAAATTACGTTTCGGGATGGCCGATGGGCGTCTGGACTTAGGACCGTGGCCTGAGTACACTTTATGGAGGGCGCGAGTCTCCTCGCTCACGAAAATGAAACTCGAAATTTTCGCTTCCCAGACGGCGCCGCGGCGTACGTTCCACCACCTAGTATCTAATTGCTGGAGAGAGACGTAAAGAGAGTCGATCCCATCACTATTTTACGTGTACTTTTAAACGCACGCTCTACTACGACTAACACTTCTTGCGTATTTTGACCCCGGGATTGAGGTAAGTAAGCAAACGTACGTTAGAGGAAAACTAAATGAGAATTTTTAGAACATAAAATGTAACACAGGAATGGAATATCTTTTCAATAAATTCGCACTGCGTAAATGTATCGTATATTCTTCTACACCTTGTGTTTCTAATATAAAGTGATGAAATGGTCTTGTTGATCATTAAAAATAAATAAATTTTAACGAGAAAGGAAAAATAGACGCGTGTGTGACACACACTGTCTGTTTTGCGTTTCTCGTCAAAATTTATATATTTATATATATATATAAATTTATATATATATATGTATAATTTTATTTTCATTGTTGGGGTCATAAAGGACTAACAAATGCAGCAAAGCCAACGCCTGAAATTTATTTCAGTTTTGTAAAAGAGATGCTCTAATTCACATTACGGCATATAATTTAGCTTGAAAAATATGTGAGAAAATATTATAAAATTGTAAAAATATTAATCTGGAATAATTTCCTGACATCAGAATGCAATTTTTTTTTTCAATTTGAAAGCTTGAGAAGTGACCGAATTCGTAGAAGTCTGATTTATGTTTCAATTGAAAATGCTGTTCAAAATTCAATTTAATGCCGTGAGGAGAACTTTGATTTAATTAAAATAATTTTTGAAATATGCATTAGCCATGGAAGTTTCTCGTGTTAGTATGTGGCCGTGCCTTTGGTCACGAGCCTCTGAACTATTTAATTTATAATAACAATTTAAATTTGTTCTTTTCGTCACCAATTTGAACATCGATTAAATTTAATTAACATCTTTACGCTTCATTCTACACATTCTTTCATATTAAAATGATCATTTTTGTGTGATGTGCAATATTAGCTAACTGCGTATTTTTTTTAAACCAGTGAATGAGAATTTATTAATTCTTTTATATCATTTGTTTAACATTTCAGTCAGTAGTCAATATTTGTAATTTAATTACATTGATAGGTTTAATATTAGACTGCACAAGGTTGTTGTTACATACTTCAGAAGAGGTATCATAAAACTGTGAATTAGCCTGTCTGTACAGTGGAGGTATTCAGAAAAAAATGGAGGTTATGTACAAAAGATTATTTAGAGGTACGATATAATAAAGTTACTAGCAGACAAAATTATCAATTTTGGGGTTTGAATGTGCTTGTCACTTGATCTGCGAACCTATTTATTAACGTATAATTCAAAAATATCTAATAGTTCTGATGATGTTTGACTGATTCTGATGAAGTTTTCACTAATAGAGTTTATCGGTTCTGAGACATTATATGAGGTAGACTGCAACGCAATCGGCCAACGGAAAGGGAGAAATGATAATTTGATGCTCCAATGTGAAACGCATTTATTTAAAATAGTTTAATTTTGTACTTATTTTAATAGATGTCGTATTAATCTTACAGTAAACTTAATAACATTTTATTATATGTGCAGTGCAACTACGGCCTTATGTATAGGAATCTATCAACTTTAACGGTATAAAATAAGAATAACAAAATAAAAATTGTAAGAATCATTTATTATGAAAATCATAGGATATTTAAAAAAAATATTGGTTAAAAGGATAAGTCAAATACTTTTATTTCAGCCGGCGCCGCGCAATATTTTACACCTTAAAGGGTATTGGTTGCAATTCCAGCTTGCGCGCTTTCAATCTTATTTCTTGTTCACTTCCCCATTAATTTTTCACATTCATGCTTACGTCAGTTACTTCAGATGGTGCGATATTGAATTAAGCCCATGTAGGCGATTGTAAGGTTTTAATTATATTTTCTTGAAGGGATTTTAAATCAATTTAAATTATTTTCAGTTATTTTAAAACATGTTAATTCAGTGTTACTTAAAATAGAGAAGTGACTATTTTATATTAAATATTTTCTGCAATGTTTTCAGGTATTTCATATTTGAAAAAGTATTGAAAATTTTTTTTTATTTGGTATGGTCAAAAGTGTTGAAAAATATGTTTTATTTGGTATGGTCAAAAGTGTTGAAAAATATGTTTTATTTGGTATGGTCAAAAGTGTTGAAAAATATGTTTTATTTGGTATGGTCAAGTGTTGAAAAATATGTTTTATTTGGTATGGTCAAAAAGTGTTGAAAATTATGTTTTCAAATTCTATTCAAAATTTTTGTATAAAATTTAGGACCCAAAATCACCAGGGTGTCATCATTATACATATACAATGTTATATTTATTACTGTATATAAACTTTATTATCTAAAATTATTTATTAACAGAAGTTTATAAAGCTTTTTCATTTCTATAATTTTTAATGTTTAATATAAAATTATTCAGCCGTGATAAGTTAATTAAATTTTCTCTCGTTATCTGAATTCTTCAGTAAGTAATTTTTTGGTATATAAGTATTTGCATACATAAATGAAGATTGTTTATGCTCGAATTTGTAATTACTTTGCGAGCGAAAGAGCCGTTATTCAGCTTTATACTTTCCAAATCTCAACATGAGAGATTAACAAATACAAAAATGTATCGAATACTTTAAAACTACCTGATAAAATCGCATATTTCTATTTGTGAACCATTTTACTTGGACTTACATTGAACATATTAAACATTTACGAAAGCTCCGTAATAATGCTCTCTCCAGATATTGATGAGCCATTACCCGATATTATGAAATGGTATAATATTATCGGGTAATGGCTGAAAACATTTTGTGACGCTTAATATTACAATTTTATTATTCTAATTTGTACATGATGATATACTAATTTTACGTATATAATACTGATTAAGGGCGCGGGTATTCTTTTATATAAAGATGTGTATAAATAAATCCTTTTTGTAATAAATAATAGAATACCGTTGGGCTTATTCGGTCAGAACACCGATTCTTCGATGAATATTATGGAATATTGTTTAATTTTAACCTATTATTCACAGTATACATAATAATTTAAGGGATATTACTACTTATTTGTTTTCAATCCACTCTCTGTACGTTCATCAATTAGATTTTGTTCATGATATAGCGAATATAGTTTATCGATCCATTTACATACTTATTCGTGTTTTCGATACAGACGAATACTGTAAAACCTTTTGAAACATTTATTGAGGATGTTTTTTTCGGTTCATAAAATACTTGGAAATAAAAGGAATAAAGAATATTTTTAAAATAATTGAAGATCGCGATCAAAAAAATTTTGAATCAAGTAAATAAGTAATTTTAATTAAGTAATAACAAAAAGGAGAAATTAAAGTAAAATGACGTCGATTGCGATTGTGATGTAGATATTCAAATGTATGAGCATAGTTTTAACGGATAAGGTTTTAGAATAGTATTTTTTACATATTTAAACAATGATATTTGGATAGCATAAGTCTCCACAGTCGAGTTAAATGTAATGAACATTTAGCAAAAGCGACCTAACAGGAATACGTTTCTGGTAACCTATGAGATAGCATAATTTTATGACTGTATATCACTGTAAATTAAAATGATAAATATTGCAAAATGTGAAATGAGAGGAATTTCATCTGGAAAGGCAAAAGAGTGTGCCTCCCCAGTGACTTAGTTTTATATACAGTTTCCTCGTTTTGTCGCCCATGATGAGATAGTGTCATATGTTAGAGATAACAGGACAAATTAAACGGTCATTTTATTCTCACGATACACACGCTAATAACACGTCAAACACCATTAGCTCTAGTTGAGCAATTAAATAATTTTTAATAAGTTTTGGTGAAATAGTCTAACACTTAATGGTAATATTTAACATGTTTATATAAGCAATGCAGTTACACCTATTTAAGAATAACATAGTATTTCAAAATAATTTTTAAGAGCGGAAATGTCTCTTTTTTATCGAGATACACTCGAGAAAAAAGGTTAGTGACCTGTATGCTTCAACAAATGGAAGCACAAAAAGTTTTATTTTTTGTCAGTTGCCCATTAAAAATTGAGGAGTATAGTAAAAATTGTTTACTTTCCATATTTAAATGTTATGTCTTACAATAAACTAAAATAAAAATGTTAGGTGAGGGAAATCCTTAGAAAATTTTTAAGGAAGATAAAGGTTTTAGCCGTCATTATGGCATGGAGCTTTAGGGTGAAAACTTTTGTGGAGGTTCAGCGATAATATTTGCAAAGGCAGGACCATTTACATTTTTTTTTTATTTCAATCGTTGGAGGACAAGTGTTCTCTATTGATGTACACGAACTGAATCAAATACAAATTCATAGAACAACGTAGAGCGAGATGTAGAGTTTAACGTATTTAATTTTCGAAATAATAATTTATTAGATCTTATATGATGTTCAAAGTATGCATTGCACTTTTTGCTTTAAATTAAAAAAGTGCTTCTCATTTTATTTTTTAATTTTATATCAATTTCTGTTTAGATGAAAATTGGTTGTCATTCCAAATTGAATTTGTAAGTAATTGTGCCTCAATGAAACTCACTCAATTTCAAAATGTTAAAAAAAAAACATTTCAACACGCCAAACACTAATAACAGTAAGGGTTTCGAAATTTTTAACAACTTATCCGTTCGATACGCTTCCTCAGTTAGGATATGCAAAATAGAAAAAATATATATACAATAAATGTGAACATATACAATTTTATTTTTAAGTTAAAAAAATATAATATATATTTTTCTGTTTAGTTTTTGCTGGCATACTTGATTCTTTAGAATGTAATGATTTATAAATTGTGTCGGGTTTGTACTATAACGACTACACTTAATAACGACTATGAAAGTTATTTGTTGAAAAAATTACAACACAATTCTAAAGCCATAAAATAATTACAAAAACAATATTCACATTAATTGTGAAAACTTACGTTTACATACCGCTAGATTCATTTTGTGCCGCGCTTCTTATTTACTGCACGAATTTATGTGTTCACTTTTTTTAAACTATCTGATATTACAACTTATAACAAATGAAAACATAATCTTGCCATTTATTAAAAGGTGACTGCAAGCTATAAATAAAAGCAATTCGAGGAAAAATAATCTGAGGATCATTTGGTTTAGTTGTCACGAAATGGAACCTTCGAAGATAGAAAATTGCACATGATACTTTTTTTTTATTAAATGTTGCCAAAAAGTTTCGCTTGCCTCATTTGAGGTAAGTTGTCATAAATACAATTTTTATTTTTGAGGTTTATTTCATGAATGTGCAAGTTAGATATAAATGGTACCACTGCGTGATACTTCAATTTCAATAAGACAATTTAAAACAAAACAGACTGAAACATGACAAACTCACAGTTTTATTTAAAATATAAATATTAGATTAATTAAATTTTGGAGTATAATCATCAGGTTCTTGATTTAGATTGTTAAAATTACAGAATAATTGGGTTACAATAAAAATCATTATGACGTAGTACTTATAAAATAAATATTAATTTAAATACATAATTATTAGTGTGAATGTGATATTTTTATTTTTAATTACATTTTTAATGCCTTTGGATATAAGGTCTCTTTGTTTTATTGTTTCGCCTGTAATAATTCCATCAAAAAAATTAAATAAAAAAAATGATTTCTTCCAAACTATTATTAATATCTTTTCACTCCATAATTGCGTTATAGTGATATTACATTATAGTTACATTGCAATGGCCACTGTAGGGAACTTTAATAAAATGATACCATTTCACATAACTTTGTCTAAACAAAAAGGTAGAAATATTCGAAAACTCCACCGAATTCGCCTTAATATATTTCAATAATTAAGTATATCAGCATAAACGCTACATACAAAGCCCGCTTAGAGAGCACATAGAACACTCAACTGCCTCAAATGCTCTGCTTCCATACATTTCCATACGTTCAGTATAGCGCGTGCACGCTCAGAATGGCGCCCCGCTGCGCGACCGCTTTGTTCCGAATTTGCGGTCTAACACTGATTATGATAAAATTTTACAGGAATATATAGTTGAATTACGTGAACATAAATAAATTTAATTTTTTTAAAGTATGTCCATTTGGTGTGGTTACGGAAGCGATCGTTTACATAAGTAGGATAGCGCCCGTATAATTTAAAATATAAACATTTCAGTGTTTTCTTTCGAATAGCAATCTATGTTTAATTTATACAGTTGATACTAAATCAAATAGTTTAAAAGTGGTGTTAATTACTCGTAAACTATACTTAAAAGTCAGTTACTAGGTATTGTGACCGCAACTGTGATTGGATATTAATAAAAGTGGGTGGTCTGCGATTTTAAATCGATGACCAGTGTGAAGGCAAAACGTGTTAACAAACTTTGCTTTGTTGACAACCGCACATCGCTTACAAACGCTAATCTTTTTATCGCGGGTCCTCGCAGCGCCTTCGCCAACGCCTTCGTGGCGCAGCGTGTAATGGTTATGCCCGCGGCGCTACGTCAATCTTTCTCCAATTTACCTAACAGTTAGTAACATGACCCCAACGTTATTTTTTCTGAGCCTCATTATTTCAAGAGGATTATACGGGAAGCGATTGAAATTAAAAAACATCCAAATTTCAACCGTGAAGACGGATTCAAACTCTCGGCGGCTTGGAACCCAGTGATTGCAACTAGGTGTTCGCGATGTGTACATAAATCCAAGTGTCATGACACCGTCAGTGTAGTGTGTAGGTCTAGTGTGAACGCGCCTTAGATTTCTACAATCAACCAAGTGGGGGTAGTTTTGAAAAACACTCCCGCGTCGCAGCGGTGACTCCTATACATCTTCAGTCTTCCCGTGACCACAGGCTGTGCAACCAGTCTGAAACGTCGGGACATAGTGAATACTTAGTTTATAATATCTAGGTTTACTCATTAAATAGATAATTACCGCGAAAAAACCCGATTAAAATCAAATAAAATATATAATTAGTGTTAATAAAAATTGTAAAAGAAAATATGTAGTATAGTAAAGATGTACATACCCTATTGAAGGGTTATTTAAAATCGAATAGGAATTTCTAGTAATATTTTGTTGCAGAATTTCGTGAAGGTGAAAATATATAGTATTATATTTGATTGGGCAAAAATGCGTAGTGATATGTTTCCTGACGGTATCTTCTCTTTCTATCAACTTGCAATAATAAATTAAATTGACGTTGGGCAGCAAGTCAGTTTCAATACTTTTAAGGGAAATATTATTTGCTTTTTAATATTTTATATTCTATATATATATAGTAGCGGTGTAGAAATTAAGAAGACGAGTATGCGCCTACGTGTTTTCTCTTTTTTAAATGTTTTTTGTTTGAATTGAGTTCAATTTTTTTTGTATTGGATTGGGTTTGCTTTTGTTTGGGTTAGATTTGATTAGGTTGAGTTAAATTTGTTTCGGGTTGAGTTTGCTTTGGCTTTGGTTGGGTTGGGTTTATTTGGGTTGGATTAGGTGGAGTTTGTTTTGGTGTGTGTTGGATTATACAGGACTGGGTTGAGTTGAATTAGATTTGCTTAGAGTTGTCTTAGTTTGGTTTTGTTTTAGGTTTAGTTGGGTTGGGCTGGGTAGGGTTTACTTAGCTTGAGGCTGGGTTTGCTTCATATTGGGTTGGGTTATGTCGCGTTGGGTTTTGTTGAGTTAGATTGAGTTGGGTTTGGTTGCGTTTGTTTTAAGTTGGGTTGGATAGGGTTATGATCATTTGGTTTAGATTGTGTTTTGTCTTGGTTGGGTTGAGTTAGGTTGCACTTTGGGCTGGTTTGATTCGGATTGTATTGTATTTGATTGGGCTGAGTTCGGTCAAATTTGCTTTGGGATGGATCAGATTTGCTTTGGGTTGGATTGAATTGGGTTTTGTCGATTTTGGTTGGGTTAGGTTGTATGTTGATGGATTAAATTAAAGTAGATTGGGTCGGATTAGATTCGGTTGGCTTGGTTGGATTTGGTCCAGTTTGGGTCAGAATGGGTTTATTAACGATAGATATAGGTACGATATGTTTTTTGTGTATTTACTCCACACCGAATAGGTATTGCTTTGTTATACAATAGAGAGGAATTTTTGCAAATATTTAATTAGCCTATATTCTGATCAGGTAAATCTATTTCGACGAAATAAAACATTAATATTACTTTAAGTTAGCCATTATGTTTTCTCCGCCTTAATTGGGTCAATATTTTTTACATGATGCATGATCAAATAAACAGATAAAAAGACAAACTGATGAAAATGTTTGTGTTGTTTTTTACGTCTGACGAAATCATTTTTTTGTAAATTTTATCAAAATATAAGACAATTCTTTATTATTATATGTTTGCTATTGGCTCGTTCGCTTGGTTCGATGAGAATATCGGAATGGCTTCTAAGAAACATGATAATCATAGGATGTCTTATTCGTAGCAAATTTGGTTAATTCCACTTTGTCCAAATAAGTTTGTTCAATTCTCTGCCTTTACGAACTCCCTAACTTATAAGCATTCCTCTGGTAGTAGTTGTAATTATTCCGTTAATTTCACTGATGTCTCATTACATGTGAGACTTTTCTTTAAATGTGGAATTTAAAAGAATGATTATAATAAAAAGCGTTAGTTGTGTATTTCATTTTATTTCTATACACTTCTGGTGAACCAATACAATTATAAGATTCTTCTAACACAACTTGAAAAAGAGCTAAAGGAATATAACAGTTGAAAATACAGCTGGCATTTTGTTATTTTTGTGATTAAAAACTATGTTACAGTGTTAAGCATTTATTTTTAAAGCATATCTTTTGTGCTGTACTAGTTCTTATATTTTCTACTAAAATAAATGAGATTTCTTGTAAGAAGTCCGCATTAGTGCTTCTTAAGCCATTCTATTTTCCAATATTTGGGCTTCAATTTTCTCGTACTGATTAATGCTATACCAGATTTATTTTTGTCTTATTAATAACTAAGCGTGAGCAATACTTTTGAACATCTGCAGTTAACTATCCAGTAAATTCAACATGTCAGCTGTGAGTGTGAGTTATGATGTATAAGATTTTAAGAGACTGATTATCTTATCTTTATTGAGACTTTATGAACTTTTTTTTAATGACATTATCGCTTTTGACCCTGTTTAATTGGCGTTAAAATGTTAGTTGGTATATTGTAGAAAGAATATTATGAATGTCAAAATCTATGTCCTAAATGGTCCTTTAAACCACGAATGTTTGATTGATGTGTATGCCTATGCAATTGATACAAAGTAGGTATCAATGTTGAAATAATATAAGTATCTTAAATGATTTTCCTTTATTGAACATTTTTTCATTGAAGACGAGCCAAGCTCTAATTCTTATTACAATCATAAATGCTGTTCAATATATTAAATTTGATATGTTATTTTATATGTTGTAGGTTATAGTTTTATGAATTTGTTTGGTGCCGATCCTTTTAGTACATTTAATTTAAACTAATAGCTGATATTTATCTATTTTTAAAGTAACAGTTATAAAATTTATTTACTTGGCCGCTTTATCATAGTTCATCTTTAGAGCGTGATTTCTAAATTTAAGTTAAAAACACAATTAAATTAAGACCTATGTTAGTTTCACTTAAGTAGACTTTAATCCTGGTATTATGACCAGATATTGCTAAATTGTTTTATATGTTTATTGGGGTTAATAATCAAAATTAGAGTTCTATGATTAGTGAAAAATCGAATTTTAAAGCCACATTTTAAAAGTTTAGCAGCGATTAAGAAGATTGTGTGCTTGATGTGATGAAAACGTAGTGCCAACAAATTTCTCGTTTATGTTTATTAACTTGAAAAAGAAAATTTCTTAAAATGTGGTGTAATTTGTTGAAACAAACCACAGGTAAGGATAAAGTATAAAACTTGATTATTTCCTTTGTATTTTCTTTACTCACTTATATATATATATATATATATATATATATATATGTGTGTGTGTGTGTGTGTGTGTGTGTGTGTGTGTACGTATTATTCTACCCCATAACCAGGTGTGGTGATTAAATAAATAAATAAGTCTATTTAATTTAATTGAACCTAGTCGATTATGTTTAAACCTGGTCTGCATCACTACATAATCATCTTGCTACTTGTAATCTTTCGAAAGTTTAAGGCTAATTTGACAATTTTAATTGTTACGTTACCCCTTGATAGAATATATATTTCAAGTTTTAATTGATTATTTTGAGGGACTAAGTATGAAGAAAGGGTGACGATCTATAATTATAGATTAAATAAACTAAATGTGTAATTTAGGTTAAAGAATCACCACATTTTCTCCAATTTATTCTTCTTTGTTACTCTATATGTCATTGTGTTTCTTGTGTGTCGACTTTATGCTAAAAGAAAAGAGAAAGTCAATTAATAATCATAATCTCTGATGCTTCATTATTAAACATAAAATAAGCAAAAATAGTAAAGTGAAAAATATGTGTTATTTAGATCTGAAAAATTCTCAAATTTATTATGAGAATAGTTTATAATACTATAAATTTTGTCAAATTGGATGATATAATTGATTAAAGTTACATAAAAAGATAAAAAACGACAAAACAATTAGCCGTAAACTGCGATATTTAATTCAATTCTTGACACCTATGAATGCGTATATGATTATCAGTAGCTCGATAGAACACATATTACCCAAAGAATTAATCGAGCTTTTAATTACGCAGCATCGTGTACAATTCATATTTGATTTGAGTTTCTATATGAGATTGGTCTTATATAATGGCTTTCAAGTAGATATAAATTTTATTTACAATGGAAAATATAATATCGTAGGATTGAAAGCAATAACGCTTTATTTTTTCCCCCTTATTGTTTAATTTGCTAAAATATTAAATTAAAAAAAAATATTTCAGTGCTGAAAGTAAATTTTAATAAAGAAAAGAAAGTTATTGACGGCGGGAAGAAATTGAGTAGTAAAAATAGGGGTAAAGGAAATTAGACAGAGAGGGGGGAAGAGTTTCGTAAATAAAAACAAAAAAAAATTACGAATTAATTGTTTCACTTCGTTTTTATTGAATGAGGTATTCCCAGCGAGGCGGCTATTGTTCGCGTTTGGTTTGTGCACTCTAATTCTATGAATTGACGAGATATCTGAATGTTTGATACCTTAAAATAAAAATGAATAGCTTTTTCATCAATTGTAGTTTGCACGACCAATAATTTTTTTATTTTTTACTTTATTAAACTTCACAATTAAACGTTTTATTAAATTTTACCAATTTCTGTACATTTAAAAACATAAAACAGCTATTATTAGGACTCTATTAGAAATTACTCTAAAATTTTAGATTTTTCAAAAGAAAAGTTTAAAAGAGCAATAAAAAAATTTCAGGATTCGTCAAATATATGTGGCTCAAAATGTTTTAAATGACTTAAGTTATCAGTTCTTTTAAATTTGCATCGAGCTACTAAACAACCTGTATACAGAATAACGACTGTTATTATAAATGTAATAAATAATAACATTAATTATTTTATTGTAATAACTCAACAGAACTTTTATTAATCCGAAATCTAGTTTCAAATTTGCGCTCACTGGGCCCTATTACTTTCATTCCCTGAATTATTATCCCAGTATGATAACGATTACAACATTTTCAAATTTCCAATATGCCATAATTTTTTACAATGAAAAACTGGATAATTTTAGAAAAAAATAGACTGTTAATAGAAAGTTATTGCAAAGTAACATATATCACTCCCGTGAAATATTGGACACATAGTCAATGATTTGCCTTCCCGTTGGTGAATCGCCCGGACATAGTAATTTCTATCTGTTGATATGTTATTGAAATGCAAAACTGAAATGTTAGCGAGAAATTCAATTTCTGGTAATATAAAAGCATAGGTAGATAGAATGTAGATTTTGGGCATAAAACGAACATGTCATAACCAAGTTTCCAAAATGGTCACTATGGAATCTACTCACCGCGAGAGTTTTACAAAACGTAACGGCAGAGTAATTGTTCAGTTTATTTAGATACGTTAATACAAAATTGGTAGTAAGAATTAGACTTATGTAATGAACTTTATTTTTCAGAGTATTTTTAAATGATAATTCTTGTTTTTATTCATCTATTCACTCAAAAAGGGTACTTTGAAAATTTAATTACGACCATTCGTCTTTAAAATTCCTTTATTAAGAGGCAAAAGAGGATATATTAGGACATCATTGCGGTATCGATTATGCGGTACCCATAAATCTACCGAAGAAATGTTTTAGGATCTACGGGGCTTCAAAGAACGTTTTATAACTAAAATATGCAAAATGGGAAGCTATTTTCACGTTTCATTCTATGCTGTATTGAATATGTACAGAAGCTTTCTAGCTTTGTTTATAATTTAATTTAATAATATATTCCAAATAAAACCTTGCAAGATTTAACGTTTCATTTAACAAAAACTGTCAATGAAACATGCGAAAAAAGTTCTTATTATTCCATTTTTCCTTATTTATAAAAAACAGCAAATTAATTAAACAAAATTGTGAAAAAACTTGTAACGAAAAATGTATTTCAAATAATGGAAATGTTATGTAAATAATTGTGACCACTTTGGAAAGAAGATTATAGAATTTGAACTAACTTTTTATTTACACTAAATTTCTACATAAATAGACAACGTGTTTAATATAGTTAGATAAATCATTGTGGGAAGACAGACAATTTTTACGCAACGTATAAATATTGTTAAAGTTTATTTCAAATGTCACAAAAGTCTTAAGTCAACGTATCGTAAAATACTTGTCTTTGGTCGTATTAACTACACTAACTAAACTATAGAGTTTGTTATTCGTAATCTGATCACGAAATTTGGGTCAACTGGTGTCTTGTAACGTAAAGAAATAATAGTCAAAAACCTGACCGTATTTCTAAAAATATTGGTGCAATGAACCAAAGTGTGAGTGATAATCCAAGTCGATATTGCAAACATTGTTGTAGAACCTCGGTTTTC
Source organism: Druceiella hillmani (assembly GCA_039881145.1). Lineage (NCBI taxonomy): Eukaryota > Metazoa > Arthropoda > Insecta > Lepidoptera > Hepialidae > Druceiella > Druceiella hillmani. The sequence goes on from JAYKKI010000070.1 coordinate 7,251,427, forward strand.
TTGTAGTATTCTATGGAATATCATTCATAAAGATTTGTATTTGAAGGCGTACAGCATTAAATTAATCTAAGAACATACATCAAATGGTAATTTAGTATTTAGAGATTTTGCTAATTGGGCCTTGGGATAGATTAAAATTTATATTTTATTTCATCAAACAATTCACCTTTAGTAACGAAACGCTATTTTCGTTGAATGGCTTTGTATATAAGCGTTTTTTTGCATTTGCAGTAATATAAATCTACATACTGAGGTTGGGTGAATCATTGCTTTAATCAATTGGGTCATAGCTTTTGAGAATGTTGTTCTGCACAAATTGAAAGATTTTGGTCTAGAACATATGTTCTATACAAGGTTATACAAAAAGTGAGACGACCAACTTATTGAAAGATCAGTCTCCAGTCTCGTTTTGTTTTGTTACCATTAGATTTTTTTCTCTGGGGTTAAGTTAAATCATTAATTTATTCAAACAATCCACAAATATGGAATGATGAACATTATTCCTACTATTGGTGAAAATAAGGTTTATTTCTGAGAAAAAGTTGCTAAAGTTTCTTATCGATTATAGTAATACGGTCTAAATGTGTAGATATAATTAATATAAAAAGTTGATGCTAATAAATATTACATGGGGGGCTGCGGGTGATTTTCACAGAATTTCCTTGAAAAAATGTGAAAGGAGCTTAGGTCTTTGATAATTAAAATAGAAACTAATAAAACGTTATTTAAATAAGACTAATTAAATACATTATTATATCTCCAACCCCGAGAGTTCCATGAACTGTTACACCTATGAGTTTAATAAACATTAAAGGGTAAATAATAATTCTATCAAATTATTTGGAATCATTAACATTATTTTATACCATATTCAAATATATTACTTGCTCCCTGGCAAGTAATATATTTGACAAATTCATCCGAAACTATAGTGATTCCTCAAAAACTGCGAAGTTTCAATTCAATACTGTTTTTTTTGTAAGCAATTGCTAAATTTCTATATTGTTAGCAATTACTAAATTTCTATAATTTTCTGATAAACTTTAGGTTAACTTCTAATAACTCAGTTTTTTCATAATTTTATATTTAACGGTTTCGGTGATGGACGTTATAATATGTTCGGTTGGCATTTAGAATTTTCTCCAGTAAAATTCTTAAATATATATTTTATCACTGAAAAATTAGTTCTTTCTTTTCTCAATATTTATAATGTACACGATACATGAAATTGAGAAAAGAAAAAGAATTCTTTAAGAGACGCTTATCAGATATGGAACATCTAAATTTTAAAACACCTTAATTTAATACATTTTTTTATTTTTATTTTTTAAACTTTTTAATTTGATACATTTTTTTATTTTTATACTGAACTATTTTTATTTGAACAAAATGAAAACAAAAAATCAAACTCTGCAATAGTAAACAAGTACTAAGTAAATACTATCAATTATTAGAATATACCGACAAGACGCGAAGCTGACTGAATTAAGTCAGAAAGAGTCGACAATACACGATGCTGGCCGCGCAAAGCACGTTTTGCCATCAGAAAGTTTTAACTCCCATCCAAACGCGTTATTAAATGTTTTACAGAAAAAATAGTCTCATTTAAAATTTCCATATGAATACTTTTCATACCTATATGTTGAAATATATGCAAGTTAATAAGCTTTATTTTAATTTTAAGTTTCCGAGTCAGAGGATTTTAAAAAAAAAACGGCTCTGACAAATATGGATCGATTGCGACGTTCACGTGAGTAATCTTAAAAGGGTTCCGTTTTTCCTATCGAGTTATCGAACCCTTAAAGCTATAAGTTTAATAATATCTGAAAACAACATTAAGTTAAGGTAAACATGACGAGAATATTTCGTAGCATGGCACAGAAATAGGGAGGAAATCAGATTTACTTAAACCTATACATAACCATTTCTAAGAAATTGTATAGATGTAAAAAATGTACATAAGATATAGATATTCAACAAAAAATATTTTGCAAGTATAGTAAATTTCCTGAAATATACAAAATGTAATCGATTCGACTCACTTAAAATGACGCTGTGACACGAAGGGAAAAATGGAACACGGCCGAACTTTATTTCGCTTTTACACATACCAACAATTTTTTTATTTATAGCCCGCTAGACGGACATTATCTAACGTAACTCTATCTCTATGTACCTCTTTGTATTAGTATGCAAAGTTTACTTCGGCTGAATTGCGTGTTCAATTTATGTTGGATTCTACATTATCATACGATATATTTTGTTTTCCCGTAGTATTCTGTGGAAAATAGACTACAAATTTAATACTTGCATTAAATTCATCGTTCATTTGTCCCTATATAAGTTTTGGGCGCTATTAATATATTATCTACATAATAATGTTTGTTAAGTTTTAAAATATGGACATATATTTGTTTATAGTGTTATTAGTTCTTTCGATACTGATTTTTTTGGGGCTTCTATCGATAATATATTTAAATTCAATATTAGCAATTACTAAATTTCCCTCGCAATGGAGTCAATTTAAATCTCTACGTTACTTTCTGCCCAAAAAGTATCACTCTTCCAATATAAAATGTTATGCATGTTACTAATTGTACAAATGTTTAATGAAAATGGTATTTTTATTGAAAAAGTGTGCCTTTCACATTGTTTAAGCAGTAAAATTTTAGACGTTTGAAATCTTGACTTAAAATTTGGTTTAGTAGCTTAAATACTCAATGACAGTCCTTTTGCTACTCGAATTTCGTAATAGTTTTAGTTTCAATTTAATTTTTAATACCTTTAATTAGAGTAGCCTGTTTCAGCATTCTTATTGCACCATTGAAATAATTCAATATTTCAAAACATTTTTTATTCAGTTTTTAAATCTTATCATACCGACTTACTAAAATCGTTTACTGCTTCTTCAGAATAGACTTTTCACCGTCGATTTTTTTTTTAATTGGTGACTAAACTGGTAACACTGTAGTAAGCAACCATCGTTCATCTTAGACGTCACCTGTAGCTACTTGATATTTATTTGGATTTCTAAACAGTTTCAACTATATTATTTATTGTACTGCGAATTTTTTCTGATATGATAATGAATTTATAAAATTTATCTGTTAAATAATCCTTTCTTTGGGGTTCGTTATTAACTGATATAAAAGAAGAATCTTTCAAAATATTACATCAAACTTATTTTAGTTTTTATTAAACTATATCGTGACTCTTAATAATTCAATGTTTCAAGATGCAATGCTAATCAGTTAAAATCTCATACGGTTGCCATTCGGGGTATTTTAATTCCACCATAAAATCAATTTTTGGTAATTTGAAAAGTCGAGATTATTTCAATTAAGTATGTCTTCAAGTTTTTCTAGCGTATATACACAATAGAAAAGATTTTTATTTTAGCATATTTGGAGAATAGATTAGTCGTCAGGGAGCTCCATATGGGTTAAAGAAAGATGAGGGCAGAATTTGAAATAAAAAGTTCGTTTTTTTTCCCTTGCCTTTGTTATATTTATATTGAGATCGCTCTTTTAGTTACATGACTTCAAATTGCCTTGTTGTCGTCATCGATATTTTTATTTGAGCACAATATAGATCTTTTGTCGTGTACGAGATCCAGGTCAAGGTTTTTACTTCAGTGCTAATTTCCGAAACCAGTTGTGTCGTATGAATTAACCGTAAGTCCATACTCTTATAGCCAGCTTTCTATGAGTTTAAAAAAAATAAAAATTCCAGAATAGATACAGAATGAAATCCAGAACGGACACAGAATGAAAAATTCCAGAACGGATACAGAATGAAATTTTAAAATTACGTGTAGCTTGTTGTTATATTAATTATAAGTGTAATCAAAGGTTTATTCTTTATGTTATAACAGGTAACGGTAAGGTTTCTTTACAAACATTCTTTTAGATGTGGACTCAAATATTTATTTGTTACATAGCACTCAACATAACTCTCTTCATTTCATCCATCCGGTGTTTACACGATGGCTGACATTAGAATTTGTAAAATTGATCTTATGAATTAATAAATAATTATAAACTTTTTCAGAAAAAATATAACTATTAATTAAATATATGATTTTAGATGTATGATATATGATTTAGATTTTATATGTTGGTTGAGAATCTATATATAAATTTAGTGCGTTGTAGTTTTTTAAATATAAATATGTGTTAATTTCTGTACAAAAAAATAATTGAAGTTAAGATATCTAAGTTTTTATTCACTCAATTCGTATTTAATTTTTCATATTATCATTTAATTAAATAATATTTATATATATATGTATATATATATATATATATATATATATATATATATATATATATATATATATACATATATATGTATAATTCTATATTTCTAACATGTTTATTCGATGGATACATTTTGGGGAAGTATTCGATCAATTAAAAGGTAGTTTAAAAATAAATTTCATGGCAGACATAGGAATAATATTCCGTGTTTATGTTTTTTTCTTTTAGCAACTACTGGTTTACATAGTTAAAGTAATAATTTAGATTGAGGATACACAATGCTATGTGATTAAGCTTGGATTTTAAAAAGCAATAAATAACGAAATAGCAATTACTCCATGACGGAGAATACACATCAGACGTTTGTTAAAATTGTTTTTATTTGTTTTATACAAGTCTTTTAAATTGGCATAGTCAGCCGGTAGAACTCGGCTTACTATGCTAGGATACACAATGCTATGGGTTCTGAGTATAAAATAATACTATCATAATAAATAAAATGTTTTCATATAAGCTCTGTACTCGGTTTTTATCATTATGAAGGCTATTTTTTTTGTCTTCTTCTTCCAGTTATTTATCAAATTAATTAAATATTAGTTTCTTGTATGTAACGGACAACTAATTTAAATATACTTTCTATTTAATCACGCTTTTTTCAATGTGGAATGTATTGAATTATGTTCAAATAATTTTATTTGTTTTATGGAGACTAGGTATTAAATCTAATTTAAATACACTTATCTAAAATAAACATATTTGTTGTAAAGCATCTAAATAGTTGAACCGTTTAGTTCTTAAGTACACAACTATATAAGATTCGTTTTCAATATGCAGCTTTTATAGAATTTTAATTTCCAAGAATAGGTACGACCATTACACTGGTGTTTTACCCTTTACGACATAATTTCAGAAGGCTTATTCCATATACTTAACTTCAACATTACAAAACGATGTTAAGTTCTTTTTAAGAGACCATTAATCGTAAAACGAAAAACGTTACCATTATAAGATCACTCATGTTTCGGTCCGTATATCGGTCAACGTGGTTTTTCTCGAACACTGCTTCAGGTAGAAACTTGAAATTTGGTATAATAGTGAAACGTATTAATCCGCACATATCGCAAAATTATGTAAAATTCAAAAATGTTCATTTGGAAATTTTAGGGAGGGTGAATCGAGCACTCGAATTTTTTAATTCCATATAGGGCTCGGGGCGTCCTTTAAAGAGTTGGTTACAAAGGTTTAAACAATATTTTTGACAGAAAATACTTTAGGTGTACCTTTCCACTACACCTTAAAGTGAAACGTGATTCTAAGGAGTGAACAAAACTGAAGTATTCGCACGGATCGGTGACATTCGCTGGGTCGGTGACATTCACTTGAGTCGGTAACGCTCAATCGGGTAAACTCGGTTTTCTTCGGCATCAACCAAGCGAGTTCACTGTCTAACATGAAGTGCATCCTTTTACGAATTACGTGTTATTTTAGTATAATATTTTATTTGAGTATAATTTAATATCATACGTATATGTTATTTTTCCGACTAATTCCCTATTCGGCCAGTTTCATGGTTTTGTCGGCTCTTTTTGACTAGAAACTTGATGATTAGAACGACAACACATTTTTTAAACATATTTTATATCGCCAACTGTTTCAAAATGATCCCATAATGATTAAAAAGAAACTAAATAAAGGTCTTAAATACTTTTTCTCATTTTATGTATCATATGAAGTATCATTTAAAAAGGTTTATTATGAGTAATATAAAAATATATTTTCACAATTTCGAATTACATATTTAAAAAGACAGTCCAAAAATATAACATACCACCCACTCATTTCAGTAATAAGTCAGACTGAAAAGTCTGACTGGAAGATTACAGATCTTATCATTTCTAATCCATGCACCATATGTTTACGTCTGTGAAAGTTACAGTAAATAACACGTTGCAATATATTTACGTTGAGAAAAATTAATGTTTGCAAATATTTTAATAGAATTACTTTGTTCGCTCAAATGTTTATAAGTGTCGAAATATGTGCGGAAACCACATAATGCGAGTTTTAGTTCTGCTTTACAAGTGTTTTTAAGTACAATACATAAATTTGAAACTAAATAATTCTTGGAGATGTTTTTAAAAATATACCCTATACATTATAAATATATTACATGACGTTGTTTCAACGCAAATATGCTTAAAGTCATTTGAATCTTATGCATGTAGTCATGTAAATTTGATACGTTTATACATACATAAAAACTTTGTTATGACACTTATATAGTTAATTTCACGTATATTATTTATATAAATATATATATATATATATATATATATATATATATATATATATATATATCATCACCCAATATTAATACGTTTTTTAAATATATGAAGACGTTTCTTTAATGTGTTGAAATAAATTGTGTGTAGATAAACACGGTGATTTACGTTTATATCAATACATAAAGATATTGCTTCAAAATTAGTTTAGTTTAAGGCGAGCAAATATTGAATTATACTTGTATCATTTGCCATGAGATATGCTTGCAATGATGAAATTTACCTATTATAAAAGAGTTGTATTCACGAAAAATCATTAGTTTACGCTTATGCTCTAGATAAGGGATAATAAATTTTTTATTACAGGAATAATAAATTTTTAATTCTTGGTGTTGCTTCTTAATAAGTCGTCACAAAATACACAGATTGTTTATTTGGCATATATAGGATTACAATTCGTGCTCTTGTACTTAGGTTTGAGGAATTTCATTCTATGTCTAACCTAGGAATAAGAACAGAAAGGTAATGAAATGTTAGATATTTTATTTATTATTGTTAATAAACTAAATTACCTAAAAACAATCCATCTTTAACCTATAACATTTTTGTTTCCATTTTTATATTTCACAGAAATATATAATTACGAGATGTAGTGTATGCAGGCAGATTACTTACCTATCTACTGTTCATATCGTACCCTTTACGCACAATCCTTTGGTTGCCTGTATCTACTTAATTTATCAAATTCAGCAAAATATTAATTACCCTTATCGTAGCGTCTTTATTAGCATTACGATTAAATCCTCTAATTTTCCGATTATTGACACGGGTAGTTAAAAAATTAGGAAAACAATAAAAAAGAAGGGATACATAAAGATACACACTGCACATCATTCCAAAGACATATATTTCGCTCATGAATTACTATATCAGATAATACTACTGTAAGTACAAAAGCATTTAAACAAATTTTCATCATCTGCTCATCAAAGGCCTTTTGAGAAAAATAAATTCATGACCAACTTTTATGTACGGGAATTAAAAAAAATATATTTCTATGTGTCCTTTTAATTCTGCTGTCTTTATGTAAAATTAATCTTATCTTAAATAAAATTGCATTATGTTTAAATAAAATTTCATCACAATTTCATTTCACCGATCTTAAACTGAAACAGTTGTGACATTTTTGTATACCGATGGATAAACCAGTATGATAGAGGGGATAAAATTATAAGGGTGTTGTTATTGTCATTTAGCTATAGCATCTTAAAAATTAAATTAAATTTTGCGACGAACGGTTCGCTCCTAGCCGTAGTGTTATAACTCGAACCAATCATACGATATCATTACTGGAAACAGACATTAGAAAATGACAAAAATAATTGTTTTTGAAGTGAAAACATTTTTTTGACTCGTCTCGTCCAAAATTTCTTCATGAGCTTTCCCCATCAAAATATTTTGAACGTTTTGCGATTACTCATCCACCAAGAGTAACGGCTTTCAGATATACTCGGCATCAGGCAGAGTATGGTCGAAACACAGAACATAAAACAAGCGAACAGTTCGACTTTGCATATGCTTGGCACTAAGCCGTGTGCATCCGAACGAGATAAACATTAATCGGCCTAGTTAGTGTTTTTATTTCATAATTGGCACAGTAGTGTTTTTTTTGGTTTGTTAACATGTCGCTGTGAATAGGGCACGACTAGACTGTGAATTATTTTAATTTTTTAATTTCCGTATTCAAAATTTACAACATATGCAGTATCAATTGCCAATGTTTTCACTTCTACAGTGTGGTCTTAAGCAAACAGGTTTTTTCAATGTTAGGAATAATTCCAGTAAAAATCGTTGAATGTTTCTGAACTGGCCAGTGTTATTTAAATTTTGTATTATTTCGAATGCAGTTTTTGAAAGTGAACAATTTTTTATAATTATTATGTGTTCAGTGTAATGTAACAGTTTTCCGTTGTGTGTTAATTGTATTATTACTACCGACGTTATCTCGTTTTTATATGATTTTGTAAGTGGATCTTATCCGAAAACATAGGTGATAAGTTAAAAAATGCTGTACTTCTATTAAAATAGTAGAAAGTCATTTCCCTTTAAATGTTATTTTAGTAGATTTCATTTAAAATAAAATCCAACCACCACTCATATTTAACTGTGATGCTAACTACAGTGCAATTACAATATTTTCCATAAGTACAATGACAATTTGATGTACACCTACAGTAACAATTGCTCTCCAATTCTAGATTTGATGCAATATTTCTAAAGACGAGTATAGCCACAAATGGACATATTTTAAAACGAATACGACCCTGCTTGTAGTTAAATTTTTATACGTATTATTACTTTTCACCTGTACATATTACGTTAAATTACGTTTAATAATTGTCAAAGAGGGATGTAATAATTAAAATCAGAGTAATTTAGAAACTATTAAAAAAATAAAGATATTTTGCATAGTAGGTTACAACTTCCCTTGCACTAAGAAAGAAAGTGATATTAGCATTTTATTCGACACCGTTGCATTCTTATGTATTATATTTGACAGTTTATATTTTCATACATGTATCTAGATTATTTTCTATGCATACCTGTTACACAAGAAACTAATATGTACTGGAAAATGTATTCTGTCGCACAATTATACTGCTTAAGCGATTTTTGGCAAGGTGTCAAATTAATATTATGAAGTATACATCAGTGTATTTAATGGTTTTTAGAATATCAATTTAGGATTCATAACAGCAAATTTAAAATATTGGCGATTGTAGGCTCCTTATCACTAAGCCTGTTTTTGTAATTTAAATACAATAATGAAATAGAGGATTTTAATCTTTTCATTAGAAGGTTACAGTTTTTACAAGCACAGTCGCCCTAAAACCAACCCAAATATTTTTACAACAGTTCTGTCCAACACTATTAATCGATTGTTCGCCAGAAAAATAGTTTTGAATATTCGCGTGCCACTCTCGGTTAGATATCCCAGAGTATGTCCCATTAGCATCGACTGGACTTCGAGTGGCCTTAATACATGAAATACACATCGATAAGGGAAATAACATAATTCAAAATACAACGAGTAATATCAAAATAATTATAACTATTAATTATAAAGACTTGCCGCCGTAAAAAAATATTATTTCTTTATTTCTACCGTAGTTCCATTTTTATGTGTTTGTTCCACTACGTTAAGTAGGTGAATATGCAAGCGAACATTCTTGGCTCCTGCAGAAATTTTCTCAGCAAATTCTCCCTTCAACATAACCCATGTCGAAGAGAGGATATTCAATTTGCAATATTCCTGGAAAATTTGATCTGGGAAATAAGGTTTCTCTTTGGAAATACTATTTCCATTTTGTTATATTATTTTCCTCACGTAATGTGCTATGTAGAATTTTATAATTTTATTTTTACCGAGCAATAGTGATTCCATGCTAGAACTAGATAAACCTGTTATAGATTTTGAAACCGCACCGTACGCGAATGAATATAATGCTTTGTTAAAGGAAGTGCAACGTTTAACATATTTTTTAGTTTATAACATTTTTACAAACATGCTTTTCAAATAATTTTGATCCCTAGCCAAATAAAAATATTTTAATTGTACAATTATAGGAGTTAAAAAAGGAGAAAAAAGGAATTTAAAATTCCACATCTTTAAATTAGTACCAGATTTTTTTCAATTTAAAATTTTGTTATGTTATTTATTTACATGTAAATGTACAAGAAAGAAGAGATCATATATTTTGCATTACTTTTCATCATAAAATCATGAATATTACTGCAGTTACAAGCAACTGAAATTTGAGAATTGATTTAGTGATAGAACATTATGCCTTAATTTTTGAGCAGTATATATGAAATTCACCAAGTATTATATATAATGAAGGAAAAATAGCAATTTTTTTCTAAAAAGACTTTTACTATGGGCCAATCGATTCTTTTTTACAAAAACATACCTTTTTGGCACATTCGTTGTTGGAATATTTTAATATTTTCAAAAGTAATGTTATTTATTGACCAACTCAACAATTGGTGGTGCTTGTTGTAGCCTTTTGGAATAAATTCACTAAGATCTCAAGAAGACATGTGTTTTACTTTTAACTAGCATTTGATTGACGTATTCATTTCCTATCATCCATTCATATTTTTATATGAAAAACAGACTAAATAGTTTTCATTCAGTACATTGTTCATCGATTGTTTTTCTCAATAACGTTTCATTATAAAAACACAAAACAAGATAGCCCATCCTTAAGTTTAATTGTCAATAATATGAACTATATTGACTCATGTTATACTTGCCCACCTCATAATTAAAACTATCTTCTTTTATGTATAATTTTAACACACGACATTTCATTATTGTTCATACTATTCAATACTTGAGTATATACGTTAAATTTCATATTATATGGGTACTCATTAGTTGAAACAATATCTTTCGTTAATTTTATAATGATAGAACGTCTATTTAATAGAACGTCATATTTAATATAAAATAAGTTCGTGAGTCCAAGTGAAGATTGCGTTTTTGAATTGGTTCGAAGATGTTTACTTTTACTCTCTTAAAGATTCTATATATTTGATTCGATTTACGTGCTAGGATTTCATCAGATGAAATATAGTTTTTCATGAATATATTTCATTAAACATGTATCTTAAATAAATACTACCTTAATTTATATAGCAAGAAGTTCAAATGGAAATATAAATAGACGTATTAAAACAAAAAATACTTTGAATCTATTAAATTTCGAGTAACGTACACGGGAGATGAACTAACGAGCTACAAGAGCAATTTAATTTGTCAAAGAGCGGCAAACTAAATTAGGTACTCCAAGCTACTAAATAAAATGTCCAAGACTGAATTCTGAGGATAAATGAAGCTGGAAAAAGAAATAGTAAACATATTCTCTCTTATATGTGCATTTCCAACAAATATTTTTGAATTCCTTAAAACCTAAACTAATAAGAATATATTTCGCTTCTTGAGGATTATGGTAAAAATAAATGCCATATTATTGTGAAATGATACTTTAGAAATTACATGAATATACTAAAATATGATAAGTTTTCATACGATATGTACAAAATTACAAAGCAAACGCAAGACAAGAACTTTACCTTGAAGTCTCGCTTGTTTTTGATACTATTATAGGAAAGCGGCAAGTTTTATCTGTTTGACGAATTAAATCGACATAGTTAGATTTCGAATGTTAAAACGTCATTATTAGTTCAATTCTGTTGTATCATTTTGTCAGAATATTAAAGAGTTTATAAGTACAAATGCGGCTTCTTGAAATCTGTAAATAACGTTGAAAACATGAAATATTATGCTGAAAGGAAACTATATTTGATTTATTATTTTTAAATAAATATTCCATTATTTTTCTTATCTGTGTTTAATACTTTAATTTAAACAAAATAATTTTTATATTATTTTAGCCAAAAAAAGACAATCAAAAGCCATACTTTATTCCGAGTTCAGACATCAATACTTAATGCTACTTGAAACTAGCACAGATTTAAATATTAAATTACTACTCTATGAATGACTTAATTAAATAATAAAACTTATAACGAAATAAAACTTCTTACTGCGCATTTATTCGCTTATTTTTTATTATAGTTTGAATAAAAATAGTGTTATCGATATGCCAAGTATCAAGTTGTCAGTTTGATTATAAGTGCCAGAAAAACAATGCAATAATTGCTTAAAACATTCACATAGCCTTTTCCGGCGTTAAAATCCAAGAATACAGAAGGCTGAATAAGATATATTAGCCACGTATATATAAAAGGTAAGTCCTGTGTTGAATCTGTTATTCAAATGCAAAATATCTATTCGGCCAAATAGCAAATTAGTGCCGATATAATAATCATAGTTTGAAATTACGAACATTAATACAAAAATTAGTCAGTATTATTCGGGTTAAGATGCAGCTATTCCTTTGACTAAAATCAAACATAGCCCTGATAATTACTAATGTCAAACTATGTATATAACCCGCAATTAAAAAAAAATTGCACTATTTTTAAAAGAGAGATGCTTATAAAATTTGTTAATGTTTAAAAAATATTATAAATTCATTTTGCATTTCAAAAAGGTTTGCCGACACTTTTCATCGCGATAAGCACCTTTCAGTAAAGAAAATGAGCGATATTTCTGGCGTCCATTTCAACACAGAGCGCAGTAAAAAACTGCTGTACGACGGTCGCTTTTTAAGAAATTTTACAAGTTTATTTCATCTTCGTTATGAGACGTGTTAACTTTACAAAAAGAAATTTAAAGGCAATTGACATATCGAGAATTATTAATCAATAGAATAAATACATAATTTTAATAAATATTTTTCTACTAACTCTTTTCTCCTTTTTTGTTATTATAATGATTGTTGGTTTTGTCACAGATTTATTATTTTATTAATCTTTATTTGCCAAAAATAGAACCCTTGTTATGTCGTTTGATCTGCTGTCCAACCATAACTCACAGCATCACGTAACTCTTTTAGTTTAAGTTCGATAGTAATGACTTTTTACAAAAACAACAGAACTAATAAACTACGTGCATGTATAGACTTTAAGACAAAATATATTTATATTATTTTAATGCAAGTAAATATATTTTCTTCATAATTTAAATTCTTTTGTCTTCTACACGCTAATCTTTTAAAGCACCAAACATGGAAATTTGCGATGAGTATTTTGGTTCGAGCGTCACTGAAGAGGTTTTTTTAAAACACGATTGAAGTATTTAATAGTAAACTTTGAGAAATGCTACTCTTGTAAGGCGTTTTCTATCCGTCGATATTTATTGGACAGTGGAGTCGCCCAATGGGTGGGCGGCGCGATGCCGCAGTTATATTGGAAGCATCTGCGTTTTATCCACGGCTCACGTGCACAAAAATATGATTGTTTGTGTGGAAAGGTCTTTCAGATCGCGATGGAAGGAACCAAATATTATTGAAAATGTTAGTGTTTTAGGATTTTCACAATATGTATTTCTTCGTACACCAAAATTAACAATTTAATTAGGAAAAACAAATAAATCGATTTTATTAAATAGTCAAATAAAGTATGATATAGAAATGGCGATTTTTTTACATATAATCGTGGCTGAAATATAATGTGGGATAAATGTGATATAAATAGATGTCACAAAGACAGTCTGGAGGCTAACTGAAAAATGTTCTTAACACTATGTTCAACACTGATAGATTATTTGCAAGAAAAAGAACCAACGCCTTATCTCAATGTAATTATTTGTACTACAACTTAAACATTCATGATAATGCGAATTTTGTTGTCGATAATCTTTAAATTTAGGTTAAGATTATCTATTTAAATTTTGTAGAAATTGAAATTGTTTTATGTAAGTCACAAGAAGTTATAGCACTTTTCATCGTAAATACAGATTTCGCTTTAATATCTGTAGGGCATATAAATTTAATGTAGATTGATACTCTTACTCTTGATATTGTTGGATATGATAAATTTTTATATTAAGTAAGTTTGGTTAAATATATCTAACAGAATACCAATTTAAAAAGAAAATTGCGAGAAATAATTTTGAATTATGATATGTGTAATATTTTCAAATAGAGTAATTAAATAGAGTTTTTTGTAATAAATGTTACTATCGATATCATAATAGTTATTTTAATATCCACGTCATATCAACATAATGTCATTTTGCCATTTAGAACGTTATTTTTCTTCAGATTTATTTGTTTGAAAAGCTTTGAACTCCAGTCTATTTCAATGCATTCCTATCACATTTACTTTATGGCTTATTGGTATCTTCTGACATCTCGACCAAAAAAAGGAGATTAGTTTATTGCAGTTGGGCGAAGAAATTTCTACATAAGGAACATTTAATTAAGAACCATAAACAAAATTGGATGAGCATCAGTTTTTTACCTGGTTTACTTTAAATTTTACAATGATGCCTTCATTGTTCTTCACAGTCAATAAATCCTTTGCTGTGTTTCTTGACTTTTGTTGGTTTAGTCAATTTGTGTCTTTTTAAACGTTTTACACAATATTTTTTTTTGATAAATTTCATTTGTAGATTCTGCTTCACCAAAAATTACATGAATATATTACATTCAAAGCCGGCATCTCTTTAGAATAAACAAAACACATGTATAATTATTTTCCCTTTTGATCTTTAAATCTTGCCAGCTTGAGGTGTTATTTTGGAAACTGGGGACATTTTAAAATCCTCCGTAAAAAGTTCTTATAAGAAACAAAAGATCAATGAAAGTCATGGAAATCCACATTTTGAATTAGCTGGGACTCGTTTCTGAGTGTAATGTGTATATTTTTGACATTGTTTAAATGAATCTGAAAAAATTAAAATTCCATATCTTCTTAATTATATAATGAATGAAATGTTTCATGTATTATAATAGATCAAGTCAGTTCCACCTTTGCAGAAAGCAGAGCATTGTTTCATATGGACTTCTTTTGATTCCGGAATGACCAACATGGTTCTTCACAAATTATACAAATTATACTCCTTTAATCCACTTGCTATTTTGATCGATTTACTAGTTTTCATTTACTCTTTCGACACTGCATTGGTTTTGATTGTGTCTAGGTTAGCTGTGAACCATTCTGGCGACATATACTTTAAGCTGTCTAATATTCAGATGTAAAACTTATGGTCATTTTTCAAATTTAAAATGTATAAAGCAGTAACCAAGAGAAAAAAATCAAGTAAGCATATAGGCAATCTCATCGACTCACTTAAAGTTAGTGATATAAATATTAACAATTTTGTCGAATAGTCTAGGGATGCCAGACGAAACTTATATTTTCTATCTTGCCGATATCGGTAACCAATAAGATTTACTTGACATCTGTTATTGAAACGAGATTAAATCATTGGATTTACGATGAACCTTTTCCTCTGACGTTTTTTCTCTCGTAACGAGGTTAATATAAATTTAAAAATACCTTTTTCTTCGGCTTTGATTATATTTTGCAAATGTATTTTTTTGCCTGGGAATTTTGTCTCTTCCGCAGTGACCATATGATGAATAAGTGGACTACAATATGAAAAACAATTCGTCAGTATGGATGAATTATTTAAAATTTTTTTTGATTATCCTATTATGGTTTAATAAGTTTTTCACGGACTTCTACCGTTAACGTATTGTATCTTTCTTTTATCCCATAATCTTTTGATGATTTCTTCTTCTTGAATACTTTTATTTGCTTCATTTTTAATAATGGGATCAGAATTTTTTTATGTTAATAAAATAATATTACACGAATCATGACTAAAAGGCTCGAGTAGAATCTTTTATTTTTCTTCTTTCATTTTAACAAGGAATTCGGTATTTACTTTGATTATTATAGATAAAAAATAACCTAGATTTAGAAACAAACTTACAACAAGAGAAAGAAATCAACTTGGAACAATACTTAGGTCACGAATAAGTGCAACGCAGCGGGGAGAGAGAGGAGCGAGCGGACCGTAGAGGAAATGAGAAATACCAAAATGAAAATTAATTAACGTTTAGAATAAGTTAATGTGCATGTTAACTATGTAAATTGAAGATAACTAATAATTCAAGGAAAATTTCGCGTTTTAACGGAAAAGAATCCGTGATCTACAGAATAATTCGTTAATGTTCACATAATAATTTTTTTTTAATATTAATCATAGCGTTTATGTAAATTTAGCAGCGCTTGTTAAGGTTAAGTGGTAGAAGTTGCTTTTAAAATTCCCAAAGGATTGAATCAAAACGTAAAAATTACTTAATATATAGCTATGGCGTCTTAAACAAAGATTATATTGATTGTTTACGTACAATTGCGAGATCTTCGTGGCGTCTTGATGAAGCAATTAAAGGTTGAAAATTTTGTAACCGTTCATTTCTTCTCCCCTGTTGACCTGAGTATTACGTAATTCGTTTAGATAATTTAACTCTTCATAACTTCAAAGCGTACTCGACGAAATATTTGCAGGGAGCAGAAAGTACGCGGTGCAAAGACTATTGGGCTGGATGCCGTAGAGTCTCACGACGCGTTTGCGTGGAAAATTATAATCAAAATTAATTTTTTTTTCCATATTAAATATTATTTCAAAATAAACTTTTAGAGTCACATCCATCCTTGTCAGACTCGCTTGCATTGAATTTTGTGATTTTATTAATTGCTGCATGATTAAAAGTGAATAATTTCATAGTGCAGCATTGTGCACATAGGAATAATTACAGGCAACTTCGTTTGCTTGAACTTTTAGAAAATATTATTAAATTAATTGCGAAATTTTTACACGTAATATTATCTATTCGTATTATAATAATTATGAAAGTAAATTTTTTTCGTAAATGCGCTTTATATAAAACATCAAATTGACATATCTTCTTTTCAGTCGTTCGTTTGAGATGCGACAGACACAGATCAACAAATAGATAAAACTTTAAGAAGCATTATTTTTGTAGTTACTTTGGCTACATCTCCCAAAATATTGTTTTCGTAAATACATTTAATATACGGAGAGGGTTAATTCTACAACATATGTATAAACAATAAAGCTCGTCATAACAAATTTATGCAGCGCAATACTAAAGCTACCGAAGTAATAACATCACAAACGTTGACAATGTATTGAAATTTCAAAGAAATTCAAGAAACAAAGAAAGCTTATATCGAATAAAAGCTCATAAGACATAGAAAAATGTTATGTGTGGAAACGACAAATAATAATATCTGCACATATTCAGGTTGCTTACTTAATTCCCCACTTCGCCTTCACCGCCCTATATTTAAATTTTGGCTGTGTTTGTTTTCTCGGAATGTACATTATTCCGATGGAAACTTTAGTTGCAGGATTTAAAATACACGTAGCGCCACCTATTAACATATACATACTTTATACATTTGTATAATTACTACGCGTCGAGTAGCTAGGCGCTTTTTTGTAGTTATTTTTCTAATAATACAAATGATTTTTTGTAGATTTTTCGTCCATGAAGAGACCACTTCAAAGGATCCCTACATTATAAAAAAATACCATGTGAATTGAGTCTATAGTTTTTACGTAATGGTGTTCAAACAAACACACAAATAGACAAACAGATAAATAAATAAACACATCGTAAATAATAATATTAAATAGACTGAAAATTCTATAAATAATATTTTGTTTGGTATTATTTTTATTAAGTGCCCCTAAATCATTTTTCGGAAATAACTTCAGTGTATAGATAATTTTACAGTTTTATTGTACTTATAGTTATCTAAATTAAACATTTATGAGTATAGTTAACTCAGTAGCTTTCGCGCATATCACAGACGTGTGAAATCATATAAGAGACAATTGATAACTCTATAGTAACCAGTTTGGTATTTATTATTATAACTAAATATATTTAATATTTCATAATTATGACAAGTGTATAGAATTAAATTAATTGTGCGTATATTTTAAATATCGGTTGAGATTTAAATTGTTGAACAGCTGGAAAATGTTAATTGATTACTACAAAAAATTAAATAAAAATCTACGTGACAGGCAGTTTAGTTGGAAATAGTTCAAAACGCATATAAAAGAGGAAATAGGCAGAAATAATCCAAGACGCACGGAGACGCTTGTCCACTGACTTTATGCCGGGACGATTAGTGGTGCCACTCTTACTAGTTTATTCCTATATATTCCTCTGCTGACGAACGCTGTAAAACTTTACCCCTAAAAGATAAATAATTTTTTTTATTAAAGTGTAGTGTGCCAGTAAGCAGAAGCCACTCATTATCGCTAACCATCTAGCGGAGATTATTTAGGATATATTTATTAAAATTAAATTTGTATAAAATTGATAAACCTCCTAGAAACCAAAATGTAATACGAGTATATTTAAACTCCAATATACAATTTTAATTTCGTATCAATATTGTTTACCAACTAATGGAAAATGTTTAAATTAAATTTAAATCTATTGTAAACTCTTGAAGATTATAGAAGCTTCAAATTGTATATAAATAATGAAGTTTTCGTGGGTTTGTGTCACAGAAATTCAATAAAAATGATATTTAGTAATATTTTAAATTTGAGTTTTATCTTCTGGTATTTTATAAAATGATACTCTTTAATTTTTCTAGTAACAATTCTATTAATTGAAATTTACTCCGTAAGAATCTATTTTTATACGTAACGCCGGTATAAAGATTTATGAGTAGTAAAATCAGAAGTTCAGAGTGTACGAAATTCAGAATGTAGCAAAAGTGAATGAGCTAATTTCAGGTAGGTAATAATCGAATTATTTATTGACAGTTATAAGTGTCGTTTGTTTTATTTGAAAGTACTGCGTTTAAAAAAAGTTGTAAAATGAATACAAGAAAAAGAATCTACACGGAAACAGAATGCAGATATTAGTCTCTTACAAAGATGAAATTGAAAATGAACGCACGGACAAAGCAAACGTGAAGATGAAAAAATGCCGAGATGCCTATATAATGCTAGTGGTATTATTAATGAAAGGATAACTATAGTCAAACGTTCATGTTTTTAATGAAAATAGAATTTATTTATTGAAATGCTTGCAAAACAAGTTACAGTCACATAGATGTATAAAAAAGAGAATATAAAACTAGAATATAACTCTAATTATAATGGTATCTAATTATATGTGTAGAAAATGATAGGAATATTTATGTATGTATCTTCAATTATTGTGTTATTAAATATATTACAAAATGTGTTGATCAATTATTAGCTTAAAATTATATTATTTTATACATACTGAACAAAACATTAATTCTACCGCAGATGATTTTAATTTATAAATAACATATTTTGTTTCGCATTCTAAGTGTTAATAATTTCAGTTCAAAAATGTCCAAGGACGGAAATTGAAAAACAATATCGTTTTGCAATCGGCACATTCCAATTATGGGATTATAAAAAGAGGTTTATTGCCAAAAACTTGCAGTACGAATAATCTCTGTATCTAAATAATATAAACGGTCTACGGGATCTGAATGTGGAAGATAAATAGAGATAGCAGATAGGAATGAATGATTTTAAATAAATATAATAGATCAGCGTTTTTTCTCCGTGCAGTTAATGATGATAAATTAAATTTCTGTAGTCGAATTGCGTAGGATCTATACTCTCCCCAAGATGAAGGCAGAATTATTTATTAGTTTTTTAGTTTGATGAATTTATTAGTTTGATGAATATGGAATTAATTTGTTTGCGCGAATGTAATTACTTATTTTTAAATAACGTGCTAAGAAACGTGTACTTTATTTGTTTCTTCAGGCAAAAGGAAGTTAAATGTGCCGACTTTTTCTTAATATAAAAGCCAAGCAGAGAAGAGAGTTGGAAGAGACAAGGAAAAGACAGCAGCGGATGGCCACTATCGGGAGAGAAGAGATTAGCAACATCCAAATTGACTCCGTCGTTTCCTTCTGCCCAGCAATTCAATTGAGGTAACAACACAAAGTTCAATAAGTGTATAATTAATCTTTTATTTATAGTGTTTTATAGAAACTGATTAATATAATAAAGGGGCACCGAAAGTCTTTTATGGACTTATTTGAAAATTATATTTAATACTAAAAAAGCAGCATTACAAACGAAAGTAGATAGTAATTTAATCACCTTTAAAATTATAAACTATAAAATTAATTTAAGAATATTTCAATTGGGCTTTTATTTTATTTTCATTTTCGTGATATGCAAAAATGTGATATTCGTGAATTGACAGTTAATTAAATAGAGTCACTTATCTCCGTCCGTCTGAGCAACAATCAACGAGTAGAAGTGAAGTTTTTGTTGAACCCGCGGAAACTTTGCCAACATTATCGGAGGCAACAAAAGATGTTCCTGCTGGTCAGCCTAGAGGTGAGGTACAGAAAACCATGTTGGACGTGGACACGAATATAAGAATATGAAGGAGACGCATCAACAGCCACCATTCGGATACCCGGCTCACTTGCAGCGTGTCAGTTGCTTAGAAGGAAGAATTAAAAATAAATTGCATGAAGCATGAAATGGAGCAGAGACAACGAAGGGAAGACGAGTTTTCATGAAGTCCACAAGAAAATTTTATTAAGTCAAGCTCGAGAAGCGAAAGCTCGGGCTGAAGTTGTAAAGTAATTGAAACACCTTTTAAGATTAATGATTTTTTTACTTATACCTTTTCATTCATTAACTGATGAAATAGGCTTTTCATATTAAACCTAATGAAAAAAATAAGTTGTATTATCTAGTCCAAACTAGATTAATCCACGTTTTTATTTCAGTTATGGGCAGATTGACCCATATATTGTTTTTCAATAAAATAATTTTTACTTAATGTAGCTTCTGTCAACATTTGTATTCGAATTCAATTTGTCCGAATGCAATATGCTTTACAAGTACTTGTTAAATTACCAAATATGAAGAGTAAATATGTATTGGTAACGTCCTAAATTAAACAGTCACTATCTTACTCGTATATTATCTGTTCCAAACTAATTTAATGCACATTTTAAAATTCTAACTATAGGCAAAAGGAATTATGCTGCGAGTTAGATTGCATTCCAATAATAGAATTTAGAATTCAAAATAAAATACTAATAAATAATTTATTATATATATATATATATATATATATATATATACACATATATATTTATATATATGTGTGTATATATATATATATATATATATATATATACACTTTCGTTATCATAAGAGATTTTATATATTCCGAGACAATCGTAATCAAGGAGTAAATTCCAGTCGCGCGTCGGAGCTGTACGCACAATTTTTTTTATTCATTAGTTTCAAATTATTGGACCTACTTTTAAATGTACTTGACTGTGCACATAAATCGCTTAGGCGACTTCTGTCCGCATTTATTTGTACCTTATAATAGATTTATTAGATCTGATGTGTAAATATATGTTCATTATAATATTGTGCTTTTATATGTGGTGTAGAGAAGAAATCTAAACAGTGTATTATTTTGTTTAATTTTTAATAATAATAGATCGTTTAAGTGTTTAAAACCTCTCTTCACAATAAATAATGCTGATCATGTGACAGAAAGAAGCAGTGATGATTTGAAAAAACTTACCATAGCAAACAGTAAAAGGAAAAAATATTACAGCAAATATAGAATACCAAGTTTTACCGTTATAATTAATATCTCCATATATTAAATATTCATATAAACATATATATGTATATATATATATATATATATATATATATATATATATATATATATTTATATATATATATATATATATATATATATATATATATATTATATATATATATATATATATATATATATATATATATATATATACATATATTTATTTATTTATTGTTCGGGAATTTTTTATGACGCCACTAGTAATTTCCGATGAAAACAACTTAAACTAAGATAACATTAGATAGTGATGTGATTAAAAAAGAAAAAGCTCTTAGTATTATACAAATCTCTAAAATAAGAGGAACAGGAAGGTATTCTATCTTATTAGGTGTCAGCACACAGTAGGGAACTATAAAAAAAAAGAAAAAAGTTAAAAAGTAGAAGACTTTGTCATTTTGAGTGAGTCGAACATTTTTAAAGCAAGTTTAATGTTATGGAAATTTTGGTAATTTTGAACCCAATGGAATAATTTAGTAATCTTTGATTAGATCCCAATTTTAAATGTACGTTATTCTTAGTGGAAAAGTGGTTACTATTTACATCGAATTGGAAAGAGTGGCTGAGGTCTTAAACACTAAGAGGGGGTCAATTATTTTGTATGATAAAAGTGGTAAAATTTTAAAAGGAAACTTTGACCCAAATGTGGCTGTTGAGTTTCTATGTGATGGTCATGATGGATTTCGTTATTCAAAAAGGCGCGTAATTATTTACGTCACTATGATATACTAATTATTTCAAAACTTTTCGGAAAGTATTTTTATAAAAGGGGTATGAAGGGGGAGGGACAAGTAAATTTCTGACGTCAAAGCCACATATATAAATAAATAATAATAAATATGTAAATTTATACAAGGGAACGTTTTCTCTGCAGTTTTCCATTCTGAGCTCTAAAGCGATATAAGCTCGGACAAATATATTAACGCATGTAATAAAGTAAATAAACAAAACTGACAAAAAGTAGAATATGTAATAAATAATTTTTCATTTATTAAATACTACAAATATAATTAGAAGAAACTTCAATTGTTTTTATTATGCGGGGCGCAAGTCCAACTTCGGCTGTTTTAAAACTTACTTCTAATCTTTAAAAACCGTCTGGAAAGCTTTTCTAGCTTTACCTCGCGTCAAATTATATTATAGCCTTTTGCTGATTGTTCTTTCCAACTTTCCTAATAAATTATCGGGAACTTTACATAATTACATCACAATGAAATATTTTCATTCTTCAGTTTAAAATAATAACAGCTTTAGTTTCATAAATTCTTTCGTCAACATGTACATTTTATTCTGCCTATAAGTTATACTTCTGTCTCTGGAATAAATAATGTATCATAATTAAATATTCTATAACATACTTCCGTGGCATTCCGTTATGCATTTCGCAGCAGATAGCATCATTTTAAAAGCATCAATTTTGTTTCGCTCTCTTTCAATATTAGCATCCACATTTTTATTTTATATAGATTTTCATATTCTTCAGATATTTAGGTCTCTTAAAATATAACATTTTGCAAAGCATATCTGTATCATAGCCTCCTTTTACTCACTCAGTAAATAAATTTCGTCACTTTCTCGGTATTATTTAGATTTTTTTTATAAAGGTAGCTTGTCCGGTGAATGATCATCAATGTAAATTTGCATCTCTCAATTTTTATTCCAAACTGGTTGCTTTCGTTCTTAATACGTGAGAAGAAAATTATGCTTTTAAGGGAGTGTATAGTTAGGTTTCAAAAACAAAATAATAGTAGTATTACCACTATTTCGTAACTAATTTTACGTAATTGTAATTGAACATCCGACTCATATATTGAATGATTCGCCTTCTAAAATATTTACCATCAATAAAAATTTGAGAAAATTGCCGTCCTGCAGACTTTTCTTCTAGGTTAAGAAGACGCCTAAATAAGGCGTCTTTAATGCTTTTTATCCATTCTTACCTAGCAGCTATTATTCGCTAAATTTAATATTGAAGTATGCAATTGTCATGAACCTTTATTACTTGTAAATCCAATCTTACTTACCAAAAGTGAGGTTAAATCTCACCCAAAACTGAAATATGACATAAACAATTATTCAGTATTATATTTTTTATGTTCCTACCCAAGACGTAACAGTATTATTTCCGATTCAGTTTTCATTTTGCTCTTAAACTCGATAAACGTAAATACTAGTCGACATGCTGTATAACAAGTCGAAAGACTAATGTTCCTTACATGTTCTGATTAATTTCGGAGGAGCATAGTTTTGAGTTTCCGTATGCAATATGTTTCAGAGTGTTTGTTTTATAAATTTAATTTAATAATTACCGTTAATATTGCCAATAATTTTCCTTACAAGAACATATCACAAGACCTGAAATTCTCCCCATTACACAGCGTAGGAAACTCCTAGTTCATATATTTTTAGATAATTTAAAACGAGCTTACCTCCTTGAAATTCTGTTTATGCCACTCTCTTTGAAATGAACACTAAATTTTATTGCATTCATTGCACGCTCTCCTTAAATTCTCTAGAGCCTTTTGTACTAAACCTTGCCTTTTGTGCTAAATCTTCATATATTACTGCATATTAACAGATTACTAGCCAAGAACAGTATTTTCCTAATGTTAATCTGTTGCATTTCCAAGTAAAATTTCTTTGAAGCTGTGCAAGCAGTATTCCATTATACGGCAAGCTTACATATAACACACTTATTTTGATGCATTTTTCCTTTTTTTATTTTAATGGGATTCCAATAAAATTTTCAAAATATAATTTATAAAACCTATTTTCTTGATAATAAAACGAGTTTTCGTTGTACGAGTAATCTCCATACACAGATGGTAAATACCCGGAATGTTTAATTATTCTGTTTGCTTATATATAAGTAAATATGTTCATAAAATGGGCAATATTGCATTGTTTTCAATGAAATTCACGTTTAATCGTTCGATTAATAGGGAGAAAGAAAGAGAAGTGTATGCATGTAGGAGAAAAATAGTACTGATAATCGCTAAATGTAGTTATGAAACATATTTAAACCTAAATTAATTTAATATTGATATCGTCAAGTTAAATGAATATTCGAGATTATTTACTTAGCCCACGTTTTTCACTCTTCTAATTTAGACGCTAAGCTGTCATGAATCTGCCAAAATACCGTCTATATATGAAAGGCAGGGTTTGATAAGTGGTTTAAATTTGAACTTCATGCAATACATTGCCTTCGTCCATATCCATATATTCTTTAGAGGTGTTCGATCAAGCGGAATTTATTGATTTAATTTCTGTACCTGTTATTTATTAGTCATAATATTACGTTAATAGTGAGTTTTCGTCACACGTCTTAACTAAAGAATTAGTCCACAGAAGTTTTTTCTGAATTAGTTTTTCCAAAACTTATTTTAAAGTATCCTACAATGTATTCAATGTCACTTTAATTATTATACTGTATGATATGTTTGTCAACTTTTTGGAACTAAGTTTGTTTTGATTTGGACCAAGTGAGGTGGAACTTAGAAGCGAACATTAAGTCATAAAGAGTGAGCTATTTTAAATATACGGACTGACGTTAACGTCTTAACAACACCAATGCTTTCTAATTCGAAGCAACGAATATTTTCAGTTTAATATTCAATATACAATGACAATTTTATGGGCACATAAAATTCCCTTTATGTGGTTCTTGTTATTACTATTACGTAACAAATTACGAAACGCTTAAAAGCAGAGCTTCAGGTACTAATTAGCAAGGCAAACAGGCGGTGCGTTCCAGTTCAATAAACATTTTCGTACCAGAGGGCCGATAGCGTTTTAAGAAGTTATGCTCAAATCAAGCCCGTAGTCGAGGAGGATCACCGGGGTTTGATCCGCCGTTACCTAACCCCCACATTTTTCCTAATTTGGGAATGAACACATCATGGGCATTCATTATATCATACTTATGTACAAGCACGTTCCGTTATTAAAAACATATTTAATACTAAACGAGGTGTCGTCAGTTTTTTCTCACTATATTAAGCTTGCAATAGAAGATAAGGCCCACTCCATTTCTGATATATTCCTCCACTCTATTCATTGTCTGACACAATTTTTGACTGTTGTCTTGGCTGAACATATATTATTCAAGTTAAATCATCAATAAATTTTTTGATGAAATAACAAGTGTAATGAATGAAATTGTCGAAATATACACTATTACGGTTAAAACTATTGAATATGGGTAATTGTTTCATTTCAAAATATATACATAACATACCTATTTGTAAAACTGTGAAACAATACATAAGACTAGCTAGTAAATTGTAAAAAAAATTATGTCATGGTTTGCTAAAGTAAATAAAATCGTATATAAAAAATATATAGAAATAAAAAGAATATTATAAAGACACAATAGAAAATATTTACTAACTTGTGACAATTTATTTGAAATATTGTAGGAACCTTAAATTTTTAAATTGCATATTATCTTCCATTTTATATTATTGCTATGTGTTACTGAGACTGACACTACTCCATTGCACACATTAGATAATAGCGTTAGTAGTGTACATATTTGCTTATTTGTTTTTGTCATGTTAAAAGAAATAGAAGAAAATCTTAAATAGTTTATTCTTTTAGAAGTTTTATGCGAATATAGTCTAGATGATGCCCATATTGTGACGATGTGCGTTATTGCATTTCGCAGTGAATGAAGGAAATATCAGAATCTATTGCATAATTATAAAGATAATTTCTATTATATACACGTTGTTAAATATCATCACATAATTTAATATTTTATCTTGACTTATGGATCCTGAAATATTTTACATCGTATGTGAATTTAATATTCAGAATTTTTATCATTCGAAATTACATTTGACAGTAACGCATATTTCGGAAATTGGCTCCTTCCCTTGTGTTAGCAGCGACTAAGGAAAGTTATTTCATTCAATATTTTCTTTGCTTTTAATTCGTATTATGATCTTGATGTTTTCTACAATTATGACTTTACTTATGAAAAGGTTCCAGCTTAATGTAGTGGTTTTCTACAACCCCTAATTTTATCAAAAAAGGAACCGCGAAGTTGCGTGCCGTCTTTTTGTTATAATACTCCATCGTTTTGATTTTAAATTAATTAATTTAATTTTTAGATTAATATTTGATTAAATATTTACGGACATTTTAATTGTATTTATTTCATTCATACATGTCTTTTACTCAATCTTGATGCACAAATTAGGCCTAATTCAAAATTTTTAAAAAGTATGTAGCAAAATTGGAATATGAGAAATCAATGAGTATAATAAGTGAAAAATTAATACATCAAAACCTATCAAGTACCATTAATTCTCGCCTTACAAGAGTTACGTACAAACTTAGGCACATGAAAACATTTAAAGATACATAGCATTTGAGTTACGTACACACTTAGGCACATGAAAACATTTAAAGAGACATGGCATTTTTGTTAATAAAAAAATTAAGGGTGTTACTGTTATAATTCACCCAAAATTTAAAGATATTAATGTTATCATTCCATTTTATAAGTATCTTCAAATATATTTTTAAAGGGCGCAAAATATCGTAAATTTCTGAAAATCTTTATTAATTTAGGAAAACTTTTAAAAAGCCTGATTTGTCCATAATTTTGACTGATGCTTCCGAAAATAGAGAAAATATATCTTTTTCGAACCATCAACATCTTTAGAATTATCCTAAATAACATTTTATAAAGAGTAATTTTGGAATCTGTATAACTCGTTGTTTTAACTAACAATCCCCACAATTTGTAAAATTTAAAAATGAAAATGAATATTTTATTTCCCTTCTCTAAAATATACCAATAAATTTAAATAATTCGAGGTATATTCATAGTCCGAACTTTGTTGCGAGTCGTTTGTCCGTTGATCCGAATGAAGTTCGTAAAAATAATTGTCAACTATGGTACGGTTCTGTACTTGTCTATGGTTACGGTTTCTCTTTTGTCCATTGATTATAACAGAGGACATATAACTTTTTTTAACATAATCATTACATCTTTTAATAAAATAATCATTACATTACATATTTTAATAAAATATATAAAGTAATGATTTAATTTCCTTTTTTTACTTTAACCTTTGCAGTAACTGTCTCCAGTATCGTCATTATTTTATGTAAATAATTAGATAGTTAAAGAGTTAAAAATTTTCATTTGGTCGTAATCATGAAATTCGTAAATCAGAGAAATCTAAATTTAATATGCATTTAAATAAGAATAAATCTCTCAAAGCTGAAAAAGTTTCGATAAATTTTTGTAGCACCTGGCACTTTCATTCATTCTCTCAATTGAAGCATTATGTTTGAATAAAAGAAGAAATTCGTATTTTGATGAAGAAAGGAAACATTATTGTATATTTTATAAGACGATTTGTCCTGTGTCAAAATTTTACTATGAGTAAACTTAATTGAAATAATCTCAGTACCGAGAATTTATGTCGGCAAAATTTCGACACAGGAACTGCTGGCTGTTTGGCTATATGTTATTTCTGTTTTTCTATAATAATTAACTAGGTACAAGGTACGGGATTGATCTAAAGGCAATAAAGAATACCACGCATGCGAGGTTGCGGTATAAAACTGGTTTTACTCAAATTTAGTTTTTGTCCGCGACTTTGCTTGCGTGAAATTCCCGGTTCGCCTAGTTCTTAGTGTCAACGATATGGTCAGTCACGTCATTATCCCGATATTTGCTTTTCTTCCATTTTTAATATTTTGACCTCATATTAAGGTATTTCATTTTCTTTCCAAAACAGTAGTAAATATCCTAGAAATGAAAAAGTCTACAGACAATAACACCAGAAATGTTCAAGATGTTATTTTTTTTATGGAATAAAATAAAGATATTAGTGACTCATTTACAATAACAATGTTTTTACGTGTGAAGAACAAACAAAATATTTATCTATTTCCATAGATTATAGACGTGGATGCAGGAAAATTTAAATCTCCATGCGATTTAATAATCTGTAATGGAAAGCAAGTGCAAAAAGTGTAGAGGCTTTGTTTCAGTTAAGTTTATAAAAATGCAATAATAGAAAAACAATTGTAAACCTTTGTTTATGTAAAAATAAAAATATGAAAATGCGCAAAAAATGTCGCAGTCGGTTATAAAATATATTATGTATTTTGACAGGCAAATAACAGGCTTTTCTCCATAGAAAGTGCATATTTCAAATCAATTTTTATAATGAAATAATAAAGTCCGCGGTCTATTTTTTTAAGTACGTCGCTTTTTATGTAAATTAATATTTATTTAAAATAAAAAAAAACAAGAAATTTGCATTTTCACTAAACCAGACTTACACCAATTTATGTAATGTTTTACGTCTTCTTTCATTCAAAGAAAATTTATGATATATCGTTCAAATTCAGCTTAGTGAAAATAAAATAGTTCAATCAGTTTTATATTTCGGTACATTTTGAAGATTTAAAATCCAAATTAAAAATTATGTGATGATTATAAAGATAATTTTTGGGCCTATAACGTGATACAATTATGGAATAAAAATGGAAGTGGTGCAAAAATCAACTAGAAGCTACAAATTCGTCTTAAATTTAATTATAAGTTATAATAATTATTTTTAAAAATGTATTCTGAATTTCCTTTCCAGCAAAGAGCGCTGCGTGAATGAAAGCTTATTACTACGTGAATTATATATTATTTTTTATAATATATTTTACTGTAATGTAAATGAAAAATGATAAATATAAACTTATTTTTCACGAATCAGCAAAAATTTTCATGTTTTTCAAATCCATGGTAATAGACGTCTTTAAAAATTGTAGTTTAATTACAACTAATATGTGTTTTCGAGAAAGAGTATATCTAATCATGAATATAACCATATGCCAAACACTTTCACTCGAGTAATCAAATTTCATGCTAATATGTTTACTGAATCTCATGGCAGTATTTATTAATTTCTTCATTTCTGGTTCACTTTTCGTACACAATTTTATGTCGTTCATGTAGATTAGTAGTGTGAAAAGTGTCTGTGTGTTTTGATCTATATCCGATATGTTGAGAATTCATTTTATTAAAAGAGAGAAAAAACTATAAGGCGCTCAGTGAATAGTGCTCCTTTTATTTTGAATTTCTTGGTTGTAATTGAATTTGTTGGTTTTTAAACAAAATATAGTTTTTGAGAGCGACATTGCGTTTTGTAAGAAAGTTTTTATGACCGGATCTATTTTATATTTTTATTAATCCTGAATAATTATTAAAGGTGTTGCAAACTTTCTGTTCCACTGCTAGTATGCTATTTCTTTCAAATCGTAGATTTATTTTGCTTGTACAGACAGAAGTTAGGATTTTGTATTAAGTAGTTAATGAAATAACAAGCTTCTGTTGTGATGGTTGTACACATAGTACATACATGTAGTTTATTGCTTTTGTACTAAATTCTGGGATATTTGGTTCTTCGATTTTTTGTAAACTTTGTTAAATTTTATGCTACAATTTTATAAAAGTGTACATTGTTTTTATACCAAAAGTTATGAACTTCGACAATACTAGGCGATTTCCAATTATAAAATTTATCTTTAATATTATTGACGTATATTTCTATAACCTCTCCAAGATTCATTTCATCTATTATACTCTGTGTGTTTTCATCTTCTGTTAACCATTCTGTTTCATTATTATGGTGTATCTCCGTTTCTTTTATTGATGACCAAAAGTTCTCTGGCTCCTCTGATATAGATATTTCTAAATTACTATGTTTGTTTTGTTTTTGATTTTAAACTAAACGTCAATTTATTTAAAATTTTTATACATTGGTTGTAAGAACAAATATCGTGTTTCCTCTGAATTAATTGTTTACCTAGTTAGTCTAGTAAGTTTAAGTAACAATTTTTGTTTAAAGTATCTTATTTTTAAATATTTCTTTTATATACTCTACAACCTTTTTTGGATCTATTACTATTTATGTATTGATTGGATCTACTTATATCAGCTCAAAATAATTTCATATTTTTTCTAGTCCGATTTACCACGATATTCTTACGTTGATCTTTCGGGGTATTCTTTCAAAAACTTGGGTTACTTTTGACTTTTTACGAAACGGTTAATGTTGTACAGTATATGTTTGTATGAGTACCAATTAGTTGCAAATTATTGTATTATAATATGTTCAGTAGTTATTAATTAAATAAGTGAACTTCAGCTATTTATTTGCAGTGTCTTAGTTTTGGTGACAGGGTCACCAAAAGGTTTAGCAGTTGGGTCAATTCTCTTGCCTTGGGTTAAGGTTTCTAGGAATCTGTCATACATTTGTTGCGCGACTCAATAATTATTTTTAGAGACATTCTATTTCGTGTTCTTATAGAACTGTTACATTTTTGTTCGTTTGTAGGATAGGATAAGTGTGGATGTAATATTCATACAAATGTTTAAGACTAGTTTCTAGACTACAGAGTATATTTGTATGTGCAAGTACTTTGTTGCAGTCTTTTATGAGAGTTGTATATGTGATTTCTAAGTGTGTGGTAAGCTATTTGTACCTATAACTATTGTGTCGAATCCGTTTTTCTTTTGCTGCCCAATTTGTTCTTTTATTTTCTCTTCAAATTGGGTCAGTGTTTCTTCAGAAAGATAGTTGTTCTTTATTTTAGCCCTCCATTAATCTGAGACTCTTTGTTATGAGATTTTCATATCCAGGTAAAGTTGAAAGAAATGTTTAGGCGGGGATTTTCTGTCCATCTTCATATTAGTTTTAAGTTTCGTTATATAGAATAAGGATGTATTATACAAATGTTTACACTTAAACTCCATCTTATGCTTACTC
This sequence comes from Druceiella hillmani, assembly GCA_039881145.1. Lineage (NCBI taxonomy): Eukaryota > Metazoa > Arthropoda > Insecta > Lepidoptera > Hepialidae > Druceiella > Druceiella hillmani. Next base: position 7,282,938 of record JAYKKI010000070.1, read on the forward strand.
TGGGCTTTCCAGATTTAGGCAACATGGTTAAAAAGAAATCAACCACTCGCGTAACATTCAAGCTGGGTCTTAGTAGATCTCTAGGCTCTTCACCCATGGTCGTTATTGATGGAGCACAAGATATGGTGTTTATGATATAGTGTTCTTTTATAAGTGATGTGGACGATGAAAGGCTTCTTTATCTATTGCACGTTTTTCTAACTGGGTATTATTATTGTTATTATTGTTATCGCTATCATCGTCATTATTTCCATTGTTTTTATTATCATCACAATTATAAGTGAAGTGGGCTTGCTTTTATAATAATAGTGGAATATTTGAAAGTTGTACTTTTGATAATTCGACAGAAATCTATGGCTCATAAACGAGGAATATTAAGAACCCTTTTTCTTGTAAACATGTTGTTACATACAAGGACAGTATTAAGAGCAATACAGTATATAAAAGTACCTAATGACAAGAAGTGCTTCTTTTTGAATAACGACAGTTACTGAGTTAATTAATTAAAATAAAGGTAATTTTACGAAATGACCAAACGAATTCAGAATGTATCATTCAAATGGTTTATGACAATATATAATTTATGAAAATTAAGAATTGTAAATATATTCGGCAATGGTTTCCATAGTTACTTAAAGTTACTAGACTAACTAGATAAACAATTAATTCAGAGAAAACACGATATTTGTTTTTACAAGCAATGTGTAAACATTTTAAATAAATTAACGTTTAGTTAAAAATCAAAATCAAAACAAACATAGTAATATAGAAAAATCTGTAACAGAGGAGCCAGAGAACTTTTGGTCATCAATAAAGGAAACGGAGATACATCATAATAATGAAACAGAATGGTTAACAGAAGATGAAAACACACAGAGTATAATAGATGAAATGAATCTTCGAGAGGTTATAGAAGTATACATTAAAAATATTAAAGATAAATTTTATAATTAGAAATCACCTAGTATTGACGAAGTTCATAACTTTTGGTATAAAAACAATATACACTTTTATAAAATTGTAGCACAAAATTTAACAAATGTTACAAAAAATTGAAGAACCAAATATCCCAGAATTTAGTACAAAAGCTATAAATTACATGTATGTACTATGTGTACAACTAACATAATACAAGCTCGTTATTTCATTAACTATTACATACAAAATCCTAACTTCTGTCTGTACAAGCAAAATAAATATACGATTTCAAAGCAATTGTATACTGGCAGAGGAATAGACAGTTTGCAGCACCTTTAATAATTATTCAGGGTTAATAAAAATACAAAATAGATTCCGTCATATAAATTTTCTTACAAAACGCAATGTCACTCTAAAAAACTACATTTTGTTTAAATAACCAACAAATTACAATTACAACCAAGAAATTCAAAATAAAAGGCGCACTGTTCACTGAGCGCCTTATGTTTTTTTCTCCTTTTTAATTAAATGAATTCTCAACAGATCGGATATAGATCCAAACATGAAAACACACAGACACTTGTCACACATCTAATCTACATGAACGACATAAAATTGTGTACGAAAAATGAACCAGAAATGACGAAATTAATAAATACTGCCATGAGATTCAATAAAGATATTAGCATGCAATTTGATAACTCGATTGAAAGTATTTGGCATATTCATGATTAGACATATTCTTTCTCGAATACCCCTATTAGTTGTAATTAAACTACAATTTTTAAAGATATCTATTATCCTGGATTTGAAAAACGTGAAAATTTTTGCTGATTCGTGAAAAATAAGTTTAAATTGATCATTTTTCACTTATTTTACATTAAAATTCGATGCCCGTTTTCTTGACCATAATTCGATTAATTATAGTAAATAATTACACCGATTACAAAACCTTCAAATAAATAACCCACCAAACCCTCCACATATTACTAATCTAATTATTTGCGTAAAATTAGAAATTTAATTAACAAGTACCAGTATGAATAAAAATGAATATATGCGTAATATTTCAGTGTTAGTCTAATAACAAATAGAACATTAGCGGATTAATATAAATCTTGATATAAGAGAAGCGAACATATTCAAAGTTTCAGTCGACGAAATTCGTAAATCACAGAAATCTAAATTTAATATGCATTTAAACAAGAATAAATCTCCCAAAGCTGAAAAAGTTTCGGGGAATTTTTGTAGCACCTGGCACTTTCATTCACGCAATTGAAGTGAAATCAATAATAGCTATTCTTTCTTGAGTTGTGCATTATGTTTGAATAAAAGAATAAATTCGTATTTTGATAAAGAAAGGAAACATTATTGTATATTTTATAAGACTATTTGTTTTGTGTCGAAATTTTGCTGACATAAATTCTTAGTACTTAGATTAATTGTTTCTATTGACTTTACTCATAGTAAAATTTTTGCCCAAATGAAAATTTCTAACTCTTAAACTTTCTAACCATTTACATAAAATAATGGCGATGTTGGAGACAGTCACTATAAGGGTTGAAGTAAAAAAAGGAAATATAATTAAATTTATATATATATACATATATATATATATATATATATATATATATATATGCATATATATATATATATATATATATATATGCATATATATATATATATATATATATATATATATATATAAATTTCAAACATGAATTACATATGAATTAATACCGACATCCGACTGGCATTACCAGAGCGTTATAGATAACGACTTAAATATTAATATTCGAATTTGAAACGTTATTGTAGACATAAAATACTAAACATAAATAATCTGATTTATCATATCCAGATAAATTTGTAATCTAACAGTTTATTATTTTGTTTGCCTCAACTTGGTGGGAGTTAGTATAAAGCCATTGTTAGACCGTATTCTAGTAAAAATTATTTAAACATTTTTCAAAACTAATGAATTATTTAATAATCGAAACCCCTAATATGATTCTATATATATATACACATACATATACATACATATATATATATATATATATATATATATATATATATATATATATATATATATATATATATTTATTTATTCGCTTTGTCAATGTATGTTTTTTACTGTCACCCTCATACAATGTAAACTTGGTTATAGAATCATAATATTTCGAATAACCTTTAAAAAATTAAATTCTCATCGTCATATTAAGATCATTATTATTTGAATTGATAACCGATTGACCGTTGAATCATTCTACTAAATGGAATAAAATAATCATCTGAACCAATAATATGTAAGTGGTCGTGAAAATAATAGTTAGAATCATTCTTTATAATTTTTTTTTCATTTAATAAGGGCAAAATAACAGTTTTTTGTTGATAATGAAGAGTGTAATATTTGTTTAAAATGCCGGTTTGATTTTTTTAGAATGGTTTGCAATTTTTAAGTAAATACTTTAGGAAGATAAGAATACAAATTGCGGATAGTAAGATAAGTACGTATTTGAATATTATTCTTTACTTATAGTATTCTTATATAGTGACATCACCGACCCACTGATACTCATTTACTGAAAAGTATCTTCCAATATGAGTAAATATAATATTTATAAATATGTCTATTAAATAACGTTTATTAATTTACATAAATAGTTTCAAAGAAATATTATATACCCTTGAATATTTAAAATTATATACGTACTTCTTCAAGTTTAAAACATATTTCTTATTGTCTCATTTTATTTAGTAATACAATTATGTGTAATCTAGTGTATCTATCTGTAATCTGTTATGTGTAAGAAATGTGAAATCATGTTCCAAATATTCGTCGTAAGTGCTCATTTTACTTTGAGTCCATCTTAAGTGTGACTAATTTTGTTTAGTGAATATGTGTCTTGTAAATATATATTATATTTCTTAGTTATATAACTTAGTAATAAATAAGTAATATATTTCTTAGTTATTACTAAAGATAGCTGAAACGAATTTAGAATAAATATAAAGTCATACTCCGTCCATATAGAACGTTATAGGTATATTATATTAAAAACCGTTCAAATAATAAAATAAATAAATCTGCAACAAAAAAAAGGCACGCGATTGTTTTGCTGACCACAATACTGTTGTGGCGTTTGTGAGTATTGTCTCCGTCATCTCAATACATCGTTCATTATCGAAGGGCTCTTTTGATTGCGAGAAATCCCATTTATTTGGTACGAATTGGATCACTACATGAAATAATCAGTTACAGGTTTGGTCGCTCTAATTTGTTTTTGTTTTATTTCTGTATTCTAAGCCATAGCCAAGGTGTAAGCTTGAAACTATATTCCATCCAAAAATAAAATTTTATGATAAAATTTCATTTTTAAAATTTATTATTTTGGAATTTATGTCGCTCTTAAATGTGTGTTAAAAAGTAATTAAACACAAGTAAAACTCACACTTCAAGGATCGTGTAAAAAAGGAAGCACAAAGATTTAAATATTTAAGGAATATTTCTATTAATAAATTTTGCTGTCGATACCGTTTTTGTTTAATAATATTTAATTTTTCACAGGCGTAAGACAGATGATATGGTTATATATCTCTTTAATTTATTATTGTGTCACGACTTCAAATACGCCTGGACATTTAGAAGATTTGAAATTCCCACGTCTTCAATTAGAAAAAACAATTAAGATAAAATGAAAACCAAACATCACTTCTAGGTTCTCCTTATATTTTTCTAAACAACAAATTCGAAATGGTTTAGTATTTTTTACGTGTTTCATACACAGACACACGAACAGACAAACAGACAATAATTCCAAAGGCAATAATTTCATGTTGTGTTACTTTTCTTATGCTTCTTTAATATACAAAGAGATTGATTTTTCCCTTTTTTCATATTAGAGACAATAAAGTTTTTAACAACCAAGTTAATCTACCCTTATACTAAACGTACAGAACTAACTAAATTAAAAATATGACAACAGATTCAAATATTAAATGATTTGGGGAAGCAAATGAAGCTTATGTTGAATGCATCAACATCCAAACATTTTATCTTCAAAAGATAAACAGTAATGACCTTTAACCTCATGCATCTGCCTGCATTCAAATTGCTTACGTAACCCCCTACCCCTCCCGCATAATCCCATATTTCATTCCTGGTAATGTCCATTACGCCCACGTATATAAAGAGAGAAAATGTCGTTATGTCGAGTTGAAATACACTGGTGTAATTATTACGCGTCGAGAAATTTTTTTTGTCGTGATATTGATGTAATATAAATAAATTTTTGATAACATTAAATTTGCGTATATTTTGATGTGATGTGAAGTGAACTAATCCCGAAGATACGTAAGGCAAATATTACTTTTAATATATATATCTATATTTTAAAAGAAAAGTCATCTGAATTAATTGGGTAGTTTTTTAAGTGATGCATGTTTATACAAACAAAAAAGAAGACAATCATTCCAAAAAACAATATTTTTTGTTCTATTTCTTTTATTACGTAACAAATCAACTCTACAGTTTTGTTACATGTGTGGATAAATGAAAGCTTAATTAAATAATGGTGTATCGAAGTATTTACGAAATGTTGTTATTTTTATTTTTCGTATTTTTGATTTACGTGATCAAAGAATTAGAGAGAAGAGGGTTGGGAGGACATATAGAGAAACATTTTTAGAGACTCACATAATATGAAAGAGATGCTTATTTAAGCGCTCTCCCTGTAAAGTTTAGCTTATTTCTGGCATATATTCTATTTTTCTGGGTTTATATTTTTTTTAGATCAATACTTAATTGACTACATAGATGATTTCAATTTCGTTTAGCGAAAAAGATTCCTCTTAAATGAATAATTTCGTTATACACACGTGTACCTCAAAGATATAATAAGGGAAATCATACTATTCAACCTTATCAACCAGAAATGACTAGCGAATAAAATAATCATTGTTACGTAATATCACGATAAAGTTTACTTATTCCAGGTCTTGTATGAGGCTCGCGCGTGTTTATCTGCGGGCGTACGGTGGACTATAAACGGTTTATTATGCACCAATACCACGGGAACCTGCTTTGGACGATATTCATCCTTTGCGCAGGGACAAGAACGCGCCAATATTGCCACTGCAACGTGTTTACTTAGGAAATGACGACATATGTCGGCCGTTTCTAAGTGATTTGGAATAATTATAGATAGTAGATTTTAAGAGGACAGCGAAGTTAATTTAAAGAATAAAACATAGTATATCATCGGTATGTATAAGCATAATATAATTTAAAGAAATCACGTCTTTTTGAATTCAAAATAATAACATCTTACATATATTTTTATGTGAAAGTAAGTTTTTGGCCACGGTCGCGTATTTATTTTTGAAGTGGAAACTTTTTTAGGCACATCTTCACACTGCATTTTGAAGTGAAAACTTATTCTGATTGGTGCACGAAGCGTTTACTCGGGTCGGTGATGTTTGCTCAGGGAGATGACTTCCATCGGGTAAACTCGGCTTTCTTCGACATCGGCTAAGCGAGTTCAGTCTAACACGGAGTGAGGAATTTCAAGAATTACGTTATATTTTTGAATAATATTTAATTTGATAATAATTTAATATTTGTTATTTTCCGATTAATTCCTCATTCGGGCAGTTTCGTTTATTTTCGGCTCTTTTCAACTTAATTCGGCGAGCTCGTTTATATTGGAGTATTGCAGTAAGCTGTTATACCCCTAGATAAACGAGTCAACTACTCGTTTATCTCTTATATTATTAATGGTTTCCGAAATTTTTAATATACTAAGGTAATCATATTTTTTAAAATAAAATTAATATAATACGCGTAGGTTATTGTATTTTAAAATATAATCACGCATTGCTCCTGATTCACCGAAATATTATCCATTACATAATATCAGTGTAATTATATATATATATATATATATAAATAAAATGAAAATAAAAAAGCCTTTTATTTCTTCCAAAATTGTTAGTTTACAAAGTTAATTTGTTATTTGTTTTATTGAAAAAAAGATAATCTGTAGTATATTATATAGTAGTTAGTAATTATAATTACAGTTTAAATATAAATATGTTAGAAAAATTATATTAAAGTATTATAGGTACGAAATTATTCTGAAAGAACCCCTCTACGGTAAAGGCCTCCTCCAAATTGAGCCAGTTTTCCCTTGATTGCGCTGTTTGCATCCAGTTTGTTATTTGGAGGGTTATTGTCATGATCCTCCACGGTGACCAGCCGACTTGGAGGATGTATTTGGTTTTTTGATAGTGGTTGTTGTATGTTGGCGTTGCGAGAGGGGGGTGGTAATTGCTATTTATTTATGTTGTTATTTTGTTGTAGATCTGATGGGTTGTTCGTATTCTTATTAATCAAATAATTCAGCATGCCTGGTTTTAAAACACCTTCCGATAGGCTTGAAGTTCTTCTTAATTGTGTTTGTGATTTATTTTTCTTGCCAGCCTGTGTATTTGTTTTTGTTCCGGCTCCCTTTGTGGTACTGTTTTCAGGCGAAGTTGAGAGCATTTTTTTGTTATTGATAGCCGTTTTGTTTTTTTCAATTATGACAAGCTTGTCGTATTTTATTTTTACAAGGTTACCCTTTTCCTTTTCAACTCTAGCTTGTTCCTGAAGTTCTCTCCTATTCTCCAAAATATTTTGTGGGAAATCTTCCGTTATGTGGAAACCGGTATTTTTCAGTGCAGTTCTATTTTTAAACAAATTAATTTTTGTGCCCAGTGTACTAAAGGTGGCAATTATTGGTTTAGGTCTTTCACCTTTCTTGCCTATTTTACTAATTTCTTGGATGTTCCAGCGATCCAGTTCTTGAGAGAAATGTTCTTTGATAAAGTTCACTATTATATTTTCTAGGTTTGAGTATGATGTTTCCGTTTCTTTTAATCCGAAAAAGAATATGTTATTATTCCTGGCCTGTTTTTCTAGAAAATACAGTCGTTTTTCTTGGTTTTCACATTACTCCCTTATATGTTCGTATTTTTCATTAAATAGTTGAAGTTTGTCTTCTAAAATTCAGTTTATATTTTGTGTAACTTTCTCCGTCACTTTTTCCCCACTTCTCTCAATAGCAGTTTTCTGTTCGTCTAAATCTCTTTAAAGTTGTATTTCAATATAAGATTGATTGTTTTGATACTACTAGCGCCCTCTTGCGTACTTATTCCGACTTGCTAAGATGACAGCTAGCTCTTTGACTTTGACGGACAGATCGAAGATGGTTCGGATTTATACTAGTGATACGGGTAACTCTCCACAGATGGCGCTATGTGTAAATCGCTAATTTTTGCAAGTCACTTCTTGTTATTGGAAAAATATTATTTTATTACACTTTTATGTTTAAAAACAATTGCTGGGATTATGAAAGTTCACAATTTAATCAGTTTTAGTTTGTTTTTCACTTCAGATGCATAAAGTATGGGGATATATCCGTATAAAATACATTCACTATTAATGTTCACAGTCGAGTCATTTACACTGATTTCATAGTTTTAGCCGATTGTTAGATGTTATCCATAATGTATGATGTAGATCACTTGTTTAATTATTCACTTTTGTATTTTTCATTAATTAAATGCACTTATTTTAATTTTTATATCACTATTAATACGGAGCCGGAGTAAACATTGGCACTGCAACGCCTACCTTCCTCTATATATATATATATATATATATATATATATATATATATATGTATATATATAAATATGTATGTATACGTTTTAATATTAGAAGTTTTCATTTTATAGGTGTGGTCAAAAGTACACTTCATTAGAAAAAAGTTATGCCTCATCTTGAATAATGTCTGCATTTCAAAAGAACCCTCGACCGCGATAAAAGTATCCTATACCTTGGCTCGACTTAAAAGTCGAGCTATACGATAGTGTCTATCATTTCCATTCATCCGTTTCGAGGCTGCGTATTGGGTTTTACAGTCTGAGCAATTCCATATAAAATATTCCCGAGTACCAATTATTGATATTCATTTCTGTGAATATGATTTATCAAAACTTAATTTTTTCTACTTGATACGGTTTCTAAGAAAAGCAGATGTAACAGATAAATAGACTTAATAAAATTATCCTTCCTTGGGATAAAAGTAGCTTATATCTAAGCTTAAATAACATATAGATCGATGTAGTTCTCTTGACCAGCATAAAACTATATTATATTTAAACTTGGAATATAAGTCTAAATTTATTCAATTTTTACATCTATTACGAGCATATTAACATATATTTATAATAGGTATAAAAATTGGCTGATGTTAAAAAGAACCGATTTAGAAGGACATATGAACAGAAATTGCGTTATCATTTGAAAAATATAGGCTCAAATAGTTAAAGATATTGAACCGATAAGCAACCAACTTTAGTAAAAATTAATATACTGAAGAACTAGAAAAAAATAAAACATTGTGAATAGGAAAATGTCAGGTTAAAATTTATGAAAAAGACAAACGTTATTGTATCCATGTTCTTACACGGAACACTTTATAAAAATTTATAAAAAAAGAAATGAAATCCCATCGATAGCAAAAAAAAGCAAAAGTTCTTCTTTATCAAGTTAGCCATAAAAATATATATAAAAGCAGCCAAGTTCTCGCAAAGCTTTGCTAAAGAAGCGTAGATGAATATTTTAGTGCCTTTCATCTAAACTTATTGGTCACGATGCATTAGAACAATTAACTAGAAGCCATAAATACTTATGTCTATACCACTTTACTATATGATGAGATTTATAAAATCATTGGAACGTTTTCCTTCCATAAATCTGGCTGACAAACTTTTAAAAACTATTCATTTGTAGCTTTATGCTAATTGAGCACAATCCAAAAAAAAACTAAGAGAGAAAAATTCACGTCATGGAAATATAAACTAACTACATCGGGTAAATCTAAAATAAGTCAATAAAACTAAAAGTCAGTTTTCATTTACCGCGGCCAGTGTTCCATTTTCTGTAAAGGGGGAAAGGTTTAGTCGGTAAAAAATTATCTAAAAAACATGGATCCTTTCTAAGTTAATCGAAAGAATAATGTCATTTCATCCAATGTAACATTATTCATATTATTTATTTCAAAATTAATGTCAAAATGCATATATATGAGCAAATTAAATTTATGAATATATATCTACCAATATATGCAATCGCATAATGATCTACCAATATATTACAAGACCCGGACGCTACCGATATGAAATTATTAAATTAATTGCCTCATAATTACACAATAACGGGTTATAGTTGTTCCTCGCTTGAATAGTCTAACATTCACAATTTATCTTTGAGGCAAGTAACTATTATGATCGCGGTGAGACAAGCGGAAATCGTTTCCGTGATTTGTTAACTTGATAGCGCTGTGGAAATTTATGAAAGCATTACAGTTACTGCACGTTTGCGTAGCGCGTTCAAATATATCGGATGTGGGATATATTTGCAATTAAATTATGAGTTTGTTGCAGGTATTTCAATACCATTTAACGGTTACAATTACGTGTATGTGAAATAGGAACGTTGTTTTCGAACGAGAGAATGTGCGAAGGGTTATGGAATCACAAGCGAATTTAACTTTCCTTTACCCTTTATATTATTTTGCTGTACCATGGTGATATTGTCTGTGAAATATTTAAAAACTAGCTTCGTGCGTGGCTTCGCCCTCGTTAATTTTTAATCAAAATCCTTACACAATGAGACTATCATAATGCCTTTCTGCATCAATACAAATACATATGATTTAATATGCATATTGCGCCATTTGTTGTCCTAAATTACGTGAGCAAGTTAAGGCGCATATTGGTAATAGCCGATTATATAGCATATACCGCTACTAGAGCGCTCATGTTGCCTTAGCGTTGCGACACCGATACGTCTTCCCAAAAGGGATATAAATATAGATTATAAATTAGCAACAAAATAGTCCGTACTTAATGTTAAGAGAATCAAAGAATTACCATAGTGGTAATTAATTTTTTTTTAAAAGCAGTTTAATATCAATCCATATAATTCATAGTGTAGCAGAAAATTTGTAATGATACGTAAAAAACACAAAGTTCCGTATTAGAGAATGTATGCTATTAGGTCAAAAGGTAAATTATGGCTCCTAGGTCAATTCGTGTTATAAATTATATTTACATTGAGTTGCATACAAATCTAGTTTGTTATTAAAATATTAAAGAGTAATGAAAATTCAATATTTATGACTTATGATATTAGTGGGATGATTATTCGCACATAAGGAAATAGTGGATGATCGATTCATACATAAGCATCAGTAGAAAATGGGGTTCATCCGTTTATATAAATAAATGGATGAAGTTGCAAATAAATTAAAAGAAATTGATGTCAGGTATTTTAAATATATTGTAAAAAGGAATTAATGTGCAAAATAAATATTACGAATTAGCACAGCCGCAAAACAATGTCTATTAGTATGGTTAGTTTGTGACTAATTGAATTTTGTATACATTTTTAACTTTACATTTTTTAACTTGTGATATTCATAATAGAAAAGATAATTATCCTGAATAAGAAGCAAACTATAGGTACATACGTGTGAAGTTTTCTGAATACAACAATTATGAATGAAAGTCTTTAAATTGATTGTTACTACTATCAGTCTGTTGAAAGATAATTTATTAAGGTTTGGAAAACATATTTCTGGAATAAACTTTGTTTCATAGCCTCAATATCGCGATTGCGACAACTGTCTCATTTTGTATTTTGTGTATTTAATACCATACAGTTTTTACTACCATGCACTTTCCTACTAGGTTGAAGCTAAAAGTAGTAGTAAGAAATATATTTATATATATATATATATATATATATATACACATACAATATTAAATTACACATATTATTATATTACCCACTCAATTGCCTAGTTGTTATGTTACTAGAGACATACAGCGATCACGATAGATCGCATATCTATGTATCTATACTATAAAAAATTATATAAAAATACTTCAGTATAGAATAATATATATGTAAAATGGATATGAGAAATTCATTGGAAAATTTCAGTGTGTAAATAATACAAGGTATATTTTACATTACTTCTTCTTCCTTATTAAATTTTGAAGAAAAATGTCTACAAATATAATGAACATATCTTCAATTAATTTGCGCTGTACATAAAGTACTCGAAACTAAGTTAACCGGTTCTTTACGATTGCACGAAAATAATTTTTCAAAATCTATTTAAAAAATTATGTTAATGCTTTTCAATTACCGATGTACTGTATATATTGGCCAAACCTTCACATAAAAGTTAAAAAGGTGAGCTAATAATTTAGTTATTTACTTCATTCGAGTTTGCCCCATTATCTCTTTCTCAGTTTAAAATATTCGTAAATATTTTGCTAATAAATGGAAATCCGACGCAATAGGTAATTTTTTTCTGATTTAGAAACATCAAATAATTGCGAATCTTCATAATCGTAACTTTACATAAGTTTAACAATCTACGGTTGTTTTAAAAATTCTGCTCTTTAGTAAATCAGATACCAGTGTGGCATAATTTTTATTAATCTTCTTAGTAAATATTTTTATACTTATTTACCCATACGCAAAAAAAACCTTTAAGCCTCAAACATTTTGTGTCTACTCTCTCCATGTAAGGAGGAAAAGTTCCATTTAGTCACTTTTTAGTGAATGTCGAACTTAATTTAAAAATCACAATCGCGTCATTTTAAGTTACCTACGTATACAAATAGAAATATTTTAAGTGATAGTAAAATAATTTTGTGGGAATATGAGTTTCAAAAAAAATTGTTATTCAGTTCTATTTCGAATTCCATATAAATATTTATTTACGACAGAGACCAATGAGGGACAACGAGTGTCTTCGTTAAAAAAAACTAGATTACACGATATAGCTTCATTAAGAAAAAACAAACGAACTACTACGAACGATTTTCAAAGTTTACCGACTTCGAAGTAAAGTTTGTATCGTCTACTCGGAAAAGGGTAAACACATTCTGGAAACAAGAACTACTGACCGTTGTATTTATTTGTTTAGTTTGTTGAAAGATCTAATTTGCTTCTACTTTAGCTAACAGAAAACAAAATTAATATTAAAAATATGAAAGAAATGGGCATTTTGAGGTAAGTGAGATATTATTTAACCATCGTAAAATTGTCACTATAATATATCTTTTGTGGCTATTACTAGAAATGTAAATTTATTTCGATAAAATACGGTAACGAATATCAATTTATTATACAGTATACGTTTATATATTCAAATTAAAATCATTGTTTTCGATCAAGTTGTTGGAAAAATATTTAGAAATGAACTTAAACAAAAAAGTTGGTTGCAATTAAACGCTAGGATTTCCAAGTTCCAAATCTATTGACTGGGCGACAAAAGTAACACGTAAATCAGAAACATTTGAATTTGGAGAGTAAAAAGAAAGTAACATTTTATGACATATGCACACAGACTATGAAACAAACAGACGCCGCATAGTAGGGTTCGATCGAGTGCCAACGTTTTCATCTACAGAGGATAACCTGCGGCCCCGTCCACAATTTCACCGCTTTACTGAGAGTTTGTGCTATAAATACTTTCAATACTCGTAACTATGCCTTATTGCGCAGTGAAATTATGTGGCAAAAGTTGCAAAAATTCAAGTTACATACATTACACCGGTAAGTTCATGTTCCTAATGTGGCTAATTAATATTTAGTTTCATAAAATCTAAACTTTAATATGGTAAACAAAAATGGCGCCCGTTTATTTCGACCGCTGTCATTTTCCTCTTTCAAGTATTCTGTATTTAAAATGTGTTTTGCTAGTGATGTATTAGTACTATCAAAAATGTCGATATCGTTCGTAATGTAGTAGAATTAGATGACTTAGTTTTTAATTTGAATTCGTTGATCTATTGATATCTTTTTTATTTAATTTTAAGCAAATATTTTAATTTATTTAGATTTCTGAAGTGCCCAGAAATGAAAAAAAATGGATCAATTCTATTGCGCGAGATAACAATTGGTTTCCTACAAATCGTAGTGTTATATGTTCTCGTCATTTCACCGGAGTTTGTTTCAAATTCATAAACAAAACGACGCTTTTTATATGATAATATACCAGTGATTGTACGTATTTTATATCAAAATTATTTCTATTTTGCCCTCAAAATACGAACAAAGATTTATGATTACTAAGAATGACATTTTTATTTTTTAGATGTCTATTCCAGATTAATCTAATTCAGTGAGTTGGCAAAATATGACGAGTGCAGATTTATTATTAGAAAAAAAGATGAATCGTACTAAAAATTTACATGTAGGTTTTGTAAGTTTTTTTTTATATTATTGACATTCCAATTAAATAAAAGAAAACTGACTACTTTTTAACAGATTCCAAAAATTATTTTAAAACATTTAGTGCTTGAAATTTAGTTAAATATTTCTTTATTGTCAGATCCTGGAGTTAGTCAGTATTTTGATTAAAAAATAATTTATTTACATACTCTTTCGTAGAATCTGGCTTATTTAATATCGAAATCAATTCTATTTTGCCCTTAAAATTCGAATAACGACAAAGATTTATGATTACTAATAATGGCATTTGTATTTTTCAGATGTCTATTCCAGGTTCATCTAATTCAATGAATTGGCAAAATATCACGAGTGCAGATTTATTATTAGAAAAAAAAATTTTTAAAGTGCCCATTGGTTATTTTTTGGTAAATAAAGTAACAGCGGATCAAAAAGCAATGCTAGTTCGTCAGGCAATACAATTGTGTAAAGAAGCAAATTTTATCGTCAAAGCTTTGACTTTTGATGGATGCCCAACGAACATTACCATGGCAAAAAAACTTGGTTGTAATTTGAGTGTTTTAGACATGGAAACAACTTTTACAATATATAACCAACAAATAACAGTATTTTTAGACCCAGTACACATGATAAAACTTATAAGGAATAGTTTTGAATTCTATAAAAATTTCATTGACAATGAGGGTAACACAATAAAGTGGTCTTATATAAAAAATCTGCATGATATGCAGGAAAAATAATCATTCCATATAGCCAATAAACTTCGATTGGAGCATCTCAACTTCAAAAATAATATAATGAAAGTAAAACTCGCAACACAACTCTTTAGTAGAAGCGTTTCCACAGCTTTATTGTTTTGTTGTAGAGAACTGAAATTACATAGTTTTGAAGGAGCCATACCTACTGCTAATATTTTTGATATTCTACTTTCAGATATTTTCACAAAAATCGTAGAGTGTATTGCTGGATTTATAGTTAATTCTTTGCTCAAAAAAATTTAATGCAATAAATGTTGTGAAGCTTTAATTTCCATGGAAGCGAGGCAAAATAGCCTCATTTGTTTAAGAAATAAAGGTAGCTTAATATATCCTTCTGACTATGTTGTCAAAATTTGCCGGCGATGCGAAGTTGTCATTCGAAGTAATGAAAATTACAGAAAGTTTAAACCAGAAAATCGAACTCTGTATTTTCATACGAAAACCTTCCTGACTTTTGCAAACGAAAAATTATTTTCGGACATATTACATCCTCAGATTGGTTACGAAAATAGCAATCACCCAATAGATTTAGTCAAAAGTGTTATGGAAAAATCATTAACGTACGACTAGTTTATTTAACAAAAAAAGTAAATTCAAAAAAAGAAGTCAGACGTGTAAACAAAAAACTAATTCATTTTAAGGGACAATAGTGCAATCAAAGTTAAATTTCTTTAGAATCGTTGTGATTTGAACCTCGATGAAACGAAAATGAAAAATCATGACAATTAAAAGTGCTAATTATTTAATATGCATGCTTCGTCATATTGTATTTTAAAATAATAATCTCGCATTGTTCCTGATTTGTCGAATTAGTATTCATCATATAATATCAATGTAATTATATACACACATTAATTTTAAAATTTGAAGTTTTCCCTTCTATCGTGTAGTCATAAGCTTACACCAGAATTTTTAATTTTTTTATAATCACTAATACTTCACTTTTTATATGAGATTCTTATTTTAAAAAAATCCGTAATAAATTTTGTTAAACCTTTTAATAGAGTAGTTTTCTTAATTCTGTATACATTATTGTATACTGAACTAAAAAAATACTACCTTCTAATGAGAGATATAAGACTTACGAACCCACATACATTATACAAACTTTCAAATATACACACATACGAACACACCTGTCGCATTGACAACATTAATTCGATAAGTTATGTTTTTATCTCATATATTAGTGTATTAATAAAACTTGTGATTAAATATGTAAACCCAATTACTCAATAAATTTGTGCGAATATATTATTGTTTTTTTGTTTTACATCAAAAATATCGATAATCGATAATACAGTTCGTCATCCCTAAGTCGCTGACATTGTGGATTGGCCACACAGAAGTCTGTGATTGGCCATTTCAAAGTGGATGAAAGAGGGCTTGATATATCAAGCTCTTTTTCACACGTTTCAAAGTGACCAATTCACAACTATTAAACAAAAGTTTGTAACTAATCCAAATACAGCACCTCACTTACACCACCGCGCACCCCGCAGTATTTGGCACGTTTGTTTTCATTACAAAATTATTCAAAGCTGCGTCTTCTTGTTAAGTGGTCTGTGCATATGCATTATAGAATAAAATACGCTCGACCTTTCTAAATGACAAACGCATTCACTTTTAAAGCGATATGAAATATAACTCTGACAAGTACCTCAATCGAGTATAATTTCATAACAAAGTAAAGCCTTTTTAATATTACTCTCCTGAATATACAACTAAAGTCTAGAGAAAGTGAGTTTTAATTATGGCGGAAAAATGATAAAAAATTGCATATATTTTAAAAGAAATATACAAAGGAAGTATTAAAAAAGACTGAAAAGCTATGCATATCCTATTATCTTGTTTTTTCACCTTTATTATCATTTTACTGTCTTCAATGAAATACAGTTAATTTTTTTCTTCATTGAGGTTGAATGTTAATTTGTGTTTAATTAAATAAAGAAAATAGTGAAAAATATTCTTCCTCTGAAGTGCATTGATTACCCCTTTCTCCCTTTTTATTTCAGCATATAAACATTAAATTCGTAAATTCGTAGATATTACATGTAATTGTACTGTGCCACTTACATAAGGAAAACCGTACTGAAAAAAATTCCAAATTTTGAACTTGTATATAATAACACGTGTAAAAAAAATAAAACTTTGAAAGATAAATGAATTAATAAAAAAAACCATCGATTAAAACAAAATATATTTGCGTATAAAACTCAATGAAAATATCAGGATTAGTGTGTAAAATACCACCCTCCTTGGATACCGTAGATCAATCAACTTTAAAAGAAAATAATCTTTATAAAAATAAATAAATTTACTTTCCATATTTTGCGTTCAAAATTCATCGTCCCTCTCAATCATTTCTACTTTCATTTGTATACCCTCAACAGTCGATACGGCAAACATACAAATGGCTTCTTTGACAATACCAATCATGGTTTTTGTTTAAGGTCAGCTGTACATCTAAATCTTTCAATGCAACTTTTTGGGTTTTAACATTTAGATTTTTAGTAATGGTTTGATTGTGCATTTTCGGTTTATTTTCCGGCCATGTTATGAGGTCATATGATTTGTTTGCAAACACAACATCATGTATAACTGCATGGAGTGCTTGTGTATTGAAAAATATAGATTTTCCCCTAACAAATTTGTCAATTTGAGTATTAAAAATTTATTCGATGTTGCTCGTTACGTTTTCATTTCAATCTTTAAATTTACGCATAAATAGCGTTTCTTGTAATAATACAAATATCTCTGCGTCTTATCTACCGGCATGAGTTGAAGGAATTCAAAAATGCTTGGGACAGATCGAATGCTTGCCAAATACGTGTTGAAGACCATTAAGGATGTCATTTAATGTGCCTTTGATTTTAACCGCTAAACTACAATTTTATTGACCCAATATCGAATAAATGATGTTATTTCAGCGATATTGGGTATTATTGGCCTTTCCAAAGATTGCTCTGCAGTAATTACCTTCAGATATTTACCTTCAGTCCTTTTAACTGTAATGTTTTTACATGGTTTCGTAGTTAATATTTTTTTTGTTCGTACTGGTATTCTCGTCAGAAATAAGTTTATCGTATCTTAGTCCCGTAGTCGATTAATTTTTAAACCTTCTAAAAGTATGGTTGACTCCACCTCAGTAGACAACCTTCCATAGTTTTTACAACACTTATATGCAGGCAGTTCAGCGATCTTATTAAAATGTCGAGTACACGACGCGCAATATTTATTTTTCACACCCATCTAAAGGACTTTCCAGACTTATAACCCATGATTCCTGCAGCATCAATTAAAGCATTATAGTTCGTGCAATATGATCGTTTAGACCGACAACCACTTGCAGCCACGGTATTCATAGGTATTATAGGTATACACGTGTATATTTTTTTGAAAAATAGCTTAATTTGACTCTTTCTCTGTAGCACAGTCCTTGCTTCCTCTTCAGTTTGTTCTAGACTCGTCAAACGTGTACAAAATTTAGAAAAACTGTTTCATACATCATGTTAAAATTTATAAATCGGGAGTGAATATCTGCTAGAATTTAGTTCTTAAAAATAATATATTTTTGAAATAACTAATATGGAATCTCCCAATGATCAAAATCATTTTTATTCGCGGTATGCGCCGTCCAAAAATATAAATATGCCAAAAAATAAACGAAAAATGAAGCGATGCAGAATCTACCTTTGTTGGCGAGGTCTAACTCACGAACAAAGCTTGTGTTTGCCGTGATAAACGGCGGTTTATACTGACGAATACGAAGAAAACAAAAGTAATTTGTTTAGTTCTTTACATTTATTTGTATTCTTTATATTCAATATATCCATAATAATGTAATTTAAAAGTATACCGTATAATTTGTTTCATTATATTAAACACAAATTTGTTGTCTTCGTCATTCAAAGACTAAATTACAGTGTTTTGTCTCCATTTATCAGTTTTTACTGCTAATCTTATTACTTAAGCTTTCAATGGAGAAAAGACTGAGATATAAATATAAATGGTAAAGAACTTGTTCAGTGGTATCTTCATTTATCAATACAAGTAGAAATTAAAGAAGGGTGGGCCAATTATCGTTATATGCAAAACGATTCATTTTTCCGATGCGCAGAGATGAACCCTGGGTTGGCAGTGACAATAAGTTGGCCACGTTCACGTGGAAAGTACTGTGGAATGGAGACCGTGGGATAAAAAGCGTACCAAGTATGCGTTGGTACGTAAGTAAAGCCAGGTATGCGTTGGTACGATGACATCAAAAGAACAGTTGGGATGAAATAATTATTAAAAGTACAAAATTGGGAAGACTTGTATAGAGTGAAAGATGTCTACATAGAATATGTTTAAAACAGAAGAAAAGAAGAAGAATTCAGAGAAAGGAAATGTGTATCTTAAATCATTTTATTTCTTTTGAAACATACCTGTGAATTTCACCATCAATTTATGTTGTAATTTTACCATATATTAATATCATCAATTAATATATGTCTATGTAACAAAGAAATTGTCTATTATTCATATGTTATTTCGTGCATCAAACTGAGTAAAAATGTTATGAAACTCTATTATATTTATCAAGCGTTTAATATTCAAAGTTGCAATTTCAACAACAGAATTTACATTTTTTTATATAAATAAGCTTCAAGTATCCTATGTTTATGAAAAATAGACGTGTTCTCTGTTACAACTCTATCTAATATCTACTATATAATCTTGCTATCTCTTTACCTCCACTATATTCAACTTGAAAGATTATTCAATTTTATGTTGAAAAAATTTAAGATGAGAAAGTAGTTTTTAATTAACCCTTTAGTCCTAGTGAGTTAGTTTATTTAATTGCTCAATAAATTATTCGTTTCATTTATTCTATGAAATAACAGTTTTATGACTATTAAGTACAGTTCAATACTTCAAAAGGAAACATAGGACCACGTACCTGTATTCAATCATAACCGTTTCTCTGTGAAACCACTTGACGTAGAAACTTAAAATTTAATATATAATAAAGCATATTATATATCAATAACTAATGCTAAAAAAATGTTGATACTGAAATCTTAGAGGGGGGGGGGGGCAAATTGAATACTCGTGATATTTTTTTTAAATCCTTATATAGCCTGGAATTTCTTCTCAGAGAGCTAATTACAATGGTCTCAAAAATATTATTTTTTTCCATTTTAGGAAGTACATCTTTAAATATACGCCGAAAAATGTGTAAAAAATTAAAAAGAGAAACTAGGGCAATTACTCAGGATGTTATGATTTTTTTAAATATAAGTCTTATTTTTGTCTTTAGAAGATATAGCATACAAATTACTCACTTTGTAAGAAATTAAAAGAAATGTTACATGCAAGGGTACATAATATTTCTATTAAACCGTTTAAAAAATGTTATAAACATTTGATAGATAGTTTAACAAATTTTAGGAACATTAGACAAAGTGTTAGAACCGAAATTTGTATGAAATTGACTACTCTTTAGCACTATTTTTAACCGCAAATATCGAATGCAAATATTTTAGTTTTTATTAGTACCTAACATAAAATATATTTTATGAAAATTTCCGATTGATGACACAGACATGTTACTTCAGAAAAAAATAAATGTTCTGCGTTCATTGTTAAAAAATATTTAAGTGAGTTCTTATTGAAATTATATTATAGAACTGATGTTAAATTATTTTGTGAAGTTTATTAAATTACTAAGCGTCTGTCACCAATGAACACAAAGGACAATAAACACAATATGCGATAGTGATTTGGAAAACCTTTTGGATTTGTTCACACTTTTAAGTAAGTGCGTGTATACCCTGGTCCGTTATGTTCTTGTTTACTTAATTTTACGATCATTAAAGAATATCGTATTTATAAATAATTCTTAGAATTGTTCAAACATAGTTATTTAAACAACAACGCTATTATTTGCAAAATATTTCCCAAAAGAAAAATAAAAATGATCTTCATCTATTGAATATATTTGGCGTTAATTTTGTAGAAATTCATTATTCACAATTGAATGAAACTACGTGATGTAGTATTATTTCTACTATCTTTAATTTCTTTACCACGACCTAGGTTTCGTTGTATTACAACATCTTCAGGTGGGATATTAGCAAAGATTAACTCTTAGGAACAACCAACAGCATTTATATGTTTCAAACATAATAGCGGAAGACTGCTTTGTGCGAATTTTTCCATTGTTTATGTTAGTGAGTTTATTGCAGGGGCACAAACTAGGTTTTATTATATTACAGAGAGTTATACAATATACCAGTATTTTAGTGAGGGTAATAAATTCAATTGTTATTATGTGAGGTTATACAATGCAAACTTTACGGTGTATGTAATAAAATTAAATGGAAGTTATTATCGGTAATATATTTGTACAAAAGCAAGGGTATTTGAAAGTAAGGCCAAGGTAATACACTAATTCTACATATCTTATTATCGGTAATATATTTATACAAAAGCAAGGGTATTTGAAAGTAAGGACAAGGTAATACACTAATTCTACATATCTCCGGTTTTGTGTATTCATATATTTATTTTATTTTAATTTTTTTTGTCTTTATTATATATACTTATATTTATATGTGTATTAGTGCTGAAACAATTTCCAGGGTACTGTAGTATCAATGTTTTATATTTATATTATATCTAGAAGATATTAAGAATGGGTGATGATATTATATTTAGTTGTTCGTTTAATATATTGACCTTGATATCTTTTTTATATCTGTTTATTTCTAATGTTTCTAGGATATTAAGTTTTTTGCCTTTTGTATTTATTTGTAATATATAGGGGAATTATCAGTATGGGGGTGATGGTTATTTTCAATGAGATGTTTAGCAAAGTGGGATATGTCTGGTTTATTATTTCGCCAGCTGGCGATGTGTTCTTTATATCTTGTATTAAAATCTCTTCCTGTTTGACCTATGTATACACTATTACAATCGTTACATTTAAGTTTATAGATACCACTCTTTTTATGTTTATCTATTTTTTCTTTATTATTAATAAGGGTTTTACCCAAGTTATTTAAGGTACTATACGTACATGTTAAATTATTTATATTTTTATTATTAGTTAAGAGTTTTCCTAATTTGAGTGATACATTACCTATGTATGGGATAGATTTATAGTAAATATTATTATTATTTGGTACGATCGGGTATATTTCTTGTATTAGTATTTTTCTTATTTTATTATGATACAGTTTTGTGACAATTGATGGGTCATAATTATTATTTGTTGCGATTTGTTTTATAGTTTTTATTTCTTTACGTAGGTTAGGTTTTTCTAGAGGGATGGTTAAAGCTCTGTGAATCATGGGATGAAAGGCTGCTAACTTATGGGACTAAGGGTGTTGAGATTGACCATTAATTATGGAGTCTGTAAATGTGTCTTTTCTAAATATACTAAATTTATGTTTATTATTTTTGCGTTCTATTGTTATATCTAAAAAATTAAGTTTGTTATCGGACTCTACTACTAAAGTAAATTTGATATTATTGTGTAGGGAGTTAGCAAAGTTAACAAACTGGTCTAACTGTCGCTGTGTACCTTTCCAGCAGATAAGGATGTCGTCAACGTATCTATAATAGTATAATATATTGGTCGCTAATTTACTGTTTAAGAGGCTGGTTTCTAGATGGTTCATAAATAACTCGGCTAAAAGGTGACTGAGGGGGGAGCCCATTGCAAGGCCATTAACTTGTTGAAAAAATTTTTATCGAATAGAAAATAATTTTGGTCTGTGCATAGTTTAAAGAGGTCTCTAATTTCTGATGCTTCAATGGGATTTAATTTTTTCTTTTCTAGGATATCTGAAATGATATTTAGGAAATCTTTTGGTGGTATATTAGAAAATAAGTTTACTACGTCGAGTGATACTAATTTACAATTGGGTGTTGATGTATATTTTTAATTTTATTACAGAGATCAACACAGTTGTTAATGGTATGTTTAGGCGCAAATCCGGTTTTATTTCGGAAGATCTTATTCAGGTGAAAAGCTAATTTTTTTGTGGGTGCGTTTGTGTATGAGACAACAGGTCGTATGGGTATATATGGTTTATGAATTTTAGGTTGTCCATATAGTATTGGGGGTCTAGGGTGCATTTCTATAACTTTATGTTTCGCGAATTCGCGAATTCGTTTACCTTGTCCTTACTTTCAAATACCCTTGCTTTTGTATAAATATATTACCGATAATAAGATATGTAGAATTAGTGGCCTTACTTTCAAATACACTTGCTTTTGTACAAATATATTACCGATAATAACTTCCATTTAATTTTATTACATACACCGTAAAGTTTGCATTGTATAACCTCACATAATAACAACAATTGAATTTATTACCCTCACTAAAATACTGGTATATTGTGTACCTCTCTGTAATATAATAAAACCTAGTCTGTGCCCCTGCAATAAACTCACTAACATAAACAATGGAAAAATCCGCACAAAGCAGTCTTCCGCTATTGTGTTTGAAACATATAAATGCTGTTGGTTGTTCCTAAGAGTTAATATTTGCTAATATCCCACCTGAAGATGTAATACAACGAAACCTAGGTCGTGGTAAAGAAATTAAAGATAGTAGAAATAATACTACATCACGTAGTTTCATTTAATTGTGGATCTTCATCTAATTATTTACATCGCATCTGCGAGAAATTAAAAACATCTTGATGTAAATTACTTTAATTATTTTGTGTAAATATAATGTTTCAAACTTCATTTTATTTACATATCTGTTCCATTATTTCAAGATATAAAAACTCAGATTTTTTAGAAACGACTTTACTTCGTGCCAGTGATAGAAAAAAATAATAATGTTCAACGAAATGCTTCTACGTTTTGTACATCTTTGTCTGTAACAAATATTAGTTATATTTTTCAATTAAATTTTACATTTATTTTATGTTTCGTTTTACAAGATTTTCCTACTAGCTTTATGCTTATATTGTTTTATTAAATACAATTCATTTATTGATACGGTAATTTTTATCAGCCATCCCATTCTTACTACTTTTTGTTGAATTAATTTGAATAAATATTGACCCGATGATCGTGTTTATTTCAGTTTTCTTTGAAATTTCTCGGGATATTGTAATACATACTTTTATTTTTGGAAAACTGAGCTAACAATTAGTGTCGGTTATTTTATTACAATGACTGTATCGGTTACATAGTGTTTTCAAATAAACTATGATATGAAAATAACATCATATGAAATACAGGATTTGATTACTTTTATATTAATCTAAGTGCAAAATATATTGTATACAATAATTAATTTAACGCTGATTTTATGTGCTTGAGGTAAGCATAGATAGGGAGTAGAAATAAATATCCTTCCTTTAAGTATATTATTTCAATATACCAATTATTTCAAAGTGTAAAAAAATAATTTTTAATTATATTAGATTAAATATGTAGATGGAATAGTCATCAAAATCATTGAAAGCGGACGGATAATAAGTGTGTAATATGGACGTATAAGTATCTGTTGATATCGAACTGTATTTCAATAAAAAGAGACGATTTTGCTAAGGCGAAAATTCACATTCAGATAATATCGTACAACAAAATTAACCCTTTACCAAGTTTTCTTTTATAGGATATGCCATTTCTAAAATGCAATTAAATTTAAATTTCGTTAAAAGGTATAATTAATTTTTCACTGGAAAATAAATAGATGACGTAGTATTTTTTTTCAAAAATAGCTTTTCGCATAATGTTTTCCCAAATTAAACTGACAATTGAACAGTGGGTGTTTAACTCATTTAATTACAACATATTTATCCTTTGTACAACTTTTTTATTACTACATTCTCCTCATTGGTATATACAATACAGTTAAACAAAACCTACGATATTCATCTCTGCAATTGCCATGTAATTATTATTAGTTTATTAGTAACAAATCTTCTCATACTTCTGCGATTAAAATATCAGTACGTTATATTAGTAAGAATACAAAATATTTGCTTACAGTAATACATATAAATTCGGTTTACTGAACACGATCCGCTTATTGAATCGACGGGATACGACTCAACGAAATTAGTTATTCAATATAAGCTAAGAGCATATTATTTAAGACGTAGATAAAAACTAAAAGCAAAATCGAAAACAATACCTGCCTTAACAGTCTACTTCGCAATTATGTTACTTACGTCAATAGATGTAGAATATATTATTATAACATATGATAAAAACATTCTCATGTCAGAATATATTATTATGACATGAGAATGTGTAAATTCAAAACAATTCAATTCCGTAGTGCAAGAAAGCGGTAGGGATGGATTTAGATTGATGTGTAAGTAAAAAATAGTTTTAAGTGAATGAACAATGAGTCAGTAGGTAAATGCTAGAATATAGTCACAAATAAAGACTATGCTTGCGTAATTTAACTTTTTTTTTGCATGAGCAATCTAAAAGTATCCGTAAGTATGAACCGAGTGCGAAAAAGAAAGAGGCTTAAAATTCGACCTATAGGTTTTTTAAATGTATATGCAACCGTAACTCGGAGACATGTTGACCGATTTTCATGATTCTTTTTTGTTTTACCCCAGTTTAAGTCTTATTCATTTAATACGAAGCGAGCTTTCCTAGCAAATTCCTCGACGGATGAAATAAATGGGCCCCTTTCAGAAATTTGATCTAGAACAATTTTAGTCACAGATGCCACCTTCTGTTTCAAGGGTTTTATGATGGATCGTGATTCTGATGTTGAAAATCCTCAATGATGACGAGTACATTCCTCATTATTTTGCCACAAGTAATGGTTAGGGTTTGATGATGGAACCTTTTGGTCACATCAGGATCTGATGATGCAACTGGAAGGTGGTGATTAATGACTTAATGGTGAGAAATAGATTTACAGAGATTGGGATCGCTTGAATTAATTTGATCAATCCTTTGGTCACTAGTAGTGGCTAGGGTCTGATGATGGAGCTGGAATATATTGAAAGCTGCTTCTTAATTTTTGATTTGCCTGACGAGTCTTTTGTATTCAAGCAGTGGCAATTGAACTAGATGGTGGTAATAATAAGTCTTCAATAGCGAGCAGAAAACTCGTCGAATTTTGACTTTTTTGATTTGCTTTGTTGTATGAGTAACCAAGAAAGTAAAATTTACATTGATGAGTATTTACAGGCGCATACAAAGGTATGAAGTAACTAAGCACTCGTAGGAATAGGCAGATAAGTGAGTGAAGGCATGTACATAGACATGAAACAACTAGAATATTGATAATCAGATAGGTAAATAGATACAGATATAACAAAACCATAAAGTAAATAAGATATTAATTAATTATAAAAATATGTGCAGGTAAAATATATACAAAGGCACAAAGTACTGGTTATGGTAAAGTCAGAAGAATGAGGTATTGAAATGTTCCTAGGTATGTACAGCTGTATATGTATGCGTGTGTATGTACATTTGTGCATAAGAATTAAAGATGAAAAAGTTAAACATTTTTACTAGCTCCAAATAACATCTGAATATAAAATCGATTAAAGTATAAAATAATAAAATTAGAGTATTTAGTTCGAATTTTTGTAGTACTGTTATACGGCGCCTAATTGCATATCCTACTTTGTAATGTATTAAAATACATAGTAAAACGTAAAGGAAATATCTAAACGATAAGTAAACTAAGCGACAAATGTTTGTAAAGGCACATATTCTACTTCTTTATGTGTATTACAATTTACGTCTATTCTAGTTTTACATTAAATTTGTGTATTTATAAAAATATCGTTTATAGGTGTGCATATTAATACCTTAGAGATAGAGAAAGAGGCGTTGACTTTGCAATGATCCCTAAAACCTCTAAAAGAAATGGTATTTTTCAAATTGATTTATATGCAGAAATAATATCCTACTACAGAACTTCGAAATGCGTACTATTTTTTATAATTGCATACTTTTCAGTGCGCATCTTATTCAGTAGATGTTTCTCGAATCGGCTTTCGATACAATATTTCTCCTAAAACTTTTATAATATTCATTTTATAATCAAAGAAAATATTTTTCCCAAATTCACCATTAAATATAATATTAATTTTGTTACCCAGAAGAAATAATTAAAATTTTTTTTACGAATGTGGTTTTTAAAATAACTTCCTATTACAATTTTGGTTTTTCTGTTACGACTATATATATGTATGTAAGTATGTTTATGTAAAATCGCGTAACAAATGAATTCTTAAAATCCTGAGATATGGTTTATCAGCTGTTTCTTTGCGCTATGAAATGAAATTTAACGGAATGAAGTAGTAATTAGAATGTTAAGACATAACTTATTGATATACTTCCCTAAAAATTATAACGAAACGATTATGAAGAGAGGAACGAAGTTTTATTTTATTTTATGGCTTTACCGGAAAAAATTGTTCCAAATTTTAACCTCTTTTTTGGAAACTCAGGTTAAAATTTATTATTGACATGAATAGTATGAAAAACACTTAAGAAAATTATCCCCTCAATTATCTGGTCTTAAAAACTATTTTTGCTCTTGTTATTTTTTCTTTTAAAACATTTTAATTTTTTGTAGACCTTTTCGTTATTTGTAATGAAGCCTTGAAAGTTTTTGTTTTCTAAAAAAATATCAACTAAAAAAATTCTATTAACAGTTTAAAACCTATTTTAATGCCCTAAATTTATTTTAAATAATTTTTCCCTGTAGATCTCTTTATAATGTTTACCTCATCGTCTCCTCTTGATTTTTTATTTTATAACCAAACGCAGAACTTTTTTCGATGAGTTTCTTCACTGACTGAAACTCCAAAAATAACAAGAAGCCAATGTTTAAGATATTCATAGAACGATTTAACATCAGGCTTTTTATTTCACATAGAACGTGAAACTACGGGTAGCGGGAAAATCTTGCTCTTGTATCGATTAAACTTTACTTACTTAACAATGGTTTTCCTTACAACAGAAGTTTCATAATAACAAGCTAATAATATCAAAAAGTCGTGAACACAGATTAGTTTTAATAGGTAGCCTCCGTAACGTTTTAAAAGTCCTTAAATTTTGATATGTAAAACATTTGATTTAATTTATCGAAATCTTTATTTCCAAATAATTTCAATCTCGTCATAATTTTTGCTTGATACTATTTCTTCACTTTTTTACATTCTGCAATAAAAAAAGAATTTAATACAGTGTATAATATTCCATTACTATAACACGTCGAAACACTGAAAAATAATATGTTTTGTTTTCCTTTTTATACGACTTCTAAAAAAGACGAGTTTCTCAATTTTGATAATTCTTTTTTATTAGCTCACTACAGATATGGTCCCATATAAATATGATGGTAATTTTATGACGACGTCCGGAAATTAATAATAGAACTCCTTAATGAATGGCAGTAAATCAATTATGATTCAAGATATTTGTTGCCGGTAGTCGTAACTTTGCAAAATAACTACTCCACTTACCAGGTTGACCTTGATGATAAGAGCTGGATATGAACAATGGAATTTCTTAGCGGATATTGGTAAATCAACCGTGATTGAGTATTTGCCACGAGTAGTTGTTACTTTGCAAAATAACTACACCGTTGACCTGGTTAGCGTCTGATGATGAGTTCTGGCAATGAACAATGGAACTCCTTAACGGATTTGAAATTGAAAGTCATTCAAGATATTTGCTACTGATAGTTGTTATTTTGCAAAATAACTACACTATCGATCATGTCAGAGTCTGATGATGCGTTTTGGAGATGATCAATGAAACTCCTTATCGGATGGTAGTAATTCAAATGTAATTCAAGATATTTACTATTGGTAGTTGTTACTTTGCAAAATAACTACACTATCAATCATGTCAGTGAGTGATGATGAATTCTGAAGACGAATAATTTAACTCCTTAACGGATGGTAATGAATCGATCGTGATTCAATATGTATGCTACTGGTTAGTTGTTACTTAAGATAATATTTTGCTAAATATGATATTGGATTTCGGATATTGACAACGGAACTCCTCAAGTCGTACTTTTTAATTTGCAAAATCTGATATAGGACTTTGAATATGGCGAATCGAACCCCTCAAAGGCTAACAGCTAACCATTAGGGGCTACTACTATCGCTTCATTTCTATGTGTCGTTGACAATAAATTTTAGACAAAGTGGAAATTATCTCTATACTAGCTTTTGCCTATGGCTTTTAATAATTAATCCAATATTTTAAGGAAGAAATTAATTGTGATGAATAATCACTAAAAATTCTAAAATAAAATATTTTTTAAAAAACCGACCTCAAAAAAGATAGGTACTAATTAAAAAGTAAAAAATAATCAACTGAAAATAGGTACCTCTTTATTGGCTAATAACTAAGTTAATTTATGTTTTATGCTCGGTACCAGCATTGTTGACCAACTTAAACAAATTTATAATTTAATTTAATTTGTAATGTAATTTTAAAACTTTGACTTCTAATGTTCTTGCAAAACTAAATAAATCCATAAAAGGCGTATTTATAATATAAAAATTTACATTCGTTTAAGTTGATGCTGGCACCGACTTCCAAAAGAAGTAACTTAGTTATTAATTGCAAATAAGTAGGTATCTATTTAGTTAGTGACACGAACGAATTCAAATTTTTAATAACCTTTTCTTTTTATTTATTTTTATTTGACCAACAAATTGTTGAAATCATTAGTCACAACTGACTTGCGTTCCTAAAATACATCAATAAGAAAATTATAATTTAAATAGGGAGCAGCACTAAATTTTTGATATAAATGCAGCAAAAATTGTAGACAAACATCAGTATGTTTTTAGGTAGGTATATGGTATATGGAGAATGAAGATATTTTAAGAGTCTAATTCGAAGGTAATAATAACCTAAAGTTGAATTCATAAGTATGATCTAATAATAAACATCGAAAAACCAGGAATATTTATATATTTGGAATATAGGCCCATCCAGATAATATTATTTTTTAGTTTTCGGCATAGTTAGAAACGAGCACAATTGAAGCTTTTAATTATCTCCTTTTTATTGAAATATTATGAAGTTGAAAAATACTTTATTCTTCCTAGTTTTGTGTGAATTTATCAATTTTTATTAATAATATAATGATGTTATATTGATAATTATAGTTTGGAGAAAAGTCATCGACTAATTGATGCAATATATTTTTGCGAATTATACTTTAAATTTCGCTCATATTGGTTTGTTTACATATATATATATATATACATATATATATATATATATATATATATATATATATATTTATTTTTTGGCACGAAATGGAGCACTAAGGTGTATAAAAGCCACGTAGTGCGCATAAGAAAAACCTGTTAAGCACTATTTGGGCTTAATAGATTTTTTCTTATGTTTGTCAACAACGAAAAAATTCATTTCAGCATAAAATATGACAATTTATGATTTTTATGATAAAATGAAGAAAAGAATAAAGGAACTTTAGTGGTAAAAAATGCAATAAAATAAAATTTGATTTTATTTAAAATAATTTATTGCCAGATGCAATTATTCTATTCCCTCATTTTCTCAACTTCTATCGCTGTTTATATCATAATGAAACATCGTCATTATGATCATTCACATAATCAATCATTTTTGCTTCGTATTTGATAAGATATCTTGCAGCTAGTCAATCATATTTTGAATTAACATTTTTTGCAAGTGACATGACATTCTCTGAGACATGACCTCCTTTCGTATTTACACATAATGTAATTGAGCATTTCTAAAATAATAGTTTCAATAGAAAATTTGAGAAGCATGCAAGAACAACGTCACGTAATACACACTAGAACATTATGTTTTCTACCGCCATTACATTTACAAGTCATATTTATTCATAAAGGAGACGCCAGAAACAGCACGTTACGTAATAAAACGTCTAAATATTACGCTTATATTTATGTTACTGCGTTTTCTCATAAGAACACCAGAAACACCGTTTTTTTAAATTCCATGCTTTATTTAAAATACAAACTCGTCTGTATAATAGAAGATGTATTAAAAAATGTAGTTATATTGAATATGATACAACTATAGTATTAATTTGTGAAAGATGTAACATTTATTGCACTCTTGCATATGAGAAGGTTTAAATCAATGTATAATGGATTATAAGAAAATGTATAAAGAAAAATTGTGTTTCTACATACAGTTACTCATTTGGTGATAATAATGAAATAATCATATTTCAATTAATGGAAATCTATATAATAATAATAAATTATTTGCGGTTAAAAATATACCCATGTGTTGCACAGCTTATTACATTCGCATGTACACTGTTTTCATAAAAACTAAGGATGAAACGAGGAAAAATTAATTTAACAATCGTAGATATTAGTATATATATATATGAACATATTTGTTCATACACATATTTAAGAATATGTAAAATATTATTCGGGGGAATTCGACACATAACATGTTTCATTTATTTTATGTATTACTGGCAAAGGGTATATAATTCAGACATGTCATTAAAGACTCGGTTTGCCTATGTAATGTATAAAAACTGTATCTTTTTTCAACTAAACATACTATACTTAGGTAGTCTGTACAGTGCCTAGGAATTTCATAAAATGCCATTAGGACATCCATAAAGTATGAAATCAAAGACAAATTAAACTTAATTTTTTTTAATTCAACTTTTCCAAAATTATCAATTGTCAATAAAAGTAATATTTTAAAAAGGAATTTTCAATAAATTCAATCAATAGTCAATACTTTATCAGAATAGGTAGTCACATAAGTAATTATATAGGAAGAGATTAATTTGTTTCTTCTTATGGGAAGAACAGTTGTGATATTTGGAAAGATACAAAATTTCCTTCTTAATATGTAATACAGGGTGTCCAGTGGCAGATTTCAATGTTTGAAAAATTGTAAAAAAAAAACTACACCTCTAATACAAAGTAGGTTTATTTTAACTTTATAACAACAAATGCGGATTCCATTTTTTAAAACAACGTTTTCCAAATGGCGGCCATCGAATCTGACACACTCTTCGAGTCTAGCACGCATGTTTTCAAAAACGCGTTTGCAGAGCGACTGGGGTATCCTACTGACTTCGGCTCGAATATTTCTTTAAGTTGTGTCACAGTGCTCAGATTTGTTTTGTAAACAACGGATTTTAAGTATCCTCATAAGAAAAAGTCACATGGGCTTAAATCGGGTGACCTAGGTGGCCACGGTACGGTAACGTTTCGGGATATGTTTTTTTCTGGAAATAACTGCCGCACTGCATTCATGGACACATTAGCAGTATGAGCTGTGGCCCCGTCCTGCTGGAACCATGTGTTTTGGTTGAAGGATAGACTATTCTGTAGTTCTATTCTGAAAAAGTCATTTAACATCTGGGCATATCTCTCCGAATTCACAGTTACAGTTTGGCCACGTTGATTTTTAAAGAAATAAGGCCCTATGATTGCAGATGCAGACATGGCACACCAGACTGTTACTTTAGGCTTATGTAAAGGCTCTTGATGCATTTGTCTTGGGTTGTGGACATCCCGGTAACGAAAGTTCTGCTTATTCACATATCCTCCAATGTGAAAGTGAGCTTAGTCACTAAAGAATATGTTGCCCATGCTACCCGGTAGCAGTACGAAATCTCAACATCACCTCCGCGTAAGTTTTTCTTAATTCAAAGTCAGAATCGTGTAAATCTTGAACAATTTGAATTTTGTATGGATGGAACTTGGGCTTTTTTTTGCATTATTACCTGTAAAGTTGATTTCGGAATTCCCAATATCGATGAACGTGTACGCAGTGATAAACGGGAATTTTCAACGACAGAAACCATAACACGCTCGACATTTTCATCCGAGGCTACCAATGGTATAGGTCCTGGCCTGGGCCTATTTAATGTTGATCCTGTAGCTCTGAACCTTGCTACCCATGATTGAATGAGGTTGATCGATGGTCAATCACGTAATCGACGAATACTGTAACGATTATTAAATCGACGGTGTGCTAGAGACAGCGAAAATCCACTCGAAATGTACGCCTCGACGGCAAAACCGCGGTGCTCTCCACTCCACTGTTCCATGGCTACTAAAACATCCACACCGCTTGCGCTTCTAACGACGCCCCCCGCGCCCCTCTTATGTGTTGCGTTCAGAAACTATGTTTGTTCAAACTTTAAAATCCCTGTATATACTCTTAGTATTGAAATGTTGTTTGCAAGTACATTTGACAAATCCCTGACCTATTCCTGTACGTTGTAAATTTGCAATGGCCCGCAGCACCATACTTCGGTTAAGAACGTTAACTTTCTTTAGTAATTTCTATCTAGAAAATTGTAAACTACTGCCTTGAGTACACTGCTTTAATTACAAGTTGTTTTTTGCCAGTAAGACAGGGTCTATCAACGTCTATCTTTTGTAAAACAATGGTTGAAATATTGCATATATTCCCGTGAGCTTCATCGACTCTTGGCGCAAAAATATTTATGGTAGTTCCTAAAGCGGCAGTTAAAAAAGTTTTTTAGAAGTTTTACGTATTTTCTATGCTTGTACTTGCAAGTTATCTTTATAGTTGTGGCTATTACACAAAACTGGTTGGCAAACAAATTTAGAACCGTGGCCCTCAAAGATAAATTTTTTTGGAGCAGTACAGATCGAATAATTATCTCTGTTGTATTTTTTACATAAACGTGCCCCCGTTATCATCCTAGAATTAATACAACGCAGAAGTGATAATTTCAAGGACTGATCATATTATGAGAATATAGACCATCTAGATGTTTATCAGCATCTCAAGATTCCTGCTCATACAGATACTCGTAAATAGACCTGGAACATTTAAATGCAGATCCAATATGTCAGGACGTAGGACAGATAAATTGATTATGGTGAATAGTCTATATTTAGAATTTTTAAAATCTCATCATGCATCTCAAAATTCTCGAAAGTATAATTTCATTGGTATTGAGTGTCTAAAGGTTAATTGTGTGAAATCGATTGGAGAATCGATCTATCATTTAGTAACATTTTCCAAATCTTCTTCAGATTTTCGTTTGGGAGTACTGCTTATAAGCAACCGATATACCAACTTTTATTTTTGTTCCGAACAGAGCTTTGTAAGATGTTCATTTAATTCGTGAATGGAATTCTCAAGTATTCGCAAGTATTATGAATCACAACTTTTGTCGTTCATCATCATTGGTATGAATTCATATGATCTATATACATTGGTTAGCTCGTTTAACGCCTCTGTGAAGTTTTTAATGCCTCTGTAATGGCTTGGAAAGTATCAAGGCTTGCCATGCAAAAATTTTAGAGTTGACCAATAAGCGTTGAGACTGCTCACAATTTCGTTTAAAAATTCTCTGCCGTTGCCAGATTGTGGAATTGGTGATACACGGACCAATGTAAAAACACCAGGAAAATGGAACGTCACGTCTTCAGCGCGTTTTGATTTAAATGCCCTTAGTATTACGAACCTTGTTAAATTATCCTAATAAACTGTTATAAATGTGTATTTACCATCTGGATGAGATTGGTAATAAATCAAATCCGCTTAACCGCAGAAATTAAACTCGGATGAACGTATGAATTTCACAACGATTCATATTTTGTTTCTTTTTGTTTTTGCTGAGACGGTTCGTAAAGTTGCAAATTTATTTCAATATAATTGCGGTTTATATTCTCATACCGTACAGCTCTTCCATTTTTCGGTCTTATCTGCCATAACTTGTACTGAAAAAACCTCAGGAAGTAAATCAAATAATTACCTATAAGAAAAGTGGTAAATTATATAGCTATTTAACGGCACAGTTCACGTAAAAATTACGTTACGCACGCAAATAAGTAGTGAAATGTAAAAAAATACTAAATAAAATTTAATCAAATTACAACACGTTTGCTTACTACCCCCATTGCGACTAGCTCCCACATTGAATAGTACGAACAGCGAATACTATCTATTAAATATATTGTAGATTTTATGCTTGATATTTTAAATGATGCCTAGGCAAATATGGAATAATTACATTGTACACATTTCCTGAGTATTTAGGTACTATGTAGTAAACCTAGGTATTTTATACAATACCTTATTTTATTGACCTTTATAATTACTTTAATCACAGGTAATAACCAGGGTCTAACGAAAAGGAAGGAACTCTTCGATGGCGAGTAATAAATTCATCGTATTTGGGCACGAAAACTTGTCTTCTAAATTGGTAAGTATGTATAGGTACGAATGAAGACATCATGTAACTAAGATATTCGATAGGTAGGTAAGATAGTCGACAGGTAGGTAAGAACCTAAAGGCGCATAAAAAGACATGAAGCAGCTAGTATATTAGTAGGTTAGGTAGGTTGGTATATAGCGGTAGATAAAATATTGCTTGATTCTAAGTATAAAAGAAATGGGATATTCGGTAGGTAAGCAGGCGAGCATGTACATTAACTGTGATGAAGCCAAGAGGGAAATGTTAATGACATATCTGTATATATGTTGGTATATATGTATGTATGCCTGTATGTACGTAGTTAGATACAAATTTATTCATGAATTAGTATATAAAAGAGATGTTTATTTCTGTTTCCCGGGATAAACAATTTGAAATATTCAATTTTGTTCTTGATATAAAGTCGTTTAAGGCAATATAACGTATTAAATAGGACAAGTATTTGCGCTTGGTTCAATACTTTGTAATGTGTTACGTAGCTTCATCGGCAATTTAACGGTATTTTAAGATGTTAGTGTCAAAAATGTGGTATTGACACGAGTTCGTAGTCGGATATTTTATAGACCGACTGATTTATATTTACACGATATTTCAGGAGAAGCAAATTATAAAGTACGAATAGATTTTTATCATGTTTCATTTTTATTGCTGTATCAATAGTTAAAGAGTTTCAAAGTATATCGATATAAAGAATCAGTCGTGAGAATCAGTTCTTTAATCAAGTTTGATATATTTTAATGGCTCTACGAGAGTGGCTTACAAGGCATACCATCAAGTAACTTTTAATAATTACACCTTTCAAATAAAAAAGGGTAATATCAGGTTAATATCCAAGGTATAATAGCCAAATACGATATAATGCATATCTTGTAAACAGTGCTAAAGTTAGCGTGCCTGTCTGCAACATATTTTATATGTGTTACAATAAAAGTTTTGAGGATAGAACTATGCATTATAAAACTCTGGCTTGTAGTTTGTATTTAGTTGACCGTATCCGTCATACGAGGATTTAGTTTTGAAACTATGCAGAAAATTGTTAATCCATGTTCATAATTACGAGACGAAACTGTAAGTAGATAGTTTATTTGTCAATTTACAGCGTCAGATAAATTTTATTGAATTAGTCCGTTGCCTCCCTGCATCCATGCAGAGTTAATAATAAAAGAATAGTCGTGAATTGTTTTATGTTGAAATTGTTTAAATCCACAAATTGTTTAAATCCACTTAATACACAGGTAGCTAGAATTGGCCTTTCGCAACTTTGTCTGATAATAAACTGCATATACGTATATATATGGAACTGTAGACTTGTCGTATTTCTGTAAAGAAGGCAAGAAAAAATCGTCTTAATTTTAAATGCACTAGGTACAAATTTTAAAGTATCATTGGAATCTGTGGCTTTACGGGTATCCATACCTTCCAAATTTTTAAATTTATCGGTACTTAAATTTCACTTTCAGAATTTAATTTGTACTTGAAAAAAATTAGGCAGATAACAAAAATTTAACATCACATCTATGTATTAACATAGAATTAAAAGTTCCGAATGTATCCACTTTATTATGGTGTGGTAGTTTCTCCATCAGATACCTTATATTCACTAAAAACGTGGTTAAATTGTGAATAAATTTAAGTTTTAGTAGATATCGCTTATATGTTAATAATAATATAAAATATGACGTGCTGCATTTAGCCCAGGGTTCAATGTATTTTTAAAAAGTATACAAATAAATTAGATGAAAATATCAAAGTAGTAATGAGTGTTGAATTTTGAATTTTTGGAATTGTGAATTGGTCAAGGGAACTGAAGCTACAAATCAAGTCACACAAAACTAACTACATGATTTTATAATAGACCGAAGCCATAGAAAACAATTTAACCCGGTAACTACCATGGACGGTGTGCCCATCATTTTGGGCGTGACCCTGGGTGCAGAACTTCGTTTCACTAAACATATTGAAAACATCTCACACAAAGCATTAAGCAAATTAAACATCTTGAGAAATCTATGTGGTACTAACTGGGGAGTAAAACCTCAAAACTCTCAGAACAACTATCGTTTCACTTGTTAGACCCAATCTGGAATATGCAGCATCAGTCTAGGCACGTGCCTCTGTGTCTGCACTAGGGAAAATTGACAAGATCCAGGCCAATGCAGCCAAGTTAATCATTGGGCTGTCTCTTCCATAAACAACACCAAGGCAGAGCAAGAGAGTGGTTAAACTATTTCGAGCATGACCTAGTGTAAATATATACTGATGGATACTCAGATGACATAATTTTAAACCGAAGAGTAGCCATTTCCATCACCTTGACAATTGGCATAAAACTCCAAAAAAGTATAAGAGCAGAAAACATCGTTTCAAATTTTACTTGCAATTCTCGAGACCCCACGATAGTATATTTCTATGGGTGATCAAGTATGCGTTCTCAGTGCAGGTAGAAATATTACTAAGATTATTTCCAGACTCAGAACCAATACACTTAGGTGGAATGACTCTAAATACGATGGCATTAGATCCTATAAATCATGTCAAAATTGTCTAGGGGAAGAACTCATCCTGCAGTACGTTCTCATTGCCCAACCAAGATTAAAAGCCTACAGGCTATTGATGAATTTCCATTTCAGGAAAATATCTACAGAAATAAATTTTCTGAGACTAATTTGACTTCAAATGGACACGACACCAACTAACCAACCAGATGAAAACGTCAAGAAACAGTGAATATGATACTCAACTAAACGTATGAATGTAGCAAAATTCAAATTCACATTTTTATGTTTATCACTTATAACATTAATTTGCTTTGATAACTACTAATTAAAATTCGACACAAAATGACAAACTTTTTATCTTTATGAACAATAAGATACATACACGCATACGCTCTTTATTACCACACCGATATATTTTAGTACAGAGATATGTTTTCATAAACTAATTCTACTGGAGTCACTGAAACTAGTATATTCTTCATGTTTATTTATACATTATTATTTATTTAACACACATAAGTAAATATATAAATAGGGATTTTGTTTTGTATAGAATTAACTGTATGTAAATGAAATATTGTTGCATTTACCGAACACTTGGGTATTTAAGAAAATATCGATTTTTTTTGTGATCATCCCTTCTTCTATATTTCTATAAAGAATACATATTTTTTATTCTCAATGTATATCGGTGTGAGTGAAATAAAGTGGCTTGCATATTTCGAACTCGGGTGATCGAAAAACAAATAGAGTTTTTTCATTTAATTTGATTTAAAATTTTATACAATCTTATTATTCCTTCAGTAAAATAAACAGCACCTAAACAAATAAAAATAATTAAGGAAATTCTCATATCATTGCTATCTATAGATACCTACAAGCATTGAAATTAGAGTTTTTTGATATATGTTAGACACTAGATCATTTATCGAAACAATATTCAAGGCATCTATATGAATAAGCTTCATCTTAAAGAGTACTCTACAATAAGCTAATTTATTATGTTAGTAATTGCATTTAGTTACTTAGGACGACAAAATAAAGTTAACGCCGCGTACAGTGAGAATATCGAAGCTGACGCAACCTACATTTTTGGGTGTCGGCTCCGCGTTAAATCGTATTACATCGCGACCAGCAAAATATATAATACCATTTGCCAATCCTCTTATTTCATTTCACAAAAACAAAGATACACTGTCATAGAACCAGAGATTAAAGTATTAAATATTGATACATTCAGTGATTTCATTAATTATACAAAAAGTCAATCATAAAAATTTCACATCATTTTTAAAAACATTTCTTTCGATTCGTTTTAATATAGCCATTTTCCTTTATTACGTTTTTCATTGACGTCATTGATTTCTGAGAATCTATTTGTAGATTATGTATTAAAGTATTACTTCATTTTGCACAACGACACAGTCCTGTTAATGTGTTCAAAGAAATTTAATTATTGAATGGAGTTCTGACTGAACTTGAATATTCAGTGATATTATTCGTACCCATTTATGGCGGGCTAAAAGCTAGCGAAACATCATTATTACCATTCCGGTATTAAACATATAGGAAAAATATTTGTTTCACAGAAATATAATCATATAATTTTTTGAAAGAAAATGGAAACCACTAATTAAATTAAACAACTAGAGTATAGTAAGTACGTACTTTAGTATCTATTATCTAAGTTTCTGGATAACATTTCTAATTCATTTATCTAAGCAGACTGCAAAATAAAATTTAATAAATAAAATTACTGAATAGTACTACTAACTTGATATTTCAATAGGTGAAAATTTAATTAAAACTAAATAAAAGTATTAATGTATATTTACAAGCTGTAAAGAGAATAAAGAAACAAAAACCTTATTTACTTAATATTATGCAACAAATAGGTAAACCTAGTCTATCACTATTCAGCTAAACCTCTTTCTAGTCTCTCTCTCCTCAGTCTAACATTATCTAACAGTTAGTATTTCTTGTATTAATATCAAAAACATTAAAATCCTATCAGATTTTTTATATATCGAACGTTTGTTTTGTAGCGTGTGTCTACGATGTAGGTTCCGTTCACGTAGCTACACTTGTAACCTTAGCATCGTAAAACATCAGGTGATATCAGCAAAGTGCTAAGAAACTCGAGCGGGTTCGGTAAAGAGGGGCTGTTACGATGACTGGCGCGCGCTTGGGCTAATTTTTAACTTTAACAACTATTTTTATATATTTAAGTAAGTGCTTCTATAAAGCACTTACTTAAATAGGTAAAAATAATTACGGGAATATTAAACTATGCAAACGTCGCCCCTTTCTGTCTAATCCTAATAGTCTATGGTAGAAGATATAAAAACCGTGACTCTGTCACTGTACTTCCACTTTTTCTGATCGAGGTCATCAAGAATTTCAGTGGTTATTTGTCGGAAATCCTTATAAAATATTATCTCAAAAATTATCCACGTGTTTACACTATCTCAATATTACTTCAACAATATATGTATTTGTTAGCCATAGCTGAAAAATAAGTCAAGTATTGAAACTACGAAATTGTCAATAAAATAAGCTATAATGTGCTCTCGTTCAATTACAAACGATAACATGAAAATAAAAGGTAAGATAACTTCCAATAATTGTTTAATAATAATTTTAAGGTTAAACGGCCGCTAAAATTATTTCAAGTGGAGACTCGCATCAATACTTGCATGAAATTGTGTTTGAACTATGAAATTGTGTTGAAAATATCGACACTTCGGATTTGATGGGCGATCATAAAGCAGGGACAGAAATAATTCTATGGATTGATCCAACGATTCATATTCGTATTCAAATTTCAATTTTGAATATAATTTGGCACGTGCTTTCGACTATACAGAGCTCATACAGAAAATAGGTTTACTTCAAGATCTACAGACGATAACTCTCACAAAATTTCAAAATATAGAAGACTACATCAGCAGAATAATGACAAATGCTATGAGTACAAAGACATCGGATTATCTATAGATGACGAGTGTCTTAGAATAATGATTCTCCCTCGTTTACCCGATTCCTACAAATTAATAATAGTAGCATGCGATAAGCATGAATACGATCAAACTGAAAATTTTACAAGACGTCACAATAATCGAGGTCGCCACAAAAGTGTTTTTATAAATGGGAATTTCAAAGGAAAGAAGTATATAAGTAATTCCCAGAGAGGCTTTCATTGTTACAATTACAACTGATTTTGTAATAAAAATGGAATGTAGATCAGAACAAAAACAAAAAGGGGTTTTGACTCAGTTTTAAATAAGTTCGTGTTTAAGTAGTAGAAGTAAAGCTGATTTCCTATGTAAGATTGCATTGTAGTAGCGACCACCTAGGAAAAAATCCGAATTGATAAACAATGGATTATTTTCCTCCGGCATGTAAATGTTTAGATAAATGTATTTGAATAGCGGTAGTAACTAATTTAAACTAGGTAGTAACTAATTTTTTTCTTTGGTATTATTTTCGATAAAAAAATAATTCCATTTATTATTTAATGTTTATACAATACTCAAATCTCGTTTTATAAAATATTTAAAAAATCCTTTGTATTTAATATATAATTTAAGTTGCATTAAGATATGGATTAATATAGTAATTCAATAAAAGTAGAAATTAAAATACATTGACCAATAATTGCATTAGTCCTATTTTGTTATGGGATGGAAATATGAAATGAATATGGAGAAAATGAAAATTCCACGCTTTTTTAAGAAAGACATATTATTGTGTATATAAAAACGAAATATTAAAAAATAGGCTCATTCGCTATTAATTTATTTTAAGAAATGTTCCGAAATATCTCTAATTTCATTTTAATTTTTAAAATTTATAATTAGATACTCAAAAACATATAGATAAAAATGAATAATTGTAATGTTGATATGTATTTGAGAATTATTCTACACATATATTCAATGTAAAACTTATGACTCATATTGAACACTTACTACAAGATACGGACGAATAAGCGAATATATAAATAATAGTTTTTCCTCATTTGGCTATAGAAACCTGAAAATTAAAAATTTCTTAAAAATTTATGGTTCCTTCTCTCATAATAAAAGGGACCTATATTATAACGGACAAACAACCAAGTGATTGTAGCATCACTTGGTTGTCCGTCCGTTTATTTGTCAAAGTTATTTTTCATAGAAACGGTTCTTGGATATTATATTAAATTAATATTGCAAGCTGAAGACTGTAATGTATGATGTAAAAAAATTAAGTTCTCTGGTTCACGAAACAAAAGATGTGACACTTTGTAGCATTTTTTCTTCACGAAATAGTATTTCTCACCTATAATTAAAAATCACAAGATACGTCAGGTCGACCTACAATCTTGAAAGTCAACATAATGAAAGGTCTATAACATAAGCAACCAAAAAAATTGTTAGTTGCTGTATTTAGGTTAGGCAAAAATAATTTTTGTAAATAGTTTTTCTAAAAATACTATTTACCTTTAACTTTTTATCGATGCTAAAATGTGTATCAAACCCCCGTGAAACCCCTTACTGCTCGTACTTGATAGGTTTTTTCATCATAATTTAGACTTGATCAATAGTAGAGTTTCGTGGCGTATTTTTGTGCATATTTTTAACTTTGTCTATAAATACTTTACGTATAATTCTTAAAAACAATTTTCGAATACTCATAATTTGTTTTTTTTTAAAGAAAGTGAAAATATTGTACTTCAATAATTACTCTATATATACATTATATTAATACTTTTGTTTAAATACTTTTTAGTTAATTGTAGGTCCAATACAAAGAAATTATAAATATTTTGGAGATAATGAAATTATGACTTTTTTAACTTTGGTACCATTATCAAACTCATCTCTACATTAAATTAAATATTTTAAAAGACAAAAAATGTTAATTCATACCCTCTCCCAACTAAGAGACGTGTTGTCCGTCGAGGAAAGTTTTAATGTATTTTAGTACCACTGCTCTATAAGAGACATGATAATAATGGTTTTAACAGTTTCCGAAAACACTTTTTACTATTTCCTGAAGAGATTACAAAAACATAACCTTAGTCTTTACATCCACTTTCATTGTTTTTGGAGTTATGGATTATTTTCTCACAAGCGTTTGGTTCCTTACTTTTTTTATAAATTAACTTTCCATATATTTTTAGTAAAATATACATAAAAGCTGCAATCGTTAGTAGGTAGATGGTAAAAAATCTGGATTTCAACGTAATTGTCATCATGTTATGAAAATGAAAGCTTGATTAAAGAAGGTTGGTTAAATTTTGTTTTCCGGTTAATCATAAAAGTTTTTAAGAGCATAAAAGTTTTTAAAAGCCTTTTCTGACTTCCTACTGCAACTTTCTTAAGAACTAATGCTCCCAATTTTTTAAAAGAGTTGGAAAATAATAATCTATCCATAACGCAGGGTAAGTGAAGTTTACTCCAAAGGAAGTCAGTATCCTAACACTTTCAGTTCGGTCACCTATATAATTTGAAACCCTTTTCAATGTAGTTAAACATCTATCTATAAAATTGTATCATGATAAATTAGCCGACGAACATATATGATTGAATTTTCAGTTCATGTCTATTGCGCATAAAAAATCCCTTGGAATGTAAAAGAATCATATACAATGTTAATTTGACCGTTCGGCATTAAATGAATCATCATTTACTATATAGTATCTCTCGCACATAAACCAAAAATACAGTAACTTAGTAACAGGAATAATTTTAGTTGGTTTTTTATATTTTCAAACACTGCGTATTTTCATCGAGAATTCGCTAGGCCAATTTATGTTTCCACATCGGCACTTTCCCAGAATGTTA
This sequence comes from Druceiella hillmani, assembly GCA_039881145.1. Taxonomy (NCBI): domain Eukaryota; kingdom Metazoa; phylum Arthropoda; class Insecta; order Lepidoptera; family Hepialidae; genus Druceiella; species Druceiella hillmani. Next base: position 7,326,491 of record JAYKKI010000070.1, read on the forward strand.
TTTTATTTCTTAATTACAGACAAATAGTAAGAGAATTCCTATGCCTTTGTCATAATACATTATGACTCCACCGTGAAAGTGAAAATCGTGTTCCGTTTTATTTATTCGAATATAGTTTGTATTTCGAATGTGTAATTTCAAATATTTTTTTATTGATCGCGAGTGTGCGCCAAGTAAATGTCAACAATATACGTTATATTTATGTTAAACTGCTATTTATTTTTTAATTTGTTTTGTTGCAGGTTTAATTGTTTATTTCACTCTTAGAAAGTATTTTTGGCAACTAGTACTGACTGGTTTTCATTTACTGCCGAAAAGTCAAACCCATATGTTATATATATATATATATATATATATATATATATATATATATATATATATAAACACGAAAGCAAGCAAAATGTCTTTTTTATTGAGATTGGTTGAATACCTCCTTAACGAGGGGATTTGAGAAAAGAATAATCAATGCCAAACTGGAATAAGTAAAAAAATATTCGAAGAAGCTATTAAAAGTGGGCTATTTAAAATAAAATAAAATTTTATTTACGAACAATAATTTTAAACATTTTCCTGATTGAGTAATGTAACTATTAAGACATCAAGATTCAGCAAACCTTTCGTCGACACTAACTAATTGGTACTAAATCCCAACCATTATCCCCTAACGAGTAATTTATTCACAAGACTGTCAATTGATGAGCCTTACTTAAAATATTTTCAATAATTTGAGGAAGTTGAAAACGGCATTTCATTTAATGAATTTTTTAAATAAAAATTATTCAAATTAAAAGGTTTTAATGTCATTTGCAATAATCGTGGAGTTTGTCAAAGCATATACCTTTTTGTCAAAGCATATACTACACAATGGGAAATGAGTTTATCTGTAGAGACTGTTAAAAAATATTATCCACTTTTAATTCATTTTTTACTATTTAGAAAAATTCATCAACAAATAATATCGTAAGAAATATAATCGATAAAGAAAACTTTTTTTTAAATTTGGACTTTGCCAAGTGTTTTAGAGATTTTCTTACTATCATTTCACGAGATTTGAGCCTGCTTTACGTGAAAGCGCAGACAATTGTTTTTATTTAACAATCAAGAATATAAGAAGTGTTCCTATCAAAAATTATGCGTTCAGTGCAAAGTAAAAAGCGTTGATATTTTTAATAAATTAGTTCTGTATAAACAATACTTTTAATTTCTTTTTTATTATATTACAAATAGACTCATTTATTGGCTTGCACTATTTTATTTGGCAAGAAATACTTGGTAATATTATTAGCGATTGGATCAAATCCCCGGATTTTTAAGAGAAATTACATTCCACAATTAGAACACTGTCAAGACATCCTCAACTAAATGCTGTTGTGTTGCTAGTTGTGTGCAAATCAATAAATTCATTTGAAGGTGGTTGAAAAATTATTATAATATAAAAAAAACAACAAACAGCACGAAAACAATAGAGCATAGCTAACGGTTGTAAGCCAATGGCTAGTCATTGATAGCCAATGGCTAGCATAGTGATAAACAGATAGAAGTCAGAATCGTTGTAAACATTATGATCAGTTAAGAAGGCTATGTTCGATTATTTATATGTATGTATGTATGTATACATATATATATTTATATATATATATATATATATATATATATATATATATATATATATATATATATATATATATATATATATATATATATATATATATACATATACATATATATATATATATATATATATATATATATATATATATATACATATATACACACACACATATACATGTATATAAATTGAAATCAATTGTGTTCTGTTCATGAGATCTGCAACTCCTTTCTCTTAGGGCCTATATGGCGTGGTTGTTTTAAATATAATTGGCTATATATAATTACAGCACTTTTTAGAAACTATGCAAAAAATTTGTTTATGTACTCGTGTCCGCTATGAGAGTCCGTTTCATTTGATATTAAATTTTAACTCGTTTCCTACTTGATTATTTTACTCTTAATTTTTTTTATTGCAATTGATTTCTACCATAGGAAATATGTGAATGACTGTGATACCTTCTACAAATAATCGACTACAAAATTTAAAAAACATTTCGGTTCACCAAGCGATGAAATTTATGTTAGACCAAAAGCTAAGTCGAATTGTTTAAACGCATTTGTGGTTTTAACCATTTGTATTTGATAGATGATTGAGTCTCTTAGCCATGTTATAAGTATATCAATTTGTTATTCCTCTTAAATTTTACCCTTACTATTTTCTGTAATTTTTTCTAACTCATGGAAATTCAGTGACCTAAAGTCTGATCCCGCAAGGGGATCGAGTATATATGCCAAAGTTGGGTAGGTATGCATACCTGTTTTACGTCTTTACCTATTATCCATTCAACTTACAGCAACTAGAATTGTATTTTTTCTATTGTTTACTAAACAGTCTTGACCTTTTTATATATGTATATAGTTTTCTGCGTCAATTAGTAAATTAATTTTTTGATCTGGGTCTAAATCTTTTTTAGGATTTTATCCGTCAGCACTGTTAATATAATTCTACAATTTCACATGTTGGCGATAATTTATGATGACCAGTTTCAGTTATTGCCAAAGAATCATATGAAGCCACCTTATCGTTTTAATTCATTGTAGATATTGAGATAGTTTGACAAGCACATTTTGTAGGTTAGATTCTTGATAGATTTACATAAAGATAATAATTTAAGGAGTGTGCCCACACTTTACGTAAAAAGTTCGTAAATTTTTGGCATACTTGTAACATGCAGTCGCAACACATTTAGTTACATTTTAGCAACAGTCAAGCTAACACAAAATGCTTTGTCTTTGTAAAATATATTTGTTTATATTATAAAATGGTTACATGTGCCGTCAAAAAGTACAAAAATTATATCAGAAAGACAAGTGTTTTTAAAAACCATGTCACTTATTATGATGAGTAATTCTGTATTTATTTAATCTCTGTAATATACGTTCACTGTCATTGTAAATTATTGAATTGTTACATGATGTAACCTACATGAATATATTTTGAACTAAAATATATGATATCGTTTAAGGTACAGTATGTAATATTTTAAATATAAAAATTAATTATATCAATAATATCTAAACTTAACTTTATCAGTATATACAATCATATTGTAATTGTAAATGCTGATATTATAGTTTAGTCAAGATACTGCATATTTCGTCTCGTCTATATTAATATAATAAAGAGACAATATTAATTTTCTATATATAATCTATTAAAATATTGATCTATAGTCCTTTCAGTTTCAAAAGAGAATTTTTGTAAACAATCGAATTTGAAATTTAAAACATGGTTGGCATAAATATATAATCGCTCAGCTAACGACTATTTAAAAAAATGATTATATTATACCCAGAGTATTATAAAACTATGTACATAATCAAAACATTAACTTCAGAAAAGTTCGCTATAAAAAATGTTATAAATACAAATATTACACCATTATTTTACTGACGGGTATTGTAAAATTTTACACAGTAAAAATGGATAAACCTCCATTTTTTTGCAAAATTAACAGATGTTTGAAATATTTCGTGAAAATAATCGAAACTTTTATGCTGAAAAAGCCTATAACATATATGCTATTCATTAATTTTATATAGCGTTTGAGTAAGATGGCAACAATGTGTTAGCTTACGCTGCTATATTTCTAGATTTGTTTGCATTGTATACAGATATACTTATGTTATATTTGGCGTGTAGATAGTTAAATAAACACGGTGACATGTTATTTTCTTTTCAAATAAATGTTGGTACTACAATATTTTCCAGTGTAGCCTACAAATCATATACATACTTCAGATTAATGTTTTTATAAAAACTGAGCTTTTGCTATTATTTCGATGTATATTTTTATTGATTATTCTTAATGTTATACATATTTGTTTCAAAAACATTAGAAAAGGCAGTTTTTAATTATTTTTTGATCTGGGTCTAAAATTTTTGATCTGTTATTGAATTATTTTATAAACAGAATTTATAATGCATATTAACATTAAAATGTTAATATGATACCGATATGAGCTATTTTGTATTACTTATTTTTAATTTTTTTTATTAATTAACTGCAATATTGTTACTTCCATATAAGGATCATTTTATATATATATATATATATATATATATATATATATATATATATATATATATATACAAATTAGTCCCTTTTGCAGGTACGTCTATGTTTTGAATAATTAGAAATTCATAAGCGTTAGCTTCTTGTCTTTTATTTGTAAAAAAATATTTCATACTCGTCAGCAAAACAGCATGTTACAGCTAATTCTTATAGTTAAATATATATTTATTAAATACAAGTTATTATGCCTAACATTGGTGTATCAGTTTTACGAGCATTTATTATGATTTTCAAGATAAATTCCTGAATAAGTTTTTGATGTTTAAACTTTGAAATTGGAACTCGATACGTGATTTAGCAGAGACCCATATTTTCCACACTAATCTTATGAAACAATGTTAAAAGATGTTAAAATTGAGGAAAATAAAACAATAACATTAAAAATATGAAACAACTCAAATAATATATGAACAATATTTGGAATTATATACGTATTTCGAATTATATAATAATGATACGACTGTATATATGTTTCTATTTCATTTGTTATCGCCTCTGCTTTATTAGCTTTGTCTTTGTTTCACCTATTTATTTATGAAGACAATGAAAAAAATGTTAGTAAAATGATTTTTCTACTTTATAGCTTTAAACTCAAAGCACTTAATGCCCACTAAGTACAGAATCTAATGTTATAATATCCCTAGTAATTTGTATAAACATCTCAAAACACTTAAATGTGATTAAAATACAGCGTGTAGGCATAATGATTATATGTTTAATTTCTCTTCTGTTTATTAATTAGTAATACGTAATAAATAACAAAAAATACATACAATATTGTAAGAATATATGGCCTAATGAATGCTTTAATAACGTCACTTAATATTTCTGAATATTAGCGCCTAAAATATGTACCTGTTATTGTGGTTCGTCGTATTCATTGTTACAGTGTTTATAGATCTAACGGTGGTGACCATGGACTGACTACATAATTTTAGGCTGACCAAACATACTAGAGTAAGGATCAAAAGTTTGTTTATGCTCTGATTGTGTATTGGTTTAATATAATGGCTAGACTTTATCAATAGCATCAGTTTGATAATTGTATATATAATACTAGCTTTTAATGCCTATTTGCTTATGTACAGGAAATTTCCATGCGATCGTAAAATATTTCTGTGGTACTATTTTGTAAAGTCTTATTAAAGAATAAAAGTTTTTAGTAACAAAAAGTCTGGAACGTAAATTCTTATTTCAAAAAATATATTCCAAATTAAAAAGCTACGATCGATTTTTTATGAAATTGAACCAGCATTATCCAAAATTCATATTTTAAAATAAAAACAAAGCACCTGATGCCATTTCTAAATCCCTTGAATGACAAACTCCTCTCTTGAACAACAAGACAAGAGTCCTAAAAGCAAAAGAACGTCAAAAAGACATGTAGATAATTTCACTGTAATCATTAATTTTAAATAATGATTAAAGACAAAATAAAAAAATATCCTAAATCGTCAATTGTCTAAATCTCTCATTGTTGGAAGTTCAGTAGAATGGTTAAAAAAATTAAGGTTTACTTTTATAATTGTGTATACTTGACAATGCAAATCTTTAATAATGCAAATCCTACACAAAGAAATAACATATTTACGTTTGAATTGATCATATTCTATAACTGAATATTTGCAAGTTTCGAATTTCCTTAATTTTTATTTACTGTCATAACTTGGATGATTGCAGAGATTATATTTAAAAAGCTAGCTCAACGAAGGAGTATCATATAAAACGACGGACCTAATTAAAAAGAAGTTGTTTGAAAAAAATATATAGGCTGACATAAAGTAATATAAATTTTATTTTATGGTAATCAGTTTACTGAATCAGAAAATATGTAACTTAATGTTTTTTAAATGAATTAATTTCTAATCCGTTAGTACAACAACAAAGTGTCTAGCTACTCGATGCATAGTAAAAATCCAAATTTATAATATATTTATATCATACAACACGTAACTGTTAAAACTATGTATGATTTCCATAGAATTTCTGTGTGAATAAGAAAAATTTGCAAGTAAGTTAAAAAAGTTACTGATTTATTTAACTAATTTCAAAAGACCCCAGAACGTAAGTAAAGAGATTAATTCTCGTAAAAGGACAAAAAAATGAACCCGTGCTCATAAATTCAAAGGTACGTCCATGGTTATCACTATCGAACCGAAAAAATGTCCTCCCTAATTACAATAACTACACTTGTTAACATCAATGATGTTGATTGAAATCATAACACAATCTTAATATTTATAAAACAAAGAGAAGCTATTTCCCACATTGATTATTACCAAAAGAAGTACCAAATTACAATACACAATAACGTGCAATAGTCTATCTTAAATGGAAATGTGGTACGCCAGTTCCAAGAAAATAGGCTGTTCGTATTGAACAGCAGCTAATGAAATATTAACTGTATGTCTGGATAATGTGAAATCATAATTGGAAGAATATGATCGTCAAAAAGGGAGACGGAAGAAAGCATAAAGGACCGATGTAACAAATCTTGTGAAAGAACTTTAAAAGGGACTTGCCACGTGATAGTCGCTGTGGTTTTCGATACCAGCAACTCGGTAAAAGGTTTTAGGAGATTAATTCTCATGGCACAGAGCCGCATACTTACTCAACACGGACCGTTGGCCTGTAATGTTAAAGAATCGTAAATTTTCGTAACAATATAAAATATGATGCTAGTAAGTATCTTACAAGATACATAATGATTTAGATATCAAGACTGTAATATGTAACTCCAAACAAACAAAGGTTGTTTTAAGGTAATCAAGAATCAACTAATGAAATTGTGAATGAATAATTCTGCTGTTAAAATGTTTGAATTATTTGTAAGGATGTAAATACATAATTGAAATCACATTTGGAATAAAGAAGCTTGACATGAGTCACGGAAAAAAATTACATCTATTTTCAAGAAAGATTAACCTACATTTGTATGCACTATGTAGTTTTCATTAGATTAAAGAAAATGTCATAGTGACAAAAATAATCAAACGTAAATGTTAAGGTATTTTATACGATACAGAACATATTAATATATATGTCATTACAAATTTACAGTTTTCAAAAAAAACATGAGTAGAGGTCTTCAGTAAGCAACTGGCCTCACAACACTTAATATTAAGAGTAATCAGCATCAAAACGCTATTTTTGAACTAATGAGAATCGAATATTTTGACTTCTATGAAAGGTACAAATCAATTATAACTCAGTGACTTTAGATATTGCGACTCCTCTTAAACAGTTTAAGTCCAATAAAACTTAATGACTTCAGACATTCTGACTTCTCTAAAAATACAAGTCAAATAGGACTCGGCTACTTGAGACACTACGAGTCTGCATATACAAGTATCTATATTTATGCATATGTATTTATACGTATAACAAACTAAAATACAAACTTGTATCCTAAAACGTACAAGTTAAATACGACGCCAAATAACTATTTACTTAATGTAACGATCGGTAAGTTAAATCGTTTCGTGCCAAATTCTAAAAAGCCTGTGAAGCCATTTTAGCTTCACAGGATTTTTATTTTTTATATTTCAAATTGCAATGTGTCACGTTAAACAAATTGCACAAGTACATCTATTTATGTAATAATCAACACGTATTTTGAACATTTTACTAAAAAAATTACTTAAAAATTCTAAGAATCCGAGCATTCCAGCATATGTCTATTATAGGTATTTCGCGAATTTTACCAAACAAATATGTAATAATTCTATGAATACATATGCGAACATTATTCAAGCTAGTATTTAAAAGAGTTTTATTAAACAATTACGCAAAATTATATTAAGAATAAAAGTACTACATGAAAACTAACTACGTTAAATGTTTGAGAATTTTTCCAAACAATCACGCAAAATTCTATAAACATCTAGTCTTGAAAGTCAAATAATGTCAATAAGACATTTACATAGCGTATAATTTTCACATGAAAATTTATTTAAAATAATAATTGTTGATAAAATAATAAAAATATTCCGAATTATTAAGTGAGTAACCAGTAGTATTAGCATTTTTTGGGGATAAAATCATATTGCAAGGCAACTTCTGAATCACAAATTAAATACATATTTTGAGCCCCTAAACTGGTGAAAAAATTTTATATTTGGGGTCATTCATTCTATTTTAGGCACAATATAATGTCGTGCCCATGTGTTAAAAATCAATGCAGTGATAGGCATTTTCTGAAAAATATTGATAATTTTTAGTTTCTATTTTTTTGCCTAAACTAGCGAAAAAATTCGAATCAAAAATATTCACATTATTTCATTTCGATTTACGATTTGTTTTTTTTTAAATTGGAGAAAAAATATCAATCAAAAATTTTCAATAATTTTAAGATGGTTTTGAATAGTTTTCAGAAAATTTCTGTCATAGTAGTGATCTTTATAACTTGTATTTTGGAAATTAAATATTGCATATATGTGTAAAAGTAAAGTTATATAAAATCGTTTTACTTGTACCTGCTATTAATTTTATTCTTTTAGTATAACATAAAATTTAGTGGAATTCATTCTAAGATATTTTTTCTCAAAGGTCTCCGAAAACAATCTGCTCCCAGTACTCATCAGGCTAGACATTTTTTCTAAATTCCAGTTTTCTTCTTTGGTATTTTTTCTGCGGTATTCTATTTTATTTTTGAAGCGGCCTGGTGAGGAAATAAAAACATATTGTGTGAAAAACCTCATAAAAAGTTTTATTTCCGACGATTCATAAATTATGTTACCAATAATTCCAATTACTATAACAAATTTCTATTGGAATTTCAATTAAATTGGTTTGTCATAATTTCAATAAATATGTTGATCAAATATAAGATTGTGTCATTATTTTTAATATATGCATGAAATATTTATCAAATACTATTATTGAGAATAATATTATACACCTATGGCCAATTCAAACTTATTTTTGTTTTGAAGGTACCTCAGAAGTACACAGTGATTTTCACAAGTACACCAAAACAATAGGCTTCTAAACTGGACAGAATTATATGGATGTAAGTTACAATAGATAGGGAAGCATAATTATTTTATGAGATAATTGTAATAAAAATTAAAATGAGATTAAATACGTTCAAATTTTATGTGAGAGAATGAGGCGGGACGATAAATATGTTATAGTCTATGTAAGAAAAGTGAAAAGTTTCAGAAATAACTGAAGCTTTCAATGTATTCTTTAATTTATTCTAATCTACAATTGTCTTTTCATCTAAGATATGATGAAATAGAAAATGAATATAAAGATGAGATAACAAGCTTTAAACTGAAAACATTTACTCCACAAGCCATAAATTTTTTTTTACATTTTCAAAGCTTCATCAGGAATAATCTCCTCCAATTCCATTTCATACTCCGGCGACAATTTTTCGAAATGGCTTTCGACGAAGGCTTCATCGACTTCCGCTAAAGTTGCCGGATTCCACTTCGGTTTGTTGTTCTTTTCAAATAGAAATGTACGCATACCTGTCAAATATTAAATTTATTTTAATTGTAATTAAATTTGACAAAATAAGTAATTACTTAAGAAACTAATATAATGAATAATGAAATTTAAATACATCAAATCAATATGTCATCTGCTTGCAGTTTCTAAAATTCATAATTTTTCATTTATGGGATGTATGTGAATTCTTTTGCCTCAGATATACGTTTATAGTCTAGACTAATGAAAAATTAAACTATTTTAACTATTAACTATTTTATGCTCACGTGCCATGCTGGACTTTTGCTATGTTCACTAAATTTTTTCTGCTTTCAATAAAGCAATATAATAATACATTTTTTAATAAATAAAGATCCACCCATATATTCACTGTTCAAAAATATCCGTTAGAGTTTATTTTCAAAAGATTCAAGATTTGTATTTCCTTCATTTCAATTATTCCAGTAAATAAAAAATAATTTTTCGTACTGTTTTACTATTTACTTCCCGTATATCGAGGGATGATTGAAAAGTGGTATTTAGTCGAAAAGTAGAACGTACAAGAAATGAAGTAACATCGCACAACAAAACTACAAAAGTGAATCAAACCTCTTAAAAGATTACAGCGTCATCCGTAAACTATGTAACGCTGTTGAGAATGTTTAAGGGTGACCACCAATGTCTTACTTCACCTCATAAGATCCTTGACCTAGCAGAAGGGCTGAGGGGTGGGGTTAATATTATTGTCACGTAAAAGTTTGCTCTTCTTAAATATTAAATAGGAGTTGATTGTCGTCACTTTTGTATGACATTATTCGAGAAATGATAAATTTCAAATATTTTTAAAGCATTTTTAGTTTAGTTTTCCTTTATGACGAAGTTCGTTTATCATCACTGACAGTATTTTTTCGGTTTATAGCGTATTAGACTGGATATAATTTAATTAACATTTAACCTTTAAATATATGAAGATTTTTTTTAACTTATGTAGACTGAAATTAAATGTTTGCTTTTTGTATGTCACGGCTTTTTCTTCTTTTGTAAAATTTAACTTGGTATCGGATTTTAAACAAGAGTTGTCAATTGAAAAAAATATAATGTCTTAAATACGTCGTTTTATTTGGGTGTTATTTAAAATAAATATTTAAAAACTTAGGAAATCTCTAATTTCTTAATAAGTCTCTAACTTTTATTTAATTCGATAAAATCTGGCTTATTGTAGCAAAGTCATATTAATGAATGTTGCACCCACATAGAAGTGGTTTACGTCAAATATTACCTGATGACTTAATTTTACCTTTTCCTGTCAAACAAGGTATTATTTCTTTAGAAATGCTAGTCCCTGTACATGAAAATACGTTTGTACCCATTCTTCTGAGAAAAACTATTTCAATTGGATGCCTGAGAGGTTGTTTCCTCCGTTTTCGTATGAACTATTACTGCACAAATGGCCAGGCTCTTTTTAAACTTAAATATTGGGTACCTTCCAACAAATACTTCGAATAAGGGAAGATGGTTGATGCCTATAATAAGTTCCATTCCGAAAAAGTTCTTAAAAATCATGCAAGTAGAGTACAGGATATTGGTATTGTTGCACTACGTAAGGAGGAATTATTGTGCACTTATAATAGTTCGGATTGACCTCAACCAGCTGAGTATTTTGAAGATTATGAAGTTGAGGTAAAGGGCTCAAAACATTCCAGATAGGGTTCCATCGTCGATTCAGTCATTATGATAGGGTCGGTCATTGACTGATTTATATCCGTACAGACGGATGTTTAATTGCTTAAAGAATGTATTATTATTTACTGTATAATTTATCACATTGATAATAAAAAAATTGTATAAAGGTATTATGCATCGATTCAATTCAGTCATTATGATAGGGTCAGCCATTGATTGATTTATATCTGCATAGATGCATATTTAATTGCTTAAAGAATGTATTATTATTTAATGTATAATTTATCACATTGATCATCAAATTTGTATAAAAATATTATAAAAAAACTGATGAGCACGGGTTGTACTTGCACTACAAGGGTTCTGTACATATTTATCCACTTATAAATATTCATAGGCACATAACGTTACCATTAAAAGCTTTACAATTTTTTTCATAACGTGAATATATTGACTTCCACACATTTCATAGGCGTAAAAATATGACGCATACTTCAAAAATTGTAAGACACAATAATATATATAATTTTCCTATAATCTTTTCCTAGGCTTTTTAAAACCTTATTTTGCATATTTTTGAATATAATCTGTGAATATATATTAAACATTATACAAAATATTTGTTCTGGCTAAAAATACGAAAAAAATATTTTTAGCGCTCTTGTTATTATTGGCCCTTTCAAACGATATCTCACACTATATATGGAATTAAGAAAGAAATTTTTTGATTACTTAATTAACCCGTGAAATTTCCATACAAATATTTTTGAGTGTCAGCTATTGAAATATGTGTGGGTTAATGTGACTATGCCAATCTTAAGTTTCTACGTCAAGCGGTTTCTAAGAAAAATGGCTGTGATTGACAGACGGACAGACACGTGAGTGACCTTATAAGGGTATCGTTTTTCCTTTTAAGGTGGGCAAAACGAAAAAGAAATTGGAAATTTCGATTATATTTAATGTAAAAAATTACCATATGGAGAGAGGGAGAAGACAGGATCCTATATCCTGACTTTTATTGTATAAAAAAACGTGAGCGGAAACATTACGTGATTTATGAGCGACGTCTAAATATTAAATATATAATATGAACCTAACGAAGAATATTCGCAGAGTTTAATTACAAAAATGTTACCTTTCTAAGATGATTTTAGGTGCTTCCATATTAAATTAAACTAAAACACTCCTCTATTCAACATAATCTAATAGCCACATGCATTTGTACTCTTTAACGATAAGTCAACAAATTTCTAAATCGAATAAATTAACTACGTTTTAGACTTACTCCGATTCAAATGAATGCTTGAAAATTGTCAATAAAACTATATTTTTTTTCTATGATTTTGAATTCATGAAGCTGTCTTAATAAGCATGAAGAAAGCCCATGAAAAACCATTGTACAAAAAATAATGTTCACGATTTTTCAGAACTCACAAGGCATACACTTTATGGAATTGAAAAAGAAATGGGAAAAGTATACAATAAGTAGTACAAAATACTATACATTTGAAAATAATATGAAATAGAAACGTGAGAGAAAATTTCAGAAAGATGTTTTGTGATGAAATGTTCTATCAATGGCTATTTCATAGGCCGCAGTTTGGGATTACTGGTTCAGTGTAGTATAAAATTTGCCTTAACATTCATGTATACCTCGAGTGATCACTACTCTTTTCAATTCATTCAAGAAAGAACAGTTATTTGAATAATAAAATTTTGAATAATTTCTAAGTAAAAAATTACATTTCCTATATTTTGCATAGATTCAATCAAGAAAATATTATATATGCAATGCAATACATTCGTATGTAATGCAAATATGGTTTTTGAAATAAGTAATAAAAAGGTCACGGTCGTTAACTTTTTATTACTTCTTGCAATGGATTAAAAGTGAACAGTCATATGTTAAAAGAAGTTGAGAAGAATGTAGAATGTGTATAGATATATACATTCTACATTCTTCCTAGATATGGCATGGTATAAAAGACATTTTTATAAAACTTTTAGAAAAATTATAAGGGTAAGATTTAAAAACACAATGGAGAAAATGGACTAAAGGATTCCAAGAATTTATCCACTCCGGTAATTTCTCCATAGTGTATTTCTCTCTATTTTCAGCAGTAGTGAGACATTTGAATTGCAAGTGTTTAGAGCTATGTCTATAAATATGTACATAAAATTTACAAGACCTCACTACGCTAATATTGCAAATTTAAATTAAAAAAGAAAACTTTCAAATAAATAATGGTCTCCACTCTAACTTCCACGCGCATAAGCAGAATAAATTATCTCAAATATTTAGTTATTATTTCTTTTTAAAACAGTTCATGTAAATGCGATCGACAAATTTATTTGCTCGTTCTAATAATTAGCGTAATATAAATGTATCCAAAAATAACATGTGAGTACCAAAACTATATCAATGAATAGCTGACAGCTTTGAAGACTTTATAATCTTTAAAAACAAATGAGGCACTTGCTAGGATATGTGAATGAAAAAAAAAATAGAATTGAAGAATAAAAGTGTGATGTTTATTCTGCAGTTCCAGGCATATTTTATGAATACCTGTAATACAGTCATTGTGCTTTGAGATTCTTAGAATTATTCTCGACTCCATCTGGAGACACTCAGCCAAATTCATGTGAGCACCTCGTTGAAGGGCACGTAAAGTGATTTTTACACATCCGGGCGGTACTTCAGCGAGATACTGAAATGTTTATACATTTAATATTTTCATAATATGGTTAGCTCTTTCAGTAATATTTTGATACTGTCATTTTATGGGCAGTTCCGATGATCACAATGATTATAATTTTGACTAAACTTAGTTTATAAATTTTTTATAAAGATTTTAACTTGAATTCAAATCACCAGAATATAACGTAAGTAGTCATTCATGAAATATTATTCCTATATTTTTGCAATGTAGTTCATTTATTGGTTAAATTAGTACAAATTATTTGTATCCGTGCAGAGTGGTCCTTTGTATTTTTAGGTTTTATTTTAATATAAGTTTATTTCTTACTCAATGAAATCGTAAAGTCTACATTTAATTAATTCTGATTTTAACCACTGACATATAACACAATTGCTTATCGTCTACCTCAAATAAGCACGCCGCAAAAATACCTTAATCGCTTTTTAAATTATAGGACCATTACCTACATGCTTATTTCTGAAAAAGTATTACCAACATCAATTAAACTATTTCAAGAAGTTCAGTTTAAACTGAAATACTTTGTCATTTAAAAAAAAAGGAAATATTTTTAAATCTCAACAAGAAACCAAGTAAGTATAATAAAAATGGGATAGATACTCTTACATTCAAATATATGCTCCTTTTATTCAATTGCAAGCTTTAGTCTAAGTGCCTAGTAATATTAAAAATAGACCAAAAAACACGTAAACATTGCACATTCATTATTAGTTATACTATTGTTGTAGATAAATATAATAGTTGGCGAGCTTGCTAAATGCAAATCCGCCAACTAAGTCATTTTCAAATTTGCATTTTAAAAAATGCATATTTTATTGTATCTCGTCAACAGTATTGTTCATGATAAAAAATATGCACTTTATGAACTAAATTAAATTCTTCATAACTGTAAAATGTGTTTTCATGTCTGTTAAACTATAGTACTTTAAAACTTTGCAGAAGGAGTTTTTGCAATATAACCCTAAAATTAACTGTCAAAGGATTAAATTATCGGTCCTAAAATTTTGAAGTTGCGCCAAATTTTATGAATTTGTATAAGATATGGTAATAGTTAATAGTATAAATAAGAGCAACATATGAGGGGATTTTTTTAGTTCCGAATAATTGCGAGTGAAACCCTGAACACACACACAGGTGGCACTAAATAAAAGGAAGCCAAATCCCAAAAGGTTTTAGTGTTTAATATAAAGTTTCATTAAATATCACTCCCTTCAAAAATTACCGTAAAATAGAAATTCAAGTCAATTCCTCAGGTATTATTCATGATGAGCAACTAGTTATGAATGATACCATAAGTGTCAATAAATGGTGGGGGAAAACGGTTTGTGAATAAGATACAATCAGCGACACAAAAAATGTTGACACCCTATGACTTAAAATCTATTAGCTGTTGATAATATATAAATGGCACCATATTTCCGGATAATTTAATTGCCTTCAAATAAATTAATAATCACTTGAGTCCTCCGAATTTTAAAGAATTCAATTATCTATAAAAAACTTCTCTTATAATTTTTTTTTATTTTCAGCCTTATCGCTCGTTCATATCCTCCTCTCCCTACATGCCATCATTTTGTCAATAGCAATATTCACGTACCATTTTATTTAAGAAGAAAATATTTTTTGGCTATTCATACTATAAAACAATATATTACTAAACGCTAAACTATTTAAAGATATATCAGTAAATAAATAATGAAATATATAAAAACAATTAGTTTAAAGGGAATATAACATATATTTTTATGCAAACAATTTGTAAAGAATAGTAGGTCCGTTATTCAGCTTTGAAAATACTAATTATGACTGAAGAATCAGCTGAAACTAAACTACCGTTCCATATTGATTATATTGCAACAAAACTTTACAAATTTCAAGAAGCTGTGTAAAATGTCAAGTTAAATTTCTTTTATGAAATGAGTTTATGATATATCAAGTAGTAATTCAAGGTTACACCAATAACGATGAAAAAATCATCGCCCGGCAAAATCAAAGGCCGTCATTGATCAAATATTGCCACATAGTAAAATTGCTATTTCGAAAATAAACAATGAAATGATTAAAGGCGGAACACAGTAAAATATAGCAACGAACTAAATATTTGGTACCAACTGAGGTAATGTAAAAAATGTCAAAATTTATTAACAGTTTGCGTAGTACAATTAGTATAGAGACTGAATTTCTGCAAAGGTACAATAAATGTGAATCTTCATTTAAATATCTGAAAGGATATTGATATCGGCAATAGAACAACCAATTCATACTCAGGGATACTATGAATACTAGCCAAATAAAGGATAGTGGACTTGACATGGAGACTACAGATTTTAAACCTATCATACGTTCTCCTATATCTATGTGTATCCTCGAGAAACAAAATATATGAGGAAAAATTTGAGGACTCCTGCTTAGAAACTGCACATTACAAATACACACATTGCAAATTATAAACTAGAAACTAATAGGTTTCTAGTTTATAATTTGCAGATTATTCTCGGTATGCGATGCTAGCAACATAGCAAAAAATTTAAATCCGAGGAATAGAAATTATAAGAACATGTATTTTTCCTATTGGCCAGATATAAAAAGAGTTTCAACTAGTTAATATGGATATTTTCAAATATTTCTTGGTGTATTTAGAACTAAATAATAAAACGTCAACAAAAGTTATTGCCAAGAAAATCAAGAACTTTTTTAATAGATATATTAAATTTACTACATGTATCTGTATAAAGGCGTAAGTATGCTGAATACCGTAGAGTTGTTTATCTAATAGACGATTTTAGGAAAAAAATTACACACTCTGTACACAAATCCAATAGCATTTATTTGAAAGCACCCTTCTGTCCTAGTTGCAATAAATATTAATAATTTAAATATATGAGATATTTTAACATTAAAATTTTCAAAGAATTGCAAAATGTTTTATCATAGTACATACTTATTACAAAGGACTTACTGGCATAACGATCGAGACCCAGTTGCTATCCTGCCTTTCAATTATGTAAGCTCAGTCCACGGGATCCACTTGGAGTGAAACATCCTATAGAAGCAACCTGTGGTCCGTCAGTACATACATGTCACATAGTCATAGTTTTGGCAATAACTAAATTATGATGAAATCAAAAACATTATAATTTTGGTTCACCTTTAACTTTGTCGGAACCAGTACAGAGACAATTTTAACAATGATTTCACGTCAAAATAGCTCATTCATTATTTATTTACGCAAAAAAAATTAATTAGAAAGAAACGTTGTTAGAAAATGTTAACATTATGTTTCTTCATTTACAAACTTCCCGTTAGTCTCGAACAATCAAAAATATTTTTCTAATAAACAAACCTTCAGAATTTGCCTTGACCAATGGTTTTGCACAGATTCCAGTCGCTCAATGATCTCCTCGACGGTGGCCGCGGCGAAACATCTCTCAATGTGATCGATGTTGCCATCTATAGGACAACCATCAGTGGGCTCTTTAAAATGGTTAACAACGCTTTCGATCTCGGTCTCGTCAGCGCACTTAGTCAGTTTCATCTCCAATTCGTGCAAGCGAGATTGCGGCACAAAATGTGTCGCTATGCCGGCACTCACAGTCGCTTTGCCTTTAACTCTGGCTCCTAAAATGATCAATCATATAATATAATAATACTATATCACGCCAGTGATTTTTATGTACGTGTTATGTAGGGTAAAGTATATGCAGAAAGTCGAGGCAATCATATTTTTAATACCATTAATATTTAATTTTATATAATATTTAATTCATTACAAAATTTAATACACTTTTAGGTAAAGGTGTAAATCAGCAAAGCAATTCACTAAAGGCATAAAGTTTCTTTTTTATTTGGTCCTTCTTAATTGTTATTAATATCTGGACTGTACATAAATTCGAAAAATTTATGTTTGAAAAATTAAGTGAAAGTAAAACTCGATTTATTACATACAAATTGTTTCGATAAAATATCATATTTTTCTTTGTTATAATTTAATTCAATAAAACGCCATATAACATAAACCTATAGTATAAAAGCATTTTATATTCTAATTCTTATGTTCCCAACCTGGAGTAGCGGACCCCCGGGGTTTGCGGACAAAATAAAAATTATAAAAACATGATGACGTGGCCGAGTGTTTGACGGGAATTTGCAGAGGAAACAAAGCCACCTGGTCCACAGTGCGCTGTGGCAAATAGTTTGCTCGCTTGCGGGTGGGGTGACTCCTTCCTCGCGTGACTCATGACTCGTGACTGCGGGACGCGTGACTCCTTTCTCGCCCGTCTCTTCGCCACATGCCGAGCTCATTTGTAAATGTAAGTTCTAGTCTTATAACTCGCCGCGTATAATTTATCAATTAATGGAATATAACTTATGGCGACCAATATTAAAATAGAAACTATGGAATGCTGGTTAAAACGTAATGAATCCTCATCGATTGACTTAAATGAAATACCAGACCTTCATGTTCGCCAAGTAGTGAATCTCAGTGGCTAAATCAAATGGTCGCAAGTTTGTAGAAAATTACTTAACTTTTGGTTTCACGAATATCGTTGTAAGCGCCGAAGGAAGGTTGAGTCTGTAAAATCCCCCAAACTTTGACGCCATTTAGAAGCGAAATACAAGGAATATCTTCTTAAATCTAAGAAGTTTTTTAAAATTGAAGGGTACTGAACTAGAAAAACTAAAATAGCCATAAAAATATCAACTACTGGAACTAACAATGAAAATACTCTATTAGCTTCCTATCAAGTATCATTATTGGTTGCAGAAAGTGGCAATTGCCAAAGAATTTATATTACCGGCCGCTAAAATCATAGTTTCTACTACGTTAGAAGGTAAAGCTATAAATGCCAGTTTTATCTTCTTTAAATATAACATCCTTATCCAATTATACGGTAAAAAAAGAATTGATGATATGTTAGAAAATATAAAATAATAGTTGATTAACAATACAAAGGAAGCTGATATTATGCTTTACAATTAGATGAGATCACTGATATTTGTAATGGTGCGAATTGGCTTGCATTTGTCCGTTACGAGCTTGAACAGCATCAGAGAAGATTTTTCTATTTTGTAAAAATTTTCATAAAAATACTACAATCTAAACGATATATGAAGTTTTA
Organism: Druceiella hillmani; assembly: GCA_039881145.1. NCBI lineage: Eukaryota > Metazoa > Arthropoda > Insecta > Lepidoptera > Hepialidae > Druceiella > Druceiella hillmani. The sequence continues at coordinate 7,345,634 of JAYKKI010000070.1, forward strand.
AATAACTTTTTATCAGCTCATAATATGAAGTGGGATAATTGTATGACAGTAAGGATGGAGAGCGCAAGTGCTGTGACAAGAACGTAAAGGAGACTTCGGAGTCGTATCAAAGCAATAAACCCATCAATCATCTGGCATCATTACTTCATTCATGTAGAAGCTTTAGCTGCTAAAAATATGCCGGCTAAATTAAAATCTTTTTTAAACGAAATTATATATATGGTGAATTTTACATAAACTAAGCCTTTAAATTCTCACATTTTTCATGTGGTTCGTGAAGATATGGGAAGAATTTTTACATAGTTACCATTACATGCAGAGTTGAGCCGGTTATCGCAGGTATAACTGGTGACGCGTGTTTCTGAGCTAAAGAGGAAATTGCAATTTTTTTTTAAATAATTCGGATAAGACACGCAACACCAGAAGCGTGCTGATAATTTTCTTAATTATCATAGTATCTTAGTTAGTTGACCTATTTAGCGCTTTAAATATGGTAAATTTGAGCTTAAAAGAAATAATTGACGAATATATTTACGGCCGAAGCAAATTTGAAGCCTTATTGATATATGTGAAAAACTTGATATATGGATGAATCGGTCTCCACAAAATAATTTTCCTATTCTCTCAACATTTTTGCTATCAACTGGCGGAACTATGTTGTAAAAGGAGACTCAAGAAGTAATCATTGAGCAAATTCGGACCTTAAAGTCTTCACTTCGGGAATATTTTACAAACCTAGATCATAGTAAAATTGTATTATGGGTCCATATCATTTTAATATAACATATCTTACTGGTCTGCCATCTAGCCAAGAAAATCAATTAATTGAAATAAAAAAGTTAAGAATTGCAAGTTGTGATTGGAATTTAAAAAGAATATTCATATAATGTACTTTAATAAAGTGTTGGCTAAATTTAAAAACCGATTTTAAAGTGTCATCCGAATTGGCGCTGAACAGTAATTGCCTTCTCCAGAACATATTTGTGTAAAACTCTGTAAATGGAAAACATAAGCACAGAAACAGAGTGCACTTCGATATAAATCTAAGGGTCCAATAGAGCAACATCGACCGAAATATTATGAGTTTGGTCGCAAAAAAGCAACACCAACCATCTCATTAAAATTAAATAAGCATAAATGTAATTTTCACTTATGATATCTTGATACTTATTTATGTTTATTTAATTTTAAAAAGACCTAGATATGTGACTATTGCAAATCATTGCGGTGATAATTTACCATCAGGTGATCCGCATGTTCGTTTGCCTCCCTATTATATTAAAAAATAAAAATATTATTATTGAAAGCAGTCTTATTTTAATTTTTTTAGAGGTCCGCGTATCATGATAAAGTGACGCCAAGGGTCCACCCCTGATAAAAGATGGAAAAAGCTGCTTTATGTAAGTCTATCATCCAATTTCATACCATAAATTCATGTGTTTAAAATTTCATGAATTATGTATCCAGATATTTTTATTTTCTTTTACTTTCTGTTCTAGTCAATATAACAGTAACTCGATGGGTTATAGGTTTGATGGCTTATTTTCAGAAGTTAAATTTATAATAGTCTATAATACCAATTAACAATAATCGTTTTACAAACATCTAATTTTCATTTAATTAGTCGATAATAAACTGTTAAGTATTCTTTCATGTAAAAAAATGCTAAAATGAAAAAAAAGCTAAAATTTCTATATAAAAAAATTTTAATTATTGTAAATATTTTGGTTAGTAATTTAATTTTTATATACCAGGGAAATAAATTTTCAGTGGAAAATCATTTAAAGGAAAATATTTTGTTGTTTAATAACATAATTTAAAAAAATATTAGTTTTTATTTAAAAATATGGTATTTAGAGAGAAATTTATAATAAACTTTGAGACAGTGTTACGTCTGATTAAAATATATCTGTTTACCAACATGAAATAATACCGTTAACTTGTAATATTTCACAACTAGCTGTAACGTTATTATAGGAGAAAAATAATACAGACAAATTTTGAGTTGCTTCGCTAAATTCATAGAATGAATTTTGTACGAAAGATATTATATTTATACGCTGCAAAACACACATTATACGTTAAGAGCCTTCGACACTTTTACAATCGGTTTGTCGATTGGTATCTGCATTGACGTTTACCAGGCGAGTAGATAGTTAAGAGATATCTAGATATTTACATTAACGACAAGTATTTGGAAATTTAAGTAAACTTCGTCCATACCATAATGAAATATCTTGTGAATCCATTTAATTTCATGCTTTTAGAATATTCTTATTCAACTGGATACTCTATTGTTTAAATACTGATATAGTGAATTTCTTTGCGCGACTTTTTACTTCCGCTCTCCCCTTTATTCGTTTTAACGACGAGTTAAGTTTCCATATAAAATGTATTTGATACCTTCACCACGGATACTCACCTCCATGGTTTTGACGTCTTCTTTCCTGTAGCCATTTCTTTACCATTATTTCTGTCATAGTTTTTTCTTCAACACCTTTTAGTCTAAAAGTTTTAGAAATGTTCATATCTCCATTTTTCGCTCGGTATACATTAAAGAAATATTATTAAATTTAAAGAAATCCACTCACACGAGTGACATGTATTTTGCGTAGCATTTCGAATGATTAAGAACGAATACATAACGAAAAAGGTGGAAAAAGTGGAAAAAGCACGGAGAAGCCCGATCGATAACTGGCGGTGTGTCGGGACATGCTACCGTCTTACTCTCGCCAGTTTTCTTCTGTATATTTTTTCGCATTGAGGCGCATGGTGAGAAATTTCATTCCGATGAGGACAGAGTACATTATCTTTATGAATGATTCTATCTTTGTAAATAACCTATAAATAAAAAAGGAATTTTATAAACGTACATCAAAAAATTCTTACCCGTCACACCCATGTAAACGCCAAAGTTCCTTGGTAATCTCGGTAGGAAGTAGGTCCCGCTAACATCTGGTAATAATCCAATTCTGGTCTCCGGCATAGCCACCACAGTATTTTCAGTTGCTATTCTGTACCGCCCGTGTATAACCAGACCTAGTCCTGCCCCCATGGCTAAGCCATCTATCAATGCTATGTAAGGTAGCTTGAAACATTTAGTCATATATATCGTCCGATATTCCAATTTCAAATATTCCATAACTTGGTTCTCTTTCTTGGAAGACAAAATTACATTGAAAAAAAATTTTATATCACCACCACAGCTAAAAATGTTCTCTCGATTTCCTTTAATAATGATCATTTTTTTTAGTTTTTCCGATTCTCCTAGCGTTTGCCGTATTTGCAATAAGATGGACTTATTAATCGCATTTAAACTATCGGATCTATTAAGTGTCATTATTACCGCAGCATCTTTATGACTGACTAGTAATTCATTTGTTTTAAAAACATGCATTGCGCGTTTAAACATACGGAAAGCTGTTTCCAGTTTCATGATAGAATAACAGGAATATACCTAAATATTATTACAAAAGATCAAAATTATTGTTAAAAATTTCAGTAAGTACCCAACAGACTATAGTAACCACTCCTAACAATATGAGCACGAAATAAGAAGTGAGAAATTACCGTCAACAAATATGAGTATGCCTAACCTTGGAATAAGTATGATGTAGCTAAGCATTAAATTTAATACAGCACAATTTATCATCAAAAAAAAAACTTATTAACTTTAGCGTTTAAATAATTATTGGTCATAAGTTTGTGCAAATGAAACCTTTACTTACTGTATATATATGTGAACATCAAAACATCATAATATATGTCTTACAGATATTAATCAATGTTACAATAATTTCATCTCATTCGATAATTTATCTATTAGTCCAGTAATATTAAATTTATCTTGCAAAATAACAATTAGCTAAAGATTTATGTAAATCTTAATTATGGCGGTATAAAAAGCATAACAAGGTACATATCTCTTAATTTGGACTCGATATCATGGATCGATATCGTGTCCAAATTAAAAGATATGCAAGATCACGTAAAAACGTTTTCGCCCATTTGAATTTTTTTCACGGATCGATAGTTTTATGTCTAAATAAACATAGGTAGCGGTATCAATACGTCACTTGGCATAATGTAATTTGTAACATTGAATATATTTGACGTTCATTTTGTAGAAAATCATTATTCACAATTAAATGAAACTACGTGATGTAGTATTATTTCTACTTTCTTTAATTATTTATATTAGTAAAGATTGCTATCTTTTCTAATATCCCACCTGAAGATGTTGTAATACAACGAAACCTAGGTCGTGGTAAAGAAATTAAAGAAAGTAGAAATAATACTACATCACGTAATTTCATTTAATTGTGAGTAAGTTGCACACAATAAATGTTTTATTGTAACTTAACAAAACGCCCTAAAATGACAATGTGTATTACGTACCAACTTACGTTAGCAACTAATGACACTATGGGATAGATAGACATTTCCCGTACCGCACTTTCATATAAAAAAAAATTAATACTTAAAAATCTAAAAGATATATGCTTAAAAAAATTTTAACATTATAAAATATGGTAAATTTAGGACAACGTTTATTAGCTTAGTAATATATATTTTCAATATTTGAATATATAATTCTGGTCTGCATTAGTTGTTTCGCTCAGTATGTGGTTTCCTCTTTTGTCGTATTACATATAGTAAAATATTTTAAAAACCGAAGCAGCTAAATTAAATATGCTTAATTTTAACAAGTATGTTTAGGCTGCTTTACGCGGTACAACTTATGGTAATATAAGTGACTTTTTGTGTAACAAAATAGGTATACTTATGAAATCAAATTAGATCATCGATATCTGTATTTTATCTTGATAAAACTGTCCCTATCCCAAACAATTCGGATCACTATGTAAATTTTTGCAACATGTTTTTTTATGAAATTTTACGCGGCTAAAACTCAGCGAGCAAGCGGTCGCCCGTGTCGCGTCAAACACGTGACCCGACACGCGTGAACGCCGCGCCGCCATTCGCCCACTGTCGCCGCCATATAAGCGGATCAACAGAGGCCAGGTTTATTATTTTTGAAACCGTAGAGGGCCAATAGTACAGTGAACTTTAAATGTAAAGAAAACAGTAATTTTAATTTTACAACATGAATACTTTATTGAAAAAGAGAAAGCCTCAGTCAGGTTTACAAATTATCGCACTAATAAGAAGACTAACATTTTTTGTTTGCACAGTGCATCTATATCAGTTGATATTTTAGAAGGCTAGGCGCAGAATGCCTGTAAGATGGGTCTCTGATAAAGATGACCTTATTTTTAACTTGTTATGTTTCATGCGGGAAAAAAACTGTTCGCAAGTGTATGTACTACCAAATAAGGAAATTTGTTGAAGTGCTAATTTGGTAAGATTTGGGTATTGATTTAGTTATTATACTTTTGTATAATTCAATCAGTCCGTTCGGAACGCAACCATCATAAACTGTTTTTAGGAGAGAATTGCTTTGTATATCAATCGATTCCAAATGTAGGTTTAATTCAGCACTTTAAATTGTAACATTAAATGGATTTTGAAATGCTTTCATGTTCGGTATTTGTGATTTGGAGTCTATGAATCTCTCAACCTTTGTAATAAGGACGCGTACTTGCTTAACTTTGTCTCTTGATCTCTTAAGATAAGGTCTCCCAATGTACCGATTGCTTTTATTCCAGTGTTTTTTTCCAATAATATGAACTTTTTATAAAATCTTGAACATGTCTGTATAACTGCATGCAAAAATGATCTTTTCCTTGCAGTTTTAGGTTAATATCGGAGAGATACTTAGTTATGACAACTAGGAAAGCTAGATCAGTCTACCATTGCTCATCAGTTAGAAAACTAATATTTTGCGAAACTATAGAAAACGCATTTCTTTATTTGTGTTTTTAAAGACGATTCGATATCTTGGCACATATCATCAATTCTCCTTGCTATAGTTTGATGTCACAAGCTTGTATGTGTAATTAATGCTTTATGCACCGGACACGCTGTCGATGTGAATATTTTCAAGCATTCTTTGACAGATTCTCTATCGGATAGGGGTTTGTTTTACTGGGGAATGGCTTCTGCTTCCATAAAGCTAACTTTTGTAACTATCTTGGAATTTTCTTTTGGTGTTTTAAACATTGCTTGTTGACCGACCATATTTTTTTTCAACGAATTTATTCGATCGATTCGAATTTAATCTTTGTACTCATCGTATTGATGCACGTTTTGTAGAATAATGCCGTTTAATATTGCACTCCTTGCAAACTGGTATTTTGTTATGACATATGAGGCATAGTATGTTTCCATTGTGTTATGTGATAAAAAAGTTTCACTCCAACTGTTTTTAAATATGCGACATTCTGAGTCAACTTTACATTTTTTTGGATAATATACTGTTCTGCAACAACCATAAAATAAAATGAAATTACGTATACATATACCTTTCGATAAATATGTTAAGAAAAATTTAATTCAAAATTTTCAACATGTAGAATTAGAAATACATTATTACGATAATAAAATACTATACCACACCACACCATATATGATCATAGTCAAGGTGTACAGTTAATTAAATGTAAAACTTTGACATTAAACTACGTACTTAGGTTAATATGACAAAATTTACAAACTTTAGAGGCGAGCATGTTGTTCCTAATCTCGAACAAAAGGCAACAGGAGACTATTTTAAAAATATATATTACGTACCTTATTTCACCATTTCTCATTAGAATAATCTTCACCCAATATTTATTTACGAAATAAGTAAGTGTAACACGATCACAACCGAACACGAGTAAAACCAAAATATTCGCGTATGGGTATCAAACGGGTAGGTGACGTTCAACTACGTATTCAACTAGTAAATTTATTTAAGCATTTATTAATTGTATTTTATGGGAGGCAATTGCATTGGTTTCGTTTCACGTAGTGAAACATTTCAAAGTTTAAGGTCGCATTTTTTGTGTGGCTTTAAGTCGATAGGCAGTTATTTTAAATTTAAAATTAAAATTTAATGTCGTTAACATACTTTTCTTTGGGTGAATTTTATTGGAGGTCATTATTATTAGTTAATTGTTTTGGTTTCGTATCTCGTTGTGAATCATTTTAAAGTTTAATGTTGCATTTTTGTTTTATGTTTTCTTTAGATAGATAGGTACTTATTTTAAAATTAAAATAGATCATTGTAAACATAACTTTGTTTTGATGAATTCTATTGGAGGTCCTTTTATTAGTTATTTTTTGTATAGTTTCACTTAGTGTCATTTTAAAGTTAATCTTAAGGTCGCATTTTTGTTTTATGTTGTCTTTAGATATATACTTATTTTAAAATTGCATGTTGTAAATAGGTTTTTGTATAATTACATAATATACTTTTCTTCAAGTAAATTTTATCGGAAGTCATTATTATCAGTTATTTGTTTTGTTTTACACTACTGTCTATCGTGTATATTTAGTTATATTCGCTTGATTTCTTAAAACTGATTTTAGTTATCTTTGTGATATTTTTAGGTTAATATTAGGTTGAATTTTCTTATTTAAGTACAGTAATCATGCCTCGACGAAGATCAAATATAGGATGCAGTATGTCAAGTGCCAAAGGCTACGTTTGAGTTGAAGGTACGAAGTGAAGAGAGGAAAGTCCGTTTATAATTGGACCATGAAAGGCATGACTCCCAAAGAGCACGAGAGTCGTCGGTGAATCCAATATTTCGTTTATCATTAGACCGTCAACGACATATTTCCCAGAGAGCGCGACTGTTGTTCGTAAAGTAATGTCCGTTTATCATTAGACCGTAAGAAATACGTTTCGCAAAGACTGTACGAGTCTTCCGCGGAACGTAAACTCCGTTTGCCGTTGGACCGTGACAGACATGCTTCCCAAAGAGTTCAAAAGTCGTCTCTGGAACGTGACGTCCGTTTATTTTTAGATTGTGCTAGGTACAGTACTCAAAGGGTAACAGAAACGTTTGAAGATAAACAACTCCGATCACGTAACAGCCGTATTGGGGACAGAAAAGTAAGGAATCATATACAAACTAATAGGGGAGAACGCAAAACACTAATAGAGGGCAAATAAAGAATATTCTGCTATGAATTGCTTTTCAACGATGAATTACAAAAAACGAACCAATCAATATCTATAGGCTCTCTTTTTATTGTTTGTCAATACTGCTCAACTACACAATGTAATATAAGTAATCTTAATTCAAGAACACTACTTTATAGCTCAATAAGTATGTTACTGCAAATCATGTTGCATTCGCATAATACATATGTAAAATCTTTTAAAACTGCAATGAATAACGTTCATCCTGATGTCTGTGGACGATACAATGATGATAAAATGATAACCCCCCTCTACAAGCGAAGTAACAGTTGTGATTGCTGGGTAACAATTCGACAAAAGCAATTTCGTACTACGAAGTCGTGACGAGAATCTCCACATAATTTCTGAACTACATCGCTCATATGACAGTCTACAATAGCCATTGATATTTTGGGGAGGCGAAAATGGATATTCCACAATTTAATCCTGTAACTAGAGATCCAGCATAAAAGAAAGTTTCATGCGTGAACTATTATTGCGATTGTATATTGGAACACTATAACCATTATAACATATTATTGAGGTATGTTACCTAATCAATAGGTGGTAGATCAGTATGCTAAAATTGAATGGGAACATTTGGCGTTTATTCGAAATAACCAAACAATATTGTGCTGAAAATGTTTGCAAGACGCTTTGCATTCAAATGAACATAGCAATAATATTAAACAACTGATAATATTACTGTCACCTTTTACTGGAGGACCGAAGAATCTACACGAAAAGACACAAGACGCGATGACGTACGTTAAACCTGACCTCTTCACTACGATGACGTGTAATCTAAATTTGCTAGAATAAAAGATAACCTCCAACCTAACGCAACACACCAAGATATGTATAAAATTTTAAACCAAGTCTTTCATTTAAAAGTCCAAAAGTTATAATTCCTGATAAATAAGGCAAATATATTTGGTTCCACACGCTGTCAAATATACATGATGGAATGGCAAAAGTGTGGATTACCACACATACATTTGCTTCTGTAGCTAAGAAATAAAGTCAGGTCCAGATAAAATTAACAGTGTAATTACAGCAGAAATACTCAACAAAGATCATGTGAAATTTTAAATCCTAACACGCCACGCATAAATGAGAAAAATGTTCGAAACATTTCCAAAAGCATTTCAGAGTCATACGTCAACTGATGATGACGGCTATTCAAAATATAGACGATTATCACCTGAGAAAGATGATCACCACAATTATCACCTAAGACTATTATCCGTAATCACAAAACCAACAATAGGTGGGTAGTACCTTAAAATAAACTTTTATTGAAAATTTACGACGCACCTATAAATGTAAAACTGTGCAGTTCTGTAAAGTAGATAAAATAAGTTACGCAATATATCAACAAATGCAGTGATCAGGCTACGTTTACTAACGAATTGGAGTAATCTCAATCCGGCCGCTACATTTGTAGTTTAGAAGCAATTTGGCGGATTATGTCTTTTAACATATGCGAACGAGCACCAGCTATTACATACTTTGTTCTTCATTTAGAAAGTGGACAACAGGTGTATTTTACTAAAAACAACATTAAAGATGATGTAAGTAACCCTCGAGACAAGACGCGGACAGTATTTTTTAGATTATGTGCAGGAAATGGTTTTCCCCGAACTCTGACGTATGCTAAAATGCCAGGTTATTACACGTAGAATTAATTTACTAAAAATTCCCACGACGGAAACAAGGAACGATTGTTGAAAGTTATCCTGACGTAAGAAAAACAGATTCTCTTGGCAGAGTTTACGTAGTTCATCCTAAGAATAGTGAGTGCTTTCACTTGATGATTCTAAGTCACGTATTAAAAGGCCTTCTTTTACAAACCTATGTACTGTTCAAGGTATAGCTTATGAAATATTCCAAGGAGTGTGCAAAATAAATGTTATGTTAGAAGACGATACTCATTGGGAAAGTCACTTAGATACTTATTTGCCATCATGTTCATAATCGTTCTGTCAAATCATTGACCCGCATCTTCTTTGGCAAAACCATCACGAAAATATGGCCGTAGATATATTGCATTGCAGACGCCAAGAACTGTTATCAAATTATTTAAATTACGACCAAAATACCTTTGATGAAACTTTATTTGACTTAAATAAAGAGGGGGAATCTCTATCATGCAAATCTATAAAAGATTTTGAATTCACTTTACCATCGAGAGTTTGTTTACGCAATGTTTAAGAGAAATGTACTATGATCGTTCACGACTTTTACAGACCATTCAAGATAAGTGTCGCTTGGATTCTGGATAAAAAATTTATTTATGATATAATATTGTCATCAGTTAATAGCAATGAGGGGAAAACTTATTTTTTTAGATGCTCCTGGAGGCACGAGCAAAACGTTTTTAATAAATTTACTAGTAACAAAAGTAAGATTTGGTAGAAAAATTGCCCTTGCTGAGGCACAGCAGCCGCATTTTTGGAAGGTGGACGAACCGCCCATTCCACATTCAAACTTCCATTGAAAATTTGTAGTGCCGACTTCTCTAGCGTTTGTAATGTTTCAAAACAAAGTAACACCGGCAAATTAATGCAAGATTGCAGTTTTTTTATTTGGACGAGGTTTTGTGTCTCATAAAGCCTCTGTTGAGGCATTAGACAGGACAATGCGAGATTTGAGCAACTGAAATGCATCTCGCAAAAGATTTTTGGCCATATATAAAAAATGGGAACTTTAAACCAACGTGAGAATTTCATCGTCCAAGAAAGATTATAAGCAATTTCCTGACGACTTACTCCAAGTAAGTAATGGTTAATTTAAGTCTCAATAATCTATGTGGTTAGTTGCAAAATGTGGAGAAATTGATGGAACAGGTATATATTGGTTTCAAGACAGGATTAAACTATCGCCTACTAATGAGCAAGCTAATAAATTAAATAATTTGATTCTTTCAACATTTGAAGCATCATCACAAATCTAGTACTCAATTGATACAGTGGAGGATATTGAGGAGGTAGTATATTATCCAACTTAATTTTTAAATTCTTTGACGCCTCCCGGAATTCCGCCACACAAATTAATATTAAAAGTGGGTTCACTTATTATATTACTAAGAAATTTAAACATAAATAAACTGTGGAACGGTAAAAGACTCTAAATAGTTAATTAAAAAAAAAACATTTATCCAATGTAAAATGCTTACTGTTTTGATACCATGAATACAGATGACACCCTAAAATTTTTCTTTTTAGTTCAAATGGCTCCAATTTCCAATTAAAATAGCGTTTGAAATGAGTATTAATTAAGCACATGGCCCAACTTTAAAAGTTGCTGTAATTGACTTAACCACTCAATGCTGTTTATACGGCCAATTGCATGTTGTCCTGTCACGAGTGACATCTAAACATAATAGGTTTGTTCTACATATAATCATGCCGAAGTTATCAATGTTGCATACAATGAAATATTTTCGTCAGGTTATTTAAATATCTATTCTTAACTTTTTTAATATTTGCAAGATGAGAAATAAAATACATTAAAAATACTCCAAATAGGGTTAACATCAGTTAATATAGCACGCATTCTTCACGCAAAAGGCTAGTACGACGTTACGAGAGAGAAGAAATTTCTTGTATTTCATAATATTTATTTAAATTCATTTATCTCTAAATATGTGATGCGAGAGTTTAAATACTATGTTTGTAATGTTAATGATACAATTATCCATCCACGGCACAGTAAGAGCAAGTTAATACTGTCGACTCACTTGACAGTTGCATGTAACTGTCATGCAGATGACTATTGTTGTCTTAAAGCAATAATGTGAACTATCCTCTTAGCCCAGTCATCAACAATTTAATAAATAAAAGTCGTAGCCCTTGCGGCAGACTATTGTTGCAAGTCCAGGTGAGGACAGCAATTGTGAAGAAAAGTGAGTCAGATTGTTAATAAATATCGTGTCTATACGATGATATTTAATTTTAAACATTTTTCTAAATTAAATTTATCTTTAACTGGTATGCTATAACGCATAAGCATGTTACTTTCCCCAAATATTTTGAAAATTTCATAATTACGATAGTCGGATATATTTATATATATATATATATATATATATATATATATATATACATATATATATATATATATACATATATATATATATATAAATATATATATATATAAATATATATATATATAATATACATATATATATATATATATATATATATATATATATATATATATATATATATATATATATATATATATATATATATGTAGTTCAGTTACTAAAGTTTTTATCGAACTTTATGGAATGAAATGTTTGGGTTGTACTCTTTTTTCCAATGTCCACCAGAATATCGGAAAAATATAAAACGTACTAAAACCAATAAAATAAAAATAAAATTATTTTATACAAACGTAGAAACACCTGTAACACCATTTTAATATTTTTCAATTTATTTTATGTACAAAAAAAATGGCAATATACGGGAAGAGAGAATGAAATAACTAACACGTAGATAGACTTCATAAAAATTGTGTGTCAAACACTTTGATTCTATGCTTTCCATATTTATTCGAACAAAGAAATATGAGCTGTGATGAAGCCGATGATAATTTCATTATAAATTAAATTCTAAAATAAATTCTTGATTTAACATAAATAAAGGCTACTTTTTGTCAATTTTTTGAGAATGTATTTGTTTTTATGAATGTCTTGGTTAGATTGAAAAAGTGAAAGTCAATCGTATTATATTTTAAATTATAATTTCAGAACCTACATTTAATCACGAAATTTATGTGTAAGCGAACAAAACACATTATGGAGTTAACTATGGAGAGAGTCTTATAGCCGAATTGTACTACATCTCAAGCAATGAAGTGAAGCAACACACACGCCGATTGATGACTGGATGTGTGACCGTCAAGCAGACTTTTAATGATTGTATTAAGAGCTTCACTTCATTAAGTCGTTTGTCACGGCCATTAGATAACAGTTGTTTAAAAAATATCTACTACAAGAATCCTCTGATTTCCCTACGGGTTGCTGAGATCAAATGACAGTGGCTTTGTATAAAAATCAGCACCCGTCCAAATGACTTGGCTAACCCAAATCATTTGGATCGCATAGCGGACCCATATTAAAAAATATTGGATAAAGCTGAATCGAAATACGTAGTATTGTGGAATACGTCTGCCTGTTATGGGATTTTTCCATGTAATTACTTATACTTATATGGGAATAACACTAATGAAAAATCAAAAGTGTGCGTTTTCAATGTATTTATGATTTATCCTTTATATCAAGAGACAAAACTTTAAAAAAAATTATTGTCGAACGGAAAAAAACTCCATAAATATACCGAGTAATAATATCGTTTGCTATATTGATTTACTCAAAGAATATTAAAAAAAAAACTAATGGGACAGTCGAGTTCTGTTATATTATAAAATAATTACAAGAACAAAACTGACACTATTGATAATAAAAAATGCCTACTAATCAGAGGGCAATATAAACATGGTTCTTTACTCCTAAAAAGTTTTTTTATTTTTCATTAAAAATCATTTTTTTTAATTATCATAATAAAATTATGCTTAAAAATATTTTAAAAATTATAGCAAGTAATATTCAGTTAACTGCAATGCTTGGAACTATCTTGTATAAATCTCGACATAAAGTAAAGGTTTTATTCGTGTTGTGATCATAGTTTCAACTTAGATGTAAATTTAGGAAAATTTTAGACTTCCATATTGAATACAATTTTATAAGAGCGTCTGACTCAATATTAAGGATACTCGTAACTTTTTTGGTTTATTTTCTTAAAGTTCGAAACTAGAGTTTGTGTTTAATAAAAAAAGTTGGTATTTGAAAGTTGCAGAGGGCCAAAAATAGCTAGTTATTTTTTTTATCGGGAATTAGAAAATATTTCTTTTAAATTTTAAGTATTTTTTATATTTGAACACTTGCAAAATATTTACTTAAACTACAATTCCATTCTATCGCTTCCCCAAGTTGATATTGGCACGAGTACTACACCATCTAAGCATTAGGAGGTAATAAATCTCATAGTTTTAATGAAATATAAACAATTTTGTAGGTAAATTAAATATAAAATATAGTAATTGAACAATAAATTTGATAGAAAATTTATTAAAAAATTAATTGTTTTTAGAATTTATATTCAGTCAGTATATTATTGCAGCCGCTTCATGCATATAATATTACTACTTTACAAATTGGTTGAATTTAAAGTGACATTTTTTCTTATTCTATTTCTTCCAGGATATCCTTTTGACTCATTATTGTAAATTAATATTATACTGATATTTATAACAATTAGACAACGGTTAGTCAGTGCTCGGTCATTTGGCATGAAGACTATTTAAAAAAAGGTATTAAATTAATTACAAACTTATTAGTTGGTTCCTTTTTTATATCTCAGGTATTTTCCTTATTACCTCTCTTATACTGCTTAAACCTATTAATATATGATTTGAAGGCAAGCTTATAAAGGAGATAGGGGAAACAGGAAATTTACTTATTTATTTGAAAACTTTATTGAACCAGTATATAGTAGTGTATATAGTATATATAATAGGTATAGTATATATAATAGGTATGTAGGAACCAGTATGTTGAACACATCATATCGTATATAGTAATATCGATAAACTATACAAAAAAAAATAAACCGTGCTGAACCAAACTGAAAATTATTCCATCATTGCAATATAGTTCATCGATGGCAATGAAATATTAATTATGATTCTTGAAGCCGCCTTGTTTAACAAAACCCGTGCTAACGCCCCTTATAAAATCAGAAATCAACCCCCTGTAAAAATATTTCTCAGAAATGGTGAAATAAATATTTTTAACTTGCAAAATTTTTGAATTGTTTCAAAATTAATTTTAAATGAAATTTTCTATGTTTATGTCGTACACGCATTAACGTAGAAGTTCGTAGCCATACATTCGTTGATAATTATTTGAAGCTCGTAGTCATATATCCGTTGATAATTAGTTCGTAGCCATATATTCGTTGATATAGAGCGAGCGACAGCTAGGCATCAAATTATATAATTATAATTGATACACAAATTGACTAAGATATTTGAGGCAAAGTTATCTTCGCAGCCTACTCAGTTCGTAAACTACTATAAAGTTTTATGGCGCTTATTTAAACTGTTGTGAAGTTATTGCGCTGAACAGCTTGGTTGCCTATACTTATATCTCTAATTTTTTAATTAAGATGATAGAATTAATTTTACTTTCAAGTATTTACTAAATGCCTTCATTATTTCTAACTTTTAACAAGATTAAAAACGAAAAGTGGGAGAGAGGAAAGCAAATAAGTGGAAGCAAAATGCACACTGGAAAATTATTTTGCTGAATCCTGGTCTAAAACTAAAATGGAAGAAGAGAAAAGCAAATAGGTTAAAACAAAGTACATACCGCAAAATGCTTTTGCTGACTTATTTTTTCAAAGAAGATGCTGTATTAAAAATATTGATCGACATATTCGATAGTATATTAACAGACCTCTTTAAGGATAGTCACTCAGTTTTCGCAAAAGAAGAATTAAAATATGTGTTTTATTGGAGATTACTCCTTAATAATCCATTTTCATATATAGCGCCCGGTATAAAGTTTTATGAGGAGTAAAATCAGAAGTTCAGAGCGTACGAAGTTCAGAGCGTTAAAAAGTGTAATCGTTAGATGTGACCTCTCCGCGCAACATTTCTGCGCATCTTTAGAGTGATATATCAATATGTTTATTTGGCATTTTCTTATAGCGGAATCGCAATAACGGAGCGTGACACACATATTAACATTTTCTTATGGCGTAATCTCAATGACGGAGTGTGATACACATAGTTTACTATTTATATCAAGATATAATAATTAAATGTCATTATGTGTGAATATTTTGTGTGTTCTATTTTACAAAACTAAAAAGTCTCTTCTTAATCTGACGTCACTAAATGTTTTTTTTTAAATTTTTTTGTAAAATTTGATCTAGTTCATTTGCGTTTTACTTAAAAATAATTAAATTTTTAGCATCTATTTGTTAAAGATTTTACCATTAACCTTTAATTATATTGATATTTATATTTATATACAGTGTTATCTATTTTATATATTCCTAGACAATCGTACTTAAGGAGTAAACTCTAGTCGCGCGCCGGAGCTGACACTCTCATTTTTTTATGTGTATTCATCAAATTCAACTATATATTTCATCTCAGTCGATGGCTATGACGTTGTGATATACAGACATCAGATAGTTTTGTCAAAATTAGAAGTGTTTAGTTTTTTCAAGATATTTTACTTTTTGTAGGAATGGGGCAAAAAATATTATAAAAAAAAAGTTTTATAATCCATTTTACGGTTCTAATAGTTTTTTTAAATGAACCCAATATTTTTAATGAAGATCTGTATATCGATATTTATTTCCTGGTTAAGTTCTCAAGAACATTAGCTAATGTACTTTGAAACTGATGTAGATAAACTACAACATTAATAGTAGACTATTAATTTATATTAGCAAAACGATGAGTATATTATTATTAAATGTAATATTTTTTTATACTTCAAGCAAATACTGTTATAAAAATTGATATTATATTGATACTCACAAACATATATCATAATAAATTAAGTTCTGAAAATCGAAAATGTAGTCTCAAATAGATAACTAATTTAATAATCTTAAAACAATTCTGCTTTTCGACAAATTCGCATCCCCTTTTTCTCCAAGTACTTTGAAACTTTAGTATGATACATGTATATGAAACTAGGCTTGCCTAAAAAGGAAATATAAACTTTACAGATGGCTATAATGCTGTAATCATTCTAGCATTATTCTTAAATAAGTTAAATAATAATGTTATGTAAATTTTAATTAATAGATGTCATCGTTATAGAAAAAAGTTAAGTGTATACATATTTCTTAATAAAAGTATACATAGTATAGCCACATGAATAGGGGAAAAGAAATCTAACATACAATATCCGTTTAACGGTTTCAAAATGTTAAGTAAGCAATAAGAAATAAATGCATTTATCATTGTACAAAAA
This sequence comes from Druceiella hillmani, assembly GCA_039881145.1. Classification (NCBI taxonomy): domain Eukaryota; kingdom Metazoa; phylum Arthropoda; class Insecta; order Lepidoptera; family Hepialidae; genus Druceiella; species Druceiella hillmani. Next base: position 7,362,772 of record JAYKKI010000070.1, read on the forward strand.
TTCTTCAGGTTTACAAATGCCCAGTGAATTTAATGATTGCCTATTTTTATCGAAATGTTTTACTGTTTTAATTTTTGTTTTTTTATAATTTTGTCAATCAACAAATTTAGAAATCTATAAAAATAAATGCTTACTTTGATCGATACCCGATATTTCATTTGAAAAAGTATATAATTAAGTTGACCGGTCTTATTTAACTAACATTGATTACTAATTTTTAAAAACAAATTTAAAAATTAGCGATGTATGGACGATCAAATGCGAAACATTTTATTTTAAAATTAAGCGAGCTTCATTCAACATAGATAAAATATTCTCCTATCGAACTGTTTTCTTATTTTGGTAAGGTTTTTGTGTTATTTTATTAATAGCAATATCTATTTCATTTAAACAGCCTTTGATGCGAAATAAAATAAAATCGTTATTCAATGGTAACAATGCACATGTTTGCAGCAATCCCTTCTATATATGGTTTACGAATGTTTGCTTGTCGATTAAATAAAAAATTGCATCTGTGAATTTGTCGTCAAAATACAATTTAATTCTAAATATTTAGTTGTTGTAAACGCACATATTCTGTAAATAAATCAATTTTTTACTGAAAATGCCTTAATCATTTCTTAAACTCGGAAATTTCTATTATTAAACTTTGCGAACGCATTGTAAAGACTATTAATTGAAATTACCAGAGCAAAGTATTTAACTCCGCGCAATCGTTGGAAGGACTCAATAGATTTTTAAATTATTTCGAGCGGCCTTGCTAATCGTTATCTCTTTCTGCATTAAACTCACCGGCGTTAATTTAACGCCTTATTGCTTCATTTGTCCTATTGTCAAGGAGGTGAATAATATTCTACGTATTATTACTAAATCCAATAAAGAAACCCCTTACGTTTAATATCACTATAACAGACGTTGAAGATTTCTCATTGATTGCGTTTATACGTGAATAAATAAAAATAAAGTAATCAATTTCAAATTTGAATATATATTTCCAAAGCCATAGTATAGCAATTTCACAATTAGTCATACTCGTCTTTGGTGTTTTAAAATATTAAAAAAGTACCTGGTTTCATTATTGTTCACTCATTCCCGTTCAAGAAAATTGATTTATTGACTCGACTAAATCACAAAACTACAGCATAACAGTCATACTTTTATGTCCATCATTATTTATGCTTTTAGGATGTTATGCCAACTAATTTCCATATCCCTACATTTGTAAACTTTGCGTGTAAACATTGAAAGTTAATGCAGAAATATAATTCAGGAGATAAAGCATATGTTACGGTTTGCCTCAAGACTATTTTCGGAATTTTTCGCTGTCTGTGTATTAGTTTTTGTAAGTATCACATAACATGTGCTAGCTCAATTCGAGTTGATATTTTAAGAAATTATGGAAATCAACGAGTAGTGTATAGTTTTGGTTTGGTCGTAGTTGGTCCATTCAATCAGAAGATATTTGAAATTATTATTTTCATAAAATAAATACATTGCTAGCATTAGTACACCAGAAAGAAGTGTATTAGCTACTTGACGCGTAGTAAAGATACATATGAATCTATGTATGTAGAAACCTTTATTTATCAATCTATTCACTTTATTATTTCCTTGCTTATAGAAAAGCTAAGTAAAACGACTTCAAAATTGTAGGTTTAATATTTGAAGTCCTTTTACTTAGTTTACTACCCAGTTTAGTCAATTCTTGTCATCGACCCCCAGTTTCACCATTATATTCTTATTAACTTAAATTATAAATTGATGCCACCCTTAGCCATTTGGTGACTTTATTATTAGTCTGCCATTAGATCTGTATCATCTAAACATTGATCACCCCAGCTGTTATCTTTATTGAGTTGGAATCAGGAGTTCAATGAAAGAGTCTCTGTTTAAAATACACAATATTAATTTAAAAACAATAGATCCACAAATATTACGATTGAAACAAGTATTACCTGCACAGAATCAAGGCTGAAAAGTTGAAACATGAATTTCAACGACAGAGCCTCAGCTTGTATAATAAAACCATATTAATAAAACTTCTAAGTATTTTTTAAGTTTCTTAGCATTAATAAGCCTTTAAAATTCTCCCCATACACACTCTGTCTCGCATTTTTTCTGTTGTAAATTGACAAAAGAATTACAACACTTTGTTAGCACTAGGCTGGCCTGAGCATTTCAAAGACGTCCTTGTGGACTTCGACATTGTTTATTGAAAATAGTTGTCATATTAAACAAAAATTAGTTTTTTGTCATTTTTCAATATACTTTTTTGGAAATACACATGGTCTAATTGATTCGAGTTATACAATACTATGACAAAAACCCATTCGCCCCAAAAGTTCATTTAATTTCTAAAGTTCCATAGCTAAATATTATAATTGCAAGGGTTCTACCATGTTAATTTCTTCAGTTAAATCTATATGTAAGTGTCATAACTCTTTTATTTTAAGACGAAATGTGATGAAGAAGATAATTTTTTTGTCAGTCTACATAAAAGTTGGTTACGAATTTTTTTCCCAATCGAATCATTCATTTTTTATAAATGCTAGCGAAAATATCTAGAATAATTTTCTGAAACTATATCTCTTGCCCGAGATACGAGTCTTCAAAGTGGTGTACAGTATGTACCACCTCCCTCATCACTGGAACTTTTTAACCCAAAATATTTTTTTTAAAAATTGAAAAAAAATGAAGATAATGGTATTAAATAAGGAATGCTAAATATTTTACTCAATTTGCATTAGAAAATTAAGGAGATATAGGTAAATAAGAAATTGCACGAGGTTAGTGAACGAAGTTAGTGTGAATTGCACGTAATTGGTTAGTGTAAAGTTAGTGTGATAATAATGATATAATATAATAAGTACCACATTTCGTTAACATGAGAAAGGAAACACGTTTTTAATCGATAAATAAAATAATGTATTTAAACGATTTTGCGAACTCAAAATTTACCAATCTTAAACAATATAAGTGCGAAAGCAACCTATTTATGAATTTATATTAAAGTATTAAGCCAACGTAGTTATATGTACAATATTTACGTGTTTTAAACCATATTTGCACTAATGAGACGTTTCTATGCATTTATGAAGATATTAAACTTGCGTGAATATGCTATAAAATATATGTATACTAATCACGTTAGCGCTAAAATAACGTCTATATATATATTTATATCATAGGATCAAGGGGAGATTTGTATGAACCCTGGTCTGTATTATATACCATTGAAAGATATTTATTAAAGCCTTAATTTTTATTATGGACCAGTTTTTGAGATTCCGTAGAAGTAAGGTTTTTTTATCCTAAGTGCCCTAAAAGTTTATTGATTTTTTATCGATTTACTATTTAAAAACTGATAAGATATATGGAATCTCCACCACTCGTGAATAAAGACTTGTGTTTATTTATTAAATAAAGGTTAGTAATGAATGATTATTTATTAGTTAAGTTAAATAAATACATATACGAAGGTCACCTATCATATTTTCAGACCCGATGTAAAATATTTATGGGACATTTAGTTATTATAGCATGATGGGTGTTAAGCGAGGAGTTACAGTGTTATCGTACCAATTTAAAATAACATGTAAGTATTCTGAATATTTAATTTTTAAGTTAGTGAATACATTAATTTAAAAAAAAATAAAACGATTATTGAGGAGCATAATTAATAAGCAATAACCTACCTGTCTACACCTACGAGAGAATATCAAAAAACTAGCATTTTTATACTGTAATGTGTGACACGACAAACTAAAATTGAATATTAATAGAGCCGCAGACATATTAAACATTTGGGAGACTACGTCAATACTAGTGACCATCCTGGGATTTCCTATGTATGTAGTCGTGACAGTATTAACGAAATTGTTAAAAGTTGCTTGGGATATAAAATTTCGTTTGGTTTTGTTATAAGAATTTATAGGTCATATACAGCAATCCCTTATACTGTATACGCCAATTAGTTTCGCAAATAAAACATATGTTATTTAATTTTTTCCCACATGTGTAAATTACTGATGCAAACTAAAATTTTCATTGTAAGGCTATTATTCTCTATTGTGCAAAATATTTGTTATTTTAACAAATTGGTTTTGAATAGTAATGTTTTAACCCCCACCGCTCGTGAATAATACTTTTTACACATAGTGCTGGTTGAAGAAGCAGCTCGTATCAACCCAGTCGTACTCAAAAGTAAAAACAGAACCTTATAAGATCACTGTCTTTCTGTTACAGAAATTTAAAACATGACATAATAATAAAACAAATTAACCAAAATCTAATAGTCCATAATATATATGGAAGTTTTTACTGGTGGTAAATTGACCACTAGAAACTTTTAAATCTTCTTAATTTATTTTCAAGGATTTGTTGAAAAATACTCAACTAATAAAATATTTTCAATAATAAAAAATAATACAAACATTTTCCATTATGAAAGAAATCAGTGTTTTTAGAAGACTTCGATGCCTTTTAGAAACTTGCGATGAATCTAGATGTCAAAATTTTTGAAGTATGTACCATGTTTTTACGCCTGTGAAAGATCTTAAACGCCATATATGCTTCGAAAAGTTATTATTTGTAAATAGTTTGATAGTAATACTATTTATCTTTTCTTTCTTCCTTCCTTAGCCATGTTCTATAATACAGGTCTCTTTTATTCTACACCACTCCTTTCGATTTTGTGCTTTTTGCACTCTTTTTGCTTTGTGCACTCCTTTCTATTTTATACCATCTTTTCTTTTCATATCATCGAACGAACGCTTATATGGCTTTTCCTTGTAGGCGCTTTATTATTCTTAAATATTTCTAAATGCCTAAATATGTACGCAACCCTTGCAGTGCGAGTTCTCCTGGTATGTGCGAGGTTTACTTGATATAATATGGACAATAAAAATGGATTGGTTTAAAGGAAGATATCACCATAATAACAAATGAACCTCTCGTACAGAATTATCGAACGGTGTAGGTTTAGCTTGTAATCATTGGCACTAGGCACGGAGAGATCAATCGAATTTCGTAATAGAAACCCTTCGTGAATGGAATCAACAGTGATCGGATCCTCGTGATCCGTTCACTTGATTGAATCAATCACAAACTGTACAACTAGTATAACGGGCGCCAATCGCAACGCCGTGCCGCGATCGATCACCAATCACCATTCCTTTACTAGTCAATAGATGTTTATTTTTATAGACTGTCCCTTGTGGTTACTTTTGTATCCTTAATATTTATCGGACTTGAAATAGCAATAATCGATTTGTTATCATTGCGATGAATGCTTTGATGGCGGGGCTTCTTTTTAAAGAGAAGGTTTAAAATATGTCAACAATTTTTACTATTTGAAATATAAATAAATGCAAATTTTTGGACTGTCATCGGTTTCTCATTGGTCAGCTTGCGTAACATTTGCATTTATGTGAATTGTCAATTATGACCAATTTTTAATTGCAGAGAAAATTTAAAGACTAAAAAATATTGCAGGCGGTTTCTTATAATAAGCGTAATGGGATAATGGTTTAAGGGTATTTTTTCGATTTGTTATTTTTGTTATACATGCATACACAATAACATTCCTTAGTGTCTGTGTTATATATCTGTATTTATTGTTGTAAATTTTCAGTTTACTAAAGAAATAAAGTATTCTGTATAATTTAAGTTATGATACTAAATTTAAGTTATGATATGACAGAAAAATTAATTCAACATCTTTAATTTCAAAACTGCATTCTAACAATAAAGAAAAGTAAATAATTTGTTACAATCCAGAGCAATTTGTTTAACTATAGATGGTTGAATGTTGGTTAAAAATCGAAGCTATATTTCTATAACAGTTCATTTTATTGAAAAGAATATGAGAATCATAAATAGATTAAAATCAAACAGCAACTTTTCGTAGTCTATTAAAAATAATACTAAACATTTCACGTAATCGATAAACATTACAAGTTAAATTAATTAAGTAAATGCGATTATTTCAATAAATTAATTACTGTAGACTAATTATATATTGAACAAAAGTTTCTATAAACAGTCGGATACACCATTACAAAGGCTCTGCTGTACAGTACTTGTTACACGACGACTTAACTGCCAAATGCATATAACATTTGAAATAGAGTATTAATCGCAGAATTAAGGATTATATTTGAGAACTATATTGAACAATAGAAATTGAGAACCAGAAGGTAAAACCGCCAAACTGCAGTATAAAAGGGACCTTCGGCACACTAGTAATTATTTTTTGATTTGCTACACTTGTATTCATTTACTTGCTTAAAACATTTATGCATTTTTAATTTTTTTTTCATTTGTACAAGTAGAATTAAAATAAAGTTAAATAAAGAATTAAATTAAATAAAGTATTATAACATTTTTCAATATTAAAAAGTTCAATTGTAAAATTTCGATTGTAGTCACCCACAAAAAAATAAATATATTAGGCATTGGTTTTTAAAAACCCAACCGCTCGAATTACTAGCGTAATTGGCGCAGTATTGATAGGACATTTAAGACACATCATCGAAAAATTGTGATTCTGGTTCATTTCAAAGATTAGGTGATCATGGACGCATAAAAGCAGGCATATTGAAAACTTCAGCAGAGTGTGTCTTTTAATTACCTTTAGCCAGAAAGCAATTCCTTTCATTAAAACCAATCCTTATTCTACTTATATCGCATACAAATTCGTATTTCAATTTTTCAATTCTAGTTTGACCCAACAAATAGATCTCACTTGAAACACAAATAAACACACTGTGTAAAAATGTACATAGATAAATAATTAAATTTTAGCAAAATATAAAATATCGCGTTATACAATGCAGCACTTAAAATTGTTCCGCAGTTTGACGGTCATCCAAATTAATTATATAGATACATTAAAACTTGAGAAGTTACATTAAAATAATACTATAACTCCAAAGAAGCCAACTGTTTTCACAATACCATTATTTTAACTGGAATTATTGGGAAATTGGAGGGCAAAGCGGAGTAAATCGTCAACATTAATGGTGCCGAAACATGGGCAGAAATTGAATTAACAGAACTTTACTGATCAGAGGAATGAAAATTCATTAAACAGAGATTTAGATAATGTTAGACAAAAAGATAACGAATTAACCCAAACGTACTATGAAACATGTTTGGGTCTATTAACACACGACGAACTGATTACTTCGTCATTCACGAGAGGGACAAAAATCTCAGAAACTGCCTACATTTTTTTTTGCAAAGCGAACGCATAGATCTTACGGGTCGGGTTTAAAAGAACTCTTAGGCCCCATAGAGCAATGAGACCATATTCCTTACCCCTAGCACTTCAGTACGTTAAGAAGGAAAAAAATATTAATTATACACAGGACAAATTCATTTCATTCTTCATATTTTTATATTTATTAACGATATAAGTACCTGTTTTAGACAAAAGACTGACATATGACTGTTCAAATAAGCAAGCTAATCTCGATAGAATTCATATATACTGTGAAGGGATCAAACTGCATTTAAGTTAGTTGAAGTGCAAATAAATCTCTTTCGCAAAGAAAAAAAGCAAATAAACTTTAAATATGCGATTGGGGGAACTCATTCAAAAAAGTTGACAGCATGCTTGACCTTGGTGTCATTTATATTCGATAGTAAACTTCATTTTAGTTTGCATATCGAGCACATTGTTGCTAAAGCCTATAGAATGCTTGGGTTTGTATTAAGAGTGTTGAAATATACTTAACATTGTACAATGCTCTTGTCAGATCACGACTTGAATCCACTGTTGTTGCCGGGAATCCACTATATGCCACTTATTCTGACAGTATTGATAACATGCAAAAAAAACTTGTATGGCTTTCCAGCATCCTATAAATGGCTGTAAATGATCGTATAAAATATTACTTATATATATATATATATATATATATATATATATAGTTATAGTGTATATATATATATATATATATATACATATATATATATATATATAGTTACCAGCAACTACCATAAAATATATAAAAAAACTATTAAAAATAATTATTCAAAGAGTTCTTCATTGTCGATCACGCCAACATTAGGGACACTTACAATATTATAGAACTAGGATCCTATAATATGGATAAAAAGTTAGTATTTGCAACCAAGTATCCTATAGTCAACAAAGACGAATACATTCTATATCACCAATTTCCCCCACATAGTACCAATAATACTATAATAATTCCATCTAAACCCTTTTTGGCCATATTCGGAACGACATACCTTTCCCTGGATGATGCTTACAGAAGCATCAAAAATATATACTATTGTGATTGTGTTGTCAATTATATCGAAATCCTTTAACATTCGGAATGCATCCATGAAATAATAACGCACCAAGAGCTGTTAACTAGCTGCCAGCATACATTAATAAACATAACTTCAGAAATCATTGAGAAATTGGATGATCAAAACTGTTAGCTGAGGTTCCCCAAATAAACTAAAATAACACCAACATGTCAGAAAAACGATTATACTTCATAACATGTCAGAAAGACGCCTAACATGTCAGAAATACAATTAGACAGTCGAGCAACCTATCTGATTAAACGCCCTATCGGTTGCAACATAAAAACAAAGACATCACACTTTTTACATTTGAAATGACCAATATTATCACAAAAATTAAATTCGAAGCCTTAGGATGATAAAAATGACCTATGATCCAAATACGTCAATTGGGTATTTGACTAAATTTGTTTTATTTCATTAATCATAATGTCAAGGTACAAGCTGATGAAGAGTGAAAAATTTTTTTAATAATCTTAAAAATTGAAAAGTTTAAATTTAACCTTTAGACAAGGCGGCAATACTGTGTTGTGAGGTAATTTTTAATATTGCACATTATATTCTACAAGAGGAAAAGAGACAGGAATATACTCAACCCTATCCGTATCTTCAAATTTAGAAGCTTATAACCGGTTTTTAATTAATATAAATTTTACAATATTGCACGAAAAATATCAAAATTAAGAATGAGTCAACCACCGTATTAAAAAAAAATAACGATTGAAAATCAACCACGGGAGCCCAATGAAATTAATACTAACGGACACATTTTTATATCTATATCTATTCGAAAAAGCCATTTTAAGAAAAGTTCGTAGTGCAGCCCGAAAACTGAAAGATTCGACAAACCCTTCTTCACCGAGAGTAAAGAAGAGGCCTGCTACTTGTGAGGAATATATTACTCGACGACTTAACTGCCCAACTACGCATTACGTTTGAAATAGAATACTAATCGTAGCATTAAGGAATATATTTGAGAACTATATTGAACAATAGAAAATGAAAACCAGAAGATGAAACCACCAAACTATAGTATAAAAGAGACCTTCCTCATACTGAAGATATACTTGTAATTATTTGTTGATTTGCTACACTTGTATTCATTTGCTTGCTTTCTATATTTATACATTTGCCATTTGTAGAATTAAAATAAAATTAAATAAATTAAATATTATACATCATTTCAATATTAAAAAGTTCAATTTATTTCGAAAGTAGTCAGTTACAAACAAATATATTTATTAAGCATTTGTTTTTAAAAACATAACAGCTTGAACCACCAGCGTAATTGACTCCTATGTTTTTAATATAAATATAAAATATGAGAAGAATTAATATGTATAAGCATATCTTATTAAAAATAGTGTATATATTAATTCAATTATTCATCTGTTATGTTAGTCTACATTGAACATGTTCGTTTATAACTTGCCTTGCGTGGTATGGCCATCTAACGAAATGTGGCCATACCACGCAAGGGCACCCTATGAAAAAATGACCTGCTAACCAATTTGAAACCAAAATATCAATTATCAATCGCGACCATGCATGTCCATACTTGTCTGTACCATATTGCCTTGCCTCTACTTACGTAGGCTTAAAAAAATTACGAAATTATGACATCTAGAATCACCGCTATAGTTTTCCTGTAACCTTTGTCTAAGCTTACAAAATCATTTATTTTTTTTATAAATTTAGGTTGGGAAGTTTCAGAAATAAGGGCAAAAAACCTCCCTTTCACTTATTTCTCAGGAGATATAGTATCTGAAATAATAAATAAATAATATTTCTTGAAACCCTTTCAAATGAACCCCGCACTAGTCATAGAATTAAAAAAAAGTTCGTCAATACAACTAGTCCCCCGTAAAATTTCCACATGAATATCTTTGAATTTTAGGTATATACGCGCGTATATAATAATTGTGATACATGCGGGTCAATATGTTTTAATATTTTGTCACATTTCAAGTTTTTACGTCAAGCGGTTTCTTAGAAAAATCTTACAGACTGATACGTGAGTGGTCTTACAAGGTTACATAAGCAAAATAGAGACAATTAAATATTTATCTTATAAGGTTTCTGTTTTTCCTTTTTTCTAAACGAAATTATACAATTATTATAAATTAAATTAATTAATTATATAAGAATAAACTTAACATAAATAAACATAAAGTTTTAATATATTAATTGATTAAAAGTACGGATTTTTGAAATTTGAATGTTTTTTAAATTCAATCGCTTCCCGTATAATCCTCTTGAAATAATGAGGCTCAGAAGAAATAACCTTGGGGTCATGAAGTTCGATCCAGGGATTGGGCCCCGAATCAACTGGTGACTCCTATACATCTTCAGTCTTCCCGTGACCACAGGCTGTGCAACCAGTCTGAAACGTCGGGACATAGTGAGTACTTAGTTTATAATATCTAGGTTTATTCATTAAATAGATAATTACCGATTCAAATCAAATAAAATATCTATCAAATTCTTCGTCGCTTTCGTATGTTGGTATGTGTTCAATGCTATGTGTTCTTTAAAATACCACCATAGGCTATTTAGTATTAGATGTTTCTAAGTAGCCTTTTAATGAACGCAGTGAAATGGTCATGAGTTGTTTATGAATTAAAGAATACAGCGCACTGCGACAGTGTATGTTACACTATGCGCGTGCCTAATTCGGTTTATGAATACGAGTATAAATATGACAAGACCGATTGTTTACGAGGGCATGTTAGCGCAGAATAACTAGTGAACTCGGAATTCCACTTCGCCGTGCCCTACAAAATATGTTAAAATTGGAACTATATCTTTTTGAATAATTATCTTTTCTCTTTGTCGCTATTAAGTCAATAAAAACTGTAAACGCATTGAATTACAGATGAAATAAGCATTTCTTTCTCTTTGTCGCATTTGGAATGAAAGTGTAACAGAATAACTAAAAAGGGTGAGTTAAGATAATTTATCCCTAAATTTTTTAGTTATATTGGGGAGGAATGGGTTGCAAAAACCGATTTTCCTTATAAAAATGTATGAAACCAACAAGATGTAATTTTATTCAATATATAAATAAAGATCTGTATATATTTACTGTGTCAATATTACTATGTCAAAATTATGGTACTATATACTCCTATAATTTAAAATAAACTTAACAAGAGAGGTTTTTCATTAGCAATGTAAATACGTCCTTAATATACTGAAATAAATATTGCATTGACGCCGCACGTACTCGTATATGCGTATTTTCTTGTATAATGAAAACAATACAAATTTTAAGAGCTAGAAATAATCCTAACGCTATTTCTCAATTATAGTGAGCGTGTTTAACATCAGCAATTGGAAAAATTCCAAAAAATAAATCTATCACATAAAAAACGCTTTTTTCAAATATTTAAACATTCGCCTGTCTCATAACACTACTAGCTTCGAAACATATTTAAGTGGGACCAGATATAAAACTAAGCTCTTAGCGGATAACAATAAAATGTAACAGAATATAAGTAAGTAACTGGTTTCTCCGTATTATGCCCCAGTGTATATTTTCTTAAAGTCGTTTTATTGGTCGTAATATTGTCTTGAATTCCGAACATATTAAGTTAAATACATTCTCGTTTAAATTTCGTCTCGAAATGAAACGTAATCGAAAAAAAAAATAAAAGTATATATATATATATATATATATATATATATATATATTTACACATATATATTCGACATATAGACATATCAACTTAACATTTAGACAAGGATGGCAATATTGAATTGACATGTTACTTTTAAAGATCCTTGTTATATTTAACAAAAGGCACAATATTTACAATATTTTGAAAACGATTAAATGTTGTTGAATTCTGAAATAATTAAGTTATGAAAATATTTAAACCAAACCATTAAATCTTTCAACAAAAATGTGTTTTGAAGATTCAACGGTCTTGTCATAAGTTTAAGTTTCATACATTCTGTCAAAGATTTGGAATTAGATTTTTCAATTGTTATTTGTGGATACTTTAAAGGGTTTTAATGTAAAATTAAGTTCAGTTTGTTGCAAAAGTATGGTAAAAATGAGATTAATAAATTGAAAATGCTGTCTTGCAGAAATATTTTAATAAATGTTTTGAAATCTGAAGATATACGAGCGAAATCGCAAATAATGAGATCTAATGTAATGAGAAAAATTTGTCATAATTCTTCAAGTTGTAATTCTATTAGTTATAATTCTTAAAAATACTCCGCTGTCAATCTCCATTTTTCCCGAGATTCGGATTGTTTATATTTTTTTTTCCGTAAGAAAAATCTAAACATTTCAAAAATATTTTATGTTTTACCATAATTTCATATTGCCTTACCTTTTTCATTCAGCAGATTTATAGAGGCTTTCAATGCTTGCAAAAAAAACAAGTAGTACGAAGTGAATTTTCACTTTATTTAAACATGCAGATTCATAGTAAATTATGAATAAGAAACACGTGTAAACATATTTTTCGATACAAAGTACTCCTACATACTGAATTTTCGTATGTCGTACGCAAAAAAATATTTATTTCAGATGACAGTGTTTCATCACTAGAGTGCAAAATCTACAAGCGCTATAAAAGTGCTTCGAATATGAACTGGTAATAACAAAGTATATCATACGGAGAGAGGCGCAGAAATAGTTATTTATAATTATATCATAAAACAATTGATAATGATTCGAGCAATGCTATTTTTTATTTCATAAAGTCGTATCGCAGACGAATCGAACCCGCAGGTGTCAAAAACAAAAGTAGCTCGTGGACTACTTTTAGGTAGACTGGTATCACCCCCTTGGGCTATTGATTTCAATATGATTAATGTTTTCAGTGTGTTTAGTTTTGTGGACATTTTATTATTAAATAATCGCAGAATGTTATTATATACCACGTGTCTAAATTCAAAAAATGGCCACAACATATACTCAAGTGAGTTAATTTTATTCCATTTTACAGTTAACGCATGTTAGCGAGTTTGGTGAAAGATTGTATTGGACGACAATGTTATCGATACTTCTTAAAATTACTAATAGATTCGGTTCCCAAAGGATGTTTTAAAAAGTTTCGTGTGTGTTATAAAAATACGGCTATCCTGTTGCCATTGTTGTTAATGATTGCAGAAATTTGTATGCGAACTTTGTTATATTATTTGTTGTCACTGTACTGTATAGAAACATACTTAATAATATATTAAACTTGCACAGATATTTTCATGAAATCAAAAATAAAGGAATGATTATAAGCCAACTTAATTATCCCATTTTATGTTTGATAAACTTTGTTGAGGCAAATTAATTTCGTACTTACCAGAATCAATCTCCTTTTGATATAAGAAATTGAAGCTATGAGGAATGAGTTATTTTATAGACAACTTAATATAACAAAAAAGTAGTAAATGTTCATGACTAAATTGCACAGGAAACGTAAGAAAATGATGGATCACAGCAAGTCGTATAAGAACTTTGTGAAAAATATAAAAGTTTAAGTTGATGACTTTTTTGTGAAAGCCCCAAAGCAACAACTTCTTCGCAATTTTTCTCCTAACTTCATTAATTATTTAAAAATTACAGAAGAATATTTAATTACATTTGTAATTACTCTGAAGTACATACACGCAAATTTTTACATAAACATTTTTATTTTTAATAATCTAACAAAAAAAACACAATTCCTCCGCTTTAGTTTATTGAAAATAAAAAAGTTAAATATTTTTATGTATAAATTTAAATATATAAATATGGTGTGTGAAACATCAAATGTAAAAAAAAATGTTGACGACATTTTCCTCGATTAATGGGACCTTAAAAATAAAAATTTTCCACATAGAAATGTTGCCAATTTTATTGTATTGAGGTCAGACTTAGTGTAAAATTTTTCTTTCTGGGCAGTTCAGAAAGTTATTTTGAGATAAATGAAAATTGAATTACCTTAGACAACACACCTGAAACCAGTAAGTAACCTTATGAAAATATAACATTTCTGGATGAAAATCCCGGATAAGGAGAATTCGACATAAAAAAAACCTCATAATTTAGATAAAATATAATAAGCGCATTAGCCTTCTGGCCAGTCTAGGTTAGACGTTTTACTTGTTTCTTCTATAAACACTTCTGAAACATTTTAATTTAATTTTTTGTAGATTTATTTTTGAAGATTTGTATTCAAAAACCATTTTTTTGTTTTACTTTTCATAATGGTAACCCTTTAAAGGTTTGACAAAAATTTTAAATTTTTTTTCTACACGTCTTCCTATAAATAGTACCACATAAGTTCAATAAACTTCTAAAGTTGATATGTGGCAACCAAGAAGAAAAATCCATAACTTTATTGACTATGATCTGAGTAATTCGACTCCTACTTTTTGGAATTAAACTTCTTTAGAATCGTTGTGGTTTGAAATTTGATGAAATGAAAATGCGTCACGACAAAGAAAAAAGTGAAGCTTCTTTAGAATCGTTGTGATTTGAATCTTAGATGTCCTCTTTGTGCCGTGCTTCGTAGTATTACCCTTTGTCTACTAAGAATTTTATATATGTGTGCGCCTGTATATTGCCGAGCTAAAGCGAGAAGAAGGCGTCGGTGTGGATCTATATTGCACACTGTCTAATACTTGCTCTGGTCTGAGCGTTCCACGTGTGTACGTTAGTATGTGTGTTAATACGTGTGTATACACCTGCGTAATACAAAGTTTTAGTAAAAAATCAGCGCAGTGTATTATTTACGTGTATTTTTATTTATGTGAATATTTTTATCTCCCTAATAAATAAATTTTGCAATATGCCGAAAACTTATGTTCAAAGCAGACGTGAGTATCGTCGGAAAAAAATTTAAAATAAGATTAAAAAACCTCAAACAGTTCTACGGAACGTGTTCGTGAGTTTCGTGCATGTCAAAAGAAATTATTAGATTATCAAAATAATAGTTCTTATGTGAATAATAATGTGTCCGGTATACCAAATAGTAAGTACTTGAATATTTTTTCATATTTCTAATCCTTTTTTAAGTAATTCAGTTCTAATTGTAGCAATTTACCAATCAATAAATACAATTATTGAATTCATATACGAAAATTTGATCAAGTACACCCCTGAAATATCGCGAATTCTCAAAAAGATTTTATTGTGAATTTTTCATCAGATGTAGAGCTCCTTTGATTGAGTTCCTCGACACAAAATTGAATTTAGAAATGTGCAGCAGTCGCACTCAATTAATAACAGGCCAAAAACAGTAATTGATGCTGCATTTCAAAGATATATAGATCAAATTAAAACTAAAACTTGTGTTTCCTATTTTAGTTACCATAAGCCTCTAGTGTCATTTGTTCAAAATGAAAACATAGAGACTGACTAATATGTAAAGTAATGTATGTTAAATAAAATGTAAAATAACTACTCCTTTATATCATCATTTCCGAGGTTATTCAGCATCTGTATTTTCTATGAATACTGCCATAACCATTTCGTGAAGAGAGAAGATTCTAACTCTTGTCACTGAATATATATTAAGCGTTAAAGGGATACCCATGCATTTCACAAAACCAAATTATATTATATTACTCTATAGTTTGGAAAGACTTGAATTTTAATATAGCTATACAACAATGAATGACTGAAATTGTGGTTTAAGAGTATTTATATTAAAATCCATTTTGTGAATATTTAATTTATATTATGAAATGTGGAATCTATTTTTTGTGGAATTTTTACTCAGAAAATTGCTATGTTTGTTAAAATTAACAAATAATATAATACAACTAACTAGCATCTAATACTGTTTGACCTATAAATCATACAAATAAACCTAAAAATATTGATGCCCAAATACTCATACCTTAACTCTATTAGTTAATAGCAGGTAAAAGCGATAGACAATACATATATTCTTTCATTTGTTGCAAAATATTCAGTGCTGATGGAATCAATTTCACTGGACTTTTTAAAGCACTAAAAATGGGCTAAAACTTTATACCAATTAAATATCAAAATTTATACCAATTACTGCTTTAAGAATTGTAGCAAGTTTTTTATTTTCCGATATCTACGAGGACGCTAACTTTTTCCTTCTCTTATCTAAATTTGTTTCATGTTCTTCGTTACCATCAAGTGCCTATAGTCATCTTCAGCTAAGTAACTAGAATACAATATTCAAAGTATGATTTTGTTTGTACGTTTGCTTTCAATTTTTAATAAATATACTAGTTTTTCTGTAGCATTGCAAAAACGTTATATTATTTTTTATGTAAAATTTTACGTAAACTTCGGTATAGTTTCCTTAATAATGAGTCATCATCATGACTAAATTATCTTATCAAATACGACTAGAACTTACATTCTGTATGTTTCATACACATGTAAGCAATGACATTTGTGTTAAACTAATCACAAATGTTTATTCTTCGCCACGTTGATAAATTACGTGCTACTTTCAATGGCGGAAAATATGAAACATATTTCAACAGTTATAAGATCTACATTAATTATCATAGTTTTCCTGTAAATATCTAGCCAGATTTTACCAATGTTTTCTTTTTGTGACCTAATATTCTAACTGAATTTCGCCAACAATAACATCTTTCTAAATGTAATTTTATAAATTATAGAAAAAAAAACATTGAACAGAAGTTAACACCTTGTTTTAAAAAGTTAACAAACTTAAAGTACGCGGGTTAATAAGATGTATTTCAGTATAAAATTTCAAGTTTCTGCGCCTTACAGTTTTGGAAAAAAAAGGCTGTGACGGTGGGGTGTACTCACGGAAAATACAAGTGACCTTCTAAGTCTCAAAAATCAATATATTTTGACATAATTATTTTACAATGTTGTAACCCTCAAAAACTTAACTGATATTGCAATCAAAGTATAGAAATGACAGAGAATATTAATTTTTCAGACGTGTTGCCTACGGTTGACGACGGTCGTCTAGCAAGAAAAAGAATTTTCATTTATTTTTACTTCTGGATATTTCCATGAATATTAAATGTGAAGTTATGTTATATCGCTCTCCTACACATTCGATTTGCTTTTGTCATCGTCTTTATTTATTTGTCCACTTATGTGTGAATTGAACAGAGACGGAGCGTGCACTTTTTCCATTGCATTTTTCACTTGAGATAAGGTCTGTGAATAAAGTCTAGATTTCACAAAAATTTTAACCACATCGAGCCTTAAATATTTTTAAAGAACAACTTTTCTTTCTTTTAAGACCTAACATCAGCCTTCTTACAAAATCGCCCCGGAATGATAACGCGTGCTGTAATATTAAATACACATGATTAGGCAGAACTAGTGATATTCGTTAATTTATTTCACACGGAACTCGCCCGATTAGTTTTGCTAAATAATTTTTATGAATAGTTGGCTATAGACCTAGTTGGAAAGTTTTTTGTGTTAGAATCTTAATAATAATTTAAAATATAAGTAATTGAAACTACTACAAAAACTAATAAAATAAAAAAACATGGCATATATTTATTATTGATTTCAAAAGGTCTCTGAACTAGATTTAAATTAGCTACGCTTACGTGAATACAAGTGAATAGAACGTTATTCCTACACAAAGTGAAGAAATTTGCTTGCTATTATTTGCTTGCCTGTAAGAGTTTATTATGTTAGAGGAGCTTTACACCACTTTTTGAATTATATATATATATATATATATACATATATATATATATATATATATATATATATACATATATATGCATGTAAGTTCTGAAAATTATTATTGTTAATAAAACTATAACAATGTCAATGTCAATCGCAAAATTATCATGGCTAGACAAGTAATAATTCCAGAAAGCTTTAATGTATTTAATAATAAAACACAAAATCTAGATGGATGAGAAGAAATTTACCCGTCTGTATAAGTGACGTATGAAAGCATGTCAAGTGAATGAAAACATGTCTAGTATGAAAATAGAAATGAATAATTTATTTGTGCTATTTTCTATATATATATGTATATATACATGTATGATAATAATTTATTTGTGCTACATTTCACGACTAAAATTAATTCCCTTTGATGTTGTAATTTAAACAAAATATTATTCTATATTATTATTTCACTGACTGTGACTTGCAAAAATCGTATTTTAAACGTATGGATCTTCGTTCTTACGCTGATACTGATATTATTCGATGCAAGAACAATTTATAAGACCAAGTGGGAAAATGGTCCCTTACTAAATGGAGCATTAAAATTCAATTGAAAATATCGATTCTAAAATAAATTTATTAATTTGTTAATGTCATACTCCTTTAAATAATTTTTCCTAATTAGTATCAGTTGACTCCTAGAAGATAGGAGATATACGGAAAATGTTTCAGCTTTAATCTTGAGGTATGTTCGAATAAAATATCCGCCTGTGAGTGACACCCCATACGTTTCAGTATGATTATTATTTCACATGCAAATCTAAGAATCAAAATCAGAAAAAATACTAATATGGAATATTTTTAATATAAATAATGATGTCGAAGAGGATTCGTTTTAAAATTCTTTTTTAGCGCCTAAAATATTATCTCCATATAAACTATAATGGAATCAAACGTTCGTAAAAAAATTAAGGGCAAAGTAGCTAAATATATGAAAATATTAAAGCGATGTATATCCAGAAAATCCTTCACAAGTAGTTGCTTTCACAAGTAGCGATTTTACTTAAATTTATCAATGCAGTATAATGACTAGATTTCAGAAAGTTTTGGCTTTCTTATGTAACTGGCGAGGGCGGGATGTCAATAAAGTTTGAATCACATCACCGCGTTGTAAAAAAGTAAAAAACACAAATTGTCTGGTCTAATGAAGAGTTTTTTTTGGTAATAACAATATTTATTGGTTTTTGTTAAAAAAATAAGGCAATATTTTTTTAACAAAAACCAATAACAGAACAGTGTGTGCAACGGGATGCAATTTTGAGCCTTCTCTCCGATACATTGCACGTAAGGAAATTTACGAAGGTGTTTTTGTGCAGTGAATGTTTCCTTTGATTATGCTGGAATCCGTTGGTCTGTTTTCTATTCTCAGTGTTAAACAGAGGTCTACTCCTACACAATTGGTTGCTCGTAATTATATAAAATAGAAAATCTACTCGCAACATAAAAAACGATATATAGCCTATATAATGATTTTTCGAAAATAGCATATTCATCATCATCGAATATAGCATATATCGTCAGATTCATCGAATATAGCATATATAGAGGTATTATCTGGGTAAGAAAAAATATTTGGATAATAATATTTAGAAACAAACTTAAGTTTTGATAATTTCTTATAAAAGATATACATAGAGTAAAACAGAAGAAAGCAATAAAATATGACTTAAAATAAATTACAAATATTACATCACATACTTAGAGAGAAAAACATACTTATAAACTGGATATTATTATTTAAAAATTAATATGAAGAAAAGTTTATTTAGAATTAAATGAAACTACAGGCATTTAACAAAGATCTTTGCTAATTAACCACGAATCTAGGTCGTGGTAAAAAAATTAAATAAAGTAGAAATAATGCTACATTACGTAGTTTTATTTAATTGTGAATAATGAATTTCTACAAAATTAACGCCAAATATATTCAATAAATGAAGAAAGTACTTAACCAATAATATATAAAAATTACTTGTCTGCGAATAATAAATACTTACTCTTTACAATGATCGCCGATATTATCGTCAGAGTTATCAGAATCTGAAAACGTCATATCTTCGAATTTGGTGACCTGGGATCTGTTCGCAAGAGAAATAGGTTCTAGATATATCAAATAGCTCAAAACCTGCCCTAATAACTTTTCCCTAGATTTAATCTACTTTCAAAGTGGTGCAATTTTCGAATCTGATGCCAAAAGAATCAAATTTAGCAAGTCCCGATCGATAATAACCTGCAGATATTTTACAGTGTGATGTTCGCCCATTACTCGGATGCCTTTATAATGAGCTTCCAATACTTCTTCGGAAATTTGCCCTACTGATAGTACACATGTAGGTATTTTGTCAATATTATGAACCAATATCTTGTCCATTGTCAGCGGCTTGTAGTACCATATGTACACAAACATAGATAAAACATTTGGTTTGACTCAACAATTGACCAAAATTCCCACCGTTAATATCGTAACCACAAGAAATAACGTTGAGAATAATTACAATTTCTTTATCAGTTTCACATCAATTCTTGTCATTTCAGAAAAAATTATCGGCTCCTAAAAAATCTTCTGGTAGTATTACCGTCATTTGTTAAACTAAACCGTGGTTTAGAATAGTCGACAATAAGTCCAGGTTTTTTTATTGAGGTTTGGATTTGTTTCGTTGTATCATCTACCATATTTTTGTCATCAACACACCTTCCTAGTCACGATTTTATATGATTGCAAAAAGAAGCAAATTTAGCAAATAAATGGAGCATACATTCAAAGGAAATAATCCAAACGAGTAGAGCAGGGATGGTGAACCTTCATTAGTGAACGTGCTATATGTTATTAAACAAAGAATAAAACTAGATGTTATTAATTAAAAGGTCTTTAGTTGCGACCTGAAATTTGTACAGCAATCGTAATTTTAGTGTTTTATATTCAATTAAAAAAAATTTGTTGGACATTAGATACAAAATTTCTTATATTAGGCTTATACTTTGTTAAACAATTATTTGAACATTAGATGCAAAATTTCTTATATTAGACTCATACTTTATTACTTTTAGCAGAATGCAGCTGAACTGGATTCATATGACAAACGGTTTTGATGCGAATTTTTAATGTTATTCATTTCTGAAAACTATGGCTAACAAGCGTAAGTAGATGAAAATATTGTTATGATAGCGAACGCCAGCTTTTTCAGACAACGAAATATATCTTTTGAATTCTGCGTTTTCATGACTTTTGTACTGGCATTTTTAGTCATATTGACCGATAGTATTTCTATTTCGTTTAATTCCAACTCTTTTCTAAATCTGACAAATTTTTGAATCCATATTGAACTAGATTGGAAGTCAATCAGCTACATTTCAATTTATTCAATATTTAACCAATCAAATTTAGACAAATTTAATTTATCCATTGAACATCAGGATACATAATAAATTTGAATGTTTTGGTTAATTCCTTGAACTGACGAAATCTTGCATAATATTCTTTGATTGATGAATTAATTACCAAAATAAACTCTTCCGTGACTTTTACTTCGTCAGGTTTTTCGTGTAAATCTAAATCTTTAGTAAATTTGATCAAATTTGGAAAATACTTGTAGTTCTTGGTATTAATATCGTTCCTGTAAACTTCAACTTTAATTTCAAAAGCGAATGAGATCTATCATGATGATAACCGTGTCACTTCGGCTTTGAAGCTTTATGTCCAATTAAGTGAAATGCTGGCACAAGTTTTTAAAAAACCTTAATTTTGAGAGCCATGTACCATCCGTCACTTGTCGGTATTCACCTTTTCCCTTAACTTGTAAAAACAGCATGATTTCATCCAAACAATCAATAAATCTTTGAAGTACGTTACCGCCGCTCAACCAACGAACATTATTATATATCAGTAAGTCATTATATACCGAGTTGACTTCATCCATTGAAGATCAAATTTTCTTTTATTTAAAGCCTGCGACGATACTATTTTTGTGAATACTGCCATTACATTTTCGAGGCAGGCAAAACCATTTTTAGCACACGAGGCTTGTTGATGAATGATGCCGTGGAATTTGAAAACCAAATATCCTATGTGTGTTAGAAATTCGCTAATAAAATAATTTTTTTATGCACCGTACTTAGATCTGCATCAGTCGTTATCGAAACAATTTTGCGTAAATCAATTTCTTTCTCAGCAAGAGTATTTTTAACAGCTATACAAATATCTGCAACCTCGGTAGTTGTTTGCAACGATGGTAATGCAATTAATTCTTCTTTGATGTCCTTAGCAAAACAATATCGACCAAAAACCGCTCAACAAGCAGATTAAATTACATCAGTACTTTCATGGAGATAAAAGGAAACGACTTAACATAATTTTTGGTTGTTCGTTTACATTTTCTCCTAATTTTAAAATTCTGTCTTTTATTGTGTTTCTGGATAAAGGAATTTCCTTGATGCACTGAACTATTTTATCTTTATTTTTATAATCACCAAAGAGAAAAGAGCCCATTTGCAACGCAGAAGCTTGCGATACTTGTATAACAATTTTTACTAACATATTTAATCATAGATTTTGACAATTTGAAGTTATTACGTGTACAATGAAAGAGAGAAACTTTTACAATTCACAAGCAATAAATTCCTTTTACTCTAATTCGATTTTATGGGATTTGTTCCAGAACATAAAACGCATACTGCGTTATCGCCTTGATTAATCATATCATATTTCTCGGTCCACTAAAATTTAAAGTTTATTTGGCACATATCTTGCAGTATTTTTTTTTTGGTAAACTATCCATGGCGAATGATATCATTTAAAAACTGAGTAATTGCAATAGACTACGTAAGTACAACCAAAAACAACTCGAATAAGTTGAAACAATGACAAATGAAATACACACACAACACTTTCACTCGAGCAATCCCGCGTTGCACGCTTTTCGTCAATCCGTCCGTTCAGTCAGATGGAAATATATGTCATCAAGCTATCTCTGTCTCACAATCTGTTGCCGTTTAAGGATCGATACAAAGTTTATAACATCGTGCGTGCGCACGCAATTAATTAAAGTTACCTACCTACATAATGACGTCAAATAATACAACGATGTTTTTTTTTTAAATTCCTTAAATTATTGATATGTCACGAATTTTTTGCCGCCTGCCACTTATGGTACGCGTACCATCGATTCGCCATGCCTGGTGTAGAGGAAAAATGCTAAATCTTTCAAATTCTATATTTGCAATCTTCTCCACAGGATCACTGAAGGCTTTGTAGTACGTATGAAGCATTTGGACATACTATCAGTAATTTACAAAATATTATTATACTACCATCGACCATTATGAAATGTAAATCATGAGCAATGCTTAATGCTTGCTCCGCAATACGTATAGTGGATAGAGTTAAGTTTGCAATCATTTGTTCTACCCTAGCAGATTATTCTTTAATCAAATTTGAATTTTCATCAGCAAAGGAAAATTTGATCGGTTTACAATATTTGATGGACCCATGATTGTTCCAGATAATCGTTCCATCTAATGAATGCTTCAATTGACGAAGTTCAAAAACTGTGAAGAGTAAATATTCATTCGTGTTAGATGAGTCTGTAAATGGTTGTTTATACAGACTATGCCCCAAACTACCGACAAATCTATAATTATAAATCATCGTGAAGTTGCCGCGAGGAGAAATTTGACTTAAAACATCTTCCTAAGATTTAACTATTCCAGAAACTGTGTGCCCCAATAAGGCCGAGAGGCCTAGGAGAGAGGAGCTTAGGTCCAGAAACAGATCCCTATTCACGAGTAGATGGCGATATAGCTAGTAGATTAAATGTTTTAGCCAGCCACACGATATTCCACAGGACTTCATTCTCATATTTGGAGAACGTGAGCTGTGATATAAAGAGGGCTTGTTCAGAGATCTTCCACGCCATTCTCACATTCTTTAGCTATGTCCGCCGACTGTAATGTGTTTCGAGAATTTTTCGAAGCGGTACATGTTCCTAATTTACGTTTTAACTTCGCGAGATCCACTGAAACTTGATATCTTTAACGATGGAAAACCGCCCAAAAACTTTTTATTATTTTTCTCGAATTAGTTATTTTTAATTCATACACTTTTGTTCATTCTCGAATATCCGATAGAGATTTCCTTCTTTGCTTTGAGATCCGATTTCATCTTTTTTTGGCAGGTAAACCATAGCTTCACACACATATTCTCTCAGATGACTGATTTCTGACATTTTTCTTGACCACACCTCTCCTGGAATTCTATATTCCAATATTTTTGTTGGAACTCTATTAGTGAGTTAGTAAGAATGCAACCGTATACCATGATTCAACCCAGTACTACATTGGGAGATTGACATCGAACAATTGATTTTTCTACCAGTATTCTACCCACTCTTTCCACAATTTTGTTTTGTCCGTTTATATATAGGGCGGTTGTTGATATATGACGCAATTTATGAACTAAGATAATTCTTTATTTACGTATTCGAGCTCATTTTTTGAGTAAACATATTGAAAACTGCAATTTAAGTAATTTTCAATTTATTTTTTAATCTATTTGTGTTTTCGAATGTTTTTCTAATCCCAATTTCCTTGAAGGAAGTAAGTAAAACTCGTTTTAATAGTCCCTTATGAATGTAAAAAGTATCTCCCTCCATCGAGCCATGTGGTTTTCATCCCACCACGAATATCCGGGTGCACTAAAATAGCATATATTTCAACACTTTTATATTTCAGCACTTTTATAGTTTGTCTTCTAGACCTGTTACGCCTGTAAAACTATTTTCTCTTTTGGATAATTGTACACCGTCATTATTTTCTACAATTTCTTCTAGGCCGTTAAAATTTAGATAACTCAGAACCTGATATAATAGAAAAATTCAAAAACAAAAACATCCGATATATACACAACATTATTATTTCTATTCGGTCTGTATCTACTATAGTAGCTATAATTTCGTTATTTAATTTCATTACAATGCAATTTTTATTGTTAAATTTTAATTAGTCACCATTTTTAGCGGTTTGTTACCTGGCGATAAGTTTATTGCTAAAATTTCCACAAAATACAATTTACTACGTCAAAAGCCCTTTATCAAAAATGGTTTTTCATCTAAAACTTTGGTAGGTAACATCGTCCCTTCTGCTGACTTCCGGTAGCTATGCGTGTTCGCGTTGTATTTCTTGAATGTAAACGTGACGTGTTATGTTAATTAAAAAGATCATTTTTGTTTTCGTTTTCAAATCATTCGAATCAATTGTTTCAATATTTTCAACGCAGTTTCATAATTCTTTATGTAGTAATACGTTTTTGGTTTCGATTTTCTACATCGAGTAATTATCACGACCAGTTAACTTTTTTATTAATATTAGTGAATTATTTAAAGATATTTTTACCTTGTTTCGTTGTTGGTAGCTTTACTGATAGTTTTATAGTCCAGTGCCCCATGTATTGACGTAGTAAATTGTATTAGATATAGAAAAGACTAAGGCGGGGCACCACGCACGCCACCAGTTCGATCATAAATCTCCCCTCTACTTCTCGTGTTTATTGCTTGAATTTTTGGGTTTCTAGAAATCCATCTCTAAGTCATTAGTCTTGACTGTACACGAACAGTCAGAATGACAATCTTTCTTTTGAATATCGTTCAGGATATGTGCCTATTTTAAAAAGCGTGTTACATTTGTTTAAATGGTATAGTTTTAAATAAGACAACGGAATTTTTTTGGCTTTACATTTTTGAATATTTTGTAACTTTTAGCCTACTTATTTTTAATTAAATTACTTAACTTATGAATGAAAATATATTTGAATGAAAACCAATTACTCGCAAATAAATTATTTTACATATTATCGTTATTTTATTAAAAACTTTATCAAAATCTATTTTTTCTTGTTGAATTTTTGTCCTTGTATATAATTATATATTTATTTAAATAAAAATAACTGAAAGAATTTACCACAAAAATAATAAAAACTGATATAAATTACTAATCAAAAAATTTACAATCGTAATAATTTTTATAAAAATATGGTTCATTGCCTTTTGGCAACAAACTGGGCCTATCTGTTAGGGAACTACATTCGGGAATTGGCGAACTTAGCCGTAATTGTTTAACGTATAATCAAAAACTTTTGGCATAATTATGTAACCGCATACATCAAAGAATTCAATGGTCACAAATAATCATCGGGAAATCTTAAGGGGATAACGAAATTTTGAAATTATTTATTCCTTTTGCCGTGTGTAATATAAGTTGAAAGAGCAAATTACAAGAATCCTACAATCATTTTTTTTTCAAAACTTTGTGTTAGATAATTCTAGATATTTTGTTGAAAATATTCACAAAACAATTTCACTCCTAAAAAGATGTAATAGATAATATGTTTACAAGGGGTTTAAAGGTTTTTAGGTTTTATCTTTACATATTGCACACTATCCTCGTAGTACGAAATATACTCATACTTGACAGGCTTATTTCTTTGTAATTGGATAGACGCCCGCAGATTTTACAATATTTTATAATTTCGAGACTATATAATATTTTGCAATTTCCAGTGACATTAGGACACATCAATAACGATTCGGAGCAAGAAAAATACTAAGAAATCAGGCCAGGTATTGGAATGTATATTGCGAAACCCGATTTCGCTACCCCAACTTGTTGTAAAACCAAAATGAAACTTGCATTTAATGCTGTATAATATCTTTGATTGAGACAGTCGTTCGATCGAGTTTAAAGAAAAAAGACTAGAGAAAAAAGACTCGATCGAATGATTTAGAAAGAAAAACAGCCATGTTGCCACCCTATAGTGTCGTTCCTTTCGATCGGCGCGGTCGCCCGCAACGACATGGCAATAAAAAATATTCTTTACCTGCACGCTGCTGACAGCCCTTCGATAATTTACGCACACATTTAAATGGCTATGGACAGGCTAGTATGCATGTAATAGTGTAGTTGATTAAATCTATCTGCTAGTATGGAGTGTCGGGGTGTACCAGTAGCACGCCTGTTGCACTCGACACTCTACTTCGAAACAACGCCTACATACTCTGCTGTGCGCTCCGTTGTTCTGAATTTATAGCCTTGAATTAAAAAAGCTATGATCTTGTGAGATAAAACCAAAATGACGTAATTTTTTAAAACTTCGAAGTAATTTTTTTACCATTTGTTTATAGAACAACAAGTGTTATTTCGAACTGCTAACTTTTTAAGTAAACACAAAACATTAACTTCAGAATACTAACAATACTATCTACAACAGTAGTAGACACATTAATCTAACTGGTATCCATTAGATTGAAATAAAAGAAGTAAAACGAAAACAACACAATTTGTTTAAATATTCGTACATCTTAAAATAAACGGGAAGCAATTTTGATGTAATTATATGAAATATCTAAATCAAATAAACAAAATTAGCATTCTAAAATAATTATCGTAACCGTTAAGAATGCTGTGAATGAGTTATGTTCGAGTTATTGAAAAAGAATTGAAGTTGACATCTACCTTTATAGCCTAAAATGCTTTGATGCTTGCAGTACGGAACTCTAATTATTCAAAATTCTTATTCAAAAAATACTACTGCCTTTCACGAAATATTAATTTGTGAAACCGAAAAACGAAAAAAATTCAATTTTAATAAAATTTTCGCCAATTTTTCGAAGTTTTACTCTAAATACTGTATTGAAACCTAAAATACATATAATAATTTAATTATTTCATTGACGTTAAGTTACACGAAACAATGGACGGTATATAGCCACTAAGTCATATACAACAACTTCTTAATGAATTTGACTTAGAGTGGATTCGAATTTTGGTAAGCATAAGATAAGAATTTTGGTAAGGTAAAATCTAGAGCTAAACCCCTTAAATTATTTATGTGTAATTGACTAATGCTTTCTAATTATGAACGTATTTACACAATAACCGATTATAACGGTTGAACACTCGGTGACATTAATTTTGCGTGAATGGTCTAACAATATTCCACGATTTATGTCTGTATAGACCTTTGTGTACACTTCTTTAAACAAAAGTGAAAGAGTTTTTTTCATATATTAAAAACAAATAAAATAAAGTTAATATATCAAGCGTCACAAAACGTTTTCAGCGAATAGCCCATATTATTTTCCCATCTCGTGTAATTTTCTCGAGAGAGAACTCTTAAAGAGTTTCCGTGGAATATTTAATGTGTTCAAAATAAATACAATTACAATGGCCCATAAAGAGAAATGTGCTCACCTTTTTGTTGAATGTACTACACTCTCGGTTTGAGATTTTGAAAGTATAACACTGAGGGATGGTTCTTCCGGTAGAAAAGTAATAATAAATAATAACACAAATAGTCTACATTGGCACAATTAAAAAACCTATATAAGAACAGTCACTTATTGAAAAGAGTTCAATTAACGAAAAAAAAACTGGAACAATGTTTCGTAAATTGGTAATGCTATTGCGATATTATTATGTAAAGATTTTACAAAAACAGCTTCTTTAACATAGTTTCGAAAAACATCATTTAATAATTGTTCTATATATATGTGTGAGACATTCACATATATGTGTAAACAGTAGAGAATATTATTTAAACATGAATATCATTTCTATGTTTTCCAAAATACTGAGTGAAAAATTTGAAAAAAAATCGTAATAATATTATTTCTCATGTATATGTTATTCGATTATCAAAGCATTCCTCTAAGATAGTTCTTACACAGTACAGTAGAGTCTTGATAGCTTTACTAAAAGTGGTGCTAAATGAGCCCAACTAGAAGAAATTGAAAAACATCATGATGGAAGACGAGCTTTTACATCGTTTATTAAAAAATTGACTCGTAATGTATAAAAAAAGAGATTTTTGAATAGATTTAAAATTCTTTAATACCATATATATTTTTACAAACCTATGAATTTTTAATTTTACATTTTCGTATCCTACATTGAACTGCGAGTTTTTGTGTTATTATTCGATAATTAATAATAAATATTTTTATACGCAACACGAAGGTTAGAAATTTGTGTATATACATGCATATATACATATATATATATATATATATATATATATATATATATATATATACATATATATATGTATATATATATATATATATTTATGAAACTTTCCACCTCAGAAGTTGATCGTGTCTTAAATCCCAACAAATGTTGATCAATTAATTGAATATTAACAATATACACACAACCGACCATCTTTATACTTTTCAGTAAATTTTGTCGCTTGTTCTGTTAAGAGTGGATCTTTTAACGATTGTATTTTTCACCTTTCAATCGGCAATGCTGATCTTATCTGCAATACGTCAAATATTGGCCACAAATCAGATGTTTTCCCTTTATATCGGATAGAATCTGTCAAATGTTCATAATATATTAATTTGGCTTAGACGTACTTTGTTGAAGGCTCCATTTGCTTTTTTTACGCTGAACGATCACTCTTTCTCACTCGGACAAGTTTAAGATAAGGATGTTTGACATAAACAGCCAAACAGACTTGAATTGTTGTGATCAGCGGTAGTGAGTAATAAATGTAATACAAACAGGCTTTGTAAAAATGGATGTAAAACAGTTAACAGGTAAGTAAAATGTTTGTGATTTGTCTTCATGTACTTACGGTTTGATAAAATGTAATGTTTCCAAATAATGAAATATTATTTCACATGCTTGTGTGCAGAATAATTTGCTGGCAAAAAAATATAAAAGTAAGTATACTTTTACATTTTTTGCTAGCAGATTAAACAGCATTATAATATTTTTCTGTTAAAAATTTTGCACAACTATTAATTCCTCGTGAAAGTTTTTACTTACTATAAAGTTTTTTACCCATAAAAGAACGGGTTGCCGCTGATAAAAAACTTAATAAATGACGTACCAATTAGTACGTCATTTATTAAGTTTAATTAAGGTCAATAATTTAAAATTAGATACATATTTCGTAAAATAGATATATGAAATAATCTTCTAATGCCGCTGATGAAGGGAAATCTTACAAAATGATTGGTAAGCTTACGATTAACTCTTATGGATTTCGGTATAAAATGAACTCAATATATAATGACAAATTTATTTATGTTCGAAAATTATATTTTATGGGAAGAATTCCAACTGACTACTCGTATTTTTGTTATTTTATCGTACAATACGCTTGTTATTTGCTGGTTAATTTTAAGTCGGTTCAATTATTTTGTAAAAGTCAATTTTTTTAAATTTTTTGCCCATCATATACTATGTTTCCTAAAATGTCACGGACCTGTGATGATTTCGATATCTATACTTTCTCATTTTTTGACATCACATTAGATATTTGCGGCATTTAGTGGACTTAAATATAAACCGATATGCATTCATGCATGTGAACGCACGTACATATATATCGACGTATATATATATATATATATATATATATATATATATATATATATATATATATATATATATATATATATATATATATATACATATATACACACACACACACATATATATATATATATATATATATATATATATATATATATATATATGAAGTATTAGATCACATTTCCTTTCCTGGCTAGATAATATTCAGTGCTTCAAACAAATATGAGGGGAAATCTTATTTTGTCTGCATGTACTTACTTGCCTAATCTACCTATCTGCTAATATTTAGTTACTTGATGGATTTGTTTATATAATTACTTATCTACTTACTAATACTTTAGTTGTTATGTGCCTATGTATCTATGTGTATTTACTTGCCCATCCTTTAAGTTTTGTTACTTTCTTGCTTATGTCAAGACGAGTGAAACGTATTCAAATCCGGTGAGTTTACTTTTTGTCACAAAAGAATCAAAAACCCTGATTTTGCTCAAGAGTAAATTTATTTTATTCTTAGTTGTGTCTTATAAGATATATATTAGACCTATATCATCTAAACTCAATTGAGGTATCTGTTCTGTTCAGTTTAGTGGTGTATCTTCAATTTCTCTCATCAGATTCTAACCAAATTTTTACGGGTCCATAATAGAGATCTCTAATTTTAAACACAAGAAGAATCTGTTGATGAATGCCGAATATACGAAGTGACACACAAAAAATACAGTAGAAGTGAGAAAGTTCTAAAGTCGGTTAAAAAGTAAGCTAATGGATATATAATATTTTCTGGATCGCCTTCTTAAATAACCTTTTCATGATGGAAGTTATTTTAGTACATGGGATATATTCTTGTCCTAGGTTTAGATTAAATACGTCTGAGATTACAATTATAGGAGAAATAGATTTTGGAAAAGTTCGCAAAATATGGTTTTTGATTCTGTATTCACCTTAATTTTACATAAATTTGAGAGAATTTATAGTCATTTATTTCACTTGCCATGAATTAAGGTATACTTATCAGTAAAAGTTTGGCTTATAGTCGTTTTCAGCGAATTCAATACCTCTTTGATAACATTTAATTTTTATTTTTTTTTCATTCTATGTCTATTTTCTTTTGTAGTATTTTTCTTGCATGTTTAAAGTGCTATATAGTAGATATAAACATTAATTTGATCCTTCATTAATGAAGTTTGTTACTGGAACCCAAATTTCATTCCTTTATTCTCCTTTCAATATTTTTAAAAATCATGTGAAATAAACCTATACTTACATTTATACTGGTATAATACGAAAAACAACGTGGTAGAAAACATATGCAATGAAAAAAAGGTGCAATTAGTTTTAAGAAAATGAATATACAATGAGTTTATTAAAGTGGTCCAGAATATGAAAATTTGTAGTATTAGCTAAGTGAAAGTATTCTGAAATTGAAAGTTGGTTGTGGATATTATGCACTGTAAGACTAAAGAAGAATGAAAACATAATAATGCTATTGACAGAATCAATCAAATTATGCAAAGAGGGATCCATTGTATATAGATGATGCTTTAGTATAATTTGGTTCACATGTCGATAAGAGAAAGTTAAATAAATATGTCATAAAATGAGTGCGGGTACAAGCTATTGTTTTTAGATTCAGAGAACTGACAATAAATTATGTAATGGCTACAGGATAAAAATACATGCAAAATGCACAAGGTTTACGAGGAAATATTTAAGTATATCTTATTCTTCCCAAGGGTGTCAAGACTTTAGATAATTACCCAAGTGGTTTACCCTGATACTGAACTTTTCTATACTTTTATATAATCTGTCCCTATATATGGTTCATATATCATAATATTTTTCCTTATGTTAAGATCATATCTACGGCTTTCAAAACATAAAAATGTGAGTCTTTGTTACGCCTTTAACTTATTTTTAAATTTTTATAAAGTAATAAAATCCAAAAATTTTTTAAAAATTGTACCTTGCTGATGATTCTCGTATTTATGTTGAATTTAGTACATAAACCTAATTAAATAGTTAAAAGATAAAGTTAAATAAAATGTTTGAAGTGAATTTACGTCAGCGAATCTGAGTCATAGCTTTTATCGTAGAGTATTAGTCCCCAAGTGACGATTAAAGCGAGATGTGAAATTGGCCGTTGAGCGAAGTGCTCGCGGTAATATATTTTATGACTTCAATAAGTGAACGTACTCTATATACAATTCAGTATTATAACGTTTATTTGTTATTCTCTTCCGTGAATATATACGAGTGGTAATAAGTATGCATACTTAATTCAAATTAAATTAAAGCAGAAATTTCGCAAATGAAATCTGTTACGTGTGAGGCGCTCACACAATGAGAGTACATGCTAAAACTATAATTTAAAGCTACGTAGCATTTCTATTAAGCTTCTTGGAAATATTAATGTCACATTTCACTAAGTAAATACATTGCCTAGCATGAGTTTTCCAGACATAAAAATGCAGTGAAAATCATTAAAATTGTGAATGAAATTTAGAACAATTGATAATAGATACCCATAAACTTTTAATAACACTATTTTTTCTTTCATAATTTTGAGTTTTTCTATTTCGGACGTATGTTGCAAGTATATTTTTGTGGATCTTTTCAACAATATCTGTGTACCTAAAAAAATCTATTCAGATTTCATATTACATGTTTCAATTGATTCTTCATATAACATAGGAAATGAAAAATTCGGATTTTTCTATAAATAACCGTTTTAAAATTTCTATAGTAAAATTGTTTTAGTAATAAATTTAAATTCCTTAGTCAAACTATACTTGATACAGAAATGAATGATAGTGACGTGTCACTATATCTGGTAGTCGACAGGCTTATAAATTTAAACCATATTTAGTGCTGTGAAATAAAATCGTTATGTAAGTATTTTTGTCGAGTGTTAACCCTGGAGTGGTCGCGTGGATAACACGTATAATCCGCGCGTATTAAATAGAAAATTTCTCAAAAATCTCCAAAGTAAATTACGAGCGCTTCTAGGTATTCTAAGTTGAATAATTGAAGATCGCGTTTAGTGCTGCGCTAGCGTCGGTCGCGTGTGGATGTATCGCAGGAGGCCCGTATTTTGTGGATTACACCTGTATGCCGCGCGACCAATTACGTAAGAATTTTGAACATACTATTTTTCTTTTTTTTCGTTTTTTTTATCGTTGATTTTACTTTATAAATATAGTAGTTTGACTCTTGATATGTGTTAAAATGATTGGATACTTAAAATGAATACATATTTTTAGAATAACCATGGATGCTCGGCGTCAAGCACAGATTGCGGCGTGGGTAGCTGAAGAAGATGATCAGAATGAAATTTACGAAGATTGTTCGAGTTCAAATGCCAAAGTAGATCATCTTCATGAGTAGGAACATCTATCAGAATCCGAGCAAGGCGAAGAACTTCCAGGTGAAGCAAAACATTCTGAATCAGAAAATGTTGACCCACCTCAGCCACACTCAGACGCGTTGACTTTTACTCTAGCATAGATAGTACTATCTGATCAAAAACTGGTCCTTCGAATAGTAGAACTTGACAACATAGAATTTG
Organism: Druceiella hillmani; assembly: GCA_039881145.1. Taxonomy (NCBI): domain Eukaryota; kingdom Metazoa; phylum Arthropoda; class Insecta; order Lepidoptera; family Hepialidae; genus Druceiella; species Druceiella hillmani. Next base: position 7,396,698 of record JAYKKI010000070.1, read on the forward strand.
ACAACATAATATTGTCATTGTGCTTATAGTCCTAAAGGAATAGCCAGGCAAAAAACTACTCCGCAAGACTGCTTTTCCCTATTTTTGGACGACAATATAATTGATATCCTTACCAAATGTACAAATATAAAAATATACTACATAAGGAATAAATATACTACATAAGGAATAATACTAAAAATCACATTTTTGGTATAATTGAGATCATAAAAAAACTGATAAAAAATATTTAATTCTAATTGGTATTTTCTAAACAAGAAAGACCGATAATCTTTGAATGATTGAAAAAAATATACTTTTTGCAAGTGATACACAGTTTTCGAGTGGTTTGGTTGCACTTTCTTTCGCAGTCATAACAGCGACCTATGGAACTACTTGGTGTCTATGCTGGCGTTGTTGCCGGGTATTCTATTTGAATAATGTCAAGAAAGTCTTTTATTTTAAATACTAGACTTCTTGGTAATTCATTATCGTTCAATCTTCGACGAGCCAAAAGTTTCATCTAAGCTAGAGACAGGTCGATGAAGAAGTCACGTCGACGAACAACTTCATAATTTTTGTTTGCGGTATAATTGCATAACTCGTTTAGTGAACTGAGATTGGTCCAGTCAAAAAAGACGGTTAGAGGCCATCTTTTTGAATTCCTGGTCACATTATAGAGCGAGCACATAATGTCTCTGGTAGACATGATGTCGATGCCGTTTTTTGTTCTATTATAATAAGTTATTATTTCCGGCGTGCGACGGTCTCCTGTATCGGCATCAAATAAAGAGCCATTGTGCATTGTTGACATCAAAATTATAACTTTGTTAGAATTAGGTACATAAGAAACTAGCGTACATGGTTGATGGAAAAATTGGCCAAATTTTGAAGTGCATAATGGATTTCCTCTTGCAACGCAAAATTCTCGTGGTACTTCTCTTTTATCCTTTCGTAAGCAACCATAATGGTCCCATTTTCGAGTAGTTCTATTGCTCCACGAAGAGAAGAAAACCAGCTATCCACAGCAATACTCACGTTTTTACCTAGCACTAGACGTGACATCCTCATAACCACATCGTGTCTTTCATTGTTCAAGAGAAATGAGCTTTCAGGTTCTTGACCCGCATATATTTCTAAGTTGAACGTATACAGGTAATGAACGTCCACGAGAGCAAAAATCTTCACACCATATTTTGTCGTCTTGCTTGGGATATACTGCCTGAAAGAACAACGTCCTTTAAAAGCCAAGAACTGTTCATCCAACGTAATTTCAGCACTTGGAACAAAATATTTCTGAAAGTTTATGATAAGCAAATCTAAAAACTCTCTTATTGAAGCCGGCTAACCAATACAAGCATGAACTTGGCAGTCTCCAATGTCATCTGTTTGTTCAGCATCTCTTTCTTTCGTGTATTTATTCCTTATGTAGTATATTTTTATATTTGTATATTTATGCATATATTTACATATATATATATATTTATATATATATATATATATATATATATATATATATATATATATGTTTGTGTGTGTGTGTGTGTGTATGTGTGTATACAATATCATTCAGGAACATTTAATTTTAAATGTTATTATGTGGAAAGGAACTTCACATTCATATGTGTTTTCAACCATAATACGGCAGATCCAAGAAAAGTATAAACCCTTAGCATAAATGAAATTTAATTAAAATCACTATTTTGAAAAAAGTGTGTCGAAAATAATAATCATGGACATCATGTCCATATTTCTTTAAAAAAAAATCAAAATTTACTTAAAAATACTTGTAATTTTGTGTCTATTTATAACTCGCCTAATGACACAAAAACCTAAAAGTTGTCAGTCATAACAACAGAACGAATATCCATGTCAGTTAATAATTTATTATTTCTTAATTGAAGTAGTGACTATGAATAAAAGAAAACGTTTTAATTTGCTATTTTTTGTAATCATTTCTTAGAAGTTAAAATACACTTCATTAGATTTTAATTGTTATTTTAATTCCTTACTAACAATCCCTTATAAAATAAAAAAAATTATAATATAGGCGTTTTAGCTTTTGTGTTTTATGTTACAATTAAGAATAGTACTTTAATTTTTGCACTTTCTTGACTGTTAATCGCTGATTTCATTTTATTTTTATATTCTAAAAAATAAATCTTTTAAAAGTAAAATTTTTGTCTGTAATGCCAGGCCCATTTCCACCGACCTTTTTTTAAACACAAATAATTAACAAGTCACACAATTATAATTTCAGATGTTGGTTTCCGTTTGGATTTTTCAATCATAAGGAAGCGCTAAAAGCTTTCATTGGAATCAATTTTATCGGTAAGAACAATGTATTGGAACAGTAAGGTTTAGTTTAGCTTTAAGGCTCTCCACCTAAGTGTTATTTCATAATGGAATAAATTTAAATAGCAGCTCAATATTTTTATTTATAGAAGTCTTACTATAAAGTATGATACTAGAAAATTATTTTTTTTATACTCCGAGCAATGAGTACGAGTAACTCCTCCTCGAGTACAAGTAACTCGGTCTTAAACAGACTACTCGGTAAAAGAAATATTTGTATCATATAAATGCCTATCACTTAAAAAGGGTAGTGACTCAATAGAACAATTTTAAAATTAAAAGATAGTAGCAAATCATTTATAAAATTACCGAATATTTTTCTATAAAATTTAAACTACATAATATGTACTTGCATTTCTAATCATCAACAACGTATTAGCAATAATAATGCCATTATTTAAATAAATCGCCCTTTTGGGACTAGATGCAATAAGCCAGTCAATAAATTATATTTTATTCCTATTCTTTTTTCAAACAAGTTCTAGAGCACTGTATGCTGTTCTGTGTAGTTGGATAGGTACTTGCTTGTTATTTAATTAAACATAGCGCTTTTTATGGTTATTTTCTTCAGTATTAAGAATTACAAATATTTTTTAGCTTTTAGGAAAAAGCAATAAATATGTAATATATGAATATGATGATATTAGTAGAGTATGGTGAGCAACGTCGCATTAGCCAAAGTTAAAAACTAACAATTATAAGTTTCGATGTATTGAACATTTAACTGATTAATTATTTTTGTATGTTTATAGTTAAAATACCGTCCTTTAGATTTGCAGCTCCGAATAAATGTCCCGTAGTGGGCCTTGAGGTCGTTTCAAAATCTATATTTTGTTACAGAATGTGCAAAACCATGATGAAATATAAATATAATTTAAAATTATACTTGTACTTTTTAACAGCTACTTATATCCCGTAATTATAAATATTTAATTTAATATTTAACTTTTATTTGTTTGTGGTAGACAGCAGACATGGTATACTTTGACGATATTACATACTGAGTCTCCGAGTTTTTAGCATCGAGTCTTCTTTAAAAGAAGATATTTAATACCTCCACTAGATAATTATAATTTATATCTTCTATGTCTACGTACGGTGGATATAGTAGACCTATGGATTTCTTTACCCAATTTATTTAAGATAGTGTTATTGTAATTTAGTGGTGACTTCACAGCCTTCATAGTTTGAAAAGTAATTAAATATAATTAGATAAAATGAATTGAACATAATAACGTTTTATTTTTTTGACTTATTTACCAATAATTTAAAGCAAGCAGTGGATATTATAGTATCTAGTTAATTAAATTTACTTTAAACGATTTTGACTCTTGCGTTTTAAAATATATATATAACAACTTGACGAGAAGAATGCAAATGCTAGGCGCAAATTTTTATATACTACCGTATAATAATAACTCAAATTTACGAAATTTCATTAGAATTATCTCTAAAGAGGTCCACTTACTAAATTGCAGAAAGTGATTAGCGGGGTGATTTAACATGTTATAATGAATTTCATTGGTACATTCTTATCCTAACTTCTCTCGGAAGAGTTAATTAATTAGTGTTAAATTATGTAAATGTATTTCGTCAAGCCTAAAATTTAAATAAGTACTTTCAAAGTCTATTGCTAACACGTAGTGATTAAATGGAATGTAAAATATTTTTAATATTACACGAAACTTTACGTGAGTACCAAGTGGCGTACAGGTAAGAGTAAATGCTACTAAGCGTTTCGTTACTGATATCTCTTTTAACTGGATGATTTTATTAACACAGTTTATTGATTGAATATGTTAAATGCTGAATATATTTGGCGTTAATTTTGTAGAAATTCATTAGTCACAATTAAATGAAACTACGTGATGTAGTATTATTTCTACTTTCTGTAAGTTCTTTACCACGACCTAGGTTTCGTTGTATTACATCTTCAGGTGGGCTGTTAGCAAAGATCTTTGCTAATAGCCCACCTGAAGATGTTGTAATAAAACAAAACCTAGGTCGTGGTAAAGAACTTAAAGAAAGTAGAAATAATACTACATCACGTAGTTTCATTTAATTGTGAACACGTTAAATAAAATTTGCAGCCACAGTAGAATTTCATTTTAGAGAATGTGCGCTGCATTAATGTAATGTGATGAAGAGAAATGATTTATACATGTCACCTGACATGAAACAATGTCATGTTCTACACAAAGAAATTTTGTATTTTTATGAATGTGATTTTTTTAAACAGTCAACTTGTTCAGTATTCTCTTATTTAATAAGAACAGGATGTTTTTGTCAAACAATTAAATTTATGCGATGTTGGATGTGGACACTTTGTGGAAAAATATTTTGGAAAAATTTTATATACGATTTATATACGATTACTCTGAAAATACAATATTCCTTCAAATATTGGGTAAACTACAATATTTTTGTAATTAAACAAAATTACCAAAATTATTTATTCGGATTGATGAAGTCATACGTTCAAATAATGTAACATTTTTGGCTGTGCGGATAATATTTTTCTAAGTCAGTTCGTATGTACTGATCCGACAGCTATATTATTACTATTTTCACTACGTATTTGATGAATAGACATATACGTATTTGATGAATAGATATCAACATTTGCTTCAAACGGTGGAGAGCTAAAATCTAAAATGCCCGATCCACAAGTAGCTAATCTGTTTGATGTGACTACGATAACGAAGTTATCACTGATGACAAAATATCTTATCCAAAATATGTAAACGCTTGTATATAAACCAAATGTGAATGGATTCTTATTACTATTTAAGATTAGCATATGCATTATTACCCATTATCACATAGGTTTGTAGAGATTGTTAGATAGTGCTTAAAATTACATAGAGGTTCCAGTTACCTTTAAATAAATATTTGGTGAGATATGCGCTCCCAAAGTCTTAATGAGTCTGTCCCAACTCTAATTTTTTAATTAAAATTAAGAAAAAATATGGTAATAGAAATTAAAATGAACTTTTCTGGTTCCACGGAACCCTTCATTTGCGGGTCCAACTCGCGCATGGTCGGTTTTTATTTAAACTATTTTCGTCTATATCGGTCTGACTATTACGAATCTTAGGCTTTGTTATCATAAAACTCATTATTTGCGAACGGAACTCATTACGCTCATTACACTCATTACATTGCTTTTAATCAAAGCATGGCCATGGAAAAAATATTTTGTTATAAACGCCGTTTATCGTCTGAACGTATAATTTGCTTTAAGGACAGATTCTGTATTGCAAACGTTATCTTCATATAGCAAAACTTTGGATCAGTCTACGCTTTTTAATAATTTATTCCGTTTGCTACTTTGTAATTTTCCACGGTTCTTCGTGTGTAGGACGAATATCGTGCAGATTTTAATTTTTTTTCGCTGCACACTTTAACAAAAGCTTTCATATTTTTTCCGATAGAATTTTTCCTTTGTTGATTCTTGGTAATTCATTCGTTGTGTCCTTTCAGGCGGTCTGATTGTTTTCGATCGTTTACATACTTTACGAGAAGAGGTTTTGAATACAAAATGATATTCAATATTTCTACTTTGAAGAAAAAGTGCTATAAATTTTACATTTATAACCTTTGTTTTTTTTTAATGATTTTGACTTTTTTCCTAAACCAGTGAAAATGACTGTTATTTAAACAATTTTTTTTGGAAATTTTCATTTCCTAAAATTAGCTACTAAATACTCATCTAAATCTTCAAAAAAAATACCTCGAAAATATTGTTTTATTTCAAGTGATAATTCTTAATGTTGAAAATAAGTTTTAAATCGTTTTTTCAGAAAATAAAATAACGGACCTTAGTTAACTATAAATTGGAGCAAAAAATGTGACGGTGTCTTGTTTCATTTATTGTAGCATAATTAATACAAATTCTAATTTTTCTTTTAATCATTTGGGATTGTCCGATCAACTTTACAGAAAAATAAATCACAAGTAATTAAGCCGTTACCAATAATTTCAAGGAAATATTTTATATCCATTAAATCCTAAAAAACATATACCTATTTTAAAATATTTCGATATAGCTAACATTGAATGTTTTAGGTATATTTAAAACGGAACCCACTGGCGAGTTTGCAATTTATTTATTATTTTTCAAAACAGTATCCACAGCATTCTGTGTTTAGTTTCAGTCGATAGTTTCATTCGAAAGAATAAAATCCCAATTATTTTTTATTGTTATACAAAATTGTTCTACATTATCTATTGCTACCAAAGACCATTAGAGTCAATTGCAGACTGTAAAAGGAAATATATTTGTAAAACGTATTTTCTAATTTATTTTTGAGAATTAGTAGCCAATGTAGTTTCCGAACCAATAAAAACTTACTACAGTATGGTTTATTCCTCATCTTCCAGCTCTGATGAGGAGCCACTTACAAATTTGGTCAAACCATCAGTATTTAACGTAAAAGAAAAGCAGCTAATCAAAAATGGAAACATTCATCCATAGAAAATATAAAATGTGTTCGTATTTTAGCTAAAGTTTCTGCCGTTAAAAATAAACATTTCACTTCCCTCGTCATCACTAAAAGTGAAGTTGAAGAGGGAGAAGTCAATATCATGTTTTATAAGACTGTAAATTGCAGTAGTAAAAGGTTCAAAGTAGGAAAGACATATCATTATCACGAACCTTATGATAATATCTTGGAAATTGTTTCTAATCCTGAAATGATAATAAAAGTTAAATGGATATATTATGACATTGATAAATCAGTGAACATTTTTAAAAAAATGACACTGATTGAAAGAAGTTGATTTATTTTTATTAATTGGTTTCTGTGCTAATTGTCAGTGTTAATTTATTCTGTGCTTATACAATTCGAAGTAATTAATGCTCTACATTTTTAGGAGTTTTTTTTAAACTGCTATTACTACATACCAGAGCTGGTAACTTAAAGTTGTTCGTGTTATTTTATATTGCATTAATATATTAGAAGTTAATTTTTTAATCTATTTTATAATCTGTTTACAAAAGTACAAAGTGCTGTAAGCACGATACAGCTATGTTACTAACATCACTACTGCGTTACTATTTTGTCCTCCGTTCTTAGGTACCATTTAGAGGAATATTTAAGCTTCTGATTAGTTAAAATGTCTTAAATTCCTACGTACTATTGTTCTTTTTAAGCCAATGTTTCCCTCGCTAGATTGTACTAATACATGTCTTTTTTGTTTTATTTTTAGCATTGACCTAAACTAAATAAACAATATTTCATTGAACTTACTATTATTGTAATTTAACTTTATGTGTGAATATCATTAGTATACAAGTTTAAAGAGCTATTTAATTGAGATTAATTATACCATAAAATATGAAACTTGAGTTTGAAATATACTTTACTTCAAACGCAGTTGTTTAATTTTTCGACCATTTGGCGTATATAAATATAGCAACGTCATTAAACAAATTGCTGCAAATGGAACTATATTATAGAATAAAGCATTACCATTCTATAGAAACACCATAGGATAAGAAAATATTAAACTAAATTTCAAAGATTTTTACAAAAATAACAGCCCAATTAGGCATCGAAAAGTTAAGTAATAGCTAGTTCTAAACACATTTATTGATAACTTCGTATCAATAGAATATAAAATCTTTTGACGTTATGTTACTAATTGTGATGCTTAATTACTTTGTTTAAGTAAAGCATTTGCAATCTTTAGAAAAAAAAGTATGTGCTTAGTAGACCACATGATAAAAGTAGAACTTTTTTGACACTTTTATTCAATTTCATCACAAGTTATTAAAAATGTCAAGCTAAAAAAATAAATTTGTAGAATGTTGTAGCATTCGAGCCATAAACAGTAAATACTTTATACGCTTTTGGAAATGTACTAGTAAAACTAAAACTACACTAATTATGTCACTCGTACTATACTTTTTAACACAGTAGTAAATTTTCGAACGTAGTACAAATTGTATAGAACTATCTATGATTAACTAAACTAGTCTGAATTCTCAGGTTTGATATGAAATTTGCTACAAATGGTTTTGTACTGCGTCGTAATAACTCTACACGACCCATTTATAGAAAAATGTACAATTTCCAAGATATTATTATAAAGTTCGATAAAAAGTGTTTCTTAGTAGAACGACCGTCAGCCATGGCACATTTTTTAAGTCAAAATTCTCAGGTCTGATATGAAATTTGCTTTAAATGGTTTGTGTACACAATACTGCTTACGATGCGATGTGAACATACTGAAAAAAATTGTCTAGAACTAATGCCATTTATGGCCAACTTCTCAAGTAAAATTTCTCATGCTTGACATGAAATTTGCTTCAAATGGTTTCGCAATATAGTATAGCTAGTTAAATTTTAAAAAATGTAACAATAATCATTAGAAACTTTATTTTCAGCAAATGAGTTTTAAAAATTTAGTATGTGTATAAGGATTTCAAAGAAAGAATATTTATATCCTTCTCCAATATTTCGTCATAATACGTAGGTAAACGTGATCATTTTAAGAGGGAGAAATTTAAATAAATTTTGTGTTATATTATTGCAATGTACTCATGATAGTAAGAGATAATATGTTTAAATCCGTATAGTTCTTGATACCCAAATGTGAAAACCCGTTAAACTGTGTTTTTCTTTTGTTATACTTTTTAATTTATTTTGTCAACCCAAAAAAATGAAAAAGTATATTTAAGTTTGCTTAAATTATTACCCAATTTCATATGTATGTTAAATGATTACAGTATATAAAATATGAAATTACAATTCATATATATTGCAAATTTGTCTATAGAAGCAATGGATATGGCACACATCGCATTATTCTATTGTGTGATTTCTATTACAGATATTTCATGATCAAATTACGAAACGCCTACAATGTAAAATTGAGAGAAATTAACGATGAACACCTCTAAGCTGGCGGTGTGTTCCAGTACAATAAACAATTTCCAGCAAGATCCGAATTACGTTTTCAGCAGATACGTTCGCTTAAATCGCTCTATCCGATATATGAAATATTTCTATAAAGCAGTAGTTGGCGCCCAAATCTGCGGTTTATATTGTTGATATGCCCTTTTGTAATTTCCGGATCCGTTAAAATATCGTAGTTACTTCCGGAAGCTGATTAAACTTTTATAAATGCATCCTCAATACAGTTTAATGGATACAATAATTACATGACTGTGTTTATTTTATTTTTAATATAGTAGTAGAAAACATGGCTTCTATAAACCATTACATTACGAAATGTTTAATTTTTAATGTAGCTCGATAAAATTAATGAAAATAAATAAAAAATTATTTTCTTTATTTGCTTATTATCTGATTTTTATATAAAATGAAAACATAAAATTCGCTTGAAAAATTTTAGTAATCGATAATATATTAAAGAAGTGCTTCAATTTATAATTGACACTAATACATGAAGTATGTGAACTATCAAGCGAGCTATCATAATTGCAGTAGGAAAGACGAGTTGATTGCAAAATAATAAGACATTTTAACAACTTAAATGATGGCCGTTTAGCTTAAAAAGCTATCTCTGATAATATAGCACATTTATATGTAATGTTGATGATAATAGAGACTTCTTGTCTTTTTGCGAATACGGGACGAAATTAAATATCCCTTAAATACATTGCTGTCAAAGTTCGAGTATATATCGCTTTGCGTCCAGCTTTGTGACATTATTACGTGAGCTTTATTTTTTGTGGTGCGATGAAAATGCAATTCATGTCTAATTAAAAATATATATTCTTAAAAAAAAAACAACGCACTATTTTCTAGCGCTGCAAAAAAAATTTGTTACACATAATTTTTCACTGCTGACCTAAAGAATTTTTTTACATAAAGCTTACTTTCGGTTTTGGTTGCTAGACAAGTGGGTAGAGAAGTTTAACTGGCTATGGTCAAAATTTAAGTATAATTTTTTGTCACATTAAGTACATAATACATCACGTATAATGCGCGCATAATACTATTGTGTAACTAATGACTTCAAAGTTTAATAAACTAATAATTAGTGATCCATATATTCGTAATGTAATATTTATTAAGCAACAGTTAAACCAAGTAACAAAGCTTGACGCTGAGCACAATAACTTCTTAGACTAAAATCCTAATATATTGTATGAAGCGGACTATAAGGCTTCCAACGAAAAACGCTGTCAACGACCCAACATTGTGCTGGGTAAAGTATACATTACCTTTTCTATCTTGAACACCAGTGTAAGAATAATATTATTATTTAGGTAAAAATGCTATTTTATACACTCTGTAGCTCTACTTAGTCATCATAAAGCACTTAAAAGAAGAATGAGAGCTTGTTACTTTCGACAGTTTAACAGGATATATGGCTTTGTTTAGATGTTATATGAGGGTCGTCTTCTGGTAGGATCACTAATTCGTTGATTCTACAATGGCAAGTGACATAAAATACAAAACAATAACATGATGCGCGATGTGGCAAATAATGTGACTTAATTTGAATCTCAACACACATTTAACTTGTACGACATTTTTAAACGAAATATCCTCCAGGAATAAATAATATCTGCGAGGAAACAACTTTGCTTTGTTACATATTGGATATGTTAAAGCATTATTGTACGCATAAAATAACAATGTAAAAAGTGACAATAGAAATATTATAGGTGAACATTTTTTCAAAATATGTTAATTTATATATCTGCGAAAGTTACAGAAATATAATTATAATTATCATATTGTCAACATACTTTAATTCTATTGTCAACATACTCAACTGAAATATTCAAGAGAATGAACTTATTCGTTTTCATATAGTATTCTAATAAGCGAAAAGTCACATGTTGGATTACTTATGAGATCATTTTACACATCAGTTAGCTAAGCATCCGGATTTATGAAGTTATATTTTACAATAGTTCTTATAATTCAGACAAGAATGACATTATGATATTCTCAAAAATTAAAATTTTTCGCATTAGTGCAAACGCTCTGAAAAAACGTGAAAATGCATATTTAACGTAATAAGGTGTAAATTGTTGGCTTAAAAAATGTTGGTTTAAAAATTTGACTTGAGTTTGCTACGTAAATATATTTTGTGGATGGCAATATTGTCGACACATTTTTGAAATGGGGAACTTGTATTCGAATTAGTTTATATTAATGATTAATATTTGAAATCAACATAATCCAAACAAAAATATTATAAAATTATTCGTTGTGTTAATAAATTTGACGCAAGTTATAAGTTTGGTTTATATAGCCTAAATTATATATGTGTGCAAAATACGTACTAAATCAAAAGTTTGTGAAAATTTTGAATATGTTTGTCGTTAATTTTCTAGAAATTCATTATTCACAACTAAATAATACTACGTGATGTAGTATTAGTTCTAATATTACGTTTATGAGAATTAATATGAAGAAATACATGTTTATAGAATAGAAATACATGTGTAACTCTTTGTACCGTCTTCCGAAATTTAATAAATGAAGAAGAAATAATACTACCTCACGTAGTTTCATTTAGTTATGAAAAGTAAATTTATAATTAAATTCTTCTATGAATTGTCCTTCTACAAACCATGACAATTCTATTAACAAGAAGTACTCATACTTATATATGGAAAGTGATATGAAATGAAAACTGGATAAAATATAAACTGAAAACTTAATTCTAAAAAGCTCTTATTCTTCAGAATTTTATAACAAAACAGAGTTTTGGTTTAAGCCTTACAAAAACTTAGTAATTTACATATTATAAAATAACCTAATCTTCATACTCCAAAAATCCGGATTTCCTAGGAAATAATATACAAATATTTCTGTGTTCTGTTTTGAATGTGTATTTCCGAGACGAGACGGTAAGAAAAGTGATGTTAAAAAAGCTGACCTATATTTTTCCCCACTTTAAAAAATATTTAAAACGGTTCTTAAAATCAATTATTCTCATTTGTAATATATAGCTTTTGCTGAGAACGATCTGGGTCATAGTTGAAAGGAGTACTTGTCGAATAAATTGTATCAGCCAACCTATGAGTATTCTTGATGATATTTTGCTTGTTAGCGAGCAGTCTGGAAAAAATCAATCTATCAATTTTCTGTAACAACGACATTATCAATATACGAATCATAGGAAATAAAACAACTTTCGTGTTAAAATGACAAGTGTGAAGCTAAATATTTTTGTGTTAAGATTTATTAAATTGGCAAATTGAAAAAATCACATGTTAATAATTGATTAGATAATTCTGGTATTTTCCTTCTCTATCCGGTTACTAAAGTAAAGGTTACACTTTTTATAGTTATAATTAATTCTTTGTGCTAACTATGTATCTAGCAACAGTCAATGTTTATTAATGACAAAACCAAAGTTGAACACAACATTCTTTTGAACTTAATGTTTTGAAATTAGAACAAAGATTGTGGAAACTCGGCTCGTAATTTATTGCTTTCCAAACGGAGCGTAACGATGAATAATGGTACGTCGAAATGCAATTTCTTTTTCTAAGTTTAAATTGCTGGGATGCGCATAAAAAGTTTTCGACCCCACTTTATATACAGTATTTTTAAAAATATTTCATTTACTTTTAATTAAATTTCTTCTATGTAACATTTCATTCCATGATTTTATGCAAATATGCTTAAGACGTTGTGACTTTGAAGGACGACAAACGGACGAGCATGATGAAATGATAAGGTTTGCCATTTTTACTACAGAACTCCAATAGCAAAGGGAAACAAAAAAATATAAGGCAATGCTTGTTTTTAATTTTGATATCATGTGCAGTGTATATGATAATACGTTTTAACAAACGAGCCCATATTTAAACAACAACGAAAGTAAATAAAATATTACAATTTCCTAAATGAACCGTTGGATTTTTACTTTTATATTAGCTCCTTTACTTATGTTATAAATTTAGAACAATTGTGTGTTCAAGAATGTTATCCCATTAATTGTATATTTCTGACAAAATACATTAAAGCTAAATGCTCGGAACGACCTTATCAATTGTGTGTAGTGAGTGATCGGTGACAAAAATTTATTCTAATTCCTTCCATCCCTATATTATTCACGTAGTATCTGTTTTTGGTTGTCATGATTACCGGCTTCATTATAGTAGATATCATCTCGGATAAAGTGCAAAACCACATCAAACTTTAAATACTTAACAAGTATTATCACAGAGCGGGCCTCGACGATTCGAGGACTTTTTCACGGTTTTTTTTTATAAATACAACAATCGTGGAACTCGGTATCTTCCTATTAGCACGAATTTTCAGATATTTTTTCCTCCAGGAAAGATATTAATACTGATATTCCTTATTAAAGCTTTGTTAGACTTTGTATTTTCTAAATGAATAGCTTATATTAGTCGCGTAAAACATAAACTATTATAATAATCTATTGGTACAACACGTTTAAAAGACAAAGTATTAACTTACAAGTTTAATTGCTGGGCAAGCTTTTGTTTCCAATGTAAACACATATTTATTCCTGTTATATTAATAAAAAATTATATAGGAGATATATGGGACAAAAACTATTACAAAATTTTACCGCTGCTTGTTTCCATGCCGTCATAAAAAGTTTGCGAGCGTCGTCCGTGGTTTTTCATCTCTGCTTTCACTGATTTATTTTCTATTTGAATAAAAATCAAATTTAGCTTCCCTTGATTTACGACTTCCTTTGCTTGAAGTATCGAATACGCTCGCTTCGCTTGTTAAGATACTTTGTCGACGGTTTGTTTTAGTCTCACAGTGTATGTAGGTTCTACGTAAAGTACATTTTAATACAAAAGATAAATATGATTTAACTTGAATAACGTGATGTAGGTATAAGATTTACTTACGATTATTCACATTATATTTGAATACGATACCGCAGAGGATTGTAATAAGGAATAAAACTTTTATATTACTCATAAACTTAGAAAATAGTGTAGCTGACCTTAATTTTTGTTTTTTTTGTATAAATATATTTAATAAAAAACACGCAGATACCAAGAATATCAAGACGGATGTGGTAACAAAATAAGTCTGAAAATAACAAAAGTCTTGTAGGACGTTATTTTTCATAGATTTTTTTTGAAAATGCATTTGCATCTGATATACATTTTAAAAGTGTCTTGATAGATCTTAATAAGAATGGACATTTAAAATATTATCTGTAATGAAAATTTCAGCTTTCTAAAGATGGCAGAGATCTAGATTTTAACAATTTTGTTGAATACTAGAAGGTAATGAGACAAAAGAAAAAACCTAATTAGAATTTACAATTATCTTCGATAATCTTAGTGCGTTTATATCGAGAGGGACTTTTACGAACTTAATGAATTTTTTTCAGTGACTTCGCATTGTAAAGTAAAAGTTAGAATATACTACGGTAAAAAAAAGAAAAAGTACACCTTCTGGAACAAAAGCCATTCATAGAGAAATTTGTAGTTTTGGGAAAGAAATTATCAAAAAGAATTGAAAAAATGAACGGAAGATTACGTAATAATTTTATGAAATTTTGTTAAGCCATTGTCATATGTAGATTTTTTTAGTAGTAGTTACTACTACTGTTAGATATATACTATTATTGTTAGATTATTTCCTACTGAAACATTGAATCCTTATGGTCCTTTTACTTCCATCGTCGTTCTATTCATCTATTATAGCACGACGTTTCCTACAAGTTAACTTGTAGCGTTTACTAGTAATTATTATGGACTACAATAAATATAGAAAAGCCTGAAAAAATATAATATAATAAAATATATATTAATACTTACCTCCTCATATACCTAAAAGAAAGAGTGAAGAATCACGAGACAGGTTTTTCAAAATGAAATGTAAATTTCGTTCAGTTCAAGCTCAGTTTTTGGGATACAAAGCTTGAAAATTGTATAAAATTGGTGTTTTCCTTCTCTTGTACAACTATATATTTAAATATAATTACAAAAAGTGTGGATACCAAAAATAGAACTTAAAATTGAGAGTTTTAATTCATCAACAATTTTATATATAAATATTCAATCTTACTTGATGCGTGTTCCGACAAGTCCCTCACCGTATTTTCCTATTTCAATATTGGTAGCTTTTAAATGTGAACTAAGGAAATTAAATGTCAAGTACTAGATTATTAAATCGAATTACACTCTACCTACATCATTTTAGAAGAAGAGTGGTATATCATATGTTTTGGTTATATAGCATTTAGCTTCAAATACTGCAAACAAATAAATCTAAATAAGAATGAGTGTTTACAACGATAAATAATAATTCCATGAGTTTCTGATACAAATATATATTTTAATTGGGTATATTTTTGAGTACTAAATTTTTAATCTCCAATTACAATATTCTGAATTTTCTATGTTAAATGACTAAAACTATATCAATCATGTTTATTTTTGTAGTAGGACTTATAATACGGCATATAAAGTCGAAGGAATTATTTTTCCACAATCTTCAACTTTATATTTTTTTCTAAGAAGAAATTATTATAAGTGAATGTTAACGATTTAGGTATTTTGCTTAGTGAACCTATTTAGAATAAACATTTTTATTTAATGATCTGAAATATATAATGATTTATCGTTATCGTGATCATTTAATATATTCATTAAAATATAGTATTTATTTCTTAATAAGATAGCCTTTTTATTTAAGGTTACGACCTCACCCAAAGAGTTTTAAAAATATGATTGTGATAAAAAGATGACGCAATTAATAAAAGTTAAAACAATATTTGGCAAAATTTTAAGAAAAAATATTCACTTTTACTTCTAATTCTCTTTAAATCAGGACCAAAAAAACATACTCTTGAAAAACATGGCTAAAATTAAAACTGAAAAGTTTTACAAACTTTTCCTTTAGAACAAATGGAAGCTGATGTTTCAAATAAAATTAAAATTTATTTTTTTGTCGAAGTCACAGAGAGACAGCGGTAGAGGATATTTGAAATATTAACGTGCATTATTTCACGGCCTTTTGTGTAATAAAAAACATGAATGAAAAATATTTCCATTATGACATTATGGCAACTGCCAGCAAACTTAACTTTGCATTTTATACTGAACATTGAGTTGATAAATTTTCAAATAAAACGAATGACGTAAAATTCTTTCATTTTTAAACTTTTTCTCCCTTAGGACGGATATATATTTTTTTACTAGTTGCTTCAGTACTTTATATAAATTTTACATCTTTCGATCCTTGGCTTCAATTTTGCGAACTTCTAGAATGAGTATAACAATATATTCATAAAGCCTATTCCTATTTGAAATCCTACGTATTATTTTTTGATATAAATTATGTAACAAATGGAGCGTACTGACAAAAATACGATGGAAAATGTTTTACTTCATAGGTTATATTATATAAATAGTTCCGGATTTAAAGATGTATCTTTCTCACGGTAATTTTATATTTTCACGGTAATTTTATATTTATGTCCATCGAAATTACACAATAGCAAAAGTTTTAGTAAAACATATCGGATATAGTTACGATTTTTTAAAATGTGAATTAGTTATCTATTATTTAAAAAGTGTTTGCCTTATTGTGATCCAAATTACTAGGATGACTATAGCGTTTAATACTCTATGTGAATTTGGTTAGTAAATCAATTTAGGATATAATTCTAAAAAAATAGTTTCACAGTTTGAATGACATAATGTTTTAATTAATATCAAAAAAATCGAGTATCTTATTGGCCTTCGCAAAAATTTCTAGGCTAATATTTTTAAAATTTACTGACAATGGACTAATAACTGAAAATGGATTACGAGCAATCAAATTGGTACGCACATTAAGAGCCTATTTTTCCTTATCGGGTGGGAGAGTATTTTCAATCGTAGAATTTGAAACATTATATAATCCTCGCCGGATTTCTTTGCAAGTGTGATATTAGCCGTAAAACTTTGATGGTACAATTAGCACACTAAATGTACCACAGTCTACCATGTAATCTAGTATGAACGTTCAACATACTTGGCCTTTGGATTTTGGATATTTGTCATTTTCCCAATCAACATATCAGGACCTTAATTTTGAATGGGTGAAAAGTATTTATAACTTTTTTATACACACAACATACGTACTTTTCTAACCTACCAACATCAAAATGGGTTAAAATACTCCATTTTGAGGATTCATTTTAAAAGCATTCCTTTTTTCGCGAATTACGGAATATCTTAAGTTATTTCGACCTATCTGCGTCCTTTAAAATTTTTGGAAAAATGAGTTTTTATATTCCAGTAGCATTTGCAGTTTGTTATTGAATTTTATTGAAGTAATTTATACTTTTCTGATTTTTTTTGCACATAAATATTGTAAATTATTTTCTTTGGTTGACTCTGTAAAAATATCTCTAGGAGAGGGTTTCATTAATTTTTATTAAATGTTTTCTGACTACGGACGAAACAAAGTACTTACTGGGAGCATACTTGCACATCTACAATGATCTTTATTCTTTATCTTAAAAGGATCGAAAGCAACTACATCACATATATGTGCGTATGTACTTATGGCTCGCTACCGCTACATGTTATTTTATTATACTTGCTGTGTTCAATTTTGTCATTTTATGAGCAAAATTACACTAACTTCTGGCGTAGCACTGTAGCTTCAGTGTGGAGATATGGAAAATAACCACACGACAAAGGAAGCCTAAGCGAACAGTGTAACTGAAAGTTAGGTTACGGCAAATCGTTGAAAATACGTGCATGCCTGAACATCTCTCTGTACGGAATACCACTCTTGGATTTATTGCTACGCTACACTTAATATCATTACTTTAAAAATATTATTTAGATTGTTGTTTATTTGTTGATTTCGGAGAAATTGTTCATGACAAAAGTTGTACGGGAGAAAATTGTAGGAAATTAAAAAATACTTGCTAAGTATTCTAAAGCATTTTGTTGCGGAATCGTCAATCTATAGTTATAATAAATCAGAAAAGACCTATGTATTGAAATGAAACACGTTTAACGCAGAGATTTTTACACATATATTAATAAAGAAAAAATCATTGGCGAAAAGTGTGAATATTAACAAGTATCGCTATTACAGGTTTCGGTGTTTCAAAAATTGACGAAAGAATTTTTTCAATAATGTAATTATTTTTGTATTTGTAGTTTTACCTATGAGCTACTACAACGCCAACTGCCATCAGCTGTTATAATGACAACCTTATCTAGGAAAAAAGTTGTTATTAAGTAATAAAAAGTAATTAAGTTATTAAAGTCTCGTTTGGAGATCACAGTTTATTACAGAATTGGTTGAGTTTAATTACATGCTGGTTCTTTTGCCGATGTCTATTAAACCATTCTTTGTATTTTTAACTTAATTTTTTGGGCTTTTTAACAGAAACTCTAAATTTAAATTTTATAAAATAAAGCATATAATTACAATTTTGTGCTGCATGCGAAGCATAAAATTGTAATTATAAATTAACAATATGCAATTAACAATTTTAAAGCTACTGCAACACAGCAAATGGAAACAATTACTGTATATTGATGATATAAAAATATATCAATATATATATGTATATATATATATATATATATATGTGTGTGTGTATATTTATATATATATATATATATATATATATATATATATATGTATATATATGTATATATATATATATATATATATATATATATATATATATATGAATATATATAGTTAAAGATAATTAAATTCCTGTAATTGTTGATGAATGTTCTTTGATGAAATTCAAATTGTTGATGAAATTCCGAAATATTAGCTGCGGCCGCGCTAAATAGATGGTCTATTCTCTGAAAAATAGACTTGGTCCGCGTAAAACTCTTAAATGATAAAATTAATATTTTAATTTCTGTAGGATTTCGATGTTATCTTTTTTCATTGCACTTCTTATATTAAACTTATCAATGAAAAATATATTTTTCGTGGACTTCATGGTATGTTTATATCACAGGAAGTGCCTTTTACATTGTAATCAAAAATATCGCGCACATTTTTTGATACGGTATCCTTCTTGAGATACGAGTCTTAGTACCTTATATATAGATATGAGTTTTAGTACCCTTATAGTACCTTCACCGTCTATTTTTAGTAACCACTATTATACCATAAAACTAGTGTTGCGAAATTATTTTCAGGACATTATCTTTAGATGTGTAAAGATATACTTTTATGACCTAAGTCATCGCTAAACGCATCCCTTTTCGCGCCGTCCGCACCATACCTATAGTCCATTCAATTTCAGGAGAGAATGTTTATAAAGAATCGAATTTGACAGTTAAAGTATGGTTGGCACAAATATGTACTCTATCAGTTGACGACAATTTAAAAAAATCATTGTATTATACTCAGAGTATTATAAAACTATATACATAATCAAAACATTAACTTCAGAAAATTCCACTATAAACAATTTTATAAATACATGTATCCATTATTTTATTGACACGAATTATGAAATTTTGCACGATAAAAATGGACAAGCCTCAATTTTTTTTGGCGGAATTAGCAGGCTTTTCCAACATTTCGTGAAAATAATCAAAATTTCGACGCTGAAAAAACATGGAGCACATTTGCTATTAATTAATTTTATAAGGCGTTAGAGTGAGATAGCGAACATGTGTCAGCTTACACTGATATATTTCTAGATTTGATGGCATTATATACAGATATACTTATGTTATATTTGGCGTATAGATAATTAAACAAACATTATGACATATTATTTACTTTTCAAATAAGTGTTGGTATCAAAATATTTTCCAGTGTAGCCTACAAATTGTATACATATTTTAGGATAATGTTTTTATAAAACTGAGCTTTTATTCTTATTTTGATATTATATTTTTGTAAATTATTTTTAATATTAGGCATATTTTTTTAAAAAACATTAGAAAAAGCTTTAATGTTAATATCTGTTATAAGTTGGCCGCTCATGTAAGGACAAGCTGGCCATTTAATTTCTGGGTAATTTTTCCTCTCCCTTTGCCTTTTTTGTTACTTTTTTCTTTTTTCTCGTTCAGTTTTTTTTTCCGTTTCTTGGTTGTTCATTTTCTTGCCACAAGGTTTCGAACAATTGTTCCGTTTGCAAAAAATACATTTCAGCTAACCTTTTATATTTTCAGTCTCGTAGTAATTTTCGCTGCATCCCACATATATATTATCTTCGGGACCGGAATTTTTACTGGCTAATTCTATCGTTTCTTCTTCCTCAGAACTTCAATTTAATTTATTGTTTTGCTTTTTAATATTGATTTGTTTTTCTTCATGATCTTGTTATTTTTACTTTCATTTTCCTTTTTTTTACTAATGTAGTTTCGAAATGTTAGCTACTTGCTCGGACTGTTTCCGAACGCTAGTAAGCAGCACAACTTAGCAAGTTCTACAACTAGGCACATGTAGTCAGGTACTTTTAAAGTGTTCCTTTTTGCAATGTCTTTTTGAGAGCATCGTTATTAGATCATGATGTTGAAGGCATTGTTGGCGATAGTTCTTCTTGCACCGTTCAGATGTAGGATTCTCCAACGTCATTGAAACCTCTTCAATTACTCTCATTTTTAAGATTATCAGATATGTAAACATAATCTGGAAAGTATAATCCGGAATATAAATTTAGCGCCACTTATGAATTTGTTATTTGATTTGAGGTTACGTTGTCAACAGGTTATTCAATGAAAAAATAGTAAAAACATAATAAGTTTTAAAAATATTAAAACTTTAACATCAAATATCAACCTTCTTAATAAATTCGGAGGTAAATAGAATCTTTGAGTTTAAAAGTACTTACTTTATAATGTTTTTTTTCAATAAAAAATGTATACAGCAACGTACACCTTCGAGTAGCAATCGCTCACTAATCTTAGTCGTTTCATAGAACAGGCCATATCATACTGAATTCTCCTATGCTAATATCTGGAAACGCAGCCCTTATTGTATTTATATATATATATATATATATATATATATATATATATATATATTGCAGTGCTTTGGCAGTGATCTCTTATGACGCATTTTAATAGTTTTGCAAAAAGAAAACGCATTATGAGCGCGCATAGTGTACTAAGCGGAAAATAATATAATAGTTGAAATATTATTCTTAACAGAAAACATTTGTCTGCGTTTGTGTTTCCTACAAGTAGTTTAAAAAATAATATATGTATGTCAATGGCTGCGGAAAATGTAATGTTTACCTCATCTCAAAATGGACAAATGATTAAATATTCATTTTAAATTGACATATCTATATTAATTTTTATACTACTCGAATAATTTGAAAACCATTTGAATAGATATTAGAAGGAGAAGAAATGTAACACTCATTTTTATAGTCAATATACCTAGAGATTTAGTTAATAATATTATTTTGAACCCGTACTTTCGTTCGATTTTCATAAAATCATCAGTTTATCAGATAAAAATGCCAATTTGTGCTTATGAATTTTACGGGGCAATAAACTTTTATACTTCATTCGGATATGTATACCTGATAAAACTAACTTCTTAGTATTTGGTTTGAAGACAACCAATGCGGGTTCGTATGATTAATACGATTACAGTCCGTATTTGCCCGCCTGTTGCACAAATAGGAAACTTAACAATTGTATTTATAATAATATAATTGTATATATAAATTTACGTAGGACTAACAAATCTTAATTAATCCGAGCAGACAGCTAGTGTAATTATTTGCTATATTCATTATTTATATGTTCACAAGGGACACACTTTTTATTCATAGTATATAGATTTAGGAGGTCAATTATATTTTTTTATTTGCTACATACCCACGTACGGCAACTTATGTATATCACGTATATTCAATGCTCGCTTACCACACTAATCAACGTAACGGCGATTTAAAACCGCGGGCGCACGGACAAGCATCCTCTTTTGAAATTGAATGGAGTATATATGAATTTATTTAAGCACCTAGCCGATGTCATCCGATGCTTTACAAAATTATCATCAGGAGTGCATCTACCCAACGCAAGAACATATGCTGTTGAACGCACATGCAATATTGTAAGTAATTATATTGTGATATTGATTGGGTAACCGTATATGTAATGCGAATTTTCACTTGCGGCTGCACCTTTTTATTAAATTAATCAAAAACGTATCGATAGATAGCCGTTTTTTTTAAATTTGACGTAGTAACAAAAGCAAACATTAGACAGAGTTTGAGATGATACCTTACGTTTAAAAAAGACACACAATATAAAACACAAAGCTTTATTACGTATTTATATGTAACACATATAATGTTTTTATGACTTAAAATAATTATAATGAAAAAAATATTTGTGCTTATTATGATTGTGAAAGACAGAAAGAAATATGAAATGCGTTATTTACTTGTATTTATAGTAGTTTGAACAACATGTACTGCTAACCATAAATGTAAATTTTGCAGCCAGCTGAAGAGCCAGCTGAAGGGTTTTTCCCCTTGGTTAGTAATCGGTGATGTGAAGACATCACCGATTACTAACCAAGAGGAAAAACCATTGGTTGGAGGAACCAATAAGAAGAACGGTTGGTAATCCGTAGCATTCACTCAATCTAATGAATTATCTTTATTATAAGTGTGTATTGAAGTCAATTAAATTGTGCAAGTGTGTATTTTTAATCTTGAATTGTTTGAAAAACATAAAACATTGAAAAGAAAAAAATATAAACTAAAAATAATACCAAAAAACAGTAGCGTAATAATTTATTTAAATGAAACTATGGCGGTTTCATGTGACCTCTCGACCCCTAGCAAAGGAATTGCGCTAAATCAATAATGTCACAATAGAATGATACCTAGCAAATATGGACTCCCACCACACTATTCATTTTACTACTCCATGTTTTTCAGTTAGAACTTGTCATAATATTCCTATTCATGATATTCCTCTCCTTTTGCCATGTGATAGTTTCCAACTTGAACTTGTTATGATATTTTTCTCATTTTACTACTCGATGTTTTTCAGCTTGAACTTGCCGTGATATCCCTTTTCTTTTACTACGCGCTACTTTGTCGCTTGAAATTATTACAATATTATTTTTTACTTTGCAGTATTATTCATCTTGAACTTTTGAATATATCGGGCGTTAATTTTGTAGAAATTCATTATTCACAATTAAATGAAACTACGTGATGTAGTATTATTTCTACTTTCTTTAATTTCTTTACCACGATCTAGGTTTCGTTGTATTACAACATCTTCAGGTGGGTTGTTTCGCAATCACAATAAGCACAAATATTTTTAGCAAAGATCTTTGCTAATATCCCACCTGAAGATGTTGTAATACAACGAAACCTAGGTCGTGGTAAAGAAATTAAAGAAGGTAGAAATAATACTACATCACGTAGTTTCATTTAATTGCATCTTGAACTTGATGAGATATTCCTCTCCTTTTACTGCGTGATATTTTTTCAGCTTGGCCTTATTATATTGTTATTATGTTAGTGCGCTATATTATCTATCTTGAAGTCGGTATGATATATCTCTTCCTTTGCTATTCGATACTTTGCAGTTTAAAATTTGTGTTATATTTCTCTTCTTATTTTAAGTGATATTTTTCATATTTTAATTTTTAGGAAATTCTCCTTCCTTCAGGACGCGTATTCATTATATCAAACTTCTTATCATAGTTAATAATAACTATTCAAACTGATATTAAATAATGCATTCAAACAGCTTATCATGTGCAACACGAACTTCTGTGATAGGATTCCCGTACCATAAATTATATTCGCACATAATTTTAAGGAAAACACATGTAGATTTTAAATCTATTAATAGTGTGATCGTAAATTCAACAGCTCCCAAAATAATACTAATAAATAAATTTCTTTCGTCTATTACAGTTTTGTCTTTTTTAGTAAACAAACCAACAGTAATTTGTATTAAGTTCACATGTTAGGTAGATATTTACAGTTAAAAAATACTTTTGTTCGACTGACTTAGATGGTTAGTAATTAGTAATACAATGATCGACACAGTAAAAAATGTAGCTAACTTTATTATTTATTATCAGATATAGATTGTTTATACGAACTTTTTTGAATCCCTTTTTTTTGTATGTTACTTGTTTATGGTACTATTATTGATTAATGGAATACCTAGTTTCTTTGTAACAGGACGATTTTATCACGACGTCCATCTCACCATATTTAAGCTTCTTTCGTTTTTTATCCTCTGTTTTTTTCCCAAAGTTCTTTGAAAAAATTAACTTTTCTATGAAATTGACTTGCCTAAAAACTGCATATTTTTTTTCAAAAACTTTTGCAACTTTTCGCATGAATACAGAGAGGAGCATTTTTTACACAGAGATGAGTATTTTTTTTTATTCATATTTCTCTATTTTTTAACACACTGAACAACAAATAAAAAGCGAGTTACGATAGCATTATTATAAATCATCAGCTTACTTTTCATATTTACTTTGGAAATATCGTCAATCACAATTTAAAGAAAATTCCTTGACTCTAAATATCACCTTGATTTTCTCACCTAAATCGTTCGTTTTTTAATTTTATGCACAGATATCACGTAATGAGTATTAATTTTAAATTTCACATTAATTACGTTTCAATAAACCATGATACATCAAATTTAGATTTTTACAAATTTGTAAGCATTCTATACCTACTATGAAAATATTCAAGTACGCAAATACCAACATCAAAGTAAAAATATGCAATTGTTGCAATTATTTGGCTTCCAAATTAAATGAAATTAAACGTAGTTTCCTTTTCAATAGGCAATTAAACGGCGACTTGATTTTGACGCTTCGATAATGCTTATGGTGGAAGTTTTACGATATTTGGTTGTTTCATTCGCAGAAAAAGTTTCAGATAGATTTTTATTATTTTTCTCTATTACATAATCTTTAAATATAGCCTACATTTTCCATGCATATCGCTAAAAACGTATTATTTTAATATATAACTAAAAACATTTGTTTCTTCTTTCGTGTTCGATACCAAAACTGGAAACAAACATGTAACAAACGATCTTAGTTTTTTTCCTCTTTTTTTATCGGTTTTGCGTATCGTAACCTGTCTTCTCAGTAAACGTGTAAACAAGAAAATGCATAATTTAATTTTGTGAATAAAATTTTCATGGCCCATTATGTGGTCAAAAATCAATCAAATTAAGAAAATTATTGACGATGTTGGACACATCAGGTCAATACTATTTCGTGTAATTTTGCATTGCGCGACGTATTTTCTTTATTATATAAGGAATGTTATATGTATACGGATGTACGTTTATTTATTTATTTTTTTGTTTATTCAGCCTATTTTATCTTTTATATAGGCAAAGAAATCTTTTTCCAATTAATTATGTCTATAAACTATTTGGTGATTCAATAAATTAACATCATAGACCAAAATGACCTTTTAAGGAATAGCTTTCTTCTAGCCAACGTATTCCACTGTAGATTTCATTAACGAATATATATTTTATGAGCACATTAAATCACCAGACGATGATCCATTAGTAACCCAATCATTTCACGATTAGCATTGAATTAACAATTTCGCGCGTATAATTTGTTCGTGGAAGAATATGGCGTACTATGTACAACATTTAATCAATTTTATTTTCAGTTTAATAACCCTCTTAAACAACGAAAAAGGTGAGAATAACATAACAAAAATAGACATGTAATGCATGATAATTTAATTACCACAATGATTAACGCTTATGCAAAACCACTCTTGTCAATCGAACTTGACATTCGTGGGAAGAGACTAATTAAACGAATAGTTTTAAAGTCATTACATTACATACAATGTTAATAAGGTCATCTTGCTGAATGTTGTAAGGTCCTCTTTAAAATATTTAATATATTAATAATATTATAAAAATGTGTTTAAATATAAGGATCTTATTGTCTAAATTATAACACGAAGAATAGAAGCAAAGATAAAATAGAAAGCACTAATTAGAAAATGAAAATGTCCACCTAACGAAAACTTAAAAAAGATAATCGTTATTAAGAAATGATTTCATTAAATTGTACAAAATATATAGCACGATAGAAAAAAATTAAGTATTATCTAATAATTTGAAACTGAAAATAAGATATATGAAATATAAAAATAAACAAAATGTAGAATACATTAAACGATTTTTCAGCAAGAGTTAATCAGTCAAACAAATGTTATTTATATCAAAGGAAGGGGTGCTTTGCTATAAATAACATTTTGTTCGATGTTAACCAATATTTTCACGTGAAGCAGAGACATCAAGCTGCTGAACGTATTGAAGTTCGGCAGCTTGACGTCTCTGGCACGCGTGAAAATCATTTATTTATTCCGCGTGTTCGCAACAAATTTAGAATAGTTGTCCGTGTTGCTACCGATGAATATGTTAAAAATCTTGTCACAATCTCTTCACTTACGTTCGTACGTACAAATCGAAATAAACAATTATTTTGAGCTAAAACAATATTAATAATGAAAAAAACCTGAAAATAGGAGCAACGAAAACCTGCTAAGAGTAGAACTCACACTATGGAATTTCGCAGGCACTTAGACACACATGAATATTAAAGTAAATATATGGCCTAGTGTACCGTTTGCAAGTGTCAAAATGTCGCGGATTTCTGATAAAATATCAAATTTAGAATCATCATTTGATAACTTTCCGGTAAAGTTTAAATACATTTCTAATACCACTGGTCTTATCTTATCGATATGATTTTAAAAGTTTTGGGGATGTGGATATTTTAATGAAAAACATTTTTTTTGAAGATGTTAATGAATTTTTTTTGAAGATGTTGAAGATGTTAATAAAAAATACATGAAAACTACTTTTGCAACGTAAATCAACGAAAAAACAGTCGAACGAATGCGTTTCTTATGAACGCTGCCTTAACGATAAGAGATACATTGATAGATGGCATTGATATTTGTATTTATATACAGTGTTACCTATTTTATATATTCCAAGACAATCGTAATTGAGGAGTTAATTCCAGTGGGGCGTCGAAGCTGACACGCACAATGTTTTTTTTTTCTAAAAAAAATTAACGAGATTAAAGTAGAAAAATGTGATCAAATAAAATTATTTTGTACACACTTTGCTAAGAAACGATGAGTGATTAGATAAATGTTTAAATGAGTGGAATTATGAAGAAGGCCAGAGAAGGAAGAACAAGCTACGTGTGAAAGATTGACTTTTATTTAAATATTGTTAAAGTATAATTATTATAATAATTAATAATAAGCTGCCTTTTTTTAAATGAACATGTAAGTTTTGATATAAGCTTTTTGAAACTGAACTTTAGGAAAATGCGCCTGTTTGTTTCTATATTGCTCACGGATGAACTTACATTATTAGCTACTTTTATAACGGTTACTGAACAAGTTGAATATCTAAATCTACTCAGAGTTAACACATTTTAATATAATTTGTTGCATGTGTATAACAATTCCTTTTACCTTATCTATATTTATATTGAACTATTCACGACATAATTTTTCACCAAATAAATATATTGCATAATAATTACGACATTAAGAACATAATATAATTTGTTGATAAATTTTACGTAAACTTCTAATAACCTAATTTTCTTCGCAATTTTGGCTACAGAAATTGGGATTAGGGATGATGTTTTCGATAATATTTTTTAAAGTGCCCCATAAACATTTCCAGGAAATACCCCCTCACAATGCGAATATGTCGTGTTCCAATATGTGGAAAAAACATGTTTTCAAATACTTTATTCGTCAGTTCTAAAATTACTAAATAAACATTTTTGAGTGTTTCCTATTGAGGTACATACTGATGTGCTTTATCATTACACATTTCGATATCGTGGTAAAATTTCAGCTTTCTGTATCGAATGGTTTTTGTAGAAAAACAGCTGTAACTCATAAGCGGATCGATACGTGATTTATCATACAAAGATTATTTTTTCTTTGAATTACAAAATCTATCAAAAATGCAATAACAAAAATAAAACTCTTGTGAATAATCGTTTATAGTTACTATTCGCTACTTATTTCCTTTTATCAATTCTCTGACAACAAGAGTTTGATACACTGTGTATGATTTTATAAACTAAATGAAAACATTACAGTTCATATATTGAGATTTTCATATAACTTCAACCAATTCAATTTTCGTTAATAAATTGGAAACTTTCTGCTCTATCTCTTAATTTTCAGGTGTCATATCGAAATGAAATATATTTTAGTTATTTCAGTAAGCAAAGTAATTAGACACCTCATAGAATTTTTCGTGTGCCACTCGCACAAACAAATATAAAATGAAACAGTATTACAACATTAGTAACAAAATTTTTTATCAATTTTGAATAATGGTAGGAACGTATATATTAATATGTGAAGAGAAAACTTTGTATCTCTCTTTAAGCATATTGTGCGCACAGAGCATTTTCTTTGCGAGATATATATCTAATATATATCTCGCAAAGAAAATGCTATAACAGAAAATAGTATTTAACTTTATCGTTACATTTTAGAAGATCTATTCTAATACCCCACTTGATGGGGTTGATAAAAAACCATTTTCCTCCCTAAGTTTGAGGTAAGGGGGATATATAAAAGTAGTTTCTTCATTTTTATGTATTAACATAACGAACGTGTTCTTGTAAAATTTGATTACTACAGGATTTAAATCGTTTTTCCATTCCTAGATGGTGACTTCTGTAGAGTGTGTGTGATTTTAGTGAAATTATATTTGTAGAGAGTGGCATAAATACAGAGAAACAGACATGAAAAAGTTATGAATGTTCCGTTTAGCGCAACTTAGCTAGAGAAATCTAAAATTATATAGGTATAAAGAAATATCATATGAATTATTGTTGCGTTTCATTTGTTGATTTTTATGGGGGGGGGGGTGTTTACATATTTTTTTAGTATATAATTGAAGATATTAAAACTACAGTTATAAAAAAATATTTTTCAGACCTCTACATATGGAATTTCAATAATTTATAATTTTAAAATCAGCCGTGTTCCTTTCAGCGCTATTTGTTAATCATTAAATCTATTTAATTAATAAGATTTATATTGTGAATATAGCTAGAATATATTGTTTCCAATTTTGAATATAGCACTATATTCTTTCCACTTTTAAATATATACTGTAATATTATTTTGCATGTAGCACTATATTCTTTTAATTTTTAAATATGTACTATAATATTAAGTTACCAAGTTATAAATTAAAATAATATCCATTTATGTTACTCCATCACAATTAAAATTACCATAATAATGAAAAGTCAGCCAGCGAATATACAACAGGGATTACGAAATCGATAAAAAAGACCCTGCCCGGAATAATTTCTATCTTTGTAGTTAAAATTTGCACATTCATTTTAATTATTATAATAAATCAAAACTGTCACTGTAGGATATTGAAATTAATTTTTTAAATGTTCCGAATTTCACGACAATTAATTGCTGATTACTATTTTATTATATTCATTTGATTTCGGTGGCGATATTGGAAATTAACTGCCTATAAATACGCGTAATGTGAGCCTTATCTCAAATCCTCGATATGAATATACGCAAAGTTATTTTTATAACGAATTTGATGAGGGTAGTTATATTACTAAAAGGAAAGTGTATACCTATCGAGAGCTAATTGTTGGTTCTGGGAAAATTCAATATTTTTGTGTGAAGGTTATTGAGAGTTTTAGAGTTATTTTTAACTTTATATTCATTAAGTCTTATATCACATACTTATAATATATTTCTTATGTTTGGATATGTAATTAATTACGTGTTACAAAATTTTACTTTCAAATAAAGAGATAGGAATACAAAATGAAAAGAACAAAGAGTAATGACACAATATGTTTTTTCCCTTTGTTAGATTTGGAAGTCATATTCAAATATCTCGGTGCCATTTTTATTTCATAATAGTAATTGTGTGCATGGTTACACACAACTGCTATTACATGAGTTTTACACGCTCTAACCTACTTTCTTCTAATATACAATTTAAAAATGACATTAGCTTAACTCTATGGACCTATACATATTGAAAAAAGGAATAACAGTTAGCAAGTGCAAATACAAGTTCACATTGATTTCATGCATCATAACGTTTCTATTACAGTCTCCCTATCTTTTTCTTAATGCATTTGCAAATCAGCTACAATCTTGAAAATGAAGCCCCAAAAGTTTCATTTCTGAGAAAGCAATCAGTTGTTATAGATAATGATGTTTTGCTAAATATTTTTTTTTGTAATAACTGCCATTTACCTGCGGCGTCACGGCAGGCAGTTACGGCGGAGAAACGGAGTTAGTAACATGCTGCTGTCTGGTATAGCGGACAGATTACTGAAAATACCGATTAATTATATATATATATATATAAATAATTGCCCTCTCTTAAACTCCTGTATAAATATTTCTATCTGTTGATGTAACTAAATTGATGTGACTTAATATTATTATCAACACGCCAAATTTTAGGCTTATATATAAAATGATTCTTGACTTGTAAAATTATAACATATTTCATATATTATTTACCAAATTTGAAGAAAGTTATAGAAATATAATTGATAATTCAATAAATTTTTTATTGTTTCAATAAATGTTTCCTAATAATTATGAGGATTTGATATGCAATAATTAAATTAAAATGACGTCATATACCTCTATGATAATTTTGAACATTACAATTAAGTTTTACTTTCACAGGAAAGTTTTACTTCTAACGTGTGTGTATATCTTATTGGTGCATACACACCTTATATTTTTACGTACATTTAATAAGTGATAGAGCAGACAGTAAATGGTCATATAAATGACATGTGGACAGATATTACGTAAATAAAATACCTGCTGCTGGTTTCTTAACTCGAAACATAACTTGACATAGAAATATCAAAAGTGCTGTATAACACAGAGTGTAACGCCTAAGGTTCACAACTTTTTGATTAAACTTTAAAGAGAATCAACTATTAAAATTTCGAATTTGAACCATATTATTTACGAAGACTATAATTTCTAAAACACTTTTTCCAGAGAGAACACTGCACATTTATGAATATAGTATCATTAAATATAGTACTGTTAATATTTAAGCTAAGTG
This sequence comes from Druceiella hillmani, assembly GCA_039881145.1. Lineage (NCBI taxonomy): Eukaryota > Metazoa > Arthropoda > Insecta > Lepidoptera > Hepialidae > Druceiella > Druceiella hillmani. Next base: position 7,428,097 of record JAYKKI010000070.1, read on the forward strand.
TAACTCAAAAAATCTATTCCACATGGAAATATAGTATATTTTAGAAATTTCGGGAATAAATAAAAGTGAATAATACTAAGTATATTCTGACGCTAAAGCTAAAGCTGAAATTGTTGTTGATGGAATCATCTATTAATAATGTAAAAAAATCATTAGCGGAAGTAAAGTACACTCGTAAAGTACATACTAATTTTAACGAATATTTCAGTTATATTTTGGGAACTTATTAACTTCATCTACTTAATAAATAATATCATCTGAAAAAAATTAGAAGAATTTTTCCAGTTCATTAGTTTATTAGATTTATTAATTTTTTTTTCTCTTATTTGTTTTATAAGTTGAAAGTAGAAACTTTTATTGTAAACACGTGAACGGAAAACGATTGCCATCATGTAACAAAACTGATCTTGGACAAGGATAACTTTCTTATTATGGACGCGCAACAAATTGCAAACACCTTATTATATGTCAATTTAGTACTTCTTATGCTACAAAAATGAAAGCCATAAACTCAATGCGTTGTTCGTTTCCAATGTTGCGATGCAAATAAAATACGCAAGAAAGAATAATATATAGTGTATATATATATATATATATATATATATAAATATATATATATATATATATATATATATATATATATATATATATATATATATATATATATATACATATATACATATATATGTATGAACGCAACGTTTACGATACTAATTTACGTGTCATACGAAAATTAAAAAAGGTTTTGCTTGTATACTAAATTTGCTTATCAAATTTAAGTACGTATTGCTTAGAATTTATTTTTTATTATACTTGTACAAACATTTTATTCAAAAACTCATGAAAAAATATTCTGTTGTTATATTGTGTTGGTAGGTATTATTTTTTCCAAGTTGTATAACGTAATGTGCGTATTAAGGTTGATTTAATATAAACATAGATATTTAAAATTTTGGATCTTTACTTTGTTTTCTTGGTTTTTCTAGGGTTCCATATTGAAGTTGAATAAATATTAATACGAGGTTTAATCAATTCTTATTGAACAAAATATAAAATTTAGAATTAAAAAATCTTATATTGATTTTTTGTTCACATATTTTAAGTAATACTTATAGCAAACCTCTACGTTTTCGGCAAGACGATTTTGGAACAATATTATTTGTAACCAAATTTATGGGAACAAAATAAAGGTTGCATTTACTAAATAACGGTGTAAATAGTTTAAGAACTAACTAAAAATCCCACAATAGCATTCTTAAAATATCAACAGAATTGAAAAAAATATAACACGAAAGCTGAAATTTTCAGAAGAAAATCGGCAGGAATTAAAAAAAGCGAATAGGTAAACCATTTCAAGTAACAGATATTATAAATATATCCCTCTTGGCACATATTCAACCATTTCGCTTTATTTGGCATCGCTTTGATTCCAGACTTTAGAATTGGATTTTGACCTACTTTGCACAAACGTACATGTAATTAATGAATCGTCAATAGTCATCGATATTCCATTACACAACTTTAAATGAAAGTTACGCAATATTTTTTGCTACATCGCCATGAAGTAAGTTGAAAAAAAAATCTTTTAAGCGAAATGTATAATCTCCATGTCTAGTTGAAAGAGCAAGGTGTTTGATTTATTTACTCAAATGAGGGTGTTCAAACACACAAGTTTGCTCCTAATATTATATATTTGTTGTTTAAATAAGTTTCAGTTATTATAGTCCACATAGATGTCAGTTTAAATAGAGATTTAGACTTCTTAAAACTTTAGATTTTGGTTCAAAAGAATTTTTTAATTGGAAATGTATAGTCTCCATGTCTAGTTGAAAGCGTAAGGAGTTTGATTTATTTGCTCAAATGAGGGTGTTCAAACACACAAGTTTGCTCCTAATATTATATATTTATTGTTTAAATAAGTTTCAGATATTATAATCCACATAAATGGCAGTTTAAATAGAGATTTAGACTTGTTAAAATTTCAGATTTTGATTCAAAAGAAATCTACACTGCTATAAAACGGTAACAAAGGTGTGTCTGAAAATATTTTTGAAAAAATTTGTAACTATTTAGGTTATTCGTGACCTAAATTCATTTTCTTAATGTTTATGAACAGAACTTTTACTGGTCTAGTCCTTTTACTTAAAATTAAAATTGAGACTGTCTTTCATTCTTTTTAAGTTTTCCCTAGCAGAAATTTAATCTGTCCATCTGTTTATTTAATTCTTATATGAAAATTAAAATGTATTTTTTTATATTTTACAAACTATTAACCATGCGACAGTCTATTTGATTGTAATTGCAAATATTATATTGTTTAACTTGAAGCATAATTCACAGAATAACCATAACTTTTACACAACTTTATTTTTGACAAAATGCTGCTAATAATATAGTTAATGTCTTCATTCTAAGGGTTCACGGAACATTTAGTCTTAACAAAAGGCTGATTTAGCGTAACTTCTCTAAACTTGCAAATTTAAGAAATTACTACTGGTATAATATTTAATAATATTTAAAAAATACGATTTAGTATAGAACATTTAAAAGGTAGAATTGTATCGATTTACTTTGTAACAAATCTGCAAAGAGATTTACGTTAATAGAAGTGCGGATAACGATTCTATTACTAATACTATGATTTACGAAGAAAATATATTTCATAAATAACTCTTTTTATTTGTATTAGTTGTACGACACCGGCCAAGTGCCTAACGTTTAAGTATTGTTGGAGAAATAGGGAGAATATAGAGCCGCGAATGATCTCCATAGTCGTAGATTGATCTCAGTAATAACGGTATGGCAGGGAAAAAAGCTTATCCTTACTTAAAGAAATCGCATTAGGTGGAAGCTCACAGTGGATAGAACTTGTAACAAGTGTGTGTGTATATATATATATATATATATATATATATTATGTATATATATATATATATATATATATATATATATGTATATATATATATATATATATAATAGTTTTAGGTACAGATGGGAAATTACTCAATGAACTAATATACATATATTAGTTCATTGATTAATTTCCCATCAGTACCTAAATCTAAAAGAGCCGAAGAACGAAAGACCGTTGAAAATTTAGATAATTCTGAAATCAACAAAAGAAGCTGTCATATTTCAAAGTTTTTATAATATTTTTATAATAATACATTTCTTTTTAAATTTATTAGTTTATTGAAAAGTTGTAAATTTAATTTTTCTTTTAAATAAGGTGACATACATAAACTAATAATCATTGACAATTTCTCACGTCTTTGTTCATCTTCTAGTGGTGTTACTATATTAATTTTTATACTGCTAAAGTCACAATTGTATCTAGATATAATTTTTTAGATTGTATGAAAGTTGATTTTATGAAAATGTTGTTGTTTTTTAAAATTGTTTAATTGTTTACTTACTTCTTCTTACTGAAACGCATAAGTTACATACACATATTTCTTTATAAATACTAACTTACTCACAAACCAATAAATAAATAAAATAAATGTCGAAGTGCTAAATTTAATTAAAAACGTAGGTTTGTGTAAATGGTTTAGGCTTTCAAGAGTTCGAGGTTTTCCTGAAATAGATTTGGTCTCCTTTTTACTAATACATACATGTCGCAGACCATTTCAAATTTGAGTTTTTATTTCTCGTCAAATTGGTTAAACTGGTAACGTCTTCTTCACCAATTAAATCTGGGACGATGGTACAAACATTAAACATTATCGTTAAATCTGTAGAAAAACTTGTGTTCTTAAACATCAAATTTAATTTTGTGTGACCCATGACATATTATTTACAAGAATATTCATAAATTTTCCCATTCTACGTATTTATATGATCTCCTGGTTCTTGGTTATGTTAGGCTGAATTTAATTAATAAAAGTTTTATCATTATTCGAAATATTAGTATGAATAAAATATCAGGGTAACATCAGTGAAATATTAGAAATATTTGTAACGAATATTAACCCTCTTTTTTATAATAGTTTGGCATTGAAAACCGTCATGTCGTCGCTTTTAAATAACAGTAGTTTTTTTTCAACAATACGTCTAATCTGATTGTAAAGCCAAGTACAGATAAACTTATAACACCATCTGAAACAGACGCTATTTATATAGCGATCTAATTCATCGACATAGTTATTAACAACCGTTTCTACTACTGACGGTTTTAATTTGTTACTGGCATGCTATATTACGTTTTAGATATTTTGTTATTAAACTAAATTAACTTTTTTAAAAAGACTTTATCAAAGGCTGAGAAGTAAAAGACATTACACAAAAAAAGTAAGAAAAATTTTAATAAAAATGTTTAGCTTTTTTCATGTTTCCTATATATATTTAAAGAAATTGTTAAAATTTGTTCCACTTTAAGTTACCTTTATCATTTTTAGAGAGTTTAACTATTTTAATGAAAAAAATGAATTTACATAAAAATTCAAACATAAGATAATTACGTCATAAGGGACCACAGGACGTACCTGTGGTTAAGTATGAATAGATATTTTTGTATAGTTAAAGGCAGTAACATTTTTATTATTTTAAATTTTATATTACATGCACTCGTTTTTTTAATGGTTTTTAATAATTTAAAAATCAGACCTGATTTTCAATCTTGGCCCCCAAAAGATCGACTCAGGGTAGTGATTTTCACAAATTTTAAAAATATGTGGAAAACTACGAGATTTCCATTAAGGTAAACTCAATCAGTAATATAGTCACAGCTTGCCCTTTTCCATTGATCCGTGACTTACGAGACCACCTGTATACACTTTTTTATAATATTCCATTACTTATTTCGGACAATAAGTTCAAAAGTAAATTTTAATATATTACGTTGGACAGATTTTATTTACAGCGTCTATTTAAATGTTAGCTTGAGTTTCAGTTGTTAATATCAGATATGGTTGTCAGGAAGATTGTTTCACACAGTCACTTCACACGTTCACGCCCTCAGGGATGCGCGAATCTATATTTTTATTATTATGGTATTTCCAGATTTGATGGCGAAATATAAACGCCAGTTTTATTACTAACTTAATAATGAAAAAACAGCAATTTAGATATTTTTAAATTTCGTAATTATTAAGTATTATATATATATATATATATATATATATATATATGTATATATATGTATGTATATATAATTATCATTAAGTTCTCTAGAAATTCCAGTGATTATGTAATTCCCAAAATTAAAATACATATTTGATATTATTATTTTTCAAGTCATCTTTTATTGTGACGCACGATGCGTTTAATTATTTACAAAAAACAAAGTACGAACTGAATTTTCGCATTAAGGATTCCGTATTTGACGGTAATTTTACAAATAATGAGAAAATTCTCAATTTTATTTGGGCGTGTTCCTGTCTTTTGTCCTTTATTATTGATTTCTGCGGTCACCGGATCGAATCCTCCGGCTGCACGCTCGTCTATTATAGTCTCATTGAGCTTCGAGAAACAATATAGAGTGCGCGCGCCTGCGTAAATCTATGTACAATAATGATAGTTTTGACTATTCTTCTGACAATGTCGAATATTGAAAAATATTTTTCCAATCGTGTTCACTGGACTACAGTTCTTAGTACTCAGTACTTTGTGAATTGAGATAATCTTTTTATAAGTGGGTTTCCGCGTTTTCTTTTTCTAAAATATATTTAAAAAACAGTTTCTTCATTTTGCGGCTCATACTTATTACGTCTGGTGTTTCTTATATTTTGTCTGATGATCGCTTTAGTTTTTTTCCTAATTTTATATGATACGTTATCTATACTCGTATTTAGGTATCGTTCCTAGCATTCGGTTATATATAAAAAATGTTTTCAAGTTACCTTTTATTATTTTCAATGACTAAATAACGATGATTGTGTTTCTAGAATTGCGTATTTTTATTTGGATTTCCATATATATGTATATATATATATATATATATATATATATGTATATATATATATATATATGTATATATGTATATATAAATATATATATATATATAAATATATATATATATATATATATATATATATGTATATTATTAATCTCATCAGAGTAATAGCCATACACATATTATTTTCGAAAGCTACATACAGCTTTTATATATATATGACAAGTTTGAAAAATTGTCAAATATTTCAGGGACGTGCCAAAACTACGCTTTGTTCTATTTCAAGTCCCGTTTTAAGAGTGTCTAAGCCCTATTAATTTTGCCGTATATATAAAAATAATTAACCTTTACTGTAAACTGAGTTTTATATTTTGACACAGAATCTATTCAAATGAAATCGGCCTCTTTCATTAGTTACACATAACAATGTCCTAGTCAAGCTCAATTTATAAATAATGCGATTGTATTGCGCATTTGAAGGTGATCCCGCAATGGAACATTATTAATTACACATTATCGATTTCCAACAGTAATACAGATCATTTTATATCGTATTAAATTTTTTCTAATCGCAAAAGAATCGATGAAGAAGAAAATATGTGCACAAAATGCTTACTGGTATTTTTTACGCTTTTTCATAGTATACCATGTACGGGTTCAATATCTACATTCTCAAATATATATTTTGTTACCACAAGTCTACTACATAAAATTTAGATACATCAATTGATTTAAATAGATAAATAAATCATTATCCATTCGATTTAAATAAACTGAGAAATTCTTAAAAATGTTACCAACATATTTATACATCCGCGTTGAAATTTAAATAAATAACTTTTTCCGATTGCATATGGTTTGAACATCTTATGATGAAATAACTTCTTTTATTCTTAACTACAACTGACCCAATTCACATCAAGTAATCCTACGTCCATATTCATTATTAAGTAAGTAGTAATTCAAATTCGCGTCAAGTTTTCGTGTAGATAGGTTTAATTTAATATTAGTTGTACTCACGATTTAGTCCATATATGAACCTTTAAGAAATATTATTAAGTTAGTTTTAAAATTAACATACTTGGCAACATATTTTAACATAACTGTAAAAGTATTGTATATAATAAGCACACTTTTATTGAAATGTCAAGTCAAAATACATTATATTTACTTAGTCGATTGAAATGAAACATAGCATCACTAAAAATTAACCGAAATCCTTTTAGCTCCTCTTTGGTAATATGCTAATAGATATACTTATTGACACACTTTCGGAAAAATATTCCAAATATATATATTTTTTGTTACTATTATCATGATTCACTAAGTCATTTTTTCGTAAATACTTTCAATGTACAGGCACGCCAATGCCACAGAATTATTATGTGCATAGACAATAAAGTACGTAACAATAAAATTTATACAGCCTAGTGCGAAACCTATCAAATAACTAAATTACAAGTATTCCCTTCCTATCATCCGATACTACTCCGCTATAAACTTATGGCAACTATTGTTTCCCCAATGTATAGCCGGATGTGAAATATCATTGTGCAATTTGAAATAGATTAGCCCTATCTATTGATGTACATAGATACACTATACGATCGAATAGGTAGACACTTCTTGGGTCTTGTTGTACTAATGCAATATACTTTATTTTCAGTCTATGTAATATCGCTACACAGGTCAATTTGATCTTTTGTTGCAATGGTAAATTCAGTCAGGAAAATATCAAAATTCGTTAATAGTTTTAAATAAACTTCGTTAATACTTATGTAAGTAAGTAATTTAACGTTGATCTACAGTTTATAAGATGGGATTTAATTTTTTTTATTTTTATTCTTTTAATTTTGCAACATAAAATATTATTACTTTCAATTACTATATATTTGGAAGATTCAAAAATATTTATTCATTTATGTCTGAAAAGTCATTTAGTAGCTCGTCCGTCCCGCTCATTTGCATCAGTGAAATATGCGTGCGTGCGAGAAATATGCGTAATGAAACCATTTATGTTTACCTGCTCAATGACAAAATTACATAAAAATGTGATTTGGTTACAGAACACTATGTAGTAATTGAATATACAAAATAATCTTTATTTCTAGAGTAATTATTGTACGCGGGTAAATTTGCATATCGCAGCTAGTTACTTATGGAAATAAAATCGATCAGTCATAAGTTATGCTTGCATAGTAAGGGTTTAACTGAATTAGCCATATTCTCAGGTATTGATTGATAAAATCAAAATTCACTTTTTTTAAATTCACGTATACCACCACCAGATGGACCACCATCTCTGTGCTAAATTCCAAATTTATAAGTTGAATAGTTTCCAAAAAATTCCCCTGGGACAGACGGATAGAAGGACACCGAAGTGATTCCATTAATATTCCCTCTCGACCATTTTGCCCCAAATTCAAATATGAAAAATTAAAGACCTTGATATAAAATTTAATCACCTCATAAGAACCATTTCCTATTTAACTAAAAAATTTATATTTACAGTCCAATCAATAAAGAATTTACATTGAAAAATGCCCGATAATAAAATATTTAAAATTTGCAAAACACGGTTTTAAATAAAATAGATAATAATATGTTACCACAGTATTTGCCTTTAGTGCTGACAACACCGTAAGTAATATTAAACGCTTCAAAGATATGAAACCTGATGAAAACAAACTTCATTGGAACAACCAATTTTCTTAATACTGACAACTAGAAAAAAGAGAAAAGGATCGAGCCCTTAGGAATAGCGTAGAGTAACAATATACACTAAGATTACTGATAATGCAGTGTCAGTGCACTGAGAGACAAAATAATATTTTTGTCAATACATAAACGCGTCAATTAGTATTCTTAGCACGTAGTTAATCAAGTTGGTTACCAAAATAATTTGTTTGTTTAAAAAGCCAAGTTTAACGTGAACAAACAATGAATAGGAATGGGAAGTTAATTAAAGAAAAGATCATAAATTATACGCCGCATATAATTGCCGCTTCCCTCAAGTAAATCCAAATAAAAAATTAAAAGTAAACTCATTTTTTTGAATAGTGACGAATTTATTTTTAAATATATTAATTGTAAAATCAACAAAAAGTAAAAACCAAAAAAATTATAGTCAATGTTGCAAAATTAATTTAATTATGAAAACTTACTAACAAAATTAATTCATTATGATAAATTATCAAGTCTTAAAGGGTTAAGATATAATAATTAAAAAAAAAACTTACAGGCTTCTTGAAGGATATAGATTATATCATCAAACCAGATTCAGTGTAAATCTTAATACGAATCTTGTTGTTTTTTTCTTGACACTCATGCATTAATGAAATGGATTTTTATAATACCTGCTAAGTCTAAAAACCTTAAATTTATTTTTATATTTTTAATCGTTTTGTTATTGGTTTAATAAGTTCTCGCTGTTTGCCGTCAATAACAATTTTATAGAATTTAATATACAAAAGTTGTTAAAAGAAAATTTTCCACCTTTTCGAGTAAGGCTAATATTCTAAACTTTCCTTATAATACCTTATTTTTTTCGAATAACTTAATTTTTATTGTAAAACTTTTGTTTCCAAATAAATTATACTGGATATATTTCTTTATCGAAGACAATTCTTATCACGCGATCAAGACATGCTTTATCAATTTATATTACGTAAAAATAAGAAAACTAAAATGTTTAACTTTGCGTGCATGCAACAGTCACAAAAATTACTAATTAAAAACACATCAAATTTTGAAAATCTCACTAACCAGTACAAAAACTGCGTGGAGACAAGAGGTAAAAACTTGCTGACTCGCTAACTTTAACAACTTTTAGAAGCACACCGCTTTAAACGTTTGTTAATATGATGAGTATTAATGGTATAATGACTGTAGTAAACATATGTATCAACTTCTTTACAGTGCACTAATTACTTCTTAAAGAAGTAAAAGATTTTAAAAAACAATGTTTATATTAGATCTTGCTTTTAATTCCGTAAATATGGATAGGTTGAAATTTCATTTGCAGACTGCATAAGGAAGACTACTCCACCATTTAAACGCGGGAAAAATATTGCCAGCTAAGAATTCGGACCTGAAAGATCTTTCAATTAAAAATAAGTTAAACAAAATTCATAACGCAATTGTTAACTGATGATAAGAACATCGTTTTAGCATTAGTTATGAAAACTTTGATCATATTGTTTTGATAAACAACCCTTGAAAAAATATTAAAAAGAAATGAGACTTGACAAAGAGTCAAGTCAAACCAAAGGGTTTTAGTGCCTAAATCCAACGATTATAGTTATTGATGAATAAGGGTAGCCGTGGCTTAAAATATGAACCAGTTGACGAAATAGAAAGTCCATTAATATAAGCCCATTATTATAAGTTCAAACTAAGATTTCCGAATGGAAGTTATTTGAAATATTTTATAAGAAGTAAAGTTATTAAGCTGAAGTAGTAATATAATGGATATTGCACTATAAAATGACGCAACTCGCACATAATATTTTATTTATAATTATCTGAAAAAAAAACACAAAAGGGTTGCCTTTTTTACGGCCAATGATTTTTCCCCAAAATTTATAGAATTCAAGCTTTTCTTTAATGATTTTGTTTGTAAATTTTTAATAATAGTAATAAAAATATCATCTGTTTTAATTATGAATGTATTTTTAACAATTTAAATGGAAATTATGGTAATTAAGTAGCATAAAAGAGATCTCGCGTTACTACTATCTCGCGTTACTTGTTATGTTCAAAATGCTTATCAGAACAACGTTATATAGCTAGAGAAATGTGACTAAGTACGTGTCAGGACTTAAAGATATATCTGCATTATTACATTAAAAATAAAACAAAATCACTTATGTCTCTCGCTATAGACTTTATTATTACTATATCATGTTATGTGTTTTAGGAAACAAGTTTGTTCCTGTGTAGCTTTGACATTAATAATTCGGCAACAGAGAGTTTCCCTCTTCGAATCTCTTCTTGTATTGCTGTGATTTGGAGGCCTTGCCAGTCATTCGATAGTTGTGAGAGAAGTTGTGGCTATTTGCTAGATGGACAATATGTCACTTAACTTAATACATTGAAATATTTATGTAACCCCCATATTGGGTCATAATTTTGTTACGTCTATTAAACCGTTCACGTGGTCTAAATTTTGTTAATTTTGTAATTAAGTTATAACTCAAGGTCATGAAATATTTCTGTTACAAACATTTTAGAAAATGATAAATGTTATGAACGAGTTGTATCTTTTAATTGACATTTTGGGCCTCATTAATATTTATTGATACCTACATTTTACATTAATACTTACATTTTTTGCAAGTTCAGTTTTTTTTTTTTAATTTTTTTATAGCATCAGGAGAATCGTAAAAATTCATTTTGTGTAGCATAAAAACAGAAATTTTTGTAACGAGAAGTGTACAAGGAAACTTCACTCAAGAAACTCAACTACAGTGGTACAAGAAAAACACAGTAAAACATTGTCAAGAAAATATATTCTAATGTTGAATATTTTTAAACGATATTGTTTTAAATTTCTGTTGAATTCAAATTAAATCTTAAATCATTAATTTCGTTATTTCAAGCCATGGAAACGAATATTAGTTTTCTTCAGTCAAGGGTTTGGTCTTGCGTAAAATTTATAGATAAATTAAACAATTTTATTGAAATAAATCTTGAGTCTATCTAATCTAATTTTTTCGACATCATTTACTTTTCTTCAGTGTAATAGTAGGAGAGAAAGTAATCAAATACAATACCATAGTTGACGAAAACCTTAGGCAATTTCGACTTTCCAGCACCCAGGAAAATATGTTTTGGGTTTAGGCGTCTTCTTAATTTTAATTACTTTTAAAATTTAAGCTGCGTTAAAATTTGGCCCCCGACCCCAAAATATTGCTGGACTTGGCCCAGGTCTCACGGGCCTAGGTTTAAATTTGTCACTGGTTACTAATATGAAGATAAAGTACATTAAAAATTCAACAAACAATATTAACAACTTATAGGAAGTTATTGAACGGACGTCCATTGTTGAAAAACTGTTAAATATATATGAAGATGGCCTTGCGACAGACGAGGGCAGCACCCCATTGAAACATATATTTTTAAATAAATGGGAGAAATGAGATTTCATTTCTTTTCCATTCTTAATTAAAGATAAATAAAATAGAAGTTGATTGTTCCGGGCATAAAAAAATAAAACCTATATTAAGTATAAGTAGATCACGTACTACTAGAATTTCGTACACATTTAGCCACATATGAATTATAATGGTACATAGCATTACTTTTAAAGTATTTTGAAGTATTACATTTGTTTTTAACATATAAATGTGTTACTTGTTTGGATGTTGTGAATCTCTCATAATGAAGTCTCTCGGATTTCGGAATTATTGCTATAATTTTTGGGACGCTCTAATTTTTTATGTTTTATATTTTGCCCTTTTTGAGAACAAGGATCCCCTATAATTGATCTGAGAACAAGGATCCCCCATAATTGATCTCTGGAGGAAATTTTTTAAGAAATTTTTAGATGCAAGTCGGATTGCAGAAGCCAAGCGCTAGATTATTCTGCATTTGCATATATATGAGCATATGCATGCTGAGTCTACGAATGTAACCTGGAAATATTCAATGTTTTATGTAAAAAATGTTTCTGTAATAGTGGTTTAAACAACCGTTTCCATCAACATTTTATGTTAAGCATTATAAGACTAAACAATGGGGCTAGAAAAAAGCCCTGATCATTTCTCTTTAAGAAATTCTTCAAGTAACCAATATTCAAATTGATTGATAATAAAAGTAAATAATAGTTTAGTCTCCAGACTCCTTACTTTTTTAAAATATTTTGTTGACTAATTAAAAACGTAGCACAGTAAAAAAAGTATTAAGAATTTTTTGTTACTTCAAAATGGGGAATAGTCCAGCCATTAGTATGATTTCAACTAACGAATTTTCCCATTAACCAAAAAAGTGTGCAGTAACAAGTATAAATATACTTATATAGAATAACTATCCTCTTGTTTTGGTTAGATTTTGTGTTTTGGAATGTTTTGTATCATGTAAAATGAATTATTAAACAATTACATACGCTGTCAAAGATTTGTAACCCCGCGCAAATTTATACGGAAACTAGTGTAAGACATAATAGAGGTACGGTTGTGGCATGTTGCTAACCTAAATGTCACAACCGTATCGGTAAACTAAACTACACATTTAACAACATAACTTACACATTTATTCAACGGGGTATCAATATTTGGCAATTTGTGTTAAATCATCTGGTATTTCAGTTATTTTTTTTCTTCTGGTATTTTAGGTATTATAACAGATTTTCGACAGATATCCTAACTTCTATTCGATCTTGTAAAACAAATTTTTCAGTATATCAAATACTGTATTTATTCCCTTATGTAATATTACAATTTATCTATTATAAAAGAAGCTGAAAATATAACCCCACGTAAAATGTTTTTCTCGCGTTCAGCCCAAGAGACGTACAACAATTGTTATTATATCATCACAGCATCCCAGAGTACACATACCAGATTAACAGATACAGTAATATGGTTTCAAAACGCTCATTAAAGCTCGTCTGTATCTGCCAATTAATTATAATTTCGCGCCGCTAAATGATTGCACCGAATCCTCCTTTTAGTAACAAGCTTCTCAAAAGGCCGGATTCATTAAAGGTAGCATTCAATGGTTGATATTTCTACATAATTCTGTGTTATAAATTTTATTTCTCGCGTATTCATTATATTCGCCTCGAACTAAATTTAACTGATACGCGCCGACTACGAATAAAAATACTTTCGAAAGAATATAGAGCTCCACAATTTCTTGACGTGTGCTTAAATAACACGCGTAGCCAATTTAAATGGTTTGCGTTCAAGAAAATCTCCTGCAAGTTATCTTTATTAATTCTCTTACTTATTCTTTATGATATAAAAGACACTTTAATATTACAAGGGACGGTCTCATGAAAGGCATCCATCCAGTAATGCAGCTTTGATATTTTGAAAACCTTGAATATATAATCCATAGCACGATTAAAATATTCCTGGAAAAATCAGTTTTAATCTCATTTAATATGCCCATTGTTAATCCCCCTGACTCATCGACATAGTGATTTTACGAATTTTATTTTATTGATTTCTGTTAGACTGTGTTTGGCCTCTGGAGTGCTTTTCAGGTATGAGAGTTTTATGTCCAAATTATTTAAATCATTAGTAACACCTCTGAATATTCTGTCTAACACAAATAAAATAAATAAAACTGATTTTCATCGTCATTCAATATATCTTTTAATATTTTCGCGTTCGACGATGATCTCTGTTTGTGGTTCAGTCACTTATAGGCTGTACATAAAAGAGACAAAACAAAAACACTCAGTGAAAGTTTGCATACTTATATATGGGCACGCGCATGTGTGAACCATCGCAGGTTACTATAGTTTTGTTTGCTTGAATTCAGCATCTGAGTTGCCAAATAAGAGAATGAGTTGAGAGATATTTTTCCGCGCGTATCTTCTCTTCTAATGTGGGTCCACCCAAAATTAGTAATAAAAAATCGTATATCAGAGCATTTTTACAATAACCATAAAACATTCTATATTATGATGGTTCATATGGAATATCAAACTTAGGTTCTCTTTATAATTTATTGGCCTCAACTCAGATAAAAAAATTGCCCGGATCGAATTTGGCATTCAACATTTTTATAGTCGTTTCATGTACAATTGTCGGAAATTCTTTCTGCGTCCAGTCTCTTGACTTATACAATTCCCCTAGATTAACCCGGTTAATATTCTGGAAGTCCAAACTTAAAGTATTTTGTAAAAGGTTTTCCTACAATCTCAGAACATCCATAAATTGCTCGGCATTAAAACTATAGCTAGAGCTAGGTGCGTCGACTATCTCTTCACAATTCCCTGAATCTATATGGATGTCATATAATCTTGCAGCTGGAAATACGTGAGGTTTGGATTTTACCAAATTGTTTGCTATAGTTCCCAGTCCTAGTTAGCCCATCACACTGAATAGACGATATTAGACATCGTTGGGTCTCAAACACTGGAAATAGCACAAGTGCTGGAGCTACAGCAGGTAACGAACATTCTACAAATGGTAAGTGGGTGAGGTTTAACGTGTTTTTGAAATATGATTTATGGTTGAGTCAGACACTTTATTTGGTACTGCCCACATCGATTTCACGGAAACTCATTATCATTGAATAAAATGAAGACAACAATATTATCTATATAATTTTTGCTTTCATATTTTTTATCTCATCGTACGTTGAAAAGATGAATTACATTAATGTGATCACACGTCCAATAGCTTCTTTTTCGACAATAGCATTACTAAAAGTATTAATAAATATTTTAGCTTTCGATACAAATATTCATTTCCAGCTTTGATAAATTTTTGGGATTATCCGGCTTACACCGATGCACAAATCTTAAATTTTCTAACAAAGTACCGTCAGGGTTAGGTAAAAAACAGGTAACCGGATATTGAGAGTTGATAGATTGAACTTTGTCGTACAATAAGTGAACAACTATAAAGTACTCTTAAAATAGAATCTTAAGAATATTTTCAATGAAATGTCTTAAAAAATTGTAAATTAAAATGACATGAATATTTAATATTTACGACTTAAAATATTTAGAAAATATATATAGTATATTTCAAAAAATTACTACTACATTTTTTGATTCATAGGCTTTTTGTTCCGTATTCTGTATTTTGGAATTGAATACCTATTTTTCATTTACAAAATAATTTTTAAAACACATATATGATAGTGAGTCTATTAAAAATTTTTCGTGGATTTAAAAATATAGTTATTTTTTCTCTTCTATTTTTGAAAGGTCATAATTTCAAACGAGATTCCATCATTTTTCAATATTATTCTATTTCCCTTCAATACGATTCTAATATACTCCTGATTGCAATGGTGAAAATATTTTGAAAAAATTTTGTTTTATATTATATTATAGTGTTATAGAATTGGAGAACGTGTTATTAGCTGAAATTACTATGAATTCAAATAAAATATTTATGTCACTCTATGTACATAAATACTATAGTTAACGTAGGTGTTCACAGGTATGAAAATCGACTGTGGAAGAGTGTATACTAGGTTGATCGGTAACGTCAAATTTCGCAATGGCACCAAACAGTGGCACTGTAGTTGTAGGTCCTATGTTTTTTTTTCACTTCCGGCCTCTTGGTATTTTTTTTATTTCTAGCGCATATGTTATTTTCGGAAGGTGGCGTGATATTGAATTACTTGTTGTGTGAGGCTACGTACCGGAAATTTTAAATTGACATTTTTCGGCGCGCAGGTTAATATTAAAGTCGTTGGGCAATTTCTTGGGAGGATATTACTTTATGATATTTTTCCGCCTTTGCGAATAAAACATTTGCATTCAGTCTTAAGAAATCTATATTGTAATTAAATTATATTTACATATATATATATATATATATATATATATATATATATATATGTATATATATATATATATATATATATATATATATATATATTTTCGTGTGTGTGTTAAGTTTATTATGTGGTCGTTGTATTCTTAGTTTAATTATAAAAAATGTACGAATAAGTTAGGTGTTATAGCATATGTAGCAAAGACTTAGAAATTGATAATTCAGAAATTCTGAAGTAAGAGGGGTCCTATTACTTTAAACAAATATCGAGTCTTGGCGATTGAGACCATTACGTGTTAACTAATTTCCTAGAAAGTTTGTTGAAGTTTCAGTTTATTTCATTTTTTACATGTAGGTTGAAATTTGCTCAGTTAATGATAACGTCAAGTCTTCGGGTATATTACACCTAAAGAAAATGGCTTTACATTACATGCAGTTTTTTTTACCTGTAATGAATTAACATTCCGGAGTATTAAGATTCCAAATTAAGTTAATGAGTCCCCATGCGGTACTAGTTTTTCAATTAAAAGAGCTGAGAAAACTGATGTTACTAGCATTTTATTATAAGTTCCATTTATATTTGTTTCACTTAAAATGCTTTGAGAAATTTTAGGGGTAGAGAAATATTTTGCTCAATGATTTATGATGATTTTTCGATAGATGTAATTGAAACTTACTCATAGAACAAATTCTAGGATTCCAGTTGTATTGAAAAGTTAATAATGCTTGCAACATTTATCGTAGAAACCTGTGTTTGTTTATGATACAATGCTGCAAATTATCGCTGTTCATGCCGTGTCATGGAAGCATTAAAATAAAATTCGAAGAAAAATGTCGATAAAATTGTATGTATCGGCGACGCGATTGTAAGAGACAAGATAAAGCTTGCATATACTTTTATTTAATGAAAATAATTTTATATGAATTATTAAAATAATGATTTTAGAGGTTTTATGCGTCCGCTTTCTTAGAACATCTATAATTAAATATTGCGATAGCCAAAATTTGCTAGTAACTGACTAATATTTATAATTCAATCAATTTCATTAATTAGTGCAATGCTGACACACAGATGTGCTGTGGAATTAAAACAGGTTAAACATTTTAATGATGTGAATTGCTTTCCCTAAAACCGTATCAATAAGGTGCGACTATTTGAAATTATTCATTAGGTTTTCATGCCAGACATATACCCGAAACTATTCAAATCTATCAAAGTTTAATCAAACATCGAATAATTTGTACCCAGCGGATTAATATTTTATCATTATGAATATGAATAAAATAGATTCCAAATGATGACAGGTGTTATAGTATAGTATTGAATATAATTGATATTTCAAATAGTTTACTAGGATTAATTGTGAATAGTTACATTTTTGTTTATTTAAAAAATTAGGGGCGTCATTATCGTTTTGACGAAAAACCTCAATTTTTGCGAAAAATTAAAATAAATAAACTTCCCTGGTTTTATCAAAAACAAGGTCAGCTTCGTGTCACTGGCCACGACGTCTGCCTTTTTGTGATCTGAACTAATACTCATAACTTTAAATATGAATTTATTGTGAAAGATGGTCACTTCTAGAAAAAGATAACATGGAATCAATTTAGTGAAATATTATCAAAACGGTTTGCTTCCGGAAGTGGTAGTACCTTGAAATTTGAGTAATCAATTAATAATATTATTCATCTATCTTGCACCGCCCTCCTTAGTCACCTCATTAATCCAGTAGTGTATAAATGAGGTAACTAAGGAGGGTGGTGCAAAATTTCCAGCTAGTCTTAATGATTTGTTCTAGCAATCTTTTGCAGTGAAGTACAAAAATTAAGAACAATTCAGTAGTGTATAATAATATAATCCAGTAGTGTATAAATGAGGTGACTAAGGAGGGTGGTGCAAAATTCCCAGCTAGTCTTAATGATTTGTTCTAGCAATCTTTTGCAGTGAAGTACAAAAATTAAGAACAATTCAGTAGTGTATAATAATATAATCCAGTAGTGTATAAATGAGGTGACTAAGGAGGGTGGTGCAAAATTCCCAGCTAGTCTTAATGATTTGTTCTAGTAATCTTTTTCAGTGAAGTACAAAAATTAAGAACAATTTAGTAGTGTATAATAATATAATCCAGCATTAGGTCTTCAGAATTACCAAAAAAATTATTTAGGAAAAGTTTAGGTGGGTTTAAAAGTATTCAGAATATTTTTCTCTTCCAGTCGGAAGTATAGACCGAATTAAAATATTTAGGGGTAGGTATTGAAGGTTAGGGTTAAATTCCGAAGATCTAGAGTAAGTTTAAATTTTGTGATAGGTATTAAGAATTAATAAAAAAAATATTTAGGAAACATTTAGATGGGTTTAAAAGTATTAAGAGTATTTTTCTCTTGCAGTGGGAAGTATAGACAGAAGTAAAATATTTATGGGTGAGTTCTGAAGGTTAGGATTATGTTCCCATGGTCGGCGGTGGATGTAAAGTTTGTGTTAGGTCTTTTGAATTATTAAAAAAAATATTTTAAAAAATGTACATGTTTTTAAAAGTATTAAGACTATTATTCTCTTGCAGTCGGAAGTATAGACAGAATTAAAATAGTTAGGCGTGGGTTCTGAATTTCGGGGGTGTATTCCGAAGGTCTAAGGTAGGTTTAAATTTTGTCTCCAGAATTAATAAAAAAATTATTTAGCAAAGTTTAGATGGTTTTAAAAGTATTTCTCTCTTACAGTCGGAAGTATTGTCAGAATTAAAATATTTTGGGGTGGGTTCTGAATGTTAAGGGTATATTCCGAAGATCGGAGATGAGTATTAATCAGGATTTTATATTTTACACCATATCACTTTGCTCTTAAAGACGTCGCTTATATAATTATCCAATAACGATGGCGAAGTAGTGACTGAGTGACAAATTAAAGTGTTTGAGCAATTTAGCTGCAAATAGTTATCTGGGTTTTCCCTATAATCGATTGTGTGGGAAAAATTTGGTAATGGAAAAATTATCCCACTTGCAAAAAGTGGATTCTTAAGAATATAATTGAAATAGAGAAACGATCCTCAAATTTCAAATCTAATTTAAATGAAATAATGCTCTATTAGACCTCACCAGTGTTAACAATATATAAAACAATTAAACATGTGTAAAGCTTCCAATCTAATACTTGCTGCGCGTATAATTTTGTTGTAATCTAAGTACCGCATATACGACTTTACGAATAAGGAAACTAATGATGTTTCTTTATTACTTAAAAAAAATAAGGCATATGAATTTATTTGATGGGCGCAATCATTTCACAAGCTATTCAAAGCACAAAATCCTTTCACAATATATATCAGATGTCCCTTAAATAGTCAATTTGGTAGTAACGAGTCACTAACTTTATCACCATTCTCTGTTATCACTCGGGCATTCATAACAATGAAACTTGATAAGGAAGTATTAATTTAAATAATATAGAACATGTCCTGTAATTATTTAAAAAAAGTTAATTTCTTTAACACCCTGAATTTTTCAATATTTTGAATAAAAACACACAAGTTTATATAACGTAGTGTTATGGAGAAGGAAAATGTGTTACATTAATAGCTTAGGTAAGAGTGAGGCCCACGCAGTTGAAAACCATATACAATTTGCACGATAAAGTAAACTGTGACTAGTATTACTAAACCAAGGATATTAAAGTTTAATCTAACCATTTTTGTGACAAAAGAACAATTTTAGTTACTGTGGTAGTTGGTAAAACTGATTCGGAAAGATTTATTGCGAAAATTTGGTAGAAATTGTCATTGATCATCGATGATTGTATAAGTTTTGATTAAGGAACTTTCATAGTTCGCCATTAAATGGTATTACGCACGTATATCCTAAACAATTTCGTATTTAATATAATGCTGCTCGCCACTATGTCTTACTATAGTTGTGAGCAACATAAGTAGCTAAGAAGTGATGGTAATTTTTCTAACTCAGCGTAATATTTTGGCACATTTTTCCAGTTATACTCACTATAAACGATCGGTATTTAACTGTTCCTTAATCGGCTCCTACTATGCATTCTCTTTTATGTATTTTCTTTCCTACTTCGTCTAGTGAGTAAAATAATACATTCCAAATCTATTATAACGATCAACTTCATAAAGAAAGTTTTTTGTCTTTCACTTTGGATTCTGTTGTTTTTTCTTGGTCTTCGTTTATCATTCTAACTGCGAAAACGTTTGTGCACAAATGTTTTATGAAAAACTTTCGTTTTTATCTACCTAGCCTCCAATAGTTTGTTATTTACTATTATCACTCGTATGTACAATGTACATTTAAAGTATTCTGTTCCTCATGAATATACTATCTGAATAAGTAAACTTCGTTTGACAAAAACGTACCTCAAGGATATCGGTAAATTGTTAGCAAACCTATTTATCCGCAATTTATATTGTAAGATTTGTTGTAAAAATATCCAATAATGTGTAATTATATAAGAGTATGACCCTTATGTGATTGTACTACACAATGACTCTTAAATGAGTCAGTTATAATCTTATTTGTTGTTAAGTTGCACTACAGACTTTGTTTGCATGCTTATCAAATATTTCAAATACATTTCTGTGACACCAGTTAGTACACATTAGATGTTATCTATAATTTCACTTACATGGATTGATACAAGTATTCTAAAATAAATATTTAAGCAATTCATTTATTTATATGAGTTCCTCCTAAGGCAAATATAATGAATAAGGGATGGTATATAAACGATAAAATAATTAATTCTCGATTCCAATTTGTTCAAATCTATTAGTGAACGAACACAATTTCTTATATTTTTTACCTACTTATACTGGTTTTCATAGTGATAGAAAATTTGTCACCTAGTATGATACAGCAATACGATAAATGGATAAAATATTTACTGTACTTTATGCAAATAAAACAACAAATGCCACAAATAAGTGTTCTAGAGTGAGTTGTCTGTGAAAAAATGTGTAAGAATATTAAAATTGTTTGAGGAAATAACTGAAGCAACGATACCCCATTTAGACATATATATAAAAAAAAACTTCTTTAAATATCCCTAAATAACAAGAAAAAGAAGTTATTTTTAAAAATTAATTTTTATTGCATTGGTTCAACACAACAAAGAAACACCTATTTAATAAATACCTAATACAAGACACGTAGTAATAAAATGTATAGTGTATCAATAAATGGCACTTGTATATTTTAATATACATAGCGCCATCGGACTTGTATTTACAAACATTTTTTAAAATCGATTTTCGCAAAGAAAACAAACTACGAGTATATAGGCAGAATTTAACTTATGATTTATCACGATAATTCGGGCAATGGCATATAAAAATTTTGCGTAATCATTTGGCGACTTAGATGAAAAAAATATTATTATTTTTGTGGGTTTTCCATATTGTTGTTTTTTTTCTATGATTATTACTTAGAGCCCTGAACAAGTAATAATCAATTGACACAATGTCGAGTGAAGAAGGTGGAAGCACTCATATTTCCCGCTAATGTTATAACATATTGGTGAAAAAAAATTGGTACTCTTTGTATTTTTTTATCAAACTAAGTATCAGTTTGATAGTTATTCGATTTAATTGCTCACTATGTATCTCTGCATTAAACGTAGATTGCTCTGGAAGTAACTTCCAATTTATAGCGCCCTGATACTCCACTAGCAGCTCAGATTTCACGTATTCATTGCAGAATTGAGTACTAAAGCATTAATAATTAATAAGCAAAAATAATGAAACAAAAAATTCTTCAGTATTAAGACACTTGGCGTTTGCATGTATGATTAATGCATACTAATGGTAGACCAGTCTCCGAAATTTAACCGTAATTGATTCATTTTTTAAATTTTAATACTATTTAGGTTCTACGTAAAAACTGAATCTTTTATTATTGAAGATAAACAGTATTTTAATGCATTTGTAATATATAATTTAAAATATTTTAAATACATATAACTTACAAATTTCAGCTTTTTTCATTCCTACTTCATATAAACATTAACTTTGCCAAATCTCACACTCCTCCATGCATGAAATATATTCAAAAAGGGGTACAAATTATCTCTTCATATATTAATATATATATACATGTTATATATAAATTTTAGCTTTCTACACTCCTTCTCCATATAAACTTTAAGTATACCATGTATCATATTCCTCCTTGCGCGTAATGTGCTTAAAAGGGGTACAAAATGTCCTATTCACATATTGATATATATATATATATATATATATATATATATATATATATATATATATATATATAGGAAACACTACTCATCACAACCTGCTAATTGCTTCAATCAATCAAAGTTTTGTTTTATATCTCAGACGGCGCTCATAAAGTAGTAGCCCTCATTAAGTAGTAAAGTATTCTGTACTTCGCGTCAATTTATATTCTTTTCTTTTAATATAACGAACTTTATGGCTTGGTCCAAACTTCCACTACTCTAACAAATTTCAGACTACTGGTAACTTATAATGAAATGTTCATTTAATTTATAACCTTTATAGAAAATTATCGACCTCGTAGTTAAAAACTCGGTAACCAATTGGATATTTGATTTTGTCTTACTAAGTTTTAATGGATTGTTGCTTAATTTTATTTTACGTAAGGTAAATATAAATTTTAGTCTCTAAAATATACATTTACTTATAAAATGTATATAGAACTTGTTTTATACGTGAGCTTTATTCAAATTGATATAATGCGGAAGCTGTAGTAAATTTTTAAATATTCGATAAAATTCTGGTTTATCCGGTTCCCGAAATCTTATTTAGGCAGTTACACAATGGAATTATAACGTATCTTTTAAAATATAATGTGTTTAGAATATTATATATAAAGTACATAAAAGTATTATACTACATTTTTTTAAAAATTTTTGTTAATAAATATCTTGTATGTACTTGTACCGCTGTGACAATGAAAACGTCAAATCATAATATATTAAATATCATAAAATGTCTTTAACAGGTAAAAAAATCCGCTATTAATATAAGTTAAAAAATCGGAAAAACTTATCAGTTAGGAAAGCTACCAATCGAGTTTTTAAAAAGTTTATTTCTTCAATTACCATCTTGCGAATTACTTGTGATTTCAGCAATGAGCTCGTTTTTATGGATAAAATTACATAAAAATAAGAACAAGGTCTCTTGAGGGATAAAAAGGTTAAATATTCTAATATGAAGCGCTTTCCAGTATTTTTTTAATTATATAGTTGATAACTATTATTGAAAATTTGTACCGAGTAACAGAAAAAGTAAATGAAATCACGAAATAAACGGTCAGAAATATGTTTTAGCATACATGTTATTTCTAAATGAAATAAACTCAAATTTATTATTTCACACAAAATATCTCTAATACTGATTTCTTGTTAATAACCATTCTGTTTTCCATTTGTTTTCCATGCATAACTATTCTGTTTTCCATTTCTTTCCTTATGTTCCCCAACATATTTTTAGCGTTATGGGGGTACAGTCTACTTAAGTCGTGAGACTTGAGGATCTTCTGTTTTGAAGTTAGTATTTTCAGTCATAAGCAGAAACTCTGCCACTAAACTCTGGTCTCAGTTTCGACGCTATAGAGGTACCTTCTACTTAAATCTTGAGACTTGTAGGAAAGTTATTTCTAAATTAGCATCGCTGATCTAAAGCAGAAATGTTATCATTAGGGTACTGCCCGTGTCCACCTTGAGATTTCAAAATGTGCGGTTATAAAATTAGGATTTCAAGTCTCGAGCAGAAACTCTGCAACTAAACTTATTAATCTCGACATTGTGTGGTACTACCAGCTCAACACGTGGACTATAGGTTTAATTGTTTTAAATAAGTATCCAGGTCTCAAGCAGAAATTTTGATTTGTTGTTGCAACTCATCAGGCCTGATGCTGCAGGGATACTTCTTGACTAAACCGTAAGACTTGGGGATCTGCCATTAATAAAGTAGCATTTTCAGTTTCAAGCAAATTCTATACCAATAAACTATGGATTCCAATACCTTACACTAGGTCCCGAGCTCTCTAAGAATACTTTTTGCTTAACCCGTGAGACTTGATAACCTGTTCCTTTCAAATCAGTTCCGTAGGTTTCAAACACAGATTTTGTCATTGAACTCCGGATTGCAATTCGTCAACCTGATGCTATAGTGGCACGACCTCTTTTGTATATGCTTACTCATTCATATCCCTGTCATTACTCAACCAATTTGGATAACTTTTTTATGAATAGCCTTACAGTAATATCATAAAAAATGCTTATAATTTAACCGAGAAATTGAAAATACCTCATAGAATTCCTGAATAATATACAATACAGATGTAGCCGAGTTTAGATGGTACAGATCTAATAATAATATAGTATTAAAGTCTCAAAAGTTTTGACACAACTTAGGACGGTATAAATCCGGACTTGAGCAAAATCGGGGCACAATGACGAAGCCAGGAGGTGGTGACAGGAACTTTTCACTGATAAGGAACTCATTGTGTGCGGACTCTATAACTTTTCACGTACGATCGTGTCACTTGTCCTGGGGTACACAAAAATACAAAATAAATAGGCAGGCATAATAATTTATATGTCCGTATATGTGTATTTATGTATGTTTAGGTGTACACAGGCATGTATGTATGTAGATATATATAAATATATTTAAGTAGCCCGATCGCGTCTATTCCGATTTAACGAGTGAAATATTATTGGTAATGAATTCATTATAAGTTCGTAAAATTCTGGGTAGCATGTAATAAAAGTGTAAAAATAAAATATTTAAAAAAAAAACTGAACCGATTTCAAATAGCCATTAAATAATAAGTGCACTAAAAAGTTTAAAATTGTGAATATACGAGTGCTTGATTGGGACTCTTACAGTACAATATTGTTTTCGAATATAAATAAATTTGCAAAATACTGCTACAAGTATCGATTTTTGAGTCGGTGCCGAAAGAAATTTCATCTGTGTATGGGTGTGTGTGAATATACTTGTAAATGACAGAGAGGAGGGAAGTGTTGTGAATGTCAGAGACAATGTCAGAAAGGGGTATAAATGTCATAGAAGAAAAAAGCGTCAACCTGACATCGATTCTAAAAATATCTAGCAGTAGCAGTATTTTGTAAATTTATTTATGTTCGGAAACCACAAAAGTTCCAACCGCATAGAGGTATTTTTCTAATTTTCTACTTTTCACTACGCTTCTTATTCGGGGTTATTGGATGTGGGTTTAAAGTTTTTGTACAAATATTTAATTTTTTAAACATGTTCATGTTTTTGTAAAAAGTATATGAATATGAAAGAAAATAATAAGTAAGGATTCGCTTTGTCGAGTTGCAAGAGAAATAGAAGGCTATTCCTTGGTATAATATATTTGTTTCGACAATACAAAAAATAAAGAAAATGTATGAGCCTCACGGGTGAAATTAAATGTCTCTTAGGGTTCATATTCGTCAATGATTTAAAAAGTCGTTTGTTATTTAGCAGTAAGTTCTTTTTTCTTGTTGTTCTGTTTACAACTATATTTGTACTAATATATAGTTACATAAATAATAAATGTATACTCGAAGCAAATTGAATGAATGATAATATCACACATGCACGTGCCCGAAACCTTTGCTTTAATACTGTTCAATATAACTAACGTGACAACATCGGTCAAACCTTGGCGCAGGCGCCGAATGCTTAAGAGTGAGTAATGCTTGTGGCATTAAATGTTCATAAAATTATATCACACACGCATATGCTAGCTCATATAATTTATTGCATTATACTTCATCTCCAACTTTCACACGCATATGCACACATACACTCACTATGCACTTGTTATAAAAATTCAACATTAGCAGATATAGATTCTTATTTGTCTTCATATGTTTGGATAAAAAAATTCAAAAAAACATACCGTACACGTAAGCTACGATAATTTAGTGACACTTTTATTATCTCTAAGAAAAAGATAATAAATCTCGTTACAAATTGTTAACTCAATACTTTAATATGCCCTTTCACTTGATAAGTCTTGCATTATAACGCGCAATAAATTAAACGCACGACTGAATGCGTGAAAATAAGTAGCAGACTGCTGCTTTACTGACAGATTAGTGTATAATAAACTTTTCTGCTATTCTCGATTGCCAATGGGGAACTGTCGGGTTTGCCGCCAAGCTGACCCGTTCGACATTTTATTTCTCAAGTGTTAGTTATTATTGTCATGTTTTACGTATAATTTCTAGAATATATATATATATATATATATATATATATATATATATATATATATGTATATATATATATATATATATACATTTTTAAACATAAATGCGGAGTTTATTTTACACAATGTTATTACATTACTTTTTTGTAAAATATTTCTATAGAGCTAAAAAAAACAAATAGGTATCGATTAAGAAAATTGTTTAACGTAAAATATACCAAAACAGAAAAATATACGAAAAAGTTCAGCCCGCGTAAGTTATCAATTAGTGTAGAAATCATATCGGCATGAATAAATAATTTACCTGAACTCCTGACATTGGATAACTTCCAACAGAGGAGTTATTTCGTGGAAAAAGTGTGCTGACAATTCGAATTGATATAATTGTAACTGATTGAACTTAAAGTTTCATAGGAGTAAAATGATTTGACATTGAATTTACCCGTAAATTTAGACTGTTATATTTTATGTATCTTAGAAATGCGAGTATACATCAAAAATACAAGAATCTGATTGCAAATATCTATAAGCATCCTACTCTGAGAGTGCCTTTGTTACCATTATATAGTAAACCTATATCTATACGAAGATGGGTTAGGCAGGGAGATACAATATCACCCAAACTTTTTAACCTCGTCGTAGAAGACGCCTCTAAAACAACTGGATTGAGAAAATAAAGGTCTTATAATATCAGGTACAAGTTTAGATAACTTGAGGCTTGCGAATGATATAGTTCTGCTTGCTAATGATCTATATGAACTTCAGACTATGATTCAGGAACTGCATGAAACCCTGCTGTTAATTAGGCTCGAGATGAATCTGTATAAGACAAAAGTCATGACATCGTAAACTGATAGTCCGGCCACTATAAATATGGAACGTACTATACTCGAGGGTACACAAAAGTACGTATACTTGGGCCAAAAACTACGAAAGGGTAAAAAGAATCAGATCAACAAAGTAGATACACGCATACGACTGGGATGGACAGCCTTCTCCAAACTCTACTTCGCCTTTAAAATGGACATAAATGATCACCTAAAAGTACGCATTTTTAATCAGTGTGTACTACCAATCCTCACTTATAAAGCCGAAATTTTGTTACAACGATACCCCTCCTGCGAATGCTAATTGTTGCTCAAAGAGCGATGTAAATGAGATGGAAGGATGACATAATGGAAGTGGCAGGAACATACTGGGTCCAGACAGCCCAAAATAGAACCTAGTGGTGCAGATTGAAGGAGGCCTACACTAAAATGGTTGGTAAAATAACTTATTATTGATGGTGGTCAATGCAACGTCACCAAAGACACAAAATAAAAAAGTATCATAATTTGAAACTGTTTTATGAAAAGAAAAAGGAATAAAATATAATTTTTCGTGTAAGTTCTGTTTTTATTGCTCTAAATATAAACATATCCAATAAAAATCTGATCAATTTCCACATTTGAAAGACGCTCTCCGAAAACTTAACATTTTCTCATATTTTCTTTACTGCCGCCTTTAAGAGTGGACGTTGATTTCAACTTCTCGTACTGATATATCGATAATATTGCAACCCATAAAGAACTTCAGACGAACTTTGAAAGAACTGCAGACGATGGTGACCAGAATAACTAGAGGATTTTTCCTATACTTTATAGAAAACGGCTCGAATTTTAAAAACTGAACGTATTTTATTATGATCAGAAATTTATTATACTTTCTTACGGTAATAATTTTTCCAAAGTTAACTGCAAATATTAATAGGGTATAATGACGAATCGAACGAAGCTAAACGTCGATGAAGGGCACAACCGTATTTTATCGAATTTACACAATGAAATAATCAAAGTTATCGTTATGAGTGTGAATCTCTGTATAATATATATATATATAATATATATATATATATATATATATATATATATATATATATATATACACATACATATATCTTATATGATTATATCATTTTGAACTTTTAAATTAAATCATCATTTCAGATAAATGCATATAAAAAAATAGCCGTTAACACTTTGCTAGCTAGATTTTTTTTGTTATTATGGTCAAACAGTCCAAAGACCTGCAAGTAACTTTAAAAAAACATGTTACATATAAAATACTCGGTTATAATGGTTACATAGAGAAAAAATCACTGAACCACTCCTTAAACAAGTTTGATCAAACTACATAAGACGCTCACAGATCTTCCTTTTACTAACTCCCTGAGAAACACAAGACAAAATCGTGTGGAAACAACATGTTGGTAACAATGTAAATATATTTTAAGGCAGACAATATTTAATAAAGAATATACCTGGCCTGAAAAGTGATAATGTCCGATTAGTGTATCAAAAACTATGAAACGGTTTAAACTAGAACTATCTTGACTATAAGACATAAAGCAAACTATATTCTTAGTATCTCTATTTACGCATATAGTATTTTAAAACTAAAGGGGAAATATTTTCAATTCTTATTACTTTGCGATATGCTTTTTTCATATTGTATTTTACCCATTTAAGAATTTTATTATCTTTTAAACAAGTCACATTATTACATTCGTATTATAAAGATACCAAAATATTAGAATGTTTTAATATTTTGATACATATGTCGTTAAAAAGATGTACTTAGTTATTATTTATTTACGGGTTAGATTGCAAAATTTACAACAGTTTAGAAATTTGTAATCACTAACGTGTGTGTGACACGCACATTTTCCACCTCTTAAGTAAAATTTGCTGTTATATAAAATATAAGACACGATTAGCTTTTTCCCTGATCGATCAAATTTTCACGAATAAAAATTGAAAACTGAGCCTAGATTTGACCCAATTTTTTTTCCTGGAGAAATCTAAAGAATTCATTGAAACAAGGAGTAATTTACAGAGAAATAACCAAATATTACGAGATAAAATTAACCGAATATTTATGGTTCGAAAGCTGAAAAATTTCAAGTATTCGAAAAATTAGTAAACAGACTAGCACTTTGCATATTTTATTAGGAAATATTAAATGATCTTTGCAAGAAGACGGGAAGATTGTAAACATTACGGATGATTTGACAAGTGGAAAAGTAAACGTTACTTAGAAATGTTTAGGTTTGAAATAAAAGAATAAATTTGTTATGTATTGAAGATCGAGAACCCATATCCGTGTGGAGTTATGAAATATAAAGTGTAAGAGACCTTTCTCTCTTTGATATATTCGATAAATAAATAAAATCCCTGGTTACCTGAAAATTCATTATTCCATTACCATAAACTGTTTTCTATATATCTCAGAGAATTTTTATCCAATCTATGCTTTCATTGTTATAAAAATTTGTAATATGTTAGAACCTCCATAACCCATTTTATTGTTAAACAGATTATGACTACTTATAAAACTACTCAAAAACTATAAATAAAATATTATAAGGTCTTAAATAGACTTATTGAAAATTTTACTCAAAAGTACATAGTCTTAAATTTAATCTCGTATTCGCCAAAAATAATCTCGTATTTTTTTTCTACCTATTTCGGATTATGGAACTGTGTTATATAAAACCATATAAAATTGGAACGCCTAAGTACCGCAATGGACTAGCCAAAATTGTGTATATATATATATATAAAGATTTTTTTGTATTTTTAAGAAAGAAATATTTGTAGTCATAATATAAGTCAAGAGTACCCATTCATCCTTGCACTTTCGACCAAAATCTCCATATTTCAAAATAATTTCTTAGTTTTTTTGAACAATAAAAAATTATTTTAAGACTAAATAAGAGGTTGTTTAGATTTCTAGGGTTCCATACCTTAAAATGAAAAAAAGAAATACTAACAGGATCACTTCGTTTTCTGCCTATCTGTAAGACTCTTTTTTTCTTAGGACCGCATGCAGGTATCAAATTAAAATTAATATCAAGTAGTTAAGTCTACGGTTCCTTGGGGTCATGAAAAACTTAAGTTTCTGTGTTAATGCAATTTAAAAAAAACCTAAAAATGTCGCCATTTATGCCGCATTTTTACATACTCGCAAATAAATCGAAACATATGGAGTACTTTGCGTTGACGAAGCAAGGCAAGAGGCAAGGTCTCATAGTATAAGTTAACAACGATTTTCGGAACAAATCCGAAAATTGTTTATTTTCAGTTGTATCAAATATCATATTGATAAAATTATTTTTTCAACATGCACCTGTGAAAGATTTAATATGCAATATATTTTCGTTCAAAAATTAAAAATTTGTAAATAGTTTAATAGGAATATTAGGTACCGTGAAATATTTATAAACGCCTTAATGTGTACGGAAGTTTCGCAGTGAGTTCCACTTGTGCTTGAGAGGTTTATTACTATACTTTAATTTTTTTAATCATTGCATTTTCATCGATTTTTGATATGTGTTATACAATTTAAAATAATTACGATGTCTGCAAATTTATAAAATTTTAATTGAAAGATTCCATTACATTCATATATGTATAAACACAAGTGAAACTAAAAAAACAGTGTTTAAAAATTATGATGTAATTGAAATGTAAATAAAAGTTTACGCGAAATGAACTGAAACACTGAGGAATATTACTAGTGCTGTGAATATCAATAGGTACAGCGTTCAAATCGATGATAAATAGCCTGTGGCTTCTTTCGATCTCGATTTTCAAACTTCAAACATCCGTCGGAATGAATATTGTTTTTATTTCTACTCCTAAATACTATTAAAATACTCCTAAACTATTAAATACTATTTCTACTCTTTCACAAAATTATCACTTTCAGCATAAAAGTAGGAAATTTTGCATTTAAATAATGATTTTGTTAAATATTGATTAGTCTAATGGGTTACGAAAGAGTAAAACTAAATAAAAAACAAACGTAAGTATAAAATTTCTTTAAAAATCTGGCAAATATAAGTATGCAGAATTATGAAAGGAGAAAAAAAACAACCCAGTGTTGGAAACTCCACTGTAAGTGCCGTCGTGATATATTGCAAGCTTTGGCGATTAGTCCTCGCGAGAGCAATAAATTGCAAGTTTAGACATATTCGCTTCAACTTTTTTAAAAGTCCAACGCAATGGGATTAGTTTCGAACATCGTACGTTCACAGCGGCCGTGTTGATTTGCAATAATTTTATTTAACATTTTTAACGAATCCAAGGAAGGCACTCAAAGGTATTTTAAAGAAAAAGAGAAAAGCTTCGACTCGTATGAATATCCTTATCAATTCTATTTTCTATTCCAAATTGTACCAGTTTTTCAGTTTAAACTAATTTATTTTAAAATTTTTCGAAATAATTAAACACATTATTAATATATACTACGTTCATCATTTTAATTATTAAAAAATTATCATGAACGTGCAAAATTCCGTTTGTTACTTGAATTTTTCTTTAAAAATTGGTTAGTTGTTTTGCGTTACTTCATTTTAAAAAAAACTTTAAATATTTATTTACGTGTGCATGTGCAGACTTTGGTTATTATATTTTCCTCTATTAAAATTTTAATCTCCCTCCTAAAATATGTTTTTTAACTTTTTGGTCACTATCACGTAATCACATCGGTTTGTAAATCTGTAGATGGTAACAGCTGACACTGTCTTAGTGGCAGCAGTCTCGTTCATAGTTGATTGACGTTAACTGCTTTCACCGGTAAATAATGTATTTGAATAACAGGTTACAATAGTTTTTGTCCTTTTTTACTCTCATTTTGTAAATTTTAATAGTTAAATACGTGCTTCCAATTGTTAACAAATCAATTACTCTTTAAGTAATTACTCCTTAAGTATGTCCGTGCTCATTTCTGCTCATTTTTGAACATCCTAAAGTATTTCAAATAAATACTTTAAAGACGCATTTAAAAAATTATTTAAATGGACTAACACAAAGGATAGTTGAGTTTAAGATTAACTTAATTTAGTCATATTTTAGTAAAATTTAAAAATTTTGTTTGTTGACAAGTATGATTCCCAAAAAATATCGCCCAAATAATGTCTCATTACTAATAAGGAATTGTTCGATTTAATGAAAACTAACAATTTTCAGGTTGAAGTGTTTGAAGATGTGGGAATATCTATTCATAATTTTGGGACAAATAGGAAAGTAAAGAACATTTGAGCGTCTACCCAGGTTCTCACATATCACGGGAATATTGCAGGTGAAAAGGCAAAGCCTGCTCCGTTAATCGGTACTATGGCAACCAAAGTTTGGTGACAATAAACCAAGGATGACAAAGAGTTCATAAGTGAGGAAGGACAAATAGGCATAGCCCTGGAAATAGCGGTTGAAAAAAAAAAACACTTAAATAGAGTAGAGAGGCTTTGAAACAAGATTTGCTTCCATTTTTTGCACCATACTATACGGTTTTTCTAGAAAGGGCTGGAATCCTGTACAGACATTTTACGAAAATTTTGGTGATGAGTTTTATAAGTTCATGGCTAAACAGACTAAATATTTAAATATAACTAAAGGTAAAGCTCCAAAAGTTACCTAGCAAGGAATAAAATCATTCACTGGGATTTTAATGCTACAGCCAGAAACAGTTGAAGGGTACTTTGCTAGTTCTTTGCGGAGTGAGAGTTTTTACATAAAAATGAAAAGTTATACAAAAGTGGACTGAATTAAAATTTGAAAATACAAAGTTTAAAAGAAAAGGGTCCACTTAAATGAAGACTAACTACGATTAATTTTTTGCACTTTCTAATCTCGAATTCTATATATTATTTACAAAATGTTCATATTTATTCCAAAAATAACACGAAACTAATCATATTATTTCATAAATATAAATGTCATGTAAACATATTCAAGATTTGCTTAGTAGATTGAAGGTTACTTTGTTTTATTGTTTTTTAATTTCTCCTTTTCAATTTTGAACCTTTGTTTTAATACATAAATTTAAAACAAAATGACCAAGAATAAAATTAACAATTAAAAGGTACGAAAATGTTACACTAATATTGTTTCATGCTTATATTAAAATAATAAGAAAATTATCACTTAATTTTTATTCGCATCTAAATGAAACTACGTGTTATAGTATTATTCCTACTTCATTTAAATTTGTAAGGTTAAGAATTTAATTAATGTAAAAATAATACGACATCACGTAGTTTCATTTAGTTGTGGATAAAATTAAGTGATAATGAATTTCTGCAAAATTAACGCCAAATATATTCAATATATTAAAATTAATTTTATTAATTTAGTTCGAAAAACTAAAGCCAAATAAAAGTAAAAAAAGAAATAGCTTAACCCTTTTAAAACTGCATCTATGTCTGTTCGTCTGCCAGCAACAATCATTTTTCCAGAAATTTTTGAGGTGAGAATTGAACAGCTCAATTTTTTAAATTTCATTATATTAACTTAAAAGATGAATTGTAAGGATTTTGAAACAATTTCCTTCCAATTTTTGGATAATATATTGTGGAAAATGTTCACAAAAACCATTTCAAATTTCTCTACTATTCTCAAAGTTCTTGAGAAAATTACAATATTTTTCGCCTGTAAAATATATAATAAACAATTTGCTAACTAGTGAGAAGTTATAGCAGTACTTGTAACTAGTTCAATAGCGACGCATCTCGTAATTATCCTTTTGTATTGATAAGTATCTGAGTGTGTACGGAATTTTTCTAGTACAAGCTTTTCTCATATTTATCAATTTTCGCTTCCATTTAAACTGTGTATTTTGTTTTTAGGATTCCGTAGCCTAAAAGGAGAAAAATTAATTCCACAAAAGATCTGTCGGTCTATCTATCACCGGCGATTTAGTGTGAAAAGATTTAACGTAAAAATTTTAAATTGAGCATAGTTATAGAACATATTAATTCGTATGTTTTGCGGTAAACACTTTAAAATATTTACATGGTAATATAAGAGCGGTGGATTAATTACGTATTTTTTTTTCTTTTTACATATTGTTTGAAAGTGTTAGGTGTAGGAAACTTTGAAAAATTTTTTTTCTTCAGTATTTTAAGTGCATAATCGCAGATATTTGCACCAAAAATATTTAAAAAATACAGAATTTATAAAATCTGACTAGAAGATTACAGAAAAATAATAACAATTATTGTAGATCTTACAGTTTTTGTGAAATTCGCGATATTTTTACGCATCTGAAAAATTACGGTGCGAATTTTACTTACATTTAACATCTTTAAAAATATTGTACTATTCTTTGGAATATTTCGTCTACAGTCACTAATAAATTTCCCTCCAGTATTGACGAAATCAATATTCGCTGCAGTTTTTAGAAACATATTCTTAGCAAATATATAGAATAAAAAAAATTAAATTTATTTATTGGTTGAAGGTGAAAACAAAAAAATGATTCGAATAAAATATTATAGAAAGAGAATGCAGTGAAGCTTTTTCACCCTTTTGATTATTTAATATGGTTATCACCATACATGCGAAATCAATTCATATTGCAGAAAATAGTTGAAAATTTTTGTTTTCTTTAAATGAAATATTCCGAAGTTTCTAAAAAATCGATCTAGTCTAAAAATCCTAATGATTATTTAAAAATAAAATAAAAAATCATTCTATTACCGCTATTTTGTAGTAATAATTAAACAGGTAATCAATATATAACATAAAAGTAAGTGTATAATGTGCGTGTCGCTAAAACTCAGAAACGAGTCCCAGTATGATCAAGTCCACATACGATCATATGGTGTAGTAGGCCTCTATATCCCATCCATGAAAGAGGTTCCCGTTTTTACCTGAAGGGTCTGCTTAAGGGCTGGAAGTATCGACCTTTAGAAATTTCTAGAACAGTCCAGTATATTCGAGTGTATTCGAAAGCATTCCATAATATTTCAAAATATTCCGGAACATTCTAGAATATTGTGAAATATTTGGGAATAGTATGGAATATTTGGGAACATCCCAGAATATCCCAGAGCATTGTGGAATATTCCAGAACACTTTCGAATGTTCTGGAACATTGTGGACCATTCGAGGCCTTTTTGTATGTATTAGGCTACCCATAGGTAGGGGTATATAAAACAAGATCCGTCGTGGGTTCGAACGCCAGTTTCTTATCAGTGAAGTACGGTGAGTAAATAAAAACATACAGTGAAGAGTGTGTAACCAAAGTGGTACTGTTGCTGAATATAAGTCGATAATAAAGTGTGAAAAGTGTTTATTGTGTAATTAGTGTATTTCTTAAAAAAAAGTTGATTTGATTTATATTTTATACAATGTCCTAAGGTAAAAGAGGAAGCGACCTTGCCAGTTTTAAAGCAAAACGGCGAAAAGAAAAAGAACACCAAAAAACGAAATAGTCGAAGAGCGCGAAGTACATTTACGTTCCCGACAAGCGAGAATGAGCACCGCGAGAAGTAGAGAAATTGAAGAACAACGAAATGAACGAATTAAAGAATAAAGAATTGTGACACGATCTTATACTAAAAGACAGCGAACGCAATTCACTCATGAAAATATCACCCTACGAAAATGACTATAAAGTTATAATTCGGGCCGACAAGAGATCACTTGGCGAAAACGGACGTCGATTTAATCACTTCAGATAGACGTAATTGTGGTCAATGAAGACAGAAGCCGTGACATAATTGTACAACGAAGAAGGGAAGGACTAAATCGCATTGCAGAGACACACCCGTTCACATAATGCCCTCTAATATCCATTAATATGTCTGCACAGAGAGGAAGGATATCATTTTAATGTAAAACAAATTCAACCTGAAACAGTAGCAAAAACCACCAAAAAAAGTCACTTCAAAGGAGTTCTATGCTTACCGCTTAATGACTAGTGACAATGAAACATACCATCACATTCTCAACAATCACAATTTATTCCAACAATTCGTGGTATATATGTATGCAAAAATAGAAAAACAGAAGAAACCACACGCGGAAGAATACATCTACTTACGAGACGCGATCATAAATGATGAAAACATTGACAACATTGGAACAATGGTAATCTTATCATCATCGTCCATAGAAGTCCTAGACATATGCACGAATACACTCAAGGTGCCATGATCTACATAAGAAAATATGGACGTCTTGACCTTTTTATAACATTTACATATAACTCATCGTGGTCACGAATCAAAGAGCAACTAAGATATGGACAAGCCTCTATGGATCTACGCGACATAATAGCCCGAGTTTTACAACAAAAACAAATGAGATTTATTGAAGTCATCACAAAATACCACATCTTTGGAATCGTTGGATGCTGGATGTACACGATCTCTATCTGAGGACTACCTCACTCACACAATCCTATATGGCTACACGACAGATTACATCCTACGGATATCGACAAATCATCCTAGCTGAATTTATCAATCCACAAGAAGATCCGGAGCTGTACCACATAGTTTTGAAAAAAACATGCATATGTGATGGAAAATGTTCAAAAATATACCTAAAACTATACTTGGACGACACCCAAACCGGAGATGGCTATCCCAATAAAATCATCCAAAATTCATCAATTCATCCAAAATTGTGGCTTCACAGCAACAACACGAATATGAGACAGAGACGAACTGGAAATAGATAATCAATGGGTAGTATCATATTATCCACTACTTTCCAAAATATTTCAACCACACGTAAACGTAAATACTGCAATTAATTGACATTCATTAAATATGTCTGTAAGTATGTGAACAAACCCAGTGACATGGCAGAATTTCAAATAGCTAAAGACAGCGAACAACAAAACAGAAACGACGAAATCCTCATGTACTAAATAGGAAGATACATCATCGTTAACGAAGCAGCGTGGCGGATTTACAGTTTTCCCATGTACAAACACGAACCAACTGTGAAATATCTAGCAGTATACTTGAAGAATAAACAGAGGTTTTACTTAAAAAAAAAACACCACCAGAAAAATTGCAAGTGAACTACCTAAGAACACAATATTAACAGCTTTTTTTAAACTGTGTAAACGGATCCATTCGCGAAAACATAACTATAAGTCGATGTCTCTACCTATTATACGTGGAACATAGTAAGAAAAATATTCCAACAACGAAAACAGGAAATCTCAGTAGATGATTATCTAGGAACCATCCAGGCCGGTTACACGCTGTAAATACGAACAACGCCGAATGTTTCTGTTTCCGAATATCGCTACATGAAATACGGCGACCAATAAGTTCATAGATCTCAAAATTATTGAAAGTTATCTATACCAGACGTATAGATAAACATGCCAAAGCTTAGGACTACTAGAAAACGACAACCACTAGAAATTAACACTACAAGAAGCCTCACTCACAGCCTTAGCTGAACAAATCAGAGACTTATTCGCCATAATACTAATAACATGTAACCCATCGAATCCAAAACAGCTATGGGACTCTTTCAAAGAGATTACCAGTGATGACATACTGTGACAAATTCAATAAACTCATCCAGAACTGGCCATCGAATTCAACGGCGACATCTTCAATGAAACACTCATTCGCCTAGAAGATACATTTTGGCAATAAAAACTAGAACTGGGATGTCAGTACCACGAAAAGATGCTTTCAGTGTGTTAAACTTCAAAATTGCAAAAGAAAAAAGCTATAACATCAATGAACTACTTCAATACATTACTCACAACAAACCACTTCTCAATGACAATCATAAAAAAATTACAACGTTATCATGGACATGGATGCACCAGGCCTCTCACCGTACCTTTGCAGCAGTAACCTTTGCATCGACACAATAAAATGTTCATCTCTCTGTGGAAGGACGCGTCGTCTGTATAATGGCACACTTTAAACAGTGGAATGAATTATACAAATCTTTTATTAGTATATATTGTTTCCGCCCGCATATGAGATTTCCAATTTCAATCATTTTATGATAGGTAAAAATATATGTATAAAAAATATCTTTAAAAATACAAATTTTATTGAATAAAGACATGGGTTTTATGTTAAGCGTAGACGTATATTTATCGGAATAGCTAACTGACAAGAAAATAAAGACCGGGTATAGAAAAAGAATAATATTAATTTTTTTATAATTTTCGTTATAATACATGAATTTTAAAAAGAAGTAGTCTCTAGGGGGATCCGTAGGATACTAAAAGTGAACAGAATGTGTTTTTTAAAATATTAATTTAAATTTATTAAATTTACTTTAATTTCAATAAATTTGACAAGAGGACGGAAAAGATTCTCTACTAAGTGTCAATGAAGAAACTTTTATTTAACATCAAATAATAAACTTTGCGTATCTGGTGAATTTTAATTCAACTCGTAATGCGGGATGAAGCGCAGCTTACTGTCGAATTTTTTTATTCTATTGATGTTTTAACTTTTGTGAAAATACGTTGTGACTATCCTTATAATGTTTATTACGTAAACCAAAACTTTTTGTTTATTTTCAATAATATTTACTAAGTAGGAAGTTACGTGACGGATATTTTAGATGCCATTTTGCAATGCCGTTAACGTTAGTTCGTAATAATAAAATTCCACTGAATAAAAAAAAAGTACTTGAAAAAAAAAAAATTTTGACATAGTTTACAGTACATTTCAGCTGTAGTATCTGATTGCGGCTGAGAAATAAACAAAGTTTATTAAATGAGTGAGTTTTAGAATACGCATAACATTATCCTGACCTTGTAAAATTCATTCGATTTCATTCATATTTATACTCTTAAACCCATTTCTAGCTGACTCTGCCATACTCAGTTTTTCATACGTTATTAAAGTCTAATGTAGCCATTAGTTTTAGCCATTTTTCAAATTTATTACGTTGCTATATTATTGCACCTTACTAGATATTGTTCACTTTTATTTCATTGAAGTCAACCCTATCTAGTCTGCCATATTCTGCTTGCAAGTATATTGAATAATTCATTTATTTCTCTTTCATTTTTACTTTTTAGAAACAGAGAAACGAAAGAATGTGTAATTTGAAGCTGATTCCTTTAAAATCAAGAATTTATGAATACAGATAACAAATACATACAACACAAATCATAAACTGGTTATAAAATTTGCAAGTGCAATCTATGAAAATTATAAACTGATTATTAATATGAAATACAAAAAAAATTTCAATAAATTAATTTGAAAATGGAAAAATAATATTTCAATATATAAAAATTTTATATTTTGATATATGACCCAATTTAATAATTTCTGTTAAATTTGGTTAAAATTTGCAATTGGAAAATAATTACAATTATTTTTTTAATTTATAGTCTAGGCATCGTCCCAATTTAAAAAAAATTAGGAAAATCGTCATTTCACTGAAATGATGTAAATGTTTAAGCAATATTAAAATTGCTACTTAATGACAGTCAATCTATTTAACGTTTTATATATTTAAATATAATTTTATTTCAAATAATATATTTTAACTTATGACTCTTTAAACATAAAACGAGAACATGTTAAATAATACGTGGTGCTGAAATTGAAATGAAACGCTCGGCAGTTAGTATACAAAACTAAATGTTCACCACAAAATATTTCAGTAAAATATGTTGCTTCAAGTTGTAATAAGCATGATTAACAATACAACCAAGCCAAAACGGGACGCAAGAACAAATATATTTTAAAGTACAAAAATTCACTTAAATATAACAGTGTAAAATTAATTTATTATAAATTGTAATTACTAATGCTATGAAATATTCATTGATTATTCGTAGTAAATTATAAATTTCGATATTGAATCGTCATGTAGATACAGCCACTTAATAATGTCTAGTGGTATGTCACGTTAAATTTGATTACTCATCCAAATATGATGCGATCTAAGTCTAAGCTAAAAATATACGATACATAGACGGTGCACGCAAATAGTATTAGGCCAGTGGCACACAACGTTTCACATATTTACTTTTATGTAGTGTAGAATGAAAAACATTTTTAGAAGAAAACTAAAGCAACTAAAAATTGAGTAACGCCTAGTCGATATTTTAAAAGATTTGTTAAGAAGTTAAGAGTAATAACTACACTTTCATTGACTAAGGATATCAGGTCATAAATATTTCGTTATCAATTGTGCCATTCAATAATATATCTAACGTTGAAAATGAAATTAAGAAATCACGTAATATGGACGCGAAACCAAAATTTCAGGTATAAATTATATGATGATGGCCTTGTTAAATATTTATGTGACTGAAAAGAATACTGTAGTGATTTGTTTTCTCTGCAAAAATCATTATACAAATTCTTTTTTCCTTCTGCTATTTCATTATTAGGAACACAAAACTTGGCATATACATTTTACTAAATAGATATGAACTAACGTCTTAATTGTATAAAATAATTTTGAATGAAATGATTTCAAAACAAATCTCTAAAATTTGGAACTACGGGCGAATTATTTAGAAATACATATTTAAAACATAACATTTATTGCAAATAACTATCAAAGGATCTGTTATACTCATAGAAACATAAAACAGTTGATTATGGTGTCAAATATTCAACGTAATTTAATTGAAACTGGTTAACTAATTTACAATGTATTAACTCTCAACGAAATCTGTGGAATCAGTTTTGTCAATCACAATGGTATGTAGATTTTTTAGTAAAAGCGACTGTGGGTTTGAAAGTTTGTATTAAAAATGTTTATATAGTAAAGATGAGTAGAAATACATTTAAAAAATTAATTTATCATACAAACTTAAATATCCAACCATAATTTTAAATGAATCTATCATTCTAGTGAGAGAATTTTAAATTTTTCTTGTAATTTGGTAACTGATTCACATATGACGATGACAAGTATCTATTTATTTTCTTTATCTATATATTGCTCATCATTTTTGAATTAAAGTGCAATTGATATAACCAATATTGAAATGTTTTGCGCCAATGGCCTAGACATACAAGCATTATCTGGATGGTGAAGGTCGAGGGTAACACGATGTCGGCGTAAATGAATTGGCAAAAAATCTTTAGACTAATATAATAGAGACAAGATTATAATACAGATAAGAATAGATAAGACTAATGGTTGTAGTTTTATATATAATCTACTAGTAATCAGAAATAGATTAGTCTAGTTCTGATTTTTTTAAGATGATATTTATGATAGAATTTATTTTGATTTACAGTTTACTATGTAGATAATACATTATTAGAAAATAATGTTCTCGACTTTTTAAATTTTTGAGCTGAATTAATGTTCTTGCCAATATATTT
Organism: Druceiella hillmani; assembly: GCA_039881145.1. Classification (NCBI taxonomy): domain Eukaryota; kingdom Metazoa; phylum Arthropoda; class Insecta; order Lepidoptera; family Hepialidae; genus Druceiella; species Druceiella hillmani. The sequence continues at coordinate 7,469,798 of JAYKKI010000070.1, forward strand.
GCATTTCATAAGAATACGATCGTGTTATACTATCGACCATCATTTCAACACTGTGAAAGAAATCTTCGCTAAAGTCTCCATGGACCAGAATAAATATGTTATTACTGGTAGTTTTCTTTAACCACCTGAGAAGTCCATATAAGACATTAAGCATGATGATATATTTATTCCTAAAAACATAAAAGCAAGTAGATATTTTTATCATAAATAATTCTATTCAGCAACCTGTGTTCGAACAGATTGTACCTCGTTCAGAAAGCTGCGCTCGTCACATTAACTTCGTAAGTATTGGGTTATATCGGCTAAGCATCGTTACTGATAATAAAGACTACTACGCTTTTACTTGCCACCAGGGCAGTATCAATTTGGAGCGAGGTTTATTAAAATATCAAAACCGCATCGAATACTTATATAATAATTCAAAACTTAAAAATTACGCATATTATTAGTGTTTTGCATTTTATGATTGTATGCTTGCGTTTCGTTGTTGTATTAAATAAAAATGAATAAATCTAGCTATGGACTTATAAATGTTGAAACATTAAAACGTGAACTGGGAAAAAGGCACCAAAATAAGTGCCAACAAAGTAAAACTTTTTGAAAGGTAATTTTCATACTCCTGATCAATATTATTTAGATTTCCTTATTTGTCGATTACTTCAGACTTATTATGTTATATCTATTTCTAATCTACTATGTATTCCTATTTTTTAGTATATGACTATATAGAAGCTTGACCGTAACAGAAATTTTCATTCCAATTTTCACATAGAAGATTAAATGGCATCTGAAGACAATTCTAATTAATGTCTGCAAGAAAGTGATTATCAAAGTGTTAGTTCAATAAGAGCAGTACTTGATATTGATATTATTAATATAAATACGTATATTTAAGAAGGTGATGGATTTACTAAATATGTAGCAGTTCACCCAAGGGGTGAAAATATGTTAGGTAATGAATATTAAGTACAATTTATAACCAGAATTTCTTTTTTAAAGGCCAAGTACATTCGAAACATATTAAATGACTTTCTTATTTTTTTGTGTTTTGATTTTTCCGAGAGTGGAAATAAGTTATAAACAGTTAAGGTACAACAACAAAGGTGCTAGTAAAAGTCATAAGCAATTTCAAAATATGTTGCAGTGTTGTGTTATGTAGTCTTTAATTCTAAAGAACTCTCTCAATAGTAGTTTACACGAATAGCGACACAAATGAAACAAAATGGCATGAACAAGAAAATACAGTTTGAGTCTATCACCGAAAAAGCACAGGATATTTTATTTTAAATTTTTAATTTATTCTTAATATTATATTTCGAAAAGATTGCTAATCAATTTATGTTATGATTTACATTTAAATAGCAGTTGCAGTAGGGAAGACTGTAATACTTCAGTTAAAATTAGAGTTATAAATTATTTTAAGTGAATAAGGAACTCTTGGGCATATTACATGTTGCATGAATGAGAGCGCTCGTTTATAATCACGCTTATCTAAATATATCACTCCGTTATCAATTTACATTGAATAAAATTACGGTAATATCTTCTCCTTATTTATTCCTCAGTGTGCCATGTTCTAGTTAGCCTCAGTTTATTTAATAATGGTTTCATGTGTCTTTGGAGGACGCAAATATTGTTGCAAGTCAAATACAGCTCAAACACAAACCAAAATTGAGCTTAAAGAAAAGTAACCGCGTATTTATGCATTACAAGTGAAATTTTTACGTTCACTAAAAAAAGTACAAAATAAAAAATGCAGAAATTGGTATTGAATTGGTATGTTCGAAGTTAGTATGTTCTGAATATTTCAAATCCACCTATTGTGTGGTGTAAATCCAAAGAAAATTTATCTATGCAATCCTAAGAGGCTATATCCTAAAATACATTAAAATGTCATGCTTAAACTAGTTCTCGCGAGGATCCGTTATTGCAGCCTTCCCAGATGAATTAAATAATAAACTGACAATATAAGAAATAAAATATCCTTTTTCAATTAAAGATGAATTTATACCCCTAACAATTATCCACATATAGTAAATAATAGCTTAGAATGTTCTTGAATATTCGAGAACATTCTAGATACTTGTGGTCCAGCCCATTCTAGTACATTGGAGAATTGGAGAATCATTTTAGTACATTAAATGACCACAGTTTAATACTCTGTGGTCGATAGTAAAAATGCCCAAAGTCGAACTCTTCCTCCACACCACCGCAAGAACCATTATATCTCATACACCATCACAGTCATCTACATGCAACTATCATAGTTCATAATGGGAGGCTTGGGGCTACTACCATACATAAACACCATTTTGCTGGGTGGAAGTTTTGAATGTAAGGTGATACGGACACAAACGTCTATTTTATTTATATATGAAAATAATGCAGGCAGTATTAGTACCGGACCCGGAAAAATTTACTAACCAGCAGAAAACCATAATGCGACCCATTCATATAGACTAATATTGATGAAAAATTAATATTGGTGTAACAAAATGACGATATGATAAATAATATAAGAATCCCCAAATTTATAGAACTTCATTTCACAAACATGTGGCTAATTATGGCCCAAACAATTTGTGGTATAGAATAATCAAACATAAGACTGCAATAACGCAAGAATAAGTCAATTACAAGATTGAAATGTGATGATGTCTATGTGTAAAAGTGCCACTGAAAGATAACAGATAGCGATAATAAAATGTTTTATTTTTTATGTTTATTGAAATATTTCTTCAACTTTATAAATGTTAAAGTTAACAGTTTTTTTATTACCTTAATAATACTGACGGATTGTAATAAATAAATCATAACACAGAAATGTAGTAGTAATAGTAAATTTAATGATACGGTTTTTGGTATTATCTTAAGAGATGTTTATTTATTACCAATATAGTTCCACAGAACGGCACGTGATGACACTTAAAAGTGAAACTAAAGGGTAATAGATAGTAAAGGTAGAACATCATTTTATTTTTAATGCTTACTGAAATACTTCCCAAAACTTTATAAACATTTAAATTCAACAAGAAATAAATCATGATACTGAAATGTAACGACAGTTCTAAACTAGTAAGATCTTTAGCATTGATTAAAGTTAAGTTTATGTATTAACAATTTAGTTCGGCAGAATGGCATGTGATGATGTGCAAAATTGCACCTGAGGACTAACAGATACGAAAGGCAGCAAACTATTTTTTTTTCGATACACGTTGAAATATTACTGTAACTTTCAATAAAGGCTCAAATTAAAAAAAAATCATGATATGTTTATTTTTTATGGGTACAATTATCTTAAATTATATTTGATATAAAATTAGCCAACATGAAACGTACAAAAATAATTCTACTACTCGGTGATATAAAAGTGCACCCAAATTTACTGGCTAAAATTTATAACTTTTGGCCAAATCCGTAAATCTTTCTACATGTACACGATTTGAAGAATTTTTTGTTTTATTTAGTTGATGTGTTTCAAACTGTCCGCTGGTTTTATTTAAAAAATCACGTGTATTATTCATGATATCTTTATGATAGACTAAATCTTGAATATTGATATTTTCTACACCACAGTTTTTTAATTATTATCTGTCACTGTCAAAAACATTAGACAAATTATACATTCAGTAAAAGTAAAATAATTAAAGTAAGGAGAAACGCCAAGTAATTTTAGAATATTTGCTGATTTATAAATTGAATAAATTAGTTGTTAAGATACAGGATCATTGGGTTTTTAATCTATTGTAATTAATAATTCTATAATATTTTTTATAACTACCTTAATTTTGCTAATATAAGAAAAAAACTCATTGTTAATGAGGTGTTGGTATACGAGTACCATGGGGAGGTTTCAATTAGTGGGTAGTATCTGAGTTCATTGCCTTCTTCACCAAACAAATTAAATATAAATATAAAATGCTCGTATTTATCGAATACAATGTAGAACTGTATTTCTTCAGAACCACTCAAATTTTCTACACAGAAATGATCAATATTTACGTTACGGAATTTTTTGGATGCGACTGCACAATATTTCATTTAACACTTTACTGCACCATGGATCACTCAGTCAGTACTGTATTCATACATCTTTGAACACATATTCTACTGTCCCAATATTATTTTTTTAATTTTTAGATGGTATGTTATTTTCTTTTTTTGTCCCATTTCAATCTTCTACTTAATGATAGCTTTTTCAGCGTATTGTAAACTTTTTGTTTAACTTGTTTGAGCGATATATCAGGCAAACAGACTGGGCATGAAATCTTTCTTCAATCAAGGGTTAGCTGTCAAAATAAAACAAATTTTAAAATGATCATGACGTAATATTTTTGAAGCGAATTAATGTATTAACTAACAACCAAACACAGTGGTACTTATACTTTACAATTTAGGTATGTTCGATCTTTCAGTAGTGAATAGTCATCGGAAACAAGGTGGTTTTTATGGACTAATTAATGATTTGATGATAGGAGTTTGTCTCTACGTATTGATATTAACCATTTCTTCTGATGAGTTATATAAATAGAAAATATTAGTCACCGACTATCCCGACAGCCGATCACTTTCAGTTTTTCGTGGTACTGTACCTCAAATTGAAAAATGGAGCCCCAATAAGATCAGTCATGTGTTTGTCTGTCAATTCATCTATCACAGTTGATTTTTTCAGATATTATGTGACACAGATACTTGAAATTTGGCATTGTAGCACATCGTATTGACCCATATATCTAGCGCTAGCTAATTTTTTAAAAATATTAAAAAAGAGTAAGAGAGGCTAAATAAACTACCCAAAAGTGTTTTTATTAATTTTATATACCACATGGGCTCGTTATAAGGAACATACACACACACACACACACACACACATATATATATATATATATATATATATATAAATTGCGTGCATACAAATATACTCTAAAAAAGAGCGAAAATAGAGAAACTCAGCTCTCTTTTACTTTTTAAACTCCTAATCCAAAAATCTTAAAAAAACAGGGTTGGTGTAATACTAGACTGGAAGGTTACAAGAATGTCTAGAAGATTATAGTTCAACTATAGTAATTATTCTAGATTTTATAGTCTCTTGACTGGTCACCATATTTTGAAGCCTTTGAAAAACACAGGAGGAAATATACTTACGTTGCGAAAAATTGATATATTCATAAGTGTTTATAAGAGCCTAAATGTGTGCTACACCCCTTTACGCCGAGTTTCACTCTTGCTTGACAGGTTTTTTCCATGAGGAGACTTAGTTTGGAAAAAGAAATTATCAGATCGTAATTGGTAACTTAATTTTATGCAATCGGGGTAGTAATGTCGAATCTAAGATAATATCAAAAACAATATTGAAATTAAGATGAAATTATGGTGACATTTGATTATTTACAATTTGTATTTTATTTACTTTAGACGTGGTATTTCGAAGCAATTTAGGTCCCTATTATTTTTAAATGATAAATAGAAACAGATATTTTTATGTAAATTATTTTCTACGCAATAATTTTTGTTATTTTTAGTAAATGACACATTTGACTTTAAATTTGTTTTCAAAATAAAGGTTCAATATGGGAAATATTGAAATCATTAAAAAGATTAACTAAAATAAAAAATAATAAAAAATTGAAGTATTAATAACAAATGAGACCGATAATATACACTTACTTAAAATTATAAATTAATATTTCTCTGATTTGCACTCTTGTACTGGCTCGCATTAAAATTCCTAAAAATAATGAAAGCACTTCTAAGTCACAATAATATACTGGCACAGTAATAAAAAACATTAAATAGATAATGTGGCAAAATGAACAAGATTTTGTACCAGATTCTGCACACAATGTTTAAGACCACAGCCAGTTTATGATAACAGTGTGTTACTAGATAACAATTTTTGAAATAACATCATTTCATACCATCAGCTGTTTGTGGTAATATAAATTTAATAAAGTCTACTCCAATAAAAGGAACAAAAAATCAAGGTTAACAAGGGTTCTAATCCTGAAATAATTACCTGATCTCACTAACTCTAGTCCGACTGCGGCCCCACAGATGCGAACGAACTAAAAATGTCCGGTTAATTTGAAATTATGAAGTTTAATGAATATGAATATTTTTCTCTGAAAACCTTAATATTTTCACTTATTTTCGTAATTTTCACTTATTGTACGTGTGGTTTCAAAATTCTTTTAAATTATACATACAAACCTTGTTGGTAAAATTCAGCACAGTGGGTAAATATGATAAAATTTGCGACCTCTATCTCAGAGATATTTTCATGTGATAAGTGTGGAATGGCTATATTAAATTAATATATTCCACACTGGTCGTAAGGTAGATGTCAAATAATTAATAAGGAAGACATCTTCATAATTATTTTTAGATGTTTTTGAACAGCATAGAACAAGAGCAAACCAGTACAGTGTCATTATTTATTTAAAAAAATCAAATTCAATTATTTGGCTATTTCAATCATACGTATATCGCTTAGAAAATTCATTTAGGAAAATTTATATAAGTTCAGAAAAATGTTTGAAAGCTAATGTTACTAAAGATTACGAAAACATGTTTGTGTTTCGAATTGATGGAACTCACAAAAAAAGTAAAGTTGAATTGCTACCGATAGTATCTGATTTACTATCTTGGGAGGGAAGCGATACAGAAAACACAAACGCGAAGTAAATCCTCTTCGATTTGGTGTTCACACGATGAGCGTGCCGATGAAAATGTTACTCCTCAATTTTTCGTACCGACAGAAAAATATTTATTTAGATTTGAAGATAAAATTTTAATGGTTACATATAGAAAAGTCAGTTTCAAGAAAATTTAAAATCCCTAAAATCTGTGTTTATCTCTATATAATCTGTGTATATGAGATTAACACGTAGAATTTTCACCGTTCTGGAAGAAAAATCTTTACTATTTTGCACGATTTATTTAATTAATAGCCAACATTTTTCACTGTCATTTTAGACACAGGCATTGAAATGTCCATCTGAAACATCAAATTGTAAAAGTTTACGCACTTCGATCTGGACGTACGGGAAGACTGACATGACTAAATGACAAATGTTTCTTTGTTGACTATCGAACACTGACACCTTTTTTTAAATAGTTGTGTGCGTGTTTTTAGATTGTCTGCTTACCTATTTTTTTGATTGTCCATATTTTTGTATGATTGCATATCAACTTGCTTTCGTGATAGTTTTTCTGTATGTCTGTTTGTCTAGTTTTAGGCCTATGGACCTTTAAAAAACCTAATCCTCGTAAAATTAGCCACTTGCTCCGTGTCACAACTATTTTTCTCAGAAACTGTTTGACGAAAACTGAATTTACTAGTGAGAGCATATTATCCAGTTTATACCGCACTCGTATATATCTAAGCATATTAATTCGTATATTTTTATAAAACGTAGTTCTAAACATATTGTTTTAAAATTTCTAAGAAAATATATTCCTCTTCGCATGTCTGACCCTGTTAAAGTCATAATTATTAAAAAAAGACCCATACTTGCAAATTTCGTAGTTTTTGAGTTATTAACGATATTTTTAGTAATTTATAATATTTGTAAATAGTTAAACTGAAATGCTATATAAATTTAAATGTTTTAAATACTTAGGTGTCTACGGAACCTTCCTTTTTCAACTTCCGCTTGTACTTAACTAGTTTTTTTTATATTAAGTTAAACATGCGAATTTTATAGGAAAAACATATAAAGATAGAGCACTTATAATAACAGGAAAGAATTTTCTATATATTATAGGACTTTGGACTGTAATTACATTATTCAATCATATATTATTTTGAGGTATGAGGAATAACGTTGATGGGCGACTGACAGAAATAATTCGTTGTATAAACAGACGCACAAAATACTAAATGAGACACCTGCGATCTGTTGAACCACAAGTTCTTCTTAAATGAAATATCCCGTGTTTCCGAAAATAAATATCTGTCAACAAGTATGTCACAGTCGGCAGTAGTTATGCGTCATCACGTTTACCAAATTAGGATGACGAATCGTGGGACTGTGGCAATTTATCATCTTATTACGAAAATTTTCTCCCCATTAATCAAAACATTTTGTTTTCAGTCTCGCTTTAATTTCGCTCGCGATATTTTTTGGAACTGACATGTATCTCACTATTTATCTTGTCACGAAGCCTCCAGAAAGGATATTATTACTTAGCTGTGAGGCATATTTTACATTGAACATGGAACGGATAATTCAGTATTCGCCGTTAAGTAGTGTGAAATAAAATACATGAAGACTACTTATTAAGTGCTTTTGTACAAAGTACAGAATACATTTTATTTTAAATTGTAGACAGTACCAATTATTTTCCAAAGAGGTTGTAAGTGGTTTTAGTTTTGTTTTGGATATTTCCTGTATTTTGTGTTTAATAATGAGAAACTGAACACTTGTGGTAAATGGCAAACAAAAATTCATTACAAGAAAAAATTAATGCATTTTCATATTATTTCCGATAATGATAAAAATAAAACCCCTGGCAGATGTGAAATATCGTGTTCGTACAAGTAATATGCATAAAAGACAAGATTATTACAGGAACTAAATATAGCATAATGAAAAAATAAAGTATTACGTATTTCTTGCAGAAAATGGTGACTTTATTTAATAAACATTTATTTACAATTAATACAAAAATATTAAAGCACAGGTTATGTGTACCGTAGTAAACAACAGCGTCGAACTGAGTGAGGAGGGGGTCGGTTGCGCATGGCGACACGTCGCCATACCGTACACTCTACTACATATAGACTATATATATATACCTTAGTATAGCGTGGCAACCCGTCGCCACGGCAAGCGTCGCCACGCCAACGATCCGGTTTATACCTGCGCCTATAGATGTTTCACATCACAACAGACATAGTTAAAAAGGTATATAATGTACCATCATGAAAAAAAATTTTCATACTTTATTTTTAAATTAATCGAGAAATCGATGAGTAAATATCACAAAAAAACGCTCAAAAATACCTTTGGCTTCTGGGAATGCCGCCTTTTATTGATGTATTATTTTTAAAATATCTAAATATTTTAGAAATTTTTAAGGTCATACATAATGTAAAGAAAAAATATAAAATTCTTAGATATTACATGATTTTTTTCACGATTCACGTTTTTGAAAACAAGTCATTCAGTTGCCGTGCGTGATTTCCATACATTTTTGTATGGAATCGGACCGCTTTGAAACTTTCGTTTTTGTTGTAATATTATTTACTGACTCAGAAACCATTTTTAGCTTAGTTGTTTTTGGATTATCGATGAGGAGTTGTTTCATTTACTAGGATATGGTAATTTTTCCGCACTTTTTGCGTTTATATTTCGTAATATTTATTAATGCAGAGTGAAAATTTTATGGCATTGATAGGTGCAACTTTTATTGGTTAATATTTACATACGTTGAGTTAGTTTAATAGGATAATAAAGATAGTTTCTGAACATGATTATGAATTTATTTTTAATAATTAGCACGTTTTTGTTAATAATTGTATACATATTTATATTAAATCCCATAGATAATAAAGGAGGGTAAGAAAACTTCCAACTCGTTATACATATTACTGAATATTAGTTTTGTGTCGTTTTTAGGTATAAAACAATTATGTATTCTTCTTACAATAAATTAACACCATATTTTTAGTATAGGTAGAATTCTATGCGACCAAAATACCAAATGCGTTTCGGTGTATCAGACGCAAATAAATATATGTTTTAAAAAGTACATAGTTAAAAAAATACATAAAGTGCAATACATAAAATAAACATACCGTTTTGAAAATAACTATGTATTTTGTAAGTTTTTAAAATAAAGATAATTATTAAGAAATTAAAAAAATTATTACTTACTACTGACGTAAACTTTCTGCAAAATTAATTAATTTCCCGCCGATAAGTGTCGTGACACAATATATGGCTCTAAAGTAATGTGATTTGAGCTGCCTTCATTCGCCGATTATTCTCTCTACAATTGCCACGTTACAACTTTTGTTATATTTGATGTAACAATATTTGACCATTTTATTTAATCTCAATGGAACAAGATTCAAAACGTAACTTTATGTAACTTTTCATAGTATCGTATGAACGCGTCTAGATTTGATCAAATTAAGGGAAAAGGAACGGAGCGCCTCATTTTTTTATTTCAAAAATCATCTAAAAGAAAATTTTGCAAAGGTGTCATATACACATTACACTTAGGAAGAAAAACATATGTTTCCTAAGCTGTTAATAAAATATTGATGACAAAATAATTCATTCAACTAAATTTCAAATTTTTCGTTTAATTAAATTTTGTGTATAGTTTTTATCGCTATTGATCTTGTCTATCTGTATACATCGTTTACTTGTCCACGTCAACTAAAATACACTGAGTATGTAATATTTCAATCAATAATAATCATTTTTCATAAAAATAAATCTTTAACATATATGATTTTCAAATAGTATCTTTAAATAGTGTTATTATAAAGAACTAAGAACTAACTTCGAGAAAAAATTTTAAATATAATTTTTTATTCACAATATAACTTTTTCCCAACTCTTTTTTAACTTTAAACCAGAGGGCTCTTACAACACTAGTATTTTTTTATGGTGGCAATTACCATATTTGGAAATCACCAAAATTGTAGTGTCTACTTTTGTACACCAGAAACTCAGCGCTCTCCATCAATAGCTATCATATCAGATTTTGTTGCTTATTGAAAATATTTGTCGAAAATACAACTATCATTCAAATAGCCTAATCCAAAATTGATATCCTTTATGAATGAATTGACATTATTTTGTGTTGAACATAAGGAGCTTACGGAAAGAGCTGCTTTACAAAGAAATAGCACGAAACGAATGACCAGGAGGAGAAATTTACTAACATTTTCTGTTTTCGGTTATGTTTGCAAGGAAATAATTGCATCCCATTGTGCTTCTCTTGTAAAAAACCGTACATGGTAGTAATATCTCCATGATTCCTGCTGTATGTTATGGTATAGGCAACGAAATAACTGCAACCAAGCAACTAGAAAAACGGGTATCGGTAACAGTAAAAACGGTAACAGTATTACGAAGTACGGTTTGTTTATGGGTAAGGAATTGAAATGATAGAAATAAAATGTCGTCCTTTTTTAGCCACCATAACTTTAAACGATGCTTTTACAAAAACATCCCTTTTAGAAATTAGACGGATATATTGATAATTACGTAATTAATGATACTCATAGTTTGTATTACCCAATACAAGGCCATTTTCATATCACCTGCTAAAATATCTGCATTCTTGGTATCTGGTTTGCGAAAAATAGACTTATTAAACACAAAATACAATCACATTTTTCATCGAGATGACTATTTTTGGGAGTAAAAACGGAAAACATATTAGCGATATTTTGTCACGATAGTTTGCTCTTAGCATTTCGTAGACCCGCGTGTCCCTCGGTTGATGGATGTTCGAGAGTTTTATGTTATAAAAGATAATACACTTTGAACGTAGAACGATATAGAACAAAATACGAGTATAGAACAAAAGGTGATGAATAGCAGTCATTGTTACTCTGATTTAATTTCATCGATATAAAAATTGGTTTTTGTTGTATAATTGGTGGGAAAAAGCAATAGATTACTGGGCCCAGGATCACGTAAGTATTTTCCTTACAGATATTAATTGTTGAACTTTTATGAACCCGCAAAACATAACTAAAAACTCGAAGTTATTTTCAATTTACATAATTTTGAGTCACATGAGTCTCGCTTCAGTAATGGGTTCTGATAAAATAGTATGTAAAGTGGATAGATATTTCAGTACATATCACTGAAAATATGGTGACCAAAATAATTTATATCAGTCATGAAAAGGATATCATCTAATTTTGTTTCGTGGGTGGAGTGGATTGCGGGCAGTGATAAAGCGTCACAAACTATAACAACCTTATGATTCAATGAAAGCCGCGTCACTTATACTTTGTTATCGTGAATACCGGGATCCCAAAACTGGTATTTCAGGAGTTTCTTTTTGCATGTAACTGGATGTATAATGATGAGTAAGAAGAGGTTACGTTTTGTGTCTATTTATAATTGGTTAAATAGCAACTACCATAATTTTTTATCTTGCATGAAGAAGACGGATTATGAAAATTCGAAAAGTTAAGCTAAGAAAATAAAATTATCAAATAATTTTATTTTACAAAATAAAATTATTTTCTTAATTTTTAACGTCATTTTATAATTGGTAGATCACAATTATAAAATCAATAATAATGAAATGAGTTTTTTTTGTCGCAGCAATTGCACGACAGTTTTTTTAAGAATTTTATTTCAATCTTAGTTTCTGTTTGCCATACTAATTTTTAAATAAGTTACACAAAATATAAATAAGGTACATAAAATTTGTACATTATTGTATATTGGATTCCCTAAAATTAGTTTGTTATGCGTTTTTTATCAACAAACAACACAAGTTTCATGATTATATTAAAGAAATCCATATCAAAGTTTGAATCCTTATCCTTAAATAGCTAGATATATTATCACGCGGCTAGATATAATTGTAGGTTATGATTATAGCTATCTCGTAGGCTACAGTATAACTGGAGAAATAGTATGCTTAATTTATGACGAAACTCTCTCTCTATTGCTCATGTGTCTCGAATGCTCAAAACCTGCATGTAAGTCTCACCGCCTTAATCTAAAATCTACACGGTTAACACAGCGGGCATGTATAAAATAAATAAAAGCTAACGTTTTTGGGATTCTGTATATTTTCTAAATTTATTACATTTTCCTAATTTAATATTTATCTAAATTTTCTTATTCAATTACGTATTGACGTAAAATAAGCAAACATTTAAACAAGAAAAAATAAACTTTTTAAAAAATACGTGCTTAGAAAAGAAAACTTATTTCTACATACATTGTTATAATTCTAACTAACCTATTGCAGGATAATGCACGATAAAAAAATTGGCTTTGAATATGCTGCATACTATCGAGTAATAATTATAGTAACTCTAAAGCCAATGCAGCGAAAATGTCAAGTTCGAGTCACGCCTGTCATTTAATGTAAGCGAACATAAAATAGGCGAATAATGACGGTTCATCCAAAATATGAACAGATTCATTAAAAAAATACATTCAACTCTATGAAACCGTTTTAAAATTTGGTTAAAACATTTATAAATCAGTCCATTAGGTGAATGAAAATTGTATACATTTGAACTTTGACCAAAAATCACCTTTCATGAAAAGAGTTAATACGCTTTTTATTCAATTAAAAGGATATTGTTTTATCAATATTTATTAAAATAACAATACGAAAAAAAACTGATAAATAAACAGTGTATTTTTTTCTACAATTCGTTAATAGCAAATTTGTATTTCATGAAAATTCTAAAATAACACAATTACCGATGCGTTGATGTTAAAATGTTGAAAATGAAATGATTTTATTTGAGCTATATATAGAAAATCTGTATTTTATGTCAATGTATTTACTTAAACCTCATGATGAGAAAGGAACTTATTAGTGACTAGGAACAAAATGAACCTAACATTCAAACTGATTAACAAATGCATAATCTATACCCAGAATGTAATTTGATGCTGACTAGAGCTTTATAACTTTTTTTTAGTCGGTATACGAACAATTTTAGTAATTTAAGATGCATGGCAGGTTGCTGCATTATTAAATTTATGTGTAATAATGCTGAAATCTGGCATGGGTCTACTTGCATAAAATATATGAATGTAATATTATTATTACTCACATCGTCATTCTCAAGTCATTCTCTTGGCGAGAATTTTCTTTTGTTAGATCTTTTATATTATAATCAAATAATCAGACTAAGTCAGTTTCTAAATACTTACTGACTGTCAGTAACCTTCAAGAATAGCTGATTTTCAGAGTTGAATCCAGATATTAGGAGCAGGGTCGAGGATTTTAATTGAAAGATTTAGGGTTTTTCGTACAACTCTACTATTAGAAATACTATGGCGTGGTCCTAAATTCTTTGATGCCCTAAAAACCTCTTTTACCTCTTGTCTCAAATAGCTGTACTTTGTGCAAGTACCGAGTACAGCATGTTCATTGTGTGGCTTGTCTTATTTTCTTTTCACGAGGAATGTGGTCGAATGTGTGGTAGTGTCCTAGCCATTCATATTACTCCATACTATAAGCTGTACTGGCTGGTAAATGTAACATTCCAAGATTGTCCTGGGAAGTTTGCTTGTAGTATGGGGTCTAACTGACAATACCATATATATATGCTTGTAATAGGGACAGACGTCAGGGACGCTAATTCCATACGGTGCTGTTAGCTTTTTTTATTGATTTCATTGATTAAATATTCAGTAATTTCCACAATTAAATGAAACTACGTGATGTAGTATTATTTCTACTTTCTTTAAGTTCTTTACCAAGACCTAGGTTTTTTTGTATTACAAGATCTTCAGATCTTCACCTGAAGCTCATACATCACGTAGTTTCATTTAATTGTGAATAATACATTTCTTCAAAATTAACGCCAAATAAATTCAATATTAAGTAATTTAGTAATAAATATTGAATCATGTTTAAATTTTCGGGTAACAAAGAGCTAGGAAAGAAAAGGCTGCAGTTATCATTTGCTGCTAAATCGGCAATGGATAGCATTGTTTTGCATGAGTCAATATATCTCGATCAATCTTGTTTTATGTATTCTGTAATCATCAGTTTTTTTCATTCTATTGGAACGACTAAGTACTGCAAAGCTCCCTCGCTCTGTTTACGCAATTCTGGTAGATATGCCCAGTGGCGGCCGGTGGGTTAAATTTTTGGGGAGGACACCCATTTATGACCACAATAATTATTAAGCTGTGTAAAATTATTCCATGTCAAACCCAGGAGGCCAAGTTTTACTCTTGTTTTTTTTAAGAGGTATCCCCATAAAGTATGGACTTAATCCTTTTAATATGCATAACCGCACGCGCGGCGGTAAAACAAGTTTATGATACTGATACAATATTCGTTTGCCATTAGAATAGTCTAGACACCCAAGCTTAATTGATGTAATATGACATGAGACAAGCGGGTAAATAAAGTCTTAAAACTTCTAAATGAAATCCATCCTTCTGCCTTTACTATGTGCAAAATCTTGCACTTGTTCATTGAAATTTGGTGGATCGCGAATAAGTTGCTTTTATATA